>OX421867.1:0-1250000 GCA_949127965.1 Pandemis corylana | reverse complement strand
GAGTGATGCTCGACATGTTTCAGACTATTTCGTAGTCCTTTTTCCAAGAGCGCTCGCCCCGGCGGCAGCGACATGAACACTCGACTTTTTTTAGTTATCCGTTTGTGTAATGTTAACTAACAACTCTCAAAATACTTCTTTCATAAAAAAATAGAAACCTTTCCCAAAAAAAAAATGTTTTGTCTATTAACTGTATAGCTACTTTTTGGATTAAGAAGTACAACTGATGAATTTTATTTGAGAAAGCATGACTTTAAAATTTTATCAACTTCTTCAGATACACTAATTAAAGGATTGGTCAATATTATCGTGATACTAGTATGTCAATATTGGATCGTGGATTTGAAAACAACCGGATTTCGTGCGATACATATCAATGTTTCCTGATAGGATCGCTATATAATTAAGATCACAGGATAATTTTATTATTGACTGTCTAATTCACGCCGATGACAGAGTACTCAAAACCAACACATTTCTTCTCTAAAGAATTTTAAAACCGATTTTCACTCTGAAGGACGAAACTGTGAAATCTATAAACGGTGCATCCCTATTTTTAACCGAACATTTGGCCGACTTTTTTCGCCGAACCGACTCTATACGAGCCAGTTCCTGTCCGACCGACGGCCACATTGTGAGAAACATTCATTTTTATGGCCGACTTTTGTTGTGATAATTTAAGGGTTGACCACGGGAAGTGGCAATGTCGCCGGATTTTGTGAAAAATAAACATGTTCCCTATTTGCTTGCATAGTCATAAGTTTACACAAAGGAGTATGGCGGGAGTTGCCTTTACCTTTGTATTTTAAATTTTGGTTTCACTTTAATTTATTTTCAAGTTAGTTTTGGTTCTTCCATGCTGGTCTGTGAGCAAAGAAAAAACAGAATGTACCAGTTGCTTCTCTTCCCGCGCAGATGGTAACAGCCCAACGAGGGATTGGGAGAAAATCTTAGGGATCATGTTATATAGGCGATGTGGCTATCAACACATCACTGTTTTGATTCCCCTTTCCATCCATACGCCCACAATCATGGTAAACGTGGTCTTTAGGTCTTGTCACCTTAGGCTCTGTCTACCCCGTAAGGGATAAAGACGTGATTTATGTATGTATGTAGTTTTGTTTTTTTTTAAAACAGTTTAGGATTGTTAATTTTAACCGTTTACCAACTGATAATATTCGTCGAAGCAGATAATTGTGTATGATAAATACGAATGTTTGCTCTCGAGTCTTTGATGTTTATTATTTAAGAATGTATTTTATCTATACACTTAGGTATGTGTGTAGATAAATAAAGGAGAGAAGATTATGTTGTCACAGTGGTCCGCTCAACTGGTTCCTTACGCTATATGGCTGTGGAAGTTCCTGGCGCGCATCTCCTACGGGATCTTTCTTTTACTACCTCAACATAAACAAATAGGTATGTTTATACGTTGTCTAGTCTCCATATTACAAGTTTAGTTTACTTTTGGACTGGATTAGCTTGCGTCAAAGGTCCCAAGATATTTATTTATTACTAGATGCTGCGACTTCGTCAGCAAAAAAAATAGTTTATCGCTATCCCGCGGGAACTATGCAATTTTCCGGGATAAAAAATAGCCTATGTGTTAATCTAGGGTATCAGCTATCTCCGTTCCAAATTTTATCCAAATCCATTTAGTAGTTTTTACGTGAAAGAATAACAAACATCCATCCATCCATCCATACTTACAAACTTTCGCCATTTATTATTTATTATGTGTTTTAAATTAACCTCGTAAGTACTGACTTAACAACAATTTAAAATGTTTGTTATGATTTTATACCCAGTTTTTCACATGTCAAAATTGTTTACCTTTTTTCCAACGTGAAAAGAAACGAAGTATAGTCAGCGAATATCTTTACTTTTAATCGAATGCTTTTCGGGCGGCGAAGACTTATCAATTACCGGAATTCATTGGAGCGAAATTAACTGCGAAGCGATTTTTAAAACTCCCCCAACTCGGAAGTGCAGTCAATTGCATTTTGTTTTACTACGGACCAAGTTTAAGAAGGTTAGTTTCCGAGCTATAAGCCATTTGCATAAACTGCTAGCGCAGTAGCGAACTTTGTCAGAAATTGATAACATACTACCAGATTTTTAAGCCAGTTTCCTTCAGAGTTTATAATTTGATGAATTCTTTTAGCATAACTCAAATAGTTGAAGGAGCTGGGTTTTAAATTTCGCTTTTTATACCCTTTTCTTGTATCATATTTTAATCCTGTACCTCCACAAAGGTAAAAGACTTCATTACGAAAAATCTATAAGCATTACTGTGAAAGCAAATGAATGAAACAAAAAACAAGTTACAACTTGTTCTATTATGCGAGTGGTTAAAATTAAAAACTCTCAGTACCTAATTGTAAAATAAAAAATAGAAGCCTTTCTTCAGCCACGTCGAACTACAGAATGTAAAATGTTACTATGACAACGCTCTATGGTGGGCCAAGAATAAGTGATTTTCAATAAAAATAAAATGTATTGTATTAAACGCAACAAGTTGGTACTAATTGTCAAAGCTATTTATTTTAGCTTGTTATACATTTATATTTTTATATTATAGCATAGACTTTATTATTACTTGGAATTAAAACAAATTAAAAACGAAACTAAAACTAATCTTAAAATAAAATAATTAAAAAGGAGGGGCCCCCGTGGCATAGTTCTATAGAAGCTGCCAGCATTGCCCCTTTGGACAGCGATACTAATACGCTGTTCAAGGAAGCTGCCAGCTCTGCGGTCACCAGTAGCGTCTATTAGCCACTTCGTATCCTTAGTAGTATATTATAGTATAGTATTAAATATCGATGTTATATAAAAAATATTTACATATGTGGCAAGTTGCTTTTTAAAGATGAAAATTGTTCCGGTTGTATAAATTTTTAGGTTAATAATGATTATCTGCCGTTTAGTTTAAACAATAAACATTTTCAAATTAAAAAAAATCCCTTCGACTTTAACAAAGGAAAAAAAAAAGATTTTAATTGATGCCAGTGCAAAAAAAAAGATTTTATCTCATTGCGTTTGGTTTATGGCCAACCAAAAAAATGCGTCACGTCCTATAACGTGCTTCAGACTAATTTGTTTTTTATTATCGCACCGCAACATGCAATTAAATGCACTTCGGGTTTGTAACCTATCATCCTTTGTCTTTTATTTAACAACTTCAAATGCATTAGCGGGCTTGTAGCAATCAAGTATTATTAATGAGCTTTTGTTAACTTAAAAATGAGTTAAACTGCCAGAGAGAACAGTACGATGACTGCGTCAATAAACGGCCCGATTTTTGAAAGCACATGTGTGAAAATACCACTTGATGGTGGTGAAAGACAGTGCTCAATTTGAAATGCGAGTAGCATAGAAAACAATCACGGCTCTCATTAATCTTGTGAAGCAGTCAAAACTTTGATTAGAGCTGTAGTTTTGGAGATATAAGCTGATTTATACCACTTTCGAGTGTACTTTCAAAAATCGGCTCCTGTTTGTTTGTCGCTCGCGTATGCGAAAACGAAGTTTTCGTTAACAAACAATCACTCACACACACTTAAAAATGTTTTTTTTTATGTTTTCATCACTTTATATTGGGTCCGATTACAAAACTAATTACGTTCTTCAAACACATACGAAATGGACACCGTCGCAGTAATACAAAATATTTAATATTTATTACGCCCGTGGTCATTTACATACCTATTGGCAGAAGAGAAAGCACGCGTAATACTGCGCGTGCTACTACCTGTAACACTGCTTTATGTGTTGTAAGGAGGTCATGATTTGGAGTTAATAACGTTTGAATCGGCTTACTAGGTGGTCAGAGACCAAATAAACGGTCGTTTAAGCAACCTAGTGAACAGGCGGTTCTCCCTGTCTCGTCGACGAGTAGTATTCAATTAAAGGCCGGAAACTCAGTCGGCGTACGATTGTTTCCGAACAAAGATGTCAGTATTTCATGTGTGCGGCTAATTTATTCGAGGTACTCTTCAATTCGACTTTAAAGAGTTGTAAAGTTACGAGTAAGTAGATTTTTTACAAGGCCCTCAAAACGTTTTGGACAAAGAAAAAAGTTCGTACTGAAATTAGTTAAGCACCTTAATTGGTACTATTCTTCCATGCTGGTTTGGGAGCAAAGAAAAAACATAGAATGTACCAGTTGCTTCTCTTCCCGCGCACACGGTAAGAGCCCATCGAGGGATTGGGTGAAAATCTTAGGGATAATTTTAATAGGCGATGTGGCTAGCAACCTATCACTGTTTTGATTCCCCTTTCCATCCATACGCTCACAATCATGCTAAACGTGGTTTTTAGGCTTTGTTACCTTAGGCTCCGTAAGGTATAAAAACGTGATTTATGTATGTATGTAGGTATGTGTGTGGTTATAACTGCAATATTTACTAAACTAATATGAATGGAGACTTGCAATTTGTCACACAAATTTTTCGAAATACTTATACTTATATCATAACTAGCTTCTGCCCGCGACTTCGTCTGCGTAGAATTATACATAAAAACCATTCCTCTTGAATCACTCTATCTATTAAAAAAAACCGCATCAAAATCTGTTGTGTAGCTTTGAAGATATAAGCATACATAGGGACATAGGGACATAGGGAAATAGGGACAGAGAAAGCGACTTTATTTTATACTATGTAGTGAAGATAGAAGAATCGAATCTATCCTACTAATCTTACTAATATTACAATTGCGAAAGCTTGTAAGTATGGATGAATGGATGTTTGTTGCACTTTCATGTCAGAACGACTGAACAAATCTGTAGGCTTGTTACCTAACTCGCTCGCAATCGCCATCGTGTTAATTTTGACAGTTCTTGTATGAATGTGACAGCTAGCTGATTCCGATGCCAATTGTCAGCCCATACATGAACTGTCAAAATGAATACAACGGCGATTGCGTGCGAGTTAGGTAATATTCGTACTGGCTGGAATTTGATCTATGATCCCTATAATTGGGCGCCTTTATCCGAGGAATCCAAGCAAAGAAACAAACGAACATCGGCGGCCATACTTTTAGTAGAACAAGCATGGCTGCCTTCACACTGTCCACTTTCCACTTAACCACATTATATATATAAGCTAAAGCAGTAAGGAAACTACGAACATAACGGTTGAAACGAACGCACACATAGACAAGCGCTTCTACAAGGCCTCTAAGCGGATCTCGCGGTGCCGGCAGTCGCGAGTGCCGCGTTGAGACGAGCGGCCGTCTGTTGCGTGCGCCCAGCCAGTCCGCGATCTTTTCGTTTTAAACATACCAAGAGCGTATTGCCCAGTGTGCCCATGTTTCCCAATAGTTTATTTAAGAAAGCTATATAAAGTTTTTTTTTTAAATTCCCTGTTTTATTTATAAACGAGTATTCAATTGATTATTTGTTATAGATCCCAAATAAACGTTTGTTTCTTTTTTACGGAAATTAAGGGTGCCAACCCTAATACTCCTTAAGTGTAGCTAGTTACTTTAAAACAGACCTTACTGAGATAGCGCTAACTAAAAAAAAAGCTTTTAAATTTTACAATACTTAAATCGACAACCCTAACACTATTGGAGCGTAGGTAATTATTTAAAAAAATAAGCCTAGTTTCCGTACTGCTCTATTTATTTACTGTGACTTAACTGTTCTCCACACAATGCACAATTGCATCGTAAACGCTTTTAACACTACTACTAATTCGACACGACGCTTCTTACTAATTTAGATTTAGTACTGATTACTTTGAGCCGAGACTGTTCCGATTTCTCCATTATCACACTTACCGAGCCCGACCGCTATGAGTCCTCGCCAGCGCGCAGGGTCGCGGGGTGGGACGACAAAGGCTGAGAGAGTGCGGGCGGCAGGCGCACTACCCGCCCGCACCGAGAGAGGTCCCCGCGGTCGTCCTGCCCCGCGCCCCTGCGCGCGGGCGAGTACCTACTCATTTAAGGGGTACGTCTATAGTCTATAGTAGTTGATCGTTTAAAAAAAAAGGTAGATCCATCACTCTATTTTCCAAAATGAAGAATTTTAGAAGAAAATTCTTCCTTGCTGGTTTAGGAGTAAAGAATAAACGTAAAATGTACCAATTGATTCTCTTCCCGCGCAGATGATCAAAGCCCATCGACGTAATGGGCGAAAATATTAGGAATCATGTTATAGGCGATGAGGGTAGCTACCCATCACTTTTTAATTCCCCTTTCCACCTATACGCCCACACCCCCTTAAGGTTTTGTTACCATAGGCTCTGTCGCTCTGGTGACAAGACCTAAATAAAGACCACGTTTAGCATGATTGTGGGCGTATGGAAAAGGGGAATCAAAACAGTGATGGGTTGCTAGCCACATCACCTATATAACATGATCCCTAAGATTTTCGCCCATTCCCTCGATGGGCTTTTACCCTCTGCGCGGGAAGAGAAGCAACTGGTACATTCTATGTTTTTTTCTTTGCTCCCAGACCAGCACGGAAAAAATTGATAAAATGGTGCCCATTAGTTCCATACAACAACTCAACAACGTAATGATTACAAAAAAAATATGGATAATTTTACTTTGCTTCTCCGCGATATAGTGAGGTCAAATCAAGCAAAACAGTTCCCGTCAAACCTAATCATGCAGTCAATGTTCAAGAAAACAATGACAACACAAAACACAACACAACGAAAAAACAACTGAATTAACAATCAGTACCATCACCAACACATGGAATATTCCAGACGTGTTTCACCTCTCTCAGAGGCAACGTCGAAGAATTTTTTCTTCGACCTTTCGTCGAAGCGTCGATATCGGTCAATCGATTCGGTTTTTTTCCGTTGTTGTCCGTTTCCTCACGTTCAGGATTCATAACAAAAGATTAAGGATATATCCGACACTGTATCTACGTAGGTACTTAAGAGTTTATCCGATATTATTAGTACCTACGTGAATAATGTTTCATCATTTTTCGCAAGTTACTTGCGGCGCATTCTTCTTGGCAAGGTCTTTTCGAACGCGCTGGTAGTTTAAAAAATACATGTAAAATAGCCATTGGCGGCCTGATTGCGAAAACAAAATTTGAATTTTGAATTTCGTCTACTCTATTATTAAAAAGGAAAGATTTGAAAGAAAGAAAGAAAGAAAACATTTATTCGTGACATATAGAACAAAAAAAGAAGTAAACAAAAAACATAAGGACATACATCACGAAATGGTCCCATCTCAGCATAATGTTGGCCTTGGAGCCAGCGCTGGTCTTCCGATGGATCCATCAAGTGGAACTGTTAGTACATATTAAAAAAAAACTTTATTACTGGCTGAATGGACCATAACTCCTTTACTTATCCTATAAAAATAAAAATAAAATAAAAGAAATCTTGGCTTTGGCCTGACTTTTGTTTTTTTTGGCTTGGTTTTGGATTTGATTATTTGTTTGCATTGTATCGGCTCCTAAACTCCTGTACCGATTTGACAAATTCTTTCATCGTTACAATCCTACATTATCTCAATGAATAACGGCTATATATAATTCTGCGCGGACAAAGTCGCAGGCATTTACTATAAAGCTATTTATTATAAAAGCAGGCGCAACATTGTAAAAGTTTAATCAACGAATAACGCTTTCAACCGTTATTCCGTTATACTAAAGCAAATTGGATTTAAATTGAATCAGAGCAAAGCCACGGTCGCAGCCTAGGCTGCATAAGGCAACTAGTTAGTCCTGTGTTGGCACAGCTTACGTTTGCAGCTAGTTCAATCAATAAAATGAACCGTTTTAACTGCTTTATGTATGTATGTACAACTCTTTATTGTACATAAAACACAAGAAAAAGATGAATACAGGACAACACACATGGACAAAGGCGAACTTATCCCTAAAAGGGATCAACTTATAAGATGGGATTTACTTATAAGAAGTTATAGAACTACAATTTTTGACGCGCATAACTCAAAAATATATTTGAAAATGGTTAAAATAGTACTTACCATTGTGGTTTGGGAGCAAAGAAAAAATAAAGAATGTACCAGTTGCTTGTCTTCCCGTACAAGTGGTAAAAACCTATCAATATTTTGATTCCACTTTCCGATTATACGCCCACAATTATGCTAAACGTGTACTTTAGGTCGTGTTATCATAGGCCCTGTCTACCCCGTAAGGGACAAAGACGTGATTTATGTAAAATAGTGTGTTTCTACAAAACTAAAGTTGAAGTAAATAGAGTCATTTCAGCTTTCCACCACTTTCACGGCATCGCTGGATCTGCTTACAAAAATTGGGACCCTGATCTATTGCAATTATTTTTTTCCGTGACAGAAAAAAAATGAAATAGTCTAAACTTACATAACATTGTACATAGATACTTACAATGTAAATTGAAAACATCAATACTATAACAGAATACGTTAACTTTCTTCTTCTTGAGGAACCATCTCCTACCGGAGGGCTATCATCAGTGCTATCTTTAATTTCGACAGCAGCTCGGAACAGTGAGCTTGTGTTAAGGTTGAACCGTGTCCGGAGATTCTTAAGCCACGAAGTACGCCTTCCGGGTGGTCGCTTTCCCTGGATTTTCCCCTGCATGATGAGTTGAAATAAGTACTGCAGCGTTTCAATTTTGATTTCTGCTAAAGTGGTTAAGCTGTTTTTATCTACGCATAGTTCAGTATTAGGATTCCGTGAGACCTAAAATGGCACCTCGTTATGTACAGGGTGTGCCGATTGAATAATCGATGTGTTTTTAATCGTGGGTAAATAGTTTTTGCTGCCGGTTTGTTTGTAACCTTAAAAGAACCTGCTCAGACCAAATGTGTAGTAAAGACTGAGTTCTGCGAATGGTAGAGTGAGGTCAATATCAACTACGCCTCGCCGTATTCAGTGGTGAAATTAATAGTACATTATGATACAAGTGTGCTATATTGGTAATTACACACGAGGCGTATTGTACGCGCGAGCGCTAGCGAGCGCGGGTAAGAGAGCCGAGATGTGTAATTACCAAAGCACACGCGTCGCATACGACGTTTTTCAACACATTTGCGAGGAAAAATAAATAAAATTTAGTTAATAAAAGGACTTTAAGAACTTTAGTTTACCTTTGTTACCAGACATTGCTTACCTGGAGCTGCTTTAGAACTTTACTTTATCATTTTCGTAATTAACACCTTGGATTTCTTACTGATAATAACTGTCCGAACATTGTCCGAACATATTTTAGTATTTCCAGCGACGGACACTACTTTTCTTTATTACTAACTAGTAATTTTTAAAGTAATGAAATAACAAAGTCTGAATCAACAATATCAGTGAAAAATGGCGGCAGATATTATTTCTCCACGCCAATCCGCGGGCAGCACTCGCGCATGCGCGCTGTGCACTAAGCACGCGCGTGACGAAGACACTGACAACAGACGCTAAACAGCCTAATATTAAAATTATAATAAACTAATTAATTAATGTCTTAAATATGCAAATTTTGGTCCCTTTTTAGATAAAAATGAATAATTTGTCGAAATTAAATGTTTATTTATCATCTTTAAACTAAAATAGTTTAATATTCACGAAAATATTCCTTGTTCTTATTGATACTGAACCGTTTGCTGAGATTAAAAAAAAGTTTATATTACCGCACTCGTGCGGTAATATTATTACAGCACTTGTGCGTAATAAGCTGTATTATGAGTTTAAATGCCGTGCAATAAGACTCAATTTACGAGCAACTGTGTTGAAAAAAATATTATATATCTACGATTGCTAAGTTGAAAGAAAAGAAAATTTTAAAATTACCTACCCTAGTAAGTAAACTGAGAAACAGAGGTTGTGAAATCGTCGAAAGAAAAAAATCGCGAGGAAAACTGAAATTCGCAATACTCGTATGTGATCTGTTGCTCAATCCCTCTTTTTCTGAGAGGAGGCACAGGCCCAGCAGTGGGACGTATACAGGCTGGAGATGATGTGATGATGTAGAGTGTAACAGTTCCGCTTTTCATCGCTAGATGGCTCCCTACGGCTTTTAGTCAGAGCTTTTCCCAGAATTTAAATATTTTGGGTTTTTCGTCCTCAGAATCGTTTACTCTATCGATCCTTATACAAGAAAAAATGTGTCCCAGATTTTGCTATGGATTTTTTCCTGTTTGTCACGTTCCTATATTAAAAAAGTTACGAACTGAAATGGAAATTTTGGGACACATTTTGTCTTGTATAAAGATCGATAGGGTAAACGATTCTGAATAAGAAAAACCCAAAATTCTTAAATTCTGGAAAAAATCTTCATGTGGAATTTCTTTGGAAAGCGCCTGGCATCACAAAGAGCATTTTAAGAGCTCGTTTCACCAGTCTCTGTTAAGTTCCAGTTATCTTAAGTGTCAGTTATCTATGATGACGTCTGTCTCGTAGTAATAAAGACGTAATCATAGACAAACTGAGACTTAAGTTAACTGGAACTTAGCAGAGAGAGGTGAAGCAGCCCAGACTAACATAGAACAAATTGGCAAACAACGTCCACTGTCTTAAACTTACTCATTTTAAACTTTTATATCATAATCGATAAACGTCAATTGCTTTATTGAGAAATACGCGCTGTGCTAGCACAAAGCGGGCTAGCACAGCTCGCGTGTCAAATTAGTGTCGTCGGCGGTCGTGCTGCTAGCACCGCGTTTGCAACTCGCTATAAAATAATGGGGGAGGTGTTATATTTTTAACCCTCAACGCAAAGAGAGATGTTATAAGTTTAATGTCAATGTGTGTGTGTTTCTGTCTGTTTGAAGAGTGTCAGCTCTTCTCCATAATAATAATATAAAGATAAAGATACAGATAATTTATTCATAAATGTTTTACAAAATTATAACTAATAACAAAGTTTCCTTATAAATTTAAGTTAACAACTCATATGCCTGAACTAGGAAATCCTGTGTTACAGGCTATAAGAACTAAACAAAATGGCTATTAAACAATTAAACAATCACCAGGGAAAAATAAGTAAACATGACAAAAATATAAAGAAATAAATTAATTAAAACTATGATTAGGTATTATCTTATAAAATCTTAAAAATTTAAATACAATAAAAAGAAAGGTTACAAAGATAATCTACTTCACAACTTATAATAAATTCTCTGTATCTTCGTAATATGACATAGTTTGAAGTGATTCCAGGAGAATTTTCTTGCATTTATTGTAATTGTGGGGATAAATGGACGAAATTGCATTTAACTTATTATAAAGAAATGGAATATAAACATGGCCTGTTGATGCCACGATCACTGTCCCGATAGTCGTTTCAGCGAACGGTCTAATAGCGAAGAGCCTTGACCATCACCTTAAAAGGCTCTCGCTAGGTTGCGTCAAGGGCCAGATACAGAAGGCAGTACTCCTGGACACGGCTCGGATAGTCAGGAGGTTACTCTCTCTGTCGCCCCGGCGCATTGTTTTACATTTATCAACAGACCGATACCCAAAAGTATCACGTCCATTATTATCCTAGGTTGGGTCACGTGTGTACGTCAGTCTTTCTTGCCAGAAACGGGTTCGAGACCATTATTTGTGTGAATGTGGCAAGTACGAGAGCTCCCCCGACCACATCTTCCACTGTTCCAAAATTGCTACTCTCCTGTATGACCTCCTTCCATCCAAAATCGCTCGCCCTGATTCCCTTCTTACAGCACACACTTCCCTTATAACTGTACTATGTACACACAGCAAAGCTATTCGGTAAGCAGGATAGATACGGCGCGAGCGTGCGTAGATGCTTATCTGGTTATTTTGCCCTGTGTACATTAGTAAAAATTAAGAAATTATATTTATAGGTAGTCTAACAATTTAAGTATGTGTTGTCTATTCTAGAGTGTCTTCTTCAACCTCATTGGCAGAATCATAACGGTGCGGCCGTTTGAAATGCCGAGGACCCTCATTCGACTTCAATCCAGCAACACAGAAGGTCTCATGAACCAGCCCCCTTGCTGCAGTCGATCCTTATATCTTACGCTCAAAATTAATATCCTTATACAGTTTCTTACGTTCATTTATTGTAAACTAGCTGACCCGGCGAACTTTGTTCCGCCTTAAATTTGAAAAATTCCTTTGTAAGTGCATCTTTATACTAATCAAGGAATAATGTGTAGGCATGCTAAATTTAATGTCTGTAGCTTTATTAGTACGACAGTTCGGAATTTTCCAATCCCGTGGGAAAATCGGGATAAAAAGTGTCCTATGTCCGTCTCCTGGTTCTAAGCTACCTCCCTACCAATTTTCAGCCAAATCGGTTAAACCGTTATTGAGTTATAAATAGTCGTATTTTTATCCCGTGGGAAAATTGAAAAATTCCTTTGTAAGTGCATCTTTATACTAATCAAGGAATAATGTGTAGGCATGCTAAATTTAATGTCTGTAGCTTTATTAGTACAACATTTCGGAATTTTCCAATCCCGTGGGAAAATCGGGATAAAAAGTATCCTATGTACGGACATACTATGTAGGTGACGGCTCCTGGTTCTAAGCTACCTTCCTACCAATTTTCAGTCAAATCGGTTCAGCCGTTCTCGAGTTATAAATAGTGTAACTAACACGACTTTCTTTTATTAAATATAGATATTCCATTCCCTTGACATCTCTTTACTGTACGTTGGTGTGCCTATCCTCTTATTATTCTACGGAGCCTCAGGAGGCGCATCTACAAATTCAACTAACGCTCTGCCCTCATAAGGCAATAGGCGGTATCTCAAAAAAAGTCACTTTTGACTTTTTTACACCATCGTGTAGCATACAAAATTCTGCATAAGATGTATCTTATCTACAACGTGACAAAAATCCCTAAGAATATTTGACATATCTCAATCTTCACAAGATTCTAAGCCGTTAGGTGATAACTTAATATTTCTAAGAGAAATCAGCACATTCATGTAGTTCCCAATCGCTACAAAAAAATACAAATTCAACACCGAACGCTTTGACGCACAGGCTGCTGTTACACGTGTTTTTACGTGTTATCAGTTGTTAAAATACATGAACGTATGAAATTTACACGCTGTATATTACAAAAAACTTTAGAAAAGGAATTAAACATTCGCTAAAATGAAAGCGACGCTTGCAAATACTTCATATCGTGCTATTTGTTTACAACAAACGCCCTAGAGTGTGTTTTTAATTAAAAATCCATTTGTTATCTACAAAGATAAATGAGTACATATCACTAGCACAATGCATAGACTGTATGACGCCGTACGTATCATACACGTGTTGTAATCGCATAATTAGATAAAGCTGAGGTCACACGCTATGCTAGCAAATAGGTAATAATTAGTTTCAAAGTTCATTAGAAAATAACAGTGCTTAGGGTCAAATAGAGGACTATTTATGTACGTTGAGGTACTATGTATGATTTATAGTGATTATACAAAGTCTCTTAAAATTGTTCCAGTGTATTTCACATTTTTTTATTTTTTGCCATCTAAACAACGATCAATGCATGAAAAAAAAATTTAATACGATTTAAAACGGTTAAAGATTAAAGATTTGCTAATTATTCTAGCTGTTTGCCTGTCATTGGGTTATCACGCTTTTGTTATATGTAACAAATTTATTCCTTTTTACTTTTAAAGTGTATAAATAAACTCTCGGAAAACATTAACAGGTTTTATTCTTCTGTAAGTAATGCAGTTAATTTGACAAGACACCGCTGTTTTTTTTTTTCATTTTGGTTGACAAAGCGTTCTTAAAAAATTATCGGTCAATGTTTAAATTGTGAAGCATCTAAATGAATGCGACTTTGATTTGGAATCCAAAATTATGATAAAAAAACATTCAATCACATTAAATCACGTAGGTACTGAAAATTCTGGAGTACTTCAAGGACTTAAAATTTTGTAAAACATTCCACGACACAGTGTTTTTTATTTTTGTTTTCAAACAAGTTTTAGATACTTTATCTAATCCCAGCAATCTTTGAGACAATCGATGCTTCTGACGTTTGTTTTTGCATATTTGTTTTATCGTAATACCTACATATTTCCACGCTGGTTTGGGAGCAAGGACAAAACATAGAATGTACCTACTAGTTGTTTTTCTTCCCGCGCAGGCAAAAGCCCATCGAGGGAAAATTGGCGAAAATTTTAAAAATCATGTGTTATAGGCGATGCGGCTAGCAACCCATCTCTACTTTGATTCCCCTTTCCACCTATACGCCCACAATCATGCTAAACGTGGCCTTCAGGTCTTGTTACCTTGGGCTCTGTCTACCACGTAAGGGATGTAGACGTGATTTATGTGTGTATGTATCAACACAAATTGTTGACACTACCCTCAATCTACATATTAGAATCGGCACTTTTTGTACGTAAACATCCTGATTTATTCAAGGCAAAGGTAGATTCATGTACAACTAGAACACAATATAAAAATAAATTGTTGTTACCAAAGTCCAATTTAGAGATGTTCAAAAATGGACTACAATATAAATGTACTCAAATAGCGAATAAAATCCCTGAATACATTAGACAAGAATCCCGAAACAATATATTTAATCACAAAATGCTATTATTCTGTTAACGAGTTCTTAGATGATGAAACTGTGAAGTAATTTAAATGAAAATTATAGAAACATTGACATTTAAGCTACCTATTAATATTCCTTGAATTCATATGACATTATAAACTATTGTAATGATTCTTAGATTTAATTGACATACTATTTTACTGAAATCATCTCATTTTATTAATAAATAACTAACAAGAATAGAATAACATTAATGAATTTAATAATACCAATGTATCGGGTACGTATTAAAATACATAAAGTTTAAAATGTATAATGGGTTAAAATACATAATGGTTTATAATATATAATGCGATTTTCTCAGAAAGTTACAAATTAACAGGATTGTTATAAAACAAAGCTAACCTAACCTAAACCAATCTATAGATTACGATATCAAAAAAGTTCATTTAGCTAATAGTTTTACAGAAAATTGCGTTATATATTTTGAACCATTATGTATTTTAACCCATTATACATTTTAAACTTTATGTATTCTGATCCGCTTCCGTATAGTTTAATGTACTTAATTAATTTCATGGCGTATTTTGACATTATATTACAATCCTAGATTTAGATATTAACTACTATTGTAATTGTGTGCCTTTACAGGGCGTCATGGACTGACTTAGAACAACGTTAACATCTTCATATGTATGTACATGACTTGACAATTAATAAATAAGGAAATTTAATCCAAGCAATCTTTGAGGCGATCGATACTTCTGACATTTGTAATTGCGTCAGTAATACCTATTTAGTATATTTATACTGCATAGCTACGTCGTGCAGTGGCGACGCACGCGCAGGCGTCTAGCTGTCTGTCGTCACGTATCATACTAAAGCCCGCCACTCACTACGACACGATCTTAATGTAAATCTTACATACATGCATACTTTACGGAGTAGACAGAGCCCAAGGTCACGAACTAAATGCCACGTTTAGCCTGATTGTGGGAGGTGGAAAGGAGAATCAAAATAGTGACGGGTGCGCATCGCCTATAACATGATTTCTAAGATTTTCGCCTATATTATCTTGATGATCGCACGCGAGAAGCAATCAAATTAATCCAGAAAGAATTATCCCAGGGAGGTTACCAAGACTTCTTAATGCGATTCAATACCGATTCAGTAGGCTTATTACCTAACTCGCTCGCAATCGCCATCGTGTTCATTTGGACAGTTCTTGCATGAAAGTGACAGCTAGCTAATTCCGATGCCAATTGTCAGCCCATACTTGAACTGTCAAAATGAACACGATGGCGATTGCGAGTGAGTTAGGTAATAAGTCTACAGGTTAGGTTCGCTCGCTGTCAGATCCCTACTAAAAATGACAGCTAAAGCCTGAACTGAGCCGGAATTGAATCGCATTAAGACCCCAGGGTCTATGTATTTAAGTATGTGTTTATCTACATTATATAAGTATGTTTATCCGTCGCCTGGTACCCATAGTACAAGCTTTGCTTAGTTTGGGGCTGGGTCAATTGGTGTAATTTGTCACAAGATATTTATTTATTTGTGTGTGTGTATGTGTGTGTTGTTCAGTGGCTTTGGCGTGCGATTCTCGAATGACAATCTAAAATAGACAACACGTACTGTCCTTGAACTTTTAGAATGCCATGCTTTGCCTTGCTGTCTTCCTTTATCAAGTATCAAACCCATAAGTGAGTGAGACAGCGATACAAATCCGAATGGCATTCTAAGGGCTTCTCTATTTATTACTACGGAACAGATAGAGAGGCGGGTTTTGCGGGTGGTAGGGCCTTGTGCAAGGTCCGTCCGGATCGCTACCACCATCTTACTCGCTAATCCTGCCGCTAAGTAGCAGTGCTTGCACTGCTGTGTTCTGGTGTGGAGAGTAAGACAGCCGAGGAAATTACGGGCACAAGAGGCATTTCATCTTAGTCCTCTAGGTCGGCAACGCATCTGCAATCCCTCCAGGGTTGCGGGTGTCTATGGGCAGTGGTGATCACTTACCATCAGGTGACCCACTTGCTCGTTTGCCTTCCTATTCATATAAAAAAAAAAAAAAAAAAAAAAAAGACGTCAATACAGATAACTGGCGCTTAAGATAACTGATACTTAACAGAGAGTGGTGAAACGGGTCTTAAGAGTTCACGAACCGTACACAAATTGTTAGATTACAAATAGAAACACAAATACAGACAAATACGAACAGTTACAAATACAGCTTTTTAATATATTGTATGTTCATCTTCTTCTTCTTTTTTTAATATGGCCCCATCGATCGATGCGATAATTTCGCTAATGTCAAAGTGATGGCCGAAAATAGGAATCATGTAATAGGCGATGTGGCTAGCAACCCATCACTATTTTGATTTACCTTTCCACCTAAACGCCCGCAATCATGCCAAACGTGGTCTTGTTATCTTAGGCTCTGTCTACCCCGTAAGGGATAAAGACGTTTATGTATGTATGTATGTCAAAGTAATAAATACAGTATTCAAAAATCTTGTGATAAAAATGTCGGCAACGTTGTACGGTAGAACACGGTCAAAAGACCCCGTCCTATCGGCCTCTTAGCCAACGGATAATGTATCCCTCAGAATCTGCCAGGAAATCAACCGATGCCCAGGGTGCACCGGACCAAGCACTGCTCTCCTCGGACGGATCCAAAAACGAACAGCTCTTGACCACACGCGGAGGTAACCCGACTCGCACCCCATGTTGTATATTGAAGAGTTATTTAATATCGGTTAAAACTTTAATTTATTTATTTATTTATTTATTTATTTATTTATAAATTTGCTACACAGCATTACAGTAACAACTAATACACTGTGAAACTACAAAACTTAGTCTAGTTAGGGTCTATGATAAGGCACATACTGTCCCGTAAGGGAGACAGCAGGTTACAATACATTAAGTAGGAACACTAGATTGCCTGTCATACCTCTTCTCGCAAAACAGCAACAATTCTCGACACACCGCCGCCCAGCGCCCCGCCAGCAGATCGCACTCCGGCGCCGCCACGAGAAGTGCATTCAGCTGGGTCAGGGCGCGGAGCAGCGGCGAGTTTCTGTGTGCCACGGTGCGCGCCGGCGGCGCGGCCAGCAGGGAGCGAATACGCGGTCTCAGGGGTTTTCTAGGCACTTCCGGAGCTGACAATCTAACCAGCTGTTCCACGAGGTCCGGACAATCTGTATCCCCTCGCAAAACGCGACTCGCAAAAACAAGTAGGCTGAAGTTACGCCGTACCTCCAAGGAATTAAATCCCAGGGTGCCCAGTAGGAAACTAGAGGGATAGAGAAATGGGTAATATCCAAAGACTTTTTTGTACAGCATTCTTAAGAAGGCCTTTTGAACCTTCTCCAAGAGCAGGGTGTACGTCGACTCATACGGGCTCCATACGATGGCAGCTGCTTCCAACTTGCTCCTGACTAAGGCGTTGTACAAGATCTTGATGGCCCCAGGATCATGGAAGTCTCTGACGTTGCGAATGAGAAAACCAAGTTTACGAAAACTACTGGCTGCAAGTGCCCTTATGTGATCGTGAAAGGTGAGACGCGTATCAAATGCAACGCCGAGATCCTTCACAGAAAAGACTCTGTTAATGGGGTCCACTCCCAAGAGATATTGACTAAGAATAGGGATGCAAGCACGACTAAAGGAGCACACACAGCACTTAGCTGTATTGAAACAGAGCTTGTTGTCAACACTCCACCTAAACACGGAGGCGATATCCTCCTGCAATGACACACAGTCGGAAGCCTGCTCAATTCCGTACACTAGCTTCAGGTCATCAGCATAAAGGAGACATTTAGCATTATTAACAACCAATTCAAGATCATTCACCATTATCCCGAAAAGAAAAGGGCCCAAAATAGAACCTTGGCTGACGCCAGACCGGGTGTGATAGGGTGCCGAGATGAAATGACCATGTTGAACATATTGCTGTCGATCGCGCAGATAACTCGCAAAAAAATCAAGCAACTTTGGAGCGAAACCAACATTGTCGAGCTTGTGTAGCAGCACATCGTTATCCACGCGATCAAACGCTTTCCGGAAATCAAAATAGACTACGTCAACCTGAATACCCTTATCAAGGTGCTCTGAGATAATATTGGTCAAGATAGTAAGGTTTGTGTTCACCGAACGATTTGCCCTGAAGCCGTGTTGCGCATCGCACAGGAAAGGTTTTAGTTGGTTAGAAAGTGTTCGGTGGAGTATTGACTCAAACAGCTTGGCGGGCGTTGAAAGAATAGCAATGGGCCTATGACTTTCCACATTACTAGCATCGTTATTTTTTGGTATAGGCCGAACCCTGGAGATCTTCCACTGCTGAGGGTACGAACCAGTAGAGAGTGCCAGATTAAACAGGTAGTGAAGAGGTATTTTTAGGTACTCGATACATCCCTTTACAATATACGCGGGTATGTTATCAGGTCCAACCGCACTGTTGGGCTTCAAACGCTTGACTGCTGCTTCCACTTCGCCCATTGTAATCTCATTGATATGGAGATAATTAGCAGACCGCTTTTGCCTACCTTCCTTTTGATAACTACCATCAAGACATGGAACATTCGGTAAAAAAACACTGGAGAAAAACCCGGCAAAAGCCTCAGCTGTTTCAGGTCCGACAAACTGCTTACCTTCAAAGGTAACTTGAGACACGAATCCTCCCTTAGATTTAAGGCTACTGACATACTGCCAGAAGGCGCGCGGGTTGGTTTTTAACTTCGCCTGACTTTGGCAAATGTAATCCCTATAGGCAATGGAGACCCGCTTCTTAATGTCAGCCCTAAGTTTAGAAAACGTGGCGTACGTATTACTATTTTTGGTGGCTTTCCAATCTCGATGGAGACCTGCTTTAATTTTTAAGTCTTTAATCAGGTCTGCTGAAAACCATACAGGGTATCGCCTAACACGATTTTTATTGCGGGATTTTTTCGGGACACTGACATCGAAAACATTGTACATTAATTTATAAAAAATATCCACCGCCAAATCTACCTCCTGAGACCCTAGAACCTCCTGCCAGTTTACTTCGGAGACCAATTTGTATAAAAGCTCGTAATTACCCTTCGCAAAGTTCCAGTCCTGTCGCAAATTCAGGTTACTAGGATCTATCTGCTCGACGGTGGGCTGTCGCAAGGCTTCATCTAGAGGAACGGAAACTTCCAGCGGCGGATGGTAAGCATCACGACGGGGGACGAGCCCGCCTCCCTCAATCTCAAGAACACTGACCCCACGTATACGCTCCGAGACCAGCGCCACATCGAGTTTCCCGCCGTGCGCATTCATCACATCATTCATCTCATTCAAGCCACATACCGATAAAAAGTAACCATAATAACATAAAACACTTTGCGACGTATATCGAGGGTTTAAATTTAAGTCCCCGACTATAATCACCACACCGTTTAAGGAGATTAACACAGATTCGACTGTGTGAAACCATTTCATATACGCATCGTCCGAAGCACTAGGGGGTATATAAACCACACAGATATAACATGTAACATCCTTCTTAGTAACAGAGACCCACATATCCTCCCCAAGTGGTGACTCAAAAGCACGCCGCCGCCGCAGCAAGAGTCCCGGACGCGCCGCGACCAGCACGCCGCCCCCGCGCGCGCCGCCGGCACGATCTCGACGCTCCAAGCTCCATTCACCACAGACTAGTTCACCATCTTCGATTGAGTCCGTTAAAAAGGATTCAGTCACAGCTACTACGTCACAATCAAGACATGTAAGGTTTTGCTTGAAATAGCTGAGCTTGGTGTTGAGGCCCCTTTAATCACTCTGATCTGATCTCATAAATCAGTGACATCAACAAGGAAAACAACCGCAATAAATTATGTCATAAAAAACAATGGCGGTACTTTGCAATCAGCTTACGACTAAGATTACGTATAACTAATGTCCATTTACTTATTAGCTAAAGAATTAAAAAAAAAATACGCAACATTTTTCTATTTATTTTATTTTGTATTAAGTTTCAACAACGCAAATGTGTCACCAGGGGCTCGATACATAGATAGATCACGTCTTCATCCCTTGCAAGGTAGACAGATCCTAGGGTGACAAAACCCTAAAGGTCACGTTTAGCATGATTGTGTGTGTAAAAGTGGAAAGGAGAATCAAAATAGTGATGGGTTGCTAACCGCATCGCTTAGGGCATGATTCCTAAGAATTTCGCCCATTCCTTCGCATTTTCTTTTATTGGGCGCTGTGGTACTGGCCATATAAAAAAAAGTATTATTGAAAAAATACAAATTCAAACAATGTTTATTTTTTCCAATGCATATTATCAAGCTGCCAGTATTTAAAATTGACTAAACGCGTTTAACAGATGGTTGCTTTCGTGCATTCCCAATAAATCATTAATGTGGCAGCACGAGCTTTTAAAAAAAAAGATAAACCTAGAACCTTTTTAAACACATAGCTACAACCCTTTGTTTTTCAAATCGCGTGCGGTGCTTGCGTGTTCCCAGAGTACTGTACTACGTCTAATTAATATTTATTAATTTAATTACTTTGGTTTAGGGTGTCGGGGTGAGTTCGTTTTCAGATACAGCCGGTATACAAAAAGGATAGTACTTCTTATGTATGAAGCAAGTAATGCTTTTTAGTATTTATTAGTAGTACTTTTTATTTAAATTATAAAAGTACTCATAGTACATAAAAATCTCAAGTTTTTTCTGACATATACTTCATAATCAGACTTACTTATCCTACCTATTATGTTGTAATTTTCATGAATTTCATGAAAAAATAATCTAAACTTACTATCAAATGAATCAAGAAATTTGATTTCTTGATTTTTATGTTTACTTTTACGGTTTTACCGTTAGAAATTAAATTTCTAAATGTCAGTGAAAATTAGAACACATAGAAAAATCCGAAAGTAAAGCTATGGCCGGGAATCGAACCCGGATCCTCGTCATTTACCTGCTATGGGTGGTGTAGGGGTATAGCACGCGTCACGAAATGACGAGGATCCGGGTTCGATTCCCGGCCATAGCTTTACTTTTCGGATTTCTCTGTGTTCTAATTTTCACTGACATTTAGAAATTTAATCTAAATTTAAATCCCACACAGTCTCACAATGTACTGTTGTAATTTTAGCGACTTTGTCACTAGAAATGGCGACTTTTGCTTGTTAGCGACACAAGTATCTGACATCTAGTTATGAAGGTTGCGATACGCGGTTGCGCTCTGATCAGCCTTCTTTCAAGAACATAAATTATAATTCTTGTACGGAACCCGATGTAAATACCGATCGCGCTCGACCGCGGCATTGTGTCGCGGACACGTTGTGCGGAAATTTCCCACTTGATACAGTCGCTTGAAATGTATCAACAAATTGTTGAAAAGGTGGTGAAAGAAAGCCTCGTAGAATTGGGTTATGTGAGGCAAAACTTGTTGTTTAGGCATAAGTATTTACTTTAGCTTATTTGTATTAAACTTTTCCTAATAATGAAAAAAAAAACAAAAATTTATTTATCGTTGACAACAGCGCCATCTCTTTGTATTTATTTGTATTTGTATCGGATAAACTATGCAAATAGATGGCGCTTGGCGACAATGCTTGTGGTCACTATTTACTTCGAAAACAAAGTCCTCCGCCGCGTTTCTTTGTCTGTTCATAATTAACTCAAAAACTAAGTGATCTATGCTGTCTTAATTATTTTAGTCAAATGTAAAAGCAGTAACAATATCTTGTTACAAGGACTCGTTTCTGTTACCACCTATCAGTTTGTGCAAACTTGCTCATAACGGTGACTTGTAGGTACATCAAATTAGCGTAAACATTTCAGAATGGCGGGGATCCTCTTTGCTTTTAAACTAAGTAAGTTTTTTTTTTCTTTAATAAATCTGAGCAATCCTCCAAAAAAATTACACCTAATTTTTTGAAAGCCGGCTGCACTCAAGAAAAAGCATCATTTGCGTTACGTTCCACGTGACGTCAGTGTGCAAGCGAGAGCGCGGAACAAGCGATAGAGAGGCACGTCAGAGCTAGCAGTTCGAATATTATTTCTTTATGACGTTACCACGTAAAACTATCGTTCGAAAACTGACTTTGCAAACAATCGGTTTTTTCTACTAATTTTGTGTAAATAACACTCGGAACCTGGCGTGCGCGAATCGGTCTCACGCTTGGCCGATTTTTCATTTTATTTTTCGTAATTTTTTTAACTCCGCTCCGCTTCGCATCAATGGAAACGCACCCTAATGTAACGTAACTGTTTTAACTAAATGTAGTTCCCAAATGCTCGCTAGATGTCGCTAACAAGCTAATAACAAGAAAACTAATTGAATTACAGCTACACTCAAAAACGTTAATATTAATTATTTACGAAAGCAAATGTCTCTCTGTCTGTTTCCTCTTCACTCTACTGCTGAATTGTTTTAAATAGATTTTGGTATTGGAAAAAATTTAAAGACAGTTTTACATACATACATACCTACACAAATCACGTCTTTATTCCTTACGAGGTAGACAGAGCTTAGGCTTAGACGTTACGCTACGCTTAGGGTTTGGTTACCTTAGGGTAACAATGATTAAGGGCGTATAGATGGCAATAAATGGAATCAAAATAGTGATGTGTTGCTAGCCGCATCGCCTATAACACGATTTCTAAGACTTTCGCCCATTACCAGCCAGAAGACCAGCATGGAAGAAATATAAGAAATCAATATTTTTTTTTGATTTTCGACTTGAAAGTCATAGTGAAAGTTCTCTAGGCTTAGTTAAGTATAAGGGTTCCTTTTTTGCCTTCAGTGTACGGAACCCCAAAAATCAAAGCGCCCTCAACTTTACCGCCATGACCGCAAAATGCAGGTGCAAACACACACCCAAACAAACAAACCTCAAGACAATAAACTTTGACAGGCAATTAATCTCACCTACTCTCTTAAATCACAAAATCAATATTTAAACAGCGGTTTGGGTGCAATCACCTGCAGCAATGCACTTTTCCGACCACAGACTAAGAAAAGAAGGAACAAAATTTTTCATACTGCCGCATTTCAGATGAAACACGATGGCTATTTGCAGGCTGTGGCACTTTAAGGAGTTCACTGACATTTATTCCCGTTTAAGATTTTATAGTCGCAAATGTCTATAAAAAGTGAAGATATATTGAATTGTTCTTTATATAGGAAACGTGCATATTTAAGTTTTATTAAGTCGTGACATTCCTTTCTTTGCTGTCGGATATTAAATTTTGAGTACTTAACCACTAGAGTGATATGATACATACACAAATGTTAAGTTTTTATGGGAGTTATATACATATCAATGTACCAGTTGCTTCTCTTCCCGCGCAGATGGTAAAAGCCCATCGAGGGAATGGGAGAAATTCTTATAGGAATCATGTTATAGTCGATGCGGCCCATCACTATTTTGATTTCCCTTTCCACATATACGCCCTTAGTCATGCTAAACGTGGCCTTTAGGTTTTGTTACCTCAGGCTCTGTCTATCCCGTAAGGGATAAAGACGTGATTTATGTGTGTATGTGTGTAAACCTTTAGTAGAGTAGTCTGTTTTTTTTTTTTAGAAAAAGCCTAAGGTAACAAGACTTAAAGGCCACGTTTGGCATGGTCGTGGGTGTAAAGGTGATAAGGGGAGTCAAATTAGTAATGGGTTACTAGCCTCCAGTGGCGTGGAGTCAATCAGAAGGTAGCCGAAGGGAATTAAACTTGCCTTTTCCTCTAATTCTGCACAATAAAAGTGCCCAACTGCCTTAAAATAGGCAAGCCGGTGGGAATCCGCCACTGCTAGCCTCGTCGCCTGTTACATGATTTTCGCCGAAGTAACAACTGGTACATTCTATGTTTTTCCTTCCAGACCAGCGTGTAAGTTCGAAAATACCTTTACGGTATTCTTGGGAAACGTTAATTACAATGTTTTCTTTCCTGATTGCTTTGCCGTAAAAAACAGTGTCACAAACAACAATAACAATTATCGGAGCTATTTCCTGAACCGGACAAACTAGAATCCTTCCGATACCAGTAAAACAATAGAATGACGAAAACACGTGTGTTCATACAGATTATTAATGTATATTTAAAGAATGCAGATGTTTTTCATGATTACAATTATTCTAAGGGTTGTTTCACACGTACCACAAGCAACAAGCCAAATGCAACCACACCACAACCACAACCGGTGTCGGGTGCATATTTTGTATTGAAAGTAAAATTATTAGTACAATTCATACGTTCCACATTTTGCCGTCATTTATCGACCGCGTGTGTGATACGACCACATCGCAACCACTACGCAACCAGATCGCAATGACAACGCAACTAACGGCGGCACCGTTGTAGGGTTGTTTCACACATACCAAAACTACACCACGTCGCAGCGATTCACACGTAACCACAACGCAACCACATCGCAACGGCAACGCAACCACCGGAGGCACCGTTTTATGGTTGTTTCACTCGTACCACAACCACACCACGCCGCAGCGATTCACACGTAACCACAACGCAACCACATCGCAACCACTTTAGGGTTATTTCACACGTACCTACTACAACCACACCACGCCGCAGCGATTCACACGTAACCACATCGCCTCTACTAGCGACAACCACATTTTGTAGGCACCACAACGCAACTGCAAAATGCTGCAGCGACACTGTTCGCACATAACCACTGCTGGACCGCATTTTAACGCTGCGACAAATGTGGTTGTTAGACGTGTATAACAACCCTAAAGACACATAATACATACAGACACACACTTGAATACAAAATGATAATATGTATAATGATTCATATATGTATGTTATCGGCGTATTAGCATAATTACCGGAAAATAGTCGCGAGTAATCTATATATATAACTAGCGACCCGCCCCGGCTTCGCACGGCTGCAATCCAGGGTTTCTCTTCTACATATATTATGCATGTATACATCTATATTATACCTGACCTGTAAGGCTGCGGCTCCACTGAGGCGGAGACGAGCGGAGCGGAGAGGAGACGTATGGGGATCGACCAATCATATTACAGATCGGAGACGAGATGTGGATTTCATGTAATATGAATGTAATATGATTGGTCGATCCCCACACGTCTCCTCTCCGCTCCGCTCGTCTCCGCCTCAGTGGAGCTGCACCCTTAACCTTTCTCTTGAATCACTAAAAAACCGCATCAAAATCCGTTGCATAGTTTTACAGATCTAAGCATACATAGGGACAGACAGCGGAAAGCGACTTTGTTTTATACTATGTAGTGAAAATGAATCCCTATTTTCCCTGGTCACGGCATCACGCGTGAACGGCTGGACCGATTTAGCTAATAATTTTTTTGTTGTGTTCGTTATTGTCAGGAGAAAGTTCTTAAGTAACAATATTTAAAAATAAATGATACGGGGGCAAAGCTGCGGGTAACAGTTAGTAGCTTAAAAAAATAAAGCCAAGTAAAGAGAAGGATGTGTGAAGTAGGTATATTTATTTTGCTTGAATATCGTTCTGTTTGATGATGACGGATGAAGACGTGATTTATGTATGTATGTATGTATAGTTCTGTTTACACAGGTACTGACTCTCTTTTAATACCTACATTACCTACCTACATTAACCCATTAAGGGTCCTTTTGTAACATATTTCAAGCGAAATAAAGTTATTTGTATTTGTGTATTTGTATTTGTACAAGTTTGCATCATCACTACATATTATAAAACAAAGTCGCTTTCCGCTGTCTGTCTGTCTATCCCCATGTATGCTTAGATCTTTAAAACTGCGCAATGCTACGAAGCTAGTAAATGATAATAGTTTTGCTATGGCTCGAACAGATGGCGCTAGAAGTATCATTAGGTATTCATGAGAAGAAATAATTTTTAAGACCTACATTTTTTAGTGTCTCTAAATGTAATTTCGAAAATTCGCATTTAATTGTTTTTTTCTTAATATACTATGGAAGTGTTCAATACTTAAATCAATAAATAATCGATGGGATTTCCGAGCGAGGTTGTTATGGAAGTAAATACGGAAAGTACGCTCTTACGTAAAAAGTATCTTATTTACTTCAATGGAATTGTCTTTGAAACACTATTTTAATTACTTTAACTAGGCTTGAATGCTCATACTTATTGTTAATTAACAGGGGCCTCACCATGACGTCTTAGTGCGATTCAATTCCGACTCAGTTCAGGTTTTAACTGTCATTCTTAGTATGGATCTGACAGCGAGCGAAAATATACTGAATCGCAATTGAATCGCATTAATACGTCATGGTTCGGCCCCATGACTATTTATTTATGACGAGTTTCGACGAATTTTGTACATTAAATAGTAAAAATAGATTAAAAACTCAAACGTTCTTATTTTATTAGTCAGATACCTATGTAGTAGTCTGGTAGTTTAAAAAAAGACATGTAAAAGAGCCCTTGGCGGCCAATTGGCAAAAAAAAATCGTTTTTTTTTTTTAATGAAATGTATAAGTAAGTACTAATATTGTAAAGAGGAAAGATTTGTGTTTTTGGAGGTCAAAGTCCAAAACTACTCAACCTATTTCTAAAATTCTTTCACGATATAGTACAATACTCCATTATCCCTGATTAACATGGGCGATAGGCTAAAGACAGGACGCTATGGCGCTCATTAGGGGAGGCATATGTTCAGCAGTGGACTAACATAGGCTGATGATGATGATGATGATGAACATGGGCGATATATCATTCTGCGCGGACAAAGACGTGGACAACCGCTTATATCATATAAAAAGGCGCTCATATTTGTTTTTTTTTCAATTGAATGTATCAATATTTACAATTCCTATTTAATACTGATGCATTCCGTATACTGTGCCGATTAACATAATAATTAATAAAATGCAAATTGAAAAAAACCGCGATAAACTTAATTAAAAAATGAAAAAAAAGTTAACCGCAATAGAAAATATATTAGATGCCAACCGTACATTGTGTTATTTATTCTAAACGCTTTTTGCTGACCGTACACATGGCAATGAATGCATCATGACGCGAGGCATAGACACGCGGAAGACCTTGCTGTAATATGCACATAAGGAAACAATGAAAAAGGTCATTTATTCGCTTGTTTTTGTCGAGAATAACTATCCTGTTTTAGAACGGACTGGTGAAGGACCAATGGTCAAATGGCGGATGAGGTGCGTATGCTGTCTTGCAAGTTAAGCATCTCTAGGTGAGGCCGGGTTTTGGATGGGTGACCGTAAAATCGTTAAGGAAAAAATGATTATCTAAATTTTACTTGCCCCATATGCTTATAATCCAACTAGCTTCCTGCCCGTGACTTCGTCGGCGTAGAATTATACATGTTATTATAAACCTTCCTCTTGAATCAATATCTATTAAAAAAAATCCGCATCAAAGTCCGTTGCGTAGTTTTAAAGATCTAAACATACATATGGACAGACCGACAAACAGTGGAAAGCGACTTTATTTTATACTATTTATACAGCCAAAAACATCAAATATATTTGCCAGCGACCTTATTGTTTGTGGCAAATGATGTTGATGTTTGTGACGTCTTGGTAACGTAGACAAATGTTTATGCCCTTGAGTAAACTTTTGTAAGTAGGTAAGTAAGTAAATTTCCACCAAAATCAATCAATTCAATGCTAACATTAGGGATGGGTCCGATGGATCTCACTTAAGTACACAGGGTACACAGAGCCCAAGGCAACAGACCTAGGCCACGCTCAGCATAATGGATCCTAGTCGTCATAAATCCCACTTACAACGGGAGACTTTTTTTTGGGTTTTTTTTTATTTTACGTGAAAACAAAATGTCTAAAAAAGTTTGTTCCATACACACACCCGTCACCCCGAACCTCCGCAAGAAAAGGCATAAAAACTCTTTTACAAATGTTAGCCACCTGCAGAAAACTCTTGTCTCATTATTACAAATAATGATTTTAAAATTAAAAATCGATTTTTTAATTTTTTAATTTTAGAGCATCGATGGGTTAGTTCAAAGGCCATTTCAACAGAAGAGTAGCATCGCAGTGAGACGCGCATGCGCTGAGTGCCATGACCTGGCTCAATGCGATGCGCCCACGCCGCTTGCGCGTGTGTGCGTGTCCGTGGCGCATGTGCGCGCGTTAGCGCACACTGCGTACGTTTACGTGCCTATATACCCGCTCTTGCACCTCGCACGAGTGCGCGAGATCACTTTTTCTTATTGTTCGTTCTAGATAGAGACGGGTAGTCTATCTCGCGCGCAATCATGCTGCGCTACAAAAGAGAGAGAGAGAGAGAGAGAGAGAGACATTTATTTACACACATTCGATACACGTAGATATAAAACAAGGAGAAATAAAATATACTAAGGAATAGTACCGATATGGTGTAAAATGGAGCATAATGTTGCATAATGGAATTCAATATCGATGTTTCCGCCAATGTCGAGGTTGAATCCGCTACTTGTTTCTAATCAGCCGTTGTTCGGTACTTTTGACGGTCGGCACTATTTAAAATTTTCATGTCTCAAGTATTAAAAAAATTACATTTGGGTGGAGGAGATGAAGTAGGGGTGTTTTGACACTTGAAACTGATAGTGAAGGAGCGCTGTACGAGGCAGAATAATGATGTTGTATTTTCGTGACTTGTGAACTGCGTTCCTGCTGTAAAATCATTTAATTTTAATTTTGTTTATGCTGTTATACGCTGATTTAATGTCAAACACTGTTGAATCTTAGTGTCAAATCATAGGGAACTATCAAGCTAAATTAACTAATAACATTTAAGTACATACCTTGCCACTCGGTACTCATGGCAAGGTAAATGTGTTTTGTTCGTTAAGGTAACTAGACCTAAAGGCCACGTTTAGCATGAATGGAGGTGTATAGGTGGAAAGGGGAATCAAAATAGTGATGGGTTGCCAGCCGCATCGCTTATAAAGTGATTCCTAAGATTTGCGATGCCCTCGATGGGTTTTTTTTTAAATGGACATCTTGAAAAAAATTTTTTTTTGATATATGTAAGAATTTCCGTACCTAGTCATTTCTGCTTGTAGTTGTTTAAAATAGTTGACAATAGTTAATTAATAGGGAAAGAAAAAAAACTTCGTGGTAGCAGTGTACGCTGACTAAATTCACGATACACTTACACAAATACACGATGCTTTCGGTGTGTGCGTGAATGTTTTGTTTACATCAACATAAATGCAAACATTGCGCGATTTATGATATTGATACTTTAAATATTTTGTTTACATTTTTAAATCTATATAATCCGGTAAAAAATGATTTGTCTAATTCGCCAATCTTCCTCCGTGTTATTTAGTTTTGTACGTAACAAATAAAAACAAGTACGTAATAAGTAATATAACTATGTGTACAAAATTTTATTACGAATACAATTTACCAAGAAAAATCACTTTATCGGACCAGCCATAGCCAAAAGTAAAGTCCCGGGAGATTGGTAGTTACTTTCAACGAAAGCTTTAAACATACACACACACACACACACACACAAATCACGTTTATATCCCTTACCGGGTAGACAGAGCCTAGAATAACAAGACCTAAAGGCCACGCTTGTTACCATGATTGTGGGCGTATAGTTTGCAAAGGGGAATCAAAATAGTGATGGGTTGCTTACAGCATCGCCTATATGTTATGATTTTCACCCATACGAATGATGTTAGGAACATTTTGTTTATTCTTTGCCTCCCAGACCAGCAAGATTTATTCGATAAAGCAATAAATCAATAATTAATTAAAACATTTTAAAATATCAAACGTATTCATATAACATTAAAATTAATAGTATGCACGTGTTGCGCTCGAGTTTACACCTCACACATGCGCACGCGTGTGTTTATTTATATAGCGAAATATTCGCAAACAGCGCTACCAAAATAAATTTTGCGCGTGGTCAAAATAAGGAACTACGATTGTTGGTACCAAATTTGTAGGTGCACGCGGCAGTGGCGCCATGTTTCACCGCACGTGTAAGTTTGTCGACGCTTGCGCATGGTTGGAGAGACAGATTTGGAAATTTCCTTGGATTCGGTTAGCTGGTCACTGTCATAGGGTTAAATGATCTTTAATTATGTTCCAAGGATTTATTTACTCTGTATACGATTATACATCCAATGCCACTGACAGAAAGAATCACAAAATTCACAAAATTATTTACGGAGTTTCCCGCATCGGTTAATGATTTCCTGACAGATTCTGAGGGTGATGTTTCAGAGCCATTCACTGCTTAAGACCTACACAATCGATATCTAAATAGAAATAGTGTAAGTTTATTTATATTGCCATGATGTGCTTTTAATATTTTATAGTTATTTGACATTTTGTTTTGACATTGAATTTTATTGTACTCTTTATATTAATTCTTATTTTACTGCACATTGTTCTTTTAATTATTTTATGTATTTTAATTGGATGATCCTTGTTTGGTGACATCCATATAGCTATGACGATCCTGAGTGGAGAACCTATTTAAATGTTATTATTTGTTGCTTCTTTATTATTTTAAATTTCAAAATTTTGTTTAATTTTTGACGTTTTCAATATAAGTTCTCGTAACTTGACATTGTACAATTTATGATGTAATTTTAATCTAAATCTAAATCTATTTTTTCAAAACAACCGGGTTCGATTCCCGAGCTAAGTACAGGTTTTTTTTAAATAAATGAATGCAGTTTTTCTTGTTATTAAAATCGATGACGTGGTTTCTAAGAACAGATCTTCGTATGTCTTATAGTTTCAGACTTTCCCATACTGACCGATTTCAATGAGACATCCTGTATATAGGTCGTTGACGTTGGCGTCGAGAAGATTATTTATTTATTTACTAGCTTTTCCCCGCGACTTCGTCCGCGCACATAACGCCAGAGTGACGACACACCCCATACATCCACTCATGTCTCCAAGTATAAGGTTTTTATTGCCTATCCCGTGGGAAATTCGGAAAATCCCTTCTTAGAGCACCTACAGATCCTCTAGGAATATTATCTACCTACTAATTATAGTCTTAATTATTTACCTTGTGTTTTTATCCCGTGAGAAATTTGAAAAAATCCTTTGTAAGTGCATCTTTATACTAATCAAGGAATAATGTATAGGCATGCTAAATTTAATGTCTGTAGCTTTATTAGTACAACTTTTCGGAATTTTCCAATCCCGTGGGAAAATCGGGATAAAAAGTATCCTATGTCCGTCTCCTGGTCCTAAGCTACCTTCTTACCATTTTTCAGCCAAATCGGTTCAGCAGTTCTCGAGTTATAAATAGTGTAACTAACACGACTTTCTTTTATATATGTAGATTTATTCATTGTCAAGTCATGTACATACATATAAAGATGTTAACATTGTTCTAAGTCAGTCCATGACGCCCTTGTAAGGGCACACAATAGTAATTAATACCTAAATATAGTAAGTAAGTAAGTAAGTAAATGCATTATTGTACAAATATAAAGAAACAGATACAATTCACAAAAAAAAAAAAATAACATTAATACATGCACAAAGGCGAACTTATCCCTATAAGGGATCTCTACCAGTTAACCTTTGAGTAGATGAGAGGAGTAGGATTGTAATGTGATGTCAAAACATGCCATGAAATTAATTAAGTACATTAAACTATACGTTTATATTCAATAGTCCGAAACATGTCGAGCATCACTCGTCTTTTTATACGTGAGTCTCACGGTAGTTTCATGTTGAAAGTATACGTTGATATTATTAAATTCATTAATGTTATTCTATTCTAGTTGATTCTTATGTTAATAAAATGAGATGGTTTCAATATAATAGTATGTCAATTGAATCTAAGATTTATTACAATAGTATATAATGTCAAATAAATTTAAGAAATATTTAAAACAATTAAAATTAAAAAGCAGAATAACTGGCAGTATATTCCAGTGACCGAGGTCATTGCAATATGAGTCGATTAATAAAACATAACATTTACATCAATAATTCCTGTTTTATTATCAATATGTACTCCTAATAATTATTACGATATTGTTTTAATCTACATTATTTATTATCAGTACGCATTGAACTTATGACCTTTTGAAATAAGCACACTTGCAATATAACTCAGTAAGGAGTTTTTACTTAGGCAAGGAAAGTGCGATATAATTTTTCACCGGGCCACCGGGAGAAGCGATGGGGGGGCGTTTGTGGTGTTGGTGCCGCTAAGTAGCAGTGCTTGCACTGCTGTGTTCCGGTGTGGAGAGTAAGACAGCCGGGGAAATTACGGGCACAAGAGGCATTTCATCTTAGTCCTCTAGGTTGGCAACGCATGTGCAATCCCTCCGGGGTTGCGGGTGTCTATGGGCAGTGGTGATCACTTACCATCAGGTGACCCACTTGCTCGTTTGCCTTCCTATTCATATAAAAAAAAAAACCCTTGTGGCATCCCACTGCGTCCTCATCACACCGGACTGAAGCAACGCCGGAGAATTTTTACTTTGGGTATACCCCTTGCCTAGGGCATCCATAAAGATTTCCTCTAGTTAAAAAAAGGCTCCGTCTACCTCGAAAAAAATAAACTGCCTAGACAATAAACTAACACTAATAAACAACGTGGATTATAAAACCGCAGGCCGGCAATACATCACTATCTCATTTAATCATACACACAAACAATCCGGACAAAACATCGTATTTATTGAATAGCAATGGTTCTAATTAATTTTATTTTATCTCCAGTTGTATGAAAACCACAGCTGCAACCGCTGTGAGTCACGCGTTGATAGAATATTGCGTAGATAGGACATTAATTTTATGACATTCTGCCCGTGAATTCGTCTACGTAGAATTATACATACCTTCCTAATGAATCACTCTATCTATTAAAAAACGCATCAAAATCCGTTGTAGACTGTAGAAACTAATAAATAAAACAATTTACATTAAATTTAAAATTCAACACGCAGCGCTGACAAGAGCAAAGACACGACTCTCTTTTGTTTTTGTTTTCTTTTAGCGCTGCGTGCAGTTAACTTTATTTGTGGCCAGTGCCAAAATAGAACAGTTTGATAAAAAGGTAGCTGCCTAAATAGGTGCGTCGCCTACATCCTTTGCCTAGTTTTAAAGATATACATAGGGACAGACAGCGGAAAGCGACTTTGTTTTATACTATGTAGTGATTTATAAAAATGTGGTATAACGACTACGATCGACAATTTCAATATTAATTCTTGTAAATAATTAAAAAAAAACATAGAATTTACCAGTTGCTTCTCTTCCCGCGCAGATGGTAAAAGACCATCGAGGGAACGGGCGAAAGTCTTAGGAATCGTGTTATAGCCGATGCGGCTAGCAAACCATCACTATTTTGATTTCCCTTTCCACCTATACCATGCTAAACGTGGCCTTAAGCTTTTGTTACCTTAGGCTCTGTCTACCCCTTACGGGATAAAGACGTGTTATATGTATGCATGTTTAAATACACATGCACAGATCATACACGCATGACAGAAGTGGTGGTTGTCACTGAGCCGCCTTGATGTCGCTTTTGGTTCGTCAGCAAGTGTCTCGAACCTGTAGGCTTGTTACCTAACTCGCTCGCAATCGCCATCATGTTCATTTCGACAGTTCATGTATGGGCTGACAATTGGCATCGGAATCAGCTAGCTGTCACATTCATACAAGAACTGTCAAAATGAACACGATGGCGATTGCGAGCGAGTTAGTTAATAAGCCTACAGGCTTTATCGCAATGCTAGCGTCCCTCCACGTTGGCTACCCGCAAGGATAAGTCACAGTGGTCAATTCTAAAACTTGTTTGGCGACACACCAATGTGAATGGGCTTAGGTTAATCATAATTGCAGGGTGTCAAAGAAGTGTCGTGTCTTTGTCCGCCATCTTTGTTGCCGGAGGGCTTTGATCAGCGCCGCTGGGTATCTCTACCCAGAACCGAACCGCAAACGGTGATAAACGCAGTCCATAACCCAATGCACTGTGTACCTAGCAGATAATTTTGTTTTTGATTTATGGTATTCTGCTAATTTAATTATGTTTGCAATTGTGTACAGACACATCATTCAAACAGATGACGGTTAGCGACAAAAATTCGCATAGTAACAAGGTCATGTGACAGCTAGTAACATAGAAAAATTCGAAGGCTTACCCACCTGCTATGGGTGGTGTAGGGGTATAGCACGCGTCACGAAATGACGAAGATCCGGGTTCGATTCCCGGCCATAGCTATACTTTTCGGATTTTTCTGTGTTCTAATTTTCAGTGTCGTTCAGAAATTTTATGTACATACTAGCTGTTGCCCGCGACTTCGTCTGCAAAGAATTCGTTCATCGCTATCCCGCGGGAACTATGCCATTTTCCGGGATAAAAAATAGCCTATGTGTTAATCTAGGGTATTAGCTATCTTCGTTCCAAATTTTGTCCAAATCCATTTAGTAATTTTTACGCGAAAGAGTAACAAACATCCATCAATCCAAACTTACAAACTTTCGCGTTTATAATATTAGTAAAAAGTAGGATAGTGTTATGGAACTAAAATTACTAAAAATAAGGTAATATATTTTATTCAATGTTCTTTACATTTTAACGGATGAAAGTCGTACCGCAGATAAAATCAAACTTAATCCCTAACCATCTTACATCGTCACCTCATTCTTCAAATCGAATACCTATTCGCCGTCTTACTCTTATTGTCCGTCTCATTCCCACCCTACGTTCCATTTCACAGTATGTTTTCTTTTAAAGGCCGACTGAAGACATGGCCATTGACAATGTTTTTACTTTTGATTAACTTGCAATGTACACACAGCAAAGCTATTCGGTAAGCAGGATAGATACGGCGCGAGCGTGCGTAGGTGCTTACCTGATTATATTGCCGTGTGTACGTATGTATGTTGAAGCGGGTAGACTTTGTTTCCAATTCATTATACCACACTCCAAACATCCTCAGAGCTAGGGTTTATTGAACTCCTAAACCACTGTTTAGCAATAATAGCAGCAATTAGTGCAGTAGCAGTTGCAAATGTCACCGCGAGAGTAACGCGACACTTGCGAAGTTGCACAGTGGGCAAAACGGGGTGCAAGCGGACATGAAGTAAAAATCAGCACATTTTTTAAAAATTGCCGCATTAATAAAGACTTGCAAGTCCTGTCTCTAGATAAAATTATATTTTCACTTTGACTTACTCTTTGATATACCTATACAGTACGAAATAATGATTGTTGAAATTGGTCTACTGTAGTCTGATGTTGTCAAACTAATTGTCAAAAAATATATGTTCTTATTAAAATCGAATTTATCTCTGTGCAAATTTCATTAAAATCGGTACAGTGGTTTAGGCGTGAGAGCGTAACAGACAAACAGACAGAGTTACGTTCGCATTTATAAAATATAGGTGGGATAAAACACTTGCTGATCCGACTAGTCTATTGTTACCACGCTATTGTAACACGCCACCCATAGTGACTAGTAATCTCGAACACATTAAAAATTCACGTACAGATAAACATAAAATATTAATTACATTCGACACATTAATTAATTTAGAGTAGCTTAGGTATATTGTATTTAATAAAGTGTAATAATTAAAATAACAGTTTACTGTACGCCCACAGTGTCTTGCTAAACGTGGCCTTTAAACTTAGACTCTTGTACCCCTTAAGGGATAAAGACGTGATTTATGTTTGTTTGTTTGTTTGAAATATGGTAATCCAACATACACTTTTTTGAATAACGCTTTAAACGGCTATTGACAGTGTCTTTCATTAAAAATAATATGTTGGATATTTTTTAAACAATCATCCTTTAAAGTCTTGCTACCCAGCGTCTATCCCGTTAAGAATATAGGCGTGATTCGTGCATGTTTTCCTAAAATTAAATGATTTGTTTTTGTCCCCCAAATTTGTCTGTCGGCACCTCTGTGCTAACACTTGGTGCCGGTCTTACTGTAATCTGCAACGGCACTCAGCCTTCAGGTGCGTCTGACGACTCCTAAGGATACCAGCTTCTCCTATTACATATAAGACGACATGGGGAAACATAAAACGTGCTAGAAGATTAGTGAAACATTGTGCAAGTATTTTGAAAAATAATATTTTTTTAGGGTTTCAACCTTTTTGGCTGTTGGTGGCTGGCTAGCGCTAGTCCATAGCCACGCGCCGCGGCACCGAATAAAAAGAACAATAAGGCGGCTGTCACTTGTTTTCTTAATTGTCGGTGCACGGTCGGTTTTTTATGCGGATTTATGTTTAAATTATTGTAAATATTAATTAATGTGTGTTAATTAATTGTTTTTTTTAAACTACCCGTTGCATGGTTAGCTCATAACTATCCAATTTTCCGGGATAAAAACTTTCCTATGTCCTTCCCCGGGATTGCAACTATGTCTGTACCAAATTTCATTAAAATCGATACAGCGGTTTAGCTGTGAATGCGTAACAGACTGACAGACGGACAGAGTAATTTTTGCATTTATATCATTAATATGAGTTAGCGTTCGAATATTTAACTGATACATTGTAAATTTCTAACCGACACTGAAAATTAGAATACCGAAAAATCCGAAAAATAAAGCTATGGCCGGAAATCGAACTCGGATCCTCGTCATTCCGTGACGCGTGCTACCCCTACACCACCCATAGCAGGTAAGCCTTCAAATTTTTCTATCTGTTCCTAGCTGTCACGCGACCCTGTTACTATCCGTTTTTTTTGTCGCCAAGCGTCATCTGTTTGAATGATGTGTATGTACGACACAATTACAAACTGACCGGGATTTTAATAAAATAAAGAATGTAAACATCGAAATATGTGGTTTTGATAACAATAATAATGGCTGGTATTTGTGACCGCAAAATCTTGTTTACTGCTCTTCCTATGACAAATACTAAAAGTACCTAGAAATAATAAATAATAGCTATTCGAACATTTGTTATTCCGTTGTAATTTTCTGTTAGTCGCATTATGTGTACTTCATTTGTACATGTTAATGCATTTTTAAAGTTCTTTACCTCAATACATACACACATACACAAATCATTTCATTTTATAAATATTATTTTCAGCATATAAACTTCAAAAACAAGCAAATACCTATTTTTTAAATTTATTCAATCCAATTGAAAGCGCAACTAGGTTTAAAAAAAATGTTTTCAAACTTTTAAAAATGACGAAAAAATTTTTTTACAACTGCAGTATCCTAAAGAGAAGTACTGTTTTTTATAATCAATTACTTCATCAAAAACACATATTTAAACAACCTTTTTCATTGTAGGTATTATAAAGTTCGCGTATCGTTCCGGACGCTCAGTTTCGCGTAACCTGAGGTCGACAACCCGAGATCGGCTGTGTAAACCTTATTTACTATAATTACACTATTCTATGTTAATTGCATTAACTAGTAAAAGGTTGCCATCCGTTTGATTCCTTTTTTTATGAGTCATAAAGAGTTGTGCAAGCTTGATAAATAGTTTTCAAGTTGAATCACTGACAAAGTATTTTTAAATTTCTTAATACATACATACATACATACATACCGTCACGCCTCTTTCCCACAGGGGTAGGCAGAGACTACTTTATTCCACTTGCTACGATCCTGACATATTTCTTTCGCTTCATCCACAGTCATCAATCTCTTCATACATGCTCGTCGGTTTCGGGTACTCCTGACCTGACCTTTTTCCAAAACGTCTCCTATTTGGTCTCGGAACGTCCGTCTAGGCCTTCCCCTCCCAACGCAACCATTCGTACTCCCCATATAGATTAGTTAGTCCCTGTTTAGTTAGTCTACTTTCATCCATCCGCTCTACATGCCCAAACCAACTAAGCATACTTTTTCTATCCTAGTCACTATATCCTCTTTCACACCAGCACGTTCCCTTATCACACTGTTCCTTATTCTATCTTTCAGTGATACAGTGATAATTTCTTAATGATACTGAAAATTAGACAACAGAAAAATTCGAAAAGTAAAGCTACACCACCCATAGCAGGTGCGTAAGCCGCCAAATTTTTCTATTTGTTACTAGCTGTCACGTGAACTTGTTACTATGCAAATTTTTGTCGCCAAGGGTCATCTATTTGAATGTGTCTGTACGACACAATTACTAACTCCCGTGGAACATCTACTCACCAGGGACGAGAGAAGGCGCTGTTTTTCAAATGATAGGTACTATCAAATGATCAAGTACGTTTAGTAAAAAAAAGTGTCTTAAAATCTAAGTTAACGTTAGTAATACATTTTCCTGTATATCAAGGCAGTTTTATCTGATAATATTTTCAGTGTGAGGAAAACGGATTCTCGGTAAAAGATAATTGTTAATACTTAAAGCGACACGGAAACTCATGTAGCTGTTGCGAGAGAATTAAACGATTCGTGTACCTATCTGTATTCATCTGTTTCTTGTGTTTTGTGCACAATAAAGTATAGCTCGCTTGGAGGCAAGGCAGTTATATATTTGAGGCATTTGGAGTCGAAACTCCGGGGCCATGGGGGCCAAGCGCGCGCCGTGTGTACAAAGATATCTCTGTGCGCCTTACAGAGGCCTCCCGTGACCAGAGCTGGCCAATATTTCGCTCAGCGAATAAGCATTGCCATACAACGTAGCAATGCTGCCAGCCTTCTGGGCACCCTCCCCATTGGCGGCGATTTGGGAGATTTTTTATCTTTAATTTAATAATAGCTTTAGCTAGGTTTAAGTTATTTTTAAGTTTTGATTGTTTTTTATTATGATTTGTTTTTCTTTTCCAATAAATAAATAAATAAATAAATATTTTGGGACAAATTACACCAATTGACCCAGCCCCAAACTAAGCAAAGCTTGTACTATGGGTACCAGGCAACGGATAAACATACTTATATAATGTAGATAAATACATACTTAAATACACACGTACAACATCCATGACTCGGGCACAAACATTCGTATTCATCATACAACTGTCTGCCCCTACCGGGATTCGAACCCGGGACCTCTAGCTTCATAGTCAGGGTCACTAACCACTAGGCTATCCGGTCGTCAAAACCAATATAAACATACATACATGTACACCTTGTACCTTTTTTGCGCATTTTTACATGCCACCAGTAATAACATATTTTGCATGCACATAGCTTTTCGAATAACTGAGAATCAGAAACACGAATCTGCGCTGGGGTGATAGCAAAACTCAATTGGGACTGGGCGGTACATGTCTGCCGAATGCATCCAGTTCTCTGGGTACCGGAGCAGAGGGAGACCAAAAAGGAAATGGCGGGATGATTTGGAGTCTCCTGAGCCGGACTGGGGAAGTCTTGCAACAGACAGAGACGGACGAGAGAAAAAGAAAGGGGAGGTCTTTGTCCAGCACTGGGAAATCAAATAGTCTTTGAATTACTTATTGAGTTCGAAGCAACAGGCCTCCCACTATGTGGATCAGAGACATAGCGAGACTCCTTGGCAACCGGTAGATGAAGGTAGCAAGTTGTTGTTTATTGTGAAGTTCTAAGGCGACTGCTATGGCGATTATGACTGTTATGGCGGGTACTTCCATGCTGGTCTGGGAGCAAAAAAAAAACATAGAATGTACCAGTTGCTTCTCTACCCGCGCAAATGGTGAAAACCCATTGCGGGAATGGGCGAAAATCATAGGAATCATGTTATAGGCGATGCGGCTAGCAACTTATCACTATTTTTATTCCACTTTCCACCTCTACGAACTCAGTGTCTTGCTAAACGTGGCCTGTAGGTCTTGTTACTTTAGGCTTTGTCTACCCCGTAAGTGATAGACATGATTTGTGTATGTATGTATGTGTCTAAGGCGACACGCGAGTGACCTATTTACATTCTCACGTTGCCCACTTCCCTGCTCACTTCTCTGCTCACTTCCCTGCTCACTTTCCTGCCCAACAGGGTGAGTGTGAACACTTACTCGCATCGATACTGCCGCGGAAGTATTTAGAGAATTTCCGGCAGCGCGAGGAGTGGTAGCTGCTGAGTGTAAATGGGGTATAGGAACTCAGGGATGTATTACATGTATTTTGCGGGTGGTAGGGCCTTGTGCAAGGTCCGTCCGGATCGCTACCACCATCTTACTCGCTAATCCTGCCGCTAAGAAGCAGTGCTCGCACTGCTGTGTGCCGGTGCGGAGAGTAAGACAGCCGGGGAAATTACGGGCACAAGAGGCATTGCATCTTAGTCCTCTAGGTTGTCAACGCATCTGCAATCCCTCCGGGGTTGCAGGTGTCTATGGGCCGTGGTGATCACTTACCATCAGGTGACCCACTTGCTCGTTTGCCTTCCTATTCATATAAAAAAAAAATGTACATGGTTGAGGTTTGCGCCAGAATAATGAGAAAAATAAGCGTCACAATCACAATAATAAGATGTTGCGTAGTACTATCAGTTTTCCTGCTAGCAATGTTACAGAATTAAGAATCTGGGTAGCACCACTGACTCATCTTCCGACTAAACTACGGGTCTTCTGAGAACGCAATGTGTTGAAAGGGTTAACCAAACAATAGCAGATTTGAATATATTAACCGCAAAAAATACTATGTCAGGAAAACTGAGAGATGTTCATGTTTTTAGTGAGCGCTGTTATGTATTCATAACGTGACATTCATGAACATTTAAAAATGATGATTTTCTAAATTTATTTTCTTTCTTGGAGTAAAAAAAAACATAGAATGTACCAGTCACTTTCCGTGCAGATGGTAAAAGCCCATCGAGGGAAAGTCTTAGGATTCTTGTTATAGGCGATGCGGCTAGCAACCCATCACTATTTTGATTTCCCTTTCCAGCTATAGGCCTTAATCATGGTAAACGTGGCGTTAAGGTTTTGTTACTTTAGGCTCTGTCTACCCTGTAAGAGATTTCTAAGAATTTTCTTTCTAAATTCTAAGATTTTCGCCCATTATCGATGGGCTTTTACTATCAGCATCAGAAGAGAAGCAACTGGTAGTATGTTTTTTCTTTGCTCCCAGACCAGCATGTCTGTTTCGATTTTTCCATAATGCAATGGAGGAGCAATGGGCAGGCCACATCGCTCGTAGAACATAAAACCGTGGGGTCGCTCATTGCGGCGTTTTTTTTTTTTATAATTTTATAATTGTTATTACAAGCTTCTAATTAATGCAATGTATGTATGTAAGTGTGTTTGCCCGGGTGGAATCTTGCAACTCAATTTTGATGCTGACATCTTAAACCGATTGAGCTGAAATTTTGCTTACTAACCCCCTTATTCATAAACGCTCTGTAGGCCTCTGCTAACTTAGCAATCGTTTGTCCTTATCTGTCACTTTGACATTTGCCTTTCACAGATAAGGACAAACGATTGCTAAGTTAGCAGAAGCTTATAGGCGTTTATGAATAAGAGGGTTAGTCTTGTGGAAATTGGATGCGATACAATAATGGTAGACCGTCTCCGCAGGAGGGAACTCTTCAACGGTGGGTCCAATTGACTTGAAATTTGGTTCACATATGTAGAACGGATGGCAATGCAAGTACAGTCAACAAAAAGTACAGCCAGCAAAAAAAGCTTGGATCAAAAATGAAATTTCTTGAACAGAGAACGTCTTCCAGCGAGTGGTGATGATGCTGATGATGATGATGAACAAAAGCTTAAGAAGAATTTGAATAAAGAGGTTAATGGTTAATAATTAAGTTCAAGCCAATCTTTTAAACATCAAACTTCTTCAGGAACCGTTTATTTTATGATCCAAAAACATGGTAATAAAAAATGTACCTGGCCAATAACTCGTCCACAAACTGTTATTGACGATAAAAACTTGAAAGAGACCGCAATTTTTTTATACAAACAACTTTTTTTCATGGAGATATTTTGATTCGGTTTCAGAGCTTTGGAATGTTGAAATTGGTAACATTTGATTGCTGTCCGAAATAAAAAAATCGTTTGATTCGGTTAAAATTGGAAAAATGATTTTGGTTTGGGTTCGAAATATGAGAAATTAATGGAATTGGTTTTAGTACACCCCCGAGGGTGGTGAAATAAAGAAAGTCTTAGATCGCAGGAACTTGTAGCACGAGCTAAAGGCGAGGGTTTAGAGAGATTATTATAAATTGTGATGGGTTGCTACCTGCATCGCGTATAACAGATTCTTAACATTTTCGCCTATACCCTCGATGGCCTTTTACCATCTTGCGGGAAGAGGGAAGTGGTAGCTTATAATTTATGGTGTGGTAAATGGGCAAAGTTTGGAAAATTCTTAATTACAGTTCTTGTGTGCATTGCGAGAAACCGTAATTACCGCATTTGTTTGCAAAGATGTGGTGACTAAATCGTAACTGTATCTGGTGTTACAAATATGGCGCATGCAACTCTTTGCAAACCAATCTTGTGTCACAGTAATAAACCAGTATGCAATCTACAAACGAGGCGCCAAATTTTTGGCTCCTTTTTTACACCCATTTCGTGCTCATGCGGCAAATATTTCAAATGAAACAATTATGTTATTAAGTCTCTTACTGCATTGACTACGAGCTAGCCCCAACGCCATTCTGTAGACCAGAGCGGGCAGGTACGACTCTCCTATCGTTAGTCATTTTAATGATGATACCTACATGTAAACAAAAAAAAATGTAACCGGGTCAGATAATGTGACATTTTAATATCATTATAATATTTTTTATTATATATTTTTTTCATTAAATTAGATTGGTTGTAGGTACATCTTATTATTATTATTAATCTATCTCGTATATTTATAGTCAACTAACAAAATATGGACCAAACGGTGTTGTGTGAAATAAACGTTTTTTATTTTATTAATTATTTTAATTAAGTTAACATTTCAAAATTTCATGGCGTTTTTAATCATCGCCTCTCCAGCTTAAAACGTCATACTACTAGAAACCAGCCTACTTTCAAAATGAAAGGGTTGAGGCTACTCCAATATTCAATTTTCGAAGTTCGAATCATACCGTCCTTTCACTCTCAAATTAGCAACAAGTGTTAGAGAATGGCACGAAATGAATTTCTAAAATCGAATTCCGGAGTATAAGGTTACTATAGCTATCATGCAATCTCAAATCGCTTCATAACTATGAAATTGCTTCGCAGCTTTGTGCTGCTCCCGCGCCTCCAAACAAGTTGATAAATTTCAAATGCGCGTGTAGCTTAGTTACTGTTTCATACTGTGGCGCTAACGTTTTTTTCGTTTTATAATGCAACAGTAATTATCCTTCGGACGATGACTCGGTTGCAAATGATACATATTGGCTGACAGCAGTGACATGCCGACTGACATGGATCGGCCGTAATTAGTGTCAAATAACATTTTTGAGATGTTAAGAGGGATACGACAGAACCCTTTTTAATTTTACTATACATATTAAAAAAATATAAAACAAAATTATTAATTCTGCGAGACAACAATCTAAACCTTAGCAATGTGCCATTTTTGACTCAAAAATTTGTACAGGAAACAATTAGGTTGAGTAAAAAATGCTTATAAACTGGAACTGCATTGTGAAATTGTTTTATTTATTTTAGCAGCCATTTTGGTTTGTTTTATAGCATCAAAAGGTTTTTTGTTATCAGATCTGAGTCTTCTATTATTTTTATGTGTGGTTTAATGGATATACGAGAGGATTTCTATCCACGGATTTGCAGGAGCCTAAGTATTCGTCATCATCATCAGATGATGATCCAGTTTATATAAGTCCCACTGCTGGGCCAATTAAGTCAAAAATTCACATAGTAATAAGCTCACGTGACAGCTAGCAACAGATAGAAAAATTCGAAGGCTTACTCACCTGTTATGGGTGGTTTAGGGGTATAGCACGCGTCACGGAATGATGAGGATCCGGGTTCGATTCCCGGGCATAACTTTTCGGAATTTTCTGTGTTCTAATTTTTAGTCGCTTAAAAATTGAATTAAGGCAAAATTAAACGCCTGGGAAGTAGCCAATTGCTGGATGAGTAACTTGTTTAAAAACACGAACCGCAAGTGTTTTTTAAAGTTACGAATCTAGCAATTGCTCTTCTAGCTGAGGCAGATATAAGGTTTATCTCAAACATAGGCAGAAACTAGTTAAAAATAATCAGCAAAATTGTTCCTTCAAAATTTCAAACCAAATCCTTGCCCAGCAAATGTTTACTGCAGCATGCTTAATGGCCCAATTATCTTTTTTAACGTCCAAATTGTACCATAAATTCGCGGTACGTGAGACAATGCGTGCAAAAAGGATTTATCTCGAATTAAAAAAATGTAAGCGCACCTTTTGTTAATCTTTAATTGTGCTATCAAACACGTTATGATAATTTACGGGAGAAATAAAAGGATATCCTGAGATGGAGACCATTGACTTTTAATGTACACTTTTTTTTATTTGATGGGACAAATTACGTTTCTTCCATGCTGGTCTGGGAGCAAAGAAAATACATAGAATGTACCAGTTGCTTCTCTTCCCGGTCAGGTGTTACAAGCCCATTGTCCCTATGTCCCTATGTCCTTTTGTATGCTTATATTTTCAAAACTACACAACGAATTTTGATGCGGTTTTTTTTAATAGATAGAGTGATTCAAGAGGAAGGTTTTTATGTATTATTCTACGCAGACAAAGTCGCGGGCAGAAGCTAGTTAAAACATATAACGAATATCCATGACTCGGGTACAAACATACATATATCACGTATTTATCCCTAACGGGGTAGAACGGGATAGAATGTACCAGTTGCTTCTCTTCCCGGGAAGATGGTACAAGCCCATCGAGGGAATGGGCGGAAATCATAGGAATCATGTTATAGGCGATGCAGCTAGCAACCCATTACTATTTTGATTCCATTTTCCACCTATACGTCCTGAATCTTGCTAAATGTGGCTCATAGGTACTTGTTACCTTAGACTGTCTACCCCGTAAGGGATAAAGACGTGATTTGAGTATGAGTATGTACAAATTACGTCAATAAAATTAACCTACTCCCAAACTAAGCAAAGCTATGGGTATTAGGCAACAGATAAAAATACTTTAAAACATATAACGAAAATCCATGACTCTGGTACAAACATACATACATGACATACATAAGTCACGTATTTATCCCTAACGGGGTATACAGAGTCTAAGGTAACAAGAGCTAAAGGCCACGTATAGCATAATTGTGGGCGTCTAGGTGGAAAGGGGAACCAAAAAAGTGATGGGTGTAAATTAAAAAAAAGAAAGAAAGAAACCCATAGTAAACTAGGTGTAAAACCTGTGTTAGGGGCTTGAGTTCGTCCGATATTCTGTGTCGAAACAACATGGAATAGTACAGTGTAACAGCGGAGCAGACTGATTCTAATTACACAAGTAAAGTACAGATTAAGGAGATAAATAAAAAGTCTAAAGATAAAAATAACGATGAGACAAACAAATGAATAGGCCATGGCAGGGTAAGGGAACAACTTGTGCCTTAATAGCTTTTCCGCTTGATTTTTTTTCTGATGATAGGTCACGACGTTAGTAAGTGCTATGCTAATCTTCAGCATTCTCCTGTTCTTTTTGTTGAAGAAGAAAAAAAAAATTAATTTTCATGAATATCTCCGCTTTAATGGAACGAATAATTTCGTGCTTCATACATAAATAATACACTTAGCTTAGACGCATGACATTTCATATAAAAAAATAAAAATAGATGTGTTGACATTCAAAAAAAAAAATTACTTATAAGATAGAGACACCTCCAATATTTTTACTTATTATAACAATTTTAATTAACTTTAACATATATTTAATTCAAGCTTCTAGCATTGGTGCATCGGTCACAGAAGATAAAAGTTTATCCTATTTAGTGCTAAGAATAACATTTTTGCAGCACGGGATGTCATTTTTTAATTTAATTCCGCGGAACACTAAAAACTTGTCGTTTACAATGTCTTAAAAACGTTCGAGTTTAATGTATTTTTTATGTATTTGGCGAGAATATGCCGTGAATAAGCAGCTGTTGATGTTCACGTCCGTTGTCTCGTAAATGTCCGTAGTTTTGTTTACAAGGTGCGGCGAAAACAACGGATTAACATACAGCGACAATGAGAAAATATTGCGCTTTAACAGCGTAAATCGTAAAGTTGAGGTCCATTGGCACTTTACTCGGTGCAATGACGTGACCGAAATATACTGAGTAGTAGCAAAAATGCATGTTTTGTATAGGAAAGGCATCAAATCTAAGCCGAAATGTCTCTATTAGTAGGGAGCGGATCAGAATACATAAAGTTTAAAATGTATAATGGGTTAAAATACATATTGGTTCAAAATATATAACGCAATTTTCTGTAAAACTATTAGCTAAATGAACTTTTTTGATATCGTAATCTATAGATTGGTTTAGGTTAGGTTTGTTTTATAACAATCCTGTTAATTTGTAACTTTCTGAGAAAATCGCATTATATTATAAACCATTATGTATTTTAACCCATTAAACATTTTAAACTTTATGTATTTTAATATGTATCCCTATTAGTATGGGTAAATTGGTGTTTGCGTCCCTGAGCGGTACAATTTAGGGATCTTTAAAAAGCGATCCTTTCGTTCTTGAAAGGGCCGGCAACGCACCTGTGATTCTCCAAGTCTTGTAGGTGTCCCTGGGCGATGGTGATTACTTTCCATCAGGTAACCCGTTTGTTCGTTTGCCCCCTCTTATATAAAAAAAAACATATACCCAAGATTTGGCTAATATTTTTTTATAATATAAATTGTAAATCGTACACGTAGGAACCATATATAGCTTATAGGCGATGCGGCTAGCAAACCAACACTATTTTGATTTCCTTTTCCACCTATGCGTGGCCTTTATGTCTTGTTAACTTAGACTCTGTCGATCCCGTAAAAGATATAGACGTGATTTGTATGTGTGTATAAATTGTATGAAATTTCCACTCTACTAGTTACTTTCCTCAATGGATTCCTCTCTGTATTATGTAGAATTGGAGTCACCGACATAGCTCGAAGAGTGTGTACGTAGAAGTAGCAATGGGCAGGCCACATCGCTCGTAGAACAGACAAGCGTTGCGGGAGAAAAGTTCTCGAGTGGCGACCACGATAGGAAAGACGCAGTGTTGGCAAGCCTCCCACTAGGTGGACCGACGACATCGTGAATATTGCGGGAAACCGGTGGATGCTGGTGGCGAGTTGTCGTTAATTATGGTGTGCTAAGGGGGAGGCCTCTGTTCAATAGTGGACGTCTTCTAGCTGATGATGGTGATGATGATTCCTCTCTGTATCGTGACTTATTCTACCGCGGCTATTTAATTCTACTCCATGATTCTACCTAAAGAATAATAATCGTCAAAACAGAAAATTTTGAGCATCAATTTACAGCTTGTTCGCCGTACATAACCAAGTTACATAACCGGCACTGGTGAAAGCAATGTAGGATGATTATTATTACACATAAACGGATAACTCACGTATAAAAAGTCGAGTGATGCTCGACATGTTTCGGACTATTTCGTAGTCCTTTTTCCAAGAGCGCTCGAAATAATAATAAAATGTAAATTCAATAATAATAATAATAATGACGATGAAAACGATACGTGAGTTATCCGTTTATGTGTAATAATGATTAAGTCTCACGGTAGTTTCATGTTGAAAGTAGGATGATTAATTTGGATAAATTTAGGTTTAGGTGCGGCGGGGCTTGGGCCAGCCCTAAGCCGCGAACATGTTTGTTTTAATTTAGAAATAGTCTTTATTTTACATTAGAATGTACTGGTAATGTAAAATAGTTATGTACGGAGAACAAGCGCAAATTACTTGCATTTTATCTAATCTAAAGTTGGCAAAATTAATTTAAAACTGTCTAGATTTTTAATAATACTTCAATTTATCGCGTAAATGTACAAATGACGGTTGCCTGTGGAAATGCACGTTTTGCCGACTGACGCATTAGCCGTTCGTTGAACCCACAAACGGCTAGAATTTACCGAATCAAGATTAAAACTAATTGCAAAAATCACAAGTTTTATTTTTGTGCAGCGTTTTACATGCTGGTCTGGGAGTAAAGAAAAAACATACAATTTACCAGTTGCTTCTCTTCCCGCGCACATTGTAAAAGCCCATCGAGGGAATGAGCGAAAGTCTTAGGAATCATGTTATAGGCGATGCGGCTAGCAACCCATCACTATTTTGGTTTCCCTTTCCAGCTATACGCCCTTAATCATGCTAAACGTGGCTTTAAGGTTTTGTTACCCCGGGTTTGTCTACCCCGTAAGGGATAAAGACGTGATGATAAGTATGTATGTTGTTTTTAGAAAATTCACCTTGGTTCAAAGTTTGGTTCAAAGTTTTTGTGAGTGTGTCTGTGTGTCCGTGAGAGGAGGCCAGTGCCCAGCAGTGGGACGTATGTAGGCTGGTGATGATGATGATGATGATGTCCGTCAATGTCCTCTTCACCTGTAAACTGATTTTAATGATAATTATTTGGCTGCATTTAAAGCCTAACACAGGATAACCTCTTATTATTTGTTATTTTTTATTTGTATCCGTTTTATTCTAGATTTATAAAACATGAGAAGGAAAGAAGAAGAGAAACGAAGGGGAAGGGAAATGAACATCGCGCCAAAACCAATTTGCGCACACGCAGTAAGAAAATTCAACACAAACATTATTTAACGTGTGCTTTATGCAAGCAGTCTTACGACCTTTCTTGTACTAATACTGAAAAAACGTTTCAATTTTATTGACAACTAGCGACCTGCCCCGACTTCGCACGGGTTAACCAGTGTTTCACTACAATATTATGCATGTATTATACATTATAAACCTTCCTCTTAAATCACTCTATCTATTAAAAAAAACCGCTTCAAAATCCGTTGCGTAGTTTTAAAGATTTAAGCATAGGGTAAAAGCCGGATAGTTGCCTCGGACGGATACATGCCTCAGTTTCAAATGCTCTATGTTAGACGTATTGCCAGTGTTTTTTTTTATCATAAATTAAAAGCGTCCCCCGCGCAGGCCTCGGTGCCACATAAGCCGTTGAAGTAGGCGCACTTGTTTTGTCCGTGTGAGGAAACATCTTCCGCAGCGATACTTTGACGAGCGCCAGAATTATATTGGTAAGTAATCTCTGTTAAATATTTTTATAACTGATTGCGATTTCAGTCAAAAATATATTTCTTTGTGTGCATTAGAGTTTAAATTGCACTGTTTATTAGGTTTTATTGTTAAATATGTTTTATTTATTTCGTAAATAAAAAGGGCAAGTATCCGTATCAAATCGGATAGTTGCCCTACTGTCTTTTGCGGATTGTTGCCCTGTGGCAACTATTTTTTTTTCTTAGTTAATTTTTGCATTAGCTTTTACTATTTTTTCTTGGTGATTTTTTATTTAGTTTTACTATATATTATTATATATATTATCTTAAATAAAATAAATACTCAACAACAAAATGCCTCGCAAGTATAAAGGAAAGCCAGGCGTGGTGCCGCGCCACATCAAATTAGATTATAATATATATATTAATTAATTAAATAATTAATAATTAAATCAATATAAATTAGCTTATAAATATAATAATCTATTTATATATATGTATATATTTATTTATATATTTAATAATCTATATATATATCTCTCTCTCTAATTGTATTGTTCTATCTTCAAAATAAATAATAACATTAAATTTTTATTTTGGACACTTATTTACTATTTTGGAGTCTATTATTGCTATAATTTTATAATTATAATTTAACTTTAATTAATACTTAATAAAAGATTGTATTTAATAATAAAAACTGATTATTTAAATTAATATAAGTTCATTTCTATTTGAAAAAAAAAACAGACGGGCATCTATCCTCACATTGGGCAAGTATCCCCCCAACCATTTTTAACGTTAGGCTAGTATCCGCTATAGTTGGCAACTATCCTCTTTTTCAGAGGTCATATTAAACTGGATTTACTTAAAATTTATAATATTTATAATTTTTTTATAGATAGGGTATGTTAGAAGATTAATTAACTATGCTTGAGACCTACACTTTGAATTAAAAATGTATTGGTACACATTTTTTAAAGGAGCTTTTTAAAAAGTGTGGCAACTATCCGGCTTTTACCCTACATAGGGACGGACACCGACAGCGACTTTGTTTAATACTATGTAGTGAAAACGCAAGCTTTCTTGGACATGCGTAAAAATTCAGGTAACCTAGTTCAGGTATTTGAGTAACATAGAATAAGGCATATTTTTAAAAAGATAGATAGATAGATAGATAAAACGTTTATTTGGTACTGCCAACACACACAATCAAGATTACATAAAATATCAACATATCAAGCCCAAACTTAAAACTAGAACATTATCTTTGCTTGTGTGCGCTACAGTAGCACAAAAGGGCCATGGCTCAGTGGTCAACATTGCTCGTAAAAGCAAAACACTGGTATTCTGCCACAACCCACGGAACAAACAAATGAACACTTATTTAACAGTTACTTCAAACTTGAAATTAAAATGAACGGCGCTAAAACTAATAAAAGCATGCACAGTGAGCATCATAAAGCGAAATTGTACGTAAGTATGTAAGTGTAATATTAAAATAAAATAAGAAATAATAATAACTTCCATGCTGGTCTGGGAGTAAAGAAAAAACATAGAATGTACCAGTTGCTTCTCTTCCCGCGCAGATGGTAAAAGCCCATCGAGGGAATGGGCGAAAATCTTAGGAATCGTCTCTAATAGGCGATGCGGCTAGCAACCCATCACTATTTTGATTCCCCTTTCCACCTATACGCCCACAATCATGCTAAACGTGGCCTCAAGGTTTTGTTACCTTAGGCTCTGTCTACCCCGTAAGGGATAAAAACGTGATATATGTAAGAAATAATGAAACGATTTTTGAATAAATCATCTGTATCTTATCTTTTATTTAATACTTAAGCTTTGGTTCAATAGACCACTAAAATAGAAAATAAACTGAAACGTTTTCCATTTCTTTTTAAACGAATCTTTGCAAGTTAACTTTAAGCAACAATAAAATTGATGTATACGCTTTAATTACCTTGGATTCTTGCAGTAAAACCATATGAAGCAACAAGAGCACAGACAGACAATATTTTCGATCGTTCACACGTGGCTTTTGTGCTAAATCCGATACGTTTTACGGCCACTTGTATTATTTTATTTGTTTGAGTGAGATCGCTGGTTTGTGTGTGCTGTGTCAATAAGAAAGAGTCATGAAAGAACATTTTAATGTTTTTGGTATAAAATCTGTGCCGTCCGGTCGAATTATTTATTTATTTATTTGATCTCATAATTAACTTACAGACAAGACACACATGCTAATTATACAAAAATACATACATACATGCACAAATCACGCCTTTATCCCTTATGAGGTATACAGAGCCTACAACAAAACCTAAAGGCCACGTTTAGCACGATTAAGGGCGCATAGGTGGGAAGGGAAATCGAAATAGTGATGGGTTGCCAGCCGCATCGCCCATAACATGATTCCTAAGACTTTCGCCCATTCGACCACCACGACTTGACTTCACTACATCGAGGAGGAAGCAAAGTAAAGATATTGGTGGCGGGTGGTAGGGCCTTGTGCAAGGTCCGTCCTGATCGCTACCACCATCCTACTCGCTAATCCTGCCGCTAAGTAGCAGTGCTTGCACTGCTGTGTTCCGGTGTGGAGAGTAAGACAGCCGGGGAAATTACGGGCACAAGAGGCATTTCATCTTAGTCCTCTAGGTTGGCAACGCATCTGTAATCCCTCCGGGGTTACAGGTGTCTATGGGCAGTGGTGATCACTTACCATCAGGTGACCCACTTGCTCGTTTGCCTTCCTATTCATATAAAAAAAAACAACTGCGGGGAGTGTCACAGTAGAACAATATGGCTAACAGCTTAGTATACGTAACCTATAAGATTGACAAACGTGTCAAGCGACAAGGTACCAAAGTAAACATCGTACATACATACACAAATCACGTTTTTATCCCTTACGGGGTAGACAGAGCCTAACACAGATACAGGCCACATTTAGCAAGATTGTGGGCGTATAGGTGAAAAATGAAATCAAAATAGTGATGGGTTGCTAGCCTCATAATATAACATGATTCCTATGATTTTCGCCCATTCCCTTGATGGGTTTTTACCATCTGCTCGGGTAGAGAAGCAACTGGTATAAGTAAACATCTTGCGGCAAAAATAATGTTATTTTATTTCGCAATGAAATATCAACCTCGCGTCGTTGAGATTAACCCCCTTATCTCTGTAGGCTTCTGCTAACTTAGCAATCGTTTGTCCTTCTCTGTCACTTTGACATTTACCTTTCACAGATAAGGACAAACGATTGCTATGTTAGCAGAAGCCTACAGAGCGTTTATGAATAAGGGGGTAAGACTGGACCAGCAGCCTAAGGGCAAAATCCTGCAAAAGAACTCGTAAACCCTCTGTAAATAAGCATTGGCAGCCAAAATATTTGACAACAGTACATTTTGCGAATGTATAATTTGACTCCGAACACATAATATCTGTCTCGCTTTCATCAAAGGACAATATCTCGGTACAAGCGGCTTAAACTAAAAAAAACATATCTCCACGCGTATACAATTCAACTTTACACTGAGAAACCACTGCACAAGGTTCAAGTTTAAAGGTTTGTTTGTTGACATAGTGCAGTTTGGCTTCGGAGGCTGTTGTGTGACACGAAGATGCACCCGAGTGCCAAATCCCGTTTGCCGCACGATTTATTCGGCCTCGGCCATGGTCGGGTTTCGTCGTAAATTTACGCGAGAATTTTGGATTTTATTTACGTAAATAAAGCGAACTAAAATTGGAAATTATGCACTTTCTCCGTAATGAAATTTGACGCGAGCCGAGGATTTATTTTCATTTATGCCACTGTCAGTTTATGTGATAAAATGATGATTTTTGGATCTTCATTTACAATTATAGAAAGCTGGTACGTCTGAATTCACCGTTCATGCATGATTTGTTTAATATAAACATAAGAATAATAAGAATACATACACATATACAAATCACGTCTTTATCCCTTACGGAGTACTCAGAGCCTAAACAAGGTAACAAGACCTAAAGACCACGTTTAGCATGATCGTGGGCGTAAGAATGGAAAGGGGAATCAAAATAGTGATGGGTTGCTAGCCACATCGCCTATATAACATGATCCCTAAGATTTTCGCCTATTCCCTCGATGGGCTTTTACTATCTGCGCGGGTAGAGAAGCAACTGGTACATTCTATGTTATTTCTTTGCTCCCAGACCAGCATGGAAGACGAAGAAACGCCCACAATTATGCTACACGTGGACTTAAGATCTTGTTACCTTAGGCTCCGTCTACCCCTTAAAGGATAAAGACGTTATTTAAGTATGGATGTATAAAATTGTTTGGCGTTGCGAGTATTCAACGACGGTGGTGCTCACAGCATCAGCTGACTTGCTCGTTTGCATTCTCTGTTGTACTTATATAAAAAAAATATTTCATTTTTTTATAAATAAAAGGACAAAAAGCTTTAGTTAATTAAAAAAAAAGTATGTTTTTTTTTTTTTAATTTTGACGTACCCGTTGTCACTTTCAAGACCAAGATCAATCTAATGATACCTCAAGCTTAAATCGGACCAGCCATTTAGGCTCTAGAGCACTAGAGCACGCTAAAGAAATATACAGTATACATACACTCAAAAAACATAACCCCCTTCTGGCGCAGTCGGGTAAAAACGCGAACCGTTCGCAAACAAACACGTAAATTGATCGATAGCTCGCAGGAAGTGGCACAGACGGGCAGAGCGAAAAAAAGCACTTATTAACATTTGTGTCGTAAACGGTTAAGTGGATTGACCTCGACAGACAGACGGACAGATTGGGGGTAGCTGACCGAGCCAGGGCGAGCTCTATATATTATGTCATGAATTTAAGTAAACAATAATGGCCTTGAAAATGCAGCACAGCATAGCGACTACGTCTTAACATACATATACAAATCACGTCTTTATCCCTTACGGGGTAGACAGAGCCTCAGGTAACAAGACCTAAAGGCCACGTTTAGCAAGGAAAGGGGAATCAAAGTAGTGATGGGTTGCTAGTCGCGTCGCCTATAAAAGTCATAATTCCTATGCCCATTCTCTCGATGTGCTTTTACCATCAGCGCGGGAAGAGAAGCAACTAGTACATTCTATGTTTTTTCCCTGCTCCCAGACCAGCGTGGAAGGAACTACCTAAATCTGAAAGTATCCAACATTTTCAAAAATATTTTTTGGATATCCCCAAAAGACAAGCGTTGATATGATTGTGTGATTGTGATTTGTGTGTGTGTGTGTGTGTGTGTGTGTGTGTGTGTGTGTTCTGCTCAGGATCAAGAGTAGTTCTATCGTTTCTCATACAAGCAAAAAAAGTTTCCCAAATTTACATAATAATATTAGCCGCAAGAGCGGATGGATGAAAGTAGACTAACTAAACAGATCTATATGGGGAGTGTGAATGGTTACGTTGGAAGGGGAAGGCCTAGACGGACGTTCCGAGACCAAATAGGAGACGTCTTGGAAAAAGGTCAGGTCAGGAGTACCCGAAACCGACGAGCATGTATGAAGAGATTGATGACTGTGGATGAAGTTTTTTTTTTTTTTTTTTTTTTTTTTTATATGAATAGGAAGGCAAACGAGCAAGTGGGTCACCTGATGGTAAGTGATCACCACGGCCCATAGACACCCGCAACCCCGGAGGGATTGCAGATGCGTTGCCAACCTAGAGGACTAAGATGCAATGCCTCTTGTGCCCGTAATTTCCTCGGCTGTCTTACTCTCCACACCGGAACACAGCAGTGCAAGCACTGCTACTTAGCAGCAGGATTAGCGAGTAAGATGGTGGTAGCGATCCGGAAAGAAATATGTCAGGATCGTAGCAAGTGGAATAAAGTAGTCTCTGCCTACCCCTGTGGGAAAGAGGCGTGACGGTATGTATGTAATATTAGCTGTCAATATTATTACAGTCTTACATACCCACACGTATAAGAATCAGTAGTGTGTGGACACTGAGAAGAAAGAACCTAAAATTTCCATTTTTTAATTCCCCATCTACATTTCTTTGCATACAAAGTCACAGGCATCAGCTAGTTAAGCATAATTCCAAAACAAACCTAATTATGAGATCGCACCTCGCGTACAGAGGGTCCTACGTTCCCTCAAAAACAATACATACACAAATCACATCTATATCCGGGGGTAGATAGAGCCTGAGGTAACAAGACCTAAGGGCCACGTGTAAAAATGAAAATGAAAATTTATTTGGCAAATTGGCCGCCAAGGGCTCTTTTACATCATCATCATCATCAGCCTATATTAGTCCACTGCTGGACATAGGCCTCCCCTAATGAGCGCCATAGCGCCCTGTCTTCAGCTTGACGCATCCAGCATCTGCCTGCAGTCTTTCGCAGATCGTCATCCCACCTGGCCGGAGGGCGTCCTACACTACGTTTGCCGAGTCGCGGTCTCCACTCAAGAACACGTTTCCCCCAGCGGTTGTCGGTTCTTCGCGAGATATGGCCGGCCCACTGCCACTTCAGCTTGCTAATTTTTTGAGCTATGTCGGTAACTCTGGTTCTCTGTCGGATGTATTCGTTACGAATCCTGAATGCGCAAGAAACTTGGCAGAAAGTCATTTAGCATGGTTGTAGGCGTATAGGTAGAAAGGGGAATCAAAATGGCGTCAAAAACAAACACCAAAAAAATAGTCAAAATTCGTGATGCAAATCGCAATCACAGCGAATTAATTAAACTACACTGCGAGCGAGCTAGGCTGCAACGCAGCAGTGGAAACGTGAAAGAGATTAATATGAGCCGCAATGTATAGGAATTCCTTTGGAACGTGCGTTGGGACTGTGCTACTAAGAAAGCTATGCGATACACAATCCTACTAATATTATAAACGCGAAAGTTTGTAAGTAAAAAGTACTCAATGGATTTGGATTAACACATATTATGCTATTTTTTATCCCGGAAAATTGCACAGTTCCCGCGGGATGGCGATAAACTAATTTTTTGCAGAAGAAGTCGCGGGCAGGCTACCCAATATGATTTAAAAACACATTTCTTATCAAAGATTTCCGAGAGAATGGGCGAAAGTCTTAGGAATCATGTCATAGGCGATGCGGCTAGCAACCCATCACTATTTTGATTACCCTTTACAGCTATACGCAATTAATCATGCTGAACGTGGCCTTAAGGTTTTGTTACCTTAGGCTCTGTCTACCCCGCAAGGGATAAATACGTGATATATGTATCTATGTATGTATGTTCTTAACAAAAATATGATGTTATCATAAGAAACGATAAACAGTATAATTAAAGGATATATCGGTCAAGAAATACGGCAATATAAGAATTTTGAAATACTAATTATACAGCCATTGGAAGGAAAAATCTGATGTGACTATGACGTCATAATACATTACGCCCATATGAACTCCATATTGAAAGAGATAAAAATATAGACTCATCTTCAATAGCTCTCAATTATGTCTCGGTTGTTTTAAAGTTTTTATCATGTTATTGGAAAAAAAATATTTTTTATCTCACTTCATCGAAAAAGCTGTCTTTCTGGTCACGCAAAATGCGTGTGACAGATGAGCCTGTGCCAAAAATGTTTGCGGGCGCTCAGCAAACCGAGCGAGTTAACTGTGGGCTTGGGGACACATAGTGACGCCGCTTGCTTGTTTGTAAATTTTAGCTATGCTCAATATCGTTTAGAATAGTTGAGCTCAATGCGTGTGACAGTTGAGCCTGTGCCAAAAATGTTTGCGGGCGCTCAGCGAACCAAGCGAGTTAACTGTGGGCTTGGGGACACATAGTGACGCCGCTTGCTTGTTTGTAAATTTTAGCTATGCTCAATATCGTTTAGAATAGTTGAGCTCAATGCGTGTGACAGTTGAGCCTGTGCCACAAATGTTTGCGGGCGCTCAGCGAACCAAGCGAGTTAACTGTGGGCTTGGGGACACATAGTGACGCCGCTTGCTTGTTTGTAAATTTTAGCTATGCTCAATATCGCTTAGAATAGTTGAGCTCAATGCGTGTGACAGTTGAGCCTGAGCCAAAAATATTTGCGGGCGCTCAGCAAACCGAGCGACTAAACAGTGGGCTTGGGGACACAAAATGATGCCGCTTGCTTGTTTCTAAATAATGTTGGTCTCTTAACAGCTTCCTTATTTTTCCTTCCTTAGCTTTGCTTATCGTGCTATATGCTCAATCTCGTTTAGAATAGTCGAGCTCAATGCGTGTGACAGTTGAGCCTGTGCCAAAAATGTTTGCGAGCGCTCAGCGAACCGAGCGAGCTAACAGCGGGTTTGGGAACACAGTGACGCCGCTTGCTTGTTTGTAATTAGTGATTTCTTTTTTACAAGTAATAATGAAAGTAGAAAACATAAAAGAACGGCAAGCAAGTGCCGAGATGTGAACCCGGAACCTTATATTTGAGATCTAAGTCAGAGTTGCGAGAAACTGGTGGATACAGACGTCGATCATTATGAAGTTCTTTTGTTCAACATGATCTTATCATTTTGAAAATTGATTCAGTATTTCCAGAGATAGTGACATACTAACAAACAGAGTTTTTTCTCTTTATTATTACTACATATTGACCGTACAGTTATGTGCAGCGTATCACTTTGGTCACGTTTAGCATGATTGTGGGCGTACAGGTGGAAGGGGAGTCAAAATAGTGATGGGTTGCTAACCGCATCGCCTATAACATGATTCCTAAGATTTTCGCCCATTCCCGAGATGCTAAACGTGGCCTTAGCTTTGTTACCTTAGGCTCTGTCTACCCTCCGCGGCACCTGCGGGGGAGGGCGGGAATTCCCAATCCTGCATTGCACAGGTGTCGCAGGGAGGTAGCCCCATCCCGGGGTGGGCCCGTGGGGCATCGCGGTTCACGAAAGTTCTCCCGTGGTGTCCCACAATAGTGCCAAATTTGGGAATCCGTGTGTTTTTTACTGGGTATGCCTGACGCCTCGGGAGAGCCCCAGATACCCTCGGTAACCCCGTACCGGGCCGGATGCATAAGGCGCATTTTCCACACCATAAAAAAAAAAAAAAAAAAAAAAAGGCTCTGTCTACCCCGTAAGGGATAAAGACGTGATATATGTATGTATGTATGTAACACTTGGTAAATATGTTTTAAATCAGTTTATTTTTGTAAACAAACAAATCATTTTTCAAAATAGTTTCCGGGTGTCACAAATTATGATTTGGAATGAGAATTGGAAATAAAAATGGCGTGCGCGATAAACGGGCAAACATGAGGATCAGGGGTACAGAAAACCGCGGAGAAGCCTGTGACGTGGCGTCTATAGCTACATTTCCACTGCTTGCCTAAATCAGGACAATATGAGTCTGCTACATTTATTGCCAAAAAGTAGCCACATTAGCTTCCGGTTTGGCTTAAATTGATTAATTGTGAGCAGTGAGAAGGTGTCGAAGAAGGCGCGTCTGCCTGTCCACAGAGGGGTGCTCGTTCCAACATTAATGTACGGTAGCGAAACTTGGGTATGGCAAAAGAAGCATGAAAGTAGAATAAATGAAGTAGAAATGAGAGCGTTAAGATGTATGGAAGGTGTATCACTGAAAGATAGAATCAGGAGCAGTGTGATAAGGGAACGTGCTGGTGTGAAAGAGGATATAGTGACTAGGATAGAAAAAAGTATGCTTAGTTGGTTTGGGCATGTAGAGCGGATGGATGAAAGTAGACTAACTAAACAGATCTATATGGGGAGTGTAAATGGTTACGTTGGGAGGGGAAGGCCTAGACGGACGTTCCGAGACCGAATAGGAGACGTTTTGGAAAAAGGTCAGATCAGGAGTACCCGAAACCGACGAGCATGTATGAAGAGATTGATGACTGTGGATGAAGCGAAAGAAATATGTCAGGATCGTAGCAAGTGGAATAAAGTAGTCTCTGCCTACCCCTGTGGGAAAGAGGCGTGACGGTATGTATGTATGTATGTTGCCTTAAATTGTGTCTGACACACGTCACTAGGAAACACCGAGCCATTGCGTTGGACAAAATACGGTGCTCAATGTCATCTATTTATATAATAAAAGCTTCTATACATAATAATAAAGCTGAATGGGGTCGAAAGTCGGTACATGAAAGACATCAAAAAAAATGGTCTGGGGATACTAAGAATCAATAACAGAACGCGTTCTAACAGTTTTTAGAATTTTTGTCTGTTTGTCTGTATTGGCCAGCGCATCACGAGAAACGGCTGAATGCATTTTGATGCAAACTTTACTAATCTGTTAAGAAAATCACCGACCAGGTTAAAGGCACCTTTTTATATCGGAAAATTATATAGTTCTGCGGATAGCGATAAACATGTCAATTGCTAATTCTATACGGACAAAGTCGCGGGCGAAAGAGAGAGAACTAAAGAAAAGAGAGAAGAAAGACTGTTATTATATTATGGTTGTTGACGACCGGATAGCCTAGTGGTTAGTGACCCTGACTATGAAGCTAGAGGTCCTGGGTTCGAATCCCAGTAGGAGCAGACAGTTGTACGATGAATACGAATGTTTGTGCCCGAGTCATGGATGTTGTATGTATTTAAGTATGTTAATCCGTTGCCTGGTACGCATAGTACAAGCTTTGCTTAGTTTGGGGCTGGGTCAATTGGTGTAATTTGTCCCAAGATATTTATTTATTTATTATTTATTAATTAACTTCCATGCTGGTCTGGGAGCAAAGGAAAAACATAGAATGTACCAGTTGCTTCTCTTCCCGCGCAGATGGTAAAAGCCCATCGAGGGTGGGGACAGGAATCATGACTTTTATAGGCGATGCGGCTAGCAACCCATCACTATTTTGATTCCCCTTTCCACCTAAACTACTCCATTCATGCTAAACGTGGCCTTTAGGTTTTATTACCACAGGCTCTGTCTACCCCGTAAGGGAAATAGACGTGATTTGTGTATGTATATGTATGTAAGTTTTTTTTTTTTTTTAAGTGTATTTTTCTTTTAATTTTTCGACAAAAGTAGCAAAGGTTCCAGTTCCTTTTCGGCATTCGCACTCTGACCTTAATTTAGTTAAATCGACAGTTTATGAAAATAAAAAGGATCTATACCTTAGAATTGCTCTAAATTCTAGCAGGTGGCTAGCGTTAGTAGTTCGTTCGGCACTCCTGTATGTTATTTATTAATTATTATTTATGTGTCAAATCTTCTCCACCGTCATATTTACTGCATTACATTTAACTAAAGGCACGCTACTGTCAGTCAGAGACTGCGTTCGCGGTCCAAGGTTCTAATTTCGCATGATGCGGTTAGGAATTTTCCACGATGATAATTCCTTGAACATCGTAAAAGTCAAATCCTAACAGTTGCATTATGACCTCTAAGCCAATAGTGTAGAGTTAAAAATGCGAAGTGTAATAAAATTTCGATACTAAGTTACATGGATTTCCTTCGGTCGTGCGGTTTTTCTGCCATTTTGGGGTAAATTTAATGGCGGAAAGTTAATGGAACGTCGGATTGTTTTGTTTTTGAGGTTGATACTTAGATATAGAGTTTGGTTGGGTTGATATCTTAGGCTGCAATAGTTATTTGTGTCACTAGGGAGCAAAATGATGTATTTACGGCGAGGGTACATTGAATCCAGAATGTTGCAAATTCTAAAGTAGAATCCTGAGAATGGAAGGGAAGTGTTAACGCCCAAGATGAAAATATATTAATATTTTGCTCCCAAATCTATACATATAAAATTCAAAGTCCTGACTGACTGACTGACTGACTTAACTATATATCAACGCACAGCCCAAACCACTGGACTTAGAGACTTGAAATTTTGCACATAGATACCTTATATAATGTAGGCATCCACTAAGGAAGGATTTTTGGAAATTCCCACGGGATAAGGAAAAAACGGGAATTATATATTCGACTTCGAGTGACGCTATCTCAGTAACTATAATAACTAGACTCTTCAATTTTGATACAAATGTAGGTGATTACAAAACAAAGAAACTAATTTCAGGATTTTTGGAAATTCCCACGGGAACGGGAAAAACGGGACTTTTCATTTTACTGGTTGCAGAAAGCTGAAATTCGGCATGTAGATTGCTTCGGGAGTGTAAATGAGAATTTAAGATAGTACTTTCCAAAATTCCCACGGGAACGGGAAAAATATTTGTTTACAAAGAAATACTGCGGTAGGCATAATATGGCTAGAAACTTGAAATTTGGCACACATATACCTTGAGTATCCTAGAGGTGCACTAAGAAGGTATTTTTCGAAATTCCCACGGGATAGGGAAAAACGGGATTTTTCGTTTTACTGGTCGTAGAAAGATGAAATTTAGCATTTAGCTTCCTTAGGGAGTGTAAGGGAGCATTAACAAAGGATTTCCTAACATTTTTACGGGAACGGGAAAAACCGGGATTTTACGTTTTACCTACTGGACACAAAAAGTTGAAATTTGTCACGTAGGTTTACTCGGGAGTGTAGGGGAACACTAAAACGGGAAAAAACTGGATTTTACGTTTCCAGACGAAACAGCGGAAGAAAGAGACTTAACATTTATAACGTGTCTTTCTTTAAAGGCTTTAAGTGTACCTACTCCGAAAGCACTCCCCAAAATTTTCACGGGAACGGGAAAAAACTTATTTTTTCGTTTTACATCTTAGCGCGTAACTACGAAGTAGCGGGCAAAAGTTATTTGGGGTATATTTTAGGACAGCCCTATAGGTTAGGTTAGGTTTGTTTTATAAAAATCCTGCAATATTTACAGTTTCAGAAAAATTAAGGCAGCGGGGCAATGCGGGGGCTTGCTTGCGTGCTTGCTTGAGTCCTTGCTTTGCATGCTTGATTGCATACTTGCTTTCATGCATGCATGCATGCTTGCTTGCTTGCATGCATGCATGCTTGCGTGCTTACTTGCATGCATGCTTGCTTGCACGCTCGCTTGCATGCATGCTTGCTTGCACGCTTGCTTGCATGCTTGCTTGCCTGCTTGCATGCCTGCTTGCATGCCTGCTTGCATGCCTGCTTGCACGCCTGCTTGCATGCCTGCTTGCATGCCTGCTTGCATACTTACATGCTTGCAGGTTTGGGTGCTCGCTTGCTTGATTGCTAGCTTCTTTGAAATGCTCATGGTTCACGCGTGCGAAGCCGCGGGCAAAAGCTAGTGGCTCATATAACTTTTCACTCCGAACATTAAATAACTTAAAAAAAGAATCCTTAATATAATGAAAGAGCAACCAGCGTAGAAAATGACATGGTTTTACAATTATCACATAAATACATACACATACAAAAATCACGCCTGTATCCCTTACGGGGTAGACAGAACCTAAGGTAAGAAGACCTAAAGGCCACGTTTAGCATGATTGTAGGCGTATAGATGGAAATGGGAATCAAAATAGTGATGGGTTGCTCGCCGCATCGCCTATAACGTGATTCCTAACAATTTCGCCCATTCCCTTATATATACCTCATACTGGTAATAGCTTGTGTTAATACATATTTTTTTTAACAAAAACGTGAAAAAATTTCGTGCACTCAAAACGCCACAATTATGTCTTTCTGTACCTTTCACACTCTTCACAGGTCACATTGAAACATATTTCCATGCATTTATGACCATACAATACATTCAATACCGTTGCACGAAAATGTATAATTATTTAACATCCGTAATGTTGGTAACGGTGCCCATTGTGCGGATGGACAAATGATTGCGGATTTTTTGCCAACAAAGGAGGGCGGCCCACTGTGCGCTGGTAAACACTGGTCTCTGTTCCGAGAAATGCACAGTGGGTGAGGTTGGAAGTTGGACAATTATAGTCAATGAGGCCTCGTGTTTGGTTAGTATGAAAACTAATCTACTATGTCTATATACTATTAGACTACAAGCCCATGGAAAAAAAACATAAGAAATGAACCAGCGTGAATGAAGACAGAAGGCTGTTACTATATCATAAAATAACTCTGAGCGCTGTGCCGTCATTTCTGAGCGGTACATTTATGGAATTTTTTAAGGTACAAGTGAGGAATTACGACTAATTATTAATTTACGGCGTTTTTATAGCTTATAGATGATTAAAAATAAATGTCGAAAAACCTAGTGCCGCTTTAAAGTGGTGGTGCCGGAAGTTAGAGCAATTTTTTTTTCAATGTATGAGAAAAAATCTGTACCGCTCAGAAAAGACGGCATAGCGCTCAGAGTTATTTTATGATATACTAGTAACAGCCTTCTAAGCTTCATTCACGCTGGTTCATTTCTTATGTTTTTTTTGTCCATGGGCATGGACTTGTAGTCTATATACCAAAACTTTCTTCTCGTACGTACTAAATAATAATATAGCCTTTTTATTCCGAATTCGCTACAATTTCATTTTTTTTTTGTTGTTGTTGTTTTATTATTAAATTGTCGCGTAATTCGGCGTGCCTCATGGCATAGGCCTCCTCCGTGTATTGGAGGGTTTGGGCTATAGTTCCCACGCGCGCCCAGTGCGGATTGGGAACTTAACACACACCATTGAATTTCTTCGCAGATGTGTGCAAGGTTTCCTCACGATGTTTTCCTTCACCGAAAAGCTCATGGCAAATTTCAAATGTAATTTTCGCACATAAATTCCGAAAAACTCAGAGGTGCGCGCCCGGGATTTGAACTCACGACGCTCTGCTTGAGAGGCCACAGGTCAAACCACTAGGCTACCACGGCCAAACTACTAAATAACCTAACCTAAACATTTCATTTTAGATACAAGCTTTTTTGCTGACTGTACTTTTTGTTGACTGTACTTGACTGTCATCCGTCCTACATATGTGAACCAAATTTTGAGTCAATCGGACCAACCGTTGAAGAGTTCCCTCCTGCATCAGAAGTCTACCACCAGATTATTGTATTGTCTGACTTACACAAGTGTGCAAAATTTCAGCTCAATCTGATGAAGATCTGCTTCTAAATTGAGTTGCAAGATTCCACCCGGACAAACATACCTACATACATACATAAGTTAATATAAAGCTTGTAATCCTACTAATATTATAATGATGGATGGATGTTTGTTACTCTTTCACGACTCGCCCGCTAGACAGATCTGGATGAAATTTAGAACATAGATAGATTAAAGTCTGGAAAAACACATAGGCTACTTTTTATCTCGGAAAATTACATAATTCTTGCGGGATAGCGATAAAGAACTAGTAATAAATAATAACTTGTATTAATAATAAAAAATAAAATACGAGGTCTCTCCAATTTTTTCCAGAATATTTAGCAGGTGATTGGAATAGTTTAACTTTGACTCCTACAAAGAATTTTGATTCAAATGATTGAATTTGAGAACCTTCTTTTTTGAAGTCGGTTAAAAAGAAAGAACATGCTACAACGAAAACAACATATTGTTACGAATACAACACACAGTATTAATTAAATTTAAATAAAACCTTGCAAGAATAAACTAATAAATAAACTGTAAGCCCTTTGCCCGGAAAACACCGAAATAAATTAAGGCAATGAGAGCTTAAAAATTTCCTGAAAATTATCTTCATGTTTTAAAATTTCCATTTTGGCTCGGCAAGGCTGTACCGCTCAGTTCCATTGCCAAGATACGTTGGAAAAACAATAAAAAGAAAACGTTATGTTAACTTCCGGTCCGGACACTTCAGACATTAGTGGACATAATTTCTAATTACTACATTGCATTCGAGGAAATGGACGAATATACAATACTACACAAATACACAGTACTTCCATGCTGGTCTGAGAGCAAAGAAAAAACATACAATGTACCAGTTGCTTCTCTTCCCGCGCAAATAGTAAAAACCCATTGAGGGAACGGGCGAAAATCATAGGAATCATGTTATAGGCGATGCGGCGCGCAACCCATCACTATTTTGATTCCACTTTCCATCTCTACGCCCGCAGTGGCTCTGTCTGCCCCGTAAGGGATAAAGAGGTGATTTGTGTATGTATGTATGTATACAAATACATACATACATACATACATATATCACGTCTTATCTATCAAAGGTAACAAAAGCTTAACGTTTAACATGATTAAGGGCGTATAGGAAAGGGAAATCAAAATAGTGATGGGTTGCTAGCCGCATCACCTATAACATGATTCCTAACACTTTTGCCCATTCCTTCGATGGGCATTTACCATCTGCGCGGGAAGAGAAGCAATTGGTAAATTCTATGTTTTTTACTCCCAGACCAGCATGGAAAAACTATACAAATACTCTTTATTGAACACCACAAATCGGTACAAAACAATACAGAAACAAACAAGGTAGACAATAGGTGGACTTATCGCTTGATAGCGATGACAACCAATATAATAAAGACATAAGTCGCAGACAGTTTAAGTCTTAGACACACACAATTGAAATCTTAGGAATGACGCTATAGATGATGCTGCTAGCAACCCATCCTCCAGATTCCTCTTTCCACCTATCCACAATCATGCTAAACGTGGCCTAGGTCTTGTTACCTTAGGCTCTGTCTACCCCGTGAGGGATAAGGACGTGATTTGTATGTATGTGTGTGAAATAGCAGTGGTTTTGGCTCATGAACTAAGGGTCGTCCATTAGTTAAATCAGTTGATCTCAATACTGTTTTTGTGCAATTGAACCTGATTGGTTACTCGGCTTGCATACTGCGTAGTATACAGCGTATTGATATCACAGCGAAGTCACAACAACAGATAAACGTTCTGTTCGTAAATGAAAATGTCAAGCATCATGTGACGCCGGTGATCAAGTTCTCCCCGTTCTATCGTACTTAACATGATGTGTTTTAAGTTTTATGTTTGTTATGCATTACCCGATTTAAACTTTCAAGATTTGCACTCATTTTATTAACACAACTATACTAGTCTTAGGGCATGTTCACCACTCTCATTTAAGACCCTGATCAGTTATCTATGATGTCGTGTCTGTTTCATAGTAATAAATAGAGAGAGAGAAAGTCATAGATAACTGACATTTAATATATCAGGAATATAACAAAGACTGGTGAAACCAGCCCATAAGAGTCGGGTATACTTTTTTATTATTATTTACTATCAAATGAATCAATAACTTCACCTATTGATTTTTTAAAATTATTATTTATCTCGATGTTTTTAATGTGTCAACGTATGCTAATGAATGTGTAATGTTTCCGTAACACAATAGATGGTGGTTGCATTTCCCTTTTTCGACTTCTGTCTATACCTATGTCAAAAATTAGGAGACTGGAATCCAATCTGTACTTTTCCGCCCTTATAATTACTCCGAAATGAGAAACTGAGATTTCATATAGTGCAGTCTCTCTCACACCATTTGTTTAATAGGAGAGTGAGAGGGACGACTATATTTTACAAACTTTTCATTTCAAACTTGATAGTGAACTTGTTGCTGGTTTTTTACGGTAGTCGCTCTAAATATATTGAACGAAATTAACTCCATGACTTAAGCAATGTTTTTCTAAATAGTTTCAGAGTGGCTAGTGTGTTATAAGCTGCGGCATGCGCAGGCGTCGCTTATTGCACTCATTTGATAATTTCACTTAATCTGCCGCGCAATAGGTGTGGGTCGCTGAACTGTTCGCAGCTAGCTGCAACTGCTGTTGTGTTTACTTTAGCTGCGTTTATTTTACGGCGGTTTTTGATGCGAAGTGATGCATCTATTAATTTTAAGGTATGTTTAATTAGATTCTACAAAAAATCATACACCTATCATAAATCCATTATTATACAATAATCTACCTAGTTAGATTTTAAATATTTTTTCATTCAATTAAAATTACATCATATATTGTACACTGTCAAGTTAGAAGCATTTGGATTAAATCGTTAAGATTAAATAAAATTAAATACCTAATTTAATGTAAAAGTGAACATAAAAAATCAAGAAGTAAAAATTCTTGATTTATTTGATAGTTGGAACGTTTTCTGTGCAATTCTAAGTATCGCCAGCCAATTTTTTTTATACCTTCCATGTACGGCCTTCGACCTTTTTCAGTTTTATTATAGCGACATAATATATAGCGATATTCTTACACCATACATTACAGCCATTACAGCTTCTATGCTGGTCTGGGAGTAAAGAAAAAACATAGAATGTACCAGTTGCTTCTCTTCCCGCGCTCATGGTAAAAGCCCATCGAGGGAATGGGGATAGGAATCATGACTTTTATAGGCGATGCCGCTAGCAATCCATCACTATGTTGATTCCCCTTTCTACCTATACGCCCACAATCATGCTAAACGTGGCATTTACGTCTTGTTACCTTAGGCTCTGTCTACCGTAAGGGATAAAGACGTGATATATGTATGTAAAATTGCACATGGAATACATAAAACCGGGAAACATTGACTCATTTCACGCCGAAATAGATACAAAATACATATTACGTAAAATCAACAGGGCATCAAAATTTGCGTTAACATTACTCTCTGTACAAATCCCTCTTTGTTTACGCTATAAGTTACGCCCGAGGATATGTTCGCGCTTGTGTTTGTTGCAGTACATTGTGAAATCAATTTATTATGATTCCAGATTTATGTTAATCCAGGATTAAAGTTTAAATGGAGCCGGGAAGGAGCAAAGATCACGGGAAATGATAATATTAATTTCTAAACGACACTGTTTTTTTTATATAAGAGGGGGCAATCGAGCAGACGGGTCTGATGGAAACTAATCTGATGGAAACAGGGACACCTGCAAGACTTGGGGAATCACAGGTGCGTTGCCGGCCCTTTCAAGAACAGGAAGGCTCGCTTTTTAAAGATCCCTGAATTGTACCGCTCAGGGAATGTTGCAGCAGGAAGTTCTTAATTAATAATCCTTGTCTTCAGGAATCATGTTGTAAGCGATGCGGTTAGCAACCCATCACTATTTTGATTCCACTTTTGACTTATACGTCCACAATCATGCTAAACTTGGCCTTTCACTCAAGTTACCTTAGGCTAGGTCTACCCCGTAAGGGGTAAAGACGTGATTTATATATGATTAGATTAGATTATTTATTCAGTCAATATAAAATTACATCATAAAGTGTACAATGTCAAGTTACGAGAACTTATATTGAAATCGTCAAAAATTACACATATAAATTAAAAAATAAAAATTGAAAATTGAATTGTATGTCACAAAATTTTGGAATTGTATAAAATAATAAAGAAGAAACAAATCATTATATTTACATAGGTTCTCCACTCAGGATCGTCATAGCTATATGGATGTCACCAAACAAGGATCATCCAATTAAAATACATAAAATAATTAAAATAACAATGTTCAGTAAAATAAAAAAATAATATCAAGAGTACAATTCAATGTCAAATCACAATAAAATATTAAAAAGAAGTGCACATCATGTCAATATAAATTCACCAACAGAGTATAATGGTTTATCCAACAAAAGGTTTCTCAGTTTGGATGTAAATGCCTCGTCAGATGGGTCGTTCTTCAGTTCTGCAGGTTCAGTTATGTATGTATTGATAGTTTTAAAATTGATACTGCCCACATGCAGTGAATGTTTGGCATGCAGACGCGACCACGATCGATCAAGACATCGATTGGAAGCAGCGAACGCAAATAGAAACATACGGTTCCGTCATTACAAGTACTTTTTCTCAAAAATGTCCGTTACAGTCGTCATTGTTAACTACATATCAGAACAGGAAGTTAATTGTTGCCGGTCAGGCCAAAATTAAAAAAAAAATTACTGTTGCGCTAAACTCAACAGTAATGTTGCATACAAATTCCATTACTGTCTAGTTATTAACTTTTTAAAAATGCAAATCACCATTATAAAATAAAGGCACAAGACTTAAAACACAAAATTAAAAAAAAGCTAGTACGACGTGTTTATCTGTGTCTGAAATAGCTTTAGGTGTTCTGGGTAGAAAAATACCCTCTTCTTCTTCTTCTTCTTCTTTTTGGTTGTGGCGTTACAAGTCGTTATAGCGACGACAACTTCGCCAATGTCGGTAAAAAATTTTAATCATAAAATCTTGTGACAAAATGTCGGCAACGTTGTACGGTAACACGGTCAAAGACCCCCCTACCCCCCCTGTCGGGCTCTTAGCCAACGGTCAATGATATCCCTCAGATACTGCCAGGAAATCATTAGCCGTTGCCCAGGGTGCACCGGACCAAGCACTGCTCTTCCCCCCGGACGGATCCGAAAACGAACCGCAGCTCTTGTTCACACGTGGAGGTAACCCGACTCGCACCCCTACCCTCTTCAAATGCCATTGATAGAAAAAGGCGGCAAAGCAAAACGATTTTCAGTATTTTGTTTTCATTTATTTTTGGTGTTGTTTTCTTTTAATTTTTGAAAAAAGCACTAGGTATACTTGCCTCGGCCAGAATAGCATTGCTGGCTTCGTATTATTAAACGGACTCGCAAGCTTGTCCGTTCAAACCAATACTCAGCCAGCAATTGCCTACTTCCTGGCCTAGACAGTAATGTACTATTTAAAGTCACCCCGTTAGTCAAGTCACCCCGGTTAACGGTATCACAAAAGTTATTATTACCATCGCGACAGAGGTTCAATCAACAGACATATTATGGTTATGACTAATTCCTTAACTCCTTGCATCCAATTCCATACCGAAAATAACTAAAGTCGGACCGTTATAGCTGCCAGTATAACATTTCGCTAATACACGTCCGTTTGACATCTGTCAAAAACGAGAAGCGCGAAACCTTGGCGCGAAAGTTTACTTTGCGTTCCAAATTTAAACGCGATGCACTTCCTTTTGATCTGCGCGTGCGGTTCCCATAGGGTTGGCACTAACGGATATTGTGCCAATTTGTAAGTAAGTATTTGAATAAAGAAAACTCATACACATACATACACAAACACACACGTCTTTATCCCTTACGGGGTAGAGAGAGCCTAAGCTAACAAGTTTAGCAAGACTGTGAGCGTATAGGTGGAAACTGGAATCAAAAAGTGAAAAGAAGTGAGGTGGAAAGTTATTTCATGGTGGGGAGTGTCACAGTAGACACATTACATTTCTTTTGTGGAGTTTCACCACTACATACTTCCATGCTGGTCTGGGAGCAAAGAAAAAACACAGAATGTACCAGTTGCTCTCGTCCCGCGCAGATGGTAAAAATCCACCAAGTGAATGGGTGAAATTTTTAAGAATCATGTTATAGGCGATGCAGCTAGCAACCCATCACTATTTTGATTCCCATTTCCACTTATACGCCTTTAATCATGCTAAACGTGGCCTTAAGGTTTTGTTGCCTTATGCTTTGTCTACCCCGTAAGGGATAAAGACGTGATATAAGTATGTATGTTACTGCCAGCCCTGCCGCCTCTCCGGAAAACTGCATGTTATGAAAACCTTGAAAATTCAGTACTACGTTAAACGGTTTTATTGTGAACGAATCGACGACCCTAAAAAGTCACATGTCCATATTACTTCGCATCCAATGTGCACCTTAGGCTAATTACATTGAGTCAAAATTAAGTGCGTTTCAATGGAGATATGACAGTCTTTTATTAGGTCACGTTCATGACAGTACAGTGCTCCAAGTGTTAGTAACCTTACAAGGCCGCACCTGAAGTTATTGTGGATATAATGAGAAGGACAGACAAACATTCTGACATGTTAAATGTAAATTAGCATTCATGCAAAATCTACATACATACTGCAAGAGTTTAAGTTTATATATGCAAGAGTGAATTAACAAACTTACTGGCAGGTAATGCTGGTAATATGAATTTAATTGTAGAATTTATTTCGAATCAGGAGAAACAAGAGTTTCGCGTCTGTGGCATAATATGGCACAAACTTGGACGCTTTCTTAAGAAAGAAAGAAAAAAAGAAAGAAGACATTTATTCCTTTTTGCAATACACACAAATAAAAGAGAATATACACAATTTTATAGAAACAAGACAAGAACAAAAACACAGACGTGAAAAATAGATCATTAGCGTTGTGTGTCTTCGCAAAAGTGAAACGGTCGCTGGCTCAGCATTACGCTGAGGCGTTAGACTGCAGCACTGATTTTCAGCCAGTACCGTCTATGACTCACGAAACGATACACAGATAAAATATACTACATAATCCATAAACTTTTACGTAAACCAAACAATAAATAGATAGAACCCGACTTATGTGTAACTAAAAAAATACATAAATTAATTAAATAGCTTACAATAAACAAAAAATAAAAAGGACACCTACACCTTGCCTTGTCTCATTAGTACGATTAGACAAAGCAAGGTGTATAGTAACGGTTACTGTCATAGTACGGTACGGTGTAGTGGGTAAAGGCCTTTAATCGGGCTTTGGACACACGCACCCTTCGTGGAAGAAAGACATAAGTACTGTTAAGCCTTAATAGGACTTACGTCTTTCTTCCACGAAGGGTGCAAAGTAATCTATGGTATATCAGATAACCGTGGTACAAAATCTCTCAGAATTTTACCGAAACATATCAATGGTCTGACCAGTGGCCTCTCAAGCAGAGGGTCGTTGGTTCGAGTCCCGGGCTCATCAAGAATGTTTAAGCTGCAGTTGTGTGGAATCCATATCGTGTTGAATCACAAATAGGAAGATTAACAGAATAATAGAAGAATAGGTCGAGTTACGACCTGGATGCCTTTAAGAGGCGAGTGTACAATTTTCTGCAGGGCCGACAACGCACTGGCATCGCGTAAAGCGCTGCGGGTGTCTATGGACAGTGGTGATCATTTACCATCAGGTGACCCACTAGTTCGATTGTGTGGCCTATCTAACATAAAAAAAAAACGTTTGTGGAATCGATCGCATTGCTCATTTGATTCGAATATAACTATTAAAATTCTAAACGGCACTGAAAATTAGAGCACGTTGAAAAATCAGAAAAGTAAAGCTATGGCCGGGAATTGAACCCGGATCCTCGTCATTCCGTGACGCGTACTATACCCCTATACCGCCCATACCAGGTGGGTAAGGCTTCGAATTTTTCTATCTGTTACTAGCTGTCACGTTATCTTGTTACTATGCGAACTTTTGTCGCAAAGCGTCATCTGTTTGAATGATGTGTCTGTACGACACAATTACAAACTCCCCTGGAACATCTACTGCTCACCAGGGACGACAGAAGGCGCTGTTTTTCAAATGATAAGTACTATCATATGAATCAAGAATGTTACCTCTTGATTTTTTATGTTTACTTTTTTTATGTTTTTTCTTTACTCCCAGACCAGCGTTAAAGAAACATATCGGTATCGGTAGTTCGGTATCGGTATCGGTATCACGAGAAAACAGGTTTAGAAGCCCGCAATTTTTTCCGCAAGTGTGAACTGAGCTTAACACTCGTCCTTTCGCCTCGAGTCACCGATGATGTTTCCTGCTTGTAGCGCCAACTCTTCCACAAAAAAGGCGAATCGCTTTTACGCTAAGGTCATGGCCACACACGCGGCGTATCCTCGGATGTGATTCGTACAAGGATCTCATTTGCATTTTTAATGGGAAGAGACTTTAGGTAAGTGTATTGTGTTGCTGATGTAGAGACAAAACGGTTGGCACGACAAATACATTAAAGAATTGTTGAATTTTTGTTCTTTCCAACTTAAAAGTACTGCCAGGAACATTACTAACAGCAATCTATCTTAACTCTCTAGGTTAGGGATGGCGAACCAATGGCACGCGTGCCATTATTGGCAATATGGTCATATGATGGTAATATAACAATTCACTCTTAAGACAACAAGGTCTGTTGATGATAGGTCAGAGCCAAATATTACATTATTTGTGAAAAAACCGAAAAAGGTTCGCAACCCCTGCTCTAGGCTGTCAACGCATCTGCATTCCTCTAGTGCCGCGAATGTTCATGGGTGCTTTCTTACCATCAGGTGACCCACTTTCTCTTCGTCTTTGTCATGTAAAATATAAAAGGCGAGACTGCGTTACTACGAAGACATTTAAGAAAAAGTAAGTAATATTTTTTTTTAATCTGTCATAAATTTTGTTGAAAAAAAGAGACACGATTTTCAACATGAAACTACCGTGAGATTTAACCATAATTACATATAAACGGATAACTAACGCATAAAAGTCGAGTGATGCTCGACATGTTTCGGACTAGTTCGTAGTCCTTCCTCTTGGAGCGCTCGCCCAAGCGGGAGCGAAACGAACCAACCCTTCAAAGATACGAGTTGGAATTACTTACCACTTGAAAATTTATCTCGCCTTTGAATTCTTAAAGTTTTTTAACTTGATGTTTATAGAATTATCAGCAGCTCAAACAGGACCCATTTCAGGGTACAGACTTCTTCTCAGAGCGAGGGTTCTTCGACTGTGGCTTGGACTGCTTTGCAGTCATTTCTTTTAAAAAAGTTAACAGTAAATTTCAAATGTGATTTTAGCAATACTGTCAAGTTTTATGGGCATTTGTTTGTAAGTCCATAGTTCAATCCCCGCTCTGGTTCGTGGCTGGTTCAAAGGGTTGCCATTGCAGTTCAAAGAGGCAACGCGGCCAGCATAATGGGAACCTTTGAACCAGGCACGAAACAGGGAGGGATTTTTAGGTTAATTTTTAATCATTTTTAACATACTTTACTTTAATCAACTTTACTAGTTCCAGTGTTCTTTATTGCTATTTAGTTCTTAATAGTTAGTATATATTATTATAAATAAAAGAGTATCAGTATGAGAATGAGTATTACATTAAAAAGTCCTCTCCCGCCCGTCACTCGTCGCTTGCATGGCCCTATTCATCACATTCACTGTGACCTTAGCTAAACAGCGGCACTAAGTAATGGTGTATCGTGATAAGCGAATGCAGAACATTCTATTATACGCGCTATTTACATACTACATGCGTTGTATTGTCGTATAAGTGCGCTTCCGTATTTTTTTGCCTACTGTAGTACTGTTAGCTTGTGGTTTTGGTGTCACGTTTCCTATCTCAGGTATAAATAAGTAACAGTGGCGTGGCGTATTATTATTATTATTATTTAAAATAATACACTAGCAGCTCTTTGAGCTGATACGTGTATATCTATCACTGCACTTGTGTTCTCTGACTCTTTAAATGAATATCTAGTCTATTTTTAAAACTGTTCACTGAAGGTGCACTTATCACAAGTTCGGGGAGCGCGTTCCACGAGTTCACAACACGGTTAGATAGGAAATGTTTTCTGGGGTTGCTTCCGCTTGACTGCTTGATCAGTTTTAAAGAATGCCCTCTCAAACGTGTATTTCTACTAATATTGAACATGTTTCTTATGTCTGGGACGTTGTAGTGGTCATGTAAAATCTTATATGTCTCGATAGGATCACCTCGCCTTCTACGCTCCACCAATGTTGGTAGATCCAACTCTGAAAGACGTTCTTCGTAGGACTTATCTTTCAAACAACCAACCAGCTTTGTTGCCCTGCGCTGAACCTTCTCCAAGAGGTTGATGTCTTTTTTTAAATATGGATTCCACACCTGAAAAGCATACTCCAGCAATGGTCGAATGTAGGTCTTGTATATTTTGACAAAAAGTTCCTTTGTGATGGCAAAAAACGCCTTCCTGATTATGTAAAGCATGGAGTTGGCTCTTTTAGAGATGTGCATGTAGTGTGTGTATTGTATCAGAAGGCAAGCCGAAGGGCATTTAACTATCCTTTTCCTCTAATTCTGCACAATAAGTGCCCAACTGCCTTAAAATAGGCAAGCCGGTGGAAATCGAGTTCTATGGACGCCACGCCACTGGCAAGTAAATGCTTAAACCGACCACAGCTGCGTATACGCAGTGACGTGTCGTAAGCGTCACATTTTCTCACCGTTTTTCCATACATTTTGTTGCGTTAACGCACCGGCAACGTCTTACGCACCGGTGTGCTCGCACCTTTGTTGTACAAATATAAAGAAACAGATCATCATCATCATCATCAGCAGCCTATATTAGTCCACTGCTGGACATAGGCCTCCCCTAATGAGCGCCATAGCGCCCTGTCTTCAGCTTGGCGCATCCAGCATCTGCCTGCAGTCTTTCGCAGATCGTCATCCCAGCTGGCCGGAGGGCGTCCTACACTACGTTTGCCGAGTCGCGGTCTCCACTCAAGAACACGTTAGACGTAAAGAAACAGATACAATTCACAAAAAAATAAAAATCACATTAATACATGCACAAAGGCGAACTTATCCCTATAAAAGATCTCTGCCAGACACTTGTATGGACTTGTATAGGCACATAGGTTCTGAATACACGGTCTGAAATAGACCTATTAATGTATAACCTGATTCGTGTCCCTAATTTGATGATACAGCAAACGAATTATCGGGCCCCTATTTTGGCATCACGACAATTGTCAGTGACAAGTGTCCATTTTTACACATTAACAATTCGACAAGGTTCCTGTTCGTCACGTTCCATACACATGGGTACCATAATAATAAAAAGTGACGAACCGGAATGTAAATTTTGGGACACATTTTTTCTTGTATAAGGATCGATAGGGTAAACGATTTTGAGTAAGAAAAGCTCAAAATAGTTAAATTCTAGAAAAAATGTTCATGCGAACTTTTTTTGGACATACATACACATTACATACATACACATATCACGTCTATTTTCCTTACGGGGTAGACAGAGCCTATGGTAACAAGACCTAAAGGCCACTATTAGCATAATCTGAGCATATAGGTGGAAAGGGGAATCATAATAGTGATGGGTTGCTAGCCGCATCGCTTATAACCATGATTCCTATGATTTTCGCCTGTTCCCTTGATGGGCTTTTACCATCTGCGCGGCCAGAGAAGCCACTGGTACATTCTATGTTATTTCGTTGCTCCCAGACCGGTATAAGTTTTTTTTGGAAAACGATCAAATACGTAAAGCTTTCATCCTAACCACCTCTTGGAACAGGAAACCTGTAATTCGTTTGGCAGAGAACTTTGCTTTACACACAATTGATAAGTTGTTTTCAGGTCTAAATGGTTAAAATCTAAAAGCTATTTTGAGATTGAAAATCTATTTCAAAAACCTGTATGATGATTTTATCGTTTTCCCCATGCTCCCACACGCACACGCACACACACACACACACACACACACACACACACACACACACACACACACTACTTTTGTTTTTGTTTCATTTTACTTTTGTCAATTTTCTGTTCTTGAAAATTGTTTTTAACTTTATAGATTTCTTGGAGTTTATTAGTTTTTTAGAGCTTGTAGAATAAATTCTTACACCTATTTAAATCGTAAGATACAATACGTGGAGGAGCGGTGTTCTCTTAGCACGAGTATCTCGTATACTCAAAAAGAGGCGCCAGTACCGATACTGCTGTTCTAATTTAAGTTACTGAATAAAATATTTTTCATTTTCATTTTTCATTTTTTCATTTTCATTTTCGGGTCTGCGCAAATTTCCTTGTGTTATTAAACTAAAATTCATACAACATTTTCTATCTATAAAAATCAACTTGGCGCTTATGAAAATGTTTTTATCGACGCTTGAATCAATTTGGTCGCTGCCCACCCCGTTTTACGGTAAAAGTGTTATTTTTATAACCATACATGGGTTGTCGTCAACCTTACGAAGCGCGAAAACCCGCATGGCATTGAGGCACTGCCAGCGCTTCCCGCAACAGCTAATAATAATTGTCGTAGACTTGAGAACCAAATGCGTTTGGCGCCATCGGAATGCTAAATAAAGAAGAACTACGATTTCCGGAAAAATGTGAAATACTCATTTCAAATCATTTAATTTATCATTTTGCGGGTGGTAGGGCCTTGTGCAAGGTCCGTCCGGATCGCTACCACCATCTTACTCGCTAATCCTGCCGCTAAGTAGCAGTGCTTGCAGTGCTACTTAGCGGTGTGGAGAGTAAGACAGCCGGGGAAATTACGGGCACAAGAGGCATTTCATCTTAGTCCTCTAGGTTGGCAACGCATCTGCAATCCCTCCGGGGTTGCGGGTGTCTATGGGCAGTGGTAATCACTTACCATCAGGTGACCCACTTGCTCGTTTGCCTTCCTATTCATATATAAAAAAAAATCAAATTACATTATTAAAATACAATGAATAGTTCTGGGAAGGATTAGCAAAAAATAAAATTTAAAGCAAAATTATAACCTAACCTAGCAAAATATTAACCTAAACCATAACACAACACAACATAGGTACACGTAATACATTATAATTTACACACAATTTACACATAATTTACACATGGGAATGGGCATAGAAATCATATATTCAGGCGATGCGGCTATATAGCTACCCATCGCTATTTTGATTCCCCTTTCCACCTATACGCCCACAATCATGCTAAGCGTGGCCTTTGGATCTTGTCACCTTAGGCTCTGTCTACCCCGTAAGGGAGAAAGACGTGATTTATATATGTATGTATGTATGTATGTAATTTACACATATTTTATTCTAAGCTTCATGTCGGTAATTTATGTTATGATCATTCCATATACCTAAATGTATTTTAAATTTGATTTGATTACAATTTAAAATTTAGTTAATTTATTATTTTAAAAGTTAATTCTATATAAATTAGTCTTGTATTAGATTAGATGAACAAAGGCAGACCAAAATTTATTTTATTTATGTATTTTTATCGTTGTGATTCCCCTTTCCACCTATACGCCTACAATCATGCTAAACGTGGCCTGTAGGTCTTGTTACCTCAGGCTCTGTATACCCCGTAAGGGATAAAGACGTGATTTATGTATGTATGTATGGCAAAAAACACTAGTGTTCGCACTATGCGTGAAATGCACCGGGTTACTTTTTACAAGTTTTTATTTTTAGCTATAACGTTGTCCTATGAAATATTATCTCGAAATCGTCGGTCGTGGTTAAAATTGTCGTTAAAGTAGCTTGGTGTAGCTCACGCTAAATTGGTTACCGTACCATGCAAATTGTCAAACGAATTAGTTGCCAAACGGTACATTTGTCGTAAACATTTAGTCGGTCAAATGTTAACAAAACACTGCTAATTTAACAAAATACACACGAACGTACGAATATATTTATCGACGCGAGAGCGCCAAAGCCCAGGCGTACCTTTAGCAAGCCATCAACCGTGATACCTTGTCACTTTAGCGAATTATATCTATAACATTACGTTTCTATCAGCGCGGTGGAGCGACAGGGTCCCATTCCCTTCGCAAGCTATCAGCTGAACGCGCCTACTTCCCTTCCTTTTATAGAAATTTCCTATTAAACATCCGTGTTTGTTCTCAATAAGACGTTTTTGTGTGTTCTTGGTTTTAGGGTTCTGTAACCGCTAACGGTACCCTATTTTAAGGCTCTGCTGTGTCAATCCGTCTATCAAAGGCAAACCTTATTAACCGATTACAGCACACACTTAAAATTGTCACGGTGTTTCAATATAGAAGGCAGACAGATAGACAGGACGAAATTATGAGTGTTCAATAGAGAATATGCATTTAAAAAAATGATCAATTTTCTTTAAAAAATATGAAAATATCGTAAGAGATGACAAAGTGATATCGGTTGAAAAATACGGACACCATAAGAGCTTAAAACTACTAGCTAGTCAGCGATTAGAGTGAAAGATCCGATATGAATGGTGACGTCATATTGTCACAACACCCTAAGAAATAGAAACAAATAGCTTAACTCGGTTATTTATTTGAAAATTGTTTTTTTTGTTTATTACAAAAACATGTGAAAGAACATGAATATTTCCTATTGTGTCATATTGACATACTGAACTCAGAAACTCAATTTTATATTAATGATAGCGACCGACAGCGTCGCAAGCCTCTCATAAATCAATAATGGTACCCTGTGGCAATTAGGAGAAAAAAGTCACTGATAGCTGACCGTACAAACCTTTAATCATCCGGACAAAGACAATTTATAAGTAAGCAAGCGTGTCCCACATACCTCAAGGAAATTCTACTCATTAAGGGTTCTATTCGAGTTTGCGGCGCAAGTCATAAGCTGGTCTTACAGCGATTTAAGATGCGATTCCGTAGAAATAGAGCGGAACGGAAAAGAACACAGGTTACAGGGTAACCGGTTATTTTGGTATAAATGCCAAAATGCATAGAATGTTGAGATGTAACATTGTTAAATAGTACAAAATGTCTTTGCTACCAAGTCAATTTGTCTGAATGTTTTGGAGGCAAAATATACTACAGCCAACATGTACTTGGGCAAAATGTTTCCAAGGCAGCTTTCACAATGTTCTAGATGCCTTTGTGTCTTGAAGTTTGCTGGACGGAATACTCTGGGGCCAAAATGTTGAACTCCCAACCCTGCAATGCACAGGTGCCGCGAAGAGGAAACCCCATCCCGGGGTGGTGGGGCGTCGCTGTGACACCAAGTGCTCCCGTAACGCCTCACATACAACTGAATATAATCCGTGTGTGTTTAGTGGGTACGCCTGCCGTCGCGGGAGAGCCCCACATACCCCTGGCAACCCCGTGCCGGATGCATAAAGCGCATTTTCCACACAATAAAAAAAAATTAAGTAAATTTCTAAATGTCAGTGAAAATTAGAACACAGAAAAATCCGAAAAGTAAAGCTATGGCCGGGAATCGAACCTGGATCCTCGTCATTCCGTGACGCGTGCTATACCCCTACACCACCCAGCAGGTGGGTAGTCTCCGAATTTTTCTACCTGTTACTAACTGTCACGCGACCTTTGTTACTATGCGATTTTTTGTCGCTAAGCGTCATCTGTTTGAATGATGTGTCTGTACGACACAATTACAAACTCCCATGGAACATCTACTGCTCACCAGGGACGAGAGAAGGCGCTGTTTTTCAAATGATAGGTACTATCAAAAGTTAAGTAGTCATTTTGAGTTATTGCCTTTTTCACTGGAGGTATAGTTATAGGTAGGTACCCTGTCTGCTTCTGCCTTGTGCCAGCCGCTGGAGTGGCATTAAGTCGTTACGAGCATCAAAAGACAGCGCACGGGCCACTGGCCGGCGATAAAATATTCACGCCATCGCCTGTCGCTGGCCAATTGCAGAAATTATCAGGAATACAGCCTTTTTGCCTGCGTTCGGAAATAAAAATACTAATGGAGCGACATGGAATGGCATGCTTTTATGGTCTCATGATCACGGGGCGGATCAGAATACATAAAATTTAAAATGAAATGAAATGATTTATTTTGCTTTAGACATGGTAAAAAAGTCATCTAGTACAGGGTTTTCCGAACCATGCGAGCGAATATTAATTGGGCCCTGCCTGTAGAACGACACACCAAAAAAAATTGTACTAACACTTCGTTTGTTATTTGAAAAGTCCTTTCTTCGTATTGGTAACGGTTGAGTTTTTTAGAGGTGGGTCCAAAGTTTGTAAACTTGTATTAGATGGGTCGTAGCCCAGGCGACTTTGGGAGCCCCTGATCTACCCCCCTTATTCATAAACGCTCTGTAGGCTTCTGCTAACTTAGCAATCGTTTGTCCCTTTCTGTCACTTTGACATTTACCTTTCATAGATAAGGACAAACGATTGCTAAGTTAGTAGAGGCTTATAGAGCGTTTATGAATAAGGGGGCTAGTATTTAGTGTCGATGTCTAACCAAATAAATTGGCATGCAAACATTAACTTATTTTCTAAAGTGGTTTTTGGTAGTTTGAATTAGCACATTTACAAAGTTTTCATTTTTATCATATCAAATATGAATGTTACTATAAATTATTAGTGTTGCAGTTATTTATTTTAAGTACTCTTTGGTTGAATAAAATGATTTGTCCTTAAGCCATTGAAATAGTTTAAATCTGAATTTGCTTTGGGGCAAATGTTCCTAGGCAGCTTGTTAAATACCCGTATTGTCATCGGAAAACTGTTTCAGCGATACAAAAGCGTGTTCGTTTAAGGATAAGTCAAATTATTTGCTGGTATTGAAATGGCACACATACACAAATGTATAATTTATTTAATTCAAAGTTATATAATGGTATTTTTGTGCAACTATTAGCTGGATGAACTTTTTTGATAGCGTAATTATATAGATTGGTTTAGGTAGGTTTGGTTTAGTTTCAAAGAGACGAAGAATGGTTTTCCTGAAGACCAATTCCGGACACGGATATCCGCCCTCAGGCGATGTACAGGTTATACCGACGAACCGTTGCGTCACTAGAAAAGCGGCGAGGAAGGAACACTCCGGGGGTTTTAGTGGGTAAAAATCCCACTCAACCCCATTGCCTCTCCGTGGTAGTGGGGTATCTGACTACAGCAGATTTCCCCGGGCAAAAAAAAAATGTTTAGTTTCAAACAATTCTGTTAATTTGCAATTTTCTGAACAAATCGCATTATATATCTTGAGCCATTATGTATTTAAAACAAAATATTATTATATTTCAAACTTTATGTATTTTAATACGTTCCCCATGATCATCGGTACCTAAGTACTGCGGCCTTACCATGACGTCGGCGATTCAATTCCGACTCAGTTCAGGTTTTAGCTGTCATTTTAGTATGGGTCTGACAGCGAGCGAACCTTAACTGAATCGGAATTGAATCGCATTAATACGTCATGGTTCGACCCCAGGACTATTTATTTATGATGAGTTTTAACGAATTCTGTACATTAAATAGTAAAAATAGATAAAAAACTCAAACGTTCTTATTTTATCAAACTTATGAAATGTATAAGTACTAATATTGTAAAGAAGACAGACACACTCTTTATAAATATAAATCTGTAAAAAATACATTGGTTTACATCAAATGTCAAGCAAAGATAATTTGAAGTCGTCAGAAAATTCTAAAAAATAAAAATGATAAAAGAATACTAAATGTCACAAAGATAAATACCAATAGAATAAAAATAGAATTTCAAAATGTCACAAAATCAAGTAAACACAATAGAAATTATTTAGAAAAAAAAAAATAAAGCATAGAATGTACCGGTTGCTTCTCTTCCCGCGCAGATGGTAAAAGCCCAACGAAATGGGTGAATAAATATCTTTGGAGTCATATTATAGGCGATGCGGCTAGCAACCCATCACCATTTTGATTTCCCTTTCCACCTATACGCCCACAATCATGCTAAACGTGGCCTTTAGGTCTTGTTACTTTAGTCTTTGTCTACCCCGTTAGTGGTAAAGACGTGATTTATGTATGAATGTATAAATTGCAATAGCAAATTTATGTCCAAAGTCCAGCTAAATACTGAAAATTGTATTCAGACGCGGTGTTTAAAAATTTAGAGCAAAATTTGTGACTTGTACCGAACGGAATATGGTTTTATTATACATGACCGTTGCACTGTCCCTATAGACTACCGAAAATCTAGACAGGACACTTCATAGTTAGTATTTTTTAATCTCACAATGGAACCACAAAGCGTTAAAGACTGGAGACATTTTCATGTTTTGCGTTTTAAATAAATAATCATGAGACAATCTGACATCAATTGACCTGTAGGCTTATTACCTAACTTGCTCGCAATCGTCATCGTGTTAATTTTGACAGTTCATGTATGAATGTGACAGCTAGCTGATTCCGATGCCAATTGTCAGCCCATACATGAACTGTCAAAATGAACACGATGGCGATTGCGAGCGAGTTAGGTAATAAGCCTACTGGTCCTAAACTGAGCAAAATTCATTACCAGTAGCTGGTTTCAGATACGTGTCATGTGAGACTAAAAAGACCGCTTAAAACATTCACTAACTAGAGTCGTTACCAAGATATTTATTGACAAAAGATTAATTTCTTTTATTAAGTGACAGACTAAATGAAAAGTCAAGATAAAGTTTTGCGAATAGCAAAGTAACTACGCCTTAACACTTGCGCATGTGCATCAGACAGTTAACTTGGATAAGTTCAGTTGCATTTGTGTGTGTGTAACTTTACGAACAGGCAGTTGAAATTGTCACTTCGCCGTTTGAGTTTTTACTTGCTCTGGGTATTAGGCAGAAAATGGGAGAGAAAAGTGCTGGAGTGGAGACCATGAACTCAGCGTAGAAGTGTGAGAAAATAGCCCAGAAGTTGTACTAACAATTTGTTGTTTGGGAGAGACTGGATGCTGAAAGCATTATGACAGCATGACATGGAAAAAAATTAAAGAGACCAATGCAGCTGCTAAAAGTTAAAAAAGAGAAAAGAAAGAATTGCTGAGTGCAAGTTGGACTCTGTGGCTGTGAAACGCGACATAAACTTTATACCTTTATACCTTTCGAAAGCGTAGTGCGATCTTATGAGGGTTCCTTTTTTCCTTTACACTTACGAAACCTTACAAAAGTTAGCAAGTTTTGGGCGTAGGCATAAATACTGGAGGAAAATAAAACTGTACCCTCTGCGTTTATTCTTTGAGAAACGGCCAGGGAAAATGCACACTTGATGCCGTATGCAATTATCGTCGGAAATAGGCGGTTACAGTTAGGACGAGGATACATCAGGGCACCACACTAATTCACCCAGACAAACGACTACCAACTTAAAGCCTTTATTAATATATGTATTAAAATTGCCAGTAACGTGGTAGACTGATTTATTTATTTATTTATTTATTCAGGGAACCAACCAGCCTTAATTAAGTTACAATTATACACTTAGATAAAAAGTTACATGGCGTGCGTGCGTGCGTGTGCGCATGTGTGTGCGAATGTGCAACAATATTTATCCCAACCTTATTGTTTGTTACTTTCCAATATTGAGCGTAATATATCCAATTTAAACTTTGGCTTACTTCCCACAAATAAGTCTATATCACTGAAATCACGAACAATGCGGGTGAGTACGGCATTTTGACCATATTTAGTGTAATGAGTGGGGGCGCTGAACAAGGTGGTGCTGCGCGTGCGGCGCGCGGGCGCGCGGAATCCGATGCTGGCAAGCAGCTCGGGGCAGTCCGCGCGCCCGACTGATACGCGCAGACTGATAAACGCACGCGAAATTGTTTTAGTTGTTAGATAATGAAGACCGGAAGATGAAGTGTTGGCAGGCCTCCCACTAGGTGGACGACATCGTGAAAGTTGCGGGAAACCGGTGGATGCAGGCGAGTTCATTGTGGTGTGCTAAGGGCCTTTGGTCAACAGTGGACGTCTTCAAGCTGATGATGATGATTACAATACATATTAGGCCATATTTCAAGATCCCTACTAAGAAACATAAAAACCATACATACATACATAAATCACGTCTTTATTCCTTACGGGGTAGACAGAGCCCAGGGTACAAAGACCCAAAGGCCACGTTAAACATAAATGTGGGCAAATGCGCATGAACCACGTTCTGATATTAAGTCAAATAAAACCACCCACCTTCCACGTTGGTCTGGGAGCAAAGAAAAAACTAAGAATGTACCAGTTCCTTCTCTTTCCGTGCAGATGGTAAAAAACCATCGCGGGAATGGGTAAAAAAAGTTAGAAATAGCAACCCATCACTATTCTGATTTCCCTTTCCTATACGCCCACAATCTTGCTGAACGTGGCGTTTAGGTATTGTTACCTTAGGCTCTGTCTGCCTCACGAGAAGAATCTACACCGGTTGTCTTCATAACTACGCCTTGCATGTCGAATTGTCACATCGCCGACATTTGTCAAATTGGTGGAATACTGGTCAGAATGTCTATATCTGGAAACCCTTCACCTAATTTTAGGGAATTCCTATTAATTAAGACAATCTGTGACACGGCATTGGGGCCAAGGAGATAAAAATAAAAATAACTCTGATAATGAAGTAAGGCGTTGTAAGAACCAGTGACGCAGTAAAGAGGACTTATTCCTACTAAGCTGGCAACGTCGCATTTTTGGTGATTTTCTTTTTTTTTTTATATGAATAGGAAGGCAAACGAGCAAGTGGGTCACCTGATTGCAGAGGGATTGCAGATGCGTTGCCAACCTAGAGGACTAAGATGAAATGCCTCTTGTGCCCGTAATTTCCCCGGCTGTCTTACTCTCCACACCGGAACACAGCAGTGCAAGCACTGCTACTTAGCGGCAGGATTAGCGAGTAAGATGGTGGTAGCGATCCGGATGGACCTTGCACAAACTACCACCCGCAAACTAACTACTACTACTCTCATTTCACAGAATCACGCTACACGTGGCTTTTAGCTCTTGTTACCTTACACTGTCTACCCCGTGAAACCCTAGTGGCATCCCATAGCGTCCCCATCACACCGGATTGAGGCAACGCCGGAGGGTTTTTAGTTAGGGTATACCCCTTCGGGGGGGTCCCACATAACCCTAGGCAACCCCGTGCCTAGGGCATCCATAAAGATTTCCTCTCCGTTAACAAAAAGGCTCTGTCTACCACGTAAGGGATAAAGATGTGATTAATGTATGTATTGTATATCTGTATGTATGTATGTATTTACAGTTTGACAACAAATACATATAATGCGCATCGGCAGTATTCGTTTGCGCAGAGAAGCGCAGACCAGTTTCCGATGGTAGCCGAACGTGTAAATAATCTATATTGAACTTTATTTGCAAGCCCAACTGGCAGAGTATTGCTTGCTTTGCATTCTTAGCTCTGTCCCGCTTACACGATTTTGCCATTGTTGGTACGAAATCGATCGACCAATAACAGCGCCAGAGTTTCCCGCGCTACTAAAATTGGTCTACTGCGCAGGTACATCGTGGAGCATTATTTTTGTTGTCAAACTGTAACAGAAATTGAATGAAAGTTTGAAATGTATCAATGTGTCTAAAGCAAAAAATAATCTGAAATTATATTTTCTTATTATACGAGATATATTCTTATTCCTTTAACACGAAAATAAAAACATAATTAATTGCATTCCATGCTGGTCTGGAAGCAAAGAAAAAACAGAATGTACCAGTTGCTTCTCCTCCCGCGCAGATGGTAAAAGCCCACTGAAGGAATGGGCGAAAAACTTAGGAATCATGTTGTAGGCGATGCGGCTAGCAACTCATCACTATTTTGATTCCCATGTCCACCTGTACACCCACAATCATGCTTAACGTGGCTTTTGGGTCTTGTTACCTTAGACTCCGTCTTCTCCGTAAGGGATAAAGACGTGATTTATGTTTGTTTGTATGTAAGTATGTATATCATAAAGTAGGTATAGAACGCCGCCATTAATGACTAGAAACAAATAAAATAATCCTTGGACCAGTATCAAGTTAATTTACGCGTCAAAGTATTTATAGGCACAATTACGTCAAATTAATTTGTTTTGTCGCTGTCTTTTTATTTTTTTCGACCTTTTAATTGCTATAAATGAAGACGAGACCTAATTTTAAAAAGTAATAAGGCTCCGGCCAAACTTGTGGCGGTTTTCAGAACGCCTTCAATGTGATTTTCTTTAAAAGACCTGTCTCATTCACTCTTGTTTGATACTTTTCGTTCTAGGAGCTCACGACTGTAATTGTCTCTAACTTATTTCTTTCACTTATTGGTTGTCCGGTAGAGATCGCTATTAAGTGATAAGACCGCCTATTGCCTACTCTGTTCTTTGTTTCTGTATTGTTTTGTACTGATTTGTGGTGTTCAATAAAGAGTTTTTGTATACATACATACATACATACATAAATCACGTCTTTCTCCCTTACGGGGTAGACAGAGCCTAAGGTGACAAGATCCAAATGCCACGCTTAGCATGATTGTGTTGTATTGTATTTTAATTGAACAAACCTACCTGCATTTTTCGTTATATCTATACTATGCTTGATTCATTTAATTTAAATCGGGATATAATTCATATGGAAACAGTGACTGATAATGTAAAAAAAAGGTTTTTATGGGTCCTAGCAATAGGTTCATATTATTAAGAAAGATATCCTTGTTTTACGCTTAGCTTTCATGCTGATCCTGGGAATAAAGAAGAAACATAAAATGTACTAGTGGCTTATCTTCCCGCTTAGATGGTAAAAGCCCATCGAGGGAATGGGCATAAATCTTAGGAATCATGGTATAGACGATGCGGCTAGCAACCCATCACTAATTTGATTCCCCTTTAAATCTTTACGCCCACAACCATGCTAAACGTGGCCTTGAAGTCTTGTTACCTTAGGCTCTTGTCTACCCCGTAAGGGATAAAGACGTGATTTATGTATTTGTATGTATGTGTATCCATGTTTTAAAATAGCTTTCATCCTGTTATCGTTCACTGAAGGTTTTTTAATTATAAATGAGTGCGGCAAAGATGGTTGCTTTTAGCCGATAACATATTGTGTTGCTTGCAATGTACTGACTGTACGATAAGCGTATTAACAGAATGAACAGAGAACACGCTAGTCGCGCCGCTAGTCGCTCATGCTGCGACCTAGCCTTATCACGCATCGCGACATTGACACTGTATGCCGAATTACACTCTTGCGCACGTGTCCTTAACTTCAATGGAATGCAACGTCGCATTTGCTTTAAATTGCAAAGTAATAACAGCTCTAATTTAAGGTCAGAACGTGCAAATTTTGTTGGAAGATTTTATGCAGTTATGCCGTTCATATCTTCATGCCATTGAAAAATATGGATATGTCGCGTGTGGATACGGCAATATGTCAGCCTTGAGTAAGAAATATTTTTTATATAAAGGATATTGTTGGCCTTTTTGGCATTTATTCTTAACTTTATTGTAATGCTAGCTGCTGCCCCCGACTTTGTCTGCAAAATACGTTTTTCGCTATCCCGCGGGAACTATGCAATTTTCCGGGATAAAAAGCACATGTGTTATTCCAGACTATAATCTATCTATGCTGCAAATTTCATCCAAATCCATTCAGTAGTTTTTACGTGAAAAAGTAACTAACATCCACCCATCCATACTTACAAACTTTCGCGTTTATAATATTAGTAGGATCTTAACACACTAATATTATAAAGGCAAAAGTTTGTGAGTTTGTTACTCTTTCACGAAAGAACGACTGAACAGATCTAGATGAAATTTGAAACATAGATAGATTCTAGTCTGGAATAACACATAGGCTACTTTTTATCCCGGAAAATTGCGTAGTTCCCGCGGGATAGCGATAAATATAGCGAAGGGAATACTTGGTGACTGCATACAAATATACTCACACTCGTACTAAACTTCACCAACATACGTGCACATTTTTATATTGCACTTCTCAACCACAGACGAAAATAAAAAGTGAAGACAGTTCTACGAAAGGTAAAGTGTGGTTAGTGAAAACGACGCTTCGCCTCATTCACATGTAGGCAGTTCATCTGGCTTCTTTCTGTTGAAAAAAAATCTAAAAATTAAAGTTGGGGCTTAGAACCAAACCGAGTACATTCATTGATTACTAACAGGATAACCGTAAAAATCACAATGAAAATTTGGGCGAAAGAACACTAATTATAACACCTTTTTGAATAAAAAAAGAAAAAATGTGAAGATTTTATTGAATCACGTGTTACTTTGCGAAGGTCCACGTCAAAGAACAAAAAAAAAATACCTTGCTACTCACTTACGTGCACACAGTTACAGCACGGTTCGCACAGGCTTGACTACTAGTATATTAATGTATATATTAATGTTATTTCTAATTTTTTTTCGTGAATCGTATCTGTTTCTTTATATTTGTACAATAAAGCATTTACTTACTTACTTAATTACTTACTATCAGATATATTTTTTTTTAACAGATTTTTCTTTTTTGTTTTGTATTCACGCAGGGGCTGTGATGGACCACATCAAGGGGCCTTTCTGTAAACCAGCGCAGCTCTCGAGCCCAGCACACGCTGAGATTGGTACCCATTGCTAAACTTGTGTACCTACTATTACTTTTAAGTTTATAGCATGTCATTTTTGTTTCTCTGTGTACCTTGTCACTAGAAATAAAGATTTTTATAATTTTTTTTTTGTTCATTGATGATAAGCGGAAAAACAACTGCCGCCAACTGGGGTGACTATTTTTTTGGGGCTAATATGATCGTTTTAAAATTGCTATAAAACCTATATTATCCATACGCGGCGAATGTTTGGCATGTAGACGGAAAGGCGATCGATGTCATCGATTGTAAGCGGTAAACGCTAATAAAAATTAATGGTTTCGTCATTATAACCACTTTTTAAAGTCACTCCATAAATCAAAGTAAGTACGTGGCTGACAATCAGTGCTGCAGGTGTCTCACACCTCAGCGTAATGCTGAGCCAGCGCCCGTTTCACTTTTGCGAAGACACACAACGCTGATGATCTATTTTTCATGTCTTTGTTTATTTTCTATAAATGTGTGTATATTCTCTTATATTTGTGTGTCTTGCAAAATGGAATAAACGTCTTCTTTCTTTATTTTCTTCTTTCTTACGCAAGTAAATGCTTTATTGTACAAATATAAAGAACCAGAGACAAATCACAAAATATATGCACAAAGGCGAACTTATCCCTATAAGGGATCTCTAACAGTTAACCCCGGTTGACGTACAAATAAAGTACTGAATAACCTCACAAAAGCTCTGCATGATGCTGCGACAAACAGCGCGGATATTAACGTGATTTGCGATCTCTTAGCTATGCTATGCGAAGTTTGGTTACACTTGTGTGTACCACACTTCTTCGCTTCCACAAAACTCCGTCTTCTTTTTTATCGGTCCGACAACATTTAAAATGCACGAAACCATTCAACGGCCAGACGTATCGCAAATATCGATACGTATATTTTACATTTGAATTCGAAAACTCAAAGCAAAGCGTAGTTTTTATGCATCGGTCCAACCGAGCTACGGTGGCCGGCCGTGCTACGTGACTCGACTTGTAGACGTATGGTGCTAGATTAAGATTAACAGACGCGTCATTAGGCCTGTCCGTCATTATAGGGGATAACAGTGGGCATGAGAGTCGGATTCCTCACAGAGCTAAGTGAATAGATGTAGCAAAGACTTGCTATGGCTTCGTGCAAAAGCATTCCTCCACTTACACATAACTAGCGACTCGTCTGCACGGAATTAAATAAAGCCTATGCAGCGTTCTATCTATTTATTACTTTATTTACGTAATCTGTGTATCGTTTTGTAAGTCACAGACGGTTCTGGCTGAAAATCAGTGCTGCAGGTGTCTAACACCTCAGCATAATGCTGAGCCATTGACTGTTTCACTTTTGCGAAGACACGCACAACGCTGGTGATCTATTTTTCATGTCTGTGTTTTTTTTGTTTCTTTTCTATAAAATTGTGTATATTCTCTTATATTTGTGTCTTGCAAAAAGGAATAAATGTCATCTTTCTTTCACTCTAATGGTGAAAGAACTTTTGGAATTGGTCTAGTACTTTTTGAGTTTATTCGTTACAAACATACAAAAATACAAATCTTCTCTTTAGTATAGATATAGCCAACACGTAACACCGTAAGTGAAGCTAACACATTCTAAACTCCACGCAAAATCATTATGAACTACAAGCTACGACACGTCTTTCACGTGTGGTTACAAAGTAACAAAGTAATTGATTTTGTATCGACCCTAGCATCACTTAGTTGTTGACTACATTAACGCCACGCACGTATAGCTGGCGCCGATGACATCACAATGTTCTACATCGCGCAAACGAAGTGTTTTAACGCGGATAAATACAACTTCCAACTTTTCCTTTGGACTTCGGTTCCCATAAAAAAACGGCACAAAACAAATCAAATTGCATAAAGGTATGTCTAATGTATTGGTAACAGTGCTTGTAGGTACAAAAGTACTTATTGTAAATATGGAACAGTCTACATTAACACTCTTTGCCAAACAGACCCATATCGACTACAAATTGTGCGCACTCGGGAAGACCGGACGAAAATAATATTGTTTCTCTGGCAAATATTAGCCCTTTCCTTGTGTCGCTTTACAGCCGTAGCTGGTCACGAGCAGAATTAGTTTCTACCGATTGCTTTGCCAATTTCTGAATTTTATTGGACTCCGGCTAGCGGCCTGGACTTGTGATTGCCTATCGGGATTGGACTATAGTCGGCGGTCATTGACCTCAAAACTACCCTCGTTAATAAAAATTTTTGAATATGTTAGTTAATAATAGTAATAAGTCGCAATAAAGGCTGTCAATGGTATCATAAGTTACATCACTACATAGTATAAAACAAACTTGTTTTCCGGTGTCTGTCTGTCTGTTTGTGTCTGCATGCTTAGATCTTTAAAACTACGCAACACATCGCCTATAACATGACTCCTAAGATTTTCGCCCATTCCCTCGATGGGCTATTACCATCTGCGCGGGAAGAGAAGCAAGTGGAATTTATGTGCGGAATTACATTTGAAATTTACGACGAGCGTTTCGTGAAGGAAAACATCGTGAGGGAACCTGCAAACGGTTTAGGTAAACTTATTCTGATCTGATATTGCTTCTCTTCTCGCGCAGATGGTAAAAGCCCACGAGGGAATGGGCGAAAGTCGGATACGTATTTAAATACATAAAGTTTAAAATGTATAATGGGTTAAAATACATAATGGTTTATAATATATAATGCGATTTTCTCAAAAAGTTACAAATTAACAGGATTGTTATAAAATAAACCTAACCTAAACCAATCTATAGATAACGATATCAAAAAAGTTCATTTAGCTAATAGTTTTACAGAAAATTGCGTTATATATTTTGAACCATTATGTATTTTAACCCATTATACATTTTAAACTTTATGTATTGTATTCTGATCCGCTCCCGCGAAAGTCTTAGGAATCATGTTATAGGCGATGCGGCTAGCAATCCATCACTATTTTTATTTCCCTTTCCGCCTATACGCCCTTAATCATGCCAAACGTGGCCTTAAGGTTTTGTTACCTTAGGCGCTGTCTAATGTATGTATGCATGTCCTCAATTCACGGAATACACACGGAAAAAAAACATGACAACTACATTAATAGCTCGGAATATAGAATAATAGTTATAATTTCTAACACCACACGAAACGCTCAAATACACCACAAGCTTGATAGCGAAACCGTATCGCCGACATGCATACTAAACTTATAATTAAATCGACTGGCCAATTTTGATAAGCGATTTGGCTTGCAAGCCTGACCTCAGTTGACCCCCGCGACCTGAGTTCACTGAGTTCACTGAGTTCACTGTAGAAGTGGATCGGATCGCTCGACCTTCGTATGGCCTATGGCTAGAGGACAGGCGAGGCCGAGAGGATATGGTGGAATGAAGCAATAAAATGTCGCTCTGAATCATTCAGGAATTCAGGTAATTATGAAATGGGAATACATACATACATACATAAATCACGTCTTTCTCCCTTACGGGGTAGACAAAGCCTAAGGTAACAAAACCTTAAGACCACGTTTAGCATGATTAAAGGCGTATAGCTGTAAAGGGAAATCAAAATAGTGACGGGTTGCTAGCCGCATCGCCTATGACATGATTCCTAAGATATTCCATTCCCTCGATGTGCTTTTACCTGCGCGGGAAGAGAAGCAACTGGTAAATTCTGTTTTTTCTTCACTCCCAGATTAGCATGGAAGAAAAATTCATTACAAAATGTGAGAATATCGCAAAAATCAAAAGTAATACCGGTCGAGAAATACGGGAAATATAAGAACTTAAGGGGCTGTTTTACCACTATCTACCAGGGGTGTTACGAATATTCGCATCCGCATCCGTAAATGCGGAATATTCGCATCAAATCAGACGTCTGCATCCGCATTCACATCCGCATCAATGAATGCGGAGTTTTTACGGATGCAGATTCACATCAACAAGACTCGACAAGTAACTACATGTTAAGAAAGTGGGCGGAGCCAGAGTGGCACGTGCTTCGCGTTTAAATAAAATAATTAAAAATAACATTTGTATACATAAATACTATTATGCACTAATAAGTATTATTATGCATTTAAAATTAAAAATAAATTATCCTTTTAAAATCCCAATATCCGCATCCGCATCAAATCCGCATCCGCGGATGTGAACTTCTAATAATCCGCATCCGCATCTATATCCGCGGATGTCTAAATTTTTTCATCCGTAACAACCCTGCTATCTACCTCTTAAGCTGAGTTCCGGTGTCACCGTGACGTGCCTGTTTTGGGACACCCAGTATAAGTATTTGTCTATAACTAAAACCTCAGACATTCCATCAACTTTCATACAAACCTTCAAATGTTTACGCAACCTAACAGATTGTAGCGGGCGTATTCTCAAATCAGGCAAAAGAGAGGTCCCCCTGATGACTATCATTAGACTTAATTTAAATATGCCATCATAGAAACGAAGCGTTTGAGTTACTGAGGACAGGCAGGCACGAAAGTGTTGAGAGAAATATTTTTATTATAAATAAATAAATAAATAAATAAATATCTTGGGACAAATTACACCAATTGACCCAGCCCCAAACTAAGCAAAGCTTGTACTATGGGTACCAGGCAACGGATAAACATACTTATAATAATGTAGATAAATACATACTTAAATACATCCAACATCCATGACTCAGGCACAAACATTCGTATTCATCATACAACTGTCTGCCCCTACCGGGATTCGAACCCAGGACCTCTAGCTTCATAGTCAGGGTCACTAACCACTAGGCTATCCGGTCGTCATTAATATAAAATATTGTTACAGATATCTATTAGATATTTATTAGATTGTTAGAGATTTCTTCCATGCTGGTCTGGGAGCAAAAAAAACATAGAATGTACCAGTTGCTTTTCTACCCGCGCAGATGGTAAAAGCCCATCGAGGGAATGGGCGAAAATCATAGAAATCATGTTATAGGCGATGAGGCTAGCAACCCATCACTATTTTGATTCCATTTTCCACCTATACGCCCACAATCTTGCAAAATGTGGCCTGTAGGTACCTGTTACCTAAGGCTCTGTCTACCCCACAAGGGATAAAGACGTGATTTGTATGTATGTGTGTGTGTGTATGTTACTGATATGTGTGTTTGCGGCGCTTGCTTTCGAGATAATGGGGCCATGGTCGGCGGACACAAAAAATCTTAAAGAGCTTTCGACACGTTTAGCGCTGGCCACAGGGGACCCTAGGGCTGGCGCTTACCTCTCTCAAAGGCTAGGAATAGCAGTTCACAGAGGCAATGCGGCCAGCGTCTTGGGGTCGATGCCTGTGGCGGAATATTTTGACGACATAATTTACTTTATAGTTTTACTAGCTTCTGCCCACGACTTCGTCTGCATAGAATTCGTTTATCGCTATCCCGCAGAAATTACGCAATCCGTTCTTAGAGGATACCTACGTCATAGTAGCTTTATGCATGCCTCAGCAGTCTCAGCCCGATCAGTTTAAAATTGACAAAGTTTCATACAAACTTTCATCCCGTATTTTATCCCCTTGGGGGTAGAATTGGTCAAAATCCTTTCTTAGCGGATGCCTACGTCATAACATCTACCTGCATATGCCAAATTTCAGCCCGATCCGTCCAGTGGTTTGGGCTATGCGTTGATAGATCACTATGTCAGTCTGTCAGTCAGTCAACTTTGAGTTATACATATTTAGATAATTAGTAGTAGTTTTAGTATTAGTCCGTTATTTAAATAACTATCTTTGTTTATCAATTGTATTTGATTGTGTTTATTTTGCACAATAAAGAGTTTGATCAATTTTATAGGATAACTTACAGATGGCTAAATCACTTTAACCCATTAGCGCAAGAATTTGAAATACATTTGGCTTGAGAACCCATTTGAACAGGTTTCATATTAGCTACAAAATGTTACCCGAAATGTCAGTGTCACTTGTCGCTTGTCACGCTTGTCACGCTTGTCACGTTTATTGGCCTGATGATAAGTGGTCATCGCCGTCTATGGACACATTGGCACACTAAAAACAAAGAGCACAACAGACACACAATTCAAACTTTCATTCTATTAATGTGAAATAATCGTTACAAACACCAAAAAGCGACGTTGCCAGCTCAGTAGGAAAAAACGCTCTTAGAGAAGTCCTTTTTGTAGAATTGGTGTTTATTTTGAAATAAAATGAGGGTCTAATTAAAAAGTCCAAAACAATGAACTCGAAACATAATCTACAAATTATATACCTAATCTGTTACAAAATCCTAATCAAAAGTCGGTCAAACACGGAAGCACTTGTTTTATGTTCAATAGAACTCTATCCTATGTGAATCTCGTAGCATATTCTTTCGCTAAACCATAAAAGAAATGGAGTGGCGTAAAATTTCAGCTTTCCATGTTCATAAGAGGTTACGCGTTGAGGAGTCTGTCAGACTTTAGCGTCAGAACTTTTTGTATATTACATACATACACACAAATTACGTCTTTATCCCTTACGGGGTAGACAGAGCCTAAGGCAACAAGACCTACAGGCCACGTTTAGCAAGACACTGAGGGCGTAGAGGTGGAAAGTGGAATCAAAATAGTGACGGGTTGCTAGCCGCATCGCCTATAACATGATTCCTATGATTTTCGCCCACTCCCTCGATGGGTTTTTACCATTTGCGCGGGAAGAGAAGCAACTGGTAGGTACATTCTATGTTTTTTCTTTACTCCCAGACCAGCATGGAAGACTATTTGGAAAATGAAATAAACTAGGACTTTACTACTTACTTAACTTCCTTAGAAAGATTAAGACGCATTAAGTTTTCGCGACTCCGTCTGTGCGGAATTTTCCGGGATAGAAACTATCCTATGTCCTTCCCCGGGACTAAAACTACCTCCGTATAAAACGGCATTACCATCGGTTCAGTGCCTTAGGTGTGAAAGTGTAACAGACAGAGTTATTGTATAATATTAGTAGCGGTATAGACTTGTGTGTACAACTGTACGTCTTGCCTAAGAATAATTTCAAAGTAATTACGATCGGCCTTCTGTCGTATTTGAATTTATTTAACTGGGTACTTATTCCTACAATCTGCATTATAATACTAATGTACTTAATTTTATTGAAATTGTTACAATTTGAAGATTTCTTTATCATTACTTTGAAATATGTGTTTGCGTCATTTTAACGGCACATGAACGAAGATGTCCAAAGAATAATGAGGGCATGCAGCATTTTAAAACTACAGTCTAATCGTATACATACAAACATACATAAATCACGTCTTTCTCTCTTACGGGGTGGACAGAGCCTAGGGTAACAAAACATAAAGACCACGTTTAGCATGATCGTGGGCTTATGTATGAAAAGGGGAATCAAAACAGTGATGGGTTGCCACATCGCCTATATAACATGATCCCTAAGATTTTCGTCAACTAATCTTTACAACTAAATAAAGAATAATTAGTAATAAGGGAATAATTAGCAATGAGCATTACATACACACATACATACATTACGTCTTTATCCCTTACGGGTTACGGGGTAGACATAGCCTAAGGTAACAAAACATTAAGGTCACGGTTTTCATGAGCATTAGGTGCACAAAATGCCGTATATGATCGAGGGTTCGAATCCCGGGCTCGCACCTTGCATAAATCACGTCTATATCCAGCCAGAGCCAGACAGAGCCTAAGGTAACAAGACCTAAAAACCACGTTTAGCGTGATTGTGGGCGAATAGGTGGAAAAGGGAATCCAAATAGTGGGTTGCTAGCCGCATCGCCTGTAACATTATTTCTAAAATTTTCGGCCATTCCCTCGAGGGGCTTTTACCATCTGCGCGGAGAGAGAAGCAACTGGTACATTCTATATTTTTTCTTTACTCCCAGACCAGCATGGAACAACAACAATACAACGAATTGAACAAAAATAACCGAAACCATATTGCTGTTCGATTTAACTCGCGCAGTTGCAATCTCGACATCTGGATCATTGCGCATAGATCGTTCGAATTTGAACCGTAGCACTATGTCATTAAAAGCTTTGTCAGGCGCATGGTATGTGCAATAGATGCGCGTGGGCCGGTTACACCGAGGGTCAACGACTAGAGCATTCGGTCAAGGTCTCTGTTGTAAAAGTTCAGCGTTCTGCCGCTAGATGGCGGAGTTAATAAAAATGAAATGAGGTGATGGCACCAGTCTTCGACACTAAACTGACAAGCACTAGTAATGGATATAGGTGAAAAAACTTAAGTAAATGATCTGTTGTATGCAGTATTGTTCAGAACTGATGGGACTTAAGTCATTTTTCTAATTTGGAACGTCAATTTGTCGATTCGCACACATTACTCACATCACACATACCTTTATTTCATTCTTAATTTAAAAATAATCCCTACTAATTATTATAAAAAACATAGAATGTACCAGTTGCTTCTCTACCCGCGCAGATGGTAAAAGACCATCGAGGGAATGGGCGAAACTTATAGGAATCATGTTATAGGCGATGAGGCTAGCAACCCATCACTATTTTGATTCCATATTTTCCACCTATACACCCACAATCTTGCTAATTGTGGCCTGTAGGTACTAGGTACCTGTTACCTTAGGCTCTGTCTACCCCGTAAGGGATAAAGACGTGATTTGTGTGTGTGTGTGTGTAATTATTATAAATGCCTCTCTGCTGTTTGTTTGTTCTTCTGTCGATCTGTCGATTTTAATGAAATTTGGTAGGTACAGATTTGGTTTTAGTCCCGGTGAAGGGCATGGGATAATTTTGATGGCGGATATCGATAAGCGAATTCTGCGCAGGCGGAGTCGCGGGAAACAGCTAGTATGATTATAAAATAAATTACTATCCTTTCGTTTATTTGTAATACCTAAGAGTTACTGTCCATTATTGGGCCCTTGTCTATTACTGTTACCGTCACCCTAAACATATACAAATTGATCAGGTAAGTTCAAGTTTGATTTAGCAATAGTGAAAGTCCTCAAAAAAGTCAAATAAAATGAGCATGAGGATAAAAAATAAATGTATGTCGCATCGATCCATCTGACTTGCACTCTATTACCAATACGTACAACACACATCTATGCACCCCACAAACTCATAGTCAAAACAAAATGCTGAAGTCGTCACTTGCATTTTTCAGAAAAGGTGCAAGATCCGTCTCTTGTCGTAGGTACTCTGTATGCCCTTGGCTGCCACAGTCATGGCGAGGATAGCCGTGAAGTTGGCCACGGACCAAGAATGTGAGTAATGACGAATATCCGGCTGGATACAGCGACAATTCAGATTGTCAGCTACATTTTTTGCCATGTAATAATTCAGGGAAAATTGTCATGACCGGACTACGTTTTTTGCACATCAGATGTATTAGTATCGTTGGGAATGGCATGTTAAGCCGTGTGAAAAAATAAGTGATATGAAAGCCTTTAGTTGAAGGCGTGTTCACGGTGGATGCAAGCCGCTTCCAGCCGAGGCAACTGAAAGTCTATGAGGCCTATGTCCAACAGTGGACGTCCTATGATATGATGACGATGTAGGCTTGCCAGCCTTGTTGCGCAGGCAATGGTGATTGCTTACCGTCAGGTATCACATTTGCTTGGTTGCCTTCCTTGTAGGTATTAGAACTCGCCACTTAATGTTTGCCTTGGTTTAGTAGTGTCAAATTATTATGGAACTAGTTGTTCCCCACAATTTCATCAGTCCTTCAATGTTCCTGTATAAAAACTATTCTATCAGTTCTATGTCCTCTCCAGGGTCTCCAAGATCAAGCTAAAACCAGGCAATTGCATTAATGGTGGCACATTTTTACTGTCAGATGACCTATCTTTCATCCCGCCTTATAAACTTCCATGAACTTCTATGCTGGTCTGGGAGCAATGAAAAAACATAGAATGTACCAGTTGCTTCTCTTCCCGCGCAGGTAAAAGCCCATCGAATCAATGGGCGAAAATCTTAGGAATCATGTTATAGGCGATGCGGTTAGCAACCCATCACTACTTTGATTTCCCTCATGCTAAACGTGGCCTTTAGGTCCTGTTTCCTTAGGCCCTGTCTACCCAGGAATAAAGACGTGATTTATGTATGTACCTTATAAAAAGCCCACAAAAGAAACACCAAATAAATTAAATGCCTGTCCAATCGTCATTCAATGACAAGTCTAGACTTGCACACCCAGCAGTTTGCATACAAATATTTTTATGCACCTTCATAAACTCGAACACCTCGTTCCTAAGGCAGACCGCATACCACGCCAAATGGATCGTTAAAATACCAATAAAATATACTTTTCAGCGATATCATTTACAACAAAGTGTGAAAGTCATATAACGCTTGCTTTATGTCTGGTAAACAGTGTTTTGTCGCTATACCCTTTTCAGATTTTCTTGTTTGTGACGTTCTTTACACCTCCGAATAACTCAGCTTTCAAAACTAAGTGATAAATCCCTTATAGAGAACTGCCGTGGTCGCCTAGTGGTTTGACATTTCTCAAGCAGAGGGGAAAAGAATCGAATGCCGGGCCGCGCACCTCTGAGTCTGTTTGACACCTGCACACACCCGCAAAGCAATTCAATGGTGTGTGTAAAGTTCCCGATTTGCACGGGGCCCGCGCGGGAACTATATTTTCATGGGAGTTTGTAATTGAGTCGTACAGACACATCATTCAAACAGATGACGCTTGGCGACAAAATTCGCATAGTAACAAGGTCACGTGACAGTTAGTAACAGATAAAAAAAATCGAAGGTTTACTCACCTGCTATGGGTGGTGTAGGGGTTTACCACGCGTCACGGAATGACGAGGATCCGGGTTCGACTCCCGGCCATAGCTTTACTTTTTGGATTTTTCTGTGTTCTAACTTTTAGAGTCGTTTAGAAACATAGTCTAATTAACCCAATAAACGGCTCAAATATACCGCAACAATTTTATGAGACCTTGTCTATGTATGTTGTACTAAAAACCTATGTTGAAGCAGTTCCTCAGACATTTGTAGAATAATTTATTCTTAATATTCCAAAGCTCTGCTCGGCTGTTCGTAAAATAAGCAATATTTTTAGTGAAATGGAAATCTCGGCACATTGCGATGCAAGCGATCGATTATCGTTTAGCGGCGGCAATAAAGATTATTCTTGTTTTGCACTGCTGCTAATGTCTTGGAGGCTAATAATAGTATATTTCTCGCCTGGAGTCTTCCAAAATGGGTGTTTACTGTCGCCTGATCGTTTCTCGTTTGGTTCTCTTTATTACCTTGTGTCTGGTTTAAAAAAACTAAGTAAGTGACTACTGACATATGTTTCATGCATTATGCATTTTCACTACTTAGTAGGTATATTAATATATAGGTATTCTAAATTGCACCAGCTCCTCGGATCTGTTCTTTTCTCCAGCCCACTATGGTTGCCTGATAGAGATCGCTCTGTAGCGATAAGGCCGCTTATTATTACACCCACCTTTTTCTATTTTGGTTGTTATATGTGGTGTTCAATAAAGAGTTATTGTATTGTATTGTATTGGAAAAAAATGGAACTACAATATTGTATTTTTAACCAATTTTTTGCAGTAGAGCCGTAAAAAGATTATCTTTCGTTCTGTGTGGACTTTTATGTGTGACGTGTTTATTTTCACGTTCCCTGATGCAGAGAGAAATTTGGATGACTTCGGCATAGCACTGTACATTTGGTTTTTTTTACTGCATGTGTGTTTAATATCAGTCCTATCCTGGCTAAAAACATAGTCTTGGATAGCCTTCAATAAACTTTGTTAATGTTCTGATAAAATTTACAGAATTTATCAGTTTCAACCATTTTAAATTTAAGTAAGCTGTCAATCCTTAACATAGTTTTCAATTACCTAAACCTTTGTAAATATAACTAAGTATTTTATTTATTTCTTTCGGGTAAAATTAAGTGTTTACAAACAAACAATGCCTTAATTACATTTGAAATTTGCCATGAGCTTTTCGAAGAAGGAAAATATCCTGTGAAGTTTCCAATCCGCACTGGGTCAGCGTGGTAACTATATAGCCCAATCCCTCATTCTGAGAGGCCTGTGCCCAATAGTGGGACGTATAAAGGCTGATATGATACAATACATCATAATTATTCACTGGGCAAACTACATGAATACTTGTCTAAAATTCTCACCAAAACCTTGACATTTGCCCAAAATATTCTCGGTCTCTTGGCCGACAAACTGTCCAGCTCAACATGACGTCATAAAATTTGACAAAATCTAGTACTAATACAATTTGTCCGTACATACCTCTTGGCAAGACGGACTGCGGGTCGAGCCAAGCGTGCTTCTAGCAAGTCTTCACTCTCACGACGGCGTGTCAAATTATGATTAATCTGTCTGCAGTTAGTTTGCCAAGCTGTCTGGTAATTTGGGATTTTTCAGCCGGCGACAGCTTGATGAGAAACTGTAAAATAGAAACGTTTGGCGATTTTGTCTTGAAGTTGGCCAAACGAGCGTAAGTTTGGCGTAGAATGAATCGCGTAGTTCGGTATCAAGTCGAACATATATGACTTAAGAGTGATGGCACCATAACTTCCATGCTGGTCTGGGAGTAAAGAAAAAACATAGAATGTACCAGTTGCTTCTCTTCCCGCGCAGATGGTAAAAGCCCATCGAGGGAATGGGCGAAAATCTTAGGAATCGTCTAATAGGCGATGCGGCTAGCAACCCATCACTATTTTGATTCCCCTTTCCACCTATACGCCCACAATCATGCTAAACGTGGCCTAAAGGTTTTGTTACCTTAGGCTCTGTCTACCCCGTAAGGGATAAAGACGTGATGTATGTATGTATGTATGTATGTATGTATGTATGTATGTATGTATGTATGTATGTATGTATGTATGTATGTATGATGGCACCAGTGTCCGACACTAAGCTGACAAGCACCAGTAATGGACACTTCATTCTTAATTTAAAGATAATAATGGTTATAAAATAAATTAGCTATCCGTCATTTCTTTTAAATAAGAGTTATTGTGCTTTATTGGGGCCTTGAAGCGAAATGTTTAACTTTGCTGTTAATCATTTTACAATTTAAGCATTTTGACACATAGTCGTTTTGATTTGTACCTACTCTTATTGTTAGAGGTCGCCGGCAGCCTACAGTCGGTTGCTTAACAAATAAATTTGATTTTCCATACTAATATTATTTCATTGCGAAAAGTGGTTTTGTGTTTGGAAATAAGTAGCTATACTATGCAATTAGGAATTGAAATTGTATTATTTGTAATCGGCCAAAATCTTAAGAATCATGTTGTAGGCGATGCGGCTAGCAGCCCATCACTATTTTGATTCCATTTTCCACCTATACGCTCACAATCTTGCTAGACGTGGCCTGTAGCTCTTGTTACCTTAGGCTCTGTCTACCCCGTAAGGGATAAAGACGTGATTTGTGTATGTGTATGCATGTATGTCCTTATTCATTCTCATTCTCGCTAGTTCGCAGATCCGCGTCCGCCTCGCAAATATTTACACCAGCGAACCAGCTGAGGTCAATTTACCCTTCCACAGCCACAAAACAACAGAACAACCATCTAGCGACCGCCAAAAACCGACTTAAACACCAGCGATCAAAAGTCAAAACGGATGCACCGAATTCAGCAGAAGGCCAATGAATTCAAACACCAAATACACGATACTCGATTTTAATACAATGGTTTCAAAGTTGATGTTGGTTTGAAGCCATGTAAAATGTAGTCAAGAGTAGAACGTTGTATGCGACATTTTTTGCAAATTGCATAAGGATTTGTAAACTGATGCTGGTAGAGTTGGGAGTTGTTTGTACAGGATTATACCAAGTGTAGTGCACTGCTTGTAGTTCAGCGATGCACCTCGAAGCACGGAGAGTGATTTATGGTTATTAATAACTATATGTCTGTTTAATGTTCGGGATTATCTATAGCTATGTGTGAAAGGCGTCAGCGTGTGATCGGTGCAACGACATGTTTGAACAAGTCAAGGAGCGAAATTGTTAGTGTTAATGAACACGGTATAGACTGAGGCGTTATTTTACGGAAGTCCGTGTTAAGTCTCACATACACACACACACAAATCCGTCTCCCTTACGGGGTAGACAGAGCCAAAGGTAACAAGAGCTACAGGCCACGTTTAGCAAGATTGTGGGCGTATAGGTGGAAAATGGAATCAAAATAATGGGTTGCTAGCCGCATCGCCTATAACATGATTCCTATGATTTTCGCCCAATCCCTCAATGCCAATTACCATCTGCGCGGGGAGAGGAGCAACTGGTACATTCTATGTTTTTTCTTTGCTACCAGACCAGCATGGAAGAATACATAGTTAAAACAGGTAAATAAAAAATATTTATATTGGAAATTCTGTCTAATTCTCAAACGACTTAGACCTTGAAGACTTTTGCTTTTTGTTTACTGTGAATGCTAATATATTCTTGATATTAATAGCGCGGGGAGAGGAGCAACTGGTACATTCTATGTTTTTTTTTGCTCCCAGACCAGCATGGAAGTACATGCAAAATAGCCAGTGGCTATATCACTCACTATTCGACAGAATAAAAAGAAAGAAAGAATACATTTATTCCGTTTTGCAAGACACACAAATATAAGAGAATATACACAATTTTATATAAAAAACAAGAAATACAATCGTCATTACGAAAACTGAACTAAGAAAACTTGTGTCACTAATCTGCGAAACTCCTCTAAGCGCTTGAGATTTTTCATTGCAATGACTAACGATTTTCGATGGATTTCTACAAAAACACACCGATTTCAAGAACACAATAACTGATTTACGACAGAAATGTGTGTATTACGTGTTATGAGGTCGCCTCTTCGTGTCACCTCAAACCTGGTTTCGCAATTTCGAAACTTTTACTCAGACATTTTAAACTCATACATGGATTTATGACATCAGAAGGATTCTGAAGCGATCACGGAAAAAGAGCGGACAATTCTTAGCAACGGAGTAAAGTAAAGTAACTTGGTTTTTGGTTTGGGGGTACTTGCTTATTTGATGACAGAGGATGGTGAACTAGCAAAAAGACCTGACCTTATCACGACGTCTTAATGCGATTCAATTCCGATTCAGTTCAGGTTTTAGCTGTCATTTTTAGTACGGATCTGACAGCGAGCGAACCTAACCTGAATCGAAATTGAACTCCAAGATGGTATGAGTAAGTAAGCACCCATAAACAATTGTAACACCAGACGACTGCTGAGTTGCCAGCCTATCTGGTAGATCATCAAAAACTATAGGACATGTATTTTTTTTCACATAGTCAAAAGATTACGGCGATATGTTGAGTTGAAATGCCGCATGACGTCACGACTTTATCCCTTACGGGGTTGACAGAGCCTACGGTAACAAAACCTACAGGCCACGTTTAACAAAGCTGTGGGCGTATAGGTGGAAAGTGGAATCAAAATAGTGATAATAGTGTAAGATTAATAAACTACACATCCTACTAATATTATAAACGCGAAAGTTTGTCAGTATGGATGGATGGATATTTGTTACTCTTTCACCGGACAGATATAGGGGAGCGGATCAGAATACATAAAGTTTAAAATGTATAAAAGGTTAAAATACATAATGGTTCAAAATATATAACGCAATTTTCTGTAAAACTATTAGCTAAATGAACTTTTTTGATATCGTAATCTGTAGATGTAGATAGAATGGTCCCACCGGAAGACCAGCGCTGGCTGCAAGGCCAGCATTATGCTGAGATGGGACCATTTCGTGATATAATATGTGCTTATGTTTTTACCTCTTTTTCTTGTCTTTGTAACTTATTTATGTCACGAATAAATGTTTTCTTTCTTTCTTTCTAGATTGGTTTACTCGTAGGTTAGCTTAGGTTTATTTTAACACCTCAGCGTAATGCTGAGCCGGCCACCGTTTCACTTTTGCGAAGACACACAACGCTGATGATCTATTTCTCATTAGTGTTTATTTTTCTTCTTAATTTTCTATAAATGTGTGTATATTCTCTTATATTTGTGTGCCTTGCAAAAAGGAATAAATGTCTTCTTTCTTTCTTTCTTCTTCTTTCATTTACTTACTTACTTATATCAAACGAGATCCAGACGTAGACTGTGGATTCCCAGAGGTGTATTTCAGCGCTGCACACGGTATCGGCAAGCGTCAGTAAAACAACTGACGTCCGCAAAGCGTGTTTATTTTGTTAGCCAACAGTTTACGTTACGGATGCATATGATTTGGAAACCGATGCATCGAGGGCAGATGTTGGCATACTTCCTTTTGTGTTTGGATCTTGAGTATAGGTAATGTCAGATGCTAGGTTATGGAATACGGAGATAAATCAGGATTTTTGTTGACTGGCAAAGTATTATTATCGAATGAATCAAGAATTTTTACTTATTGATTTTTTATGTTTACTTTTACGGTTTTACTCTTAGAAATTAAATTTCTAAACGACACAGATAATTAGAACACGTAGAAAAATCCGAAAAGTAAAGCTATGGCCGGGAATTGTACCCGGATCCTCGTCGCTTCGTGACGCGTGCTATACCCCTACACCACCCATAGCAGGTGGGTAAGCCTTCAAATTTTTCTATCTGTTACTAGCTGTCACGTAAACTTGTTACTATGCGATTTTTTGTCGCTAAGCGTCGTCTGTTTGAATAATGTGATTCCAACCCTAGGAACATAGGATACTTTTTATCCCGGAAAACAGCATAGTTCCCGCTGGATAGCGATAAGCGAATTCTTGGCGATAAACGAAATCTGAGCGAACGGAGTCGCGGGCAACAGCTACCTAGCTTCTCATAATTAATTGACACATGCAAACGCGTTTGGTAAGTTTGTAAATTAAACTTAGGTTAAGCCCAGTGTCCAACACTAGTCCTTTAATGACTGCAACAATGCCTCGTCCAGCACTGGGCTTCCCGATACCTCGCAGCCAGTTCAACGACCGCTAACCTTCGGTGCACCGGACAGACGGGTCGATTCACTAATGCAAATAAACTATAATACCTACACGTGGCTCGATAATCGCTTTGAAACATTTTGAGGTGAAAAATAATGGTCTAACTGTGACTTTTGTGTCGTATTTTTTTTCTCTTTCTTTCTTATACTTTGACTAGTAGAGACTTTATACATCTCTAACTGTAGACTAATATAATTTAAGGCTCGGGGACCTTATACATCCCCATTTATAAATGTATTTAATTTAAGTAGTAGCCGAATGTTTTTTATTAAAAAAAAAAACTTTCTGTCAGGTTTCTTGCGGCGCATTCTTCTTGGCAAAGATGGTATTTCCGAAAGCGCTGATAGTTTCAAAAACGACATGTAAAAGAGCTCTTCGATTAGTTTCCATTTGGCTAATAGTGATGAGAGTTCATTGACTTACTTGAATGTGTAGTCACTACATAGTACAAAACAAAGTCGTTTTCCTGTCTGTCCATGCAAGCTTAAATCTTTAAAACTACTAAACTACTTTGCAAAGGGTTTACGGAACAAGCCGTGGTAGTCTAGTGGTTTGACCCGTGGCCTCCCAAGCAGAGGGCGTGACTTCGAATCCCGGACTCGCACCTCTGAGCACCTCTGAGATTCAATGGTGTGCGTGGAGTTCCCAATCCGCACTGGGCCCGCGTGGGAACTATAGCCCAAGCCCTCTCATTCTGGGAGGAGGCCTGTGCCCAGCAGTGGGACGTATATAGGCTGGAGATGATGACAGCAGCTGTTTGTTAGTGTGATTTTTATGTGCAATAAAGAGTTTACATACATACATACATACATACTAAATAGCCCTGTATGTTTTTTAGTATTTTTCAATAATCCACTTCCATGCTGGTCTGGGAGCAAAGGAATAACATAGAATGTACCAGTTGCTTCTCTTCCCGCGCAGATGGTAAAAGCCCATCGAAGGAATGGGCGAGTCTTAGGAATCATGTTATAGGCGATGCGGCTAGCAACCCATCACTATTTTGATTCCCCTTTCCACCTATACGCCTACAATCATGCTAAACGTGGCCTTTAGGTTTTGTTACCTCAGGCTCTGTCTACCCCGTAAGGAATATAGACGTAATTTGTGTGTGTGTGTGTGTGTTTCAATAATACATTAGACTAAAAAAATATTGTACCATACGTTGAGCTCCTGTAAGTTATATATCTATTTTAACTTTAACTGCGCTGTTACACTATAAATTTAGTTTAACGCAGACGATCATTAACGAGCGTCCTCACTGAGAACATTCTTACCCGAGCATTTGTAAACGAGCAATCAATGTAAGCTTTGTAACACTCGGCTGAACCGCCGCTCGAATATTCGACGCCGAATGCTCACACGCGAACGTCTCAGTGACGACGCTCCTTTAAAACATACAATAATTCGACTGCTAACTTTTTTCTGGGATAGATAGCCTATGTGTTACACCAGACCCTAATCTATATCTGTTCCAAATTTTATACGGATCCATTAAGCCGTACTGGGGTGAAGAGTAACAAAACATCCATTAATCCTCACAAACTTTCGCATTTATAATATTAATAGGAGAAGAAGGCTTCCATGCTGGTCTGGGAGTAATGAACAAACCGAATTTTCCCGCGCAAATAGTAAAGCCCATCGCTATTCTATTTTGATTCCGCTTTCCACCTATATGTCCACAGCCATGTTAAACCCTACATGTTCTACCTAAGGGATAAAGACAGTAGGAGGATTAGTAGGATTGTTTCTAAAGCCCACCTTACGCGTTGAACTCTGACGTCATCAGCTAGTTGCAGATTCTCGTTTTTTGCACGCTTGTTTTCAACGAGCAAGGTCAGGATTTATAGTCTGAACTTCAAATGTCAATGCACTAGGCTAAGGTGACTCGCCGCGGGCGGACCGAATTGAGGACCGGCTCGACTATAGACTTGCTTAATTGGTTATTCTGCCGTATTTAGTTTGCCAGCTTTTGAACTGTTGAAAGAAAATTTACTAGATTATTATTCTGTACATTTATTTTTTACATTTATATATTTATTTTATATAGCCTTTTTTATTCTGAATTCGCTACAATTTCATTTTTGTTGTTGTTTCATTTTATTATTAAATTGTCGCGTAATTCGGCGTGCCTCATGGCATAGGCCTCCTCCGTGTATTGGAGGGTTTGGGCTATAGTTCCCACGCGCGCCCAGTGCGGATTGGGAACTTAACACACACCATTGAATTTCTTCGCAGATGTGTGCAAGGTTTCCTCACGATGTTTTCCTTCACCGAAAAGCTCATGGCAAATTTCAAATGTAATTTTCGCACATAAATTCCGAAAAACTCAGAGGTGCACGCCAGGGATTTGAACCCACGACACTCTGCTTGAGAGGCCACAGGTCAAACCACTAGGCTACCACGGCTTTTTTTACATAAGTAAGGTTAAATTTCTAAACGACGCTGAAAATTAGAACAGAAAAATCCGAAAAGTAAAGCTGTGGCCGGGAATCGAACCCGGATCCTCGCCATTTTGTGACGCGTGCTATACATCTACACCACCTGTAGCAGGTGGGTAAGCCTTCCAATTTTTCTCTGTTACCAGCTGTCACGTGATCTTGTTACTATGCTATTGTCGCTAATCGTCATCTGTTTGAATGATGTGTCTGTACGAGACAACACGCTGGCACTCTTTCAGGTCTCTGACAGAATACCAGCTCTGCAGCTATTCGTAGTTGCAGTCCATGCTGAGTCAGCGCCTATTTCCCACAACATCACATGGCTCTCTAATGTTCAAAATTATTTGCTTTCCCTTTTTTTATTAGTTATTTTAATGTTAATTTTAAATATCTTTTGGAACCGTGTTGCATGTTATTTTATAAGTTGTTTTTACTTTTGTTAATTACCAATGCTGTTTTGGGCCATGTATGTTTTGTGGTGATTAAAGTTTTTATCTATCTATCTATCTATCTAATTACAAATTACCGTGGAACATCTACTGCTCGCCAGGAGTGAGAGAAGGCGCTGATTTTCAAATAATAAGTACTATCAAATGAATCAAGAAACTTACTTACTTTACTTTTTTTACTTTATGTATTTTTCTATGTTGGTAAAACCGTAAAAGTAAGCATATAAAATCAAGACGTAGAAATTCTTGATTCATTTGATAGTACCTATATAAGTTATGTTTTTACAATATTACCTAATATAAAATAGTAACGTGATCATCAAAACCTGTTAGGTCGACATTGAATTGAGTTGGAATTAGATTTCTTGTCGTTCTATTTTTTTATATTTCCATGTGCAAATGTGTTTTTCAATAAAATATCACGCGAGTTCTCTGAAAAACAAATCTGATTTACGGGCGATTGAACAAAATAAATAAAAAAGCTCAATTGTTTTTCAAGAGTTTGGCTGGCTAATGGACGTGGTGCCCCTGTGAGGAACGGTTGGTTTATTAAATGTCAATTGTTGATGACCTTATAACTGGTAATCCAACTTTCTGCCCTTTTTGTCACAGAGATATGTCAAAAATGTACGACTCGCACTTGAACCGGCTTTTTTTTAACACATAACATCCATACATCACGTTATCCCTTAGTAGACATAGCCTAAGGTAACCAGAACTAAAAACAACGTTCAGCATGATTGTGTGCGTGTGGAAAGGGGAATCAAAACGTGATGGGTTGCTAGCCGCATCGCCTATAACATGATTCCTAAGATTTTCGCCCATTCCCTCGATGGCCTTTTACCATCTGCGCGGGAAGAGAAGTAACTGGCACATTCTGTTTTTCCTTTGCTCCCAGATCAGCTACTAAAGGCGCGTTTCACGTTTATCTTAAGTGTCAATTATCTATAGTACTGTCTCTGTCTGTCTCGTATTAATAAATAGAGACTGATCATAGATAACTAAAATAGCAAGAACTTGACAGAGAATGCTGAAACCGGCCCTAAGTATGAAACGGTACCAATTTTTTCGCAAATACAAAATCTAGAAGCGATTTGTTTTCCGTTGATAAATGGCAACAGTACATATTGCCAATGACTCTGCTCTCTCGGAGCATGCGCTCACATTGGTGTCACATTAAAATTTCTTTGAAGTCTTTCCCAACTTCATTTAGTGCATTTTCCATAGTTCATTGCCGCCTTTACAAGTCGTTGACGCGAAAAAACCGTTGAAAACGCATGCAGGTAGTTGATTGATTCAAGTTTCAAGAATTACATCAAAGGAGTGTTTCAAAGAAAGTCGTCAACGTAATTTGTCAGCACTCGTGATTTTACGTAAAAGTCTTGAAATAGACGGGGCCATAGCGTTTGGAATAGCGGGAGCGGAGAACGGAAACGTTTCAGCTCTTTATTTATTTATCTATTACTAGCTTCTGCCCGCGACTTCGTCTGCGTAGAATCATACATAAAAACCTTCCTCTTGAATCACTTTATCTATTAAAAAAAACCGCATCAAAATCCGTTGTGTAGTTTTGAAGATATAAGCATACATAGAGACATGGGGACAGAGAAAGCGACTTTGTTTTATACTATGTAGTGATAGTGAAGTGATGAAGAAACGAACAGTCGTATAATAATATGTACCTACTTAAAAAAACCATGACACAATAAGTGAAAATATACCTCCTTAGTTGAAAATAATAACAAGTAGGTACAGGGCGCAGCAACAGGACATAGTAGGTAAGTAGGTAGTTCCTCCAAATTAGCTCTCCCACGTTGCCCGAGCAAAGAGCCCTATAACCAGTAAATTTTAATACCTTGTTTTATATTGTATTGTGTATTTTTCCATGCTCGTCTGGGAGCAACGAAAAAACATAGAATGCACCAATTGCTTCTCTACCCGCGCAGATGGTAAAAGCCCATCGAGGGAATGGGCGAAAATCATTGGAATCATGTTATAGGCGATGAGGCTAGTAACCCATCACTATTTTGATTCCCCTTTCTACCCATACGTCCACCATCATGCTAAACGTAGCTTTTAGCTCTTGTTTTGTTACCTTAGGCTCTGCCTACCCAGTAAGGGATAATCACGTGCTTACGTATACTCTCTCCACATTAAAGCCACAAAGCAAAATTGTCTCACTTTTTTATTGATCTGAGCTATACCGTCTGTTTAACGAATAGTTGTCAGAAAATGTGTCTTGAGACATTTTGAAACGCGATGTGAACGCAGCGAATGCATAAGCGGTTTTTACATAAAAATCGCTAATTTAATGGCCTATCGCGACGCTCGACACTGACCTTGGACGTTCATCTCTAAGGTGAAGGTGATGCCTATTAGAAATAATTACAACACCCCAAGGCCACACAGCTTGCCAACAAACTAGAACGTTTGTAAATTTCTAAGAAAAAAAGTAAGTTACTTTTAGCCAGTGTAGCGAAACGTAGACTGACTGACTCACAAGCAGTTCAGCGAAAATATATTTCGTGTACGTGTTGCGTGGAAAGACTTGAAAACGAACACAGCCGTTAGTCCGACTCTATAACAGATATATTTAATTATTAATTATAATTTGACGACCGGATAGCCTAGTGGTTAGTGACCCTGACTATGAAGCTAGAGGTCCTGGGTTCGAATCCCGGTAGGGGCAGACAGTTGTATGATGAATACGAATGTTTGTGCCCGAGTCATGGATGTTGTATGTATTTAAGTATGTATTTATCTACACTATATAAGTATGTTTATCCGTTGCCTGATACCCATAGTACAAGCTTTGCTTAGTTTGGGGCTGGGTAAATTGGTGTAAACTCTTTATTGTGCAAAATAAACAGGACAAATACAATCACACCTTAATCACGCCTTATTGCGCGTAAATTTGTTGCTATTCTAAGAATTGAGTTGATAGCGAATACTTTTTGCTATTTTATAGTGTATCGTTATAATATAGATACTAAGAAGTGGTACTTAAAAGTATCAACAAGATTGGACATTAATACACTGTAACATCAGTTTTACTTTTGTTTATGCAAATAAAAATTATCTTATCTTATCTTATCTTATCCTATCCTCTGATATTGAGAGGAGGCCTGTACCTAGCCAGCAGTGGGGCATGAAATCAATGAAGCGACGCATTTTGCAAAATATACTGAACTCATGACCCCACTGTTGTGACCCCAGTTAGTTACCGGCGACCCCGGCGACCCCGGCGACCCCTAGTGACGCAACATCGTACTAGACTCTGTCATATCATCCATCAGTCTGCTGCCCGTCTCGTGAGCAACAATCATCAAACTAATGACTTCACGGAATCGCCCGAACAGTTTTCCTGTTGGACTCAGGAAAATTTATGGCTTCACAAACTTCCGACGATGCGTTTATTATAATAATATGCTGTTAGATTTTCTTGATAATGTGATGATCGCAGTCATTTGTTTCATTCAAGAATAGTTTAGGTCTTGAGCCGTAGTTTATTTGTTTCAGGATTGAATGTCTCTGGAGACACATGGTTCTAAATTGAGCCTATGTTCGATCAAGTGCTTTGGCAGTTTTAGGGTTCCATGATTCCAAAGGTAAAATTAACCCTTTCAGGTTAATTTCTGTATCAGTCTGTCTGTAACGACTCTTTCACAGAAACTTGTGGAGTTCTCAAGATGAAATTTGTATTCCTTTTCTTAAGTAATAATCTTTAAAATAAATGGATAACGATATACATAAATACACAAATCACGTCTTTATCCTTTACGGGGTAGACATAGTCTAAGGTAACAAGACCTTAAGGCCACGTTTAGCATGATTGTAAACATATGTATAGATGGATAGGGGAATGAAATTAGTGATGGGTTGCTAGCCGCATCGCCTATAAAATGATTCCTAAGATTTTCGCCTTCCTTCGATGGGCTGTTACAATAAACGTTTCTTATTTCTTATTTCTTATTTGTTACCATCTGCGCGGAAAGAGAAGCAACTAGTACGTTTTATGTTTTTACTTTGCTCCCAGACCAGCATGGAAGCAACTGTTTCTACACTTGCTGTCAATTTAAGGTTTAAAATAGTTTTTTTTTAATTTCCGCGCGTCACTCGCAATTGAAATTTATGTGAAAATCCCTTTCTGTAAAATTTTCCTCGTACCGTTGCCAAGATGCCATGTCGCAGTACGACCTTGTGCATAGGTATTTTTAATAGACCACCGGGAAGGAGTACGGAAAAAATATGTCAAAATGTCATGTTGTACATATGTGAAATATCGCGACATGTAATTGCTTTTTCAAATTCAAATTCAAATCAATTTATTATAAGACTATCTTAATGGTCCAGGTTCATTAGTAACAATAAATAACCGCGAGTTTTTAAAACGCCATTCGGATTTGTCTTTCTGTCTCAAACCCATAAGAGTGAGTAAGACAACAAGACTACATGTAAACATAAAACACAAATCGTCGGGGATAGTGCAATACCGCGTATCACTGGTAAATACTGCGTATCTGTACGACACCCAACTTTATACTGGTTTGAACTGGTATATCAGGATTCGGATTTGTCTTCCTGTCTCCCTTACTCGGCCGGATCAAGTATCAAACCCATAAGAGTGAGTAAGACAACATGACTACGCCAGTGAACATAAAACTCAAATAGTCGGGGATAGTGCAATACCGCGTATCACTGGTAAATACTGCGTATCTGTACAACAGTCATAGTGCAAAACCTCGTAACTAGTTCTGGTAAATACCGCGTATCTACACAACACCCAACTTTATACTGGTTTGATCTGGTATATCAGGATTTTACGTTCGTTGGCAGGAAATCTTAATTTGGCTACTTTTGTTAGATATACGCGGTATTACCCAATGCCAATTACGCGGTTCCCTATGGGTGTAGTGTAGATACGCAGTATTTACCAGTGCTACGTACGCGGTATTGCATTATTCCTGAGGAAATACAAAGTACAAAATAATCTACCGCCTAGCAGACATAAGACACTCATACTCCCACGAGTATATAGCCGTCATAGTGCTCAGGATTTTTTTAATGATGAAATATTTTTATAACGAAATTTTATTGGGTACCATAGATTTAGAACGCAGTGGTTTCCAAATTAAAAAAAACCCTACTGAATCTATTTGCCTGTTAACAGCTTTTTATTCACGAGTGAAAGTATCAGGTTGAAACAAATATGAATCACTTAACGATTAATAAACTTAAAAACTTTTTTACGTTCACGCAATCAAAAGATACAAAGTTTATATCTTACACACCGACGGACAGATGGACAACGAAGTAATCATATAAGGGTTTTCTTCTGTTCGAGGTACGGCTTACAGAACCCGCAAAATAAATGTCAAAGGAGTTTTTTTTAATAAAAAGTAAATTTTCTAATTAAAAACACTCTTAATTACACATAAACGGATAACTCACGTATAAAAAGTCGAGTGATGCTCGACATGTTTCGGACCATTTCGTAGTCCTTCTTCCTAGAGCGCTCGCCCCGGCGGCAGCGAAACGAACATCCACCCAGGAAAGAAAGATTAGGACTAGGTCCAGGAAGAAGGACTACGAAATAGTCCGAAACATGTCGAGCATCACTCGACTTTTTTTATACGTGAGTTATCCGTTTATGTGTAATTATGAGTGAGTCTCACGGTTGTTTCATGTTAAAAACACTCTATATCTAAACACGTCTTTCATTCACAGCGTGTCCCTTTCTTCGTAATTTTCGCAAATGTTGCCTAATTAATCCACGTTTTCCAGGAAGAGGCAATCCCAGCCAAGACGCGGGACCTTGCGGCCAGCCGCTGAAGGTTACGCCGGGCCGACGGCCGGCCGACGACCGCGGCTGAACAAATAAATGCGAGGCTGGAACCGGCAAAGTTGAAGGTGGATTGGGCGCGGTATCACTACATAGTATAAAACAAAGTCACTTTCTCTGTCCCCATGTCCTTATGTCCCTATGTCCCTATGTATGCTTATATCTTCAAAACTACACAACGGATTTTGGTGCGGTTTTTTTTAATAGATAGAGTGATTCAAGAGGAAGGTTTTTATTATAATTCTACGCAGACGAAGTCGCGGGCACAAGCTAGTTTTTTATAAAACAGAATAGCAAACTAGGCTACCTTCACTATCTCGACTATAGCCGGTGACGGTGACAATTCATGCAATGCGTATTCAATATTTACCTTCCTAGAATTTAAATTAATTTTACCAATAACATTGTACCCTTGCATACTGACATATTTAATCATTTTAATCTGATGCTTTAGTTTAGGACTCTGACATTGTAATTGTAATATTTGACATACCTACTCCGGATATATACATGCTTTTAATTCTATTCTTTAATTATATTGTATGTAGTGTTATTATGTTTTGTATTTTAGTTAGAGTATTTATTTACGTTATTTGCTATTTGATAGTGTTTATGTAAGTTTATTGGTTAAATTTTATTCCGTTATTTATATATTATTTTATTATGGTTTTATAATGTATTGTACTTTAGTTGTTAATTTATTAAGTATTAATACTACTTATTTGCGCATAATGACTGCTTGCCTTTTTGTTGTCAACTATTCCTTTCTGTAGCAGGTTAGCTGGAAGAGATCCCTTCTTATTGATAAGTTCACCTTTGTACTTTTTTGTCTGAATTTCTGTATTTTTAAAATTTTCATGTGCAATAAAGAGTTTACATACATACATACATACATAGAATATTGTGCTAAGATTAATGATATTGTAACGTAATTACACATAAACGGATAACTCACGTATAAAAAGTCGAGTGATGCTCGACATGTTTCGGACTATTTCGTAGTCCTTCTTCCTGGAGCGCTCGCCCCGGCGGCAGCGAAACGAACACTCCCACTCACTCACTCCACTCACTCTTCTGTGTTTTTATATGTGAGTTATCCGTTTATGTGTAATTATGATTGAGTCTCACGGTAGTCTCATGTTGACATTGTAACGTTATAATATTGTATAATCGACACTCATTTTTGAAATAGTTTATTTTATAGAATAGTTTTTATCTTTTTGTGACCTTATATAAATATTGGACAATCTTCATTGAAATCCAATTAGTCTAGTTAGCTCAAAAAAATTACGTGATATTTGTAAAGACCCCCCTCTCCCCCAAGTGAGATTTAGTAAGATTCGGCTCGACCCCCCCCCCCCCCCCCCCTCCCCCATATACCTCACGTAATTAATGGACGCCCCCTAGGCAGAGACTACTTTGTTCCACTTGCTACGATCCTGACATACTTCTTTCGCTTCATCCACATTCATCAATCTCTTCATACATGCTCGTTGGTTTCGAGTACTCCTGACCTGACCTTTTTCCAAAACGTCTCCTGTGTGGTCTCGGTCCCGTCCGTATGTCATACCTACAAGTAATAATGTGTATGGCTGGAGAATATGTACGTACACACTGCCTTGTATACTTAATAAGTTTCCTGCCAAAATTATAAAAGAAATTATTAGTAAAAAACCTAACAAGATTTAAGTTAAGGGATCAGTGGTTAAGCATAATGGCATGTTTTTGTTTTTTTTTTTATGAGAAATAAACAGTTTAAACTCATAGAATGCTTAGTAATAGGAAATAGCCCGCGCGCGCAGATTCGTTCTTAATGCAGAACTCTCGATGAATCCTGTACGTTCTATTCTGAGTGCGACGGTTAAACGTTTACGCTACTTATTTATGCATTAAAGTTAGATTGTCATAAGAAACTGATAAAGGTTACACACCCGGCGCCAGGGTAAATGAGATTTAGTAGACGATTTAAATTCATAAGTTGCTGGAAGAGTCGAGAAATAATGCAAAAAATTACACTAACACAAAGCACTATTATGGCAAGACATTTTATTGTACGTTTTCCGCCCTCTGCCGAAAATAGCCAGGGTATGTCCACATTGGGTATAATTGTGTAATTGTGAACGTGTGCGTGTGAGTGTGTGACAGTATAAGTTTGTAGGAACGTGTGACGAAATACTTATATACAGATTTGACAAAGTTTTTGACTTTATGAAATTAAAAAACCGCTATGGTTTTATTTTTCGATAAGAGATAAAATCAAGTACTCAACAGGATTTTTATAATAATGACATTTTGACCTTAGAATTTTTATTTGCAGAAAAATTTGCACTCAATAGTCCAAACACCCCATACATGCCATTTATTATACGTACCTTGTATACAGGCTGTGTTTTTTCTTCAGCGTATTATTTAAGGGTACGTTATATAAAAATAAAATATAGCTTCCAGCAATCTATAGCTTTGGGCGTCGAAATTTAAACTCTTGCGCATTTACGATCTAATTATGACGACGCACCAACGTGACGAATGTTACAACTATTTTACAGAACCGCTTTGGGAGTGTGAAATTAAAAAACCAGGCAAGCGCGAGTAGGTTTCGCGCAGCGAGGGTTCCGCGCAAATAAAGTAATTTTATATGGGTTACTTGGCTTTTTAGTATGTCTACTCTCTATACTCTGATTTCTGTTGTCCTGCCAATCGTTCGAAGGTTAGCTGGAACATACATGCATACATACACAAATCACGTCTTTATCCCTTACAGGGTAGGCAGAGCCTGAGGTAACAGATACCTACAGGGCACGTTTAGCAAGATTGTGGGCGTATAGGTGGAAAATGGAATCAAAATAGTGATGGGTTGCTAGCCTCATCGCCTATAACATGATTCCTATTATTTTCGCCCATTCCCATTCATTAGCTGGAAGAGATCCCTTTAAGGGATAAGTCGCCTTAGTACATCTGTTATTCTCATTACCTGTAAAATTAATGTGTTTTATGTACAATAACGAGTTATATATACATACCTATACATAATACATACATAAAAAACAGATTTTTAGATTTGTTTCAATAATTGTGCTTAGGTACGGTCAAGTGCAAAAATAAGTATCGATACGAACATCTCAAAAATATGTCCCACGACCTTATTACGCCGGTGTAAGAGTGTATGGTACTTATTTTTGAAACTTTGACTAGATACATATTATTACACTTGACTGTACCTTAATACCAATTTTTTTTTATATATAATGGGGGCAAACGAGCAGACGGGTCACCTGATGGAAAGCAATCACCGTCGCCAAGGGACACCTGCAAGACCTGGGGAATCACAAGTGCGTTCCCTTTGAAGAACAGGAAGGCTCGCTTTTTAAAGATCCCTAAATTGTACCGCTCAGGGAATCTAGAAAATGGATTTCTGGGTACTGAAAGTATGCCATAGGTTTTGATTCCCTTTGCAAAATGATCTTTGTATGGGAAATGCGACAAAAACAGCCACGTCTTTTGATTTCTTCACAGTTCCAAGAGACCGCAAATTTCAGTCATCACCATCTCCAGCCTACATACGTCCCACTGCCGGGCACAGGCCTCCTCTCAGAATGAGAGGGCTTGGACTAGTTCCCATGCGGGCCCAGTGGGGATTGGGAACTTCACACGCACTTGAATTGCTACGCAGATGTGTGCAGGTTTCCTCACGATGTTTTCCTTCACCGAAAAGCTCGTTGTCAATTTCAAATGTAATGCACATAAATTACGAAAAACACAGAGGTGCCCGGGCTTGAACCCACGACCCACTGCTTTTTGGCAATTTTCTGTATTTGATATTAATTGCAAACTTATACCTCTACGTTCTTGAGTCTTGACAGATGAGTGCACAGACAGACGGACTATGAAGTGATCTTAAAACGGCCCCAACTTTCCTTTACGGACCCTTAAAAAACTATCAATTTCAGATTAAAGACTAATAAACGGATACCAAGCAGACTTAATCTCCGCTCCATCTGTATAGTTAGAACCAGGGTCCCGATTATCAAAAGCACAGCCCTCGAAACTTCCACTCGAAAGTGGTGTAAATCTGTGTATTGCTACAATACTACAGCTCATACTAAATTTACCAATTGATTAGACGGACGTTCCGAGACCAAATAGGAGACGTTTTGGAAAAAGGTCAGGTCAGGAGTACCCGAAACCGACGAGCATGTATGAAGAGATTGATGACTATGGATGAAGCGAAAGAAATATGTCGGGATCGTAGCAAGTGGAATAAAGTAGTCTCTGCCTAGCCCTGTGAGAAAGAGGCGTGACGGTATGTATGTATGTTAGTTTAATTGGATTTTTAAACAGCACTGAAAATTGGAACACAGAAAAGTCCGAAAAGTAAAGGTATGGCCGGGAATCGAAGCCGGATAACCACGACCAGGCACCTATTTCACCAACTTGACATGTGTCGGCGATTGTGACAATTCGAAATGTAAGGCGTTGTCAATATGAAGCCGACTGGCGTAGATTCTGATCGAGTTTGCAATGTAAACAGAATTGACACTTATCACTGACATTTGTCATGTTAGGTACTATAAAAAGATCAATGATGAATGATGATCATTTGAAACACAGCGCCTTCTCTCGTCCCTGGTGAGCAGCAGATGTTCCACGGGAGTTTGTAATTGTGTCGCACAGACACATCATTCAAACAGATGACGCTTAGCGACAAAAATTCGCATAGTAACAAGGTCACGTGACAGTTAGCAACAGGTAGAAAAATTCGAAGACTAGCCACCTGCTACGGGTGGTGTAGGGGTATAGCACGCGTCACGGAATGACGAGGATCCGGATTCGATTCCCGGCCATAGCTTTACTTTTAGGATTTTCAATGTGTCCTAATTTTCAATGACATTTAGAAATTTGTCATGATGGTGGAATAGGCTTCTGGTAACTTGCTATGGGTGGTGCAGCGGTAGCACGCATCACGGAATGACGAGGATCCGATTCCCATAGTTTTACTTTTCGGATTTTAAAAATAAATATAAAAAATCAAGAAGTAAAATTCTTGACTCATTAGTATAATTGGCGTTGTAATTTTCTTACACTCGACTCGTCTTTCAAATTCAACTCGATTTTTTACCACTTTCGAGTTGTATTTTCACACATGTGATTTCAAACATCGGGGACCAGACTCTAATAGTATTTATGTGGCTGGTGCATAATGAGAGCCATTAAAACACCAGTGTTAGTTTCAAAAAACCGAAACGAAGCGAAGCTGAGTTTCATAAAGACTGCTCGAGTGTTTAATGCCTAATTGTGTACAGTCGCATACATCTTTATCTACATTCACATCAGTTTTCTACAATAAACATTTTCACATCAAAATACGAAGGTAATTTTATTTTCTGTTCTTAGAAAGTTCTAAACAGATGAAAAGACTGACATTATTTCATGTTTTTTCTTAATATACGTTCGAAGTTTGAATGTACCTAATTAAAGTTTCGATTTCGATACTATAATGTAAAGATAATACAACCACAAATACAGGTTTGCTGAACATATTGTAGGGAAGTTGTGATACTCGTATGGATGTTAATAAGTTAAAGGGCCGCGATTGTAATCGATTCTCGGTGCAATTTCCATGCTTGCCGATGACGGGCAAATGAGCGAATGACAGTAGCGTTTGCCAATCACAAGGCAAAGCTGTCAATCGGCATCATGAATAGGCATCAATCGGTTTGTCTATAATCGCGTTATTAGCACTGTCATTCGCTTTGATCCGATTTTACAAGCCTTTAATTGGAATTGTCTTCCATGCTCTAGGCTTATTACCTAACTCGCTCGCAATCGCCATCGTATTCATTTGACAGTCATATATGGGCTGACACTTGGCATCGGAATCAGCTAGCTGTCATATTCATACAAGAACCGTCGTAATGAACACAATGGTGACTGCGAGCGAGTTAGGTAATAAGCCTACGGGTTTGGGAGCAAAGAAAAAATATAATATATACCAGTTGCTTCTCTACCCGCGAATATGGTAAAAGCCCATCGAGGGAATGGGCGAAAATCATAGGAATCATGTTATAGGCGATGAGGCTACCAACCCATCACTATTTTGATTCCACTTTCCACCTATACGCCCAGTGTTTTCCCAAACGTGGCCTGTAGGTCTTGTTACCTTAGGCTTTGTCTATCCCGTAAGGGATAAAGACGTGATTTGTGTGTATATGTATGTATGTAATAAAAGTAAAAAAAGATGAAATATTAAGTATCCCACAACATCTCTCAAATTATTACACATAAACGGATAACTCACGTATAAAAAGTCGAGTGATGCTCGACATGTTTCGGACTATTACAGAGCGCTGGCGCGCAGTGTTCGTTTCGCTGCCGCCGGGGCGAGCGCTCCAGGAAGAAGGACTACGAAATAGTCCGAAACATGTCGAGCATCACTCGACTTTTTATACGTGAGTTATCCGTTTATGTGTAATAATGATTAAGTCTCACGGTAGTTTCATGTTGATCTCTCAAATTGTTGATACTTTCTAAACAAGAGTGGTACGACAATTTCTTTACGCAAACCCGGCTCGCGCTTGTCTGGTTCTTTTGTTTTCATAAGGAACCCCAAATTTATGGCGTTCGTTATTCGAATTTAGCGTCGGGTGCGCACGAGTTGCTCTCAGTGTTGTTTCGAGTTCGGTGAATCCAGTACGGTTAGAGGAATCTTACGAAAATATCCAGTTTTTTATGTAACTATCTGTTTCTTCCATGCTGGTCTGGGAGAGAAAAAAACATAGAATTTACCAGTTGCTTCTCTTCCCGCGCAGATGGTAAAAGCCCATCGAGGGAATGGGCGAAAGTCTTAGGAAACATGTTATAGGCGATGCGGCTAGCAACAGCAACCCATCACTATTTTGATTTCCCTTTCCACCTATATGCCCTTAATCATGCTAAACGTGGCCTTAAGGTTTTGTTACTTTAGGCTCTGTCTACCCCGTAAGGGATAAAGACGTGATATATTGTATGTATGTAGCTGTTGGCGGCGATTTCGTCCGAATTAAAATTAAATTCTTTACAACAAATATACAACTATATAAAATACTAGCAGTTGCCCGCAACTTCGTCTGCGTAGAATTCGTTTATCGCTATCCCGCGGGAACCACGCAATTTTCCGGGATAAAAAGTAGCCTATGTGTTATTCCAGACTATAATCTATCTATGTTCCAAATTTCATCCAGATCGGCCCAGTACTTTTTGAGCCTATTCATTACAAACATACAAACATACAAAAATAGGTACAAATCTTTCCTCTTTATAATATTAGTATAGATGGAGATACAACTTCCATGTTGATTTGATGTCACGGGCGTTAGACGATCGTGATCACTTACCAACAAGTTACTTTCTTGCTCGTTTACCACCCTATTTTTATAAAAAAACAAGTTTCCACTTGACGTTATTTTCATATTGACCCATAAAAATAACCGAAAGTTAATTTCTTATTTCGCAAACATTTAAAGCAACAGAGTCATCCAAATGGAAAAATATTAAAATGACATCTCTCATCAGCAAACTACCAGGCCGAACTGAGCCTTGTGTAACCGCGGTAAGGTCTAAATTTGATTGTGGAAATTAAATGTCATATAGAGGGTGCTCACAATTTGGGGAAAAACAATTTCACGATACGTTTGATCCGCGCTCGAGATGATGGTGGCAATATACAGTGTGTCCCGAGATATTGTTACTGATATGTGTAATATTATTTTTAAATTGCTAGAGGATTTGGTAGTTTTGTGATTTTGTTTGTCTGGCTGTGACTAAAATAACTCATAAACAGAACTATCACGTCTTTATCCCTTACGGGACAAACAGAGTCTTATGTAACAAGACTATCAACCTCATTGCACAGCGAATTGATCTTTTCTCTTGTTCTCTGAGTGAATTCACAAGGATAGCGCTTTTTGTATTATGTTACATTTTATAAATTGTTGTTGGATTGTTTTTTTTTTTTTTTGTAAAAATATTCAATTAGTTAAGTAAATGTAGGTTTTTAAGATTCTATCGCATTAGGTTAGCAAAAATCTGTAATGGTAGAATAGTTATGGAAATAAATAAATAAATAAGATCTTAAAGCCACGTTTGCATGATTGTGGGCAGATGAAAAGGGGAATCAAAAGTGATAGGTTGCTAGCCGCATCGCCTATAACACGATTCCTAAGAGTTGCGCCCATTGCCTCGATGGGCTTTTACTATCTGCGCGGGAAGAGAAGCAATTGGTACATTCTATGTTTTTTCTTTGCTCCCAGACCAAGATAGAAGTCATACACATGATCCCGTATACATTTATTTGAATTATATTATAATAAATTTCTAGTTGAGTTGGGTTGGGTTGGTTGGTTTGGGTTGGTTTGGGCATGTAGAGCGGATGGATGAAAGTAGACTAACTAAACAGATCTATATGGGGAGTACGAATGGTTGCGTTGGGAGGGGAAGGCCTAGACGGACGTTCCGAGACCAAATAGGAGACGTTTTGGAAAAAGGTCAGGTCAGGAGTACCCGAAACCGACGAGCATGTATGAAGAGATTGATGACTGTGGATGAAGCGAAAGAAATATGTCAGGATCGTAGCAAGTGGAATAAAGTAGTCTCTGCCTACCCCTGTGGGAAAGAGGCGTGACGGTATGTATGTATGTAAATTTCTAAACGACCTCCACTTACCACGCGTCACGCAATGACGCGGATCCGGGTTCGATTCCCGGCCATAGCTTTACTTTTTGGATTTTTCTGTTGTAATTTTGAGTATCGTTTAGAAATTTAATTTCTAACGGTAAAACCGTAAAAGTAAAGTGAAATTCTTGATTCATTTAGATAGTATAATTACAGTCCCCGTATAAAAACATAGAAAAATATGAATAAATAATTACTAAATTATCGTGACATGTCGAAGACTATTAGGAATCAATATTAATTTAAGCACCCCCTCTAATCATGGCTCATTTAATAAATCGTTCGGACATCAATGTTTCATCGAAATGGGTGTAGTAATTTAGTTTTATAGCTTTATCGACGAATCCAACTTTGTGATGCTTTGATATTAGGTCTGGATGGCACCGTCGTGCTTACCTCTGTACTATCGCCTAGCAGCAGTGCTTGTGAGGATTCCCGGCATGTTCCTAAACTACAAGATAGAATGGAAGACACCGTATGGCTTCAATTAAGTTAATAATAATAATATATATAAACGCCGTGGTAGTCTAGTGGTCGGACCTGTGGCTCCTTAAGCAAAGGCTCGTGGGTTCGAATCCCGGGCCCGCACCTCTGAGTTTTCCGGAATTTATGTGCGGAATTACATTTGAAATTTACTATGAGCTTTTCGGTGAAGCTAAACATTGTAAGGAAACCTGCACACACCTGCAAAGCTATAACTATAGTCTAAGCCCTCTCATTGTGAGAGAATGCCTGTGCCCAGCAGTGGGATGTATGCCAGCTGGAGATGATGAATAATAATACAACATACAATTTACCCTAAAAATTTATCCTAAACTAAGATAGCTTGCACAATAAAACCAGTTAAAGTTTTGAAAAATTTGGACATGGACAAGGTTACAATGAAAAAAAAAAAACATTTACCTACCTTGCTACTCCGCTGTTTATAAAAACGTGACGTGTGTTTAAGTTGCGGAGTAGCGAGGTAAATCTTTTATGTTAATAAAATAACTCTTTATTGTACATAAAAAACTTTGATAATGATCCCGTAGAGGGATCGAAACGCGTCAGTGTTTGTGTGGTGTAAGGGATAATTAAGTTTGTGGGATTTATATGTGTTTTATTGGCAGCAGTGGAGGGAGGGTTTGCATGAAAAACATATATATTTCACACAGGCTTGGTTATCTTGCACGTGAGTAGCGGAGTAGCAAGGTAAAATTTTTTGTTCATAAAAAAACATTAATTTTACATGTAATGAGATAAACAGATTTACAAAGGCGAACTTATTCCTTAAAGGGATCTCTTTCGGCTAACCTTGGAACGATTGACAGGACAACAGAAACCAGAGTATAGAGAGTAGACATACTAAAAAGCTAAGACCAAAGACCCTAACTTAACCTAAACAAATAAAACATTTGACAGTTGCCGTAGTTGGAATAAACATGAATGAAAAAGTACATTACTGGGGAGGAGTGCGAGTAGTTTAGACTGAGATGATCTATGAAGCTGTTGCACTCGCTTTCGATCTTAGCAACATTATTTTTGATTCATCTTTTTTCGGAACACGGCACCCGTAAAAATACATTATCCACAACGAAGCTAAAGGGGGGTCGAAAATGGCCTAAACTGCTTCAAGAAAAGGATGGTACGGCCGTGCCGCTTTTTTTGCTCGACTTGGCGGGGGCACTGCCGTGCCCCCAGATTAACAAACTGAAGCACTGTGCAAGGTTTACACAGGTAGGTCACCATAATACAATACAATACAAATACTCTTTATTGAACACCACGATCAATAAAACAATACAAAAACAAAGATGAAAATAGGCGACCTTATCGCTTAATAGCTCTCTACCAGATAACCAATAAGACAAAGAAGTTAGAGACTATTACACATAAACGGATAACTCACGTATAAAAAGTCGAGTGATGCTCGACATGTTTCGGACTATTCCGTAGTCCTTCTTCCTGGAGCGCTCGCCCCGGCGGCAGCGAAACGAACACTGCGCGCCAGAGCTCTGTTCGCGCGGCTGCTCGACGCAACTGACAGCGGCGCACAACTACCCTCGTTTTCATCGTCATTTTTATTACTGTTAGTTGTGTGTGGTAGTTTCATGTTGAAAGTTAGAGACTGTTTAAGTAGGTAGGTGGCGGAAAAAAAATAGACAGGAGAGACGCACGGATACTAAAAACTTTATAATAAATCCTATAAACACACAAGGTAACAAGACCTAATAGGCCACGTTTAGCAGGATTGTGAGCGTATAGGTGGAAAATGGAATCCAAATAGTGATGGGATTTTCGCCTAATAAATAAAATAATCTAAATATATATATAACTCAAAGGTGACTGACTGACATAGTGATCTATCAACGCACAGCCCAAACCACTGGACGGATCGGGCTGAAATTTGGCATGCAGGTAGATGTTATGACTTAGGCATCCGCTAAGAAAGGATTTTGATCTATTCTACCCCCAAGGGGATAAAACAGGGGATGAAAATTTGTATGAAACTTTGTCAATTTTAAACCGATCGGGCTGAGAGTTTGCATGCATAAAGCTGCTATGACATAGGCATCCTCTAAGAACGGATTGCGTAATTTCTGCGGGATAGCGATAAACGAATTCTATGCTGACGAAGTTGCTGGCAACAGCTAGTACGTACATAATATTTGTCCTAGACAGACAGATTTAAGTGGTGACGATGATGCTGATGAGGAATAAGCCATAGCTACTCTGGTTATGACTACGTTCTGCTATATGTTGCACGGATGTGGAATGGCCGTCATAATTGACCGAGCGCACACAATATGCTCGGCTGTACCATTTCAAAACCTAGTAAGTCTCAAAAACTCAATTTTGGGATTTTTGCTTAAAACGTGGTTTCTAGCAAGTGCCTATAGGATACAGAAACATTTAGAGGCCTATCTCGCTCAACTTCAGAGATACGAGTACTGCAAAACCTAGTAAGTTCCAAAAAAAACGGGCTTGACCATTTCAAAACCTAGTATGGCACAAAACCATTTCAAAAACCTAGTATGGGACATGCACTTACTAGGTTATGAAAAAGTCAGAGAGACTTACTAGGTTTTGATATGGTCAAACGAGTTTAATTGTAACTTTTTGGAAAGTAGTATGTGTTTGTTATTTGAAGTTACTAGGTTTTGTAAGTCAAATGTTATAGGTACGTTGTTCTTTATTTATTTTGACGCGTCAAGGTAGGCAGCACTGTGCTCCCGCGCCAACTTCATGCTATTGCGCTGGAGCTGTTTCGAACTCGTTTAAACGCGTCAGTCAGTCAGTTGCCTGCCAAGATTGAGTGTGCTTGCACGTGTTATGTTAAAATTTTGCTGAAACGTGGCGTAATGAATAAAATTAGCCAGTGTTGCCGTTTGGTTCCGTGTCTTCCGTTTTGCGGAACTTTTGACACCCCCGCGGAACTTTGTATTTTGGTACAATTTTCGGAACTTTTAAGGTCCCGGCATAAAGATACGTGGTAAAAAACTTTACATACACACTAAAAAATACAGACTAATTTTCCTGTTATTAACACAAATATTATTCCTAATTCCTATGATGAGGTAAAAAAAAAAAGCTCGTTCCCCAAGATTTAAATGAAACTGGAACTTTTCTACTAAAATTGGAACTTTTTAGGGATCGCAATGTATTTTCAAGGGAAGTGGCCTGGCAACACTGAAATTAGCAGTCGCACTAAGCGTATTATAGTCTTTCAATCAATCAATCAATTTTTGGGATGATAATGGCCCCATCGAACGGTGATATAGTCTTTCCAATCATTTATTTTCTCGATGACAGATGTAGTTTGATAGTTATAGTGTTGTGACCTAATAAGTGATCAGTAGATACGATATCGATCTAATTTAATTATATATACGAGTAGTTGAGAAGTATTCAGCTATGGAGCCAATAAAACAACCGACTTGAATGCTAATTTATTACTAAGCGTGCAAAATGGCCGAATGACAGTAATGTTTGTAATGAATAAACTAAAAACTACTGGACAAACAAAAAATTTTTCACCATTAAAATGCCACATTATTCCTGAGTAACATAGGCTATTTTTTATCCCGGTAAAAAATTACAACGTGTACAAAGTCGCAGGAACACATCTAGTTCAATATATACAATACCGATACAATATCGATATTTCAATCATAACATCACTATTTGCATTCCCATAGAATGTAACTTTATTAAAACGTTTATTGTTTATCGTACTTTAAAAAGATATTACTGCATAGCTGGACTCAATTTGTCTTAGATGCATATTATATGGGATCAAGGAACAAAATTAGGCAGTCGTCATATTTTTTATACCTCGCATTTAAAAGTTATTTTTTGCGTAAAAAGCGCAGTTACATTCTACAGGAGCTGTCATCGAGAAAATAAATGATTGGAAAGACTATAGTAAACAACGCTTTGAATTTAGACGACAACCATTCTGTGTAAGTAAATTTCTATAATATACCTATCCTGGTTTGCTTTGACATGTATTTATTTGACATATTACATATTATGATATATTTTTTTTGTAATGAACAACTACTTAGCTGACTGGTTTGTTTTATTTAAATTGAAAAAAGGTCCACATATTAAAACTTAAATGATTAAATCTCTTAATCATGCCAAAGTGGCAACACATACTAGGTTTTGAAATTGATCGGTTCACTATAGTTTTTATTTGAGTTCAATTTCAAAACCTAGTATGGCACATAAAACATGCAATATAGGTTATTAAGTGTATATATATATACCAGGATATTCGGCTTAAACTAATAAACCAAGAAAGTATCACTTTTGGAACAAATATTGCAAAATTTTGTACGGCTGAGACAAAACATGTTTTTTCGCTCTCCTGTAAAATTTGCTTAATGTCCCTTACTAGGTTTTGAAATGGTACAGCCGTGCTGGATTAGTGTCGTTAGATTTTATTACCTAATTTTACAAGCGAATGGGTTACGAAGTGATTGCTTTGCTTAATATAGAATAAGTATATGGGCAGATGGATGATGACAATGATTTATGATGGAGACATCATAATATTTGTACCTATATTGATTCTTTTTCATGAACACAGAGGCGAAATCAAGCAAGCGGGTCGCCTGTGGCCAATATTTTACCATCTTGACAATAGTCCGTGACAAATGTTAGTCTGACACATTATTTTGACAAAAGTTACGACAATACCTACAGGCACAGTATATATATAAGCTAAAGCAGTAAGGAAACTACGAACAAATCGGTTGAAACGAAACACGCACACAGGCGCGCGCTTTACACGGCCCCTAAGCGGACCTCGTCCACTCCGCTCAGGCTCAGGTCCGCTTAGGGGCCGTGTAAAGCGCGCGCCTGTGTGCGTGTTTCGTTTCAACCGATTTGTTCGTAGTTTCCTTACTGCTTTAGCTTATATATATACTGTGCTACAGGCCACGTTTAGCAAGATGGGCGTATAGAGGGCAAATTATATCAAAATAGAGATGGGTCGCTAGCCGTATGGCCTATGACATGATAGCTATGATTTTCGCCTATTCCCTCGATGGGATTCTACCATCTGCGTGGGAAGAGAAGCCACTGGTAAATTCTCTTTTTTCTTTACTCGCAGACCAGCAGGAAGTTCCTAGCATAGTGCTAACTAAAGTGTGAAGTCTGAAAGTGTGAAATAACTAAACTGTGATGGACTTGGAGTAAGTTACTGCAATAATGTATTTGTGTATATGCAGTTATGTATTTATTATTATAAGTCCCCGAGATAAGTTTATACGCCAAAGGCAAATTTAATGGTTTCGCCACGTTCGTGACCGAGTAACGTCGTAAAATTTTATCATGTTTATATAAAACAGTAAACAAAATACTACAGTCTTTGAACCTTCAAAAGGTGATTGTTATAGTAAACAAGTAGGTCTAGACTGTTTAACAATAACATAGTGAGCGATTAGATTAAATTTGTTGCTATGTTGCGCTGAACTGAACGTTTTCACTATCAAATGAATGAAACATACTTCTTGATTTTTTGTTCTCTTATACATTTGCTTCTCTTCCCGCGCAGATAGCAAGCCCATCGAGGGAATGGGCGAAAGTCTTAGGAATCGTGTTACAGGCGATGCGGCAACCCATCGCTATTTTGATTTCCCTTTCCAGCTAAACGTGGCCTTAAGGTCTTGTTACCTAAGGCTCTGTCTACCCCGTAAGGGATAAAGACGTGATGTATGTATGTACTTTTGCGGTTTTACCCGTTAAAAATTAAATTTCTAAACGACACTGAGAATTAAAGACATACAGACACATCATTCAAACAGATGACGCTTGGCGACAAAAAATCGCATAGTAACAAGGTCACGTGACAGCTGGTACTCACCCTTCTATAGGTGGTGTAGCAGTATAGCGCACGTATCACGGAATGACGAGGATCCGGGTTCGATTCCCGGCCATAGCTTTACTCTTCGGATTTTTCTATGACATGTGTTCTAATTTTCAGTAGGTATCGTTTAGTAATTTGAATGTTTTCATCCAACTAATATTATAAATGCGAAAGGTTGTGAATATGGATGTATGGATGTTTGTCATTTTTTCTCGCCAGAACGACTGGGCAGGATCATATTTGGCATAGTATTGTTAACTTAAGCTCTGTCTACCCCGTAAGGGATAAAGACGTGATTCATGTATGAATGTACTATGATAAAAAAAATTAATTAAGTGTTCAAACTCTTAAAGTGAATTGATCAAACCCTTAAAGTGAAGTGATCAAACCCTTAATGTGAAGTGATCAAACCCTTATAGTGAAAATGCATTGGCTTAAAGGACTCGCACCCAGGCCATAATCTAAAAAAAAAGTTTAATCAGTCAAAGTTTCTGTCAAGTCACTTTTTTGTCTTGTCCATGATACTCGTACTTATGCTACGAGTATAAAAGCATATACTTTGAATTTATTACTACTAAGAATAATCTAATATTGTCTCTAAAACCATCAGACAATTTCTCAGAAGACAAAGATTTCGTTTGACATTTTGATACCACTGTTACACTTGAAATGAGCCCTCTTAACCATCTTATAGCAAAGCCGTAAGCTCTATTTACGATTGGCCGCGGACCTCGTTAGCCTGGACGGAAGCTCTATCAAAGATCATTGAATTTTTCTATGAAATGAAACGTTAAATAAAAATGTGTTCCGGCTGATTTCAAAACATTTTGAAAGGAAAATAAACAGTGGTTTATTTGGTTTAATAAATTCGGCATTTATAATCTTTTCGGCGAAGTTATCTATGTGTAAGTAGGTTGTATGTTTTTAGCCTTAGTAGTTTGGTGTAAGCTGTTACGCCAAATAAGTTTTTAAATACATACATATATATCACGTCTTTGTCCCTTATGGGGTAGACAAAGCCTAAGGTAACAAGCAGGCCACGTTTTGCGTGATTGTGGGTGTATTGGAAAGGGGAATCAAAATAGTGATGGGTTGCTAGCCGCATCGGCTATATCATGATTCCTCAGATTTTCGAATATACCTTCGGTGGGCTTTTACCATCTGTGCGGGAAGAGAGGTCACTGGTACATTATATATTTTCTTTACTCCCAGACCAGCGTGGAAGAAGTTTTTATAAATAAAAAAAAGGATAAATAAATTTTACGAATTCTTTACACACAATGTTTAAATTGTGTTTAAAGCTCAGAGACCTAATATTTTAAGGCCTAGAGTTTCTATTTTCAGTACAATTTTGTAGCATTATTCCTGAGGGATATTACTTTTTCCCAAATTCAGTTGACTGCTTAACTTCATTGATAAAACATTCAATTTATTTCGCACAAACCACTCGTGGCGTCCGACCTTTTTCTACGACTATTATTCTAAGAATATCCGTTCCTAAAAAATGGAAATTTGTTTTTTCGAAGAGAAAACAATACAAAAATATCGGAAATATAATTTCATCTTCAGACATTTCGCTATCGGCCGATCGGGTCTAAACATCCCAAATCAACAGACAAACATGACAACCCTATTCCGATGTATCATTCTGTGTAGTGTTGGTACGAAATAACTAGTATTAATGTTAAACGGGTAAAAATACTTGGTAGCTATAACCTTGAATACTAGCCCAACGTTCCCGTAAAAATGTCTCTTAAAAATTCGTACCTACTTCTTTTTGTTCTTTGTCACTGAAAATGTTTATTATTTTTGATTTTTAATAAGACTACAAGAAATACTTATGCAAGTGAAGAATATTTTTAATTAAATCATAAACCATGGTATTGTGCATTAGAAGCTGCCGATCAGTTTTATAAAATACTTTCGACTATAGTATAGAAATTAACCGAAATAAATACATTAATTAATGAAACTAAGTAGAGTCTGCATGTATATACATCCATACTTAAATCATATTCTTCTCCCTTACTGGATAGACAGAGCCTAAGGTACTTCTACAAGTACAATAAATATTGTGATAGCAACCTGGCTTGTTTTGAAAGTAGGTACATATTACATTTTTGTGTCGTTGACAATTAATCATTAAGTGTTTTTGTGATTGGCCTGGCACCATGAGTCTAGTACCAAAACTACGCTGTCAAAACTCGTGATCTAGTAAAAAATACCAAGTAAAAATACCAGCCACCACAGCCAGGTATTTGTCGCATCCGTAGCACGAAATTATTCATAGGGCGTGTTGTATCAACCCGCCCGAGGCGATCCATACTTGTCTCCTTTTATGCCGAGTGACGGCTCGGATGTTTTCGGCCAGAATTATATTTTCTTATAATTATGCAATAGGGAATATGCATAAAAAAATATCACATTTTCTCAAAAATATTATGAAAAATATTATGAAAATATTGATTCCGCTTTCCACCTCTACGCCCTCAGTGTCTTGCTAAACGTGGCCTGTAGGTATTGTTGCTTGAGGCTCTGTCTACCCCGTAAGGGATAAAGACGTGATTTGTGTATGTGTATGTATTATGAAAAAATCATAAAATGACAAAAAGAGAAATCAAAAGTACCTAGTATCGGTCGAGAAATACGGGAATTATAAGAATTCTAAACGACTGATTAGACCGTGATTAGAAAGAGAGATCCGACATGACATGTGACGTCATAAAACACTACGCCTGTATAAACGTGTTAAATATCCCGACTAATATTATAAATCGTCTCCGTAGAGCGAAAAGTCACCAAATCGCAAAATTTCCAAAATTTAGTTAAGAATGTCATTAAAATCATATTTTTTTTCTGCAAATTACAGTCTTATTACCGTAGCCATAAGTGCCATAGTTTTGATTTTAAAAAGTTATAAAAATCTTTAAACATAGACTTTGTAATCTAATCATAAGGAAAGAATTGCTTAATTTATTTAGTTACTTTTAGTCTCCGTTAAACCTTAGTAATGTATACATCTAAATCAACTTAGTGTATTTCTCCTTTAATACCAAATTATTTTATCAATAACTATTTATTAGTTAAGTAACGAAAACGACTTAGTTACTTTCAGACTAAAATATTTGTTACAAATCGTGAAAGCGAAAACTAACTAAGTCTAGTTAATGATTTCTCGATCGTCATAAAAAGGCTGTCTGCACAGTTTACCATAAGCGACAAATAATTAAACTGAGTTAATTAGTAATACGCTCTTAAATTAGACCGCAAAAGTATATTTTTAAAATTAATTATAAAACGTTGATGATTATTTGAACAACTTTGACCTGCGAAGATACAACATGGTTGATTTTGGCATGCGATTTAGTGAGTTTTATTGCAATTGCGATGCCGAGCTGCCATCTAGTGAAGTTCATTTTCGCTGCGTGCGTCGAAGTGAGCGTACGTGCATTGGATTTTGTTTTAGTGAATACGATACGTCATGAGTCGACAACGTGCTAGGGTGAATCTCTTCAAGCTATTTCTTTTGTTGACAACGTCGGCGGACGTTTGAGACCTGGATCCAATCTGATCCGGCTACTCTCTTCACGTCTCTTCACGTCGTATTTACAGCGCAGTTGTGGTCTTTCCTGAGGACGCTTTTTACCTCAGGGATTATATCTCGAAGAGACTTATGCACCATGATTTCTCATTCCAGGCAACTTTTCCAGCCTATTTTCATTTCAGATGTGCTATTCTCTTTGTCACATCTGAAACTCCGCTTTGCTCTCGTAGCCATTTGTTTGTTTTGGTGTCCCTCAGTGTCAATCCTGCCATCTATCTATCTACAGCCATTGTCCGTCCACTGCTGGACGTAGGCCTCCTTTATATTGCGCGAACTTTCGCGATCCTGGGCTTCCCTCATCCAGCCACTGCCAGCTGTCCTCCTAAGGTCATCCGTCCAACGCGGCGCAGGGCGTCCCACACTACGCTTTCCCAAACGTGGTCTCCACTCCAGGATACTTTTGCTCCAACGGTTGTCAGTTCTACGGCAAACGTGACCGGCCCATTGCCATTTCAACGTACTAATCCTTCGGGCTATGTCGGCGACTTTCGTCTTTTGTCTGATGTGCTCGTTGCGGACCCTATCTCTCAACGAGATACCGAGCATAGCCCTCTCCATAGCACGCTGGGCTACTTTGAATCCTGCCAGCTTTCTCTCTACTACCCTCCGAGCCACTTCCAGCCAGTCTTTTGGTTTCCTTGGTGAAAGCCCAGGTTTCAGCAACATAGGTGGGCACCGGTAGAATGCTCCCTGTCAAATATTCTGTCCTCAGAGATTTGAATTTTGAACGCAAAATACAGTTTCGCGTAGGCTGCTCACATTATCGTTATTCGTCTAGGAAGCTCCTTTTAGTTTGGTTTTGTTTGCCCATTCTGATCTTCTGGCCTAGGTGTAAATACACGTAACATTTTCTCTACTTGTTCTATGGTTTGGTCGATGGTTATTTGCCATCCTTTCCATCTACATTTGTCATCATCTTGGTTTCATACAAATTCATTTTCAAACCGACTTGTAGGTAGGCCTCACCTCGCTCCTGAATCATTATTTGCAATTCATCCGGGTTATCTGTGACAAGAACTAGCTATGTAATCTGCCAATCTTGGGTTATACAATCTAGCTCCTGTTATATTTAGACACGTTGCTCCCTGAAAGTTTTCTAGGACTGAAGTGAATTAGTATTAGTTCCGTTGATTCAGTTAGGACTACTTTCATAATTTTGTACATCGATGATCTGTTCGAGCATTTTGCAAAGACTGAACAACTACCCACGATTCCGTACCTGTAGAATGTCTTCCTGTAATCAATAAATGTAATCCATAAACACATCTTGTATTCAGTTATTTTTTCGATTACAATTCTCATTGTGAGTATGTAGTCCACGGTGTTGAATCCGCGTCTAAATCCAGCTTGTTCGACAGGCTGGTAGAAAACAATCTTGTTCTTGTCGGAGACAAAAGCCAATGACTAACTACTGCCGCAGTAAGGTTAACGAACAAAGATGTCGGTGATGATACTGTGGCACTAGTACATGATTACGTATATCTGAGGTATGGTCTACCGTTTGGCCGGGATAGAGTCAAGCGAAGGAGATCGCTAGACGAATCCAGTTTGGATGGGCCGCCTTCAGAAAAATGGAAATAATGTTGAAGGCAAAGTTACCACAATGCCTTAATACCAAAGTCTACCAACGTGGTTCTGCCCTTTCTTTCTTACGCATCAGACACATGGAAGCTCTTGAGAAAGCAAACATACACTAACTAAAAGTCGCAAAAAATACCATGAAGCAGGCCATGTTGGGGATCTCACTTCTCGACCACATCCCCAATTCCGAAACTCGAAAACGAACTATAGTTGTGGATGTCGGAAGCAAGATAACACAGCTGAAGTAGAGATGGGCAGGGCTTTTGGCAAGACGGACCAACGAGAGATGGTTGAAGGCGTTGAGAGATTGGTGGCCAAGATTTGGTCGAAGGACTCGAAGGTTAGTAGGCAGACCACCAGCCCGTACACCAGGTGACATCTGGCAGTCGGTTGCAAGCTATGGATGAAACTGGTGCAGGACCGGGAAAAGTAGCGTGGAATTGAAGAGGCCTTAACGCAGCACTGGGTGTTCATGGGCTGATTAGACGAGAAGAAGTGAAAAAAAAAATATTATTGGCAACAATCGTCATTGCTCTTCTATATACAGTGCGATAGTATTTAAAAATAAATTTGGGTCCGTCTTGCTGTCTCAATCGATCTTATGGGTTTGATATTTGAATCGGCCGATGGTAAAGAAACCCGAATGTTGTTCTAGGAGCTCACGGACTGTACTTTATCATTATTAGCAACAGGCGTCATTGTCGTCTCTTGCATTGTTGCTGACAATGATGTTGCCAACAATGACGAATTCTAGAAAATGTTACTCCGCAATGAGAATATGTAAGTTACTACACAACGCAAGACGTCACAGAAGATGGTGGAGAATATTGTGACTAAAGCAACTGTTTGTTTAATTTTCATTATGCTGTCTTGTTTTTATTTTTAATAAACTTAAATTGCATTTTCATTACTGTGTTAAATCTTAATCCTTCACAAACGCAAAGTAAAATAATAAAATAATATACGTAGAGAATTACTTAATTCTGCTTTAGTAACTTTAAATTAAGTCGTACTATAACTACATTGAGTTAATTCCTCGTGTAGGTAGCTGAAAATAAGCGAAAATTCATCAAATTCATTCTAAAAATCACTAACTCACAATTAAGATATATTGTTAGAGGGAAAGAACCAATTAAATATTAAATAATGAAATATCTCTAAAAACAGTTAACTTAATTGTACTTAAGCAATTGCAGCATAGACTTTGACACATTTTCTATTAGATAAGACATTAAAATCGTAAAAATGTATTACCAAAAACCAGTTATGATTTTTTTTATTTTTTTTTTATGTAATCCCTCGTATCTCAAAATGGCTAAAATGCTATTTGGTGACTTTTCGCTCTACGGAGACGAAATGCGAATGTAAGTTTGTTTGTTACGGTTTCACGCGAAAACTACTCAACCGATCATCATGAAATTTTGTAGGTACCTACACATGCTCTTGGAGGTATTAGAAGTAACATAGGATACTTTTTACTAAAAAAAAAATCTTTTATGTAGTCACTCTGAAGTTATCTGCGCGGATGAGATCGCGGGCAAAAGCTAGTGTTAAATATTTTTTTATACTTATTCGCATAATAATTTTGTAATGTTGTTTGTTTTATAAGTTTTTTAGACACCAATAAAAAACCTGGATATTTCCTATCGTTTTTAGAATACATAGATGAAAGAGCCAGATCCACTCTTAAGGATGCAAGGTCCGCCCAGATCACTAATACCATAATTTTCCGAAAACGCACATATGCGTTGTAGTAATTTTAGCCATGTACTGCTTCTTTAGAATGCATTCGTGTAAAGCATCGTGTCTTACAGCCTTACGATTCATGATTTTATTATTATTATTATTAGGAATACTAAAGATTAGTTATTCATAGACGAGTAACTACCCTGTGACGTTTTCTACGGTACCTAAGTGACAAGATATACAGCAATTAAAACGGCTTATAGGGGAGATATATTGAATCTATGCGTTTGTATTTCGTAAATTAAACTAAACTAACTTAGAGCGAAGACGTAACTCACACTGAACATTATTTTATAGAGGTAGAATCACTACATTATTATAAAACAAAGTCGTTTTCCGTTGTCTGTCTGTCCCTATGTTTCCTTAGATCTTTAAAACTACAACGGATTTCGATGTGTTTTTTTTAATAGATAGAGTAATTCAAGAGGAAGGTTATATGTATAATACATGTGTAATAATAGTAGAGAAACACTGATTGCAGCCGAGCGAAGCTGCGGCTCGCTAGTAGTAAAAAAAACTACAGAAAAATACTACCGGCTTTCAACAAATCAACAGACTTTGGCTTGATCCAATATTTGTGTCATGAAAATCTGTCAGGAAAGTTGAATACCAACAAAACCGTATGTTTCCAATAATTCAATTGATCGCAATAGACTAAACGGGCCATCGGCACCAAGTATACTCACCGATCGTTTAGCAATCCGCGATTACTAAAGCGATATTATCTTACTACGATTAATGGTCGGCCCTTTATCCAATGTCTATAGCACCATACAACCTAAACATCACAAAAACAACCAAAACCAAAGAAATACCAACTCTCTTCCCGCACACGTTCATTCCAAATTGAAATGTCCGCGTGGCATTACAAACGCGGCCGTCTCAGCGGTGAAATTTGGATTCTCTGTGAGAACGTTAAAGTTGTCAATGGAGTGTACGTTCTCATTTCTAAGTAATAGTCTATGTGCAGAGTCAGTTGTAAGTCCTCGGGGGACAATAGGTAGGTCTGCAACCGATATATCTCGAAAACGAGACAATTTAAGGAATAACCGGGAATATTAAATGCATCAGGTATTGGTGTGGCAAGATGGTCGCGTTTTGGGGTTGCCCGCGTTTTAAATAATGGCGGAGTAGAATTTAATGTTGCCAGTTGAAATTTGGCTGTAGAAGAACTGGCTGGTAAGAATTGGCATAGCTGGCTGGTTAGTTTTTTTATGTGATTCTAATAAAAAACGATCCATTTTTAAACGATAAATTTTTAATTACGAGTAACGTGTGACAAATATTTTGTGGCCAGCAATAAAATATACGTAAGTACCTACCTATGCCTTCTTATTTAAAAGTTTCCGAAGTTAAAAATAAATCATCACCTTTTTTTATCATTTTTGTACATACATACACATACACAAATCACGTCTTTATCCCTTACGGGGTAGACAGAGTCTAAGGTAACAAGACCTACAGGCCACGTTTAGCAAGATTGTGAGCGTATAGGTGGAAAGTGGAATCAAAATAGCTGCTAGCCGCATCGCCTAACACGATGGGTTTTTACCATCTGCGCGGGAAGAGAAGCAACTGGTACATTCTATGTTTTTCTTTGCTCCCAGACCAGCACGGAAGTAATAAATATGGAAGTAAAAAATAGCTATATGCACACGTCATAAGCTGTAGTAAAAATAATGTGCAATTATAATGCATTTATTGCTCACGGGCATAAAACACTGTAATTGTATGTTTAAGTCATCAGATAATGTCTTAGTTTTAATAGTCAGGTAATAATATCGTGGCACAGATCCATAGCAATGAGATTTTATATATTTCTAGAACATAATATATATTTATTTAACTCGAGGCGAAAATATTCAGCCAGTTCTGAGCTTTATGTTGTACATATACATACACAAATCACGTCTCTATCCCTTACGGGGTAGACAGAGCCTGAGGTAACAAGACCTAAAGGCCACGTTTAGCATGAGTACGGTAAGGTGTTACATTTTGAAATTGAACATCATTTTTTGCTAAATATTAGCATGCAACATTAAAAACTTATACCTATGACTTTAAATTAACTTAAATTGAAAATAATTCGCTCACTGAGTAGAACAGTGGAAACATGATAGTGATGGGTTGCTAGCCGCATCGCCTATAACATGATTCCTATGCCCATGTTGTAATCCAAAATAATACAATACAATACAAATACTGTTTATTGAACACCACAAATCAGTACAAAACAATACAGAATCAAAGAACAAAGTAGACAACAGGCGGTCTTATCGCTTAATAGCGATCTCTACCAGCCAACCAATAAGAGAAATAAGTTGGAGACAAATAATATAATAAATGTGAATATATGTCAGTTTGATTGCCAGGAATTTCGAAATTACATACACATACACAAATCACGTCTATTGATAGATAGATAGATAGATAGTCTATTGATGGATAGATTAATTTGTCACGTTTTTAAAAATACAATACATTTAAATGTCAGATATAATTAATTCACAAAAGGATAGTCAATTAAAATAAAATAAATTATAAAATAAATAACAATATTTGAATGAAAACAAAACAATAAAATATTATTAAATAAAAAGCACATACGTAATAATAATTTTATTAAATTCAAAACACTATTAAAATTGCTATTTTAAAATGTCAAATAATAATGAAATAAAATCACAAAATGTAACAATATTGTTAGAACAAAAAAAATATAGAAAAAAAAACCCTTACGGGTAGACAGAGCCTAAAGTAACAAGCGGCTATCACTATTGATTCCCCTTTCGACCTTTATGCCCACAATCATGTTAAACAAGTCATTCAGGTCTCATTACCTTAGGCCCTGTCTACCCCGTAACGGACAGAAATGTGATGTATGTACATACGTACGAGCTTGTAATTGTCATTCAAACAGATGACGCTTGGCGATAAAAATTCGCAAAGTAACAATGTCACGTGACAGCTAGTAACAGACACCAGGCGTATAGCACGCGTCACGGAACGACGAGGATCCGGGTTCGATTCCCGGCCATAGCTTTACTTTTCGGATTTTTCTGTTCTAATTTTCATTTTTTTATTTTAATTTTTTTTTGCTTCCATGCTGGCCTGGGAGCAAAGAAAAAACATAGCATGCACCAGTTGCTTCTCTTCCCTCGCAGATGGTTAAAGCCCATCGAGGGAATGGGCGAAAATCATAGGAATCATGTTACAGGCGATGCTAGCAACCCATCACTATTTTGATTCCACTATCCACCTATACGCCAACAGTGTCTTCCTAAACGTGGCCTGTGTAGGTCTTGTTAGGTACTTTAGGCTCTGTCTGTATTTTCAATTTTGAAGTCACCCTGTATAATATACATCGCGTGCTAAGTGCGGACTGCGGAATCAGACCTCAGTAATCTCTACCTCGTAAATTAGTTTAAGGTCCATTATTAATTGTAAAGTAATATAGGTAATAAAATAAAATTAACAGACCAATAACTGAGAAATTAATGGATTGACTATAGTACTGCAATTATTTATATTTATCACTTTATTATGGGTCGGAGATTAAGGTTCTGCGTATTGTGGCGTTAATTAACAATTGTAAAATCTATTAGGTATAACGTGGTGTTAACTGCCACACTCAGAGAATTCAATTAATTGTAATAGATAAAGTTTAATACGAGCCTTTGAATCCCAGAATCGTGTTAACGTGAAACTTTTACAAATCGTTTTTGTGGTTTTTTTTTTCATTATTTTTTGCTGTTAAAAGTATTCAATTTAATTTTTTTTTGGTAGTTCATCACGAACTAAATGAATGTACCTATGAAAAAATGGTTAAAACAAAATGAGGTATAAATGAAAATGTTTTTGACCATATTAAAAGCGAAATAACAAATGATTAAACTACTCATTTTCAATTTTAGCAAATTAGCAGTCAAATCGATAAATATTTTTTTTAATTTATGGCACGTCACATCAACGCATTTCAACAAACACCATATTGATACTCGCGTCACTCGGACAACTGCCTCACTCAGCTAAACAAACGCCCCCAGAATCTCAATCTTATAATTAAAAAACTTGTAAATCTTGGCGAAAATCATAGGAATGTGGCTAGCAACCGATCACTATTATGATTCCCCTTTCCACCTATATCCCCACAAATATGCTAACCGTGGCCTTTAGGTCTTGTTACTATCCATCGTACCATCTACCCCGTAAGGGATATAGACGTGATATGTGTAAAATATTGAAAAACTTTTAAATCTGCAAAGAAGAAATATTACGCCAGACATGCATAAACATATATATATATTGTATGTATGTTTAACACGCTCAGGTGTAGGCATAAACCTCAGTCTGGGTTCAAAGTACTTGAGGTCTTGTTTTATTTTTGATCTGTTTTTAAAAGACCCAACGCATCCCTGATGCACCGCTCTCGGATCAAGAACACAGTGAACCCTGTAAAAACAGTACGACAAACGATATTTAACATTATCTGACTCAAATACCATTATTGTCTGACGCGGGCGCTCACTCTTGCCTTCATTCATTATCTCTTTGTACAATATTACAGTATAGTAACTCTTTAATGCACTTAACCAAATAAAATTAATACAATGAAAATGGAAATGAAAATTTATTTTTGTAATTGGCCGCCAAGGGCTCTTTTACATGTCACTTTGAAACTACCAGCGCATTCGGAAAGACCACCAACAACGACAGAGGTACTTTACAAAGGCGAATTTATCCCTAGCAAGGGATCTTGTCCAGTTAACCTGATTTTAGAGAGGAAAGCTTAACAAACATAGGCAAACTTTGACGGAAAGACATATAGCTAACGCGATCGAGATTCATAGTGCAAGCAACAGATAAGATTCCAGGCGAAAACAAATTGCTAAGAGCATTGGAATACTTCAGGAAAAATAGTTGTTTGATTGTTTTTTGTGGTTACAACGCTCATCCCTTTTTAAAAATATCTAGTGATATACAGCGTCGTGATAGAAGGACGGACAGACTGCAGAACGTCATGGGGTCCTTTAGCAACCTTGTTATGGAACTCTAAAAATCAGTATTTAGATAAAAGAGGTTTTTGATTTAGAATTCGAAAATGATTTGAACTAAATTATATAAAATTACTGTGATACTGTTTATCTTAAGCAGCAAATTGATGACCACTAATCTGTGTACTGCGACAGCAAAGTGTACTATTGAGGGCGGGCATCGAACCCGGGTGCCGAGGCCGCACGATCCTGCCAGGGAGCGCGCTTTATCCCACTGCTGGGCTAAGTGGGCTAACCGACACAATAAATGGCAACATAATTACGCTAAAATTAAAAAAAAACGGAAAACCAGAGAAGTCCAGAGAATGTTTTACTTGAAACTTCTTGACAGATTAGTTACTGTTATCAAAAACTACTTCAAACTAGATGTATGTAAAAAAATCAAGAAAAAAACTTAACTCCTAAAGTCACACTTTTTCGGTCCCTCGTTTAATGCTCCTCTCATCTACTCGAAGGTGAACTTGTAGAGATCCCTTATAGGGATAAGTTCGCTTTTGTGTATATATTATTTATATTTTTTTGTGAATTGTATCTGTTTTTTTATATTTGTACAATAAAGCATTTACTTGCTTACTTACGTACTTACTTACTTACTTACTTACTATCTAAAATCACGTCAATTGTTGGGACATCCTGTAAATACCAATTTAATTAAAATCTTATTCGTACTCATACTCATTTATTTATAACTAGCTGTTGCCCGCGACTTCGTCCGCGTGTGTTTTTGTGATACTTACGGCTTTTCTCGATGTCAAAATTATTATTATTATGACTATTAACTTCGTCACATGAACCACTGAAAGTATGTACGAAACTATACTTTTAGAATTACGTCATGAAAATAATAATTTGCGACACGGAATCTTGAAAAAAAATCAAGTGCAAACTGGTTAATGACACATCACATTTATTTATACTTTATTTTACAAATGGTTTTATTTATAGTTTTGTTTATAGTTTCTTTATTCAAAAAAGCTAAGTACAGTTTTAATTACATCACTATTAATTTCGCCAAACTATGACGCTTATTGGCGAATACTGCGCTCACTTTAACGATATTTGTACCCTGATTAATTTAAAAAATTAAATCTATTCTAATCAAATAATACATAAATGTTTACCTGTTTTTACCTTACAACTAACAATTCATTTACTAATCCGTTTTAATTAATATTTTGCGACTCAATTTTTTCTAGCAGAAGCTTTTTTAATTTATTTTCTTGGTTTAAGTAGGTACGTAATTACAGATTATTAACACTTATTATCATTCTACAAATTAATTACCTACAGGGGCCTTGCCATAGTTGCCATGATGTCTTAATGCGATTCAGTTTAGGTTCGCTCGCTGTCAGATTTATACTAAAAGCACCAACTTTTCACAATAAAATTCTGACATGTTCGTAGCGCAGGCGTAAACGCGCCCTTTGATTTTGCTTTTTATAGGCAAAGGTACCAAGAACATACAGCCAAGCGTTTCACGCCGCCCTCATATTAATATCAGGTTTTCAAATAAGAGTGCGTTCAAAAACCGAACACGTTGTTTATAATGGCGCAATAAATAAAAACAAAAGTGTAGCATGTTGGATCTGTGCTGTGGTCAATCAATCTTTCATTCATTCTTCTCGGTCTGGGTACGGGTTTGAACTGTTGTAGCTCATAGCAATATAATTCTAATAAATGTTATTCACAATAATAAGTCAGTGTTATTAATTAATTAGCATCTCGAACTTATAGTGGATCTCAATATATAACAATGGCGACGATGGAAAACGGATTATAAAGATATAAGTGAAATAAAATTTACGCGTGGGTCTTTGAAGAAAAATTCACAATCATTTGTTTGTTTTACATGTCATTCAAAGAAGACTGGTGAGAACTGATTAGTCACATGTAGCGAGCCTGTGGTCAGAGTGAATTCGTTCGACTCGTTCGTTCATCTTCCTTCATCATTCCGTTCGTTCGGCGAATTTCAGTGACGACGCCATATTTGTTGACATACAAAATACAAATGAAAGGAAATGCTTTTGAATAATTACATCGAGCACATTAAAGAAAAGAAGACCGGTTGGATTCAAAATTTATCAAGAACAGAATTAATTACAGTTTTAGAAGAAGCTAAATTATCTACCGAGGAGGATTGCAGTATCGACCGTTTAAGAAAGCAACTAAGAGACTTAGTGAAAAGTGGACAGTTATTGTTGCAATTACCGGCGCAAACTACAACTGCCGAAAGTGGCGAAGATAAACCTACACAAATTTTAGATATCTCTACAGAAATAGCGGTACAACCAAAAATGAACAGCAATTATTATGGTCGCATAGAACTTTTCAATGGCAGTAACTTCGATCTTTTCGAACAGCAGCTAGAGTGCATTATAACCTTAAACGATGTTCCGGAAGAGAAGAAAACGCCATTGCTGTTAACAAATTTAACGCCAAAAGTTCTGGAGACATTAAATCATCTCTGTGCTCCAGATAAACCTCTGAAGAAAGAGTATTCTAAACTCATTAAATTGTTGGAGGAAAGGTTCGCAAAATCGACGTCGTCTGTATTAGACAGAGCCACTTTTCGATCTCGCAACCAAGGACCTCAAGAAACAATAGAAGAATATATTATTGAACTAAAGAAATTAGCCAAAAAATGTGCCTTTAAAGATATGGAGGATCAAGTAAAAGAAAAATTTATAGATGGAGTCAGCAAACCACTAATAAAATTCGAGTTGCTCAAGAACGGCGAGAATACTTTGGAGAAGTTAATAATATTAGCCAGGACAGTAGAAGCGGCAATGAAACAATCAAATATAAACGACTATGAGTCATTGACCTCTTCCAATGCCAATGAGTCAAAGGAAATGTTCTATGCTGGGCAAAGAAAAACTTCAGGAAGAGTTCTAACTAAATTATCGAAGCAAACAAACCGGTTTAAACAAGATCAAAATCAACAACATACTCAGAAAAAAGAAGAAATGACATGTTTTATATGCGGAAAAAACAATCATCTACAAGCGCAGTGTTCATTAAAAAATAAATTTTGTTCTGAGTGCGGCAAACAAGGACATATTTTTAAAGTGTGTCGTTTTCGTCAATCGCACAAACTGGATGTTGTGGATGAAGATATTGAAAGTGATATACAAAAACTATTTGTGAGTGAGGAGGACAATGCTACGATGTACAGTATGTATAAAAATTGTTTAGTCAATAGGAAGGTGCCGGCACAGTATGTTGATATCACAGTTGAAGGGAAATCAGTTAATTTGGAACTAGATACTGGGTCAGAGGTTAGTACCTTGACAGTTGAGGACCAAATTAAATTATTTCCCAGTAAAAATGTTGAAGATACCAACATTTCATTCAAAAATTTTGACCAGAGTTTGTCAAAGCCAATAGGGATTGTGAAAAATATAAATGTTGAGTGGAATAACTTACAAAAACAAGTAAGTGTTTATATTGTCAATAATGACAAGCCAAGAATACTAGGTAGAGATTGGCTTAATGCATTTGGACAGTGGCCTTTGGAATTAAATAAGCAAAATTGTGATCAAAAGCATAATGAAACTTGTAATCCAGTCGAAGTAATTAAAAACAAGTTCATGGAAGTATTTACACCGGGGTGGGGAAATTTTAAGGGAGAATGTATTACTTTGAAGTTAAAAAGTGATGCAAAACCAGTATTTTTGCCTGTGAGACAAGTTCCTTTTGCACTGAAAGATAAAGTAAAAAATGAAATTAAAAGATTATTAGACAACAAAAGAATTGAACCAGTCAAATACAGTGAGTGGGGTACTCCTGTTGTTCCTATTTTAAAACCAGATGGATCTATACGATTATGTGGTGACTACAAGGTTACACTTAATCCACATGTTAATGTTTAATGTTTTTTAATGTTTTTTCAAAATTGACACGCTTTTCCGGCTATTATGTCTTATGTACATTTGTATCTATCTATTTTCTTCGTAGTATTATTTTGTTTGTAACTATTACCAACTACTTATACCGAGGAAGCTGATTTTCTTGAGTTCCGCTATTTTGTGCGTAATCACCTCAAAAATCAAATTTCAAGAAAACTGAGAAATTATATTTACCTGTATTAAATTGGAAGTATTATTTAGCAATTTCAAAAGGTTACGCTTCATTGGTTTTTATTGTATAGGTGTATGAAGTTAATTAATTTAAACACAAAACCCTCTTTTTTGCGCTTCTGGATGAGATTTAAAAAAAATGCTAAAACAGGTATTTCTTTATTTTTATTACTAAGTATTTATTCTGAGTTTCATGATTCTAGAACAATCTAATTTTCTTTTTTCATACAAACTTTAACCCCCCTTTTCACCCCCTTTTTCCAAAATTTTCCACAATTTCTGTAGCCTATATCCTATTCTGAATTTATTGGAATCGATTTGTCAACATTTCATTAATATCCGTTCAGTAGTTTTTACGTGATGCTCAGTCAAACAAACAAACAAACAAACAAACAAAAATTTTAAAAATGGTTTTAATATGTTCAGTTATCGATTTTAAGTCACCCTGGTCGGTTTTTTTTTTTAAATCTTCAATGTACAGATTTTTTGGTCTCAACGATTTTATTATATGTATAGACTAGCTTCTACCCGCGACTTCGTCTGCGTAGAATTATGCAATAAACTTTCCTCTTGAATCCCTCTATCTATTAAAAAAACAGCATCAAAATCCGTTGCGTAGTTTTAAAGATCTAAGCATACATAGAGGGACTGACAGAGCGGAAAACAACTTTGTTTTATACTATGTAGTGATAGGTAATTTTATTATTGTTATTATTACATATCAATTATTTTAACGTGGCCTGTACGTCTTGTTACCTTAGGCTCTGTCTACCCCGTAAGGGATAAAGACGTTATTTGTGTATGTATGTATGTATGTAATTATTTTAATTATTTTTGGTCATCAATCCATAGGGTGTGTTTTTTCTAAATAAATTATTTTTTTTCCATCGAATATCCACGATTGGCACATCACTAGCGTCAATCCTCTTTATTGGCTCCTGGCGATGCGCGAGCGCATCTAGCGCTGTCCCTGCGCCGTTCCGATGCCTGCGATACGTCAGGAGCGGTTTTAATTGGCGCACGCCTCGGCCTTTTTTGCACGTCTTGTAAAAGGTTGTTTGTGACTGTGATTTCGTTTTGTTAAAGTCGTTAATTCGTGCCGTTTTTTTTGACATCATAAAAAGTTTAAGAAGCCATTTAAAAAAAACAAAAATTAAAAAAATCTTTTGTAAATTAAGTAAGTTTGTGAGTCAAAGGCCTTTTTACCTTGAAATTTGGTAAAATCATTGTATAGAATGCTTTCATTATGAAACTATCGTGAGACTTAATCATCATTACACATAAACGAGCGTGTGAGCGAACCTTTACGGAGTGACGTGATCAGTGTTGTGTGCTGCCCTACATATGACAATAATAAAAATAACGATGAAAACGAGGGTAGTTGTGCGCCGCTGTCAGTTGCGTCGAACAGCCGCGCGAGCAGAGCGCTGGCGCGCAGTGTTCGTTTCGCTGCCGCCGGGGCGAGCGCTCCAAGAAGAAGGACTACGAAATAGTTCGAAGTATGTCGAGCATCACTCGACTTTTCTCATACGTGAGTTATCCGTTTATGTGTAATGATTGTATAGAATGGATTACAATGCAAGTACGGCTAACAAAAAAGTTTTTTTTTTTTTTTTACTAAAAGCTTGTATTTAATATCGGAAAGACCAGCATTACTTAGAACTTGTTGATAGAAAGTTGTAACAAAGTATTTACATAAAAACATAAAATACAATGTTTTGAGGCATTGCTACAATATCATCACTACATAGTATAAAACAAAGTCGCTTTCTCTGTCCCTATGTCCCTATGTATGCTTATATCTTCAAAACTACACAACGGATTTTGATGCGGTTTTTTTTAGTAGATAGAGTGATTCAAGAGGAAGGTTTTTATGTATAATTCTACGCAGACGAAGTCGCGGGCAGAAGCTAGTACACTATAATCTTTAAAATAATTATTAATTAATCATGCTAAGCGTGGCTTTAGGTATTTTTACATTAAGCTCTGTCTACCCCGTAAAGGACAAAGAAGTAAATTGTGTTTGTGTGTAATTATTAATTAAAACATTAATATCTCATTGTGTGCGGAAATATTATTTTATGCCAAAGCTGTATTATGAAATTCCCCACTATTTCTGCTGGGGGTTGATTTTTGTTTGCCTTGCTCACGAGTCTGCTGTTGCAGGTGGCGACTTCACTCACCGTATATACAGGGTGATTGTTTTTGAAAGAACTTCTAATTTTCAGATATTTTAATAGATATAAGCTAAAGTTGATTCAAAGCATTTTCAGACACAGTAATATAATCATGAATTATTTATAGGTATGTAGGTATGTAGGTCATTTGTGGAAAACCATGCGTTTTATGCATGTTCAGTGTACCTAACATATTAATTTTTCCTTGAAAACTTAACTTAAAACATAATTCTTCCGACTTAGTATATTTTTAAAACAGTGAATTCAAACTTTATGAACAAACAAATCCTCGCCACAACAAATCTTAGTCAGTGCATTTTTTTGTTTAGCAAGCTTTCACTATTATGCATTTATTGCACAAACAGCTAGTAAAATAAGTATCACACATTACAAAAAAAGGTTTTTCCCTTTCACATACATTATTACCAACATCCCGTAGCAACAATTACCGCCGCCACGAAACCTGCTCGGGTGCAATTAGCTCAAACACTGAAATCGCATTATTGGTCGCAGAAAAAGGAGCAACCTGTATATTGAAAAGTTCAATGAGCAAGTTCGACATTTTCATTTAGGGTTCCGTGTTTACTTTGTTCTAATATATTTAAAAATTAAAATTGAAAAATATAAAAAGAAAAATTAAATTAAAATAATAATACATATCAATTTTAAAATTTAAATTTTCTATAGGCGATGCGGCTAGAAACTCATCTTGTTACTCCAGGCTCTGTCTACCCCTTGGATTTCCCTTGGTAATCCGTCTCGTTGACTTTTGACCTTTGGCCACACGAAAGAGAGTTTTTGCTTTTCCTTTTTTATATCCACCATTTTTCCCCTTCTTTTAAGTTCTTCCTACTGGTCTGGGAGTAAAGAAAAAATAAAGAATTTACCAGTTGCTTCTCTTCCCGCGCAGATGGTAAACGCCCATCGAGGGAATGGGCAAGTCTTAGAAATCATGTCATAGGCGATGCGGCTACCCATCACTATTTTGATTTCCCTTTCCACCTATACGCCCTTAATCATGTAATGTGGCCTTAAGGTCTTACCTTAGGCTCTGTCTACCCCGTAAGGGATAAATACGTGATATATGTATGTATGTAAAATTTTACTAAGGATCCCTAAAAAGGCCAACTTCAAGGCTTAGCAGTTCCGTACGCGAACGTCATATTCGGAATCAGAAGTTTTATTCGGAAAGTGTTTTTCTTTAACCAAATGAAAAGTTTGTAAGTCCGCGATGAAATATCGCCGTGTTTTTCTGTGAGGAAAAATGGAATTTTCCAAGGGGATAGTTAATGGTGATTTTTATTGGATTTAAGTAGTTATAGTGATTTGTGGAGTTTGGCCAAAACCGAATAAAATGTTCTTGGTCAAAAACAAACAACTTTAAAAACACCCTGTAGCTAGAGACGCCCACAGTCAAAAAAAACTTAGTCATATTAAACATAGCTTTAAGGTCTTTTATGTATGTATGTATGTAAACTTCATTGTGCAAAATAAACATAAGGCAAATACAATTGACAAACACTGAGATACGAGTACATGTAAAAAGGCAGACTTATCCCTTTAAGGTCTGGTTACCTTAGGCTCAGTCTACCCTTAAGGGATAAACACGTGATTTATAAATATTTTATTGAATCAGGCGTCACTTTGCGGAGGTCGATTTCAATGAACAAAATATTTGTATTTATATTAAATTTGTGTAACAGTTTGCGGGTGGTAGGGCCTTGTGCAAGGTCCGTCCGGATCGCTACCACCATCTTACTCGCTAATCCTGCCGCTAAGTAGCAGAGCTTGCACTGCTGTGTTCCGGTGTGGAGAGTAAGACAGCCGGGGAAATTACGGGCACAAGAGGCATTTCATCTTAGTCCTCTAGGTTGGCAACGCATCTGCAATCCTCCCGGGGTTGCGGGTGTCTATGGGCAGTGGTGATCACTTACCATCAGGTGACCCACTTGCTCGTTTGCCTTCCTATTCACATAAAAAAAAAAAAAAAAAAAAAGTTGTGCTCACTAAACTTTGATAATGATCGGTAGGGGGATCGAAACGCGTCAGTGTTTGTGTGGTGTAAGGGCTAATTAAGTTTGTGGGATTTATATGTGTTTTGTGTGGCTGTAGTGGAGGGAGGGATTGTATGAAAAGCATAAATTTCGCACAGGCTTGGTTAACTTGCACGTGAGTAGCGGAGTAGCAAGGTAAATATGATTTGTTCATTTCACGTGATTTATGTATGTAATGCATTCTTGTAGCTAAATATTGTTGTCTTACTAAATACAAGATAATCTCAACGCTGTCTACGTTAAAAAAAATTAAGGAGGTTAGAAAAAACTAAATCGTTTTTTTTTTAACTGGCCAAGTGTGAGTCGGATTTGAGGACTAAGGCTTTATTAAAAATCGGCCAGTGACAATAATATCCAGTGTTAGCAGAACCACGCTCCAAAACAAAATGTATGCAGTGTGAGGCCATTTTTATATTGGTTATAGTTATGACATAGAGAGGCAGACGTAAAATTATTCTGTTTTTAGTATTTCTTGTTATAGCGGCAACAAAGATACGTCATCTGTGAAAATTTCAACTGTCTATCACGGTTCATGAGATACAGCCTAGTGACAGACAGAAAGACAGCGAAGTCTTAGTAACCCTAAAAATGCACTCCAAAACGCACCGATGGCGGAAGCTTGCAAGTTTCAACGCAAAGCTTTTTCATAAGGCCAAAGTTCAATTAGCTTATTCCGAAATTTGATTGCAAAGTTCTGGGAGAAGTTAAAGAAGCTTAAAGCTTCCGCTGAAGTTTTCAATGGACGCTTTTAATATCGATCCTATGGACGGGTGCTCGATTTATGATTCATGAACTGATTGTGCAACAACATAGATACATAAGAAGCAGCAGATGGTAAAAGCTCATCTAAGTCTTAGGTATCATGTTATAGGCGATGCGGCTAGCAACCCATCACTATTTCGATTTCCTTTTCCGCCTATACGCCCTTAATCATGCTCAACGTGGCCTTAAGGTTTTGTTACCTTACGCTCTGTCTACCCCGTAAGGGATAAAGACGTGATTTCTAGTCAAATTTTAGAAATCGGTCGTTGTTTTACTAAGAGTGCGATATGCATGTATGTAGATACATAAATCACGTCTTCATCCTTTACGAGGTAGACGGAGCCTAAGGTAACAAGACTAAAAGGCCACGTTTAGCATGATTGTAGGCGTATAGGTGGAAACGCGATCAAAGTAGTGATGGGTTGCTAGCCGCATCGCCTATAACATGATTCCTAAGATTTTTGCCCATTCCCTCGATGGCCTTTTACCATCTGCACGGGTAAGACCAGGTCAGACCAAGATTTAATTTATTTTTATGCAAGTTTAACTCAAATTAATATGAGACAAGTTGGTCTTACAAGTCATAACATTATTAAAAAACGCAGCCAAACCTTACAGCACAAAAAAGCATTCCAGGGAGATTTATGCGACCAATATTCCCGGGAGCCAGCCCCGTTTTAAAAATGTATTAGAAAACTCCATTGATTTATAGTTATTGGACATTATTTGCCAGGAACCGATAGTTGGTTTACTATCTAGGATTTAAGACCGGCCCGTGTTTAATGACACCCATAGAGTAATTAACCAAAATACTTAAGTTATTTATTTAAGTGTTCTTCCATGCTGGTCTGGGAGCAAAGAAAAAACTGAATGTTCCAGTTGCTTCTCTTCCCGCGCAGATGGTAAAAGCTCATCGAGGGATTTTCCGAAAATGTTAGGAATCATGTTATAGGCGATGCGACTAACCCATCACTATTTTGATTCCCCGTTGCAACTGAGAACAATGTTAACATCTTCATATGTATGTACATGACTTGACAATGAATAAATAAATAAATAAATAAACTATAAGCAACCCATCCCTGATTTGATTCCCCTTTACAGCCATACGCCCACAATCATGCTAAACGTGGTCTTTAGCTCTTGTTACTTTAGATTCTGTATACCCCGTAAGGGATAATGACGTGATTTATGTATGTACCTATATATAACTTGAAGATACTTATTCCATATCGATCATACGTAATAGCTTGATCAACTCTTATGACCTGCTTGACCTTCGGCTGTCCAATCGGAGTGCAGCAATCGCCAATTTCGGCTTGGCGTAATTTAATTTTATAATATGATGTTTTGACTCCCCTTTCCACCTTTACGCCCACAACCATGCTAAACGTCGCCTTTAGGTCTTGTTACCTTAGGCTCTGTCTACCCCGTAAGGGATATAGACGTGATTTATGTGTGTGTGTGTGAATTATATATATGTAATAATAATAACGAATTACATATTTCCACTCTATACGGTGTTTGCTCTATAATGAGAGCTATGTAACGGGTGGTTTTGAGTGTCAAAGACCAAAGATAGCTACAATTTATTTTGCCTGTCTTTCCGCCAGACGCTAAACTATCTAAAAAATAAAAAACACAGTTATTTTTCGAAGATCATTTTTCAAAAAAAATCCTTTACTTGTCTTGTGAAGTGCAACTTATAGCCAGATATTCCTAATTCTAAGTTTTGTATTCTTGATATGAGAGCGTTGAGAAGTATGGAAGGTGTATCACTGAAAGATAGAATAAGGAATAGTGTGATAAGGGAACGTGCTGGTGTGAAAGAGGATATAGTGACTAGAATAGAAAAAAGTATGCTTAGTTGGTTTGGTCACGTAGAGCGGATGGATGAAAGTAGACTAACTAAACAGATCTATATGGGGAGTGTGAATGGTAACGTTGGGAGGGGAAGACCTAGACGGACGTTTTGGAAAAAGGTCAGGTCAGGAGTACCCGAAACCGACGAGCATGTATGAAGAGATTGATGAATGTGGATGAAGCGAAAGAAGTATGTCAGGATCGTAGCAAGTGGAACAAAGTAGTATCTGCCTACCCCTGTGGGAAAGAGGCGTGACGGTATGTATATATGTATGTATGTATGTATGTATTCTTGATCGAAGTTCTAAGTCAACGAGAAATATCTCGTAGTTTTTGATTCAAAGAACTTAGTGTAAGTTTTCGGTCACAAAATACGTTTCGAACGCGTTTGCGTTGAAATGTCAAATACTATGAGAGTTTGTTGCTGTTTCGTTCCGCAAGTGGCGCTGCCAATTATTCCATAGTAATTGAGACGTTTACGTGAACGCGTTCGAGACGTTTTTATATGCGACAACTTACACTAGACACTCAGTTTGTTGCCGTTTCGATCCGCAAGTGGCGCTGCCAATTTTCCCATAGTAATTGAGACGTTTACGTGAACGCGTTCGAGACGTTTTTATATGCGAAAACTTACATTAGAAGCTCAGTTTCTCAATAATACACTTTTAAAATAAAACTAAGGAACTTAATGATCTATCAACTATTAATAAAACTTCGTTATCCTAACGAAAAATTGGCAGACATGTCATGCTGGCAGACAGACAGACAAGTGATTCTTTCTGCGGAACCCTAAATAGGCCTAGTGAGTGTGACACACACACACACGCAGAAACAATGAGCCAATGTTTATATTTTACTCAAACTAATAGAAGGATTTAATGAAGATGAAAAATATTCTAACGTTAATTCGACAAAACTCGTCCAGGACGACCTTACTCGACATTAACTTTTAAGTTATTGGCTCACTCAGAATCAGAGTTAAGTGCCCTTTGGTGAGGTCATTGGATTTAGGTAACGAACGAACGAGAACTATCTGCAAATTAAAGGTTGTTCCCCCTAATCACTGGGTTTGAGTTGTTTTTAGGGATCAGTACGTCAAAAAAAACGGTGCTTTTATGAGCAGTTTAAGCAAAAAAGTTAACTAAGCATAACTGGTAGAGGTGGATGGTAGCTTGAAGCTATAAAAATAAGTATCTAAATACAAACATGCAACTAAATACAAATATGAAAATGTATTTGGGGAATTTCTGAAAGAAGAATAAGAATAAGAAATCTTTAGTAGCTGATACAGACACACAAACAGAATATTTCCCATGGATACTTATTCTAACCAGCCAAATGGCCGCCACTCAGCTATGTGTCACGATAAGATCCAGGATAACTAGGGTATAATACATTTTTTATGCAAAAAATTCTAAAATCGGAGAAAATAACATAATTGTACCCTATTCCTGAAATTCCCCATTTTCATTTAAAAACCGTGGTTGCCTTGTAGGATGTAATATTTCGTTGGCATACACATTGATTTTCGTCTGTAACAATATTTTGAAAATGTCTAACTGTATTAAGTCTTCCACGCTGGCCTGGGAGCAAAGATAAAACATAGAATGTACCAGTTGCTTCTCTACCCACGCAGATGGTAAAAGCCCATCGAGGGAATGGGCTAAAATAATAGGAATCATGTTATAGGCGATGAGGCTAGCAACCCATCACTATTTTGATTCCATTTTCCACCTATACGCCCACAATCTTGCTAAATGTGGCCTATAGGTACCTGTTACCTTTATAGGCTCTGTGAGGATGGGCGTTGGGAGACAACTAATGTAGACGAGTTTTGAGTAAATACTGTCCTTTATTACACAATTAGCCTACGCTTATATAGTGCTACATACTGGGAGAGTGTGAGTGTGGCACAGCTCACACTACACCTCCCCCCTTGAAAAGAAAAAAAACATAAAAATATTATCTATGTGTAACTAATTATTTTAATAAACTTAAATCTGACTTTTAATGAATTTAACATGACAATCTATCCAATTTAGTTTCTGGTGACAAAATTACATTTTCTTAATTATATTAATTTTCTTACATTTTGTTACAAAATGGTCTGTATTTTGTAGAAAATTTACTCCATTTTTTTTTTTAGTTTTTTTTTCACAAATTTCTACCATTTAGTATCTAAGAGTAAAACTTAATACTTCACCATAACGCTTGGTTATTATTATTAATCATCACTTACAACTAACTTAATAATAGCACGCTTTGCTGATGAGATACAAAACAAAAGTAATACAAGACGCAGTTGCTTCGTTATTTTTTTTTTTATTTACATTGTGTTACTCTTAAAAATATATATATTTAGTTATTTATATTTGTTTAAAAATTTGCTTAATATTTTTCTGTATTTCATATCTTCTTAACTTCAGACTCTTTCATTTATATATTATCTTCGTCTCAGTGCCTAGTGGCCTTTCTTTCAATCTATTCTTTTAGACACTTCTACTTTTATAATTTATTTATCTTTCTTTAATAATACTTCTCCTTAGTGAGCAATTTTAGCTTCACTTTTTGGCATGGTGCACACTCCACATCTTATTTATATGGTCGGCCGACCTTATTTCACATATTCATTTATTTATTCAGGATACAGGTTTTTTTTTTTTTTTTTTTTTTTACTTTCGTGCGCGCACATACATTAAACCATTTATAACATAATACACAGGCAGTTCATTTAACACTTCCATACTTAATTTGCATTCCTTGTGTCCAAGAGTCCCCACGAGTGATAGCTCGACCGCCTCATGGTCGAAGTTCAAGGATTTCCTACCTGCCCTGTATCCTGGGTGCACCTTGCTACCAGCTCGCTCAACAGCGCATCTCGTGCTACTGTTGATAACGACTGATATTTTCCTTCTTTTATTCTACGCACATAATCCATTACATAAATTCTCATTCATAAACTATCTAACTACTCTTGCATAAATGAAAGCATATCAGCTCATAAGAATTCCAATAACTCTTAGGTGGCCTGCCTAATCGCTCTTTGGCAAACTTATTTGCTTCCGCTTTCCCAACTCGTTGCTTACAAAGCATTCTTTCAAAACTGTACCACTGCACTTTTTTAAAATAACCCTATTCTGTCTTTGCCTACACAATATCTTTCATATCGCCTTTTTTCTAATCTTATTCAAACTCTTCAGCATCAATGCAGTACCTACCTACACATAATTTCGTAAAAACAAAACCAATATCAAATTTAATCTTTATGTCTGCAATCTGTATTGCACATTGCAACAATAATAATGTGTACAATAATTTTAATCACTCTATGTAGTAAAGTTATTTTTTCAAATTATTTAAAAAAGGTTACGGGATGATCAGTCCGTTAGCTTTTATTAAATTATTTTCAAATTTACCTTTTATTTTTGAATAACTATTTGTATCTAACATATTACTTAAAATGGCACGTTACTTTTCCTGAAAACTAAGAATTGAAAAAAAAAAAAAAAAATTGTATATCGGTTTACCTAAACGTCACATAAAATAATTTCATTACATGATAATCTAAAAGTTCTATAAACGTTGCATAGTGACGAACTTACCTTCGGTAATCTGAGCTGTAATAACAGACATTGCATGCCTATCCATATTTGATGATCTATCCATATGAGGTCATCTTACTTACGACTGTTACTATGAACAATGACTGTCTATTTTTAGAGAGCAAGTTTATATATTTTAAATGTATTTATAGTAAGTTTATTCGTTTTTGTATTTAAAAGGAAATCAAGTACCTAGTCATTTAAATTTGCGTCGTGAATCAAAATTACTTATTATTCTCAAAATTAATATTCAAATCACAATTGCGTTCTTGTACCATTAAAATTTCATCAAAATCTCAATGTATAACTTTTAATTTACTTCTTACAAAAAAAAAATTAAAACTATTATCTCATCAACAAGCGGCACCTACAAATACATAGTTGTAAATACAAAAAAAAAAATAATTCTAACTGTTTTTAATAGGAAGTGATTAATTCTAAGCCAATAAAACCTTAAACTCTTTGTTGTTGTTACAATCCTGGTCCGTCTTGTCCATTAGCGATACCTTCTATCTTCTGCATACCAAAACGACACCATCAACTCCCTGCTGCTCCTCTCAGGACTCCGTCACCTCTCGACACCATGCACTACCCTGCAGCCTCCTGATCTTTTCCTCTGCTCATCCTCTGGACTGCTACATCTCCCGGCAGCATCCTTTAAAATCCTTTTTATTTTCAATTTTTTTTTCCATCTCCTTATTCTTCATTTTCGTCTGCTTTTATTTAAGTAAAGTAGGTATATACGTACATATATTATGTATTTTATTCTTCATGTTTCTCCAGTATTTCTTAAATCTCAGTTTTTTTTCTTTTTGTACCTATATCTTCTTCTGCTTTTAAACGCGTAAGTAGTATCGTACATTACAGTTCTAAATTATTTCTACTCAGTGTCTGTTTCACTTCACTTTCCACTTCACTTTATTCTTCTTTTTTTCCATGAATATTTATCGACTTTTTATTTAACTTTTACCACTGGTCGGCGCAGCGCGCCACCAGTGCAGCGCCAAGGCCGCACTGGCAGGGTCGCCATGTGAGGATGGGCGTTGGGAGACAACTAATGTAGACGAGTTTTGAGTAAATACTGTCCTTTATTACACAATTAGCCTACGCTTATATAGTGCTACATACTGGGAGAGTGTGAGTGTGGCACAGCTCACACTACAGCTCTGTCTACACCGTAAGGGATAAAGACGTGATTTGTGTATGTATGTATGTGTATGTATTAATGTACGGGGCCTCAAGGGCGTGTTTCCGTCTCACGCTTTATCGGTTTTTTATTGAGTATTAATTTACAGTGCTATCGTAAAAAATGGGTCCATGAGTCACTAAAGGTTTTTTCTGCAAATGCAGTTCTGCACGAAGGTATTTAAATCGCTATGAAAAGGAATAAGAAAAAAAATTAAATCGCAGTTGGAATTGACTAATAATCTAAATATACGTCAATAGATTGATTTAAAGTATATGAGTCAGGTCAAAAATTAATTCTTGCACTGATTTTTCAAAAACAATGAAATTTTCTTTTGACGATTCAAAAACTGTTAAATTAATTAAAACATTCATGGAACATTTTGTTGACCGCTTTTTAAATTTATCATAATAATTGATCGTGCTAATTAGGATCTGACTACCCCGTAAGGATAAAGACGTGATTTATCTGTGGATGTTAAATTTATTAAAACCTTCCTGGAGAGAAATATATCTAAAATAGTACGAATACTTAACGGATAGGTACTTTTTCCCAAAATCTAAAAAAAGTTACTAAATTCTATTTTTTTGACGTAATATGACGTGTGAGAGCTTTCTTCCTCCGAATAACCAGGTCTTAGACTTAATTCTTTTGTGCAACATGCGAGACTGACAACAACTCAAAGCTAAGCGCTTCATATCACACGCAACATAGCGACAGATATACAAACTTTTTCCTTCGCGGAACAAATCAAAAAATAACACCATCACTCTTTTAACCAATTTAACAAAATATACACGACATTGAATATTAACGACATCTTGAAACGCCCAAAAACCTAACAAAGATAAGCTACATTCATAAATATCGCCAGAAAACCTAAGCCACTATCTTTCCGAGCCATCTTATCGAAATCTCGAAAACATCGAATACCAGAGACATTTCTAAATATATTACACGACAAACATGTAGGGCATTCGACAAACAACGATTGGCATTCAGACTTTCTAGGAACATTGGTCTTAACGACATAAAACATAGTCTAATGGCATATAGTTCGTCCGATGACCCGGCGGTTGAACTTTGAAAAAAAAAACGGTATAAAACGAGCTATTGTTTTGTCCAGTATGGTATGAGCTCTGAATAGGTTTTGTTACGGTGTGATAACTACGGGATTATGCATAGGTAAATTTTATGATGGGCCAACACACAAATTGGTATAGACCGACCGCATAAATGAGTCCTCGCCCGCGTCCAAATGATCATTTTCTTCCAAAAATTAACTATCTATGCAACGGAAAAACATAGAATGTATCAATTGCTTCTCGTCCGCGCAGATGGTAAAAGCGCATCGATGCAATGGGCGAAAATCTTAGGAATCATGTTATAGGCGATGCGGCTAGCAACCCATCACTATTTTGATTCCCCTTTCCACCTATACGCCCACAATCATGCTGAACGTGGTCTTTTTAGGTCTTGTCACCTCAGGCTCTGTCTAGCCCTTAAGGGATTAAGACGTGATTTGTGTATGTACGTATGTTACAATAAAAAATTGAAAACCTAAAAAAGTCCACGTGTAAAACTAAATTTATCAACTTTATAACTAAGCATCGAACTAAAACGTCCAAAAACACATTTCCCAAAACGGAACGGTGATGTCACACGCGACGATAAATCGTTGTCGATGCCCGGCTATCGACTGTCGACAAACGAACATGAATACAATTTGTAAGATAAAATAATGATTAAGGTTGCGAAACGTTGCGTCACGAGCTCACGGCGCATGATTAAACTTGCAAAAGCAAAATACAGCCGAGTAAAGGTTAGTCGCGTTTAGGGACGGGAGCTTATCGATATTATTTGAAAGTTTAGTAATTATTTCTAAACGATGAGTTTATTTTCTATTTACATCACAAAAAAGCAGCTTTTCGTAAAAAGTTTGTGTCAGTTTTTTAATATGGATATTTAATTTGTTTTTTTTTTTAATTTAAGTAAGTATTAAATATTTTTATTTTATTTTATACTCGCGTACTGCCCTCGTTATGCAAAAAGCAAAAAAATTAACATAAACATACATACACACATATATCACGTCTTTATCCCTTACGGGGTAGACAGAGCCCAAAATAACAAGAACTAAAGGCTGAGTGAGTGATTGTGAGTGTACGTACAGGTGGAAAGAGGAATCAAAATAGTGCTGAGTTGCTAGCCGCATCGCCTATAACATGATCCCTAAAATTGACATCTGCGCGGGAAGAGAAGCAACTGGTACATTTTGTTTTACATTTACTCCCAGACCAGAATGGAAGAATTCAATCTATCTTATGTTGTACAAATGCTTGACTATGATCGATTTGTTGCCCTAGGGGTTCCGTCTCTGCAACTTTTTCCTCTTATATCCATATCGATACTTGCCCCATCACTACTGGTGCGCAGTACCGATCATTGTCAATTGGTTCGTGACCAAAATATACGTATCCGCTTATTATCTTAATAATTTTGTGAACAATCTCGGCTTGACTCATTTTCAGCAGATCCAAGGTTCACTAAATACGGTCCGTTTTGAACTAGACTTTATTTGCGGTAACCTATAAACGCAGTAACTAATCTACATAAAAAGCTGTGCTAACCAATCGAGGACTACTATCTATCTATCTACAGCCATTGTCCGTCGACTGCTGGACGTAGGCCTCCTTCATATTGCGCCAACTTTAGCGATCCTGGGCTTCCTTCATCCAGCCACTGCCAGCTGTCCTAAGGTCATCCATCCAACGCGTCGCAGGGCGTCCCACACTACGCTTTCCCAAACGTGGTCTCCACTCTAGGATACGTTTGCTCCAACGGTTGCCAGAGTATCAATATATAAATATAGAGTCCGTAATTCTAGTCCGTAAACCTGATCTCATAATTTAAATTCGCCTCTCTTATAACCATGTGTGGCATATCCCTTACGGGATAGACAGAGCTATGGTAACAGTACCTAAAGGCCACGTTTAGCATGACTGTGGGCGCATAGGTGGAAAGGGGAATCAAAATAGTGACGGGTTGTTAGCCGCGTCGTCTGTAACACGATTCCTTAGATTTTTGCCCATTCCCTCAATGGGTTTTACCATGTTCGCGGGCGGAGAAGTAACTGGTACATTTATTGTTATTCCTTTGCTCTCGGAAGTATGCAAGTAATGATAATTTTTATCACTACATAGTATAAAATAAAGTCGCTTTTTCTGTCCTCATGTCCCGATGTATGCTTATATCTTCAAAACTACACAACGGATTTTCATGCGGTTTTTTTAATAGGTAGAGTGATTCAAGAGGAAGGTTTGTATGTATAATACATGCATAATATACCGTGCGAAGCCGGGGCGGGTCGCTAGTTATAAATAAATAACAAAAAAACTGTGCGAATTTACATTTGACATTTAGCTTTGCAAACGCAAATTATGCGTTGTTTGTGGATTAGTTACTTATTTGTACTGTATCGGTGGTTAAGAAAAATTATGATTGTAAGGAAACTAGGTCAAAAGTAAGGTTACTGCTTTATTGCTTAGTTTAATGATCTAAAGGTATTTGATTATGTTAGCTTCACTTTAGTTTTGTATAGGTTATTGCTTACAAAGTGCACACGAACTGTCACAATACATTTTATAATTATAATGTGTCATTTCTTTCATGCTATTTTGTGAGTAAAGAAAAAACGTAGAATGCACCAGTTGCTTCTCTTCCCGCGCAGATGGTAAAAGCCCATAGAGGGAATGGGCGAAAATCGTAGGAATCGTGTTATAGGCGATGAGGCTAGCAACCCATCACTACTTTGATTTCCCTTTCCACCTATACGCCCTTAATCATGCTAAATTTGGCCTGTAGGTCTTGTCACCTTGGGCTCTGTCTACCCCGTAAGGGATAAAGCGGTGGATTGTGTATGTATGTGTATGTAGTTCTACTTTCAAATATTGACTAGAATAGCAAACGAGCAATACTATAGTTAATTGCAGTAAACGCGATAGTAAAAAAATACTTTACCGTTAAATTCTGTTGAATCGACGTCGTATTAAAAAACTGTCATGATCATCGTCATATTTATTCAATTCCATTAAAGAAACTGATTAGTTGATTACTCGCAAAATAATCCTACTTCCTACTATAATAATCCTATTTCTTGCGGAGCATGGATGGATGGATAGATGTTTGTTACTCTTTCACGCCAAAACGGCTGGATAGATCTGGATGAAATTTGGAACATAGATAGATTATGGTCTAGAATAGCACATAGGCTACTTTTTATCCCGGAAAATTGCGCAATTCCTGCGGGATAGCGATAAACGAATTCCATTCAAACGAAGTAAAATAAATATATTATTGCGCCTGAAGAGCCAATGAAATTAATGATTAATGAATGCCTTTAATAGGTATTGACCTACAACAAACAACGACGCACTCGTACAAATACCTCATTAGGATAAAGTTCCAATTAGCAAAGAAAATAAATATCAACATTGATCCGCAGTGCAAATAAAATTACACAATGATTTCATTAAAAATCTACGCAGTTGTGGTCGATATCGCATGTTTGTTTTATTGTAATAAGTCCAAGCCCATTTATGGCTAATAACGAATGACCACACCACTTTTTCCAGTGTCAACGCATCCAATACTGCGTTTATGCGAGCGCTCGTCCTGACGCTGCGAAGAAGAAACGCAATGTAATGTTAAATAAGGGGAATGACGTTCGAGTGTATTTTTTATAAGTAGAGGGCATTAGTACCTGTTCGAACTTGTTGAGATTGGGACAACTCACGCATCAAGTCCTTGCAGTGAGTTAGGAAGGAATTATGATGACTGTCTGCATGATATTTTAGATGAATTACCAATGAATGATTGAAGTATCGAGTTATGTCGCAGTTTAAAGTTTGACTAAATCAAAATAACATTTTGGAAAAAGACAGTACTTTGCACATTGATATGCCAGCCTTTTTTTTGAACAATTTAGTTTTCCCTCCTTTTTTTGTCCATTGTAAACTATTTAATTAATTTATGTACTTTTTTAGTCAATGCACATAAGTCGGGTTCTATCTATTTATTACTTTATTTACGTAAAAGTTTATGGATTACGTAATATATTTTATCTGTGTATCGTTTCGTGAGTTACAGACGGTTCTGGCTCAGAATCAGTGCTGCAGGTGTCTAACGCCTCAGCGTAATGCTGAGCCAGCGATCGTTTCACTGTTGCGAAGAGACACACAACGCTAATGAAATATTTTTCATGTTTATGTATTTTTTTCTATAAAATTGTGTCTTATATAGTGTGTCTTGCAAAACATGTCTTTTTTCTTTCTAACGGTTCTTTTACGAGCCGTTTTTAAAATTTCCAGCGCTTTTAAAAATACCATCATAGCTAAGAAGATTGCGCCGCAAAAAAGTAGTAAAAGGACATGGGGTTCATTTAACGGTAAATAAAATATGGCATGTTCATTATGTTTGTCAATAAGCAATGTTATATACGCCTTATTTCCTTTAATATGCGTAAGCTCTATTTTGAGTTAAATAACTTTGTGGCTTAATTTTCCTGAAATGCGGTTTTTATTTAAATTGAATGATGATACTTTTAAAAAACCGCAATAGACCTACTCATAAAAGCAGGTAATTGTTTTTAGAAAGAAGTGTATACTGTTAGGTCTAGACTGAAAAGAATCAGGCGGAGTCTTACTTTTTTTTATATTTATACTTTTTTTCTATACAATTAATTAAATCATTGAACGCATTATTAAAATTCTTCCATGCTGGTCTGGGAGCAAAGAAAAACATAGAATGTACCAGTTGCTTCTCTTCCCGCGCGATGGTAAAAGCCCATCGAGGGAATGGGCGAAAATCATAGAAAGCGTGTTGTAGGCGATGCGGCTAGCAACCCATCACTAATTTGATTCCATTTTCTACCTATACGCTCACAATCTTGCTAAACGTGGCCTGTGTACGTCTTGTTACCTTAGGCTCTGTATTGTATTTTTTTTTTTATTTAAAGTAAAAATACCGTAATCAGTCTAACCTCATCTTACCTGACGCACCGCAAACCGTTACCAGTGACTAAGAATTAATTAAGTCCGTCCCGATAAAATCGATCCACATAAAAACAAATGAATCCCTACAATCAACGCGATAAAGTTTAATTTGCAACATCCCGTCAGCCGTTTTAATTTGCGAGGATACGACGAAAACCGTTCCCATTTAGGATTTTGAATTAGGAACCTAACTGTTGTTCCAAAATTTTGGGTAACGCGTTTTTTTATGTAGTCCTTTGACATTAGCTCGCCTTTCATTGTTCCATCGCGTTTCCCGTATGACCTTTGCATCATCGACTCAATATCACGCGAAACTGATTAGTTCTCGTGTACACGTTTGATCTTTCAAAGGTTATATTTTAATTAAAAACGTTAGGTATCTAATGCTCGATTTTTTTTCCATATCCATTAATATTTTATCTATGCTGGGTTCTTCGTGATGTCTTACGTTTAGGTTCGCGCGCCGCCAGATCCGTACCAAAAATGACAGTTGAAACCTATACTGAGTCGGAATTGAATCGCATTAAGACATCATGGTGAGGCCTCTGGTCTTCTTTATTCGATATAGGTACGCATTTGATCATAATTACGCCTAATGGTGAGCATAGACAGCCGGGTCAGGTCTGGGTAAATAAAACATAGAACAGAATAGTGGGAATAATAGGCGAATAGTAAATTAATTATACAAATAATGATTTCGTCCCTGCTGGTCTGGGAGTAAAGAAAAACATAGAATGTACCAGTTGCTTCTATTCCCGCGCAGATGGTAAAAGCCCATCGAGGAAAATTTTAGGAATCATGTTATAGGCGATGCGGCTAGCAACCCATTACTATTTTGATTCCCCATTCCACCTATACGCCCACAATCGTGATACACGTGGCCTTAAGATTTTGTTACCTTAGGCTCTGTCTACCCCGTAAGTCATAAAGATGTGATACATGTTGTATGTATTTAATAATGATAATACTCTTGCCTATTAGAGTCTAGGTACCAAAGTATGATGCAAAGATATTTCGTGCAAAAGACAGTGCAAAAAATATCAGTATTTATGATGTGACATTTCAATGGAACTCGTTATAATATAACATTATACAAACAAAGAGAAATTAACCAAAAGAGGGGAAATGTCATACTGACATATTCAAATATTTCGCCAACCCAAGCGATTGCTGCCTCTATTGGTTGGTTCAAGGTAAAGCGAGACCCTAAAATTGAGCAAGCAGATAATATTATTGATTCTGCTTCTTTTAACTCTTAGTAGACATTGAAGAATACGTGCCTTAATGGCTATTAATTAAATCAGAATTTTGGACCTTAAATGGCTTTGTTTATTTACACAAATCACGTCTATATCTTACGGGGTAGACAGAGCCTAAGGTAACAAGACCTCAAGGCCACGTTTAGCATGACTGTAGGCGTATAGATGGAAAGGGGAATCAAAATAGTGCCGCCTATTGTCTACTTTGTTCTTTGTTTCTGTATTGTTTTGTACTGATTTGTGGTGTTCAATAAAGAGTATTTGTATTGTATTGTATAGTGATGTGTTGCTAGCCGTATCGCCTATAACATGTAGAGAAATAACTAATCAATTTAAAACTTAACCTCCCACGCAATTTAATCGAGTAATGTTCCGAGTTAGGCCTAGCGTTATTGACACGGGGTCGTCTATGACCCCAAAGAGTAAGGTCCTCGAGAAGAACGTCGTGACATGCCATTGCTAGGAAAAAGAGACCAAGAATGGCCTTACAGAAGATGAATCCGGACACGGATAACCGCCATCTGGCGATGAAACGGGTTATACCTACTGTTGCACCGTTGTATCGCCAGAATGGCGGTGAGGAAAGGGCCCGGGAGTAAAAATCCCACATAACCCCATTGCCTCCCCGTGGTATTGAGCAGGGATGTTACGGAGCTTCGACTCCGGTTCCGTTAAGTCGGAACTTCCGATTATTATTACACCTTCGTTTCCGACTTCGGCTCCGACACTTTTAAATGGAAGGTTTTAATCGGAGGTCGAAGCATAACATAGCGGCGGCGGCGGCCTGTGTCGACTGTTATGAACAGGTTCATACATGTCGCGCGAGGAATCCCCCCCGACTCCCACTACGTGCACTCTATCGTCAATTATCTGACCCTGCCTCCGACTCCGATTCCGACTCCGATAAAGCAAATTTAAAAACTCCGACTCCGCCTTCGGTTCCGATAAAACTACCTCCGTTACATCCTTGGTATTGAGGTATCTGACTACAGCAGATTTCCCCCGAAAAAAAAAGGTATTGTTACTTATTAATGCGGTAGCAACGGTGTGGTTAATTCATCTATGTCCAAAAATCACCTTGTCAGAAATCTTAAGAAACGTGTAATGCACCAACCCACAATATCAACTATTACTGCATTAATAAGAGGGAGGAGCACGCGTCTTGCAGTTACAAAAACTGTGTATCTAACTGACATCTCTTGGGAAAGAGCCAATAGTGACATCAAAGAGCTGTAACTGACACTCCTGAAATCTAGCTAAAATACGAAGATATAATTTCTAACAGTAAAACCGTAAAAGTAAGCATAAAAAATCAAGAAGTAAAAATTCTTGATTCATTTGACAGTACCTATCATTTGAAAAACAGCGCCTTCTCACGTCCCTGGTGAGCAGTAGGTGCCTACATGTTCCACGGGAGTTTGTGATTGTGTCGTACACACACATCATTCAAATAGATGACGCTTGGCGACCAAAAATCGCATGCAACAAGGTCACGTGACAGCTAGTAACAGATGGAAAAATTCGAAGGCTTAACCACCTGCCATGGGTGGGGTAGGGGTATAGCACGCGTCACGGAATGACGAGGATCCGGGTTGGATTCCCGGTCATAGCTCTACTTTTCGGATTTTGCTGTGTTCTAATTTTCAGTTTCGTTTAGATATTTAGGTAGCTAAAATAAATAATAGTAGTTACATTACATACACAGATCACGTCTTTATCCCTTACGGGGTAGACCGAGCCTAAGGTTGACAAGACCTACAGGCCACGTTAAGCAAGATTGTTGGCGTATAGGTGGAAAGGGGCATAAAAATAGTGATGAGATGCTAGCCGCATATGTCATGACACCTATCCTTCGATGGGCTTTTACCATCGGCACGGGACGAGAAGTAACTAGTACATTCTATGTTTTTTCTTTGCTCCCAAACCAGCATGGGAGATCTTGAGTCTAATGATAAAGAAGATATCCGCATCCCCAAATTGAATCAACTTTCCTAGTTGTAGTATTATTTATTGTTAACTAGCTTCTGCCCCCGACTTCGTCCGCGTCGAATTAGACTTAAGAACTGACGTTGATAGTATACTCTGTATACTACGCAATAACTATTAACGGCGCGACTCTAGGCAGCCATGATTAACGCTATCCCGCAGGAACTATACAATTTTCCGGGATAAAAAGTAGCCTATATATTAATCTAGGGTATCAGCTATCTTCGTTCCAAGTTTTATCCAAATCCATCCAGTTATTTCAGCGTGAAGAAGGAACAAACATACACACTCAAATCGTCACATCCATCCATCGTCACAAACTTTCGCATTTGTAATATTAGTAGGATTAAGTTATTAATAGTTTGTATGTTTATAAAACATTGTGACATCCAGTTATATCTATTATGAAATCGTAAGAAAAAACATTCAACTATACAATTATTCTATAAATTCCCGCCGCGATCACCTTTTGACCTTCCTCAATCCAAAACAGTGGCGTAGCGTAGTGGGGGCGAGGGGGGCGGCCCGCCCCGAGTGGCACTTTTAGGGGGCGGCAAAATTTCAGAATAAATAACAATAATATCGTAATAAATATTTGAAGTACGTAAGCAATGGGGCGGCAAAATTTTCATCCGCCCCGGTACCCACGCTACGCTACTGATCCAAAAATACGTATTTTTTAAAAAGGATCCTATTTTCGCTCAATTTAACAAAGTTTATTAACATAAGAATTAACTACTTACATTATAGGTAGGTACTACTCCGTATCCGATTTCTTAGACGATAAATTGTAACCTGTATAGTTAACTACTACTTGGTTGTTATTGTACCACCTAAGTATTGCTATACCCCACCGACGTCCATGTAAAACTTCTTTAGCATTAGCTACCAACATTTTAATACCATGGTTGTGATAATAAAATAAATGAGTAAATGTTAAAAAAGAAAGAAAGAAAGAAAGAAAGAGGACTTTTATTCCTTTTTGCAAGACACACAAATATAAGAGAACATAGACAATTTTATAGAAAATAAACAAGACATAAAAAAAAAAGATCAAGAGCGTTGTGTGTGTCTTCGCAAAAGTGAAACGGTCGCTGGCTCAGCATTACGCTGAGGTGTTAGACACCTGCAGCACTGGTTTTCAGCCAGAACCGTCTATGACTCACGAAACTATACACAGATAAAATATACTAGGTACATAATCCATAAACTTTTACGTAAACAAAGCAATAAATAGATAGAACCCGACTTATGTGTAAAAAACAAAAAATACATAAATTAATTAAATAGTTTACAGTAAACAAAAAAAAAAAAAAAAGAAGGGAAAACTATATTGTTTAAAAACAACAGGCAGGCATATCAAAGTGCAAAGTGCTGGAGGACTATTGTAAGGATTTTTAGTTACTTGTATGACTAAGATGCTAGAAATTAGGACGAACGTTGCGACACCATATTTGTTTTTGTGAAACGTCTTCTGCCATGCGTCAACGTTAGAGCCATGTGGCAGGAATTATTACGTTACAAGTAATGTAAGTAATGCGTCTGAGTAGCTCTCGTCATCTAAAGTGATATCAGAAATGAATCATTTAATGTTACAGTGGCAGAAGATATAATTAATTGGATTTTATCATACGCAGTTGCTAACGTCCTCATAACATTTACGCAATCTATATGTTTCAAGTTGAATTTGATATCTAACAACTTTTTTATTGAATCAGGCGTTAACTTGCGGAGGTCCATTTCTTCTACTCCGCTACTTATGTGCAAGGTTTCGTACAGGTTTGGCTATCTTGCAGGTACCTAAGTAGCGGAGTAGCAAGGTAAATGTTTTTGTTGATCATCTAACAACGTCTAACACAAACACGATCCTTTACATGGTAATGCTGGAAATACTTGCATGCTGATCTGGGAGCAAAGGAAAAACATAGAATGTACCAGTTGCTTCTCGTTCCGCGCAAGTAAAAGACCTTCGAGGGAATATGTGAAATTCTTCCATGAGGCGATGTGGCTAGCGCTATTTTGATTCCCCCTTCCAAATCCATTGATGTGAATTGTTGTCGCCAAGCATCATCTGTTTGAACGATGTGCCTGTACGACACAATTACAAACTCCCGTGGAACATCTAAAGCTCACCAATGAAATGGTTCGTTAATACATCGGTTACTCGCAATCCTTCTAACTTCGACCGGCCGCCTATTGCTATAATAATTACTCGCAAATGGATATACGGTTCCATTAGGCATAATTCTGTATTGAATTAGTAATGATTCCGCTTGATGGAGTCTCACTTAGTCAAGTGCGAGTTGATTTGTATTACAAGTTAATACTTATTCTGGTTATAGCTTTAAGGGATTTAGGTCCGATAATCCGGGAAGATAATTGATCAGAATTACTCGTATATTCTCCAACCGCATAAATAAAATATTAGGTAACTATTCACACAAACTGACTTAAGTCCCAAAGTAAGCGCTTGTGGCTTGCAGCAGTGGCGTGGCCTCCATAGAACTCGATATTTTAAGGCAGTTGGGCACTTTTTTTTTTAAAATAATTTATACTTTATTATAAAGAAAACTTAATTGCAATAGATACAATACATCATGATTAATCTAAAAGTTAACTAAATATACAAAACTTAAAACTAAATAAATATACCTAACTATAAAAAGAAAACACCATCTAAAAGGCCCTCCTGCGGCATAGACCCCAACACACTGGCGGCATTACCTCTCTGTACAGCCAGAGAAATTCGCTGGGAGAGGTAAGCGCCAGCTCTGGGGTCTCCTGAGGGCTCTACCAGCCGGGACGACAAGGCTCTCATGAAGGCCCTCAGGTCAGCCGACCAGGACTTTTATTGAGTAGAATTAGAGGAAAAGGCTAATTAAATGCCCTTCGGCTTGCCTTCTGTTATACTTGACGTCATGCCACTGAAGGCTTATATAATGACAGCGATATAAATACTTATATAGAGAAATACATACTTAAATACGTGGAAACATCCATGACTCAGGAACAAATATTCGTGGTGCTCACCTGGATTCGAATAGAAGACGCTTGCTCCGCAGGCAGTGTCACTACCAACTAGGCCAAACGCTTCGTCAAAAGATCAATGTTGTATTTAGGTACCAGTTCGTTTCATATTTTCGTGGAATGGAACTTAAGAGGGTGTGAATGAGACAAACGATATTATGAGTGAAATGACGAATATTCGATTTGAAGGATGAGGTGACGTTGTGTAACATGTTTGAGGTTTACGATTCAGCCTGCGGTACGACTTTGACAGTCTAACTGTAAAGGATACGAAATAAAATATTTTTCGGTGACTAAATTAACGTTTTAAATCGGAAAACCTTGCAACTGTGAGACCATAGCCTGAACCACGCTTCACGGATTAAATTTCATACCCCAATTTCAAAGAAAGTTGGCCTATTGCTATCATATTGTTAGAGTTAGGCTATTGTATCGCAATCGTCTCACCTAGTAGTAAAACCATCTGACTCAACCCTTGAAGCGAACACTTACGTATTAGCCATGCCTTAGAATACGTCAACTGTATATTTCTGCTAATTAGGCAATGGAGTGTATTTGCATACAAGATTGGATTTTAGATAGCATTCTGATGAAATATGTTTGTCAATTTACGTACGTGAATATAGGCACAATGGGTACATGGAAGATAACCAAAAGAGTGGATACTTCATAAAATTTGTATTGAAATAAATTTTGTCAGGCGAAGATCAGGTTGCTCTATTCTGCCAAGTTTCTGGCGGCGCATTCTTCTTGGCAATGATGGTCTTTCCGAATGCGCTGGTAGATAAAAGACATGCAAAAGAGCTCTTGGCGGCCAATTTAAAAAAAAAATATTTTTTCGATTTTGATTTTGACCACTATAAATTGATACCACAAACGTCCAGCTTTATAACAACTTTGAACTGGAGCAATGTAGACAATTTGGCGTCATACGGATAACATGTTATGTACCTACAAGCGAAGCACGTGTCTAGCATACACATGCCTGATAAGAAATGCAATAAGTAATAGAGATCCTTCAAATATTTTTTTAACAATATGAATTTCCCCGCTTTGTTCGCTGTCCCGAAGTGTAGAACCAGGCGGGTATCCGTGCGCCGCTCCGAAGACTGCCTCATACAGCAGCTAGCCTCGGTGGACATGTTCAGTAGTTCGTATGATAGGTTTAAGCACCAAATAACTCTCTTGTTGAAGGAAAGTAATTGGGAAAATGTATTATCTGGTGTGATTTATCTTTAGTTTATTTTTTGTTAAATTTTGTTTATTTGTTGTTGTTTGATTTTAGTTTAGTTTTCCCATTGAAGGAGTGGGCATGGGAATAATGTTTTAGGCGATGCGGCTAGCAACCCATCACTATTTTGATTCCCCTTTCCACCTATACGCCTTACGATCCACTGTTGGACACAGGCCTCCTCTCATAATGAGAGGACTGTAGTTCCCACGCGAGCCCAGTGCGTATTCACGTATGTCATTGAATTTCCTCGCATATATATGCAAGTTTCCTAATCATTTACCTGATTCATAATGATGAATTTGAAATGAGATTTCGCGCACGTAAATTTCGAAAAATGTTCGAACTCACAACCCTCTACTTATAAAGCCATATGTCAAACCACTAAACTACCGCGTCTTTTTACAAGTTTTGATTTAACTTATAATGTATGTGTGTAAGTATGAATGTATTACACTCTCTATTACTTATAAAATTAGATTATATAATTAAAACAAATCTTAAAACTAACTTAAGTGTTCCGCGACGAACAAACGTTAGCATGTTTGTACACGAGACAGCGCCATCTAGCGGTTTCATAGTAAGTTGGTAGCAACAGTTGTCGTGCCGCGCCGCGTTTATTACAAAACTTATTCGCAATGTATAGATACAGAATCCATTTTAATAGGTACGGAATCCATTTTAATAGGTACTTTCCAACGTCACCACATACTGCGGAGATGACGAATCAACAATCGATTGCGTTAATCTATGAACAACAGGATGGATTTATATCTACTGATAACGAATAGCGAATAGTAGGTAGGTACGCAATTGTCCAAAAGACCACTTAAAGGACACTTAATATATTGCACAATTTCTAAAAGTATGGCGACTTACAAAACTTGTATGTACGTGTCTTTGAAGATTCTATCCAACCATTTCAATCTCAACCCACGATAGAACGGTGCCACAGTAAACTCCGCAACGAATAAACTTTACACGCACTGCGAAGTCACTACGATGTTTATTGAGAAAAGGTTCCACAGTGAGCTTCGATCAGTTCAGTGCCTATGCTTGAGGTCGTTGCACTGTCGTATTTTAAAAGGACCATGATATATGAGTCAGGATTCGAGAAAATTTGCAGTCAATATAGAATAGTTTCTCCTTTCGAAACCACAATGTGTCAGTGGTATAGTTTAAGTCTAGTTCCACATAATGTATAGACAATTCGTTTTTTTTATGTAACTTCGGCCTATCTCTTCCTCTCCAAAATGCTGCGCCCAACAGGGTTTCATATGTTATATTGTGCATATTGCCATCTCTCTACTGTACCTGTGACATGTGAATTGCATTAAATAAATAAATAAATAAATAAATAAATAAATATAAGTATTAACACTGAATTAAATTTAAATATGAACTAGCTACCACTATGAGGATGATGGCGTAGAGGGATCGAAACGCGTTAGCGTTTTGTGTGGTTTAGGGGATAGTTCATTTTGTGGGATTTGTGTGTAGGTACTAACAAATGAATCAAAATTTTTTTCCTTCAAGATTTTCATGTTTACTTTTACGCTTTTACCGTTAGAAATTAAGTTTCCGGATCCATTGTAATTGGTAATTTGGAGCTCGTAATTGTGTCGTACAGACACATCATTCAAACAGATGACGCTTGGCGACAAAAATTCGCATAGTAACAAGGTCACGTGACAGCTAGTAACAGATGCTATGGGTCTTGTAGGAGTATAGCACGTGTTACGGAATGATGAGGATCCGGGTTCGATTCCCGGCCATAGCTTTACTTTTCGTTTTTTTTATAGAACACATAGTTATATTTCAGTGTCGTTTAGAAATTGGTTTTGTGTAATACATACTATGTTATATGTGCCAGCAGAGAAGGGAGAGATTGCGTGTTAAAACAAACATAATTCGCACGCTTGTCTATCTTAAGAAAGTTTTTTTTATATAAGAGGGGGCAAACGAGCAGACGGGTCACCTGATGGAAAGTGATCACCATCGCCCAGGGACACCTGCAAGACTTGGGAATCACAGGTGCGTTGCCGGCCCTTTCAAGAACAGGAAGGCTCGTTTTTAAAAGATCCCTAAATTGTACCGCAAAAGTAAAAGCAAAAGTGAAAGTAGCAGAGTAGCAGGTAAATGTTATTTGTTTTTGAAAAGGACCTCAGCAAAGGAACGTCTGATTCAATAAAATTAACTAGGTCTGTTTCTGGCTGCTCGACTTTTTCCAAGACTTCCAACAATTATTGTAATATTTCAATCAATTTACAAAAAACCTCGACAAATTATATTACCTGCGGTGGTGGAGGGGTAGGTATAGCACGCGTCACGGAATGACGAGGATCCGGGTTCGATTCCCTTCCGTAGCTTTACTTTTTGGATTTTTCTGTGTTTTAATTTTCACTGACATTTAGAAATTTAATTATATACCTTTCTAAATGTCACTGAAAATTAGAACACAGAAAAATCAGAAAAGTAAAGCTATGGCCGGGAATCGAATCCGGATCCTCGTCATTCCGTGACGCGTGCCCCTACACCACCCATAGCAGGTGGGTAGTCTTCGAATTTATACCTACCTATACTTTCTGAGCTCGGAGTACAGTGAACTGAATTCAGTACCAACGAGTCTATAGTTCCAGAATTCGGCATCTAGCAGCGTTTATCATCTTTGGTACATTCTCGTGTCCTCACCTTTTTTGGTGAGGGGAGGTGGCTATCGAGCGACTTATAGTCCAAGGAAAGGTTGTGTACCAGGCCACGAGGAAAATCGCCTATGACACAGTATATATATAAGCTAAAGCAGTAAGGAACCTACGAACAAATCGGTTGAAACGAAACACGCACACAGGCGCGCGCTTTACACGGCCCCTAAGCGGACCTCGTCCACTCCGCTCAGGCTCAGGTCCGCTTAGGGGCCGTGTAAAGCGCGCGCCTGTGTGCGTGTTTCGTTTCAACCGATTTGTTCGTAGGTTCCTTACTGCTTTAGCTTATATATATACTGTGCCTATGACGTGGACTGACCAGATAAAAGCGGCAGTAAGTGGCTCATCACTACATGAATGCACGAGGAAGGCGGCCATCAGAGAAGAGTGGCGTGTTGTGAAGCTTGCCACCAACACCCTGAAGTGATGACCATGACCACTCTGTCAAGAGTGATACCGACAAGGAAGAAACTTTCTTAGCACCAATCGGCACCGGGCCCCGAAGGATTTATAGCAAAAGCCCTCTCATAATGAGCAGAGGCCCTATGCCCAGAAGTGGGACGTATAGGCTGACGTTTGTGCCATACATACACATACACAAACGTCTTTATCCCTTACGAGGTAGACAGAGCCTAAGGTAACAAGACCTACAGGCCACGTTCAGCAAGACACTGAGGGCGTAAAGGTGGAAAGTGGAATCAAAATAGTGATGGATTGCTAGCCGCATCGCCTATAACATGATTCCTATGATTTTCGCCCATTGCCTCAATAGGTTTTTACCATCTGCGCGGGAAGAGAAGCAACTGGTACATTCTATGTTTTTTCTTTACTCCCAGACCAGCATGGAAGTAACAAAGTAGGTAGTAAGTTTGTGTCATCTTTTTAAAAGAGACATCTTTATCAATATGGAAATCGTAGAATTATATGATAGGCGATACGACTAGCAAGCCTTCACTATTTTGAATCTCCTTTCTTGCTATGCTTGACGTGGCCTTTAGGTTTTGTACCTTAGGCACTGTTTACCCCAGAAGGTAAAGACGTGATTTACGTATGTATCTTTATCGAATCACATTTTTAAAACATCCAAATCACGCGAGTACCTAACTCAATAAACTTGAATAATCACGCCTCCAGAAGATTACCATTTTATAATGTTACTATGTAACCACCTAATACGTGATAAGTTAGAGTTGAAATTGGCTAAATCGAGCCGCAAACCGGAGCTGTAAAAATTACAACTGTGTAAACACTACTACGTAAACACGAGTTCTTTCACATTTTAGTATGGAAAAGGAATGCTCTACTTTGTACCAATCAATTTGTTTCTGTCAAATGAATCGAGAATTTTTACTTCTTGATTTTTTGTTTACGTGTACGGTTTTTACCGTTTGAAATTAAATTTCTAACGACACTGAAAATTAGAACACAGAAAAATCCGAAAAGTTAAGCTATGGCCGGGAATCGAACCCGGATCCTCGTGTTTCAGTGTCGTTTAGAAATTCAATTTGTTTCTACTCCACTACAAATTATGAAACAAGGTCCACCACCACGTCTGTTTGTTCGCGATACACTAACTACTGAACGGATTTTCGGAAAGGGGAATCGAAATGAACATACCCTAGTTTTACCAATATTTCCGAGGGTCACTTGCAATAAAATAGTTTCCATCTCAGTTCTTTCGTAGCTACTCGTAAGTATATATACACCATACCATACCATACCACATGCAGCTCAGGCACGAAACGAGGGTAGTTGTGCGCCGCTGTCAGTTGCGCCGAGTAACCGCGCGAGCATAGCGTTGGCGCGCAGTGCTCGTTTCGCTGCCGCCGGTGCGAGCGCTCCGGGTGGCAGGACTACGAACTGGTCCGAAACATGTCGAGCAACATTTGACTTACGTGAGTTATTCGCTTGTGTAATTATACTCGTAAGTAGTTTTAAATCGACTTTAATGCGGATCTAACCACTAATATCTATATAACCACAGAAGTAGCTAAATATAATCAAACATTAATGATTTTTCTTATTTTCCACAGGCAAACTATCAACTACAAACGTCACGGAATCCGTTTCATCTAGTAATAGCCAGTGATACAAAAGCACCTCGCACAGGTTCGCGTATAGGTCTTCTTTTTCTTCTTCTTGTGGCGTATCAAGTCGTTATAGCGACGACAACTTCGCCAATGTCAAAATGTCAAAATGTCGGCAACGTTGTACGGTAATACGGGCAAAGGCCCGCATCCCACCCTGTCGGGCTCTTAGCCAACGGTCAATGATATCCCTCAGAAACTGCCAGGAAATAATTAGCCGATACCCAGGGTGCACCGGACCAAGTACTGCTCTTCCCCCGGACGGATCCAAAAATGAACCGCAGCTCTTGACCACACGTGAAGGTAACCCGACTCGCACCCCCGCGTATAGGTCTCGATTTTTATGGAATTTGCAGCGCCTCTAGCGGCACATAACGGCAACAAACTAATGCCATCAAAATGATGTCATGAATGTCGCTTGAGTTGACGTCTTTTCGACATTACATAATATGTAGTTGTATATGTAATTGTATGTATCTATGTTGAAGGAGCACTATCTGTCGTCTTGTGCATGAATCTTGTAGCTGGCTTTTTTAGGTTTGTGTGTATGTGTCTATTTATATCTCCATTTATTATAAATGTGTGTTTCATGTATAATATATTATGTATTTCAGTACTTAGTATATATATTAATATATATTCTAAATTGCACCACCTGCTCAGATCTGTTCTGTACTCCAGTCCATTATGGTTGCCTGGTAGAGATCGCTCTGTAGCGATAAGGTCGCCCATTGTTACCTTGTAATATTCTGTATACCTTTTTCTGTTTTGGTTGTTATATGTGGTGTTCAATAAAGAGTTATTGTGTGTGACCAGCCCAATGCCATTTCAACGTACTAATCCTTCGGGCTATGTCGACGCCTTTCGTCTTTTGTCTGATATTGTACATCTAAATATATTTAATTAATTTCCTACTTCGCCTTAGGCCCTGTTAGAACAAACCACCGCACATTACCGTAACCGGTTTTATCCAGTAACTGGTACTAGAGAGAACTGGTATACAGAGCACTCGCAAACAGCTGTTACTGACGTTTCGAGATCATTCGCGTATTAAAAACAATACATAGGAAGTCTATTTTAGGTACGTATATACTGGCAAGGTCACGAAAGGTGACAGGTTACAAAGAAGCCTGTAAACACTGTTTATCAAAATTTAATGGTAAAATCCCGTCGAGGGAGTGTTCAAAAACTTATGAATCATGTTATAGGCGATGTGGCTAGCAACCCACCACTATTTTGATTCCCCTTTTTACCTATACGCCTACAATCATGCTAAACGTGGCCTTTAGGTCATTATTACCTCAGGCTCTGTCTATTCTGTAAGGGATATAGACGTGATTTGTGTATATGTATGCATATGTTGAAATAAGGTTGAAGTAAGCTGCTGCCCGCGACTTCGTCTCCAAAAAAATTGTTTTTCACTATCCCGTAGGAACTATGCAATTTTCCGGGATAAAAATTAGCCTTTGTGTTAATCTAGGGTATCAGCTATCTCCGTTCCAAATTTTATCTAAATCCATTCTGTAGTTTTTACGTGAAAGAGTAACACACATCCATCCATCCATTCATCAATACTTACATACTTTCGCGTTTATAATATTAGTAGGATGTGTATGTTGAAGTAAAGTTAACTTGTCGTAGAAGATCCCCATTGGAATCCTCTCCTGTTTTAATAACTTCGACGCTTTAGCTGTCACTACGAGTTGCTAAATACATACATACATACATACACAAATCACGTCTTTATCCCTTACGGGGTAGACAGAGCCTAAGGTAACAGGTACCTACAGGCCACATTTAGCAAGATTGTGGGCGTATAGGTGGAAAATGGAATCAAAATAGTGATGGGTTGCTAGCCTCATCGCCTATAACATGATTCCTATTTTCGCCCATTCCCTCGATGGGCTTTTACCATCTGCGCGGGTAGAGAAGCAACTGGTACATTCTATGTTTTTCCTTTCCCAGACCAGCATGGAAGATGGAGTTGCTAAATCCTTTTAAAAAATCCAAAACACATTCTAGAATTTTATTCCAAACATAAAACTTAAATCCCTTCACTTAAACGAGAACGTCTAAAAAAACCGAGCCCGCATAACAGTCCACGGCGAAGCGAAACAGAAAAAAAAACTCCCCATCCGTACATAATTGAAAATGCCTAAAATAACCGGGATACCGGGATTTTTCTCTAAACTTCCGTCTAACAATCCCGGTGGATAATTCTTTAACGATATTGTCATTTTCGTTGCTATCAAAAGAGCTTTATTGCATTTTTCGGAGCTGGCGGTTATTGAGAATTACTAAGTTCGCTTCTGAAACGCTTAATAGTCTTGATAGGGTTTCGGCATAGAGGAATTTACCTGTAGAGTGGAACTGTCACAGTTTGTATAAAAATCTGGTATCCGATCCTTTTCTTAACAACACTCAAATGTATCGTTTGACAAAGATATCATTTGACAACCCTTTACATACATAAATCACGTCTTTAGCCCTTACGAAATAGACAGAGCCTAAGGTGACAAGACCCAAAGACCACGTTTTGCTTGATTGTGGGCGTATGAATGGACAGAGGAATCAAAACAGTGGGGTTGCTAGCCACATCGCCTACATAGTATGATCCCTAAGATTTTCGCCCAATCCTTCGACAACCCTTTAATATTTTGATAAACGGTAAACTTTTTAAAAATCGATACCTTTAGGGGTCGTACACTTTTCCACATCAACGTCGGCTACGGCCATGGCCGACGGCTCGGGTAGTCAGGAGGTTCCTCTCTCTATCGCCCTGACCACCGGTAGCTGAGCCGCCTCGCTGCCGGCGGCACCCTAGGTTAGGTTTTTACAATGTTTTTAAATTTTGTATTAACATTGTTTTATTACTTTTTATATAAATATTGTAAAAACCTAACTTAAGCTAAAAATAAATGTACAAAAAATAAAAGTTAGTATGAATATTGTGAAAACCTAACTTATAAAAAAAATATATGCTTGAAAACAATACCTAGTGATATTTCCCATAATGTTAAGTAATAAGTCCCATAATGTTAAGTAATGTTAGTACCTAACAATTGCAACTTACAACCTATGTTAATGTACATTCGTAAATCCCACATAGGTACAATACGACAAATTCAAAATAAATTTTCAATAATTTAGCTACGCTTGATTTTTTAAGATATCACAATGTTTGATATCCTATTCTACTAATATTATAAATGTGAAAGTTTGTGAGAATGTTTGGATGTTTGTTACTCTTTCACGCCAGAACGGCCAGAGAGATCTGGATTAAATTTGGAACATAGATAGATTATAGTCTGGAATAACACATGCTACTTTTTATTCCGAAAAATTTTGTAATTCCCGCGGGATAGCGATAAACGAATTCTATGCAGACGAAGTTGCGGGCAACAGCTAGCACAAATATAAATGACATCTTTATCCCTTACGGGTTAGACAGAGCCCAGGTTACCATGACCTAATATCCACGTATTGCGTGATTGAGGGCGTATACGTTGGAAAAGGGAATCAAAATAGTGAAGGGTTGCTAGCCGCTCCACCTTCAACATGATTTCTATTATCTTCGCCCATTCCTGCGATGGGTTTTAACATGTAGGTAGCTGATACATTTTTTTCTTTGCTCTCAGACCAGCATCAGCTTTTCATTAAGAAATCGCCGTAAAGATCCTCTTCAGCAATAAAAACCTATCTCGCCAGCCAAGCGGGAGTCGTATAAAAGTCTATATCCTTAAAAACTTAATAAGAATTCTCAAGCATATCATTGTCAAGTAATAAAAGCTGACATGGGGGAAGTATGAAAAACCCAAGAGGTCCCGAATAGGCACAATTTCAAAGACTCTTTAGTAGGTAATTTTACTTTATGACCTCATTTGGCGTAATCTCCTTGGAATTTAACGCTGCGTTTCTGGAAATACGTCTCACGGGCGCGGGTGACTTGTCAGCGTTATTGGCTGTCTCGCTTTTGTCGGTAGGAGTGAGGGAGAAGACACGTAATTTTTAATTGTTCCTTTTGCTACAAGCAAAAATAACCTCGCTTTAGGGCGATCGTTATTGGAAGCCCCACGGCCACTATTGTGGTTGTTGGCCTCTTAAGGAGAGGGTATTGGGTTCTGATCCCAGCTCGCGCCTCTGAGTTTGATATTTGCCATGGCTTTTTTGTCAAGGGAAACATTGCGAGGAAAACTGAAATAAACATACACATACACATGCACAAATCACGTCTTTATCCCTTACGGGGTAGACAGAGCCTAAGGTAACAGGTACCTACAGGCCACATTTAGCAAGATTGTGGGCGTATAGGTGGAAAATGGAATCAAAATAGTGATGGGTTGCTAGAATCATGATTCCTATGATTTTGGCCTATTCCCTCGATGGAGTTTTTCCATTTGCGCGGGTAGAGAAGCAACTGGTACATTCTATGTTTTTCCTTGCTCCCAGCCCAGCATAGAAAGAAATAAACCCACGAAGACATCAAATCAATCAGTGTTGTATATTATTAGACACTAAACATAAAATATTGTTAATGTACAAACAAAAACATATTTAAGTCTGTATAAATTATGTTTATGTATTATGTCACGCCTCTTTCTCTCAGGTGTAGGCAGAGATCACTTTGTTCCACTTGCTACGATCCTGGCATACCTATTTCGCTTCATCCACATTCATCAATCTCTTCATACATGCTCGTCGGTTTCGGGTACTCCTGACCTGACCTTTTAAAAATAGTCATACTAACACTGCAAGTCTCGACGGTTGTTAACTTTTTTTTATGTAAATAACATTCGCATGAATTTATTTGTCATTTTGACGTTCGCCTTTGTCAGGCAGAAAAGATGCATGTAGCGTGTACTTAAGTTTTTGCAAATAGGAGGTGTACATTGTGTTCAGAAAAATGATTACCATAGAACATATTTCAAAATCATGATTGTGGGCGTGTAGGTCATCATGAATTGGCCTTGTAGGTCTTCTGTTAGCTTCCTTAGATACCCGGGATAACTTATAAATTGGTTTGCCGGGTGACACTTCAAGAAACTGCGTTACGCTCCGCTCACGTTATGCGCTCACAATGAGAGCGAGTGAGAGGCATGGTTAGCCCGCCTAAGAGCGAGAGAGACAGACATAAAAAGTGAAAGGCACGCGTCCCTTCCACTCGAGCACAGTTAGCCCGCCTAAGAGCGAGAGAGACAGAGCGAGAGAGAGAGAGTGAGAGAGATAGGCATACACACCGGTTCATGTCTTGCGCTTCTTCCTACTATACGAATGAATATTCACATTAAAATTATTTTACCACTCAAAGTCGTTGTCACGTAAAACTTTCGCCCGTATACCGACTTTACAGGCAACCGGTTTTTTTTCTATAAAATTGTGTATATTCTCTTATATTTGCGTGTCTTGCAAAAAGGAATAAATGTCTTCTTTCTTCTTTCCTTCTTTCTAACTACCCAAATTTATTCTAACCTTACCTAGGTTGGCTGATGTACGAATACGGTTACATTGATTTGCATATTTTATTATCTCACTGCCACTTTCAAGCACCAGTTGCCTCTATTCCCTCGCAAATGGTAAAAGCCCATCGAGGGATTGGGCGAAAATTTTAAAGATTATACATATATTGTTTGTGTTTTAAGGTCTTTTTTTGTGATTTGTCTCTGCTTCTTTATATTTGTACAATAAAGCATTTAGGTACTTACTTACTTACTTACATTATATAGAAAGAAAGAAAGAAAGAAAAAATATTTATTACCACTAACAATCGTAAAAAAAAAAACATCAAAACACAAAAACAAAAATAAAAGGATTTAGTGGTAAATGGTTCGGCGTCAGCTTATGCTGCCAGTGCCAGCTTGACGACGATATAGACGACGTGGCTAGCAACCCATCACTGCTTTGATTCCCTTTTCCATCCATACGCCCACAATGCCGTGGTCTTTAGGTCTTGTCACCTTAGACTCTACCCCGTAAGGGATAAAGACGTGATTTATGTATGTAGGATAACATAAATGTAATATCTTCTTCTTCTGAAAGTGCCACTCCATTACTGGAGATTGGCCGTTAGCTCTGAAACCTTCTCTCTGTCTTGAGCCATCCGGAACAGTTGCTCTGCCCAGCTGATTCTGATCCACTCCCTGATGTTTCGCAGCCATGATATCTTCCGTCTTCCAGAGCGCCGCTTCCCTGTATTTTGCCTATCCATATTAGTCGAAATGCAATGTAATATAATAGTAAATTAAAATAACTTTATTAGTATTTTACAAAGGTTTATACACGGTGACCTTCCGTTGAGCTGAGAACAAACTGTGTTAGGTCAGAGGTTAACTTCCAATTCGACAAATCTTTCAAGTGATATTTGACATACTTCTTTGTTGACAGTCCTGACACGTTCGGGATTGGCTTATTACTTACTAGCTGTTGCCCGCAACTTCGTCTGCATAGAATTCGTTTACCGCTATCCCGCAGGAATTACGCAATTTTCCGGGATGAAAAGTAGCCTACTATGTGTTATTCCAGACTATAATTTATCTATGTACCTACCAAATTTCATCTTGATCTGTTTGGCCGTTCTGGCGCAAAGGAGTAACAAACATCCATCCATCCATCCATCCATACTTACAAACTTTCGCGTTTATAATATTAGTAGGATACGACTAGCAACCCAATCACTAAATTGATTCAAAAAATCAAAATTTAAAATTGTTTTTTGCAAATTGGCCGCCAAGGGCTCTATCACATGTCTTTTTTTAAACGACCAGCGCATTCGGAAAGACTATCAATGCCTAGAAGAATGCGCCGCAAGAAACATGGCAGAAAGTAATTTTTTCAAAATAAAATACATTAAGCTACTACATACAATACTTAAATTCTACTTAAATTAAACACATTTATAAAAGGATGTATAAGGTCCCCGAGCCTTAAATTATTATAAGTCTATAGTAGAGATGTATAAAGTCTCTACTAGTCAAAGTAAAACAAAGTATTCTCCTTTCCACCTATACGCCCACAATCATGCTAACCGTGGCCTTTAGGTCTTGTTACCTTAGCTTAGGCTATGTCTACCCCGTAAAGGATAAAGACGTATTTATGTAAAACAGTATAAGTAAAATTAAAAATAACCCAGATTCGTATAAAACCGTTGCGTTATCAGCAACGAAACATAACCCCACTGTCCTTTTTGTAAGGTTCATTGCCCGATACCGCGAGGCACTGCCGTGTTGGTCCAAGAACATGTTGACAGCGGGCCATTGTGGCCTTGAAGTGACTTTTTAGAGTTCCGTAGTAAACAAGGAACCCATATTAACCTTAGAATTAGTGTCCGACCGAAACTGATTTTTCAGCCGAAACCGAAACCGAAGCCGAACTCTCGGTCTTGCTCTCTGTTTCGGCCGAAACCGAAACTGAAACTTATTAAAACATTTAAAATTACGACTATTTACTGAAATCACCTCTTGAATCTCTATCTACTAAAAAAAAATGGTTGCCTGTAAAGTCGGTATACGGGCGAAAGTTTTACGTGACAACGACTTTGAGTGGTAAAATAATTTTAATGTGAATATTCATTCGTATAGTAGGAAGAAGGATGAAATAATAGTAACAATTTAAAACATTTATTTATACAAAGAATTATATTTAAAACATTAATTTATACAAAGAGCGAAAAACGAAACGACAATTAACTGGCAACGTGTAAACTTGTATGCAGGCGCCTAAGCGAAATAGAAGCGCAAGACATGAACCGGTGTGTATGCCTTTCTCTCTCACTCTCTCTCTCTCGCTCTTAGGCGGGCTAACTGTGCTCGAGTGGAAGGGACGCGTGCCTTTCACTTTTTATGTCTGTCTCTCTCGCTCTTAGGCGGGCTAACCATGCCTCTCACTCGCTCTCATTGTGAGCGCATAACGTGAGCAGAGCGTAACGCAGTTTCTTGAAGTGTCACCCGGCAAACCAATTTATAAGACGTTGTCACGTCAAAACCGCATCAAAATCCGTTGTGTAGTTTTGAAGATATAAGCATACATAGGGACATAGGGTCATAGGGACATAGGGACATAGAGACAGAGAAAGCGACTTTGTTTAATACTATGTAGTGATATTATAAGTTAAGTAGAATTAAAGTACTGTTGTAAATCTATTTTATACTGAGAAAATGACTTTCTGACAAGTTTCATGCGGCGCATTCTTCTCGGCAATAATGTTCTTTCCGAATGTGCTGGTAGTTTCAAAAAATACATGTAAAAGAGCCCTTGGCGGATTATTTGCAAAATAAACTTTTGAATTTTGTTTTTTTTTTAATATACGCCCACAGTCATGCTGAACGCGCCCTTTAGGTCTTAAGCTCTGTTTACTTTGTAAGGGATAAATACGTGATTTGTGTACGTGTATGTATCATTACAAAGTATAAAACAAAGTCGCTTTTCACTATCTGTCCTGTTTGCTTAGATCTTTAAAACTCCGTTGATTTTAATGCATTTTTAATATATAGAGTGGCTCGAGAAGGTTTGTATGTATAATACACCCACAATATAGTAGTGACTCACTGATTGCATCCATGCAAAGCCGGGGCGGGTCGCTAGCCTCTTATAACTTGCACTGTACAGCTAGATAAACGTACCGATACAGTGATATCTCGATCTACTGTCAAGGTGCGAGCTGGCAGACTCGGCGACGACGAACGAACGATAAGCATTTGTTTTTAAACGAGGGCTGGAAGGTCGTTCGTGTGGCAATCAGAGTTCATTGCATGCTAGTCCCGAGGCTAACTCCCAAACTTGCATTGCACAGTTGCCGCGAAGAGGAAACCCCATCAACCCCACCTCAATTAACAAAACCTTAAGGCCACGTTTAGCATGATTAAGAGCGTGTAGGTGGAAAGGGAAATCAAAATAGTCGCCTATAACATGATTCCTAAGTCTTTCGCCCATCCCCTCGATGTACTTTTGCCTTCTGCGCGGGTAGAGAAGCAACTGGTAAATTCTGTTTTTGCTTTACTCCCAGACAAGCATGAAAGCCTCACGTATGACCGAATATAATCCGTGTGGTTTTTAGTGGGTATGCCTGCCGTCGCGGGAGAGCCCCACGCCCCGGTAACCCCGTACCGGGCGGATGCATAAGACGCATTTTCCACACCATAACTAAAAAAATGATAAAGGCTGGCCCGAGGTTTTTTTTTATGTTAGTGAGGCCAGACAAACGAACTAGTGGGTCACCTGATGGCAAATGATCACCACTGTCCATAGACACCCGCAGCGCTTTACGCGATGCCAGTGCGTTGTCGGCCCTGCAGATAATTGTACACTCGCCTCTTAAAGACATCCAAGTCGTAACTCGATGGGAAGACCTCAGCGGGAAGCTCGTTCCAGATTTTGCAAGTTCGTGGCAAAAAAGACCGATTAAACCACACCGTCGAAGACTGCCATTCATCAACATGATGTCGATGGAATGAGCGCTTACGACGGGTGGATTTGTAATGGAACCCCGCAGCAGGAATGAGGTCAAAGAGTTCCTCAGAGCATTCCCCGTTGTAGAACTGTTGTGTTGTTGTTGTTGTTGTGTTGCATGCTTTTAGGCTTGTAGTAAGTACCAACCAAAAATGGAACCCTGAGTCTGTTGTCCGTCGGGCTGTATAGATAATAAACTAGCCGTGTATCTGTAACTTGAGTGTGTGACAGCAACAGCGACAGCGAGTCGCGAGTCTAGCCTTATTCATGAACGCTCTGTAGGCTTCTGCTAACTTAGCAATCTTTTGTCCTTATCTATCACTTTGACATAATACCTTTCACTAAATAAGAGAGCGTTTATGAATAATGGGTAGGGTTTTTGGTTACTGCTACATATCGCTAGCAACCCATCAATGTTTTGATTCCCCTTTCCATCCATACGCCCACAATCATGCTAAACGTGGTCATTAGGTCTTGTCACCTTAGGCTCTGTCTACCCCGTAAGGGATAAGGACGTGATTTATGTATGTATTACATATCGCTGCCGAGTACGTTGGCGCATTCTTGGCAATGATGGTCTTTCCGAACGCGCTGGTAGTTTCAAAAAGACGTACAAGAGCCCTTGGCGGCTAATTTACAAAAATAAAATTTTGTTTTATTTTTATTTTGACATGATTCCTATGATTTTTGCCCATTCCCTCGGCCAATTAATTAAAGCTTAATTAAAGTCTGTGAAAAGTGCTAAAAACAATATAAATCCAATGTAGCAACGTCGTTCGTTGCTCCATTATACATACCTACACAAACTTAACAATACCCGTCCAATAACTGAGCGATAAATGTTCACATAACTGTATACTTGTAGTTAGTAATATGATATGTCGAACCATATCGCCTCGCCCTTGACTCTGTCGGAGCTTGTTTCTTACTTGTTACAACTTGTTCCTGGATACAGATTGTAGGTCTAAAAGCCAGTTAAGATTCGCAAAAAACTAAAGCAAGCTGTTAAACATTAACCGTTTTGTTACCTCAGGCTCTGTCTACCCCGTAAGGGATATAGACGTGGTTGTGTATTTATATTTCAACTGTTCGCATCACGGCCTGGTAATGCAAATTAACACACATACATACAGACACATACACAAATCACGTCTCCCTTACGGTGTAGACAGAGCCTTAAAACAAGACCAAAAGGCCACGTTTAGCATGATTGTAGGCGCATAGGTGGAAAAAGGAATAAAAATAGTGATTGGTTGGGAACATGGTTCCTAAGAATTTCGCCTATTCCCTCGATGGGTTTTTACCATCAGCGCGGGACGAAAAGCAATTGGTACTTTCTATGTTTTTCCATTGCTTAGATCAGCATGAAGTAACACACATACAACACAAATCACGTCTATAAAATTAAAATTTATTTTGCAAATAGACCGCCAAGGGCTCTTTTACGTGTCTTTTTTTAAATACCAGCGCATTCGGAAAGACCATCATTGCCTAGAAGAATGCGTCGCAAGAAACTTGGCAGTCATTTTTTCAAAATAAATATAATTTAAAATAATGAAATTCTACTTCCATGCTGGTCTGGGAGCAAAGGAAAAACATAGAATGTACCAGTTGCTTCTCGTCCCGCGCTGATGGTAAAAGTCCTGAGGAAATGGGCGAAATTCTAAGGAATCATGTTATATGCGCCTTTCCACCTATACGGCCGCAATCATGCTGAACGTGGCCTACAAGTCTTGTTACCTTACCCCGTAAGAGACATAGACGTAATTTGTGTATGTGTGTGTGTGTGTGTGTGTGTGTGTATGTAATTTCTATATACTTACCAACATTTTTTTAATTTCTCGACGGCATGGTAACTTTCTTTACAGAACAGACTGTATAGTGAAACAGTATTTTTTCCCCCTCTGCCATCTCCAAAGCTCTCTTCATTTAACGAGAAACACAAAAGACGGATTGTCAAAAAAGGTTTAATAATCTTTTCATACCTAATTCCCTTTATTTTCTTCCATAAGCTATGTAAACCTCCAGCTTCACAAGACCTCTGCTCTCTAGAATGCATCGTACGTCAAGCAGCTCAAGCTAAATTGGTTATATCCATCCATCCAGTATAAGTTGGTCTTCGTTTTGTATGGCTATGGGTGTAAGTGACGGGTTGTTGTACGTTGGTTGAGAGTAAGATGGTTTGAGGCGCATTGTGAGCGATAATAAAAATAATAAATCCCCTTCAAAGCCGTCTGACAGCCGCGAAACTATTCGTCGGCAAATGTGGGGTGACCACGCTTTGTGGGTAAAGGAAACTTTCCTACTTTACTAATAGAAGCCGTACCAATAACTATTTGTTGCCACTCATCACGTAAAATAGTACAGCCGAGTCTCTCTCTCTCTCACACACACACACACTCTTCTTTAACCATAATCTACCCAATGCCGAATGTAGGTATCTTCTAATGCTCGCTGTTCCTTCCGGCCTTGTTGCTTTCGCTTCCAATTCCTCCATGCCACTCTAACAGGGTTATCGGTGCAACAGTCAAGCACAAAGATGATTTTATGTAAGTACATATATACTTGCCAAAGCAATTATTTTTACACCAAAAACATAAATAACACAAAAACCATTTTTGTTGTTTAATTAAATGATCATAGTAACAACACTGGATATGACAGACCAACAATCAGTAGAGCCTCAACAATAGAATCCCGTTAGCATTCTGTGCAAAACAACAAGAAATAGAAACTAATTTACCACTTCACGTATCAATCATTAAAACACTCGAGACACGTCAGCCGCCTGAAAGTGTACCAGAAAAACAATGCTCAAAGTCGTTTTGAGACCAGTTTTTAGCGAGGACCTGCGATGTGAACAATTCACAGTAAACTGATGTCTCAAAAAGTTAAGTGGGATTTGTGTACGTTTTTATGTGGCAGTAGGGGGACGTGGTTTTGCCAGTAATAACATAAATATTTCGCACAGGATTGGCTCTCTTGGACGTGAGTACCAGAGTAGCAAGGCAAAATCATAAATAATCGAAAATTGGACATCCCCATCATCATCATCTCTAGTCTTTACGCGTCCCACTGCTGGGCACAGGCCTCCTCTCAGAATGAGAGGGCTTGGGCTACAGTTCCCACGCTGGCTCGGTACGGATTGGGAACTTCACACACACCATTGAATTAGGTACTTCGCAGATGTGTGCAGGTCTTCCTTCACCGAAAAGCTCAAGGCCAATTTCAAATGTAATTTTGCACATCAATTCCGGAAAATTCAAAGACGCGAGCCCGGGATTCGAACCCCATCCCCATAGTACATTAAATCCTGATTCGGCACCTTCTCCCACATCTAAATCATGGCCACCCTAACAAAATCCCGTCAGCGACAGCTCCAACGAAAATGCGGGAAAATTTTGTTCTACATGCAAAAATGGGAAATTTTCCTTCAAGAAGGAAAAGCTCTGAACAATTGAAAGCATTTACTACGAGCATGCTTGGTTTGTGACAGCTTATCAATTCGATGTGCAATTGTTTGGGATTGCATTCGGAACGGCTTGTGTTTTGGTTGTCACTTCTGATGCTTTTGTTAGTTCTTGCTGAGTGTCATCTGTAATCGTTTATTTTTTACTACCTAGCTGTTGCCCGCAACTTCGTCTGCATTGGTTTATCGCTATCCCGCGGGAATTACGCAATTTTCCGGGATGAAAAGTAGCCTATGTGTTATTCCAGACTATAATCTATCTATGTTCCAAATTTAATCCAGATCTATCCAGCCGTTTTGGCGTGAAAGAGTAACAATCATCCGAACGTTCTCACAAACTTTCACATTTATAATATTAGTAGGATTCGATCAGAGCCTCTAGTGTAATTTTTCACACAAAAATTCGTCTCGAACGCGTTCACGTAAACGTTTCAATTACTATGGAATAATTGGCAGCGCCACTTGCGGATCGAAACGGCAACAAACTGTTCTCATAGTACTTGACATTTTAATACAAACGCGTTCGAGATGTATTTTGTGACCGAAAACGTACACTAATACAGTAAGCTTATTATCTAACTCGCGCGCAATCGTCATCGTATTCATTTGACAGTTCGTGTATGAATGTGACAGCTAGCTGATTCCGATGCCAATTGTCAGCCCATACAAGAACTGTCAAAATGAACACGATGGCGATTGCGAGCGAGTTAGGTAATAAGCCTACTGGAGGACCCGCGGCGGGGCGGGTTCGGAGATGAAAAATAGATGCTATGCAAAATAGTAAAAGATGACTGTCCAAACATGAGAACCAACTATGCGTTCCATAATTCACCACTGGGGTGCGAAAGGCAAATGGATACCACTACATCATGTTCTCTTTCTCACTCATCGACTACCTCGACCACTCTTTCACTCTTGTACATACATACATACATACATACATAAATCACGACTGTATCCCTTACGGGGTAGACAGAGCCTAAGGTGACAAGACCTAAAGACCCCGTTTAACATGATTGTGGGCGTATGGACGGAAAGGGGAATGAAAACAGTGATGGGTTGCTAGCCACATCGCCTATATAACATAATCCCTAAGATTTTCGCCCAATCCCTCGATGGGCTTTTACCATCTGCGCGGGAAGAGAAGCAACTGGTACATTCTATGTCACATGTATTTCACTCTTGTAGAGACTAAGAAAATGGATTTTGATGTCGTCAATAAATTACAAATAACAATTTCAGTGCCAAAAGTAAAACAGTTCTGCGAACTGCAAAATGAGGTCACAAGTGCTTGTATGCGATAACTTTTTAATTACATAATTAAATAATAAGCATAAGGTCGTATCACTAAATCGACGACTTTTCAGGAGAGCGATTATAAGAATTTTTCATGTATTTTTTCAAGTTGAAATATGTCCAAAGTTTTAAGCAGTAGTTAAATCTGTCCGCAGCGGTTTAATTAACACGAAACAAATCTGTTTATTAAAATAAATATCATAATTTCAAAATTATGGCAAAAAACCTGAAGTTACGACTTTGTGCTCGTTTTCAAAACGTCGTATAAGAAAGTTACAACCTTTTGCGATTGATCACGTCCATTGCATAAAGTCGTATGTTATAAATACGACTATACATAAAAGGATATACCTTCTCACTAAAGCAACGCATATAGTCGTAAGTGCGAGTTACGACCCATGATTGTAAAAAAACTGCAACAAAAAGTCGTACCTAACTACTATTGTTTACGCATAAAGTCGTAACTTAGAAGTTAAGACTCTTTGCGTGGGGTGTAATGAACACTAATGGAGTGGCGCAAATCGTCGAATATTGTGATGCGACGATTTGCGTGGAAAAGTTCAAATGATACGACTATTAGCAATCACAAAACTCCTTAATTATCAAAAATATTTAAACTTGAGTTTTAGGAAGTTATAGCTTGGATTAATGGCTTTATGACGATTGAAAAATCTCATTTTGAATAAAACACTGGTTACGACCTTTTGCGTCGGAGGTATCGATTTGTTACTGTTTGTAGATAATATTTTCTTTTATTACAGATTTTTCTCAGGAGTATACAAAAAATCCATGAGACAATGCACTTAGCGCCATATACAAGAAAGAGATATCATTATAGATACTGCAGCGATAGAATATGTTTAATTCTATCCGGCGGTAGCATTCGCGTGCAGTGGGATGTATTCCGGTTAAATACCGGACCGGAGCATAGGGTTGCCACTCTCAAATCTATATATATAAAAGAAAGTCGTGTTAGTTACACTATTTATAAATCGAGAACGGCTGAACCGATTTGGCTGAAAATTGGTAGGGAGGTAGCTTAGGACCAGGAGACGGACATAGGATACTTTTTATCTCGATTTTCCAACGGGATTGGAAAATTCCGAAATGTTGTACTAATAAAGCTACAGACATTAAATTTAGCATGCCCACACATTATTCCTTGATCAATATAAAGATGCACTTACAAAGGAATTTTTAAAATTTCCCACGGGATAAAAACACAAGGTAAATAATTAAGACTATAATTAGTAGATAATATTCCTAGAGGATCTGTAGGTGCTCTAAGAAGGGATTTTCCGAATTTCCCACGGGATAGGCAATAAAAACCTTATACTTGGAGACATGACTGGATGTATGGGGTGTGTCGTCACTCTGACGTTATGTGCGCGGACGAAGTCGCGGGGAAAAGCTAGTATTAAATAAAAATGTGCATTCAAATTCAAAAGTTTTATTCTGATTTGAAATGCCCTGCTGTCAACTTTGACGCTTGTGTGACGGTATCGACAACCTTACGTAATTATTTCAACATGAAACTTCCTCGAGACTCAATCATAGTTATACAAATGGATAACTCATGTGTAAAAGTTGAGTAACGGTCGACATGTTTCGGACTAATTCGTAGTCCTTCCTCCTGAGTTCGAGTCGCTGCTGCTGGGACGAGCGCTCCAGGAGGAAGGATTACGAATTACTCTGAAACATGTCGAGCATTACTCGACTATTAACATCAACAAAATAATTAATACATTCAACAGTTTAACGACCGCATAGCCCGGTTGTTAGTGAGCCTGTCTATGAAGCTAGAGGTCCTGGCTTCGAATCCCAGTAGAAGCAAGCATTTGTATGAGGATGCTCTAAGTATTTAAGTATGTGTTTTTTTTATTTACACCATTTCGGTACAGTTTCGTGTATAATTAATGTCTGCTGTCCAAATATACTGTTTTTTCTTTCTTCATGTATCGAATGTGTGTGAATAAGTATCGCTCTCTCTCTCTCTCTCTCATATTTATTTATCTATACTAATATTATAAAGAGGAAAGATTTGTACCTATTTTTGTATGTTTGTAATGAATAGGCTCAAAATGTACTGGGCCGATCTGGATGAAATTTGGAACATAAATAGATTATAGTCTGGAATAACACATAGGCTACTTTTTATTCCGGAAAATTGCGTGTTTCTCGCGGGATAGCGATAAACGAATTCTACGCAGACGAAGTTGCGGGCAACTGCTAGTTTAATTAATAAAAATCTTAGGAATCATGTTATACGCGATGTGGCTAGGGACCCATTACTATTTTGATCCTCCTTTCCATCCATATGCCCACAATCATGCTAAACGTGCTCTAGACTATCTAAGGCACTGTCTACCCCGTAAAGGATAAAGATGTGATTTATGTATGTATGTATTTTATTTAGTTTTGTCAACCCTAGCTCCGGAACATCGGAAGCAGCGAGAAAATTGAACCGTTGTTTTCCAAATGTATTAGAGCATTTATTCGCGCGGGTCGCCCGATCCACGGTCATATTTTAAGTCTATCCTATTCTACGAAGACATACAGGATAGAATTTTACGCTATATGGCAGTATGCAGGCTAGACACTATTTTAACAAAGCTATATAGCGTTTTAAGACCATAGCATGGTTTTATGAGCGTTTATTCCTACCGAGCTGGCAACGTCGCATTTTTGGTGGTTTTTTACGATTTTTTCACAGAAATTGAATGAAAGTTTGAAATGTGTGAATGTTGTGTTCTTCGTTTTTAGTGTATCAATGTGTCCAATGACACACATTTCTGTCATACCTACTTACCCACCTGCTATGCTATGGGTGGTGTAGGGGTATAGCACGCGTCACGGAATGACGAGGATCCGGGTTCGATTCCCGGCCATAGCTTTACTTTTCTGATTTTCCTGTGTTCTAATTTTCACTGACATTTAGAAGTTTAATACGTACTTATGTTTGTTATTTTTCTTTCACCTCAAGTCAAATTGTTTGTTTGGATATCCTTGTAGTTAAATATAGACATCTGAGGATCGGAGGCCTGGTGACCCGACACAAAGGTTTTTTTTTTTTTTTTTTTTTTTACTATAAACTGACCAGTGATTGACCTCTATCTCACTTGGTGGAAGGTGCAGATGAGGCCAAAGGTGTAACTCACTGGTTCAGTAATAGCCTATTCACTCTAGCCTTGAAGAGCCCTAGGTTGTATCTGTCCGGAAATACAGACGATGGGAGCGAATTCCATTCCCTAGCAGTTCGCATTAGGAAGGATGAGGTTTCTCCTAGTTTGAGCATCAGTCCCCACTACACAAGTCTGGTATCTACTTGTTTGTTTGTATTTCTTTGTTTTTTTACTGTATAGTTTGTACTGTTTACTTTGGAGAAAAAAATACTTTTTACTTACTTATTTAAACTTTCATTAAATTTCTATGAAAAAACCACCAAAAACGCGACGTCGTCAGCTCAGTAGAAATAAACGTTTATAAGGACCTTCTTCGTGTACCTCTTCAGTCCTGAAGGTGGACGTTAGCTTTTTGTATTCTTCCTTGTATATCCAGACGGAACAGCTGTTCAACCGAGGTAATACCAGTCCATACCGATTTAAGGACCACAGAGCGGAATTACTATATCAAAATTTTATATTATACTAAGTGGCGGATTTACAAATTTTCATTATAGGCTGAATTTTTGCCGCCTTTGCAAAATCTAAAATTTTTATTATGAGGTAAAAAAAAAAGGTCGTGCCCCAAATTTGCCGCCCCCAAAATCTGCCACCCTAGGCTCGAGCCTTCTCAGCCTTATGGTAAATCCGCCACTGTATACTAGCTTCTGCCCGCGACTTCGTCTGCGTAGAAATATACATAAAAACCTTCCTCTTGAATCACTCTATCCGTTGTGTAGTTTTGAAGATATAAGCATACATAGGGACATAGGGACAGCGAAAGCGACTTTATTTTATACTGTGTAGTGATAAACGCGTTAGTGATAGAACACACTTCTATCGACTTCTTCAACTGTCTTTTTATTATATTCCATGGACACTCTGTCGGGACCACTGCAATAGAAATCGAACCATACCTATGAAGAAATGATTCATACATTTTCCTCATAATAATAAGCTACAGTTCATTAACCTGCCTGAACCTGGCATTGAAAAATTTTCCTCGTCTGCAATTTGGTTATTGCTTTAATCTGTGGCTCAATGAACGCTGCGTCGTGACTTGCATTTCGTTTTTTAGCCCAATATATCCCTTCTTATATTATAAATGCGAAAATAACTGTCTGTCTGATACCTTTTCACACTTAAACCGCTATACTGATTTACTTCGTTGGAATTTGTTATGGTAGCTTCAGTCATGAGCAGAGATCGTACAAATTTGCGTCATTGCTCGCAATAAAGTGGACATGACTCAAAAATTAATCATTTAATTAATTTCTCGAAATAAAATTTGAACTCCCGGAGATAAAAATTTACACATGCATAAAATTATTAGCAAAATGTTAATTAAAGTGGCAGTTGTTAAGTTTGCCCCATTAACATCAGTGGAGTGCGAGCGGAGTTTTTCAGCACTTAAGTATATTTTTGATGTAAAAAAAAAATAGACTGACTGCAGAAAATTTTGAAAAAATACTGATTATTTTCTTTAATAAATCTATACTTTAACAAACTTTTGTATTTATTGACCAGGAATTAAAATTTAAGTCGAGTAAGAAATTAATTAAATGATTACATATTTGATTAATTTTGGAGTCATGTCCACATTATTGCGAGCAATGACGCAAATTTGTCCGATCTCTGGTCATGAGGAAGGACGCAGAATAGTTATTATTGCGGAACACAGTATACTTCCCGTGGCGTACAAGCGGATTCTGTGCAGATGGGAGTCGCGGGCAAAAGCTAGTATCTACATAATTCTTCTTTTTCAAGTGCCTCTCCAATCAGTGAAGGTTAGCGATTAGTTTTTGGAATCCTTCTCTTGCTTGCGAGCCTAAAAAGTTCTATTGCTGAAGAGACGCCCGTCTACTCCCTTGTGTTACGGAGCCACGATTTCTTCTGTCCCACTCGCCTCTTGCCTGCGATCATGCCCATCATTATTACTTGCAGGTGTTCATATCACGTCTTTATCCCTTACGGGGTAGACAAAGTCTAAGGTGACAGGTACCTATAGGGCACATTTAGCAAGATTGTGGGCGTATAGATGGAAAATGGAATCAAAATAGTAATGGGTTGCTAGCCTCATCGCCTATAAAACGATTCCTATGACTTTCGCTCATTCCCTCGATGGGCTTTTACCATCTGCGCGGGTAGAGAAGTAACTGGTACATTCTATGTTTTTTCTTTGCTCCCAGACCAGCATGAAAGAAATTGAAGCTACCACTATGAACAATTTTAAGAAGCCCTGTAATTTCTATAAGCGAAAGAGTCAGGTTACAATAAATTGTCATGTTATAGGCGATGCGGCTAGCAACCCGTCACTATTTTGATTCCCCTTTCCACCTATACGCCCACAATCATGCTAAACGTACTCTGGTCTTCTTACCTTAGGCTCTGTACTTCGTGAGGATGTCCACGCGCCCCCGTTCCGGCGCAGACGAACGGGGCGAAGGCGGCGGCAGTTTGCTGCCCGCCTGAACCCTTAGTGGGACCAGCGGGTTGGGGACGGGGGTCCTCCACCTGCATTGCACGGTCCCACACGTCTGGGGGGGGGGGGGGGGGGGGGGAGGCGAAGTGTTGCGGCTTCTCCCTCCTTGGTGCGGGTAGTCCCGGCAAAAGCCGGGGCAGGCCGGGGGGCGTCGTCGGCTCGAATCCTCGGGATCCCACGGCGCCTACCTAAACCCGGCGAGTGGACAATGCCGTTGTGTTTTTAGTGGGTATGTTCCTCTTTCCGCAGGGAAAGAGGACGGGGGAGAGAGCCCCACATAACCGCTCGGACCCGGGGCCGGGGGTACTCGTAAATGAGTTTTCACTACGTTAAAAAAAAAAAAAGTATCTGTACCTCGTAAGGGATAAAGACGTGATTTGTGAGCGTATGATTGTCTCAGCAATCATTTCACGAGGTTTAGAGCATCACCGGGCGTATTGTCGCGCTGAACTCGTGAACCTCGGGTCGTTGGTCGGCATTGGCTCGGCCGGCGGAGCGAGACGGATGACGCGACAGTGTCATCTTTAGCTACAGACCGACCGATTAAATGAGTCCTCGCCCGCGCAGCACAGGGGCGCGGGGAATGACGATTTGACAGTTATCTTTTTTGACAGGAGACACAAGAGAGGTACTACCGTGAGTGAAAGGCAAATTAATATTCTTATAAAAAAATATCAAAACCGGAAGGCTTTAAATGTTGTTTTCTTGTGTTTTCAGGTGAGTAAATTATCTTGTTTACATACGAGAATAATGTGTACTTCTATGCTGGTCTAGGAGTAAAGTAAAAACATAGAATGTACCAGTTGCTTCTCGTCGCGCGCAAATGGTAAAAGCCCATTGAGGGAAGGGGTGAAATTCTTAGGAATCATGTCATAGGCGATGCGGCTAGCAACCCATCACTAGTTTGATTCCTTTTTCCACCTATACGCCTACAATCATGCTAAACGTGCCCTTTAGGTTTTGTTACCTCGGGCTCTGTCTACTCCAGGGATATAGACGTGATTTGTCTATATGTGTGTATGTATGTATATTGTAATAATTTCAAAAATCCTGATGATTCGTGTTGGATGAGATTAACATCATAACATAACATAATCATGCACACGCGCACATTATTCCGCAGCAATGGTGCCTATGCCTAATTTAATGAGTAGGTAACAACTTCTTTACTCGTTTTGTACGCGTGCTGTTATTTTTATTCTTCTCTGTACGACTTGTAGCATTTAACATTGTATCTGAATGGAAGGGTCCTGTAACACAGGGTATCCTAGCACAGGGCCCTTAGTTGTAACTAACCTCTTGTAAAATTTGTTTGGAATAAATACTTTTCATTTCATTATACCTATATAGGCTGGAGATGAGACGAGGAAAAGTGCAGAGTCTGTTTATTTTAACATAGACGTGTGGTCAAGAGCTGCGGTTCGTTTTTGGATCCGTCCGGGGGAAGAGCAGTGCTTGGTCCGGTGCTCCTTGGGCATCGGCTAATGATTTCCTGGCAGTATCTGAGGGATATCATTGACCGTTGGCTAAGAGCCCGACAGAGTGGGATGCGGCCCTGTGACCGTATTACCGTACAACGTTGCCGTCATTTTGACATTTTGACATTGGCGAAGTTGTCGTTGCTATAACGACTTGATACGACACAAATAAGAAGAAGAACATGGATCACAAAAGTTAATTATTTAAATAATGCTTCAGTTCCCATAATCGTCTTTATAAAATGTTAAACCACAGCTCTTTGATCCTACTACAAGAAAAATACGTCGTTGCAAAACTTTTTCATCTTCCCGTCAAGCAAAATATGATAAAAACAAAACCATACCGCAAAACACTTCATCACCATTAGATAATAAACTCTCTTCATCAAAATACGTTAAATACAAATTCGGCGAGCGAAGAAAAATTCAAACAACGTTCCAATTCCAAAACTTATAAACAAGTATGTATTGTCCGAACGCAAACTGCCCAAAAGTAACGATGTTACAAATTCACGAAGTTAATTTTGCACTGGCAGGAAATATTTTGTTTTTTTTTTTTAAGAAAATGGCTAACTTTTTTCGTGTTGTCAGGCGTTCTTCATTTAAAATGGTCGTAAAACGTAGCCGAGAAATTGTTTTGACACCGCTTCTAATATAACGTTAGGGGACATGTACACGACGGGGTATAAAGGAATAGTACATTTCGATGCTAGTGCGGAAAGTATGTCATTATTACTTCACGATTCCAGAGTTTTACTTATTTGTATAATAATTTTTCATTGAGTTGGCAATCGCCGTATGAAATATGAAAGCTAAAAAATCGTATTTAATTTACTTAACTAATATTACTTTTAATATCACTTTTTGTTGTCTCTTTTACGATTATGTTCATTATTTTCTTAAGAATTATGATTTTTTAATTCTTATTCCTTTTTGAAAAAAATAAGATACAATGTACAAAGGCGAACATATCCCTAAGTATATGGGATCACCTGTCAACCTTTGAGTAGATGAGAGGAGTATTGAAAAAGGACCAACAGGGAGTGACCAAGTAGTGCTCTTGGACATTTCAGATTGTCATAAGTGTCAGATATCTGTGAAGTCATCGTCATCTGTTTTATAGAACCTTATAGACACGGCATTATAGATTACCTGAAAATAAAATACCAAGAGTTAGCTATAATGCCGTGTCTATATAATATAGCCACTTAATCTACTAAGGTTTTAGTCATCTAACATCACTTAAAATACATCAAAACATCATCATCATCATCAGCCCGAAGACGTACTGTTGAACAAAGGCCTCCCCTTAGCACACCAATAATGAACGACAACTCGCCATCTGCATCCAACGGTGAACATCAATTCTTGATTCATTTGATAGTACCTGTCATTTGAAAAACAGCGCCTTCTCTCGTCCCTGGTGAGCACGAAAGTTTGTAATTGTGTCGTACAGACACATCATTCAAACAGATGACGCTTGGCGACAAAAATTCGCATATTAACAAGGTCATGGCAGCTAGTAACAGATAGAATTCGAAGGCTTACCCACCTGCTATGGGTGATGTAGGGGTATAGCACGCGTCACGGAATGACGAGGATCATAGCTTTACTTTTCGGATTTTTCTGTGTTTTAATTTTCAGTACTATCAAATGGATCAAGAATTTTTATTTCTTGATTGTTATGTTTACTTTTACGGTTTTACTCATATAAATTAAATTTCTAAATGTCACTGAAAATTAGAACACATAGAAAATTAATAGAAACAAATATTTTTTTTTAGAAATTAAATTTCTAAATGTCACTGAAAATTAGAACACAGAAAATTAATAGAAAAAAATATTTTTTTTTAGAAATTAAATTTCTAAATGTCACTGAAAATTAGAACACATAGAAAATTAATAGAAAAAAATATTTTTTTTAGAAATTAAATTTCTAAATGTCACTGAAAATTAGAACACAGAAAATTAATAGAAAAAAAAATTTTTTTTAGAAATTAAATTTCTAAATGTCACTGAAAATTAGAACACATAGAAAATTAACAGAAAAAAATATTTTTTTTTTGAAATTTAATTTTCAATGTCGTTTAGAAACATTCAATTGTATTCTATTGCCTATTTCCTGTTGTCTACCTTGTCTTTTAATTTCTGTAATGTTATTGTACTAATTTCTGTAATGTAGTTGTACATACATACATACATACATACCGTCACGCCTCTTTCCCACAGGGGTAGGCAGAGACTACTTTATTCCACTTGCTACGATCCTGACATATTTCTTTCGCTTCATCCACAGTCATCAATCTCTTCATACATGCTCGTCGGTTTCGGGTACTCCTGACCTGACCTTTTTCCAAAACGTCTCCTATTTGGTCTCGGAAAGTCCGTCTAGGCCTTCCCCTCCCAACGTAACCATTCACACTCCCCATATAGATCTGTTTAGTTAGTCTACTTTCATCCATCCGCTCTACATTATAAAGATACTAATATTATAAAGAGGGAAAATTTGATTGTTCTTTTGTTTGTTTGTTTGCATTGAATAGGCTCCGAAACTACTGGACCGATTTCAAAAATTCTTTTGCTACAAAAGCTACATTATCACTGAGTGACAAAGACTACTTTTTACCGCGGGAAAATACCTTTTCCTACGGGAAAATTAATTTATCGCGGGCGAAGCTGCGGACGGAAGGCTTGTGTTTAGTAAAGAATAGGTATTACTTGTATTTTACTGTATTCTGAGGCGTAGGTAACTTACCACTTTGTCGTATTGATAATTTGTTTTAAACGACCACTTTTCAGCTGCTTTGCTTTCAAAACATAATTTGACTAAATTTATGTTTATTACGTCCAGTCAATTATTACAAAGAAACATTACAAATAAGTGGCTCGGCGATTATTAATTTATATCCGGTAATATGATTATTTTCGATTCGTTAAAGCCATTGTTAATATCCCACACGACCACACTTTATGGGTTTTCGTTAAAAAACCATTTCCGGCTAATCTTATGGACATTTTGCTGTTTAGTTTAATTGTTATTACGGTTATATATTATTATAACGTTTTATTATCGATGGCGTCGAGGAATTAACCGATAGAAGATTAGATATTAATTTAATTTAATAGTCCAAAAAAAATGCTTAGCCCCTGCGGTGATTGTTGCACTCTGGTTTGTTGACCCAAGGTACTTTCAAGCCGAGCTCTAATAAAGTTAAGTATTTACATAAAAAAAAAACTTTTTTTACATACTTAATATACCTACACATACACAAATCACGTCTTTATCCCTTACGGGGTAGACAGAGCCTAAGGTAACAGGTACCTACAGGCCACATTTACCAAGATTGTGGGCTTATAGGTGAAAAATGGAATCAAAATAGTAATGTTGCTAACCTCATCGCCCATAACATGTCATGATTCCTATTTTTCTATTTGCTTTTTTTCTATCTTTTTTTTTATCTGAAAAAAATGATAACAAGCCGTGATAATTAAGAAGAGGTGTATGATTTATGAATTGTATGTAAACTCTTTATTGTGCAGAATAAACATAAAACAAATACAATTAACAAACAAACACTAATATACATAAATGATTTAATTGTTGACCTTCACTAGTTGGAGAGACACATGACACATACATTTTAAACTCACACTTTGTCGGTCCCTCGTTGAATGCTCCTCTCATCTACTCAAAGGTTAACTGGTAGAGATCCCTTATAGAGATAAGTTCGCCTTCTTTATATTTGTACCATAAAGCATTTACTTACTTGAAGAAGAAAAAGAAGTATAATTTAACAATAATGGGAGCATAATAGGGCTTTTTTTCTAAACCATCCAGAGTATAAAAAATGCATTATGTTACGATGCGAAAATTTGTAGAAAAGTTATAGTTTTACTTAAGAATCGACCTTTTGTAATTACTCTTAATTCCGAAATTTGACCCTCCCCTCCTTTACCCTCCCCTCGTTCCCTCTCTGTTGATCATTTCATTTTTCAACTCCTTCGCCCCGCCAGCTCACCCGTGTGGCCGCGGCCTTACGCCCCTGAGGTGCGTTCGTCATTTTGCCGAGTTTTTTATGATCCGGCCCGAAACGCCAAGTTAATCAAGTGGGATACCCGGTAATACGGCCGGAAACGGTTTTAATTAAGCCTCTATTACGCTTTTCTTCTCTCTTAAGAATTTTATTACCGGCCGGCGAGCGGTTTGCTTGCGTAATGTATCCGTGAAAAATTGATTTTTTGACACTTCCCTGAAGGTCCTCGGAGAGAAATTGAAGCCTTCGTTAAAGGCTTTTACTGTTGTTTCTGGAACGCTTTAATTGTTGGAAAAGTTGCGTGGGATACCTATTTGTAGGTTGGAGGTATATTCATCTCTTTTGTATTGAACTGATTTTTTAAATAATGAAGACGTTAAGTTTTTGCCGGAAACCTACTGTAATTATGGATTCATGAGCCAGTAAGTGATAATTTTATTCGTAATTGGGCGATTCTTCCATGCTGGTCTGGGAGTAAAGACAAAGCATAATGTATCAGTTGCTTCTCTTCCCGCGCAGATGGTAAAAGCTCATCGAGGGAATGGACAAAAACTTAGGAATCATATTACAGTAGGTACTATTTTGATTCCCGTTCCCAGTCCTGTTACCTTAGGCTCTGTCTACCCCGTAAGGGATAAAGACGTGATTTATGTATGTATGTATGTAAAGAAAAACACCAAAAAAATGGCACTACAGAAAATTAAGTATTTTAATGAAAAGACCGTTCATTGTCTACTCTGTTTTTAGCTAATTTAAATTGTCCCAACTTTTAGTCCCAAAGGCAAAGGTCTCCCATTTTGTCATTGCAGAAAACGTCCCTAAAATTCGAGCACGGAGAATGATCCTTTGAAAAACGCCTCAATTTTTCTTAAAACCACTATGCACTCAAAATGGCTGTTACATCGAAAATGATGAACCGCAACTTTCGTACAAACAATAACAAATCCGCCAATCAACTCCCGTTTCCTCCAGTAAATGAGCCCCCAACTTGTGTAGGATTGCCCAAATCGGTTGAGTAGTTTCCGAGATTTTCGCCGAACTCACAAACAAAGTTTCCCTGTTTATTAGTATAGATAATACGCAAAGGCTCGAAGCCAAACTTCCCGTCGACTTAAACCTAACTAATAATTTTAAGTGCGGAGGGCACGGAATACTGAAACGAGGGAGATGAAACGACACCAAGATTTGCATGACCAAATTGTAGTTGACGGACTTAAAGTTGTCGTCGCCGCTTCTAACGTCCGTGTCTTGAGTTGCTTCCGCATAGGTTAATCAGGGGGTCTATTACAAGTTCGTGATTCGTATCATGCCAGCCCTCACACTTTCCTTATACCCAAACACTGAGTCTGAAGGGAATACGATACGAACTTCTATTTTTTTAATTTCGGACTGCATGGATGTATAAGACTTTAAGTCTGACGCTTTTGTTTTCCAGGCTGATAGTAATTTTTCAAATTTAAGCTTTTTTGGAAACTGCAACCCTATTCTTGCCAGTTGATAAATCAAGTCAATTCACGGCCATCAGAAACCAACAACGTTTCTATCATTTAATTTGGGAATAGACTATTCTATAGTCGTCATTTGATGATAATTGGCATCTGTTTAGGTGCTTAAAAAATACTGCCGTATTGGAAATCCCATAGCAACAGAACATGTTCAGACAAATTTGAGTAACTAAACAGCTGTATTTACGAATACACAGTACGAAGATGTCAGTATTCCCTTTGGGAGTTCTGTATAATGCATTATCTAGAACATTAATTTTTAAAAAGCTTGAGATACGCAACACAATGTTGAGTTTATTTTGATCTCATATTTAGTCTGACTGGTACTTAGTACAGCTAGTACCCTAGTTAAGATGTAAACATTGTTAATAAAAACGTAATATTTGCAGTGATAAGTAAACTATAAGGGAGTTTGCAAGTCACTATTATATTTATACTTGTTTATTTCTCATATGTTATATAAAATAAAATATCTTTTCGCTAGAGACGCATGATATATTGTTTAAGTCAACTCCGCGCTTCACTGCCCTCTTGGGATTATAAAGTCAACGTACTTGGTAGCTCCCCCCCCCCCCCCTACCAAATATCTATTTTACAAATGAATAAACAATACAAAGTTCTGTAGGCGTTTTCAATGAAATTACCGAACGAAACTACGGATTCTAATCGTAAAGGAATTAGGACGGGAGCTATGCTACTAATATTATAACATAACATACTGAAACAGATACAATTCACAAAAAAATAAAAATAACATTAATATATGCACAAAGGCGAACTTACCCCTGTAAGGGATCTCTACCACTTAACCTTTGAGTAGATGAGAGGAGCATTAAACGAGGGACCGACAAAGTGTGAGTTTAAAATTCCAGATAGTGAAAGCCAGAATAGAGCGTACATATCTACAATAATCAATTCATAAAATAAACTACGAAATATCATTACACATATGCATATACAAAATACAATAAGAGTACACATACAATATCTAAGGAGATGGTGTGAGCCATATCATTCTCAAGCCCTCCCTGAACGACGCCACGGATGCAGACTGCCTGATGGAGGTCGGTAACCGATTTAACAGCCTAGCAGAGTGAACTGTAAAGGATTTGGAGTAAGTTTTGGAAGATGAAGGAGGACAGGCCAAGGGTAGGTATGTCTTATTTCTGATATGCTTTTTTATCGTATGGTTTCCTCATTCCCCTCAAACGGAACCTTCGAGATAAAACACGGAATCGCCCTCAACTTACAAAAGGTCATGCATATAAAACAGTACACGGTCGCCACGGTTCATTAGTCGAAATGTAAGTGAAATTTAGTGTTCGGGCGCAGGAAGTAGGTACGGCCTTCTGCGGGATGCGTGACGGCAAGGATGAGAATTAATCGTGAGAAAGTAATTTAAATTTTGTGGGGAAAAGCAGCTTTTTGTTGATAGAGCGAAACTTGTTGGTCTATTTCTAATCACTGACACAAAAAGGGGTGTTATGAGTTTGATGTCGATATCTATAAAATTTCTAAACGACTTCCATGCTATGCTGGTCTGGGAGCAAAGAAAAAAACATAGAATGTACCAGTGGCTTCCATTCCCGTGCAGATGGTAAAAGTCCATCGAGGAAATGGGCGAAAATCTTTGGAATCATCCTATAGGCGATGTGGCTAGCAACCCATCACTATTTTGATTTCCCTTTCCACCTACACGCCTACAACTATGCTAAACGTGGCCTTAAGGTCTTGATACCTTAGGCTCTGTCTACCCCGTAAGGGATAAAGACGTGATTTATGTATGTATGTATGTGTCAGTGGTGCGAGCCCTGGCTCGAACCCACGACCCTCTGCTTAAAAGGCCACAGGTCAAACCACTAGGCTACCACGTCTCAAAATCAGTCAATAATTTACGAAACATCACCTTATTGCCATCTCAAATTCAAACACGGTCTACAAGGTACCCACAACAATCCCACAAACCGTCAGTCAAATGAATAAGTAAGCGGTGTCAATCAGCTTCGGCCTTCCGGAAGCAATAACACTCCAGTGCCCGTACTGTTACGGCTACTGAATATAACATTCGTTGTCTAACGCCAAATATCCTTCTTGGTTGAGGACACATGGCTACCCTTCTCACGATCAGCCCTTGAAGAATATCGCAAAGGTCACGGTGAAAAAATCCCGCGGCAAGACTTGGATACATATATACATACCGTCACGCCTCTTTCCCACAGGGGTAGGCAGAGACTACTTTATTCCACTTGCTACGATCCTGACATATTTCTTTCGCTTCATCCACAGTCATCAATCTCTTCATACATGCTCGTCGGTTTCGGGTACTCCTGACCTGACCTTTTTCCAAACGTCTCCTATTTGGTCTCGGACCGTCCGTCTAGGCCTTCCCCTCCCAAAGTAACCATTCACACTCGCCATATTTAGTCCTTTCATCCATCCGCTCTACATACCCAAACCAACTAAGCATACTATTTTCTATCCTAGTCACTATATCCTCTTTCACACCAGCACGTTCCCTTATCACACTGTTCCTTATTCTATCTTTCAGTGACACACCTTCCATACTCCTTAACTTAAGACTTGGCTACGGTGGCGTATTTAACTATAGGGTGGCAGGGGTGGCAAAATGCCAGGGGCCCCTAGCTCTAGGGGGCCTCGAACTGGCTTGGTTTAGAGCATGGAAGGGCTGATGCACTTCTTTATATTGAGGAAGGAGCCCCATGACGAATTTGCCACGGGCCCCAGACGTAGTTACGCCACTGCTTGGATATGCAAGATCTCTCAGTATGCTTCCAGGATATTACAGCAGGGGCCTTGCCGTGACATCTTTATGCGACTCAATTGTGGCTCAGTTCAGGTTTTAGCTGTCATTTTTAGTATGGATCTGACAGCGAACGAGCGGTGGATTAGTTCGATCCTTATTTGTTGTGCCGCGACTTTAAGATAGACAAATAAAAAAATGACCACTGGCATCAAAGGTTGCCCGACGAAATTCCTTTGTGGTATAAGTTCGCCTTTATGCGTGTGTGTTGTCCTGTATTTTATCTTTTCCACGTGTTTTATGTACAAGAGTTGTACATAGATACGAATGTCCGACGTTTTGTTGGACTATAATTTTGCTCGTATTCTCCAACAGATCTGCTCTGATGGCAGAAATTCGAATTTAGCATCATACCTACCTTCCTTTTATTTCTTCGAATTGAATTATGTATACAGCATGTTTTTATTTTGAAAAAAAAAAACTTTCTGCCAAGTTTCTTGCGGCGCATTCTTCTCGCCAATGAAGGAATTTCCGAAAACGATGGTAATTAAAAAAAACGTCTTCTTTCAAAACATGCCAATTTTACTAAGTTGCCGTAATGCGTACGAGCACAGGCTATGATATGGGTGCATGAAACATCGCGTGAAAATATGCCAACACTGTGTTTACTAACCATGCCGAAGGCGCCTCCTAGCCAAGATGTCGGTATTTTTAAATTGAGGACTACAATGCCCATGTTTGTATAGTTATACGGAGTTAGTTTAAACCTATATCCCATGTGCTGGTTCCCCGTACATAACTACATACATTACCAGGACATTCTAAGGTAAAATAAAGACTATTTCTAAATTAAAACAAACATGTTCGCGGCTTAAGGGTGGCCCAAGGGCTATCCCCGGCGCACCTAAACCTTAATTAATCCAAATTAATCATCCTACATTGGTTTTACTAGTGCCGGTTATGTAACTTGGTTATGTACGAGGAACAAGCTGTCCCCATGTCGTGATAACCCATATCCCATAACCCATGTCGTGGTAGTCTAGTGATTTGACCTATTCCCTCTCAAGCCAGTCAAGACCTAAAGCATTATCGCCTCTCTTCGCACATGCTGTTGGTTTACCTGCAAGTAAAAGGAATGGAACGATGTTCGATGCTTGTTTTAATTATGAAGCCTTAATTTTAAGACTTTTTAATTATAAATGGTTTTAATGCACGCCGAAACACAGCAGCGGAACTGATACCGAGCTGGCAAGATTAGCGGATAAGATAGTGGTACGATCTAGACGGGCCTTACACAACTGAACATCACCCCTAAAATATCCTAGCTATGTTTTCTAAACTTAAAAAATATCAAATAGGGTCTCCCTAATACGGACTTCGACATAATAGTCGCTCTAACTAGTCATTCCCAATTAAAACATCTCATAAACAAAGTGTCCTTATTCTTTACGGGAGTTCGTGGAATAAAGAAAATATGTACCATACTTTGTAAATACCAAACAGTGCTAGTTAAATTGGGATAAGACTTGTGTTCTCTTGTGTAATAAAAAATGTTTAAGAATATGTTAGGTACCTATATCTTCTATATTTATAAAAGATAGTCGTGTTAGTTACACTATTTATAACTCGAGAACGGCTGAACCGATTTGGCTAAAAATTGGTGGGGAGGTAGCTTAGAACCAGGAGACGGATATACTGTACACATCCCGATTTTCCCGCGGGATTGGAAAATTCCGAAATGTTGTACCAATAAAGCAACATTACATTTGGCATACCTACATATTATTCCTTGATTAGTATAAAGGCGCACAACAAAGGAATTTTTCAAATTTCCCATGGGATAAAAACACGAGGTAAATAATGAAGACTATAATTAGTAGATAATATTCCTAGAGGATCACGTAGGTGCTCTAAGAAGGGATTTTCTGAATTTCCCATGGGATAGGAAATAAAAACCTTATACTTGGAGACATTAGTGGATGTATGGGGTATGTCGTCACTCTGACATTATCTGCGCGGACGAAGTCGCGGGCAAAAGCTAGTAGATTATATATGTCCAACGTTACTTATTTTTACGTTTAGTTCTAAGTTTTGGTACGCCCTAGTAGGGTCAGTGTTTGTACTGGCAAGAATAACATGAACATCTTCATCGATTGATTGATCCCTATCAATGTTGCGGTATTTTAAAAAAGCTTCTAACCCTCTTATTCATAAACGTTCTGTAGGCTTCTGCTAACTTCGAAATCGTTTGTCCTTATAACACTTTGACATTTATCTTTCACAGATAAGGACAAACGATTGCTAAATTAGCAGAAGCTTATAGACCGTTTATGAATAAGGGGGTAATTCATTTGCCAACCCTTTAATATCTTCTTAAACTTAAAAACTAAATTGATTTATTATTGCATGGCTCACATTAAATTAGGTTAGGTATAGGGAGTTTGTAATCGTGTCGTACAGACACATCATTCAAACAGATGACGCTTAGCGACAAAAATTCGCATAGTAACAAAAGGTCACGCAGTTAGTAACGGGTAGAAAAATTCGGAGATTACCCACCTGCTATGGGTGGTTTAGGGGTATAGCACGCGTCACGGAATGACGAGGATCCGGGTTAGATTCCCGGCCATAGCTTTACTTTTCGGATTTTTCGGTGTTCTAATTTTCACTGACATTTAGAAATTTAGGTTAGGTATGTTTTATAGCGGAAGCTGATGATGATTCTTGGTGAAATGTAGTGAAGCAAAATAAAACTTATGTTCTGAGAAAGCGATCCGCTGTTTTTGTAATTCTATAGCCCGTATACATGCATACATAAATCACGTCTTTTTCCCTTATGTGGTAGACAGAGTCTAAGGTAACAAGACAAGTGGAAAGGGGAATCAAAATAGTGATGGGTTGCTAGCCGCATCGCCTATAACATGATATCTAAGATTGTCGCCCATGGGCTTTTACTTTTTTGGGAAGAAAAGCGACTGGTACTCTTTGTTTTTTTTTCTCCCAGACCAGCATGAAAGAACTAGGTATAGCCCAACCGTTCTGTTGTTGAACTTTTTATCAGAATGATGTTGTGAAAGCAATAATCCTCGCGTCTGATGTTTTATCACGCTTTTATAATCTGCTGTTATTGTAGATAAGAGCACATGTTCAGTGCAGCGAGCGAAGGACGTCTTTGGGCTGATTTTGACCGATTATTCAGGCAAGTGAAGTTCTATGATAAATTATTTTATAAATTTAATTACCCTTCCACGCTGGTCTCTCCCGTTCTGTAGGCGTATTACCTAACTCGCTCGCAATCGCTATCGTGTTCATTTCGACAGCTCATGTATGGGCTGACAATTGGCGTCGGAATCAGCTAGCTGTCACATTCATACAAGAAATGTCAAAATGGACACGATGGCGATTGCGAGCGAGATAGACAATAAACCTACTGGTTCTCTTCTCGCGCCGGTAAAAGCCCATCAAGGGAATAAGATAAGATAAGATAATCATTTATTTCCAAAATACTTTACATGCCATAACAAATTCACAGAAACTGATACCTTAACACAATTAAGAACTAAAGTTTAGCAGCGATTCTCGTATACTAGGTCGAGCCTGTATCGCGAGAACCAGTCAAAATTACCATAGGAGTATAACCAAAGGATATATATATATATATATATATATTTATTTTATTTTTTTTATACAAAAAAAGATTATGTAAATTAATCAATTAAGTAATATATAATAATAATAATAATAAATAAATAAATGATTGTGATATATTATGATTTGATAGGAATGCTAAATGAGATAATATGCATGATTTTACTGTAACTAAGCAAGAAATAAAAGGCTTTTTTATTTTATTTATTTATTTATTTATTTATAACCAAAGGATATTCAGTTTTACAGAGCAGAAATTACTTACTGACAAGCGCAAAAAGAGAAAGGAAAAAATGATTTACCAATCAATGGGCAGAAATCTTAGGAATCATGTTATAGGCGATGCGGCTGCTGGCATCCCAGCACTATTTTGATTCCCAACCTAATTAAATATAAACTTTTCATAATAAAGACACAAAGACATAGAGGTGATTAATTACTTAATTACGTCATATTTACCAACTTGACAACAAAATAAACAAGCAGAACTTTTTCTGAAAATCTCTGTGCACGCCACTGGAACTTATGGCCCAAGCACTCTCATTCTGAGAGGAGACCTGTGCCCCAGCAGTGGGACATCTACAGGGTGGAGATGTTATCATTGTTACCTGTATCATTATTCGCTCAAAAATGGTTAAAAAAGCATGCTATATAATCAATTCCAGCGAAACACTAACAAACATGACCTTTTACACGAAACGCATGCACTCTGTTCCGTCGTAAATTAAAATAGTGCAATTCAAAGCTACAGACATAATAAATTTCAATTTCAAAAAGAATTGTTCTTTCTGTCCCACAAATACGACGTAAGTCTATATTAACTGAAAGCCTAAAATGAGCTCTAGGTGCGCGGTTCCATGGCTCATTTTTGTTTAGGAATTGAAGCTGTCATTTTGTTGTGACCGTTGTACAGGGTGATCCAGGTGACTTAATCGTAACTGTACATGAATGAGTTAATTATAATCTAATAATATTATAAATGCGAAAGTTTGTGAGGATTGATGGATAGATGGATGGATGTGGCGATGTGTGTATGTTTGTTCCGTTTTCACGCTGAAACGACTAGACGGATTTAAATCCAATTTGGAACGGAGATAGCTCGTACCCTTGGACTACTATCCTAGACCTTGCACGAGGTTCTACTGCAATTCTATGCCGCGAGGGAGCTCTTTTTAGATTTATTTTATAATAACGCCGGGTTAAATAATTATGCTTTTTATATTTATTTACAGCTTTTTTTTATACATACATACATACATACATACCGTCACGCCTCTTTCCCACAGGGGTAGGCAGAGACTACTTTATTCCACTTGCTACGATCCTGACATATTTCTTTCGCTTCATCCACAGTCATCAATCTCTTCATACATGCTCGTCGGTTTCGGGTACTCCTGACCTGACCTTTTTCCAAAACGTCTCCTATTTGGTCTCGGAACGTCCGTCTAGGCCTTCCCCTCCCAACGCAACCATTCGCACTCCCCATATAGATCTGTTTAGTTAGTCTACTTTCATCCATCCGCTCTACATGCCCAAACCAACTAAGCATACTTTTTTCTATCCTAGTCACTATATCCTCTTTCACACCAGCACGTTCCCTTATCAGACTGTTCCTTATTCTATCTTTCAGTGATACACCTTCCATACTTCTTAACGCTCTCATTTCTACTGCATTTATTCTACTTTCATGCTTCTTTTGCCATACCCAAGTCTCGCTACCGTACATTAATGTTGGAACAAGCACCCCTCTGTGAACAGCCAGACGCGCCTTCTTCGACACCTTCTCACTGCTCACAAAGGCGCGCAGCGCCCCATTTACCATGTTTCCTGCATTCACTCTTCTTTCAATATCACTTTCACACTTCCCATCTTTCGTAAACGCCGAACCCAGATATACAAACTCTTTTACCTGTTCGACTTTCTTACCCGCAATCACAATCTCACATTCAGTCATACTATCGTCTTTTTCAAACACCATAACTTTCGTCTTGCTTACATTAACATTCATCCCTTTCGTTTCCAATGCACCACATAAAATGTTAGTCATCATCTGCAACTCCTCCTCCGACGATGCCAACAACACTTGATCGTCGGCGTATAGGAGGCATTTGATGGTTAACCCACTCATTCTTAGTCCACAGTCAGTCCCTTTCAAATCACTCAGGCATGTATCCATGAATAGGTTGAACAGCCACGGTGACGCAACACATCCTTGTCTAACACCTTTCTCAATGCTAAACCATTCAGTGTACGCCCCGTTTATCCTCACACAAGCACTAGAATCCTCATAGAGAGATTTTAGTGCTCGTATCAGATTACTGTTCACCCCATGCATGGATAATGCTGACCACAACTCATTCCTCATCACTCTGTCATAAGCCTTCTCCAAGTCCACGAATAAACAGTATATTTTCTGGCCCTTGGCCATATACTTTTCGGTTATACACCGCAAGGAGAAGACTTGATCCGTGCATCCCATTCCCTTTCTAAAACCCGCTTGTACATCCCATATTTTCTCATCGGTCTCTTTCATAACTCTTTCAATCAGTACCTTTGCATACAGTTTGCCGACGACGCTGAGAAGGCTGATTCCGCGGTAGTTTTTGCAGTCCAGTTGTGACCCCTTTCCTTTGTACAGCGGCACAATCACGGCCTTGCACCAATCCTCCGGTACTCGACCGTTCGTCCAACACAAGTTGAAAAGGTGGCACAACTGACTGGCTACCACGCCTTCACCGGCTCTCAGCATTTCGACCGACACTCTATCATATCCCGCAGACTTTCCTAACTTCATTCTTTTCATGGCGTTCACAATTTCATCCATGCTTATCTCATTTTCCTGACTCCTTTCATTCATCTCTCCGGCATGAGCCGGTACGTGCACTGATTCTTCTGCTCTTTCAAACAAGCTTTCAAAATATTCCTTCCATCTTTTTAACACACATTCTTCTCCTTTTATAACACTTCCATCCAGGCTTCTGATTTTACTCAACTCCGAGGCAGTGTTTTTGCCCCGGGCTGTCTTTATAGACTTCCAGAACATTTTAATATACTTATTTTTACTGCCATGTAAATATATTCCACTATCATTCCAACATCCCAAACATACATACATTCATAAATCACATCTTTATCCCATACGGTATAGACAGAGCCCAAGGTAACAAGACCTAATGGCCACGTTTAGCATAGGTAAAGCGTATAGGTGGAAAGGCGAATCAAAATAGGCATCGCCTATAACATGATTCTTAAGATTTCGGCCCAATTCCTCGATGGACTTTTACCATCTGCGCGGGAAGAGAAGCAACTTGCACATTCTGTGTTTTTTCTTTTCCAGATGGAAGTACAAGTTGACATGACATGTGATTAAATATTATCATGAAACAGTATATTTACTGATTTATGTAGGATTGCTTCCGACGTTTCCTGAATCACCCTTTAGCTTCCAATGACGTCATATGTCCGTACTGAGGTATCGACGAACGTCGCGTGCCGCTATTCAGAAAATGTCCCTTTTCGTCCCTTGTGGGTTTCCCAGCGATTAGCGAGGTTGATTCCTCTATTTAGCTTTTATAAGGACTCTTTTATGATGCCTCTGTAAGTAAAGGCACGTTAGGTCAGTTTTAAATGAGTTGAAAAAGCGGGTTTCATGATATCTTTTTGACAGTTATCTATGCAATTAAGCAAGAGAGACGTTGAACTGAAAGAAAAATCATCCTGTTCAGTTTATTTTCAATGAAATGCTTGCATGCCACAATGTATTATAGAAAAAATACCTAAAAAGATGAATAGTTTGTATTTCAAGTCCTACCTACACAAATGTATTTAAAAAACCTGCGAAATATATTTCTGTCTGATACGATTAGTAATATATTAATCGGCATACTTCAGTAGGTATGTTTTTCTAGAAAATTATCGTTTTTAAGCAATGGTTTGTGGTGTTCAACACAGGATATTTTGTATTCTATTGTTTTTCTGTTGTCTGGTACACAAAGTACAAGCTCAATTATTATATTAAGTTACTAGGCTAGTTAAAGTCAACTGTCTCATACTTCCATGCTGGTCTGGGAGTAAAGAAAAAACATAGAATGTACCCGTTGCTTCTCTTCCCACGCAGATGGTAAAAGCCCATCGAGGGAATGGACAAAAATCTTTAGAATCATGTAATAGGCGATGTGGCTAGCAACCCATCACTATTTTGATTTCATTTTTCACCTATACCCCCACAATCTTGCTAAATGTGGCCTGTAGGTATCTGTTACCTTAGGCTCTGTCTACCCCGTAAGGGATAAAGACGTGATTTGTGTATGTGTATGTATGTCTCATAATTTATTAATATTTAGAAGTAGAAATAAACAATCAAGCATCTCTCATCAGAGTAACTCTAGATTTTTAGAACCTTTTCCTTCTATTCCGTAGAAGTAAACCTATATAGAAATAAGACAATTCCGGCAGTGATTTTGAAACATGTAGAATTGTAGACGACCGGATAGCCTAGTGTTTAGTGACCCTGACTATGAAGCTAGAGGTCCTGGGCTCGAATCCCGGTAGGGGCAGACAGTTGTATGATGAATACGAATGTTTGTGCCCGAGTCATGGATGTTGTATGTATTTATCTACATAAGTATGTTTATCCGTTGCCTGGTACCCATAGTACAAGCTTTGCTTAGTTTGAGGCAAGGTCAATTGGTGTAATTTGTTCCAAGATATTTATTTATTTATTTTATTTATTTATTTATTTGTAGAGCCTCGAACCTAAGTCATGTAGAGTCACCGCTAACCACAAAACCACGACACACATTTCCCATTAAAAAAATATTTGCACATTGTAATGATGAAGTCACGACCATGTTAGATGTGTCGTCACATGAACTATCATATCAAGGTGACATGTGATAAAAACAGGGTTCGACGGCCCCTTATCAACGACCTCAGTATCACCGATAAGTTTTATAAAAGTATACTGATTAAGGCACAACATAATGCAAACTGTAAATATTTTTATACATACATACATAAATCGTAATGCGATTCAGTTCAGACTCAGTTCAGATTTTGATTGTCATTTTTAGTACGCCTTTGTGAGCAATGAGAAGGTGTCGAAGAAGGCGCGTCTGGCTGTCCACAGAGGGGTGCTCGTTCCAACATTAATGTACGGTAGCGAAAAATGAGAGCGTTAAGGAGTATGGAAGGTGTATCACTGAAAGATAGAATCAGGAACAGTGTGATAAGGGAACGTGCTGATGTGAAAGAGGTATAATGATTAGGATAGAAAAAAGTATGCTTAGTTGGTTTGGGCATGTAGAGCGGATGGATGAAAGTAGACCAACTAAACAGATCTATATGGGAGTGTGAATGGTTACGTTGGGAGGGGAAGGCCTAGACGGACGTTCCGAGACCAAATAGGAGACGTTTTGGAAAAAGGGCAGGTCAGGAGTACCCGAAACCGACGAGCATGTATGAAGAGATTGATGACTGTGGATGAAGCGAAAGAAATATGTCAGGATAGTAGCAAGTGGAATAAAGTAGTCTCTGCCTACCCCTGTGGGAAAGAGGCGTGACGGTATGTATGTATGTATTTTTAGTATGGATCTGACAGCGAGGTAACTTAAACTGAATCGGAATTGGATCGCATTAAGTCGTCATAGTAAGGCTCTGATATAAACCGTTGCTTCAGTCTTAAACCTTTTTGAAAACTTGAAGAACTTCAATTGTTTATAGATTGGATCAATTAGCGTTACAAATCATGTCATACCTACTAATTCATAAACAAACCAACTTCGTGGTCTTTACCACGTAAACCCGTCTATCGAAGATATGATATATCTGACAGTTATTTGATTCGTGGTTATTGACGACGTGGTTGGATTAGTAGTGACCCATTTTTTATTTTTCGATTTTTTTACTCGATTATTGCGTGGCGGTTTTCAATTTTGTAAATATTATATAAGAAAATAACTGTAGTCTATCTCGCGCGCGACACAGCTTTCGTGCGTACATGTGCTAGCCGTGGGTTCGTGACGATATCAGGGTCCCTCAAAGATTTCCACAGACTATGATAAGAGTTCGTTGACTCCGTATTTTGAATGGTTATTGCGTGATACTGATATGCAAATCAGCTGATAAGTTTTGGAGTCGTGGTAACATTCACCCGGATGTTGTGATCAGGTGACAGATTGTCTAGGTTTTATAGATAGATAGCCAAGCGGGAACCGAGAAAACTGTACGCCATTTTTGACACTTGCAAGTAAATAAACCTTTGAACGAGCAATACATTATGTATACTTGTATATAATCTGAATCTTGAAAATCGGTCATTCAGTTACTAATAGCCTCAAAGCCGGTCTTTAAATAGTTATTTATGCGGCTGGCGCGTATTGAGATGCATTAAAACAGGAGTGCGGTTTTACGAAACGAACTAGGTGAGTGTCAAAGTCATAATGCAATTTATTAATTCTAGCGTTGCTTTGCTGAGTCCATTTCACTTAACTGAAAACATTTACCCCACTGCTCCCTTACTACACGAATAAACAGCCAAGCTTGTGCGAAAAATATTTGTTTTTTTTTCCACCCTCCTCTGCTGCCATAAAACATACGTAAATCCCACCAACCTTACCTTACCTTTCACCGCAAGAATCCAAATTCTCAAACGAACCTATAATATATGGTCAGAAATACGTCAATGTTTTTTGTTTGTACTGTAAAAAGGTGAGAGGGGATTGGGGGGAGAAAAGGGACAGAACTAATGTGGCTCAGCTTGCTCTAAAGGTAGTTTAGCTGCATTTTTAAACATTATATCTCGTTTTTTCTGGTAATTTGGTATCGTCATTTCTTTGTTTTCAATTGCTATCCCTTTGACCCCACTATTTGCTTAAACTACGAAGCTAAATGACAGATAATCAGAAACTAAAACTCATTCAGCCACATTTTTTTGTCTATAAAAATCTACTTACCACTTGTGAAAAGATTTTTTATCGAGATTTGAACTTTAATATTGACTTTACTCACCCCGTTTTACGGTATGGGTCTTCTTTTTTTTTTATTATTATTATTGGGAACCAAACAGCTTAAAATTAAAACTTAAGATATAGACAAATTCAGTTAACGCATCAGCCAAAACAGTCTCCACCTGTAGTTAATTCCGAATGAAATCTTATGCTCAAAAATTAAAAAAAAACATAAAGTAATAGTACCTAGTTATTAATTACTACTCTTCTTCTTATTACTCTTCTTCTTCTTCGTATCAAGTCGATATTGCGACAACAACTTCGCCAATGTCTAAGTAATAAAAATATATTCAAAAATCTTGTGACAAAATGTCGGCAATGTTGCACAGTGATGGGGTCAAAAGACCCCCCTCTCGGGCTCTTAGCCAACGGTCACTGATATCCCTCAGAAACTGCCAGGAAATCATTAACCGATACCCAGGGTGCACCGGACCAAGCACTGCTCTTCCCCCAGGACGGATGCAAAAACGAACCGCAGCTCTTGATCACACGCATAGGTAATTCGACTCGCGACCCTAGGGTATGGTTTAAGGGATATGGTTTATGGGATATAAGGGATATGAACAAAAAATTTACCTTGCTACTTACCGCGTGTGATTTTTTTTTGTTCATTGAAATGGACCTCCGCAAAGTAACGCCTGATTCAATAGGATAATATATTTGTGGGAGTGACAATCAGAGTTTCTCTATCTGTCTCTCTCTGACATACACGTTTGCGATCGCTTTCTCTTGCGTTAACAATCTATGAATCATATTCTATATATATCTAGTTAAATTATTACTTACTGTAGTCAAATTAGCAGCTTCTGGGTCTCCACTAGTTGCGTATTATAAATATTGTTACATAGTATCGAGACGCCAGTTAAATAGAGACTTTTATGTTTATTACGTATTTAAATTAAAGAAGTGATATTGTTAATTAGTGTTACGAGAACGCCATTTTAACGGCTGACGCACGACGGCTCATTAAGTCTATTTTTAACCCCATCAGATGATGTTTAATTAAAGATAACTGTTCCTTATCTTACCATTTGAACGTAAAAAACTATTTTACGTCTAGCAAAAATGTCGGGAAGACGTAAAATTGTGTGCACACCTCGGGCGGTGATAGACAGCCTCGGGACATGTTTATTGCCCTCACTTTTGGTTCGTGCGACTAGTTTTGCGATTTTAATGAAATTTGGTACAGAGGTAGTTTTGGTCCCAGAGAAGGACGAAGGGTAGATTTTATCCCGGAAAAATCCACAGTTCGCGTGGGATAGCGATAAGCGAATTCTACGCAGACAACCGAAACCGCTGGTAAAATATTATTGAAAATACTTAACAAAAAAAATCTAGTTAAAGAGAATTGAAAAAGCGACGGATTGCTGTCTGCATGAAAAAAATCCAATGAGAAACATTTTTGTGTGTACATACACATACATATACACATACATACACAAATCACGTATGAGGTAGACAGAGCCTAAGGTAACAGATACCTACAGGCCACATTTAGCAAGATTGTGGGCATACAGGTGAAAAATGAAATCAAAATAGTGATGGGTTGCTAGCCTCATCGCCTATAACATGATTCCTATGTGTGTATATTTGAGCTTTTTATGCAATTGAGGCATTTCGCTTCTTAGTCTCCGTTTGCTTAATCGTGGGAATGGGCGAAAGTCTTAGGAATCATGTCATAGGTGATGCGGCTAGCAACCCATCACTCTTTTGATTTCCCTTCCCATACATACGACCTTAATCATGCTAAACGTGGCCTTGTTTAGTTATAAGGTTCTGTCTACCCCGTAAGGGATAAAGACGTGATATATGTATGTACTAGATTATCAGTCTGTAGGTACACAGTATATAGTTAACCGCATCCATGAATCATTGTAGCTCGAAGAGCGAAACAATTAACCCAGTTGCGATCATATGCTGCATGAAATTATAAATTATGTAGGAAGTATTGTTTGGGTGATTCAAGTCGCGTGCTACCTGGCGCCACAAGCACTGCGGACTTGGGACAAGTAAAAATGCAGAAGAAAAAACATAGAATGTACCAGTTGCTTCTCTTCCCTCTTCAAATGGTAAAAACCCATCGAGGGAATGGGCGAAAATCATAGGAATCATGTTATAGGCGATGCGGCTAGCAACCCGTACTTTGATTCCACTTTCCACCTCTACGCCCTCAGTGTCTTGCTAAACGTGGCCTGTAGGTCTTGTTACCCTAGGCTCTGTCTACCCCGTAAGGGATAAAGACGTAATTTGTGTATGTGTGTATGTATGTATCGTTTCTTTGCTCACCAGTTGGCGCCACTGTTGACTAAGGTCCAAGGCGATGTTATAAGATCGGCGCCGAAACAAAGTTATAAATCTAGAATCTCATTAAGTTTAATTATAAATAACTATCATCATATCGAGTAGCTATGCCGCAATGTTGCAGTTCTGTTTTGTTAAAAAAAACGGCTTTCGAAGCGTACAGTTTGACAACAAAAATAATGCTCCACGATGTACCTGCGCAGTATACCAATTTTAGTAGCGCGGGAAACTCTGGCGCTGTTATTGGTCGATCGATTTCGTACCAACAATGGCAAAATCGTGTAAGCGGGACAGAGCTAAGAATGCAAAGCAAGCAATACTCTGCCAGTTGCGCTTACAAATAAAGTTCAATATAGATTATTTACACGTTCGGCTACCATCGGAAACTGGTCTGCGCTTCTCTGCGCAAACGAATACTGCCGATGCGCATTATATTTGTTGTCAAACTGTACACACATCGCCAAATAGTCCATTGCGATAATTTCAACAGGTAAATGAAAGAAATTATAATTTATATCACGAAGCCCGCCAAAACCAGAGAAAAGTGAATGTTTTTGGACCTCACGCGTCACTAGCGCCTCTAGTGGCAAATTCACACGCAATAGCCCCCATTTTGTAGTCACCATTAAAAAAATTGAATTGATTAGACTGACCTTTGTAATTGGACTGTATGACTTTAAAGAATTGTGTAGAACAACACGAAATCCCTATAATTATCATAGAATAAAACAAAGTCGCTTTCCGTTGTTTGTCTGTCTGTCCCTATGTATGCTTCGATCTTTCGAACTACGCAGCAGATTTTGATGCGCTTTTTTTAATAGATACAGTGATTGAAGAGGCGTGCGTCTCTATGGTTTGATGTATTAAAATCTTTGAATGTTATTTGGTCTGAGGTTACGTGAAGTAAATAAGCATAATTCATAGATTTTTAGTTAATCTACATGTTAACACAAAAAAAATGTAGTAAACAACTCCAGTAGAACGTGCAATTGAAAAATCTACAGTGTCGACCAAGTTAAATGAAGCTTCGGGTGACCAGAGGGCTGGTTTCTTTTTAGCACAAAGGGTAAGCATTTGCCATACAACGCGACAATGCTGCCAGCCTTCTGGGCACCATGCCACCGGGCAGTGATTTAGGGCAACTCTTTTATTTATAGTTTTATGACAATTTGTTTTATAATTAGTAGTAGTTTAATATCTGTATGTATTATATACTAGCTTCTGCCCGCGACTTCGTCTGCGTAGAATTATATAATAATATATAAAAACCTTCCTCTATCTATTAAAAAAAACCGCATCAAAACCCGTTGTGTAGTTTTGAAGATATAAGCATACATAGGGACCAGGGACATAGCGACATGGGGAAATAGGGACAGAGAAAGCGATTTTGTTTTATACTTTGTAGTGATGATGATTGTAATTATTTTACACCCAAGTCGACAGTGTTCGTGGTACATCACCTTGTGCTTTATCTAAATATGAGTCAGTAGTAATTTGCCGGTTGATTCCGTTCGCTCCTCGCGTATCGTGCAGCGAGCAAGTCAATGTTGAATTACCTACTTGTGTTTAATTACAACTAAATGCATGTGGGCCAATGCCAATAACTAAATCATTACTGCGTTCGTGATCAATTTTTTTAAGTATATCGAGGATTTCTGTAATTCTAGGTTATTCTACTAGCAGTTATATAAATTAAGTTCATGTTGCTGCTGGTTCTAGTGGCGCAACTATAGGGTGGCAGGAGCCCCTAGCTCTACGGGGCCCCGAACTGGCTTGGTATAGAGCACAGAAGCGCTGATGCACTTCGCACCTCTATTGCAACAGCGACGTAAATGCAAGTTTTGTGTTTTTTGAGAAAAGGCATTTGAAAATTTTATTTCACTGTAATCACCGTAAATTTTTTTCGTTAGGTGTTTAGTAATAGTTTGAATAATAAAATAGTACATTATTATATAAGCCTTTTTTATAGTTTTATGTTATTTTTTTAAATCTTTTATTTTTTTGGTTATTGCCATTTTATTTTGAAGGTACCTACATTTAAGTCGTTGTTCATCGAACATATTTAAAAATATTCAACTTTTGACAAGCAATAACGACATAAATGCTTAACATTTATTATTAACTAAAATCAAAACTTAAACCAGCATTGTAATAATATTGTTTAAATAAATATGCAGTTAAAATATAACGTAAGTAACATATTTTTATTATAAGCAGCAGTTTTACCAACTAATTATAAGCAAAACAACCCAACGATAAATTCATAGAGAAATAAAACTTCAGTTCTGCATTAATATTCTTTATTTCTTTTAAAACGAACAATCGCTATAAGAAACACTTTTAATTGGCATATCAAAGTAACTACCTAAAAAGTAGATTTCAAGTAATAAAGTGTAACAAAATAACAAAACAGATAATATTATTTGGGAACAACAATGACCTTATTGCTACAAACGTCGATATTACACTAAATATTTGATCTTAATTTTATGTTAGTAAAATGTAAGTGACGTTTAACACAGATAAGTCAATATCGTATTGATAAACATACATTTTACTTGGGAACAACAATGACTTAATTGCGACAAACGTCAATATTGCAAAAAATATTTTATCTAAATATACATCAGTGACACGCTAAAAATGACGTATAAGACCTTTATGTCAATGTTGTTCTTTAAATCGCAAAAAAAGTGAGGCGTAATTACCTTTGCGTCGATGTACAGCTGCGGGACAACTGACTTTCTCCCCTCCCCGCGAACAACTGACCAATAAGTCATTGTTGGTTTCAATAGCCGCTCAAAAGAACAAAGACGCAACGCCCTCTGGTGGAATTTTGCGGGAAAAACTTGAAAGTCAATGTAGCACCAAAAAGTTCGATCGATTTCGGACCGTTTCCTATCATTAAGTCGTTTATTGAAAATTTTGCATTTACGTCGTTGTTGCAATAGAGGTGCGACTTCTTTATAATGTGGAAGCCCATCTGACAAATTCGCCACGGGCCCCAGACGTTATAGTTACTCCACTGGCTGGTTCGTTTCATTTTACAAGCTTTTACTTGACTTGCGATGTCTGTATGGGATACGTTTTAGAATACAAAAAGTTCCATGCTGGTATGAGCAAAGAAAAAAAATAGGATGTAACAGTTGCTTGTCTTCCCGCGCTGAAGGTAAAAGCCCATCGAGAGAATGGGCGAAAGTTTTAGGAATCATGTTATAGGCGATGCGGCTTGCGACCCATCCCTATTTTGTTTCCACTTTCCATCTATACGCCCACAATCTTGCTAAACGTAGCCTGTAGATCTCACCTTAGGCTCTGTCTACGCCGTAAGGGACGTGATTTATGTATGTTTGTATGTATGTATATTGCCAAACGTCTAAGAAAATGGCAACTTAACAGGATTGTAATAAAATAAGTTAGTGTCGTTTTTTTTTATTAATACAAGATTTTTTTCTGTCTGTACTTGCATTGCATTGTCATTGTCATCCGTCCTACAATATGTGTGTGTAGGTACCGTAGTTAACTCCTGCGGAGACGATCCTGACAGGGTCAGGGGATGTTTTTTTTAAATCTTATTTTTATTGTATAAAGCCATCCATCTTACGATTAAGTCGGCTAAAAACTACTAACAATGTTACTTGATACTTTTTTGCGGTAAAAAACGTTAATATTAACATTCCAAAGACATTAGAATTTCTAGGTGCCTAAGCGTTGCTAGATTATGTAATTGTACACCGTCTAGTGGATATCCACGAGTTTCGAAATTCCCCCAATTGCGAATTTACCCCAACGCACTATATTTATTAAAAAAAACTGCGTAACATAATCAATGCTGCTAGAAACAAACTATCGGGTAAACAAGCTATACTCTAGATACATAGATCGTAGTTAATTTGTGAAACAAATAAAAAAACTTAAGCAGTTGCGCTAACGGCTCTAATTGGTATGATTGTGAACAAACTATGATAAAAAGCGGCATAGGATGACGCTTAATTACAGTATGATGTTGTAATCGACACGTTGAAACCTAATGGTGCAGAAAAAGGTAGGCGAGTTAAACTCCTATGTTCCAGTGTAGTACTCGTATACACACACACACGCACACATATAAATCACATCTTTATCCCTTGCTGGTGCTTCCATGGTACTTCCATGCTGGTCTGGGAGCAAAGGAATAACATAGAATGTACCGGTTGTGGGCGAGTCTTAGGAATCATGTTATAGGCGATGCGGCTAGCAACCCATCACTATTTTGATTCCCCTTTCCATCTATACGCCTACAATCATGCTAAACGTGGCCTTTAGGTCTTGTTACCTCAGGCTCTGTCTACCCCGTAAGGGATATAGACGTGATTTGTGTGTGTGTGTGTGTGTGTGTGTGTGTGTGTGTGTGTGTGTGTGTGTGTGTGTGTTTATCCCTTGCGGAGACAGAGCCTAAGGTGGCAAGACCTACAGGCCACGTTTAGCAAGATTGTGGGGCTAGGTATAGATGGAACATGGAATCAAAATAGTAATGGTTCCCGCATCGCCTATCGTAGGATTATTATGTTGATTAAGTGAAAGCGGTTGGTAAGTACACAGGAATTATTTGGTGATTTAATAAAGTAATCCTTTCTTACATACATGCATGAAAGACGTGTCTTTATAACTTACTAGCCTTCCGTCCGCAGCTTCGCCCGCGATAAATTAATTTTCCCGTAGGAAAAGGTATTTTCCCGCGGTAAAAAGTAGCTTATGTCACTCAGTGACAATGTAGCTTTCTAACGGCGAAAGAATTTTTGAATTCCGTCCAGTAGTTTCGGAGCCTATTCAATTCAAACAAACAAACAAACAAATTTTTCCTCTCTATAATATTAGTATAGACAAGGTAGACCGAGCCTAAGGTAACAAGGCCTAAATGCCACGATCTGCATGATTAAGGGCGTATAGCTGGAAAAAGGAACCAAAAATAGTAGTAAGTTGCTAGCCCCATCGCCTACAACATAATTTCTAAGTTTTTCGACCATTCTCTAGATGGGTTTTTACACTGCGCGGAGAAGCAATTAGTACATTCTTTGTTTTTCTTTGCTCCCAGATCAGTATGAAACGATCTTTTCTTTCTCCTTCCAACGAGTACAAAAAACTCAACTCTATCGGCAGTTAACCACCAGACAGTTTGTCTTCAAGTGCACTCAACCTTGGATTGCATCAAAGTCAACGTGCATTTCCAAATAGATGCTCTAATCTGTTAGCCAAATCATCTCATTATCGCGAAGTGACGTCACAGCAATTTTCACTTACGCCGTAAACAAGTCGTCCCGGGTCAACGTCCTTTTGACACAAGGTCGTCATGACAGATCTATGATAGCGATTGATTAGTGTTGGCAAAGTCAGTAACATTCAGTCATCATTATTAGGCATGGATGAATTGACGTATGGAGTCGAAACGTCATATGAGTTGTTTGATTGGCTTTCCCTGTTGGGTAATCAGATAATTAATTAATTCTCGGATTCTTAGAGTGTATTTTTATGCAATGAATAAAAGTCGCTATTTTTCTATCCATACATACATACATATATCACGTATTTATCCTTTACGGGGTAGACAGAGCCTAAGGTAAAAAAACCTTAAGGCCACGTTTAGCATGATTAAGGGCGTATAGGTGGAAAGGGAAATCAAAGTAGCCTATCCATATCGATCGTAATGTCTGTTTTCCCATCAATAGCGTCCTGTAGGCTTATTACCTAACTCGCTCGCAATCGCCATCGCGTTCATTTTGACAGTTCTTGTATGAATGTGACAGCTAGCTGATTCCGATGCCAATTGTCAGCCCATACATGAACTGTCAAAATGAATACGATTGCGAGCGAGTTAGGTAATAAGTCTACTGTTTGGCTAATCAGGGTGCAATTATCACCGTAATAGACGACATTTTTTCCTATCTAATTATGTATGACATTTTCACTCTATAATTTCAAAAATCACTTACTTTAGAACAAAGAGACAATTTAAAGTGGATGTCCAAAGGAAACAGACATGCATTTGTTTTTATTCCACAACAATACACAATTAATTACGAGCTCTCATGAACTGCCTTGAAAGGTTTATTTTTTGTTACATTTTTAAATATTTCAAGCTATCCATCATTTTTGGGTCGGACCGCGACTAAAAAAGCGACCCTAAGTTTTTATTCTTCACAATTGATCCTAATTGCGTTGGAACAGAAAATCTTATTCCATCTATATCTATCACAAATTTAAATAAGTTGGTTCTTCCACGCTGGTCTGGGAGCAAAGAAAAAACATAGAATGTACCACTTGCTTCTCTTCCCGCGTACGTAAAAGCCCACCGAGGAATTGGGCGAAAATCTTAGGGATCATATCATATAGGCGATGTGGCTAGCAACCCATCACTGTTTTGATTCCCCTTTCCATCCATATGCCCACAATCATGCTAAACGCGGTCTTGTTACCCTGGGCTCTGTCTACCCCGTTAGGGATAAAGACAGAGCCCAGACGATGAGACCATGCAATACACATACATCGCCTGCCGAATGCAATAAGGGCACAAGTCAAAAAACCAATAAGTCGAGAAACGGCTACTTAAAGTTTTGAGAAACAGGTGTATGACGACCAAATTGGCTATATTTTTTTTTATTTTAGAAAAACGTACCTGTTCCTGAGATTTTCTTTTTCTTTGGCATAGATAGCTTCGAATGAATCCGTTAATTTCATTTATAATAATATACATTTGAAATTGTAAGGGCCTAAACATGGGTACTTAGTGTTGTGCCTTTGTTGCAGAAAGTATTTTATGCAATTTCGTGATGTGCCTGAAGTCATGCTAATTATTATAAGTATAATCAATAATATAAATGCAATAAATTAATGACAAATTTAAGAAAATGGTAATATAAAATAAAATCAAAATCAAAAACACACCAAATAGGTTAGGATTGGTATCAATTGTTTTCTATTTTTTTATAATATCAGTATTAATTTCGTCGTACCCTATAGATTTCGTATTATTTAATGACATCTTATGCATTTCTTTTTCTGACACCGGTGTTATGAAGATGCTATTACTTCGTGCATTACCATGTATGTGCATTTGGGGTGTTTGAGGTTGTTTAACTGAACCTGCTTGTTCTGTGTAGTAAGTATTAAAATTTGATGCTATTTCAAAGGGGTCCTATCATTTTATGTTTTATTACCAGTTTATTAATATTGCGGTGTATTTATAGTATTATTAGTTTCATTTTTTATTATTTAAATAAATAAATAAATAAATATCAGGGAACAATTCACACACAACCTAAGCTAATCCCAAAGTAAGCGCTAGTAAGGCTTGTGTTATGGGTACTAGACAGCGATACTCATACTTATAAACTCATACTTATTATTTGCCACGAGGCTCTGCATTTACTTTTAATGTTGATCAAATATTTGTTATTATTTAATCTTTGCGCAGTATCTATGCATTTTTTAACAATTTAGTGTATCTGTAATATTCATGTTTATTTTGTTCGGTTCTTGGTTTTTATAAAATCGAAAACGAAGTAATCTTTTCTTTTGCAACTAATTTTTACTCCTGTTGTCATCCATTTTGGAGAATTATGATTTGTATTGTTATTTTTTTCCGCATAGGTAACAGGAAAACATAGCTTATAAAACAATACCATCAAGTCGTGAAACTGATTGAATGCGACATTGAAATCACTTTCTAAATATATATCTGAAAAAGATAGACTTGACAAACATTTCTGAAATTTATTTATATTCTTCTTCTTCTTATGGTGCCTCTCCAACTAGTAAAGGTTGGCAGTCAGCTCCGCATACTTTACACGGTCCCTGGCCAGGTTGAAAAGCTTCACTGCACTTGTGATTCCAGTCCATTCCCGGATATTTCGCAGACAAGATTTCTTCCTGCGCCTAACAGCTCTTTTTCCAGCCACTTTGCCCATGATTATAAGCTGTAAAAGCTCGTATCTTGTGTGCCTCAGCACATGTCCCAAATAAGCAACTTTTCTTTTTTTGATGGTCTGCATCTGTTCACACTCCTTTCCAACCCGACGCAGGACCTCAACATTGGTCACCCGATCCGTCCATCTTATGCCCAACATGCGTCTATATGCCCACATTTCAAATGCTTCTACACGTTTACTGAGTTGCTCTTTAAGGGTCCAGGCTTCGCATCCGTATAAAAGTATGGGCCATATATAGCATTGCAGTAAACGGATGCGCAGACGTATTTTGAAACTGATTTTATATTATCAATGTTAAAATCTCTTTTACATTTAAAATAATGCCCTTGGTCTTGACCTTAAACCTTAACATTTGTGCTGTGCCATGATCAGAAATGCCGAGAGGTAAAATGGCAGCATAGGCCCTTTTTACATTGCTCAATATATTGTCTATGCAGGTTTTATCCCTTGTTGGTTCTTTTAAATGAATTGTTAAATTATAATTATTCAATATGTCTATTAGTCTGTTACAGTCGTTACTAATTGCTAGTGTATTAATGTTGAAGTCACCACATACGAATATTTTTAAATTTAGATTTAGTGTTCAATTCGTGTAGTAAAATATCTAGCTTGTCAAGAAACAAGTTAGCGGATGAACTTGGAATTCTGTACAAACAAATTACTATAGCATTATGTTTGGGTACCTCAATATCACAGTACTCAGATCCTCGATACCGACATTTTCTGCACAAAATAGAGTTCCTTAAAAGTTACCTCTGGCTTTGCCAAGATACAGACTCAGCCTCTATTTTGGTCTCGGGAATAGCTACTGGTCAATGCGTAATTGTGAACTTATATTTTTTTTTTCATTTCCAGATTCGATGAAAGTTTCTGTGAGACATATAATATCTGGCTCATTGTTTTTCTTGTATATTTTCGTGAATTCATTATACACAATCAATGTTCATAAGTGTCCTAAGAACATAATATCACAAGACACAACTTAAAATTTAACTCGAATGATTATGCAATAAGGGCACAACTAAGAAATGCCGTTATTGCATGAACAGGGTAGGCCATTTCGTCACATGCAAGAAGGGCATTTATGCCCTCTATATTCCGCTAGAGTTAACTTTTGAAAATAGTCTTTAATGTATACGATAAAACGATCAAATTAGAACACGATTCCGGGATAAACTCAAAAACCGAAAATTTTTAGTTCGGCCCTTTTTGCATTCAGCAGGCGACATAAATCAATTATTTGTCCCTTACAGGGTAGACATAGCCTTGGTTGACAAAACCTTAGGTCAACTTTAGCATGATTGTGGGTGTATAGGTGGGAAGGGGAATCAAAAAGTTTCTTGCGGCGCATTCTTCTTGGCAATGATGGTCTTTCCGAATGCGCTGGTAGTGTCAAAAAGACATGTAAAAGAGCCCTTGGCGGCCTATATGCAAAATAAAATTTTCATTTTCATTCATTTTCAAAATTATGATGGGTTGACAGTTGCATCGTCTATAACGTGATTCCTAAGATTCTCGGTCATTCCCTCAGTGGGCTTTTACTATCTGCGCGGGAAGAAAAGCAACGGACACATTCTAACTTTATTGTGGGACGTGCAATGCAGTTTGTCTTACAAGGTCCTAGAACCACCCGCATATTTCCTAAGCCAAATAAAACGTATATAGCCAACGAACAGCTAAATATAGCGATGACAATACTGGTATCTTATCAGTCGTCAGAGTGTCTACTACAGCCGATTTGAGCCACATGCGCACTTATGTGTACTTGCTGTATCACGAACATTCTGTTTCAAATATTATCGATGCTTCTGGAATTCCCCTTTTATATTAGCTCGATACCTCCGACGCAAAAGGTCGTAACCCGTGTTTTATGCAAAATGAGATTTTTCAATCGTCATAAAGCCATTAATCCAAGCTATAACTTCCTAAAACTCAAGTTTATATATTTTTGATAATTATGGAGTTTTGTGCTTGCTAATAGTCGTATCATTTGAACTTTTCCACGCAAATCGTCGCATCACAACATTCGACGATTTGCGCCACTCCATTAGTGTTCATTACGCCCCACGCAAATAGTCTTAACTTCTAAGTTACGACTTTATGCGTAAACAATAGTAGTTAGGTACGACTTTTTGTTGCAGTTTTTTTACAATCATGGGTAGTAACTCGCACTTACGACTATATGCGTTGCTTTAGTGAGAAGGTATATCCTTTTATATATAGTCGTATTTATAACATACGACTTTATGCAATGGACGTGATCAATCGCAAAAGGTTGTAACTTTCTTATACGACGTTTTGAAAACGAGCTCAAAGTCGTAACTTCAGGTTTTTTGCCATAATTTTGAAATTATGATATTTATTTTAATGAACAGATTTGCTTCGTGTTAATTAACCCGCTGCGGACAGATATAGCTACTGTTTTAGACTTTGGACATATTTCAACTTGAAAAAATACATGAAAAAATCTTATAATCGCTCTCCTGAAAAGTCGTCGATATAGCGATACGACCTTATGCGTAGGAGGTGTCGAGCTGTTGCCCGCAAGTTCATCTGTGAATTCGTTTATCGAACTATGCAGTTTTCCAGCATTAAACATATCTTACACTAGCTTCTGCTTGGGACGCGTTGAATTAGACTTAAGAATTGGTGTTGACAGTAAGTATATTCTACATACATACATACATAAATCACGTCTTTATCCCTTACGAGGTAGACAGAGCCTAAGGTAACAAGATCTAAAGACCACGTTTATCATGATTATGGGGGTATAGGCGGGGAATCAAAATAGTGATGGGTTAGGTTAAGATTTTCGCCCATTCCTTCAATCAGGTACCACACTTACTATGCCACACTATGCCAAAAAATTTAGGTACACTTGATTGGACGGATTCACATATAAAATACCCTGGAATACCGCCGTGTAAACAGGATCCTATGTAGATGCGAACTACCCTCGGGTAGTAACGCATAAACCGCCCCTACAAGGCGGGCCAAATTAATTGGCCCCCACAGTTTAACATTCATTCGGTACCCATCCGGACTTGCATTAAGAGTATTCGGTTCGATTCCGGCTACCACACAAACAGGAAAAAGAAACTAGAAAATCCTACTAATGTTGGTACACATGTTATGTAGTATACTTTATTTATTATGTACTAGCTTATGCCCGCGACTTCGTCTGCGTAAAATTAGGATTTTTTAACAAACATGCAATTTTCCGGGATAAATAGTAGCCTATGTTTTATTCTATGGTACCAGCTATTCCTGCTCCAAATTAGATCCAAATCCTTCCAGTTGTATGAGCGTGAAGAAGGAACAAACATACACATACACATCCTAACAAACTTTCGCGTTTTTAATATTAGTAGGATTAGTTTATGGTACTTTATTATATCTTACATTATTCTTTTCTACTAAGTTTCACATGTGTCTACTATACCTATATGTCCTGTCAAACGTTCAAAAGTTAACTGGAAGAAATTCCTTTTAGGGATAAGTTCGTTTTTGTGCATTTATATTTTCTTGTATTAGGAGTTAAGTAGAATTTCAGTTTTCTAGTAAATGTATTTTAATATTGAAAAAACGTCTTTCTGCCAAGTGTCTTGCGGCGTATTCTTTTTGGCAGTGTGGTCTTGCCGAATGTGCCGGTAATTTAAAAAATATGAAGCGATTTTGAGAATTATTTTGCCAGCACACTTTAAGTAGATACAAATGATCGATGCACATCGTAGATAACATGATGCTTCTCAAAGCAGCCACACGTAATTTTTCTCGTTTGTATGGTAGAACGGGATCAAAAAACGTTCCATAATACAGACTGACTGAATTAATCAACAAGATAAAGTCCAATCGGGCAGGCGACCTTTTTCGGTTTTGGTTGCTTACGCAAGAAAACTATTCCCGATTTATTCTGCGTCCGCGTATGTAATACCAAATAGGGTGGTCAGTTTGCTAAAGGGAAATTGAATGTGAAAAGACAAGGCAAGCAGACATTTTTTATTTTGCAATCACACTTTTTTATTTTGCAATCACACTTTTTTATTTTCCAATCACACTAATTTTATAAAGGCGAAAGTTTGTAAGTATGGATGGATGGATGTTTGTTACTCTTTCACGCCAGAACGGCTGGACAGATATGGGTGAAATATGGAACATAGATGGATTATAGTCTGGAATAACACTTAGGCTACTTTTTATCCCGGAAAATTGCATAATTCCTGCGGGATAGCGATAAATAAATTATATACGGCTAGTAATTGTTCATATATTTAAAATGTCTAAGAATTGGTCACAGCATTGTTGTTGTTGGTAGGTATACATTTTTATCTCTATAGACACACATTAAAATAATATAAAAATAAGCTGGAACTATGGATTAAGATTAAATGTTATATACCTATGAATCCATTTTAATAACAATCTTGTCAAAGACGTCTAAGTATTAACATACTATCATTATGCTCAATTCTGAAGGCCTGCACAAATTTTTCAAAATCAATGTAGGGGAGACCGAGGCGAGTTGAGACAGAGGTGAGTTGATACAAAGCCTTTTTCTCTGCACCTATGACAGTTAGCGAGATCACAACTTCACACAAACTGTGGAGTGTAGAAAGAGCAACGAATTAGCGAAGTTACCAGCCCGATAAACTGTCACAGTTCAGAGAAATTGGCTTTGTATCAACTCACCTCTGTCTCAACTCTCCTTGGTCTCCCCTACTTCACGACTGACATGGCCCACAACAAAGCAGCATCAGTAATAACCACAATCAAAGCAAAAAAACCGTACGAACTCATCCACGAAGTAAACAATAGTATTTTCATACTTTATAACATAATAAATGTCCAGGCAGGTCTATTAAAACGTTTTTGAAACAATAACAAAGCAAACGTTTACGTCGGTCGTCACGGGCCCGGAATCCAAAGAAGGCATCAGTATTCAGCGCTGGTGTGGCCACACTGGCTACGGAAAAGGTCGGCGAGGCAAAACTCTCGTACGCAGACGAAAGACCTTTTGATTTTTCCGCGCTAATGGGGACTCGTTTCTATGCTCACCAGTTGACGCCACTGTTGACTGAGGTCCAGAGGTATAGCTGTCAAAGGTGAATTTATAAGATCGGCGCCGAAACACAGTTTTAAATCTTGGATCTAGGACGCATGCCGCAATGTTGTGCAGTTCCGTTTTGTTCTAAAAAAAACCGTTTTCAAAGCGTTCACGTTCATCGCCAACATACACACATACACAAATCACGTCTTTATCCCTTACGGGGTAGACAGAGCCTAAGGTAACAGGTACATACAGGCCACATTTCATTCATCACACATCACATCACACATCATCACATTTCATTTGGTTCATCGCCAAATAATCCATATTTGCGATAATTTCACGAATTAGATGACTTTTCAACAGGTAAATGAAAGAAATTATAATTTATGTCACGAAGCCCAACAAAGCCAGTGAAAGTGAATGTTATTATTACCTCACTCGACACTAGCGCCTCTAGTGGCAAATTCATACGCGATAGTCCCCATTGGTAAAATAATGGTAAAAAATCATGCTAAACCTGGCTTTTAGGACTTGTTACTACAGCTCTGTCATAAAATATACCATAAAATGTACCAGTCGCTTCTCTTCCGGCACAGATGGTAAAAGCTTATGGAGGGAATGGGTGAAAATCTTAGGAATCATGGTATAGGCGATGCGGCTATGTGGCTTTTCCACTAGTGCGCCCATAATTATGTTAAACGAGACCTTTTGGTCTTGTTACTTAGTTTAAAGTGTTTTAAAATCGCCTAAATATTTTTTTAAACTTATATGAAACTTTGTTTTTTAAATCTACTTCATACAAAAGGAATTGTTTAGAGGTTTATACAATTAATATTTGTCTCTTTGGAAAGATACACTTTTAAACGGTAATCGCCTTATTATTAATCAATCAGTACATATATTATACACAAATCACGTCTTTATCCCTTACGGGATAGACAGACATTTACAATAAAAGCAAAAAAGCGTATTGATTAATACAAGTATTTGAATTATGCTTGATAAGTTTTGGAGCTTACATTATTAATCCCATGTTGATTTTCTCGTCAGTCGAAGGCATCCAAAAAAAATCACACGATCATCGACGTAACGTTACTCGAATAGTAACTAATTACGTCACCCAAAACCAAAACTAAGTTCATGAAACGCTTTCAAATCATCCCACCACTTTACGGCACTTCTGCATAATGTTCATTAATTATACTTCTCGAAATTTTACTCGTTCTCGTCATATAAGCGACTAATGAAACACAATTACCTCCAGACCGCCATCCCTGTTATTCAAATTTATGACCGCAATTTATTTTATTTTTATTTGCCCTTCCTCATATTAAGGCACTCATTTATTTTCCTCGAATTCTCCGATGGTAGGTACTATCCCCGAATTATATCTGTATAGCCTTAAGATTGAGTTGCAATTTTACGGTTTTTAAATAGGCACTTGTTTGGAAATTGCAGTCGTGAGAGTAGGTACTAAAATTTCTTGTTTAATCCCAGATTTTAACGGGTGTGTATGCACATGGTCTTCCTTTACGATTGGTTAGGTTCCGATGAATTCAATAGCTTATTTACCTTCTTTTTTGATAGTAGTTTTATTTCCTCTATCTTTGCTCAGTTTCATATTTAGCTTTAGTAGTTTTTTTTACTAATCAGCCGTTTCTCTATAATTGGCCTTTTCTTTATCTGTCTCGTCATTGTCTATCTCAAAAGTATTAAAAAGTATTAATTATTTAGGTATAGTAAATACTTACTCTTTTACTTACGTGCTTCCTTTGTTTCCATTTTATACTTACATACAGCAGTTGGCGTTTCTCTCATTCCGTGTTGTGTGTGTGTGTGTGTGTGTGTGTGTGTGTGTGTGTGTGTGTTTATGAAAAACATTTTACTCATATTGTTCAATGTTTTTTACTTCCACTATCTTCAATCAATTAACTAAGCTTGTAATTCTAATTAATCTTACTTTCGATACATATTCTAGTTAACTTGAAATTTTATGATTTCGATTTCTGTTTAGTCTAGGGGAGTGAGTGGGAAACTAACAATTGAAAATCTGGTGATTTTTAAAAAACTGGATGATTTATTTTTACCACTTATTTATAATAATATATATTCATTATTGAAACAAAGTACGATACAAAATGTACACTTTTGTCTTAACCATAGCTACAGTATTATTATTTCATACTTAACAGTTTAAAAGACTACGTACATATATGCAATTATAGTAGGTATCTTATGAAATACACGTCAATAATTTATACAACGGACAAGGGAAAAATAATGTTGGATTTAACGACAGCAACTCTCGACAACAACTTACGAATACAAATAAATCTATTGCTGGACAAGAGGTTTATAAAATAAACTCTGATGGGGCAATCTTTGATTTGTTCGAGAGACACTTGCGTTGTTTAATACCTTAACTTAAAACTGATCACTAATAATATGTACAATACTTTAGAACCAATTACAGTTGAAAACAACCTGTCCCCATTATTTGGTACGCCGAATGAGTCAACGGTTAGTGAACTACAAGAGATCCATCGGTAACGGTATCTAAGAGCTTCATATTTTTTTTGGTATAAATTGAATTATAAAATCAGGTATCAATCATTTAAAGGCCACTACGATCTTCAAAGATGAAGCAAACACAAGGCATGGTACAGCTCCGCTTATTACAAATGACAAAGAGTTAAAAGATTATAGAAACAAAGTAAATGTTCTAAATCTTATTAAAGACTAGAATGGTTCGGAACACACGGTAGAGTGTGATTTACAAATTTCTCAAAATCCTTAACACAATGTGGCCCTAAGAAGTTAATTATTAACAAGATATTTACACAGTCCAATGGCAAAAAAATGAAAATAAAGTGTCAGAAAAAATAATCACACGAGACAATGTCATCAGTCGAATTCAGTATATTTATTAAAGCCATGCTTTCTAGCTACAAAAGTAGGAATAAGTTTGGCATATTATACTTTTCAAAAGATTTCAGCAATTAATTTTTAAGCACACCCATTTCAAAGTATACGTATGCGGTAACACTATATAATTACCTTAACAGTACTTGATAGAGTTTAGTGGACCATTTTTATTAACACTTTTTTTGTTCCTAATAAATTTGATCAACGAAAATCTTATTTACAGTAAAATAACTGGAATAAAGTCAAAATCGAAAATATTAACAACCTCCTTTACCATGCTTAGAGAACTCATTCGAGTTGTAACGATTTGAACACTACGCGAAAGATACAAGCGTCTAAAACATTTCTTCGGAAGCGACTGGAACAAAACACAGTGCGCCAGTTTCAGAGGATTCCCGACCAACTGCCACACTGAACCCTTATGCATCAATATCCATCACGTCTAGTACTGCCAGTATATCTGTTACTTACTTATAATCATTAATATCTACCTATTATTGTTTAACCTATGTTAGTTCCTTGATTCAGATTGTGCGAAATTTTTTGTTTGTTTTATCATTATCATTAGCTTTATCATTTACCAATTATCTTTAATGACACAGCTACGTCAACAACGACTCGGAAAATAATATTATTATTACAATAATACGCATCCACTACAGATGTTGATATACAATACAAGGGTTATTTATGTTTTATTTTAATCATCTTATAGACACCAATTAGATACCAGTTAATATTTTAATAAGGTTACATGATGTGCTTGGTAGGACGAAAAACAGAGGGACAGTTTCGTTGTATCTCAAAGACGAAATGAAAACAATACTTACGATAGAAAAGACTTATCAATTAAATCAACAATCGCGATACATACATATGATACAGAGAGATATAATTACGATTCAATTTTCAAACACATAACATAACGAGAATATTTTCAACTTTTCAGTTCTGTGAGTAAATCACTAACATTTTGATCAATCGCATGTACAAATCACTAAATTTAAGATTTTTATCTTTATTTTACATCGTTATAGTTAGGGAGGCCTATCTGTCGCTATGTTCGGGGTCATCTACTCGGATGTCAAGCCCAAAGCTGTTAAATGAAGTACAACAATTATTAATTATATATAACCTACAACAACTAACTACGTTCTCTATGATATTTATTTTTGAGACGCATATTTTTATACCCTCTAATTTTTCTCACAGTATCGCTTTATTTTGACGTTTATTATTAACAGTTTCAATAGGTACTTATTTACATGCCATAGATTTATAATACCTTCAAATACAAGAGAGTGATACGATGGAAAGCCAGCGTCTAAGCAAAGAATCAAACTTTAGGGGACATACCAAGGAAGGCTTCAAACTTTCCGAAGATTAACATCTAAATATTTAAAATGAAACGTCAAACCCTGATAAGTCCAATCCAGAACCACAACAAGAAGCGCTAATTACGACAATAAATTCGATGTTGTTATTTAATCGATATCTGGGGGTCATGCTTTTACCGTACACCCCAAAACTACTCTTACTATGCATATGTTAGTAACAGTAGTTTGAAGGTACAGGCTAGTTTCTCGCTAGTGATAATCACAAGTTTCTTCATCGTTAGTTGCTATGGTGATTTTTTTATTATTATCTGCAATTACATCTGATTCACTATGTTTAGCACTAATCTGTATCACTTTTAATATGTAGTTACTTTCATCAGCTGAGGATTAATAAATTCTAACTTTGAGCGTCGGTTATATTTCTAATCTCCTACAAGACTTTTAAATATTGCTTTTTCTCGTTGGATTTTTGTATTTTTGTTACGATTTTGTATATGTTTTAGAAATAAAGCAACAGCGTATGAAATCATAGTACGAAGAGTCCAGATCGATGCAATGAAAAAAAGTATTATTGTCAAAATTTTGAAAATCATGGAGGGATGTTTTACGTAGCAAAAATATATTTTACAATAAACTTTGAGAAATTATTTCAAAATCTTTGTGGTATCACAGAAATGATGAAGTAATTTTCCAAAGGCACGTGTTTATTAATATTAATGAAGCAAAACTAGTTGAAAATGCATATCTGGCGTTAAAGGAAGTCTTAAATGTAGTTTATAATATATTATTAGATATTTTAACAGCATCTACAGTCCACTACGCGCTTAAAAATAGTTGTTGAGCATCACTAAAATATACATTGAAGAGTTCCAAGACATATTAGGCACAAATTTATTTTTTTCCCTTTTAATTATTATAATGTATTATTAATATAATAATATCGCCCTAGAACACACAAGACAGTTAAACTTACAGTTTCGCAGTACATTAATGTATAGATAACATGTATTTATGCATTTTCAATAATTGGATTCCATAGACACTTACTAAGTTATACATGAACTCGTTTTTTTACATATATACTTATAAGAATATAATAATATTGGTAAAGCATTTTCTCCCACAACGGATCCCTTACTTAATGAAGGACACAGGTATCCTAAAATGTTGATTTCACGTGAAATTGTATTTTTAGAAGAGTTTTTTTTATCTTATGACTGCGGAAATATTATTTGTATACATTACCTCCTAACTAACTGACACCATTTTCAATGAATTGACAGACTTTAGCAACAATTTACAATTTAGCTTCTGCGTTATTGTGGGACTCGGGTTCATCGTATTCAGGGTCGTCGTTCGTTTCTGCATCATCATCAGCAACTTGTAATTTGTCATTCTGAGGTCAGTGATCTCCCACTGCTGACTGAAGATGATTGGGCCCGATTACCACAGTAACGCAAATTATCAAAAATAGGTACACAGTGAATTTCTTTATACTAAAGCCAGCAAAATCTCTTTATGGTTCGACCGTGTGCTGAAAAAGTAGTTTAAAATGTTCTTCTTTCACTTAATTCAAAGCAATATAGTCTGGAAACGAAAATAACATAGAACCCAAGTCAACGTTTCAAACTTAATCGAGTAAAGAAGAAATTGAAGAGTCAGATCCAACCACAAAGAGATCCCCGGCACCGTATAATCACGACCAGTTTTTAAAATTAAAATTCTGAGAAGCTAGCGCGGCTAAAACTAATCTATAGCGTTATCAGTCTCCACTAGAACCTTATAATTTAGAAAATCCATAAAGTAAATCACAGAGTTTGAAATAGCAAAACATTTTGAGTGAAACCTAACGCATTTGTCGAACCGACTTATTACCACCGTCCCGTGATACAATACATTCCCTTTATTGATATGTATCTTTCTATAGACGTCTGTGTTCAAAAGATTTGCGTGAAGAAAGAAAAGAATGAAAGTGTCCCTTCGCATCAATCTTGGGTGCCGTCGTTACTGTACATGTTTAATTTCATGCCTTACCATTGAACAGAGATTAAATCTTACCTTAACATTCTAACATACATAATAGCAATACCAACTCGAATAGAAATCTCACCCTTGAGCCCGTACCATGGGTTTACATTGCAGACAGAGTCGCGCGGCCAAAACGAAATTCACGAGCTGCAAAGGCATCCACGCGACCACAAAGGACCCTGGTAGGGGCTCTACTCGTTCAATAACATTCTCGAAATTCCCGCACTCCGAAATTCTTTCAATGACATACCGATTAGCTTCTGACAAAAATATAATTCTCAAACTATCTCCTACAAGTGCATCAAAGTATAAAGTGAACTTACGTACGGTGGAACGCAAGACAATCATGACTAATCTAGTCTTAATTTTCTATTAATCGAATGATACAATAATTATTTCATCTAAGACACTTCCAAAGTAAAAATGACGATTTCTCTTAAAGTACAAATTGTTAATAAAATAAAAGAGTGAAATACAAATCGCGACTCACTAAGTATGTTCAGAATGCACTAGAAGCCAAGTCGAGTAATGTACACGCATAGAACACGGACGCGACAGCCGGACCGGCTGCGAACCAGCGACGGAGAGTAGACGGATTCTGTACTGAGATGCATCTGAGACGTGCCGTGATCTTTGGAAATTACCCCCATTAAATTTAAACGAAAGCAACGTAAAACGAGAACCAACTCACAGCCTATGTTTTAAAACCCGATACACTGACGACTTGACATGAAGCGTCGCCGATTACAACAGAGCATTCGATCGTAATCTACAAAAAACAATCAAGAAATCAAAATGAACTCATGATGAATTCGACCGCGAACGGTTGGTTGATCACTAAAATAAAATTGTTCACCCTCGATCCTTATTAAATAACTTTGTACATTGAATCCAAATCGACACGTCATTTTGGATGTAGGCACTCTCTAGGCGGGGCGGCAAGCGGTCGCCGCGTCGTCGGCCTCTGTTGGGCGGCTCAGGGCCAACCGCATGAGATCAGTGGAACGGCTGCGGCCGTGGCGACCTGCTCGCCGCTCTAGGACGACGTGAGGTACGACGAGAACGTGTGGTCGACCCAGTCGCCCGCCACGCCGATCTCGCTCAGCATGTCCGAGACGTCTGGCGTGCAGGAGAACTCGAAGTGGGACCCTGACGAGGAGGACGCCGTCTCGAACGAGTCCATGTCGGTCGCCAGTACGTCGTCGATGTCGACCTCGCAGTCCGCTGGGAGCGGTAGCAGATCGGTGATCGAGTACAGGTCGGAGAGGTCGGCCTGCTCGCGGCGACTGCTCTCCTCATAGAAGCAGGCGGATTCAGGGGAGTCAGGCGAGCCAGCAGGGGACGCTGGTAGTGGTAACAGGGTCGGTGCCGGCGTTTCTAGAGGCACGCTCGGAACTGAAGGGGGAGTCGGCCTCGACCGTCGTCTGGAGACACCCCTGTTGTTGTTGGAGTCAGCGCGTTGTTTGCGCTTCTGCTTGGAGATAGCTCCGGTGCGCTGCGCGGGCTTAGCCGCCTTCTTGCGAGGCCGGTACTTATAGTCAGGGTACTCGCGCATGTGCAGCTGCCGCAATCTCTCCGCCTCATCAATGAAGGGCTGACGTTGCACGTCGTTGAGCGTTTTCCACACGCGGCCAAGGTTTTTGGAAATCTCCGCGTTGTGCATATCGGGTGTCTGCTCGCATATTTTCCTGCGCTCGATCTGTGACCAGACCATGAACGCGTTCATCGGCCTCTTGATGTGATTTGGATTGTTCTTCTTCGTCTGTGAACAAAGAAAAAAGACTGGTTAGGTATTTCGAAGAAACGGCACCTAGTTTTTTAAGGGAATTAATTAGTTTACAATGAAGATTTATGTACGAGGTGGAGTCAGAGCTATCTTTTAACTGTGGGTCACGTAATTATTATTTCAAGCATGTCCGGCCGCAAGCTCTGGCAAAAATCTGGCTGCGATAAATTAGTATGCATGGCTTGGCACCATTAAGCCGCGTCCTTACTATTAATGAAAACGTTATCAGAGGAATTATTATTACAAACAAGTCTAAACATAATCTATTCTATTAGTTGACAGACGGAAAATTTTACAACACGCCGTTAGAATATATGATGAAGTGGCCGATAATTCGCGTCGTGCTGGCCCGAGTGACCCAATTCGGTTCTATTTTTACTGATCTCGCAACTTAATCCATAAACGCTTGGCTCTTTTCGACTTCAACAAACGCTTCCGCGTCGCGATCGAATAGTGAAAAACATTGACTAACGAGGATGTTTAAGGACACAGGAAGCCATTATCAAATCATGTAGGAAGCATGCCTGAGGACGGCGACGCTCCACAAGGGTACTTAGTATCTTTCCTCGTTACATCGAAAGATCTGAGCGTGGATTACGAGTACACCGAGCTGAAAAGTTACCGCCGAAATGGAGAGCATATTTCAGGGTTTAGCAAGGGGGAAAGTTGGGCCACTATCGCGGAAGCTTGAACATAAAAACAACACGACGCCATGTACGAACATAAGCGAATATTCCGCTTTATTATTCAAATCTTACTTTCGCTAAACTCCTCTCCGCCGTCCCCGAGGAATATTCGAGGGGAAAAAACCTCGTGACTTTATATTTTTTGTTCGTCTTATTTATATTCAGGAGAAAAAAAGGGTTTGTCAGATGGCAACTAAATCAGGTTCGGTCCGCCCACTACGGTCGCTCAAGGTGAACGTAGTGGTAGGCTGTTTTTTGCTGAGCAGCCAAATTCAGGTTAGTATTATTAGTAGTTTTTTGTGCGTCCGTGTTTGGTCTACATCTAGACTGCAACGATTTGCCAATTATAACGTCTGCATGCATATTTTTCGTGGCTCAATTAGTAATTAATCATAGCCATGACTCATTCCGACAGAAAGAACTCAGCCTGCAATTTTAAGCTAGATAATGCATGCCTGATTCTGAGGAATAAAAAATGTACCATGTAGTTTGAATGTTGTAATTCAGTCTAAATTATCTAACTGCATAATGTAGTCTGAACTAAATTACGATGGTTTCAATGTCTTGTAATATTTATTTTTAGACATGAATTCAGCAAAACAGTGTTTCGATAGAGCCTTAAGTTATTTTACGTTGTTATTATACTGTTGCACATTCATTTTGACGGTCAAATACTAAAGTTTTAGAGTACGCTTCCATAGATGCAGAGTGTAAAAAAAACGCGTAATCCGACCAATCGCACTAATAGAAGTCCACGTCCTTCTATGTGACAATATGACATGGCTTTCCAAACCAGCACCCATAGAGTTATAGAAAAAGCAAACGACTAAAACATAACATCGCCATGGCAGAACGCGTTTTAAAATTGATGTTAGTAGAACATATGTGGAGCCAGGAAACCAAAGTGGTTGCCCTTGTGTGCCCAGTGAGATAGCGAATATATAGCACGACATATAGTATGCCTTACTTGGCGCAAAATGCCATATATTATTTAACTTTAAGACATCCGTGAGGTTCACGAGGATATAGTGGTTTTACTTGACTTTGAACACATTTGAGCTGACTTTATTTTATTTTAGCTCAGAATTCTTGGACGGTTATTTTTGTATCTAGTAAAGGTTTTGTGTTAAAACTACACAAAATCTTTTTTTTTTCACTCTTCATTGACAAAAGAAGCCATATTTAAAAAAAATACGTAGGTTTATGGAGTTTATGAACCAGAGGGTATATTTAATGCATTCGATCGCGACATTTTTTCGAACGAAATTCTATCCCTGTCTTACTTAAGCTTCTAATAACTGTAAGAGTGGGATAGTGGGATATAATTTCGCTCGTCAACTCTTGTTCTTGCCTAACATAGTCGTGAGTTTAACACGTTTATCTTCCGTTTAATCTATGACCATACAAACAGTCAATATCGATTCAAACCAAGGTCTATAACAATTTCCGTGTTGTGCGAGCATATTTGCCTGATTCCGGAGATTTTGCAAGGTCGCGTATCCGTTTTACAGATCTAATACTTCCTTTTAGGATGTTCGCGAAATAGTTGGAATTATAGCTGGTTGCTATGGCAACGAAAGTAATACGGTACCTCTAGGTTCGTAGATACTTAAAAGTAGTCTTATTGCTCCTTTGACCAACCAGCCAGGCTAGCACGAGAGATATACTCATCTCTTTCTGGATCGAGGAGTAAGAAAAAGATGGGCAATTCATCTCGCGCACGATGCGACTCTTGTGATGCAGCACATTATTTAATAGTTAAAACACTTAATAGATTAAGATCTTTAAGTACTTATAGATCAGTGATATGAATTTTGAACGCACAGATTCTCTATGCATCTATGAATCTCTAAATAAGATTCCAGCAAAAACGGGTAAGAATAATCATGGTTTCGGTTGAATTACAAACGGCTCAATAATGCTTGTCGCAATTCTAACCAAAGAACCGAACTATACTTAGAACTATGTATTATTCATAAACGTATAGTGAATCTGCGGACTAGCCAAGTCGCCAAAAGGCGTCCTTTTCAAATGATTCGATATATTGCATCGAGTTGCATTGAATATCGAATAATTCTGATTCATCGCCAATTTAAATTAGTTGGTTTAAAGTCGTAATTCCACTAATAACAGCAATTATAGAAACCTTGTACTAATTAGTAACACACGATCAAATAAAGATACATTATTATTTAATACTAGCCGTTCCTAGCTTCGCCCCCGTTCATATACGTCTAGAAGATGTAGAAATCAGCGTTCAACACCATGAACGCAGAGAGGATTTAGTAACCATTAAATTTCAGACGAAGTCCAGAAATACAGATATTTTCAACAGGACGTAAACCGTGATTACCTTTAAAGAGATCGCGATATTTCAACTCATGTCAAACTATGAAGTCTATTCTAAATTACAAGAGAAGAAAAAAACACGTACCGCAGCAGACCGAGAGCAGAGGAAGCGTCGGGGAGGCCTTTGCTCAGCAGTGGGAGACAATAGGCTCATAATAATAAGTGAAGAAAAAACAAAAAAGTGGAAACACTTAAAGTGAAATACTAAGCAAAAGCGTTCAAAAGTACTTGTCTGGAGGAAATATTAATGAAGATGTAGGACATTTCTGAGTTGGCATTGAACAAAAGAGGATCCGAGCCCGATTACAGACTCATTGTAATACGTAGGGGCCACCAGACCAGATGAGGTCTTCATACCTTTTGTGTTTTCAGATAATGAGTCACAATAGTCGAAATGAAACTTTTTTTATTAAAACTCCCTTTATTACGGGCGATTCGATGGGCCACGTTCGAGGATCGAGATTGGAAATTTTTCAACATCTTGCGTTTTATTAAGTTAGCCTGTTTTTTGCGCCCCGAAATCCGCTACGCCTGTTTAGTTCCAGATCCGTATTTAGCAAAAAATATTTTGCCAAAACCGCAACTCTCGACATTGTCATGTTGCCCTAGTCAACGGAAAGACCAAACAATTTAGATAAGAAAGACGTAAAAACAATTCCCCGAATTCGGAAGCATTATCTGTAGACAGCCATACAACGTATACGGCCGTAACTAAACCTTCGTTTCACGAAGTCGGCTAAAGGGTATGAAATAAAATAAAATAGCTGTATAAAGTTTTATGTATGTATGTATGTATGTATAAAGTTGATGCGCATCCTGCAACTACAATCCTTGACTTATACGCAATTTATATTCACTTCCTGGCGTACGATATCTCGGAGTCTTTTCTCTAGGCTTCCTATTTAACATATATCGCGTCAACACCCAACATAAAAGTATATCTACATAGACATATTGCATGGTCGACCAAACAATAGGGAATATGCATAAAAAAACACATTTCTTAATTAAAAATGATAATATCGTAGATGAGATGACTAAAAGTGAAATTTAAAGTAATATCGGTCAAGACATACGGATAATACAAGTTTTAAACTACTTGTCACAACATCTAGAAACGGGAGCCCTTCGTTTGGTCTAACGTAATGTATGGTCGAATGATCGTTTGGTCTAAAAAAAATCCAGTTGAAACTGAAAATATTTCACAAATTATTTTATATAGGTTTTGTAGAATGGGTTGGGTTAGGTTAGGTTTATTTTACGATTTTTCTGAAAAGTAGATGTTTTCAGTATAAATTCAGTTTAGACCAAACGATCCATCTGATATAGACCCGATAGAAACAAATCAATGATAAATTATATCTCGGATATTTTTATATAATTGCTTATTCTATAAATGAGCGTTTATTAAATAAAGCCACGAAAAAAAACATGAATATTCCCTATTGTTTTACCGCCGTAAGATTCAATGTCATTTCTACGTCTTAAAACATCACAGAATATTATGCCTTGCATGTTAATGTGACAGCCTTTTTTTTAAAAAAAAGCAAAAACTTAGTCGACCAGTACCTTCATTTTCACTTTAACTGTTATCATGCTAATTTAATGAAGTCATCAACGTACACTTTCGCTGGAAAGGTCGAAGTGAATTTGCATCTTCAGAATGTGAGAAGTGCATCTTTTACGGAGTAAAATATGACGCCGAGACGACGTAAATAGGGTTGGCTCCTTTTTTTATAAAAATAACAGATGTTTTATGAAAATAAATGTAGCAGACCAAATTTTGGCTTTGGTAAATCAAAATCAGTGTTGAAATATTATACACTAAAATTTTAGTAAGATATTAAATACACACGCGAAATTCTACATGACCTGTCTATTTATTAATATCAAGAAACACCTTGATTCCTTTGATGGCGTATCAAAACGTATTCTGAAAAGCATTATGGAAAATTACCTAGCTGTATAATAGTGTTATAATGTAAGGGAATTATTAAGATTGTTGTAATAACTGACGCAAACGATAAGCAAAGAAACCTGTGTCTTGATGTTTATAAACAGTAATTACATTAATAGCTAAATAGGTTTATTCCTAAGTAAAATCATACATTTTCCAACGTAAGTGGGTAGTAAATGTAACAGAACGTCTTGTTGAAAAAATTTAAATGTCGATTTACTCGTAGGTGTGTCAAAACAAATTTATGATTGGGGATCCTAATTAAAAGTGGGATAACTCTGAAATAGCTATTTTAGACTTAACCCTTTTTTAAGTAAGGAGTTGTTATACTTCAAACCATAATAATATTTTGGCGACTAAATGGAGATTTGTTTTTTCCTACTTCGTGATTTTCTCTTTATAACAGTTAAAATCACGCGACATTAACAAATGCAATGCAAACTTGTTTTTGGTTTCGGAATCGTAAAGTTCTGCCGTAGTTCTGAATCTAGGCTAACTTTTGACACAAAGCCGTATCGACACAATGTCAGCGTCGACATCGACTCCAATGGACACGTGTCAACTCTAGTTTAATGCCCCCCAGTCACGAGTGGGGAACCTTTCCAAAGCTACTTTTGACCCCTTTTCGCCATAATCGTCTATTCATATAGGTACATGCTATGAATATTAAGTTCTCTGTGTTTTCGTGCCGCACAAGGCATGGTGGAACTGTTTTATTTTTATTGCGAATAAAACGCTTGCCGATGAGCAGTGTTGTTAGTACGGACATGACTGTCATTTTAAGTAGCGAGAGTTTGATTAGGTGCTAGAGCTTAGTAACTGCTGTTATGCTTCGTATGTGTGTTACTCGGCTTTGGTGTGAACTGTAAAGTTTTTATGTATAAATAAATGTGTAGCATAAAGCCCAGTTTACATCATGCAACTATAACATTGCGCAGCCGCATCCACAAAATTAATTGAACAGTTTAAAATGGGCTTTACCGTATACGTTCCTGTCAATAGTGTTTTCTCAGGATTGTTTTGAGTATTAACACCCGCGAGCAATATGGCTTCCATTTTATTCTTTAAGATAAAACAAAACTCGCAGAAATTAATTAATTACGCGTACGACCGAAAAGGTGCAGGGCGAGGGGGAAAAGACCAGTAAGTTTAGTTACTGCAATATTTTAAGTCTAAAATCGAGACACTGTCTTTTGTGACCTTTATGAAACAACGCAAAAACGCATTAAAACGTTTTCAAATATTTATTTTTTGCCGCTACCAATAAAAATCCTTAACCTAAGCGTGTGTACGTGATACATGCTGAACAAACCTTGGCCGACATGTTTCGCTTTGTGATTTCAAAGGCGAATTCTTAAAAATCTTATTAAAAAGAACAATCATAATGCAGAGTAAATCTGTTTTGCTACACCGGCGTTTTAAATTGCGACTCTAGGACATAGTACAAAAAGTAAACCAAATTAGTGTCTGTAACATGACATCTTTAACCAAAAAACGTAACTGCATCGAGTTACGTTGTTTTTGCACAGCAATTGAAATACATAATGTACTAGTTGTAGTTGACGACTTAGTTGCGAAGATTTCTTTTGACTTATCACGCGGGATTATACAGTTTCATGGGTTAACAATTAGCCTACTTACTCCTTAACTATCTTCTAAGCAAGTTTTTACTGTAAATTTGCCAACAGAAGGACAGATAAACAGAGATTACTTTCACCATTATGACATTCGTAATAATTTCGAGTAGTGATTTTAAAACACATTTTGCACGTAACCCGTTAGTACCATGAAACTCTTTGTCAATTAGCAGAGTTCAATTTTAAACTAAACTTCTTAGATTAAATGGAGTGTTTTTTTTCGTTAGCAAGCGATTAGATCGGACAAGCACGTAACTTCTAACCCTGAGAACGTTTCGAAACGTCGGATGGGTGGTACGCCTATTCTTTTCATTAGTCTCGGACTCGGTTTTCGACAAGCAATTTTAAACTAAAGCACCGTTTGTATTACATTGCTGCGCTTCATCGATCACTTACAACTCGTTAGCCTCACGATTCCGCATTGTAAGGCAACTTGCAGTATTTTCTCGCGTAAACAGAGTACTTACCGCTTTTTAACTTAGCAGTTTTTTTAAGTCGTAAATACGAACAAAAGTCGCAGTGAAGCCTTGTCGTTAGCTATTAAATGTGGTGTAGATGATTTTAATAGGAGCCTATAGAATTTAAGCACAAAAGGGCTTTTGAGATAGAATTGACAGGGTTTTGCGAGTGTCGGAGTACAAGCATATTTAATGAACGTATTATGTTGAGACAGATTTAGGTCGCTTTACTCTTTTTAAGGAGAGTTGAGATGACTGGGAGATTTTGCTAGCACGAAGGTTTTTGAGTTGTTTTTTATATAGGTAAGTTAAGAAAAGAGTAAATAAGTAGGTACTTTATTTTTACTAAGATTGCGTTTATCGCTGTCCCGCGGGTTTTGAGGAATTTTTCGGCTTGAAAAGTGTCATATCTGTTGATCCAAGTTTTAATTGCCTATTAGCAAAATTAAGTCGTTTTTGCTATTTTGAATGTAACAAAATTTACTAACTATTATTAAATGTATACAGAAGTGTATTTAGGTAACGAAGTGTAGTTAGCAACGCCTGATTCACTAAAATAAGAAGTGTAGTGTTTTAGGACAAGCGGAAATTAAGTATACGGACGATTAAAAACGCAAATTTAAGCATAATTCGCGAGTGAAATATCAAATTTTTATTTTAAGTAGGTAATTAAGTATCGTATCGAAAGCTTTAAGACTATTTCCACAACATTTCCCAACAAGGCCGTTAACTTATTTTAAAACTCATAAAAGCCATTTTAGTGCTTTGGAACCGTATCAAAATCAATAAATCATAAAAAAAAACTTAAGTACACCGGCTACAAAGTCAAACGCATTATCAAGTAAGTGCTCATACGAATATAGCCAGTTTATGTATGAGTGTAAAGGCGGTAATGGACTGTACGTTTTATGAATGGCGGTAACGAGTTGCCGTGTGTACTTTTATAAATATGAGTGAAATGAATCAAAGTCAGAGAGGTCACATGTACAAATCACAGCTTGTCGTAACAATGTATGAATAGCTATTGAACTCACTGTTTCGGTACAGACAAGAAAACAGCTAGTTCTAACCTAGAATAAAAAGCAACTTTCAAAAGGTGACCTACAAATAATGTGAGGAATAAAGAAACAATCGAATTATACATTCAAACAGACATCCTAACCGGTATAACCGGTAACTTAACCATGCTAATATTAAACATAAAATGTAACTCGAATTAAAATTTACGAGCCGACATGACAAGAGGAAGCCAACACATGTTTTTACAGCGGCGAGTTACAGTGTTTTGCACCTCTGGCTTATTTGCCTTTTGCAACGTATGATGGGTAAACAAATACAAGTCGGTCGTATAATTCTCTGGCTTTTCTCAGTTGCCGTGTTTGTGCTCAAAACAAATGTTGGTCGATCACGGCTCCAAAGGTGGAGCCTTCTTTCACCTTCCGACTCTAATGGCATGGGCAAACAAGCTATTATTTGTGAGTCGGTGTTAAGAATACCATAATTCAGCCGAGTGATTACTTCTACGTGATTGCCACGTGCAAGTGTATGGTTAGCGCCGATCAATAAAACACCGTAACTCGAATATTTTTACAAACACGTTATATTATAATAGAAATTATAGCCGTGCGCGCGTGTGTTATGTTTTGTAACTATTACAGATTACACTTCAGAGAAATTGCTCGTTTTTTATCTTAAACCAGCTATTGCTCGCTACTTTTGGAGAATAAAATGTTTATAGCTAACCTGGGGGAATGATGCAGTTTTCAGGACTAAGAATCATCTCAAAGTTTCTTGAAAAATTAAATCACCTTCATTAAAACGGTTTTACTGTAGTCACATTTATATTATTATTAAGAATTACGCAAGCAATATTATTTAACAAGAGACAGATTTTTAATATGAAAAGGTACAGTTTTAAGTTCGGATTATGATAGTTTGAAAAATTATATGAGTAATTTATAAATTTTGTCCTACTATTAAAGGCAGCCCGAGGCGTATACTTGACCTTGCCAAACAGTCTGTAAACGATCTTAGCTACGAAACATGCCCACGGGCGCTATAGTAATTTATATCGTAGATATTACTATTATTAATACGGTTTAAGTCATAAGTGGTGCGCTGCGGAATTGATTAATTAATTTACAAACAGAACAAAACGGTAATAAATTGTTACAATAAGACCTTACTCACAATTCTTGTTGCAGATACACTGCATACTTAGCAAGAACGCAGTAAGTCAAGTTACTGCTGTTGCTTTATTAATGTTTCGAATCCGCTGCGTCTTGTACTTTGGGCGTGTAATAACCACAAATCAATAAGGAAGGATATAGCAAAGGTTGCCGGCTAAATTATTTTCGCAGCTGTAAGCCCTTCCATTAGTCATAGCAGCATGCCTCAGCCGAAATTGTTAATAGTTTTGGGTTACATTTATTTGGCCTGCATTTATGCCTCTACGTAAGATTAGATACCTAAAATTTTACTCAACTAAAATTTCGTTTCATAAAGTTAGTAAGTAGAAAGCTGTATTTTGTTTACGTTAAAAAATGAGTAAGTTCGAATGTTTTTTCAGAACCGTAATCTTGACTTTTTTAGCTACCCACTCCACGTTACCATTCTGACCACCATTATTATTGATATTTGACCTTAAAAACTATTTTCGACAGCATACAATTATATGTATTGGATATAATGTTTTTTCCGATGATTGAGGCAATACCGAACGGTTTGACCATCGGACGTGATCTATGTATAATAGACAAAAAGTACGCCATGAATAGAAGGGCAGATTGTAATCAGTTACAGATACAAAGGTCCTATATTGAACCATGTAATTATCAGGGAAATAAATTCAATAATGAATCGATTTTTTATCGGTTAAATTATACTTTTGGAGTACGGAAATAGAGACATGTCCAACATCAAATCAGACAAATAAAGAGTAGAGAGAACTTTTTAATTAATTCTTTGGAATAAAAAAGTTAACTGCGGATTACAGAAACTACGGAGTTTCCTACTTCTGCATTTATTGGTGAAATATCTTTTTACTACGACGATTTTCAATCAATCAATTCACAATGTTTGCGGGCGCTGTGGTTGTCCTTGTCGCACATAATATGGGGGACGGGTAAGTATGATAAATAGGCAATAAGTTTTTCTCTTAACTATACATCTCAAATTATTTTATAACCAGTCGCGCATGGTTTTCAAATGAAGTATATTTTTCTTGCTGGCGATCTTTAAATAGTATTTCCTGATAAACTTCTTCTTCTTCAACCCGTGGTCACCCATTGTTGGGCATAGGCCTCTTCAAGAGTACGCCAGGTAATGCAGACTCGTGCCTGCATCCATCCATGCTTTCTGCTATCTTTGCGATGTCGTCAACCCATCGAGCACTGTCTCCCGACCCTGCATTTTCCTGCCCGGGGTCTCCACTCAGCAATCTTAAGTGGCCATCTGCCATCTGTTCTGCGACTAATGTGGCCGGCCCATCTCCACTTTGACCGGGACACCTTAAGGACTATGTCTATCATTTTGGTGCGTACGACCCAACAGGGACATGGCATTTAATGGCGCTCTGTGCCACCTGCAATTGTGCCATAACCTGATACACGTTATGGTTCAAAACTATATTTCAATAACGCATAATCCAGTTCTCACTAGGTCAATTTAGAAACGTGCTCGGCGGGATAAGAACCCGCAACATGACAATTATCGATTATTAACCACTTATCTTGAGGTGAAACTCCAGTACGAAATGAGTTCAGCAAGGGTTTTCTCTGGTTATTATGTCGTTTGGATAAGAAAGTACATTCAGATACAATATTTACTTATTTCGTGTTTATTATGCCAGTTATAGGGACAGAACATTTTGTTAATGCAAATCTTTGGGGTTAAAATTCTGTGTGGCGTTAAAGATAAAGTCATTAATTAGAATACTTAGGTAAACAGGTCTTTATTCTTCGTTAAGCTAACTTTGGACAAGAGATGTGCCTAGTTGATTAGTTGAGGATTGTTTATTTTCACAGATCACTGGAGCACTCTGGTGTGAACGCGTCGTTGCTGTCTCCAGGGTATACACGAACGACGGGTTGCCATAGGTGGTCTTGCAGGTTGAGAAGACTTAAGCTGTAGTTCCCATAAGAAAACCCAGTGCGGGTTGAGAATTGCACAAACAACAAAAACCTAAAGCTTACGGTAAATTTGAATTTCGATATAAGTTTAAGTTGAGAAAAAATCAGACGTGAGACTCAGGATCATACCCACAAGCATGAGAGGTCATAGATCAAAACTAGATTCGGTGAAAACCACTGGCAAAGTTAAAAAAACAAACGATTCTAATCTAGATGAAATATAACCGTACTTTTAAATTGCAAAACGTCAATAAACCGCACTAAACTACAAAAAAGCATAAACTTGATTTACTGCGAAACTTTCAGTGGCTGCAATAGGTACGTAGGTACATATCACTGTATCCACATGGCGGATGCAAAATATCATTACGGCAGAATTTACGATTTGGGAAGATAAATCGGCGATCGGCTCGGCTCGTGATTTCCTGTATTTAATGTATTCCAACGAAGCGGTCGCTCCTAGCGTTGAAGGTTGACATAGAGCGGCGTATAAGGAAGTAACAACACTTACGATGTGCTACAGTTTTAATGTTAGTAGATTATAGGGGTGATTTTAATAACTTTTTATCGTGTTTTATAAATAGGTCTCGTTGAACATTAAATTTTAATTGATAAACGTTTAGTTAAACGCTAAGAAGCTGACGTCACAGTGCCGTTATTAAAAGCGTCAGTGTCGCCTCAGAACTCAGAATAAGGTTTGGGAAAGGTAATACGAAAATGGGAAATAGTTGAGCCGCTCACACCGAAAAATTTCGTTATCATTGCGTACTCGTACTATGCTAGAAATTAAATTCAATCCAATAAATGAAATGAACTGAAAACTGATGAAAATATTTACCTTGCTACTCCGCTACTACCTCCGCTACGTCGCTCTGTTTGGTATCAGGTGGCGGAGTAGCAACATAAATATTTATTGTTGACTAGTATGGACCTCCGTAACACAACGCTCTAGTCAATCAAACCCATCCAACAGTTCAATGCGATACGACGAGAAATCAACAAGCATCTATATCATTTTAAATTCGTCGGTATATCCTGTATCTAAGCTCGGTGCCTTATTAACAATATCGCATTGTAAAACATCCAGTACAGAAGGCCACCGTAAAAAGGTCTACCACACCTAGACACAGGCCAGCTTATTCTCTCCCTCAGCACGTCCGTGGGTTATGCGTGCTGACTACTAATCGTTCGTTTTTTATGCCCTGCCACGCACTGCTTATTGAAACTTGTATCAATACGTCGATCAGTTACTGAACGTGCAGTGATGACCTTAGCTGAGTAGGTTGTTTAATTTAGTGCTCTTGTGACGTTAGATGTTTCTCGGTGGGATACTCTCTAAGCTGCTCGAGGCAGGTGGTGCTAGGGGCTCGAAAAGGAACTCGGCGGGGGTGGGCTCCGAAAGTCACTCGCTCTACTCTTATCGAGGGTTAGAACCGGCGCTGCAGTTTTGCAACACAATGATTTGCCTTTACCGTGATAGCACTGAATTCTCGCTGTATTTTTGGTTTATCACAGAATCGACATTGACCATAATATCTGGTTGCCCAATTTTCTGACGAAAGAATTTATTTTATTATTCGAAACAAAGCTTGTCGTTTAAAAACCACTTCTAGGTGGTCTTTTATGTAAATTAAAACATTTATAGGCCTACTCTTTATTGTCCACTCCGTTATCTGATATCGATATTGGAACAATAAAACATATCTATATGACGAATCTTAATCATGGTTCAATTTCTGGAAGCTATTTTGGTGGTTGTTGTAAAATATCAATTTAACTTTTACTGTCCAGTATTGGGTGTCCGAGAACCACGTTATTTTTAAGTCAGCATTTTGCCTTTAGGGTTCCGTTCCTCAGAATGCGAAAAGAAACAATTACATACACACATAAATCACGTCTTTATCCCTTACGGGGTAGACAGAGCCTGAGGATAAGACCTAAAGACCACGTTTAGCATGATTGTGGGCGTAAGGATGGAAAGGGGAATCAAAATAGTGATGGGTTGCTAGTCACATCGTCTATAACATGATTCCTAAGTTTTTGCCCATTCCCTCGATGGGCTTTTACCGCGCAGGAAGAGAAGCAACTGGTACATTCTATGTTCTTTTCTTTACTCCCACACCAGCATAGAAGAAGCCCTTGCCTGTACAAAAAGGGCCCACGAGCTGGTAAGGGTCGTTATGCTGAGAACAAACCAATACAGAACTGGATGCAATGGTGATGATGATATGATAAATGTATCTACTTACCCGTCTACCCTTGATCACGAAGCAGGGAGCTACTTAAAGGTAACGGGTCTACATTCCATAGAAAATATATCTGTTATTCGTGAACCATTTGAAACGCAAAAAGAAAATTCTCACCAATTTTCTTGGACAAGACTTGAACAGTTATACAACGGATTTTGACAATCAGATGGTTGACATTGTCAACTGTGTCATACTAAACAAGTTGACATCACTTTAAAAAGCTTCTATCTCAAACAAACTAAACGCAGCCTTAATGCAAACGTATAAAGTTCACTTGATAAGATCGCCGATTCTTGGATATGACCTTTTAAAAGTAGTTTCTAAGTGTCAGCTACTCGCATCACTGTCAGTAAACTTTCTGACTTTTATTTCAAACACATTCCTTAAATATTAAACCAATTGGTTTTTTATACAACAAGGAAGGCAAACGAGCAAGTGAGTCACCTTTTGGTAAGCGAGCACCACCGCCTAGGGACACTTTTTGAGAACGGAAATTTTAATGAGATTCGACACACAAATAACTAATATTAACGAATTACTCACTCCATGTGATATTTTTAACCCTGACAGTTACAGCAATAAATTATGCAATGGGCAAAGTCGCGATTAAAAAGCAAGAAAAAATTACAAAAAAAAGTTACCTTACTACTCCGCTACTCAAATCGATAAGCTAAGCTTGTAGCGGAGTAGCAAGGTTTATTGTTAATTGAAACGGACGTCCGCAAACGAACGCAAGTCAATAAAATAAGCAAGAAAACAAACAGATATATTCTTGTAACTAAAAAATCGGGTGCAAAAACCTTTTATTCTTATAACGTCGGCCACGCTATCTCCATCCCACTCTTAACGAGGCTGCTTCTGAAGTAGCGTTCGCATAAAATATACAGTAATAAAGGAAGTATGAATATCAGGAACACACAGCCGTGATGCAATTTGCAATAACATTACAGTAGACACGCTCGTGTAGCGGGGTGGGTACACTGCATACGGCCCTATTCACCAATTCGACAATTGTTGGTGACAATTCGAAAAGCGTTGCGTAGTCATAAAGCCAAGCAACTTAAATTTTTGTCGAATTGTAACAGAACCTAGGACCTAGGCCCTTACCTTGAGGGCTTAATGCGATTTTATTCCGACCCGGTTCTGGTTTTAGCTGTCATTTTTAGCGTGGATCTGACAGCGAGCTAGTAGCCCCACCCAGAACGTTCCTTTTTGACAAAAAGGAGTCGCTTTGAAAAACTATGTCAACCATCTTTTAAATACACACATACTATAAATAAGACGAATTTAATGATACCTCTCAATATCAAATCTATCAAGCCATTTAAGCTCTAGAGCGTGACAAAAAATATACATAAATACACTCGAGAAACATTACCCTCCTTCTGGCGCAGTCGGGTAAAAACATTAGGGATATGTTTTGCAGTGCCCTTACAGTAATTTATTGAATCAGACGCTTGCGGAGGTCTATTTCAATGGACAAACACATTTACCTTGCTACTCCGCTACTCAAAAAACAAGCGGAGTAGCACGGTAAATGTGTTTTGTTCAGTGCCATTACGCGGTTAAATCAAATAAATGTTTGGGTTTGAGTTTATTATTTTGAAGTATAGTTGGAATCTTTGCAAGAGTCCCGATATTTGAAGCACCTTCTTTCGCAGATAAGCAAACGTTCTTATCTACGATGCATTCAATTTTGGAATTATTATCTGCCAACAAAGTTTTATTTAAAATCTACTGTCTTGTAAATAATAAAGTCGTTTTTTTAATGAGCTATTTTATCTCATATTAAACTGAGGATTATACACTTGAGGGCACCATAGAACACAATGGCTTTATACAAAAGGTAGGCTGTGATGAGATCGATAGGTTTAATATCTAGCTCGCTCGCAATCGCCATCGTGTTCATTTCGACAGTTCATGTATGGGCTGACAATTGGCATCGAAATCAGCTAGCTGTCACATTCATACGAGAACTGTAAAAATGAACACGATGGTGAGTGCGAGCGAGTTAGACAATAAGCCTAAAGGACTTGCAAAGATTCCGACTATAACATGAGCTTCAGCGCAGTGCACCCCAACTATAAGATTAACGTCAGTTGCAAACAACGAGAGGCGGCAGCTTATTCCAAACGTAAAGTTTACACTAAGGCGAAGGCGGACTTTAATACGAACTATGACATTTTTACCCTCCCTCATAACTTCATACAACTTGTAAAATGCTATAAAGCAATTTGATATGATAGCGAGAATATTAATACACTTGGAAACATCCTACTAATATTATAAATGTGAAAGTTTGTGAGTTTGGATGTTTGTTACTCTTTCACGTCAGAACGGCCGGACAGATCTGGATGAAATTTGGAACATAGATAGATTATAGTCTGGAATAACACATAGGCTACTTTTTATCCCGGAAAAATGAACGGTTCCCGAGGGATATATGATGATGATGATGATGATGATGAATATATTACTACTAAGTGGGTACTATTACTACTATTTATTACGTTGAGATTTGTGATTGCAGGTAAGAAATCAAATTATTAGTAAAATTAGTAAAATATGTCCTACTAATATTATAATTGTGAAAGTTTGTATGGATGTTTGGATATTTGTTACTCTTTCAAGCCAGAACGGCCGGACAGATCTGGATGAAATTTGGAACATAGATAGATTATAGTCTGGAATAACAAATGGCTAATTTATTTCTTTCTTATTCCGGAAAATTGCGTAATTCCTGCGGGATAGCGATAAAGATAAAGCTAGATAAAGCTATTTAGGATATATTTTAGGACAGCCCTATAGGTTAGGTTGGGTTTGTTTTATAAAAATCCTGCAATATTTAGTTTCAGAAAAATTAAGGCAGCGGGACAATGCGGGGGGCTTGCTTGCATGTTTGCTTGAGTCCTTGCTTTGCATGCTTGATTGCATACTTGCTTTCATGCATGCTTGCATGCTTGCGTGCTTACTTGCATGCATGGATGCTTGCGTGCTTGCTTGCACGCTTGCTTGCATGCTTGCTTGCCTGCTTGCATGCCTGCTTGCATGCCTGCTTGCATGCCTGATTACATACTTACATGCTTGCATGCATGCTTGAAAGCTTGCAGGTTCGCTTGCTCGCTTGCTTGATTGCTTGCTTCTTTGAAATGCTCATGGTTCACGCGTGCGAAGCCGCGGGCAAAAGCTAGTTGGTTATACTTTATTGTATCAGGCGTTACTTTGCGGAGGTCCTCTCAATGAACAAAAAACATTGTTTGCTACTCCGCTTCTCAACCATCAGTGTTTGAGTAGCGGAGTAGCAAAGTAATTGCTTTTTGTTGATTGTTGGCTGACAAGTAAAAGCAAACGCATAAAATAAGCACGATTCGCAACTTAGCGTATTCAATTATTGTTACTTCGCTACCTTACTCCTGCCTAGTTTAATTTCGGTACGCTATATAGGTTATGTGGCGGATATGAAGCATTTTATTCTTTTCTATGCCTGTGTGTGTCACGACACGCTAGTGTAAACACTAGTGTGCCCTCGTAGTAGCACTTTTAAACAACAACTCCTATTAAACAAAGCTATCATTAAAAACGTCACGCCAAATACGTACGCGTTAAAAAACTCGATGCCAAAATTCTGTTTTGTTCCATTCCAACAATTCCCAACAGTTTTTTAAAAGACAAGTATAATTTATGTCGTGACAAGAAAAGGTACAAAGGAATCAAAGGTATCTCGAAACTCGGAGTAACAATCGGTAACAATGTTGACAACTGTTTTTACGAATATTGTTCAAGTTTTGCCGAGGGATCGTCTACAATAGGAACGGAGGAGTTTTGAATTCGTAAGGACGTAATTAATGTTTAAAGTAATACTTTTAATGCTACGGTAAATACTCCGTTGTTTGAAATTGAAGAAGTTAATTTTACACCAGACTTTAACGATCCTACATTACATTTGCTCCATATAATGGGTACGGAAGACCGCAAAAGTAACCCATTCGCACAGCAATTAAACGTAACAATACAGAATACACAAGGGGACGGATTTCTCGAACCTTAGAATGTCAATGAAGCCAACCGAGCCATAAGAGCCGATATTGGGCCCAAATCTCCAAGATCTTTTGACAAAACGATTGTTACAAAGAAAGGTGAAGTCAATGCGCAAATTCAAGTACATTCGAGAAATCACTCGGCTGGAGAATCGACCTCTGTAAAGAATTTGGATATTAAGTTAACAGAGATTAAATCGTATTACTCACGGATAAGATTCATTATTCAACAAAGCTGTCACATTTAGTTAACATGACAAAGACGTACTTAGACATACAAAGGGTCTTAGAATAAATAGGATCAATGTCTTCAGAATAGACTTAGAGCGAGGCAACCTAGCTATAGAGGCTTTTGTAACTTCATCTAGAATAAGTCTCGTTTATATTCCTTCACAAAAGCTTTGAGCTGGAGTTCTCAGGTTATTACAAGAATATTGCTAGATCCAAATAGGATTCGTATAGTATGAGAATAACAAATACTCTACGATATTGGTAAACGGTATTAGGTAATAAATGTTATTACCTAAAGTCGATTATTTTGGTTACGAGGTCACCTTCAGGAAATTATGATGGACCAAAATGTACCATATATATATATATCTATCCTATCGTGTCTAATACTAAATCAAGGTCATTTGTAGTGGTGTAATGGTGTAAATGATTCTATACTGAAATTGATATTAATCAAATTATTTTAATATCTATAATATATCAATGTAATCAAATATTATAAGTGAAAAGTAAAAATAATACGTGTAGATAATGAACAATACAGATAATGACGATGAAATGGAATACGGTGCAACACGAATTGAAGCAAAACTTTTCAAAGCAGCACGAAGTGTAATCAACTTGACAAACGGAATAACAAGACCGGGAATGCGAATTACGGCAGAACTGACGGGCTTTGTGAAACTATTATACATTTTTTGTTATTTATCTTGGGGTGTTTTAGTAGAACTTTCAACACTGTACAAGACATAATGTACAAGCTATTTAGTAATTCCAAGCACAATTTTCGAGATTTTTTTCAAAAGACAGATACTCTTTTCAAAAAAATCTAGTATACCAATGAATTAGTGACGATGTTGCGTAATGCAAAAGGAGGTAACATGAGACTGTAATGTTTTTCCGGGACGTTATTGTTGAAAAAAACTAATTAAATTTCTCTTGACTTGTTAAACATTCAACTCTTCATCTACTCCACATAAGTTTGAGCTCTTGCATTAAAAATTGAATTCCCAACGGCATCTACGTTTAACTGCACCCGTAATATCACAGTAACTAATTTTAAAGTGAAATTTTTCTTCGCCAACTCCTGTAATTTTACTTCGGCTCGGTTGTCTTGAGTTGCGAAGTTTTTACCCCCGTGGAATTCAAAGTTCTGTGCAGGTGTTTTATACAGACCCAATAGACCCGTATGCTGAACTTTTACTACTGAGTCGACCACTTTTTGCTGTAAACGGCTCATTAAACATCGCTATAATATGGCCATAATATTGGCGAAGGAACAAGTGACTAAAATAAGTGAAACCACCAAAGCAGACGCACCCATCGAAGGCGCACCAATTGTAAAGTCGTAGTTAAAATTTAGAGAAAACATTCTCACAAGCAATGTGGCCATTCGAAATCATGCCAAGTTGCACCAGGTGGCGGATATAATGCCTGCATTTGGGATGTCATTTGAGCAGAGAATACCGGCAATAACAGTTGCAGCCACAGTATATCGCTCGGAACGGGCCTGACGCAGTACTAGAATAACCCCCTGCACGGCAGAGTGGGATATGAATTTAAATCTCGGTTAACGACACCGATTTCAGTACATTTGACGTAAAATGCCAATTTTGTGAGTGGCAACCATTTCGCGGGTAGTTTAACCGCAATCTTGTAAATTGGGAATACTTGTTCTTTAGAGTAAGCTAACCTGTAACACTAGTCTGTTATGTTACTCTCCATAGTAACAAACGATAAATGATAATACTATTCATTCTAAAATCAACACTTCTCAATGTACGAGTAAACGCGTGCAAAAATGACTTTGATTTAACAATCTTATGCTCGCTAAAGTACATTTAGTGCCACAATTATGTAAAAATTAACATAAGAGTGCACGCTACTTAAAGATGGAATCACCTAATAATTGGGTACACTAGCTAACGCCACTGCAAAAAGCAAGGTTTAAGAGATACAATCAAAAGGCATGCGGGAGAATATATTAACACGTAAGTGATTTGATTAATGCAAATTCCTTGAAGACGAGCCTTGAGTATGCTGCACGCGTGAAATAAACAACGTTACTGCCATTATTTGAAAGCAATGCATTTGTATCCCCAAATAAAAATGTAATCGAGGAACGTCCGGTAAAAGTTGATTTAAAAAACACTTAAGGTCGGAAAAGGATTGTTAAACACATAATTATTTCCTTTAAAGCAGGTGTTCATTATATAGAACATACCGCTAATCGAACCAAAGAGCAGCCGACGAAGCCATCTCAAGAAGTTATAATCATACTTAAGTCGAGACTAATTCAACTCTTAATTAAGTTAACTCTAACTTTCCTCAAACGTCCCAATTCCAGCTCAGCTGACGCGCGCCGTTAAAGTTATAGACGTTTCAATGAAAATTTATTAGTCTAACAACTATTTGTCAAAATTGTCCCGAAGGGGACCGTAGGAATTTTGGCAAATATCAAACTGAATGGCTAATTTATACCCAAGACCTTGGTTACGGAAATATGTGAAACCTCTGAGCCCGTGACCGTTGCCGAACTTCGATATTGAAAATAATTTTGAAACATGTCCAATTGGAATAGTCGGAGAGTGATTCGAAAACAATGTAACATGCGCTTGTTACGGGGTTCCGACAAAAAAGCGAACAATAGTTAGCAAAACGAGCGTGTAGAACTAGTCTCACAACAAACTGTTGCCTGTATTTTTATTTTCCGATAGGCGGGCGTTGCCAAGTGCACCAAGTTGCGGCTGTTTTGCGGTCCACCAATGTGGCCGCATCGGCAGGGCTACTAAAAACTACTCTGATACGGTTAATACAGTGCCTACTGCACCCGCAACTTAAATGATGGCCGAAGAGAACTTATTTCATGCCGCTGTAAAAACGCCTGCTTCCAGCCAACTTTCTTGTTTGCTTTTAGCTACCCCATTTTACTCTTTCCTCTTTTAAATGCGGGGCTTTGCATGTCGGTTACTATCGAGTACGAGACTGTTTTAACAGTAAACCTTTTGGGACGTTCTCAAATAGAAGCTTATTGCTTTTGAATGCCGGATTGTTCTTTTAGCGAGTCCCGTCGGGAACGGCGTCCGCTACCATTGTTTAGTAACGAATGTAGTAATGACCGTAAAGTTTCCTCTCGAAAAATCGCCTCCCCAAAAGGCAATAAGCATAAACACAACTGCGCAGAGTCGGTTCGGAAAGAGGTTGACAATATTCAAAACAGGGGGAGGCTTAATGATATTCATGAATGTTAAAGCGAAGCTATTGTGAGATGTCGCTTAGACTTGTAACTTACAAAACAATGACACTAACTTAAACCCGGGATGTAAAGTCAGTGTTATCTACATTTGATGGCGCGCATAAACAACAGATACGCTTTATTACTCTTGCTATTTCGCATTAAATATCAAAGTTCTCAACTTCGCAGCAGAAGCGCTCTAAAGAAATATTAAGGAAAGTGCGCTTCACTAAGCGAATTTATTTAAAGCAGGTAATAAGATAACTGCGGGGAAGCTTATTGTCGATGCGGACCATCCGAAACTTTAAATAAACAGTAAACTGTTAAAGAAAGCCAAACAAATTTACGGATCAACTTAAATGCCCGGGAATGAGTCTACGTACTAATTGTTCAAAGCGAAATATCTTCGGAGTCCCGGCGGAGGAATAAAAGCATAAACGTGTTGCTTTAACACAAAATGAAATGACGTCCAGTGCGCAAAGGGAAACGGAATAAATTAAAAGTAAGGATTCGGTCCATTGTTGTTTTTTCACCCCGGCTTTTCGTGTTACGCAACGAATACTTTTAACATGTTTCGCTGTATTAAAATTAATATTGCTATCGGGGACATTGTTATTTTAAAGAGCATTATTTATTCAGTTTAATCTCGTAGCTCGGAAAATTTTAAAGAACTCGTTTGGAAGGCTTCTGCATTCCGATGGCCTGGATTCACTTAGCGCTGTATCAGCATATTTCAGGCTACTCTGTTGCCCATTTTGAACAGAGACAGCGATGTGATAAATTCTCCCAGCAGCCAAGACAATGACAACGTGATCCCGCTCATATTTCGCAATTTCCATCCGACGCTCTCGCCCCGTGCTCTAACTTGGATAACGTCGTGTGTATGTACACAAGTCGTTATCTCCGTACGTCCCCCGCAAACATTCTTCCCGACCTCTAAAAGGTAACGCATTAATAACAAGTCTAGACGCGAGACAAGATTTCTCTTCCCATTTTATTTCGTCCCGTCACTTATGCTAAGTCTCCGATCGATCGGCTCACTAAATACATCAACTGTTCCGCATCCGACTCCATTAGCGTTGCATAGGTTGAAACAGAATTTTATAATAGGAACATATAGAAAATAAACGCTAACGGGGCAAAATTCTCTTTACGGACGGTCTAACAAAACGTACAGCTGGATACAATTTTCCATTTCGAAATGCCTTACTTGGGCCACTATAATTTAATATTACACGAACGGGCTGGAGCCGTGTTGGGAGGGGGCTTTACTTGGATTGCGAGAGTGAATAATTTGACTATGGAGATTTAGTCTGAACTGAGTGTTAGGTAGCGCGGCAGGCCAGGCCGACGCCTCCGCTGCAGTTTATTTGCAACTAACGAATGTATCAAATCAGACGCATCAGCCGCACTCGACGGGAACCGTGAAACTGTTTGATCCCAAATTAAGTCGGATGTTAGAGAGGCCTATTATTCTTGCGGTAGCCCCTAGATTGAGTCGGAGATTGTGTTTCGAATCATTTTCTCGTCAATTACGTTTGGCCGTATCGGAGCTTTATTAAAGTTATACAACTTACACAGATGCCTTTACGAAACCGCCGGCTTCTCCATTGAGTCATAAGATTACAAATTCAATTACGAATCTGCGGTCTCATATTGTTAACTTCGACGTTCGAGTTTCAGACGCGAATTTACTCGACGACACGTCGAGGCAGATGGAGAAAAACGTATAGCTATTTCAACGTAAACGGGTCGAGCGCTTGCAGTACATAAAACTGATAAATCATCCTGCAAACATGACACTAGCGATGGGTAATGTCCTATAAAGTTATCGCTCGACAGCGTATCAACGAGGCAATAGCTCTGTCGAAGATACAGCCGCACGATTACATCAGACTGGAAGCGACGTGCCTCGAGATATCTCACTGTAATTGGCTCGGAATATACAGAAAAATGAGCTTTATATGGACGACGTGGCGACGCGCGGAAATGCTACAATTTTTAGGGTTCCCTCGCCAAAATGACAAAAAAGACGCCATATAGTTTCGTACGGTCTAACTTTGAAGCCGTGGTACCAAAAAAAATCTAAGAATACTTTCAACTACATTTACTTTGAATAGTTCCGGAGATATTGCCAAAAAACTGTCCTTCCGCAGATTGATTTTCCTATGAAGGCTCGTTTTAGAGATCGTTGTGGTAACCATTTTCACTTCATTTGGGCCAAAGAACTTTTTTTATGCGTGGTCTGACACGCACTTAGCCAGGTTTTGTTGTTGTTAGGTGCAATCTGCACTCCAGCAGCGTCGCTATTGTTTCATTATGCATAGCTAAAAAGCAGAGGGAAGATAAAACAGAATTTTATATTTCCATTCGCTGTCGAGGATTATCCTGCCAGGAACGCTGGCACTAATTGTGTTACAGTACATTTGCGCCGCCACCACAATAATTGATTATATTCCATTGTTGAAAAAACTATGCTTATTTAATTAAAGATTTTATTGAGGTTATTAAAACTCGTCATCCAGTCGCTCCGTGTTCCGTGAACTCATACATACAGCGACTGTGTTGGGTTAGCCACAATTTGTTTGTGTGCACACATTGTCTACGTACACGTCTGTAATAATTCAAATACGAAAGGTTATTCAACTTACAACCTTGTCGCTATCTTTTTGCATATTGTTAAGGCAATGTTTACTATTCTGTCAATAGTAAATACTCAAATGTCATTGATTTTCGGAAATTTAATGCGGGAATGTCTGCGTCATGTAATTAACTTCAAAAGTTTAAGTTTAGTTTTATTTGTAAAAGTATAACTATCACTCAGGTCGGGATTTAAATGAAATGAAATGAAATGAAATTCTTTATTTACTTAACATTATGTCGATTTAGATGTTAAGAATAATAATGTACGAGTCCAGATAATGCTAAATACCTTTTTTAAATAGGCATGCAAAGTAATTATTATTTGGTCTTAAGATCTAAACTGATTTAAATAAATTTATTTATTTATTAATCGCGTGATTATTTGATGTTTAATTATCTCGACGTTTCGGCGATACCGCGGCTGAGGTCACGACGAATAGACAACAGGGTATCAAATAGTGCAGACAAACGAGTTTTTCGAACTACCCGCATTTGGTCAACATTATAGTTAGTTACAGTTATGAGTGAGAATCACGGAAGTTTAAAACTTTGTTTAATGTCGTATTTGTTCGTAACATTTTCTCAAATTAATCTCGTTGAAGTTAACAAAGCATAGTGCGCGCCGTAGGTTCGCTAACATATAATATCGCAAAGAGCGAGACGCGAGTCTCACATGTTTTGCAAAGTTACTTTGAGAAATGAAATCGCCCCAGCGGCACGTCAAAAAGGTTCCCCCGTAATCATGTTAGGTGGTTTCAGAAATATTACTACCGCCTCCGCCCTAGACAATGCAGCAGCCGTAGCCAGCGGAACTGCACAAATTAGATTCCGACACATTAAAAGCTTTTAATCAACTAATTCGTGAAAGCTGACGTGTAATCACATTTTTTCTACCAACAATACGCGGAGTGCAAAATTAAATTTACCGCAGCGCAGTGTTAATAAATAAAATAAGTAAAATACCTACAGGCCGGGCCTCGATTCGGATTGCAGTCATAACAGGGCAATAAAACCGGAGCTCGGCCGGCAACCTGCACCAGATGTGCAACTTCCAATTTCAGAGAAATAATACAAAACACACACACATAAAAACTTCGCTCGCTGTTAGGATACCTGCGAGCGTAAATAGGGGTTTCGAAGATCGGTTCGGGCGCCGACGAAATGTGAACGTTTTTGCGTCTGCCAATATATCCTCTGTGAGAGCAAATGAAGTCGCATTCAGTACCGGAATACCCGCCAAGTGATCGACACTAATCGAAACGATTCGACGGACAAAGGCACGAATTATCGGACGCTAAAGCGATTGAAATAGGACCCGGCGTATCGCATGCATGTAGTGATGAAAGCAAAGTCAATCAAAACACAAAGACTTAAAAGAAACTCATTATGAATTACGAAATCGCAGACGGGCAAACAATAAGATACATTCTAACAAATCCGAGATGTCAGTCATAATGTGACCAGTTTGATTGAGATAAGAAAATAATGATGATAACAAGTTGCGTGGAATTAATTGGCAGTTTAGTTGATTTGATTAAACGTGAGTGTGTTTTGGAAACAAGGAACGCGCTGGGGGCAGTTCGCAGTCGAGTTGACAAGGTCGAAACTTTGTTTCGTTGATCAAATTTAATTTCTGTTTTTCTGTAGTCGATAATTGCAAAAGTTGTCTAAGCGAAATTCGTTACTCCGTAGTTTCGTTTGGGCCATCTGTTGGCTTCTCATTCATCATTTTTATACCGGAACAGTCTTTTGGGAGAACAATTATGTCAACGCTCTCGCGGATAACTCGTACATTGATTAATACTAAAGCTAACAAGTCATGATACTTTATATTATTTCTGCGTTCGGGCTCCTATTTTTCATTTCGCCCGTCTAATGTCGAAAATGTTAAGTGCTCTCTTGAAATATTGCCAGCGGCGCTCGCGAGATTCAGATATGGTTTTCCGAAGTTAAATCGCTTGCGATGCTCTTAAAATTCCAAACATTAGTTGGTTCGATGCTCCTGACGCTTCATTAGGTGAACTTGTTTTTTATTTCGCAAAAGAGATCTAAATGGATTGTCAGACGGGCTTCCTTAAAACAATTTAGTCAAGCATTGCTACGGAAGATTAATGTTGCTCCGCGGGCTGTTTAAGTTATAATAAATCTCTTGGGATGTGTACCGTTGTAATACAGGTAACTTGAAAGCTTTTATCGATTGGTGAAAACAAAAATTGCTTCGTGATTGTCGGGTCACGATCGCTGGTAAACATTTCTTTTATGTCAAAACATTTCGCTTTGCAAATATGTTAGTTTAAAAGGAGCTTTTAAGATCTCATCGGTTTCACGGTTGCAGTCAGATTATGTCGTCGCTTGTGAATTATTGGCAACCTACATCGGGGTATGTATATAATGTCAAGCACGGTTCTCTTGTTTTGTTAGGTCATTAGCGGTTGTCTCGGTATAAAGTTTTGATTTCTGTTACTGATACTGAACGTTTTCCAGGTCTGACTTAAAATCAATGTTTTATTTAATATACTGAAAAGCAAAAATAACTGGTCATTTTCTACAGACGGTTCTATTTAAAGTGACCTTTCAATATTGCTCGCCGGTACAGTTTTTAGATGTTTGGATATCTTCGTCACGTGTCTAGACTTATTTATCATTTCTGAATACTTCAGGTCTTTCATTGTTGCAGACGAAGTTAACGCAATACTATTTAATTTTTCACAGATTCGTTTATTGAAAAAAACATTACTTACAATTTTAGGGACTACCTACTGGGACAAACAAAAGTTGCTTGATAAAAAATAAAATATAATTATTTGTATAAAAATAACATTAATTCTCGAGCGGTATCACTTCATTACAGGCCGGTGGCACGTTTTAAAAACTCTCGCGTTTCGTTATTGGATCGAAATCTCGCATAGAACGTGGGGATTAAATTGTCCATCGGTGCTGGCTGTTGCCTGCTGTGCGACGATAAACGTAGATTAAACGAGGATTGACGTTACTGTAATCCGTTCAACCGGGCCTTAAATGCTTTTTTCGAACGTTGTGAAATTTTTAAATAGTTTTTGTGTCAGTATCAAATTGTTTTACGTTGACTATCGTGACTGTATTTTTATGAGACTTATTAGACTTCATCTCTAACCTATATACGACCCACTGCTGGGCACAGACATCTTCTCAGAATTAGAGGGCTTTGGCTTTAGTTAGGAAATTTCAAACACACTATTGTAATGATTTTTTTTTATGGGTGCACTACCAGCTTCTATTTCCATTTCTCAAACAGCCTTGTCATTTAGATCGTATTAAGTCTGTTTAAACGGTGTTGCCGTAGGTAAACTCTATTCGTCTCGAAGCTGTCAATAAGTAAGTATTGGTTAAAATATTTTCCAAATTGTGTGCTATTTTGTCTTTTAGCTTCCTATCACCTAGTTTTGATCGTTTTTTGGTATTTTAGAATTTTTGAGCCGCAACTTAATTTATTTTGTTACATTTTCTGCGATACGTCAAACTCAGAGATTTTGGGATGGCAACATTCCGGCGGCCATCATGGTCACTTCGATCTTTGTATGGATTTTGGGCGAGTGCTAGCTAACAGTACTTAATTGATTTTCATCTTCAAATTCCGGTAATATTTTATCAAAATTCGCATCGAATCGTTCTCAGAATCCATAGAACTTGGTCGCTTTAATTGTTTTTTGGTTTCAGGACAGCTGCGGACGATTGAATTGCTGCGGAATTGCTTCACAGATTGAGTCCAGTTTTTCTCAGGATAATTTATTGAATAAGGCGTTACAATCACCGAAAAGCTCATAGATACAGTGTACACACAAATCACGTCTTTATCCCTCACGGGGTAGAGAGCCTAAGGTAACAAGACCTAAACGTTTAGCATGATTGCAGGCGTATAGGTGGAAAGGGGAATCAAAATAGTGATGGCTACCGCATCGCCTATAAGTCATGATTCCTATGCCCATTCCCTCCATGGGCTTTTACCTGCGCGGGAAGTTGCAACTGGTACATTCTCAAGGAGACGAGACTGAATAAATAAATATTCTTATAATTGCTTGTATAGTTAAGTTCAATTGTTATCTGTAAATCCATCGAAATTGACATTATAACATTATTTATAGTGAATTTGACTGGCACGCGCTACTTTTGAGGCCTTGAGGTTATCTGGAGGTCTAATAATAAGTTAATGCCAGTAAACCGAAAATAGGTCACGTTATTATTGGAGTTAAGCTAATCGTATAATTAACGGTTTAAAGCTAACATTGGTAACAAACAATGTCCAATAATTATTAACTTATCACTTAAAAAAAATTGGTTAAGTTTAGTTTCAAAATTCTTCCATGCTGGTCTGGGAGTAAAGAAAAAACATAGAATGTACCAGTTGTGTCGCTTCCCGTGCAGATGGTAAAATCACATAGGCGAAAATTTTAGGAATCATGTTATAGGCATGCGGCTAGCAACCCGTCACTATTTAGATTCCACTTTCCACCTATACGCCCAGTCTTGCTAAACGTGGCCTTTAGGTCTTGTTACCTTAGGCTCTGTCTACCCCATAAGGGATATAGACGTGTTATTTAAAAAAAAGTACAAATTTATGTTTTTTTATCAAACAGCTGGCAACCGAGCATGCAGGTCACCTAATGATAAGTAATCACCGCCCATGTACAACCACAGCACTATCGTAACTGCAGGAGCGTTGACGGCCTTCCAATAGGCGGTACACTCGCGAAAGTTGAAATTACTACAAAATGTAACAATTTACACGCCATGTATATTGTTATGTTACAATTAATTAGCAACGTTACAAAATTTTCAATCGCAGCACAAATTCACGATCAACAAGACAAATTAGCGGCGATTAGTATTGAAGAACCGGTGGCTCCGCACGGAGCCGAGATCCCACACGAAACCTGACCCCGGGCAACAGTGGAACAGCTGCGAATATACTTGTAGCAACATAGATAATGAGGCCAATGAACTTGATTCTACGCACTTGTGTACGGATTGGGCCAAAATATTGCGTTAAACAAAACTGTATTGAGTTTAAATTCAGACATTATTTTCTGGTAAAAGACGGCCAGATTAAGAAATGTAGTAAAATCTAGCAGTTTATTAGCCATGTTAAAATAATAGGCAGATAAAGTAATATGCTTCGAGTACTAAAAAGCATTGAAAAGTTTCCGAGTGTCTTTTGCCTAAGCGACATTCAGTGTTTTACGCATTTCTAGCAATAAAATAGTTTATTCTAATTCATGTGTCTAGATTTTAGTTGGATAACTACATTTTAGTTAGTGCAATAAAAATACTATCATATTTTTATGAACGTGTAATATACTGAATGAGAATACATTTTTTAACGAATTTATAACTTTTTAATTTATTGCGGCGCTTACGCTGTCGCTTATGCCCAATTTCAAAAACCAATTAATTTGACGTAAGCTATCTATTAGCTACTGTGTCGGTCGCGGGGGTCAAGAGTCAATGCGCCGGCGCCGATACGAGTACGAACTCGTCTGACTCAACGAGTTTACTTAGCCCAATGGCTAGAAGTTTTCTGAGACCGGTTTTTAAAAAATCTTCTATGATTTTTTTATCGGCATACATTTTGAAAATGATTACGTCTGAATGTTTCTGGCTGCGAGTTAAAAAAAATGGTTTACTATACCAAAGATTTATTTTATGCATTTTAAAATGACAAAAAAATGGCATTAAATATCTAACGAATGGTTATCTTGATAGAAGCTTGCAAGTTTTCAGATTTTATGGATTAAAAGTGACGAAAATTTTAAGTGGCGCTGATGCCCGGCGCTTGAGTGCGTTGCTCCGGCGACCTTGCAAAATACCGATCGAAAAATTCAAATTTAATCCCCGCAGCTGCTGGAGATCGACCAATGACGCATGACTGACGAAAATGTCGTGAAAATTGTCCCATATTTTATTCGCGAGTGATCGATAATAGGTCGTTGAACTGCCGTTTCGGGCACAAACGTATACGCCACACAAATATTGCCAGAGGTGCCAACTACTCATTTATCGGCTGTCAGGAAAACGATTTGCGGATAGGGAAAGTTATTTGTATTATTTATGATTGTACTTACGGATGAGTGTTTCTTTGGTCTTACCTGCAAACAGAAATAGAGCGTAAGTGACATTTATAAATAGTCGCATGTGAAGTTCAGTGTCTCTTATAATAAAACAAGCTAAGGCTTTTTGCTTGTTCCGTGAAGGGAGACAAATGAAGGCTACAACGGAGATGTGGTACAGTACACCCTAACACAACTTTCGACAATGTGACGTGTGTGGTATGGTAGGTACACATGCAAACAGAATTTCAAATTAAAATGAGGTACTCGTTTATATTTTTAGTAAGCTAGGTACTTAAAAAATACAAAACAGCATTCCATGTCACTGTTATTTACCAGCTCAATAAAGAAACGTTACGCATTGTTTTAAAAATTAACTGTAAAATGAGTCTGTAAGTCCCAAATTTGTGAGTTACCGTGACGCAAGCGCGACGCTATTATTCGCGGCTTGGTAATATGGATTATCTCAATACCGTATTAAAAGCAAATAGGCATAAGCGACGTTTCTGCCGCAGTGGCGCTTACGATGTTTCAGTTTAGACGTTATGCTAAAACGGTTGAACGACCGACCAAAATTTTAAAAATGCACCCAGTTTTCTAGAGAAAAAATACATTGTATATGAATAATGGATTCTGTTGTCTGTCACGTCATTCATGTATTCTGATATGTTTCCGATCTAGATTGCATGATTACCAACACAACTGACGTAGAATCTTGATACTTGTCCAATCTATAAGAAAACTATTATAAACTTATTAAAACAGAAAACTGTATTAAACTTAGAGCTACATTACGTGGATGATCTCTGTGATCCTTATCAATATTATTGATAAGTTCTTTAAGTAACTCAAACTCATTTCTAACCTTTCACCTAACATTCAATCTTTAACTTAACTAACAACATTAAACCAACATCTCCACAAGAATAATACCATCCGCATTCAGAGGTAGAACTTGAACAAAATTCGCAATTGATATTTCTAAGTAAAATCCTCGGATCCATGTTTGCATTAAGTTCCTAGCATGAACTCGTATGTCGGTCGTCTTAGCGTTACCCTCGACTTGGTTCCGTGCTTGGCTGCACCCCCCCCCGTATCCCCAACCACCCCTGGAGTAACCACTTCCTACCCAGGCCACTTGCATCGCAACCCCTGTTGCTCTAAATTACAAGGATGCCCCAAAATGGAATGTACGAAGGCAATAGAATACACGCTTCGCCTACCGAAAGAGAATTTATTGATACAACACACAACTTTATAATAACTAAGCGAAACTTTTCCGCGTTTTTATGTTAGCACCTTTACAAAAATGGAAGCGGTAAAGGAAGACGCCGAGACTGTCGAGAAGCAAGAAGGCATTTTTGGAATTTACGAGAATACCCCTTAATACATATATATAAAAGGAATGGGGAGCATTTGCAAGTTACAAGACAGAATGGGACGAACGGCGATAAAAAAGCAGCGCTTTAGAATATTTTGGGAGTAAGTTTTTTTTTGATGCGACTTTCTTATGAACGTTGGGATTTAAACGACGATTCTTAAGGATTTCATTGTGTGCGAAATAGAGACCCAAACAAATAATAATAAACCTTCAGGAGAAGCGCTTTTAGAAAGAACTCTTAGTCTTTGATGCAACAGAAGCGACACGGAGATGAAGATAATTCGACTAACACATTAGTTGATTACCATTGTCATATTCTATGTAGTTGACCGTCTGTTTGTCTGTTAGATAGATAGATAAAACGTTCATTTGGTATGTGTGTTTGTTACCCTTTCACGCTAAATGAGCTGGAAGGATTTGAATGAAATTTTGTAAGTAGACAGTTAGATCTCTGGAATGACTTGTAGGCTACTGTTTACCTTGAAACTCTCACGGCACTGGGATTTACGCTCGAATGTTCTTCATGAAATAGAACTATAGATGATGGGATTTTTAGAAATTTCCATGGAATTTTTGTACAAACCGAAAAAATACCAGTGGTTCATGCAAGCAAAGCTGCGGTTAAAAGCTGGTAAGTTTTCAATAAAATAATTTCGATTTCAAAGTCATGTCAGCGCAGTTGCCAGGCAAGGTATAAATATGTCAGAAATACAAATGAGCTCATTTGTGGTTACTGTACGAACTTAACACGAATAAAGGATTTAAATGTCAGATTAGTCAAAGCCTCTTTCAACGAGGCTTTATGTTTAATATTAATGTGCGCTGGACAAATGCCTTTTAATTATAATAATTCTTGATGATTTCACGACTACCATATCATCTACATAATATGACAACTTTGGCTGGTTTTTCAGCGGTTGCCAACTTTACGACCGTCTGCACCTTATGTCCTCTATAACATATGAGAATTAACATCACGTCTGCCTTCTTCGACCGCAGTTTTATGATCGCTCGAGATTCATTGTCCAGATTAATCAAATAAAGTCCGTTTCTAGGACAGACAAATAAAATTATGCATTATTACGTATCCTAAAACAGCGAGGCGTCGCTAGCATATTTTGTACCGTACACATCGCTCGGGATGATACTCCCTTTTCACGAGCATAAAAAAACTTTCTATACGGCTAAAAGTTACGCCGAAATTTCTTCGGGGCAAATCGACTTTATCAAAAATTTATCGTTCCCACCGAATATTAGGTTTTTAAATATTAACGCCTGTAGGGGAAAACAAGGTGGTTGCTTAAACACGGTTTTATTTTTTAATAAACATTAAACGAAGCTTTTCAAAGCACAGGGAAACAGCTTTTATTACAAGCTCTCGCTTCGTTCTTAAGCAGATTATTACTATCGAGTGGAAATAATTTTCGGGTAATGAAGCATTGTTTTAGGAGTGGCAGTTTGCTTTTGAACCGACTTAAACGAGGTCCATTTTCAACTGAGTTTTATTAGAAAACAATAACCACAGAGTATAAACATTCCAAGAGTTGATACTAGATGTCACTAGCGTGGTCACTCTAGCTCGATTTATGTTTTTTTTTGATAGGGTAGGTATTGAAGGATCCTATCCAGGTGTTCCCATACGCTTAGGTGGGCGATGAGGATTTATTTCGCTTGCGAATCCCATAACATTAGCATGCTTAACTCTCTTGACAAATCCAAAAATGCAAATTTAATATACATATTAATTAGGCAATGTTTACACCGCCTAAGCTCAAAATTCATAAACGTTTATAAAAAGAGCTACATTTGCATTTACTATTAACCTTCCGCTATCATAGACCATTAACATGACACCCACACATACAAGCTACCATATAAAGCCGTTTGACGTTAGCCTAAGTCGAACATGGCCAAATTTCATCAAATAGTTGCTTAAACATCATTCAGTACTTATAAGGAGTCTTATTATAAATTCTAATGTGCCTGAATTATGTTGGGATTCATTAATGCCCCATTAGATGGTAAACATGCACGTGTTTAAAGCCTTAACAAGTTTATAATCAGAAATAAACTTAGGTGCGGTGAGCTGAATCATTCCATCGACAGTATTATTTGCTAATTCTAAATATTCTTCTTTTATTTTAAGGTCAGGATTATTCTTGAAATTGGTGACCGCAACATATTCTGAGTATTTGGGTACGCTTCCAACGAACAAATTTAAGGCTTTTAGATCATCTTCTAATTACGAATGATTGTGAAGTCTATAATGAAGTGATTCCACGTGTAAGACACCTATATCCGTGTGACTACTGTATTTTCACGCAAAAACTTGCCCCGTAACTTTTAAATGAAGTAAGAAGGACGATCACGGTGTAGAACTTGTTCACAGTTCGTATAGACTCAGGATCAAATTTCTTCAAATAAAATGATATAAATTGTAAAATATCTACAATCTCGGCTGGGCAGCGGTACGAGAAATGGCCCAGTGGTGCGTAAGGTCCGATCAGCGCACGGTCCGGGAATCAGGTTTCGAAGAAACCGGTTGCCATGACGCTCTAGTATCGATTGTGATTGCGAGGTGTCGGCAAAGGGTGGCTTATGTAGTCAGTTAGTTAGGTTTATTACAATAACATAGGAAATATGACAGTCGATGCACTAAAAATCAAGTATCTTTGGCAAAAATAGAGGGACCCCTGGAACAGAAGCAAAAAATTAAACCACAGCTTCCGGTAGTCTGCTACTCTTTTATACACACACAAGTCACGTCTACCCCGAACGGAATAGACAGAGCCTAAGTTACAGACGTTTAAGTGCACGCTAAAAAAAAAACTATAATAAATATAATCGGAAAAAAGGCTATAATATAATATAAGGGCACGCTCAGCTTTTTTTTCTTATGATCGTCGATAAATACGAGCAGGATATTTTTCTAAGCCCTTTAGTTAAACACGTCATCGTGAACACACAGTGAATAGCGGGAATCGGCGCTAAAAGTAAACAACGTAATCTAAACTGGATAATAGTTATACCAAGGTAACTTTAAGAAGGAAACGTACCAGTCAAGAGCCATTCACAAACCGTAACCTTGAGTACTTCAATCGCTAGCACTCGGTTTATACCTTTAATAGAGTTCGCCTCTCGACTTGGTTGGTGTAGAAATTAATTGTCCCTGTAAACTGACCGCTTAAATGAGTCTTAACCCGCGCGGTGCAGGGGATTGAGAGGTGCGGGCGGGTAGTGCGCTGCCGCCCGCACCTCTCGATCCCCTTTGTCGTCCTACCCCGCGCCCCCGTGCCGCGTGGGCGAGGACTCATTTAACCGGTGTCTATAAGTACAAGAACTTTTTAGTTACAACCCACTTTTTATCAAGCGATCATTACAATCCTTCCGTGCTGGTCTGGGAGCAAAGCAAAATGTACCAGTTGCTTCTCTTCTCACGCAGATGGTAAAAACCCATCGAGAATGGGCGAAAATCATAGGAAACCCATCACTATTTTGATTCCACTGTCGTACCTATACGCCCAGTCTTGCTAAACGTGGCCTAGGTTCTGTCTACTCTGTAAGGGATAAAGACGTGATTTGTGTTAGTATGTATCTATGTTTTTTGCTGACTGTACTTGCATTATCATTAGTCCTATGTGAACCAAATTACAAGTCAATCGGACCAACCGTTGAAGAGTTCCCTCCTGCGGAGACGATCCTGGCTGGGCCGCCAGAACTCTACTACCAGATTATTGTATTGTCATCCAATTTACTCAAGTATACAAAATTTCAGCTCTATCGGTTGAAGATATCTGCTTCAAAATTGACTCGCAAGATTCCACCCGGACAAACATACATTGCAAGTTAATAAAAACCTTGTAAAAATAGGTGTAGCTGTCCAAAAAGAAAATAACATTAAGCATGATACGAAAAAGCTCAGATTAACACAATTTATTTAACAAAATGGAAGTGTTAACCATTATACTGGTAATAATTAGTTTGTACAGTTTTTACTTGTTCTAACTACTAAACACAACGTTTTGGACGATCTTCATTAACTTAATCACGCACTATACGGAGCGTAAAGGACTGTCGATGGTAGCGAGCGGAAAGCGATTTCAAAACGCTCTTAATCCGTAAGCTTTTAGAATTGGGGTCTGTCTTGCCATCTCTCACTCGGCCGCTCCAAGTATCAAACCCGTAAAGGGTGAGACAGGAAGACGACCCCGACATTCTAAAAGCTCACGCATTGTAAATATAAGTATACCTTATTTTCGTTTGGCAATACGTTGCAACATATCTTGAGGGACGACTACAGATTGGTCGAAAGTATTTCTAGCGTATGTGGGACTAAATTATTGAATGAAAGTAATTTAGCCACAAAAAATATTTATTTAATAAAGTAACATTATTAAAGCCGTACCGACTCTTAAACCTAAAACATCTTAAACACGGCACCTCATTCTTCAAATCGAATATTCGTCGTCTCACTCTCACGTTCCGTTCCACATTTATCTTGTAATAAGTATCATAATAAACTAATCTTGTAACTCGATTTTCACCCACTTCCAAAGGTCCGAATGACTGGTAATTTGGAACACGCGAATATTCAATGACAATTCAATAGTCTACCAAATACCAAAAGTGTTTTATTATTGACTAAAAAAATTACATGGATGGTTTTATATCAAATTTATTAAGGCATTGCACATGTGTTTACAAGTATGAGTATCTCTCAATTACTTGTGGCACTATTTTGTGCCGTGCTCAAGATTGTGTATGGGCTAGAAAACCGCTCGTCGCCCACCAAGCCCGCTACCTGCCAGCCTAACCTTTAGTTTAGCATTCGTGTTTTTTTTAAACTCATTTCGTAACAATATAACCATCCATTGACCAGATAAACATCTCCAACCGAATTACATTGCGTGCGCCACTACCACGTTTCTAAATCTGGATAACCTTATAAGCCGGCCAAACGAAAAGCGGTAAGCTGCGCCCACGGCGATACAATGTGGTGCTTTTGAAATCAGCAGCGTTATATTATTTTTGTGGAACAATAAGCTCGTTCATAGTAATTACAACGTCAACGAATTTGTACAAGATGTTTAAATGAGATGTTGAAATACTGCTTAGATTATGTTAAAATGTATGGAGATAATTTACATTGTAAGGCCGTTTATGATTTGTTTTGACCGTGTTCTATCAATCGTTACGACTGTTTTGATAAATGTTTTACAATAACAAGTATTCATTGTGCATTTGCTATAAAAGAAGAGCATTTTGAAACTGATGAAGACCTAACAATGCCTTTCAATGAACTCCACTTATTTATTAAATGAATAGCTACGTTTTGATGAACTTTTGTCGAAGAACCCTGAACTGAGATTGTTTGTAACGGAAGTGATGTTTATTTTAATATTATTACTCACTTAAAAGTATTCTACCTCTTTCTTTTTTAACGAATAGGCACCATGTCATCGATCCCGTGTAATTGAGATTCATCATCATCGCCACATAGCCCTCTACAGTTTACTTTGTCTCTGGCTTGTCGCGTCTACTCATAGTTTCTGCCAGTTCCTTTCGAAATCTTCACTCCACCTAGCTGGAAGGTTACCTGCACCGATTGACGTGATTTGATATTCTGCTACAAAATTATATATCATAGCAGCAAAAGTTTCAAATCAAATTAAAATCTATTTTCAACCAGTTTCGGGCTCCTTTAATAAAAGACCAATTTATGCTCGCATTACCAATTTTGGAGGCAAACAAATGAAGGTCAGGTTCCATCGAACGAGCGTAAGTGTTAGGCGCGCGCGCAGCTCGATTAAAGGTCGTAAGCGCCATTGTGTAGTACAGCACTTGAGCTGTTTCACGCTGTGCTGATGTTTCGTAAGTCGAGGTTATGTGTAATTTGGATATAATCTCCGTTGATCTCGAGTTGAATTTGATAAGGTTAGGGGATATACTTCCGCCGGTTCTGGAGTATTAGTTGTCCGAAAAGCCGAGGTGTGAACGCCTCAATGCCTCGCCTATTATCTACTATTATTGTACGGTACAAAAATTACATGGTACATAAATTTCACGAGTAAAATATTCATGTTTCGACCACTGTTTGGTTTACGAATGAGTTCTTTGGATAGGTTGAGACAAAAAACTCGAAACGTATAATAAAACAGAGGAAATGTGTAAGAGACTCTTGGGGTATTTAGAAACGTTGACATAATTTCGGTAGTTATTAAAATGCTGTCTGTTACTTCAAGCCAATACTTATTGGAAACTTATGAACGGGTTTTCATAGTATTTTTTTTGTATGTTTGTCCGGGTGGAATCTTGCAACTCAATTTTAAAGCAGCCGATTCATCACGCTTCTTCAACCGATTGAGCTGAAATTTGCATACTTGTGAAATTCGAATGACAATACAATAATCTGGTAGTAGAACTCTGGTGGTCCGGTCAGGACCGTCTCCGCAGGGGAGAACTCTTCATCGCTTGGTCCGATTGATTTGAAATTTGGTACACATATGTAGGACGGATGGCCATGCAAGTACAGTCAACAAAAAGTACAGTCCGCAAAAAAAGCTTGTACCAAAAATGTTTTTTTTTAGGTTACGTTATCTCATTTAGGTCGGCTTGGAGGAAGCGAGATAAATCATAATAGACTGCGTTTAATCATTCTTGTATGATTCGAAATCAAGCTACAATGTAATCTAAATCCAAATTGTATGGGGTAATGTATGTAAATAGCGGTTGAATATGTATGATAATGATTCGATTGCCGCTTGCAAGTGATATTATTTAAATTTTGCATTAATTAGTTTTTAATTCAGGATCAATAAATTATGTTCTGATTACTGCGTTTACAGACAATTGGTCGATTAGCCTGGTGGTTAGATCCTGACTAGGAAGGTTGAGGTCCCGAGTTCAATCCCAGTTTTGCGGTAATATGAGCATACAAAAATACGAATGTTATTTTCGAGACTTACATGTTTAATATAACTGTATTTAAGTATCTACATACATACACAAATGTTTTTTAATGTTCCCAAACCAGCATGGAAAAGGATAAAGATGTCATTGTATGTACGTAAAGTATCTGTTCATATTTATTGAATCAGGCGTTACTTTGCGGGAATTTTTTACCTTGCTACTATAACATGTTCAGTAAAAAAAAAAAATATATAGATAGGGTCGCCTGGTGGAAAGCAATGACCGCCGCCCATGGACATTAATACAAAACAGGGTGCGTTGCCGACCCTTTAAGGAAAGTCTAGACTTTTTTGAAGATCCAAGTCGTGCTCCGGAAAAACTGGTGACCCTTATTAAAATCAATCATTTGTCCCATCACTATTATTACCAATATCCACTTTTAAATAGACGGTTAGCTTTGTCATAACCGTAGCAAACTGCAATATACTTCCTAATAAATATTATAGTTATTAACAACCATTTTAACGGCATCGCTTCACCTCTGCCAAGAGGTCACAGAAGTTGCCTTGCGTCAACACCCACTTTTGATCATTTGGGAAGATAACCATAACTACATAGTACTTTACTGCCTCTACTATAGTAAGTACCTAAACGACTCTAAATTTAAATTAAACCGTTAGATCTGTCGGTTAAAATGACGCTACGTCACTTGAAGTACCAAATTGTGTCACTAGATGTCGTTATACGCATCAAGCAACGATATACGACATCTACATCAAACTGTTTTATATCCTTCTGAATAATTTTATACGCAAAGGAAGCCAGCGTTCAAAGTAGTTATAGAAAAGTATATACAGTCACGTAGTACGAATTTTGTGTGGCTAACGCTCTTGAGTTTTATTGGTCGTTATTCTGATAATTTTACGAAAGGGAATCGTGAGAAACGAGGTTATTTGCCTTTGCGCCGTAACCATGGCAACCTTCTGTCTTATTTAGTTCGAAATTATCGTAATATATGACGCAATTTGTGTTGATTACGTTAATGTTAGCATTTCTGCTGTTAAAATGGGCATTTATAGGGTTGTAGTCGCCTTGAAACCAAGAGTTAAACTTTCTGCATGAATAGGGATTCAAAGATAATTAATTTGCTAATAAAACGAAAGACTTAATTAAAAACGTATTATAAACACGAAGAAATGGCGCCATGTGTAGGTCAATGTTCTAGTAAAACTCGTTCTAATCAAATAAAACAAATTTTAATTAATTTAAAAACGGTCACCCATCACAAACCTGACCACACCTAAGCTTGCTTAACCGCCGCGATCAGTCGCTTCACGGCGCGACCACTAGGGTATCCGATCTCATAGCTCATTTAGCAAATATACTAACTGTAATGTGACACGTAGGCAGCAGTTTACCTTTATACCCAATACACCATTATGAACACAACTTTGACATTTATTGACTTATTAATCGCGGTTTTATGCGGCACCGCAAGCCAAGGTTGGTTTATGCGCGATTTGATTTGAAATGTTTATTATGTTGCCCTTCGGTTTGAACGTTAAAATGTGAATTTCTGTGATTTTTAAAGCACGCAAGTTTGAGTAATAACTACTAAAATGAGAGATCGAGTTTCTCGCCCGAAAAAATGTAAAACTATCAAATTTTAGAACTATGTGAGTGAGTTTGCTATCTAACCCAACCTAACCTAACCCTGCTGTATTCTATTCTGCCCAGGGCCCTGACATATTCTATCTAAGCTCTCTAGTTTCGCAGTGCATCAGCAATCTTCTGGTGTCAAAGAATAATAGTGCTCTCTCACACGTTTGTCTTGCTCCTTTAATAAAAAATGTTTGGTACTTCATTTATAACCTTAAAACCGTAATGGGGTCTCAGAATTACATGTCAATGATAATAAAAATAAATTATTAGCGAGGCAGCCGCGTGTGGGCGAAGAGGTCAGATTTCTTATGGCTCCATTTACCTGGGCTGAACTGTCATTTAATTTTGGTACTGATGCAACTTTAACAAAGTTCAATGACATTTATCAACGCACGATTAAAAGACAATTTAATAACCGATAAAAACAAGTGTGCAATCATAAAACCAGCGTAAAATGTTAAACGGGAACGGCGAACTCACCCTCGCAAAGTTAATAAAAATCGTTCCCAAATTACTCGAGCAAACTTTTCCGTAAACACACCGATACTGTGCCGATACGAAAAAACCTATAAACAAGAAGAGAAAAAGTAATTTGTCAAGTAAATCCTCTCCCTCGTTTGGCGGGGAATGAAGATGTGAACGAAAGGGACGGCGCTAGAGACGTGATTGCCCCGAGACGGTTTATAGATGTAATTAAAATAGACAGGAAGCCATACATCCTGAGGACCGGCTGCCGAATTTCTTGGCTTCTTATCATTACGAAGGGGTCGATGCTGCTATTTGTTAAGACGTGTTAAAAGATGCTCGTTACTTACTGCGGCGATTGATGTAATTCGACTTATCTTGAAGACTTTAACTTCATCGTTAATATCTACTGCACGGGAAGCTGCGTGGATGTCAAAAAATTTACGGTTAATATCAATGTGATCAATAAAATCAATATCAAAATGATGTGTTTACCCTCTTGATGTAACTTCATCTCACTGCTATCATTATAAATTGTAATTCGTTTACGCAAACTTTGCCAACGGCTAAAAGATCATTAAAAATTTCCCACAAAGATAACCCTTAAAATTAAAAAGAAAAGTAATTTCTTCAAATTACCATCAGTTATCTTCGACGGTTATAACGATGGTCGGGATGAGTATAGCCGATTAAACGGTAAAGTTTTGATCATTAGGAATAAATTTTCGCCTTTGAAATTATCTCGAATATTTGGCAACAAATGTTTTGTTTACTTCAAAAGACTGGGGGGAAAGTTAGTGAACTCATTTAACGAAAACACAAACGACTTTTTTGCGACTCGAACCCAATAGTGTGAAAATATAGAAGTCGTTGCTAACGATTTATAATTAAGCAGCCATGAACCGCATAATTGGGACCATAAAAACCAGCTGAGCGGTATAAATTCGCAGATAAGCAAACTGTTAACACTCCCAAGGATATAGTTATCGTAATAAAAGGAAGATAAGTATTAATCTTCATTCTTGATCACCAAATTATTGCAGAGAAAACAAAATAAAACGAGCCAGTGGGGGGGACACGGTCCGAATCCTCCCCTTGCTGTCAATTACCGTGATTAATGAGCCCCTCGAATATTGAAACGTTTATTCGACCGATGCGAAGTATAATAATACTTTGTGAAGTGATGATGGTCACAATTTTTTTAATAAAGTCTCCGAAAGTTTTAAGCATGTTAACTACGAGTCCTTTCAAGACCTAGGCCACGTTTATGTGGACAGATAGGTGGAAAGGGGAATCATATCAGTGATTGGTTGCAAGCCGGATCGCCTATAACATGATTCCTAAGATTTTAACTATATCCTTAGCTGCAATAAATTTGCGTATCTGAGGCTTCTGATTCTTTAAAGCTCTTAATTTCTCGTGTTTATAAATAACAGATATAAAGTCCTGGATTGGTGATTCAAAGACTTAACAACATACTGCATTGATCTTATATCAGAGTAGGGTCAAATTGATTTTCGGATAAGGGAATCAGATTTTGCCTGGGGCCAAACTCGATCAGACTAACACAGCCTGACTTAACCTCGTTTCGCTTACTAGGTTTACTAGAAATCTGACATGATTTTGCACTATAGAAAACAGAATAGACTGGGCTTAGAAGGGGACCTTATTAGCATAACGTATTGGGGTCTGCCATGGACATCCTTGAATTTAGAACGCAAGGATTTTTTGCAAGCGAATAATGATTTTAGAATTCAGTTTCTAATGAGATCATATTACCGTTCTTAAATCTATTGTCATTAAAATCAGAACATTATATACCGTGATCATTAAAATTTAACATTTAATGTTACTTCACAAAACTTCCAAGTTTGATTAGAGAATTTTAATGACAACCCAAGTTTTGTTCTAGAAATTCGCGAAAGTTCATAGATGGTGGTGACAGTATAACTGGAGTGGGCGAAATTGAAACATTATCTGCCCTCCAGTAAATTACATCGTGAATTTGAAATTGATTTGTAATTCGAGATATTTCGGCGGGTGAAATTAAATAACTTGAAATGTTACCGGGGAACTTTGGGTAGCAGTCACATTTTTCGGAAAGTAATCAAATTTAAGACCTTGACACCGAGAATTACTTGTAACTATAGACGAAACTGGCGATATTATGTGTTTAACTTCAGATATTCTTACGGCAAAGAGAAATTTGTATTTATATATTTGTTTGTGTCATCACACTAATATTTCTATTACGATTTGGACCAGAGTACAGTACAGTAATGTGCCTAACATCATCTCCAGCCCGATGGTTTTATTTCTCTTTTATAACCCAAATAACATAAACGGCAATAAGCGTAAGAAACTAAGAAGGGGGAAAAAACTATTCTTGAAATTGAATTTCACGAAACAAAAGTTCGCAATGCAAGAAGGAAAACATCAATTCCCGGCCACTTTAAGTGATCCTAAAGGCAATTGTCTCATGATATCGGGACTCTGCCAGGAAAGTAGACACTTTAGAATAGCAACTGTTTTTTCCTAGTTGGCAACAATCGGACATTTTTATGGCGACACTTAACCGCAATCAAGTGGATCATTAGTTTGTAAAAGGCCTGCCAAATATCTTTAGTTTTCTTCCGCTGTTTTCTCACAGTTTTGCGTGAAAGACGTTGTAACATACACCTTTTTTGGACGGGATCCCCCTCGGCCATTGCCAAGTCTTGCTGAGTTTTCGTCGGACATTACGGTCGCTCGCATTCTTTTTGCGGTCAGAGTGGCTGCACTTTTGCTTCTCTATTTTCATTTGTTAATGGAACTTCTGTTCGCCCCGGGCTCGGGTTGTTTTTAACTTAAACGACGTAAAAGAAAAAGCGGAAATTATTTAATGATTAATGGTCCTAATTAAACAATCATCCAAATCTCGTCTCGGAACAAAAAAGCACAAATCAGATGCGAAACTAAGCAAATCATTCTTGAGCAAACGCCAAAAAAGAAAACAAAACATCAATTTTAATGAGTCGAAACCCGAGAATTTTCTCTTCCATTTGGAGAGCAATATTTTTTCTACAACATTTAATCAGAGTAAGAAGTGAAATGGTAATTTGTATGGACCGCTCGATGTAAATTTTATGCAAGAATTCGCTCGCTGCTCCCCTCTCCCTAAAAAGGGGAAAGATTTTTGCAGCGGACAGAAATTTTTGCTTAGCCAAGTGAAATTTTAACTGCCTCGACAGAGACAGCTCTGGAAATGCGAATACTTAATGCAAACTTACTTCCTGCTGGTTCATTATACTTCATAATTTGTCGAGGGAAAAAATTGTGATCTAAAGGGTTGGGTCGTCCTAAGCATTTTTTGCTTGTTGTTTTAAATCACAGTCTAAGGAGTTATTGAATTGAGGGGACTAAGCGCTTAGGGCCGATTAACATTAAATTTTATGTCATCGTCGGTGATTGTGTGAGCATTATAAATTGTTACCAACTTATAATGAAGTAATTCTTGAACAGTATCATAATTAAATTTTTTAACTGGATCGGTGTAGTCTTCAACAAATACCCTGAACGAGCCAACGGTTCGAATGATTTAATTCAAGTTCTTACACTGAATTAATGGATTTCGCCCCCATTTGAAGGCAGTTACCCGCTAACTTTGGAACTCAACTTTGCAGTTTGTTTCAATTTGTCAAGACTTTGACTGATGGAAATTCGATGGGTACAATAATGGGGATTCAAAATAATAAACAAAAGACGTCTCGTTTCATTTTGTTACGTTACTTGTTTATTATTTGTAACTGTTTGTTATTTCCTGGATAATTCCGATGGAACTTCAAGTGACTTTGTTTTCTCAACTAAAAGTAACCTTTCAAATTATTCATCACTTGGGGAAACTTTAAAAATTGTTTAGTCATTCTCTGTTATTACAACGAACTTGTTGATGGATTCTTTTGGAACTGTTTGTGGCGTTCCTACTGCTGTATTAGGGAATGCATCTCGCTCTATACAAGCTGTGAAATTACTTTCTATATGAAGATCTTTACAGCTATAACCTAAGCAATGCCAATAAATGTTTACACGGTTCATTCTCAACTGTTCTTCTTTTTTATTGCGCTTAACAAAAATAAATGTAAATTAGACCGAGCATGAATGAGGCGTAGAAACTAAAACTAGAATCACAATTTAAACGTCATTGGCCAACAGTGACACAGTTGTTACTGTAAATAAGTAGAGTAATAGAGATAAACTGTCCTATTAATACGTACCTTGGCGAAGTGAGCGAGTAGAAATAACAAAACCATTTAATGAGGAAGTGGCTACTTAGAGTCGTCAGGCGAATTATAATGTCACTTAAAAAACTATGGAGCAGGAAACACGTAATGTATTTAATGCTAAACCTAGATTAGTTCGTTAGAGTCGGTTAGCGTTAATTAAATCTGACTTCATAGTACCTGCTTTTTTGGTTCACACGAATTCTCAATCGAGTTATGTTGTGTGTCATTCGTATTAGCAAAAATGGTCGTGTTTTACTATTACGTTTAATTTATAACTGAGTGTGGAAAAACCGAACGACACGTGGTACTTCTAACATTGGAAATATGTCGTTAATTTTATCCTTCGAAAAGGTAGCATTGCTTAACTTTTGAAAACAAATAAAAGTGCATTCATAGGATTTATGGAAAATTTTCGAAGGTTTTCTACCTTAATCGGGAATGGACGCATTTAAGTATTGAAACAAATCAGTATTTTATGATACATTAAAAAAGAGATATTGAAAACAATGATTTATCTATCGTCAAAACTAAACAAATATTACAGGTAATTTTTTTTTAGAGAATTAACTATTTCCAACATTTTAAAATACCTACCTAGTTGCCCTTCACCCTGTATACGTGGAAAGTGTTGACCATCGTTACTTTTCTTTGACACACTTGCGGTATTTATAAGAAAGTCAATTGACACATTTGAATATTTCACTTTAACAATTTTCTCTTAATAGCTGAACTAATGATTTCGATCATTATTTTCTAACTTAACATCATCAGATCGTCACTGAGTGCTACGTTATTGTATATGCATACGAATTGACTTTTCAACATGAAATTATTATTGCAGGTGAAGCAATAAATTACTCAAAACACGACAGTAATGCTTAACATTATTATCTTCATTTAAATCTTCGATTACACAAGGTTTCTTAGACTCAGTATACAGAATGGTTTGTTGTCTATCTACTTCACAATCAATATCTAAATATTCTAAATCATTATCATATACTTCGATTACAATTGTCTTAAATGGTGCATCTATTCAATTAGTTAAAAAATTACCAAAGTCAGCCAGATACATACTTATATTTGACTCGAAATTATTACTCATAATTTATGTCTCAAGTCTTTGATGGAACAATTTAGAAACTAAGACTAAGTACAATAAACTAGAACTTTACAACTACAAGATTAATGGATGTAAAAATACAAAGTTTCCTTTAATGCAACTTCTTACAAGCAACGAGCGGAGTAATTAGAAAGTTCTCAAAGGGCTTCCTAAACGCTGCTAATACGGCTATCGCATGAACTGTGCTGGTTCTTACCTACAATTGAAATCTTTAAGACGTTACTTTACCACGGGTGTTATATCTAGACACGCCGCAGCGTGTCAGCCAAGTTCAAAGTAAAAGGAACTGGCGACGCAGCCGTACTTTTGACCCCATTTATGGCACTTGGCTCTTTTTTGACATGGCCTAAAAAATCTTTATACAATCTAACATAACCAGCCTTCATTGACAATAGATTAAGTAGTTTTTTTAAGTGTAATTAATCATTTTATTCTCTACCAAAAGTCACGGTCATTCCAAATACTTGCAAGCTTTTTTTTAAGTAGTAAAATAAATAAATAATTTAATTTAATTTAACCAATAGAACAAGTTGTGAAGCAGTCGTGCAACTGAATTAACTGCACAAATTTAAATGATAGTACCCAGCCAGGCTTTGAACCTGTATACTTGATTAAAGCTCCGTTCAGCCAACTTAATTTATAGCGACCATTAAGGGATGAGTTGTAAAACATTGAGTTTGTAGTGGAACGAGCTAAGTTCTTGTAAATTTATTGTTACTCTTTAGTTGCGAAAGGCAGGTAGTAAACGACGCGATGTAGAATACGCCCACGAGCAATATATCTCACCAGAAAGCATCGAGTTACCTGCAATAAAAAACGTTTAAATTAGAAATGTGGATTACAGTACACAGGAAAACGTAAAGTATACATTTATTGTCTGAGGCATCATAGCTCTCGAGCCGATGGACTAATTTCGATGCGGTTCTTTTCATTCGAAAGCCTTTCCTTGCGGTGGTTTTTAGTCATGTTTGGTAAAAATCGGTCCATCAGTTTGAAAAACAGTTACCTGTGTGTACAGTGTGTTCTAGTTTTCAGTGTAGTTCAGAAATGGAAGGAATTCAAGGATCGTCATCTCAATTGAAACGTTGCGATACGAGAAATTGAAACGTCCGCCATTTTAAAATCACGAGAACCATTTTAATGCGAGTCAAACGTACGAATACGATAAGCGGTCCTTAAGTTATGCGCGGGCACGTCGCTACAAGAAATATACAGACAAAACAAAACGAGGACACCCGAAAATATATTTTGAAGCAGCTTATACAATAAATCTTTTAATCCTCTTATACAATTTTATCGAGATGCCCCGGACGAAGGCTTTTTTGTCGACTACGTACTGGATGCTAACATTTATCTATTTAGTCTGATTGACTTTTTAGTTGACTATCCACAGGCCTAACCTTACCTACAATTTTTGTATCAAGCGGTAAAATTGCCAACGTTTTGAGGTTATTTACCTATGTTTATTTGTCTTTACAATTCCAAGCTCCATAATTTTAAATTTCTTGGCCGGTTTAGTATGCCATAAAGTAATACTATGTGCAAGAGACTTGCCAAGTTTCTTTACAAAGTTTTGTCGCTCCAAAAGCTGTACAAGCTCCGGTGATTCCGCTAAAGCCTTCAATTATTTAACTAACGAATTCGATTCTATTTCAACCACGTCGCCTGAAGATCTTTTTTATAGCGTTTAATTAATCCGAATCTTCTCATTTTCCATAATTAAGACCGGACGAGTTGGCTTCCATTGCAACGGTAACTATTAAATGTTTTATTTTAGTTGTAAATCACGAATCACAATCGTATGGCGTTCAGTTCGATCATAAAACGGAACCAGAAAAACAACTTTGAACCATAATTGCCTCACTAATGATACAAGCGAACTAATTAGTTTTGTTAACAGTAAGAGGCATTCACAACTTCGAACCGTAATAGTTTCCAAAATTAATAATCCAAAAATCTAGTAGACTTATACTTTGTTGACGATAAAACTGAAAGTAAGTTTAATTAAAAACATAATATTATCACACAAAATGTTAGTAATAAAGTTTTACGAGATAACGTTTGAACATACAAAATTGTTATTAACAACTTAAGTTTAATAAGCTCCGAACAACCAGTAGCAGTAAAAGATAAAGCTCTTTTTAAGTCGATTATAATTCAGTGCGACGCTATCGTGCCCCGCCAAGCTTTATTAGGGACCATATCAAAAAGGATAAAAAGGAATCTTCCTTATATTTAAAACGCATCAATCAAATTCTAACAGACGTAAGACAATATTGGAGAAGTTGAAGATAAAAAAGTATAATTGATGAAGACAGGTAGTAACATCAGATATTTACAGGACGTTTTGATGTATTGTTCTATGAGATACATATCGTAATTAGGTGCCTCATATGTCCCGGGTTGGTCCTAGAATGGTAATGGGCTGAATCAATTACGGCAAACGATTGTTCTCAAATGAAGGAGTGCTAGGGAAATTATAATACAAAGATAGAATGATACGACTCCAAAAATAGTAACCAAGGATTTAGTTCTGACATTGACTTTTGTTACAACCAAATTTAAAAACGCGTGTCTTAAGGAATAAGTTATTACAGAAATGATTAGCTTTTCAAAGCTAAATACTTGTTTACCGGTTCACAATGGACTCATGTGACCGTAGAATTGAGAACGAAAGCAAAGGCGCTATACCGTTCCTTATTTCAATCCAGATTTTATCATCACAATACAAATAGAAATATTTTTCAAGTAACGTGATATCAGAGGAGAATGTATTGGGCTTTTTTCATACGGTTTCGACCGCCCCCATGCCGCGTACAATAAAACGTGTTCTTATCTCCTTCAATATGTTTTCGTTTAAAAATGTTTGCTTTTTATTTCTGTATTGCGCTACCGCGCTTTACATTGCCCTCAATGGTTCGTTGTATGCAATTTTGAACGTTATTACGATTTTCTTCGACATGAAAAGAATATTTTTGAATCAACATAGTACAGATATAAAGAATATTGAATTTGATAACTTGTAAGCAAAATTACTAAATAAAGTTGAGGAAAATGTTGAACAACGAAATAATAGACGAAAAATTACTATTCTGGCATGCAACTCAGGTGTTTCGTTTTCTTATTTATGCAGTTGCTTTAATAAGACATCCAGATGTTTCGGGCTTCGCCAAATTGCACTGAGTTACATGGACGATTTAGCATGATACAATTTGTTTATGCTATTATAGATACCAGTACGATTCCTTGATGCCTTGGGTGTTTAAATAAGACGACAGACCATAACATTCGGGGATTGGGGAGCGGCAGGAAATAACATAGATTCGAAAGCGTGAACCATGAAAAAATGTAGGCGGTGTTTTTGAATTTTCCGCATTATCGATTCTGTAGTAATTCAGTAACATTAAGAAATATTCTAACGACTTTTTTTACTGCATCGAATATAACATAATTATCATTCATTCATTTAAAAATGCTTTGTATAAATTGAAGAAGGTTCCGATCAGCATTTACATTGTAAAAATCACTTGATACTTAACAGCCGATGCACTTTCAATTCCTACCCTTAATAATATTGTTCCTTCTCTCAAATCCATCTATTACCAACGCGGTTTCTTTAATGGTTTTAGTGTTGTTTAATCTGATGTCGACATGAAGTGGCCCGCAAGAAAATATTGTTTGAGCAAATATTTGCCTTAAGACTTTCAGCCTTGCGCACTGTGCTTATCGGAGTGCAAATACTGCTTAGATGATGGCACAAATGTTAGAACTTAGCGTGAGGATACCAAAAAATGGGCTTCTAAAGAAGACACAGCTTTCCCAACCAGTCATCACAGAAAGCGTCGCAAGAAAAAAGTAACTGATTATAATCAGAGATACTTGTCATAAAAACTGAAGCTTACTTAACCTCAGAAATTGGACGCTGCTAAGATCTTAAATATTTAAGAGTTAAGAAATGAAGACAGCTTGCCTCCGTCGTTATACGTTGTTGAATAAAGTTAAAAAATGACCACATAAAACTGTAGTCATTAAATGTTATGAAAAAGGTCTGTGATAAAATTGGCAATAGTTCCGCTTATTACTTGAGTCCAGCTGGCCGGTCGATATCAGGCACTTGATTTAATCAGATCACATAAAACATAGAGATAGCACGCTCAATAATTCCTCGAGGATAATCCTATTTATTGTGGATGTGCCTGTTTGGTTTGACTTTGATTTGGAGCTTCTGGTTCACTTGCTCGAGTTAATCATGTTATATATGTAGGGCATTAAACATTTTAAAGCCAAATGGGGCAAGAAGAAATTTAAAAAGCAAACAGTAGAATCTACTTCATTAACAGCGAGATCAATTTCATTTGAGTACCCAGTAAGTTTTATTACTACTGCATTTTTAACTACAATTTGGTTTACTTTTATAGCTTCAGCAAGCTTTACTGTTGGTGCATCTGTGTTTGTGTACTTCTTGCTATTTTCATTATCTATCTCAGCAAATAGTCGTGTTATTTTAAATCTTCACCAACTGCTATTTTTAATTCCACGTCGTCAAAGTTGGCCTTTTGACTGCCCAAACGTTCTGAAACCATTAAGTTCAGCTCATAAGATTTCGGGGACTTGGAAACTTCGTAATCTTTCCGAGCCGACGGACAAGATTTTTTACTTGCCCCAGATGAGCAAGCGATGTCAGGGTGGAACTTTTTAATTTAATATAAGATTTGAGTTATGATCCGAAAAAATACACTTGTTAGTTTTCAGGAGATCTCCTAGGACCGAAGTTTAATTAAGATCTTGCAACTCTAATATTATCATCTAGCCCAAACTAAAATTATGCATCGAATATGTTCTGGAATAAGTAATGTAGGTCAGCGACCTTAATCTGTAACTCTGTATAATTAGGTGAGACTATATTTAATTACAAACAAGTGATGATCGGTGTTGCATAATCGGGATATCCTAACATGGCATAATGACATAATTTCGGAGATTGGACCAGTACATGCGGAACGAATATTTTATTAAAAAATATGTTTTTTCACACCATTAAGTTTCAGTTACGACCTGCCATCATATTTTATCAGCACCATGCGGGTGCAAGGATGACGATGATTTATTTGGCAAGATATCATTTTACGATCACAGTAGAAACGGGATATAAATCTTTGTGAAAAAGAAGCGAATCATTCATTTTATATCACTAGGGCAGTAAAATTCAATTGGCCGCACAGTATGGTGTAGTAAAATAACCGGCCAAGGGCGAGCCGGTCTCACACACGGAAGATTCCGAACCACCGAACATATTCCATTATTAAAATAAAGCAATCTACAAGTATGAATCATTTTTAGTTCTTAAATTATTTCCAGTTTAAAAATACGACCTTGGAAAATAACATGATGGTGAAGAGCTGATAGACAGTAGAAACCATAGAGGAAAGAGACTCAATAATACAGTTCTGGCACGGAACCCTGACAACAACATGTATGCAATAAAATAACAATTAAATGGCTTGGAATAAAACAATCTAGCCGTGACCATGAGACCTGCAAATTGTCGGAATCATTAAATAATTAACATGAGAATAATCCGTCTTTCGATATATCCAATTGAAAGAACAAATCTCAATGTGGTGTAAACTTGTAAAAGTATCCAAGATCACACGGGTGATATACGCAAAATCAATACCAATGCCAGAGCACTCTCAGTACGTAACTAAACACAAGTACACGACCGATTCACCGAAATACACGTGGCTAATGAAGATAAAAAAAACGACACGTGCAACCGTAGGAAATGCAAAATCAACAATGTGTGTTTTCATTTAGTGAATTATCGGGGCACGAACTCGTTCAGTTTCTGTTTATAAAGTCCGAGAACGATGATAGTATATGACTCAGTACGACATATATAAACTTAGCAAACTCAGAGATGCCCATTTAAAATGAGTGTATTGGATCAATACAAAAGTCTGATAGGACAACTCTTTGATCTAATGACGTAAATTGTATAACTCGAGCTGTTTCAACTAATAGAGACCAAGAGCCTTACCATGATGTCTTAATGCGATTCAGTTTAGGTTTGCTCGCTGTCAGATCCTGAGCTGAGGAATTGCTAAATCGTAACAAGCAGCTGAAATCGAATCCTTCCAGGTATTTCTCAAACACTTTCGTTGATAACAAACGTAAAATAGGGAATTAGGAAACGTCATTTTCTAAAACTTTATTGGTCAAATTAATAAGTTATGGTCTGATTTGTGGCCGCATGAGTCAATTGTTTTCGAGTTCTGTCAGAATTTATGAAATCATCTGTTTACAAGTAGTCAGTACCATCTAGTTTTAGTAATTTACTTCTGTACACTTCAATACATTAGCAAGTAAGACTTTAATCCTACTAATGATGGATGGATGTGATGATTTGGGTGTGTATGTTTGTTCCTTCTTTACGCTGAAACGCCTGGACGGATTTAGATAAAATTTGGAACGGAGATAGCTGGTACCCTAGATTAACACACATACTACTTTTTATCCCGGAAAACTATGCAGTTAAAACTAAGTATAATTCTACGTGGACGAAGCCGCGGGCAGAAGCTAATGGTTCATAATGGTGAAAACAATAACTGCTGCGGCGGCTAAGAGTGGATGGCGCGAAGTGATCGATTTAATAGTTTTATGGAAATGTAAAAAAAAGTTATTAAGAGTTGGGTTTTTTGAGTATAGTCCAAGCCCTTTTATTGTGATAGGAGGCCTGTGCCCAGCAATGGGATGTATGTAGGTTGGAGGTGATGATGATGAGAAGTCTAAACTATCGAGCAAAACTAATGTAAGTGCTATAGTTTTACAATTAGTGTAAATAATGCGTCAAACTATTTCACAGCACAGTTTCAGTTTAATACAAACAACAATAACTGTTCACCTAATAATAATATTATAAGTTTACCACATAGCTAGTACCCGTGCTATCTAGCATATGCTAACGATAATAATGTGAATATAACATATTAGTCAAGAGCGAGCGATTAACTAAACCTATTAACATTAAATTACATAGCACCAAAATAATATTAAAAATTATTGAACGCGAACGCGACTTCAGTTTCAATACAGGGTGCTACCATTTTAATGTTTACACTGTTTCACTGATCAGGATTTAGGAGGCTATCGAAAAATGTATGTATTATCTTTTCAAGTTTGGTCAGTCGCTTCTAATCGCTCTGATATATCTGCTTATCTACATATTGTATTGGATATTGGACTCGTATAACAACTTGCCTGTTTTATGAAACACATATAATTTTGATTAATCTATTCGCAAGATTATCATGGCTACAGATCTCAGCCAACGCTCAAATCACAACTACATTCACGATATCGAATTTAATTGCAAGCAACCACGCGCTGGGTAATGAGGCATTTCGCTTGAAAGGTCATTAAATTGTACTGCATTCATATAAAATTAATTAAATAACTACATTACAATTATTGAAATAACATTTCAAAAGGAATAAGACCAATTAATTGTATTAGGTTTTAGTGAGAGCGAAGGGCGAAAATCTTGAGAATCATTTTACGGCGTTCATAGAACTCGATTGCCACCGGTTGGCCTTTTTAAAGGCAGTTGGGCACTTTTATTGAGCAGAATTAGGAAAAGGCTTGTTAAATTCCCTTCGGCTTGCCTTATGATATAGGTACTTAGCTCTGATGACCCATTACTATTTTGATTCCCCCTTTCCTCCACCCACAACCACTTTAGGTCTTGTAACCCTAGGCCCTTACCTAAAGAATAAAGACATGATTAGTGTTAGTAAAACTTTTGACATAAACTGAGACATTGTGCGCCTAACTACGATTTAGTATCGTGAAATTCTGTCAAAAGCTCAGTGTTCAAACATAGTATAACGTAAACAGAACGTATCTAAACTCGTCCGCTAATCGGCGCACTATGTCCCTACGCCGCACACGTGGTTGTTTATTTATACCGCGCCGCGCACTCTTGCGCATGATGTAACTGCGTATACATACGGTCAATACATGCACGGTTTCGAGTAGTGATCCTGGAATACTCATAAGATTTTCTCATTGGCAGCCAAGGTTTTTCGAAATCAATTTTTGGACAATCTTACAAATGGTTTTAAAATTTTAACTTTTGTTTCAAATGTTTGTCAAAATATTTAAAATTCTAAACGACATTGAAAATTAGAACACTGAAAAATCCGAAAAGAAAGATCAAACATCTACTGCTCACCAGGGACGAGAGAAGGCGCTGTTTTTCAAATGATAGGTACTATCAAATGAATCAAGACCGCCGTTCATTTTAACATTTTGTCAATTTAACTCCGTTTTACGTACGTTTCAATATCAATTTATGTCGGAACACTAATTCTGCTATTAAGATATTTTACGACACATGATTATCCATTTCCTCCCATAAAATCACCCTATAGTTCCCCATTTGTGGTTAAAGCGACATCCCTAGAAGCACGAACAAAATTAACAATGCCGACGGAAAAAGAACCACCGTCTTCAAATGCAAGAAAATTTGTATGGGAACACATCAATTCCGTTTTTGTCCAGGTGGTTCCGTAAATTTGTTTTTAGATATACCTGTACCAAAAAAGGGGCTGATTCTCAAGCAGGTAATTCGAGACAAGTTGTTATCTTTTTTGCCTGTTTGGGATCGGGGGTTTATTATTGAAGCATAGAAATCAGCTGTTCGACCGGTTTTTTTCATGATTCAACATGTCTTAGATTTTGTCATGGAGAGTAGGTAATATTTCTTGGTGAGTCAACACGGTTATCATTTTGATAACTACAGATGAAATTCATCAATGGAAATGGAATGGAATACATAGTAATAATAGTAATTTACTACTCTAAAAAACATCTTTAATAAGTAATCATGGATAGAGAGGAACACGTCATTTCATTCCATTTTAAAATTCCTTAAACGCTGCGTTTATATCGTTTCCAAGTTAGTCCCAATAAATCCCAGTTTTGGCACGAACCTCTAACACGTCGCGCCGTATCGACATCCTCTTTTGTCCCTTTCAGCCCCCCCTATAAACGCAGCAACCATGTATCCCCGTCTCCCTTCATTTCGGTCAATTCTTTACCGAGATAACGTGAGATCGGAATGAAATAGAGTTATGTCTTAGATTTCTTGGATTTAGTGAAGTCTAGCTCAGTTCGATGCTTATCTAGATAGATTTATTATAATTTGACTTTTTAATTAACGACGCCTTGAGAATGGGTGACAGTGACAAACGTCTGCTAAGATATTAACGTATGCTTCGTTGCTTGACAAATTGCAGTTTTAACATCTGCTGTTCCAAATCAAGTTGGCGCAATTTAAATATTTACAGTAAGAATAGAAAATTAGCATCGGTAACTAATAAATACTTACAAGCTAAAAAATACGTCACCTCTAAAAAAATTTTTAAAGATCGAACTTTCAACGAATAATCCTGGTCACAGCTCCAAGTGTAACGACCACAATTGATAACTCATCACCTATAAATAATCACAACAGACTCCTAAGTAAACATGTACACAGCACCTAAAATAGGTGTCCGGCGATGCACTCAAAAATCAATTTGATGACTCGAAAATTGCACGCAATAACAGTGTTAAATGTGGTTTTTACGACCCTGTTTTGATATTTTGACGTGTCGAGATCAACGTACAATCGTAGGTTGGTCATACACCTTTAAATATTTGAGACAAATACACCGACGGTTGAACATTCCATTTTAACGCCAACGCATTTATGACAATATCGCAGTTTTCATTCCTTTCCTTTAATTTAACAGATCTTCTTAGTCCATTTTATTTTACAAGACATATCACCTGAATGCCTGTTAAATGTTCCTGACAAACATCTGGTGATGACAATATCTTTAATAAAAAGTTAGTTTTCATGTAAAAGTCATTTTATGTCCAAGAATAAAGTTATCCGCGAAAACTAGAGTCCTTTTAGAAACGTAACCCTTAAAGAACTATGAAAGTTATATTCCCTGTCAAATAATTATATTTTGTATCAGTAAAATATTGTGCCAAATGATCACAACTTCGTTCGCAAATCATATTTTTCAACAGTATATCTGTCAGTCGTCAGTGCCTCTAAAAATTACAGCAACAGATTTACTTTAAATACTGCACAGCTATATACGTACGTAGGTATAGGTATGTATAATTGCAACCGTTATCAACCATGAGTAATATCGTATTATAATAGTTGGTAATGCAGTGGATTTCATACAATAATATTATTTAGCGAATACCAATGTTCCATTATATTTGGTATATTGACTCATACATTACACTTTTCCGGGACAAAAAGTAGCATATATATAATAATTGAAGATACTATAGCTCTCTATCAACAGAAAATTTAATATGTAAAAAATACATGATGAAACATAACATAGACACTATAAATAAGAAAAAATATCACGATCGCAAATAGTAAAGAACAGACTAAAACATTATCAAAATGTAATGCGCATAAAACTAGATACTTATATGTATCACACAAACGTTTTCCAGGAACAGAAAATTGTACAGCAAACAGATAGCGCTATCTCACACAACGGAGTCCATTATGATATTTATTTCGAATTTTATTAAAATTCAAATCGATGTCAAGAGGCTTTAGAGTCCTAATCTGTATTTGCACAAGTCAATCAAATAGAGATTGATATCGAGGTGCAAATACTCGAATGTATACGTCTTTATATCAAAGGTTGTTGAAGTGCAGAGTAAATAATATAACGTTATTTATAGAAATATTTTAACATCACTTAAGTATTCTTGGTGTAAGTCAATATTTTACGAACTGGCCTTGATTGCATACGATGATTTTAGAGTAGATACTTCAAGCATAATCTTGAACTTTAAGTAGACAACAAGTAAGCATAAGAATTAAATTTTGGAAGAAATAATACTTGATAAAGTCAATTTTAAAACCAAAATTTCTTTCTTAATCGATATCACGTTTAAAAGAGATACTAACAACGATTGGAATAACGAATCCATTTTGAATGTACTACCAAAGGAACATGCGAGCAAAGGCCTATCCTGAGCAGGACTTAAACCGGATGACGAAAGTACACCTAAGAAGAACACATTCACGAGATACATACGCACGGATCATCGTTTAATTGGGAAGACGTCCACTGTTGAACATAGACCTTCCCCAGGGATAACGATGAAAGGCTTCGTGCTTCCTACAGTTAAAGGCTTCCTGTGATCTTTACCCGTCCGTCCGTCCACTAAACGCTACGTATACACTCCAAGCCTTATTTTCCGTTAATGTCTAGCCTATCATTCAGACAAATGCTAATGTCAGTAATCAAATGATAATCAGTGCGAAAGCGGTCCATTATTCATTTCGTTGAAAAGTAGAGAATTATTATAATTAATACAAAGTACGCTTGAAGCGTAGTTTCTCAAGGCCTAAGTGGAAAGACCTAGGTAGTAATTTTGTGCGTCTATCCAATACCAGTAATTCCACACATGTGTATGAATACCCATACATAGAATGTGTAATGATAAGATTGTTCACTCGGTAGAGCGCGGTGTTCGCAGCGTTGCGTTTTAGGAAAAAAAAAGTCGAATCTGACTTTTTAATGTAATACAAAGCGTAAACTTGTTTTTGGTAACTAAGATACACTATTACACTATAAATGACTAACTTAGTGAGTAAAAACAGCACAACATACCTACATCAAAGTCGTAAAAAACTTACAAAGCATCAGTCAACGCAAACTCAATTCCACCAAAGAGTTCAAAAGGTTCGTAAGGCCAGGCATATTTTAAAAGCACCTTCTACAGTGTCTGTCATTTGATTTCCTATAGAGTGAGTTTCCTAAGCAAATTTTCTTCAACCCAAGACTATTAGTACTTTGATGGGCTCTAGCTGAACGAAAACAAGGTTATGATACATCTTGCCATGTCTAATCTATGCGTTTTGCGTAGTACCCCGACACGTGCGCCTTTCCACGTTCTATTTCTGCGTTCAATCTGCATTGCCAAGATTAACCTGAGCTTCGACGTTCGTTATACTTTCACCGACGTTCACTCGGAGTTTATACCGAATGTACAAAGGGTGAGAATGACCGAATTTTCGTTCAGCGAAGTAAAGTTTGGTCGAAAATAACGTTCGCTGCAACAACTACGAACATTTTCTTTTCATTTCTACATAGTAGGTATAATTGATGTAAAGTTGTCTATTTATTGGGTATGTAGAAAAGTGTAGGTTTTCTAAAGATGCCACTAAAGCAGTTAAGTTTCAAAATATTAACATCAAACCCTTACACGATTGAAAGTGTAACAACAGCACGAAGATAAGTCCAAAGCTAACACCGAACTCGAAAACCCTGTTTGTATAGAAAACAGTAAAGTCTTAAGCCTTAAACAGACTGTAAACAATGCCTAATGGTAAGCACATACAGGCCATTAGTTACAAAAACAAGGCGAGATTAACGAATTAGCAAACAAGCCAATCAATTTGAAACGGACATACGAGATCACGATACCGCAGCCAATGACATCACTGCAGATTAACCTGTAATTTTAAATAACAACGCGAACATGGGAACAAAAAAGCGTAAACGTTACAGTAATATTCCACGTAGCCGTAATGCCAGGCTGACGCACTATGGTTGTCCTAACGGAGCTAAACGCAGGCCCACAAGCCTGGGAACGCGCGCACCTACGCCTGTCTTCTGTACTGAACCCGTTAGCATTAGAACTCAGGTCTAACAAGACTAATAACAAGAGGCCCTTCCTCACGTGGTATGCACTGGTTGCACTCCAATAGACGCGCCATTCGATTCTCGTTTACCGTGGTTCATGGTTGGTGCCATTATTATAATCACTACAAATGGATACGTACATGAAACTCTCCGCGTCTCGATTGTCACGACCGAAGCCTACATAGAAACGTAATTATAAATACATTACCGTAAGTGCTTTACTGCTCGCGCCGAGAACTGGAACACAATTCTTTTGGAACTGACTTAATGCGGCTTATGTCTGCGAGCACACTTACGGAAATCTCCCCGGAACCCCCGCTTTAATCTTTAAACGGATTTCACACGGAATTATAAGCGAAACAACGGGAATACTAATTTATGGAATGGATGGACTACTCCCCTTAAATCACTTCACGCTTAGGACAGACTGTAAAGATACAAATCCCTAGGAGATAAAAAGGAGAACCGTATACATTTCAAAATTCAATATCATTTTATCTCGCGAGAGATACAGAAGGCAACGGAAAGAAAATTTCTAAGAGGGAAGCCGAGTGCCGGCGGACAAAAGGATAAAGGGACCGTAATAAAGAAATCATAGACGTCTTGTAAGTAAATTGTTTGATATGTTGGCTCGACAGACGGACGGACACAATGGGGATCGATGCCACGCAGAGCAATCGTTCCCGGGCTGGTGCGAAGCAATTACACTAATGACAGCCGCACAGAAAGGGCAGACGATAGCATTATGGCAGATGATTCATCATTTACCCGCGCACCGTAACTGTACCGGCGCATGTCACAAAAGCAATTTAATTCAGCCCAAGATCAAAAAGGTAAACGAACCGAACGTCCAAATTAACTAGGACTCGCAATCGAATTATTCCTGCAGACGAGTTTCTCATTAAACTTGGAATTAGTTACTCGACACTTAGGGTACTAAACAGATGGCCATGACTGTCTTTGTATTCCAGTTAATTCGAACTTTTGGATGTAAGATCAAAGGTATTAAGTTGCGCGCGGCCGGGTGAGAGGCCTACTTTCGTTTCCTCGGCGAAGGCGATATCAGAACTTTTCTTATCCCGAACCGGTGTGTAGGGGAAATGAGAGACATTACCGAGTCAATAGGCCCGGGTGGGAATCGAACGGAACACTCAATAAGACCCTCGACTCGATCTCGTTCCGCGCAACCGGTGTGAGTGGAATTATAAAAACTATTGCGTCATTATCAATAATAGGTTGTTAGTGAAGTCATCGGCTTATCGCGCGTGTCGGGAGCGTGAGCGCGAATAGGAAAATACGGTTGCAATAGAAAATTTGCCGGAGTTGATATTCAAAGCGAATCTGTCGAAACGTCGAGTCGCGGAGGCAACTTCGGCAATTCTTTACGTCGAGGAACTTCGTTGTAGTGCTCCCGTGGGGTGCCACTCGCCTTGTTCTTTTGAATTTCCATCTGAATATTTTGACGCGAAACGATGCATTCCGCTGCCACGGCTGCAGGCCGGTGTCGCATCTGCTCGTAATCAATAAGTCCGCCCCGAACGGACGCAGATGCGAGTGCAAACATAAACCCGCACGACACTTGGCTGTCCCAAATTGAACTTTTTATTTACACCCAATGAAGTATGTGTTCCGATTTAATTTATGGCGCTCGTAGGCTTTGAAACTGCGGTCCGTAATTCTGTTCAAGTGTCCGCTCCACACGCGTTTCCCTTTCAACCGGCGATTGGTTTTCACCGATGATTGCGAGCTAATACTAGACAGCGAGTCTGCAAATTGTTGGCGTATAGCACTTCACTTATCAAATGTCTGGCTGACATAAAATCAGCTATCAATCCGATATCAAGTGAACCGCGGGCCAAAGAATTCCCGGTTTATCGCTTGCAACCACATTTCGCTATCTATAGTGTAACTGACGTTTTCATAACTTATTGAAATTTGAACATATTATCAGTTGCTGACACATTTCCACTTCCATTGGTAACTCCCAGTCGACGTAAACAGCCTCCTTATATCATGGCACCGAAAGCCGTTAGATATTACCATACGACAATATCTCAAGGCTAGCTAACGCCATTACATTCCTTCGGGACTACTGCATCGAAAGAACCTACAGTGTTTGTGCAGCTCGCTCCGTCCCGGCGGAGTCGGCGGCAAAGCAAATATTGGCACTGCATTAGCAGACGGTAACGAGTCACTCGCAACTGCTATTGAGACTCAAGCTCTTTTATCTTTTTGTTTAACACCTACGGTGATTAAACGGGGCTAATCCTTGATACGGGTTTCGGGGAAGTCTTTTTAATTAACTCCCCCTCAGCGTAAAGATGTCACACCACACATAGTGCAATTTAAAGAAGATTTAAAGCTTTACTTTTTTATTTATGACGACTTTAACAGCGTCTTTGTTGTGTTAAGCCATATCAAGTTTGTCATAATTTTTGTCGTTTCCACCCGTAAGTACGGTTCGTTTGCAAATTAGGCCTGTATCGTCATTAGCTCCAAGTTTGAGATAAGTCCGATCATTAGTGACCCTAATAAATTTGTAGTTCTCACGCCTCCAACGTTGCCTCATAAGCAAATAATAGCCAAGATAGAGGATATCTATACCGTCTTTAACCATTTTATCTAAGTGGGGAAATAATTTAGGTTTGTCATTAATTATAGCTCAGACTCATTAATCGTTCGAACCCTTTTCTCAAACTTGACCCTTCTTTTCGTCCTCTTTTCCGTCTACGAAATTGGTGTCAAATTTAAAAGAGTTTAATTCTATATCATAAGCTATATTCCATCATCATTTCTTTACTTTATCAATAAAATTCTCATGCCGTCTGCAAATATCTCAATTGCTTGTTACACATTTTTTCCCCCTCTGCAAAAAGATGGTAGAGTTTTTCAATTCTCCCTGCCGCACTTGATTTATATTTATTACCCCGTAGCTAAATGTCTGGGTTCGCCTAGGTCTTGAAAAAAAGATATCGTACTGTTTATTTGCATTTAAATACTGTCGCGAATGAATTGTCTTGTTCTCTCTGCTAGTTATTTAGTAGAGTTCGGGATGTTGTATAGCTTTACTTGAGTGCAACTTATTTTTAGCCACACGAGCTATGGAACTCCCCCTTTTGATTCAAGAGACGTAAACCTTAAAAGAGTTAGGTTACCAAGGGAAAATAACATGAATTCATAGAGGAATGTAGACGTCTAAAATATAAATTAAAATATAAATATTGGTTGTTTTACTACAAGCAAAAAAAACTTTGCTTTTCGTCGAAATCATTTGGTCTTTCTTTGAGAAACAATGACATTGTTTGAAAGTGTAAAAATGTCCATTATGGGTTCCTATGATTCTTTTAAACTGCGGAACCCTAACTATTATTCCACGCTTGAAACTTTGAATGAGCTCCCGCTTATTTCTCCCGGCTTTTTGAATCACTGATCTGCATATCCACGCGACTTGGTCTTCACAAAGTTGGTCTTTGACTTCCGTCCTTTACGTTATTTTACTATCACAGGTTAAATATAACTCGCCGTGAAAATAGTCATCTGTTATTGTACCTGGAATTCTCACCCCTCAGATTTTTTCGTTTTTATGGCAAGTTTTTTAGTTTTTCTAGAAAAATATATGGTAATGTTGAACTTGAGCTACTACCTTAAGTTCAGTAGGCTTATTGTCTAACTCGCTCGCAATCGCCATCATGTTCATTTTGACAGTACTTATATGGACATGACAGCTAGCTGATTCCGATGCCAATTGTCAGCCCATACATGAACTGTCAAAACGAACAAGATGGCGATTGCGAGTGAGTTAGATAATAAGCCTACCGGTCTTTTTCTACAGCCAAGGTCTTTACAGGCAAGTTTGATTGTATAACTTTGTAATTTTTTTTATATACGACAAGAAAGAAAGAATATTATACACACACACTAGAGGATTGCAGCGTGCCAGCCTAGGATAGAATACCTCTTGTGCCAGTTATTTTACTGGCTGTTTTACTCACAGCAGTGCAAGCACGCTAATCAGATCATTTATTTATTTATAATTCCCCTTTCCACCACACCCACAATCATGATAAACGTGGCCTTTATTAGGTCTTGTTACCATAAACACTGTCTGTGATATAGTGTGTGTAATTTTTTATACTCCTAGCTTCCTTGTCATTTACCAATCTGCCACAAATATGTATAGTAACAAAATTGTTTAATTCAACTCAACGATATGAAGCAATAACGTTACAATTTTAATTTGTACCCAAACAAATATGGAGCGATAGCAAATTAATTATACATTTCAGTTGAAACACCTTTCTTCGAAATCCGACATCACAAAATGCGCCTAGCGCCTTAATTACGCGTTCACCATTTAGGAACGTTCCATTTTGTCTTAATTGACGTTTCTGACTCAATTTAACGACGGAAACCGGCACAATTATATATTTAGCATTATTAAATATTCCCCTTTATTAAATACGGGTAATTGTTGCGAGTCCACGTTCTTGATTGACTTTTTTTTTGATGGCAACACTTCGTTTTTTTTTTATCTAGTGCTGGCAGTGTGACATTCCTCTATATGGCTGCAGGGTTGAGAAAAAGTCAGTAAATCATTGTACAATTTTGTGGCTTTCAATATTATACTATTTTGAAATGTGTGTGAGTGAATGAAAGGCCTAGACGGACGTTCCGAGGCCAAATAGGAGACGTTTCGAAAGGTCAGTTCAGGAGTACCCGAAACCGGCGAGCATGTATGAAGAGATTGATGAATGTGGATGAAGCGAAAGAAGTATGTCAGGATCGTAGCAAGTGGAACAAAGTAGTCTCTGCCTACCCCTGTGGGAAAGAGGCGTGACGGTATGTATGGTAATTATAAAAATCATGTTATCACAATTGTACACGGTTTTATACAATAAACGTTTCTTATTTCTTATTTCTTATTTCTTATGTATGTTGTAGTAGATCAGTAGCAAGATTTTACTCACATTACTACTAATCCTAATACCTAATAAAGAGTAAAAGGTATTAAAACAATGTCAACAAAATTAAAATTAAAACAATAAATACAACTATATCACCAGGCGCCTATTTCACCAACACGACAATGTCAGTGACAAAGCGACAATGCTGTTTGCATTAGAAACTCGACAAGAATCTTCGGCGGTTGGCTCCATATCGAATACGTATAGCATTTCAAATTGTCACTTGTCCATTTAGTGATATAGGGGCCACCAGGGGGGGGGGGGGGGGCAGGTGATGAACACCGTAACCACCTTGGGGCTGTGTCGTAATTCGTTAAATCACGACAGATGTACTTTTTAATATAGTTAATGCTTTTTCTGAACTAGTAACAACCAGTTGTCGATGCCGCGCCATATTTGGAAGCGCCCCAGGCGGGACTACACCGGTCCGACGACGGCCTCTTCCAATTTCGACCCATCGCAATATTTAAAAATGCGAAAAAATCCGGCCAAATGCGAGTCAGATTCGCGTACCACGTGACCCGTTGGTTGCGAACAAATTCGGCAAGTGAATACAATCCAGAGCCCGTTTCTAAGTCTAAGGTCATCTTATATTGGTTGTTTACATAGACGGTACATACAAATTATAGATTTTTAGACGTATTGCATTAGATGTGCTATAAGAGCTATCTTTATGCCAAATTTCAAATTTCTACGAAAACTGGAAGTACCTCTATGTTTTGGTAGCACGGCAATTTGTACGGAAACGCTTTTTCTAACTGGATTTATTGATTGAGTTGATTTAGAGGGTTCACCAATAACCAACCAAGGGCTAAACGCATTTGCGTGATCTTGTGTGTCTAAAACCCATTAAAATTCATCGCCATAACGCCGCACTCAGCTTACTTTTTTACTAACTTCAACCCTATTTATTTGTCAATCACCACTTCGAGATTTCAATTTAAGCCATGGGGTGCGAGTCGGGTTACCTCCGCGTGTGGTCAGCTGCGGTTCGTTGGGTCCGTCCAAGGGGAAGAACAGTGCTTGGTCCGGTGCACCCTAGGCATCGGTTAATGATTTCCTGGCAGATTCTGAGTGCTAAGAGCCCGGCAGGGGGACGGGTTTTTTGACCGTGTTCTACCGTACAACGTTGGCGTCATTTTTGTCGCAAGCTTTTTGAATACTGTATTTACTACTTTGACATTGGCGAAATCATCGCTACGTACGATGGGGCCATATAAAAAAAAAAGAATTGAAGCCATCGTCGAGTAAGGAAGAGCCCGGTCCGAGCGAGGCAAGCGACTAAATACAGTAAGTTCAAGGCCGCGCAATTGTGTTTATAATTATTCGCTTTGCCCTGCTTCCTTGTTGCTCTAAAGTCTAGATTTTGACTATCCACCAGTGGCGTGGCGTCAAGTATCAGAAGGCAAGCCGAAAGGAATTTAACTAGCCTTTTCCTCTACTGCACAAAGAAGTGCCTAACTGTAGGCCGGAGGGACTCGAGTTCTATGGCCGCAACGCCACTGGTATCCAGACTCAGTCACTCGCAAAAAAAATGCCGTCAAAAACTTAATTTTTAATACAAGCTTTTTTTGCTGACTGTAATTACATTGTCATCCGTCCGACATATTATTATGTACCAAACTAGCTGTTGCCCGCAACTTCGTCTCCATAGAATTCGTTTATTTAGCGCAGAAAGTACGCAATCCGTTCTTAGAGGATGCCTACGTCATAGTAGCTTTATGCATGCAAAGTCTCAGCCCGATCAGTTTAAAATTGACAAAGTTTCATACCAACTTTCATCCCCTATTTTATCCCCTTGGGGTTAGAATTGATCAAAATCCTTTCTTAGCGGATGCCTACGTCATAACATCTACCTGCATGCCAAATTTCAGCCCGATCCGTCCAGTGGTTTGGGCTGTGCGTTGATAGATCACTGTGTCAGTCAGTCACCTTTGAGTTATATATATTTAGAAGAAGAAGATTTCAAACGGACCAACCGCCGAAAAGGTCCCTGTAGGTCCTGGCTGGGTCACCAGAACTACCAGATTATTGAATTGTCATACGACTAACTCAAGTATAATATCTAAACGACATACATACGTATATCACGTCTTTATCCGTTACGGGGTAGACAGAGCCTAAGGTCACAAGACCTACAGGCCACGTTTAGGAAGACACTGGGCGCATAGGTGGAAAGTGGAATCAAAATAGAACATGACTCCAATGATTTTCGCCCATTCCCTCGACGGGTGTTTTTTTTTTTTGCTCCCAGACCAGGATGGAAGTACTATTACTAATAATATAATACTAAGAATTTTATTAATAATTGATGTTTAATGTCCGAAAGAAATAATTTCATTTCATAAACACACGATTTAGACGGATCTTGAGCCTTTAGATTGCACAAGGTACCTTAATCATCCACGTAATGAATAACACATACAAATTGATCATTTATTATGAATCCTCATCATTGGCTGGCACATAACTCATAATTGGTTTATGTACACCATTCACACGTGTCAGCTATATACTAGTTTGTATATAAACAACGCTATCGCGCAGTAATTAGAACATTGTTATCCAATACGCATTAGTACATAAGCGATAAAGGTACCAATATTGTTGTTTACTATGAAATACTATTTGTTTTTGATACACGTGTACAATTAGTTGAACTGTAACTGAAGATTTACACGTAAACAAATCACGTCTTTAATACGGGGTAGACAGAGCCTAAGGTAAGACCTACAGGCCACGTTTAGCATAATTGTGGGCGTGTAGGTCGAAAGGGGAATCAAAATAGTGATTTCCGCCTATTCCCTCGATGGGCTTTTACCATCTGCGTGGGAAGAGAACTGGTACATTCTCCCAGACCAGCATGGAGATCTAGGTACAGATACTATTGTAGATAATAATTAACTTAAGAATAATATCGAAATTTTTCGATACAGACCAAAGATCCATATCCCGTGCGAATTTCGCAAAATCCGTCCGATTCCTTGGGCTAAGTTGATGAGTCAGTCAGTCACTTTGTACATACAAACATTTTTATTCACAAATCCACATTAATAACTAATGGGTTTACACAAACGAGTTTTTATAATGGCCGAGCTGGCGCCATGCGTTGCGACAATAAAATCGGTAAAATTGACTTAAACCTGTTTTGGAATGATGTACAGTTAATATACTACCTACTATGTCTTGCACTAGAACCCGAATTAATTAACCAAAATAAAGTCGAAAGTGTAATTGTACATATTCTAAAAGTATTGAACACTCTCATTTTGAGAATTGACACCCATAAACCTATAAAGCGGTTTCATTTATAATGTAAAACTTTCATTCTGATCAGGGAGCATAGAAAAAACATAGAATGTACCGGTTGCTTCACTTGCCGCGCAGCTGGTAAAAACCCATCGAGCGAATGGGCGAAAATCGTATGAATCATACAACAGACGATGCTGCTAGCAACCCATCATTATTTTGATTCCTCTTTCCACTTATACACTAACAATCATGTTAAACGTGGTATTTAGGTTTGGTTTTCTTAAACTCTGTCTACCCCGTAACGGATAAAGACGTGATTTCTGTATGTATGTTATGCAGCGCTTAAATTTAATTTAATTTATGTACTTAGTGCAATTTTCTTTTGGATACCTCATTGAAAAACCTTGTACGAACCTAAATAAACCTTAAAATGTCGATCCCAAAAAAACTTTACAATAATCACAGTAGCAATATAAGAAACAGTATGTCAAGGAAATTAGATTAGTACGTACAAGTCACGACAAAAGTAATAACTCATATCCAAGTAATTCCGCGACATTTGATAGAGCAAGGATCGATTTAACTATAACGTTTAACTGGTACTTATTAATCCGTTTACTTGAGAAAGCGGGGGGTGCAATGAAACCGAGGCTACGCTGTTAAAGGGAAATTAATACAACTTGGTACCTGGAAAGTATACTGAGTTTATTGAGACACTTATAATTTTAATTAATGTTATTACTAAAGTAAACAACTCGATTTCAATACTACATCACTCAATGCAAATATGGTCATTAAAGCAGCCAATAGATGTCGCTGTTGCAGACAATTTCTAAATAGCTGGAGTAACTTAATAGAATAGATTATTTGCTTCAAGGTGGAACTATTTTAGTTGGGATGGGTTGGAGCTTCATCATCACCAACCAGACTTTAAAAGGACTTTGTTGTCTGTCATTAAAAAAAAAAGGTTTGTGAAACTTTTTTTTTTGTTGCATGGGGGAAATCTGCTGTAGCCAGATACCCCATTACCACGGGGAGGCAATAGAGTTATGTGGGTATTTACCCACTAAAACCCTCGGGTTATTCCTTCCTCGCCGCTTATTCTGGCGACGCAACGGTTCAACGATATAACCCGTTACATCGCCAGAAGGCGGTTATCAGAGTTCGGATTCATCTTCTGGAAGGCCATTCTTGGTCTCTTTCCCAGCAATGGCGTGTCAGGAACACTTGATACGTCGTTCTTCTCGAGGACCTTACTGTTCAGGGTCACAGACGTCCTCGTACCGACCTGTATTACGAAACTAGACCATTTGACCAATTACTAAGAATCTACCTAATAATGTTACCTAATTATCATATCTAATTACTAAACCTCGCTCGTGAATTGACTTGTAAACTGACCTATTACTCCAAAATTCCAAATTCGTTTCATGCCATTCCGCTCGCGCTAATAGCCATCACTACGAGGGTGAGAGGGACCCGCGTCGAACAATCGAATCAAGTTATGATTGTCCGAGCGCAGCGATTACTTCACAGACTTGGTCTGTGTAGAGAATCTACCCTTGATATATCTAAAAGTGAATGAAGTCACGCCACGCAACAAAAACCGCCATATGTATAAATACAGACCCTCAATAGTTTGCGATATTGTTATTTACTTTGTAACAGTTCGCTTCTAGTTATCCCCCTCCCTTTGTGAATCGAGTGCCCTTGACGACAGTCACGCGTATGTCGTTCGTGCAAAATACCAGGGTAGCGTAACGTAGTTCTATTTTTAAATACAAAATTGGGTGCTTCTATTTTTAAATATATGATAAAAGTTCGAATGTTCTTTGGTGAAACGATCGGATTCCATGAAATAGTTTTACTGGTTTTAAGGATCTATTGTGATAATTGTTAAACGGAAGGTCAAAAATAGTTTGCATAAAAAGTTTTTAATAAAGGTTATAAACTACTGCAATATACAGAACCATAATAAAAAGAAGAAAGAGAAGAAAGAAGAGAGGAATAAAGAACTTGTAATGAGAACCGATTGATGATGATGTTGATTAATTAAAGAATTAGAAGTGATCAGACAAAATAATTCACGTTGGAATACACTAAGTGCTTTATCATTTCGAAAACTTTGAGAACTCTGAGTTAAGTGTTACCAAACCCATAACTAACAGCTCCCAAAGTCGGTCGATCCCGAAATAAACATGTTGGATAATTCTCCATTAACAAGCAAGATGTTCGAATGCCTAAGCTATTTTTCTTGGCCCGAAAAAAGAATATTGCGAAAGCGAATCTGATTGTGGGAGCGGTTAAGCGCGAAGAATATTTAATATGGGTTCCGTGGAGAGACCACAGCGACATCTATCGTTAACTATGCTCACTTTTATCAAGTTACCTACTGCCATCAGAAATTCTTAGTCTAGCTGAACTCTGAGGATCTACATCACGTACAAAATGATTGGCAACGTTTGACAATACATTCAGAGAAAAAAAGAGACCAAAAAAAAGTTTATTTTGTAAATAGGCCGCCAAGGGCTCACTGACGTCTTTGTTTTAAACTACAAGCGCATTCGGAAAGACCATCATTGCCAAAAAGAATGGGCCGCAAGAAACTTGGCTGAAAGTCGTTTTTTCAGAATAAAATAAATTTACTTAACTTATAATACATTTATAAAAGGGGTGGATAAGGTCCTCAAGTTAAGTAAGTACCTTAAATTAAATTATATAAATTATATTAGAGATATATGTATAAAGTCTCTACTGGTCAAAGTGAAACCAAAGGTAATGTGGTTTGTTACTAGTCTGTTAAGGAGCGGCTTAAAACAATGAACCTTTTTACTGTTCCAAAAATGAAGAAATTTCGTGTTTTTCTAAAAATGGGTTGTCACAAAACTGGTGCAAAAAAATTGTATGGAGAATTAGGGTTTCTTCGTTTTGAAAAAGGGGTTTTTGAAAACGCTCAAATGTCTAAGAGACTACTTTTGGTACGGAGCTCAAGTAGTTCATAGCATTTTGAAGGGTTCTCTTTCTAACCTCACCACGGAACCCTGCAGCAGACGTGATGTTTTCCCAATTACCCAACGCCACAGGTGAATCTTTATTTCCACAAGCCCTTGTTTATTTTCGAGAGTTCAATCAATTAAGGCGGAACATTTTTATTTCGTCTGAATAAATAAATAGTTGGGCTCGCTCTAACGAGTATTTTCTAGATGAAAGGGTTTTGGCTTGATTGGCTAGAATCCATTTGGTTACGAAACTAATTTGGCATAGTATCCCGAGAGGGTCAGTCAAGTTTTTAAAATGAATATAAAGTGTCCACTATTGACCAGAAACCCCTTCTAAATGTCTGCCTTTTGCATTCTCTTTTTGCAATTTCGGATCAAGTAGCAAGTTATCAAAAGAGTTTCCCAACGGATCTCGTCACTTTTGTCACGGTCAATGTCATTTTTTTACTAACTAATGGGCCTAGATATTGTTCAGTTTTTAGTTTGTAAAATGCCTAACCAATTTCAGTGAAGCTTATCGAAACATTTAACAAAAGCAAAATTAGAAAACTGTCTTCTTTTAGCGTCGCGGGGTGTTTTTGTATTTTTTTCCGTCGAAAACTTCAGGCGTTTAAGTCTAAACTTAGGCAGTTTGAACCCCTCTGAGACTTAAGTTAAATTTAGCGCTACCAAGTAAACACTTCATGCTGGATCGAATCCAGAGATCCGAGCAAAGCAGGCCGCCTGCCAAGTAACATGCGGACAGAAGTCAGAAATTATAATAATTCTTGACGATTCCTTTGGTTAGTAAACTCAAGTCAAGAATTTTGTAGTAGACGCAAGGGATATACGGGCGGTTTAAACGCAGCGTTTCTAGTGGCTTTATTAGTGCAGGCACCCAGTTAGTTTTTTTTTCATCATCATCTCCAAGCTGTTCCACTACTGGATACAAACTTACACTATAGTTTTCAAGCGGACCCAGTATGGATTGTAAATTTCACACATAGTGAGCTTCGCAGATTTCTTCACGATGTTTATCTTCGATGAACAGCCCATGGTATGTGTATTTATATGCACTTTCTAGTTTTTACTTTAAGTTACGTCAAGATTCATTTGCTATTAAATAAATGGGACGAAATGAATTTGGACTTCATCACACTTAACAGTAAATCTTGGACATGATAAATTATATAACACCTAGGTGTGAACTTTCAGTATTACAACAGTCTAATACTATACTTTTTATTAGACATCAAGACAAAGTGTGTGTGTGTGTGACGCTATGCTATCTTACTTGTGAGCATTGTTTTTAATTATTGGCGCTCAGAAAGTAATTAAGAAAAATTCGCGTTCAGCCCGCTCGTGTGTCGAAAATTTTGATAAAACTTTGCAGAAGGGAAATACGAGGCGGGTGATTAATTTTCTTGGCATTTAAAGGATTTACAATACAGAAGTCACGCCATGGCCAATGTAAATCATTCCAGCAATGCCAGTGTTGCCCTTCTTGTTTTTTGGTAAACCCGAAGTCGAAAGTAAAAAAGGGAAGAGACGGGGACTTCGTTTTTTAAATACCAAACTCCAAAAATCAAAAGAACAAAACCGATCAAGTCATTATCATGTATCACACGGTATAGTTATCTTCGGAAAATATTCAGATACTTTTCTTTAGAACCTTAACAACGGTATTGGTCGATGTGACTTTTTTAACTATTGCAAAAAGACTTAAGAAGTTAAGACACTAGTCACTTTGGATGTTAATTATGTACATTGTTATTCAAGATTAAGGTTAAATGCTTACATAAATAAAAAAAATACTAGAAGAAGTTAGCGAGTAACATACAGTAGTACTTATTAAAGACAATAGACGTTATACTCAAACAGCTAAATAAAGTGCTACAAACAAAGTTGACTTAAGATTTTAAGTTTAAGTTAATCCGGATACCGTTGAACGAGTGAATATCAAAAGTTTGTACAAGAAAACTTAACCAAGAGAACTTTGCTTACTTGCTGCGGTATAAAATTTCGATAAATAAAAACTTAACAATGAATTTCAGTCTACTAGAGCCAAAGAGACAGAATAAATGTTTTACGAAAAGTCAAAATCCAGACAAGCTTTTAAGCTAAGGTATCAAACAAAATATTGATTTCTATCAGATAATATTCCAATATGATCCAAACGAGTTCAAGTGAGTATTTAGTTCTAACTTTGTACATGAGAAGGGTGAAGCTGAAATTTATAAAAGAAACAGTGAAAGAACACGCAATGTGAGCTTGACTATTATTAAAAGTAACTGATCCTCATGTCATAACTAAATCCAACAACAAAGCGACTAAAGCTTCAAAAATAAAGAGTACAGACCGGTTTCACCGAGCGATATAACTAAAGGTCATTGTCAATAATGCACCATCATATCGCCTTAGAACTGGTTATGGAGCCATTCCACTACGTATTGGTACTAACGTTAGCGTGTGCTGATTTTATCGTGCCAGTAAAAGAAACACGGCTTTTACTGACACTACCGCAATGTTTGATAAGGAAGTCCATGTGGGCTTAACGTCTTATGATGTAGTAACGATTTCTAAAAAAGATCGAAAAGAATTTTACGCAATGCACCCAGATTCAAACATGCAAGATGAACATGACTACGGAATCGCAATTAATAATGTAGTAGCCAATGGCAAGTCATTTAAAATTTAAAATACAATTTTACGACGCTTTTTTTTATCAAATTCCACAACTTACATGACATTGGGAAAGAACATGCTAATTACGGAGCCAATTAAAAACAAAACGACTTTATTTGCGTCCAACATGTCGTGACAGAAAAAGAAGAACATAGTTTGTTTGAAGTGATTTTGCTAATTAAAAGTCTGAAGATTTAACGCTAGAATTATTATAAGGCCTCAATATTATACTTTAGTATAAATATCAAGGCAAATGTGCGTGCATTATTAATTAAATTACCTTGAAAGGCTTCATAAATGCCAGTTTACGACGGCAATAGAACGATTATAAAAGTCCCACTTAACCGGTCGCTATACTATGAGATGCAGCCTTTTGTTACGAGCCCTATTTAAATTATTAATAGCTTGTACGGTCAAGTGCAAAAATAAGTATTGATAGGAAGTTCTCAAAAATATGTCCCACGACCTTATTACGCCGGTGTAAGAGCGTATGGTACTTATTTTTGAATCTTTGTCTAAATACATATTATTACACTTGACTGTACTTCAACAGACATGTAAATAAAAGAGAAATTTCGAAAGTGTCGAGGATACCGTGTCATCTCGCATTTTAAAAACCAGTCATGAAATTTATCATTTTAAAATTACCGACGACCTCTTTGGGGTCACCGGAATTTCGCAATGTTTATGATATCATTCTCAAAAAAAAAACAGTTAAAGATATAACTTGTGATAAACAAAGTCTCGAATCCCTTCTAGATCGAGTTACACGGTGACAAACGAGTAACAAGAAAGCTCTATTAGCTAACGATGTGATTTGTTGGACTGTTACAAGTAAAATCAATCAGGCACTTAGCAACGTCGAACAGAAAGCTATTTATAACACCGAAAAGCAATAATACAAATAACATCCTTACGATTTAACGGACAAAAGCAATGTTCGGGGGCACGATAACGCGTTGACTCCACGACCCACCCATTACTTTCCAATCAAACTTCTACAATAAAGTTGCTTCGTCTAAAAACACCTAATCAAGCTAGCGAGGCTTAAGGGCGCCGTGAAACTTGGCCAACTTTTTGGGGATCCAATCAGCATACATAAATCGCTAATGGTGTAAGACTTCCCGGAGTAAATGTCTGAAATGAAGTTGTTCGGAATACATGAATAAACACCCTAAATGGTACCTCGGAAGGCTCGCGCCGCGCTCATTTTGTGTAATGAATTTTGATTACGCCGTCCTTCACTAACGAGACTTTACTGAAATTGTTAATGGAAGTAATTTTGATTAGTCTTCGTCTTAAATAAGCTTTAGTGGCGTCGCAGTCAAAGGTGTCGGGGCCGCGCAACTGCGCTTAGTATTTCAATTCGCTAGTTCCGCGAACTGGCAACACAAATCGAGCTAGGGTTCAATCAAACGAAGTAATTACATTCAGCGTTGAAAAGTTAGAATATCCAATTTTGTAAAACCGGAGTTTGTTTACCGTGGACTAAATGAAACCTTATGCGGAAAACAGCAGTGAAGGATATATTGGTTTATTTTTGTTGTTTCCGATGGAAGTTGTGCTTGCGATTTTCAGTCCGCGTCAAACGTGGCCCGGGCGAATTTATTGCTATTTGCAGTGTAGACTTTCTGTTTTCACATGTCACGCGAGTTGGGAAGTCTCGAATCCCGTGCGAGGCCGCGAACCAACTTGGACTTGGCTTGTTTTCCGAAAACATCCAACGGTTCCAACACAAATAAGCTCCTCAATAACCTTTGTACTTGTTGAGTTGATAGACACGTCTTTGTATAGTGCACGGCAATTTTCTTGGGCAACATTCGCCGTTCTCCTGCATATAATGGCGCCATTAAAACACCACCCACAAGTGTAGCGCAAATTGCATTTGCCGACATAGGTCCGTATTTTACAATCAAATGTTGATTTGCACTGAGCTGCCAACAGTGCATTAGGGTACATAAATTTGCTTACTTAAGCGATAAACTAATGCGAGGAAAGGTTTTAACACGGAATTGTTTTCGAATGGTAACCAACGCTCTTAAAAGATAATTTATTACCTCACCGCACAACATTTCAGCTCACCCCAAGTATCAGCATCAAATCGTTCGACTGACATTCGAAACTTTGAGTAAGAATGTAATTGGAATAGTTAAAATACTGAAACAGGGCTTCGTGTGTAGCTGTTGTAAGTAAACCGGCATTATAGTAGACAAACACGAAGGAAAAGTTAGCGTCGGGCTTAACAAAGTGCCTTTTCTTTCTAGGAAGTGCTTAAAGTAAATTAAAAGCTGGCGAGGCGAGTTTTTCAGTTTCGATTGTATAATCTAACAATCGCTTTGGAGAACGGACAGTCACAATAGTGTAAAGGCAGTCGGAGGCGTGAATCAACCTTGGAGGAAAAGAACAGTTGCCGGGCGCGGCAGCAACAGCGCTACATGACTGTTCTCGACAAAAAACACGACAAAAACTGAGCCGAAACAAGTCCGCAGTTCGCTCGGTTCAAATTATAATGACCCAAAACTCCGCCCTTAGTTAATATTGTTATTTTTTTGCACGATTATTATTCTTTTATTGTTAGCTACATCGTATCTTTATCAATCGCCTGTCGGATTGTGAAACTACGTTTTTTCTCGCGTATCATGATATTCCAATGATTGAACGGTGCTAATTTCTTAACCTATTGTAGTATCTATTACATTGTACTTAATAGTCTTAATCGCTTCCGCATTATAATTATCCGAGAACGGAGCGGCGTGACTAGCCTCAGTTTGTTGGTAACTCAGTATCATTAATTTAGTATTCCTTGATACATTTCCTTAAAGAACGATCTATTTGTTAGGCTAACATTTTAAATCGAGTTTACTTTACTAAATAACAACTTGTTCTAAGCTACCTAATTAAATATTTTACGATCTGATAATGCCGGCGTCATGTAGCTGCTGTTAATTAAGCTTAAATTTAGTTCTGCCAGACTAATAACAGATGAGGATCGTGTCATGACTAAACATTTTACTGGATATTCTGATGTTGTGAGTTAAAATAAGTGGCGCGAATGACCTAAGATTATCATTTCCTAGTAGCGACCGCCCTCGTCACACACGCACGGCACAGGCAAACAAACGAGTGTACACACGAGAAAGGCCACGCACACAAGCAAGCACGGACTAAAAATATTGCGGGTTGACATTGAAAATGTTAATGCACTCTGTTGTACCCCAGCGCATTTTACGTATTTCGCTCGGTCTCTCTCTGGTTAATCGTAGTGCCTTTATATTTTATCGATTGTTGTGACTGCTATCGCTTCATTAGCAGACGTCATATCGCTCTTTGAAACGATAATACGAAAATTATATTTGGTGTCATTGCTCTCGGTACGTCACTTGCAAGCAGTTTATTTGATCTGAACACTTTAACACTTGGCCTGGGTTTTATTAAGGCCCGTGTGTAAAATAGTCGCATTAAATTTTAGTGTTTTTTTATCACCTCTGACGTGACGTTCGAAATAATAATTCAGAGTGCATTCTAATCTGCAGTAATCAAACGATAGCAATTGCAATAAGGTTTGAATTTTTTCACATCTACTTTTTTAAAGTTTGTTTAAATTTTACTGGGAAGTCATTTTTTTTCTAGCCATATTAAAACGTTGGTACGAGAAATTCGCTTTAAATTCATATGCGGCAGGCGTTTCAGACTTCAGTATTAGATTTGTGTAGAACATTGTTTTAGCTGCACGATACTAGACTCGGCTACGTGATCCAAATCACTGAGGACTCCATTGCACAATGATTTCGGTGTAATGCCGTATTTTTTTTTGCAATAACTTTTTTAAGTAATTAGTACCTACATAATTTTCAAGTTTTAATTTTTTTTACTCTCAAATTTTATTGCCTATTAATATTTTTACGTCTCCCAAATTTGGATATGATTTGAATCGAGTAATTTTAAACTTTTGCTAAATTAGAGGATCTTTGGCCATTACTTTTATTGCTTTTGCGTGATTTAGTTTCGGAAGTTTTAGTCTTACATTTTATTTAAGTTCAAGACAATTTACTCCACGTATTTTGACATCGGTTCTTGCTTTTATGTCACGAGGAGTATTTACTATGAAGTTCTAGTCAATTGAAAATATTTTTTTATTATCAATAAAATATCTACCTAGTAAGATCTTAATTTCATTTTATAATTTTTCAAAATTTGATTAAAAATGCAAACCTTCGCCTGATAAACACGACAAAAAAAAACAATTTGGTGCAGTCGTCCGGGAGTTGTCCGCGTACATACATTTCGACGATTCATTTTTATTTATGTATATAGGCAGGTAGATCACATTAGAAATTTGTATTGTTTTTTTATTTAATCCGTTATTTAGTGCAGTTTTTATATATTTAACGGTAACGGTTAAGTTTTTGCCGCTTAGAAAATATGTAACTGATTTAAACTACGTTTTTATTGACTTTATAAATAATCAGTTAAATTATCCTCATTTCCGCAGCGTGATTGTTTTTATACGCAATAATATTATGTGCTTACATACACGTGTTTTCATTTTCCGCATTTTTATCGATTTTTATTTTCTCATGTAAGTAAAGATAATCGCGACAAACATGTTTACTAGGCGATAAATGTAGGTACTGCGCGTTATTTTTTCTTGTTGTTTTTGCAAATTTGGGTCAACTATTTTGGAGAACCTATATATTCTGTTTACTGTAACAGTTTTGGATTTTCCGAGTGAGCAGGTAGATGTTTATTTCGAGTGTTTTTTTAGGTATTTATTTTTTACGCTTAGTATAAGAGTCGAATAAATTGTCTTTTTTAATTTGATTTTGCTTCCCTATTTGCGCGTGATTTTTTTCTTACTTCAAACTCGGTGGTTGTCGCTTTTTAGTTTGTCAATTTTTTTGGTTAATTTTCATTCGAGGAGGCAGCTTCAATTTGTTAAGTATCAGTTTCACGTGTTTTATTAAATCGCTTTTTTATTTTAACTTTATTTTTTCTGTTGTTTTTTTTTTAATAAACGCAAAAGTAAAGTATTTTTGCGGAAATTTATTTTCCGTTATTATTTCACTTTTACTCCAATCATTTTAATTATTTACCCCGCAAATGTTTTTAAAGTAATTTTTTGCACTTTTTCACTTCGGCACTTATCAAAAAAAAAAGCTTACCTGAGTCGCATCCGTGTATGGGGTCGACGAGTTTTTGTCGACCAGCTGGGAACCGAACACCGGACCGCCGCTGCCAGTCGGCGACACCGACCGCACTTCCGTCACTTGTTGGGGCACCATTTTCATTTAAAAAAAAAACCAGTAACTTAACACAAAACACAGTCACTAACACTAAAGTTCAAGTTCAGTTTAGTCGAGGAGTTTGTTCGTTTTTCCGGCCCGAAGCCTAGTGATCCTTGCTCCCGAGACCTCCCAATATCTCGAAACTATCCTCAAAGCCTGCCGTTCGAGAACTAGTCTGCTGCTAACGTCTTCGCCAACGAAAGGTCCAAAAGTCATAATTTTAGTTTCCCAACCACAGCTCACGTTAAGCGCTGCGGGGCGAGTGTGGCATAATCAATGTGAAATTGGATTCTAGCGGCTACGTTCGCACTCCGCAATGAGAACGGACCTACTGGCAGGCAGGCAACGTGCTGTCAATATACCCCGCTCAGCTGTTCGCCCCGCCCCTCCCCCGCGCGCACGCGCCCCGCGCGCCCCGCACCTCTCATTCGTGCCCGGCCGTCCGACGCGGGTGCACGTCGCTTCGTTCAGAAACGCAACAAACGAACGACGTGTTTGATGTTGATGCTCGCGGTCTGAGTCAAGTCACTTTGTTTGTAAGACTATTTTTAATGGTTAATTTTGGGAAGGTTACGACTTTTTAGTGTCTGATGACAAATTAATTTTAATCTGCTTTATCAAGGTTCAATGTCACTGCGTATTTCAAGGTGAATTTTCGATTTTGTCGATTAGAGAATTCGCACCTATTTTTTTGTTTTAATAAGATATTTCGCATAACTTGATACTTTTTGTTCGGCCGATCGGCAGTTCCTTTAACATTTTAAGGTTTAATATCGTTTGTTTAAAACAATTAAGACTATTTTTTGGCTTACAAGGCCTGGGTTCATTATTACCCGACTACGGCAAAACCAAAGGAGGGTTATGATTTTTTTTGTCCGGTCTGTAATTGACGGATTAAAAGCCAATACCTATCTTATCGACAGCAAAAAACCCGTTTAATACTTGAATTAATTGAAGTAGGTAATAATTAAAAAAAATCCGTTTTATTTATTTTACAAATAAACAATTTGTGCGAATTGGTTTGGTGGGTAAATAACTGATTTAATAAAAGTCAATCAACTTAGTACATACATACATACATACACATACACAAATCAAGTCGTTATCCCTTACGGGGTAGACAGAGCCTAAGGTAACAAACCTACAAGCAAAATTGTGGGCGTACAGATGAAAAATTACATTACATAAATCACGCCTTCATCCCTTACGGGGTAGAGAGCCCAAGTATTACAGATGAAAAATGGAATCAAAATAGTGATGGGTTGCTAGCCGCATCGCCTATAACCTGATTCTTATGAATTTCGCTGATTCCCTCGATTGGCTTTTGCCATGTGCGGGAGGAGGAGCAACTGGCACATTCTATGTTTATTCTTTGCTCCCAGACCAGCATGTAACTTGCAATAATTAAGATTAACTTCTTCTTGAGGAGCCATCTCCTACCGGAGGGCTATCATCAGTGCTATCTTCAATTTCGACAGCAGCTCGGAACAGTGAGCTTGTGCTAAGGTTGAACCATGTCCGGGGATTCTTAAGCCACGAAGTACGCCTTCCAGGTGGTCGCTTTCCCTGGATCTTCCCTGCATGATGAGTTGCAGGTTGTATTTATCACTATGCATGTGACCAAAGTACTGCCAGGGTCGTCTTAAACTAGGCTGGGGGCCCTTGGGCACACAAGAATTTGGGGTCTTTTTAAAAGCAAAAAAGAAGAAAAAAGCATAATGTGCGCACAAAAATGTTTTGAGAATAAAGTACGAGAGAAATTGTCGGTCCTTCGAGGCCCCTCGAGAATGGGGCCCCTGGGCACGGGCCCCTTGTGCCCTTGTGGTGAAGACGGTATTGAGTAGGTACAGCTTGCTTAAGATTAACCAAATGTGTATTTATTTGTATCAAATTATAAAGCTATAATTAGATTGTATCAGTACTATTAAGTAGGTAAATACCTACCAACCTATTAGTAATCACCTAACGCGTAAAGTCAACTGTTTGAACGTAATTAATAAAATTAAGTAGGTATGTATGTAATAATGTATAGGTACCGTAAACTGGGATGGTTTCTTCCATGCTGGCCTAGGAGTAAAGAAAAAGCATAGAATTCCCGCGCAGATGGCAAGAGCGCATCGAGGGAATGGGCGAAAGTCTTAGGAATCATGTTATAGGCGGTGTGACTAGCAACCCATCACACACACGCACACATAAATCACTCCTTTATCCCTTACGGGGTAAACAGAGCCTAAAAAGACCTATAAAGCAACCCATCACTATTTTGATTTCCCTTTCCACCTATACGCCCTTAATCATGGTAAACGTGGCCTTAAGGTTTTGTTACCTTAGGCCCAAGGGATAAACCACGGACCTGCTTAGGTGTCTAAGTGGGTGGAGAGGTGTACTCCAACGTGGCGCGTCCCTGGGTGGTGGATAAGGGAACGCCTGCCTCACGGCAGGTAGGGGCCCGCAAGGGTCCCCGCGAACCAAACACACATTGTCTTACTCACGCCGGAAGACAAGCGCTGCTGCTTAATGCGGTCAAACTAATGTCCGTTAAAACAATTATGAGCGTGGATAATCTCCGTCATAAAGACCCAAAATGGTTAATAAATAATTATAATCAAAACGTAATTTTTATTAACTAACAACTAGTTATCTCAAATATAAAATATTAAGGTTCATTTCTAGGATGTTTACATAGTGCGGCCGCACTGGAACCTTATCGTTGTAAGAAGTACAAACGAAGTTGACTCTTGACAGGTTAGATGTTTTTAGTGTTTGTGCCTATAGGGTAAAAGTGGGACCCTATTATTAAAACTACTGTTCGTCTGTCTGTCTGTCACCAGGCTGTATCTCAGGAACCGAGATAGCTACAGTTAAAATTTTCACAGGTGATGTATTTTTAAACGCTATAACGACAAATGAGTAACCAATAAAAAATTTCTTCCATGCTGGTCTGGGAGTAAAGAAAAAACATAGAATGTACCAGTTGCTTCTCTTCCCGCGCAGATGGTAAAAGCCTTTCGAGGGAATGGGCGAAAACATTAGGAACCATATTACAGGCGATGCGGTTAGCAACCCATCACTATTTTGAGTCCCTCCACCTATACACCTACAATCATGCTAAACGTGGCCTTTGGGTCTAATTACCTTAGGCCCTGTCTACCCCGTAAGGGATAAAGACGTGATTTGTGTTGTGTATTAGAATATTTTTATGTCAGTCTGCCTATATGAAAAACCAATATAAAATGACCTCTCTCTGCCTACATTTTGCTTATGAGGCAGGGTTCTGCTAACACTGGATTTTATATTGACTTGCAAATTTGTACGGGACCCCCGGTTTTCGAGTCCGATTCGCACTTGGCCGGTTATTTTTACATACATACATACACAAAACACGTATTTATTTATCCCTTACGGGGTAGACAGAGCCTAAGGTGACAAGACCACGTTTAGCAAGAATGTGGGCGTATAGATGGAAAATGGAATCAAAATAGTGATGGGTTGCTAGCCTCATCGCTTATAACATGATTTTGTCGCCTATTCCCTCGATGGGCTTTTACCATCTGCGCTGGAAGAGATGCAACTGGTACATTCTATATTTTTTCTTTGCTCCCAGAATAGCGTGGAAGCACGGTTATTTTTAGCGGATTATAACTGTCCTTAATCTTTAAAATCATCAAATTAAGTGACTCTTAGTTGGCAATTAAGACAAATCCTTAATATCTATTAATATTAGTACCTATTTTCCAATTACTTAATCCATGGAGCACCTAATGACGGGAGTTGCCTTTTTTATTTTACACTGATTATTACGACGGGACATTTTGGGCGCCGATTTAAAAAACTTCTTTTGGACAAATCTGTCAAAGATTGCAGTGAAATTATTTTTTCCTGACATTCAATGTTTCTGTTTTTTTATACTTTATTTTTATTTTTTAATGTGTGATTGTATTGTATTGTTTTTATTTTTAATCACTTTGACATTGAATTTGACATCTTATTTCTTGATTGTATTATTATTGAATTTCTGATTTTGATTTTTTTGGATGAATTATTTTACTGTAGGTTCCTACCTTATTATGTTTTTTTTTATTTATAATTAGCTGTTGCCCTTTTTCCATCTTTTTGTGACTTTATTATGTTTTGACATAAAAATATATAGTAATTTACAATTAAAAATAAATGAATCTAATCTAATCTATCATTAGTTTGTGTAGGTAACTATGACTGGATCTCACGTGTTTAGAGTTAAGGGGCCATCAATAAAGTAATAATACCGATTGACCTAGTCCCAAACTAAGCAAAGCTTGTACTATGGGTACCAGGCAACGGATGAACATACAATACAATACAATAACTCTTTATTGAACACCACATATAACAACCAAAACAGAAAAAAAGGTATACAGAATATTACAAGGTAACAATAGGCGGCCTTATCGCTACAGAGCGATCTCTTCCAGGCAACCATAATGGACTGGAGAACAGAACAGATCTGAGCAGGTGGTGCAATTTAGAACATATATTAATATACTAAGTACTAAAATACGTAATATATTAAACACGAAACACAAATTTATAATAAATGGAGATATAAATAGACACATACACACATACCTAAAAAAGCCAGCTACAAGATTCATGCACAAGATGACAGATAGTGCTCCTTCAACATAGATTTAAATATGGGTAAGGATTTAGCGCGCCTTATGATTATAGGCAAGGAATTCCACAACCGCAAAGCCTGAACAGTATAAGAATATACATAGAATTTGGAATCAGAACGAGGTACTCGTACTTATAAAAATAATGTAGATAAATATATACTTAAATACATATAACATCCATGACTCGAGTACAATCATTCGTATTCATCATACAAATGCCTGCTGCTACCGAGATTCGAGCTCGGGCCCTCTAGCTTCATAGTCAGGGTCACTAACCACTGGACTATCCGGTCGTCACATTTCCTAGACCAAAATGTTTCTAGACGAACGAAAATCTAAGCTATTGCGCTAACAATAGCGAACATGACCTCAAATGTTGTTGCGAGTGGTTCCAACTAAGTTAGTATCGGGAAACGATTAAAATAAATCAAGTCGCTGAAATACTTGCAGTTCGGGCAGGGTCGTCGGTTCGATTCTGTGTGGAAACAATAACTTCTGCAATCGATATTTCGTACACGTAACCTTCTATGCTTCCACTGTCTGGTTAGCACGAGCGAGATAGAAGAGTAAGAAAAAGACGGATGTATCTCGCGCGCGACCCGACTTGCACGCTCTCGAGCTGGACGTGCTGGTCTAGCAACATAGAATGGAGCAGTTACTTCTCCCGCGCTGATGGTAAAAGCCTATCGAGAGAATGGGCGAAAATCTGCGGCCCAACCCATCACTATTCTGGTTCCTCTTTCCACCTCTACGCCTACAATTGCCTAACGTGGCCTCTTGGTGTTGTAAACTTAGTCTCTGTCTACGCTATGAGGGAAAAATTGTGATTTATGTATATATGTATGTAACCTTACCAAATAGGAGACGTTTTGGAAAAAGGTCAGGTCAGGAGTACCCGAAACCGACGAGCATGTGTGAAGAGATTGATGACTGTGGATGAAGCGAAAGAAATATGTCAGGATCTTAGCAAGTGGAACAAAGTAGTCTGCCTACCCCTGTAGGAAACAGGCGTGACGGTATGTATGTATGTATGTAACCTTTCAATCAGTCTAATAATGAAAATAATGAAACCGCATGTGTTTCTATTCATTCCAGTCCATTTTCCACCAATACGCCCACAATCTTGCTAAATGTGGCCTGTTACCTGTTACGTTTAGGCTCTGTCTACCCCGTAAGGGATAAAGACGTGATTTGTGCATGTGTGTATGTGTATGTATGCATGTCTTTATCCATTACGCGGTAGACAGAGCCTAGGGTAACAAGACCTAATGGCCACGTTTAGCGAAATCGTCGGCGTATAGGTGGCAAGGGGATTCTAAACAGTGTAACATAATTCCTATAGGATACGATTCAAGGACACAATAAGTATGTAAATATAGATCGCGGATACACAAGATAGGAACAAAGGCTTATCTTTGATGTCCTTCTTTTATATTAAACATATTCTCAGGATATCCTATTTGAATCTAAGCTTATCAAGATTTTAATTCTAAGAACACAGTTCATCTCACCGCGTATGTATTATCAATAAAATCGAGAGCGCTATTACGTCAAACTTTGTAAAAATATCACGAGTTCAGGGAAATTCGAAGTATAATCAGAGCTATTATTACATATAACTTGTGACATAGATATGCATCCGCTATACAGGCAATATATCTGATAAGGATTAAAATGGAGAATAATATTATCATAGTGTTTTCACGTTTTATGTATCCATCTAATTAAAGACATTTCGCTAAGTTTCGGTGTTATAGTAGACAGAGCCAAAGGTAACAAGACCTAAAGGTCACGTTAAGCATGATTGTGGGAATAAGCACATAATAGTGATGGGTTGCTAGCCACATCGCCTAACACGAATCCTATGCTCATTCCCTCGATGGACTTTTACCAACAGAAAAGAGAAGCAACTGGTACATTCTGTCATTTTTCTTTAGTACATTCTGTCATTTTTCTTTTTCTCCCAGACCAGCATGGAAGCAAATTAGCACCTTGAATTTATCCTACAGGATTGCATTACCGGGATAAAAATCGCTAAATGTACCCAGCATGGCATGGAGAAAGGCCCTGGCTCTTTCTATGTTATGGATTTTCGGTTGTACTTATTAATTCTATCGTTAACGAGGTATTTTTGATTAAATACGTTACGTTGAAAGACAAGAAAATCGTCGATGTAAACGGGAAGAAAATATTTCGCGATTATGGACAATTTTACCACAAAAATGCCACGTCAAATGTCACTTTCATGCATATTACAGTCATTGGTTCAATGTCACCGAACAGAAATGTCAATCAGGATTCGGGTCGTCCCAAATACTTAGGCATTTAGCTGATACGCCGATACGCGCCTGTCATAATCTCGAGTAGTCTCAATTCTCGCTAAGGATATTGATCCAATTACACTATACTGTCTCACTTGACAATCTGGGTGATAACGTGCCTACTAATAATGAATGAAATGTCACTTGCTTACTTTTACTTTTGGGCAACCGCATATCGTAGTAGTTAGAGAGTCTAGAAAGGTCGAGTCACAGATTCGATCCTCGGTAGCGATATTGTTTGTTATCGAGTATTGGATGTTTAATAACGTATTTATTTAGGTATATCTTAGGAATCATAATTCAAGCGATGCGGGTAGCAACCCATCACTATTTTTGATTCCTTTAACCACCAAGGTGATCACACTCATGCTAAGCGTGGCCTTTAGGTCCTGTTACGTTAGTCTCTGTCTACCCCGTAAGTGATATAGACGTGATTTGAGTATGTATATATGTATTTATTGTAATAATTTTGTTAATCCGTTGCACGGTAGCCATATTTAGTACTCTTGCTTAATATTTATATAAATTAGCCCATGTTCACACCTTTCTTGATTCTAGTTCTAGTTCTCATTTACTCGAATAGGTGGTGTAGTAACTTTTATAACTCTTATAATTCTGATAAAGGAAAGGGGTAAGTAACTGTTTCTACACAGCAACCAAACAGTTCCACAAGCAAAAGAAAGAAAGTAAAAGAACATACACAATTTTATAGGAAAAAGACAAGAAAAAAAAACAGACATGAAAAATAGATCATCAGCGTTGTGTGTCTTCGCAAAAGTGAAACGGTCGCTAGCTCAGTATTACGCTGAGGTGTTAGACACCTGCAGCACTGATGTTCAGCCAGACCGTACCGTACCGTAAGCAGTCTTGCAAAATACCTGGAGACCTTAGTCCATTGACAGTTATTAAAAAAGGACCTCAACAAATTCGGCGTAACATTACGCCGCTGAGAAAAGGGCGTAATTTCCGCGTGCATTAAGCCAGCGGACCCCGAGGAGTTTCTCTTAATATAAAAGCATTACGTTAAGTCGAATGCCAGCTGCCGTGTGGTTTGCGGAGTGACGGGCGCCCGCTGTGGATGCTGGAGGGTCGTTTAGGCACTTTAATTTTGTTACAGGCTGAACTGAGGTTTTGTTATACGCGTAAGTTATTAAGTCATGAGGCTTATTGGTTTGTTTGGTGCTGTATTTTCATGTCTAAAGAGATCTAAATATTAGAGTGATTTCCGATTCGCCGCATATCTAGAGGGTTAAGGTGAAATGCCTCTTGTGGCCGTAATTACCCCGGTTGTCTCAGGCTTAGAGCTGGAAATGCTGGAACACAAAAAAGCAAGCTCTGCTGTTTAGCGGTAAGATTAGCAACATGATAATTGCAATTCGAATGGAATTTGCATAAATTGATATGACCTGTAGTTAAGCTGACACAAACTTTACGGCTGACTTGCAGTTCCATTACAGTAGATTTGATAGACAGGGGCCAAAATGTTTCTTCCCGCCGTAACCAGCAAACTTTTTGAGCATTGGGGGTCATGGCAGGGATTATTTCACACATGTCCTTCCTATCAGAGGCTATGTTCGTTCCAAGGTCAATACTCAAGAAGTTTGCGGGCCACTGTGACGTGAGCTCACTCCCAACCAGCTCTCAGCCTATCGCTTTTAAATATTTATTGCCTTTTGCGAATTACAGTGCCGTCAGGTGCTGGGGCAACGCAAACCCGAAACGTGGACGAACAAGTTTTCACGCGTTCAATTTGCGTTAATAATTAGTGCGGGCCGCGGAAATGATACAATAGGGATTGGGAATGAGAATACTTTAGACTTTTTTGTGAGACAATTTATACCAACCACAAATTGAAGTCTTGGTATTCTAATAGTTTGACTTATGGCCCTCAAGCAAGCAGTTTAGGCTTGCACTTCCGAATTTTTACAAGCTTTTATTTAACTTGCAATGTATTTGTACGGGTGGAATCTCGCAACTCAAATTTGAAGCTGATATCTTCAACTGATTGAGCTGAAATTTTGCGTACCCGAGTAAATCGGGTGACAATACAACAATCTGGTGGTGAAATTTTGGGGACTGTCTCCGCATGAGGCAACTCTTCAACGGTTGGTCCGATTGACTTGAAATTTGGCGGATTTTTTTTCTTTTTAGACAGGGACGGGTAATAAATGAGTTTGGGTTTCCCTGCGCTAGATCATACTAAAGCTATTTTTTGTCGCTAAGGCTTAAAAGCGGTCATTTCTAGCGACAAAGGTGGCAACACTGGTTGATACAATAATCATACATTTCAAAATAAAAAGTCCTTGGCCTAATTGACAAACACCCTATGGAGACCAGCTGCTTTATCGGGGCGATATGGTGTCGCGTGTCGCTTGACTCATACATATCGGGTCAAGGTATGATATTACGACTCTTCCTTAGCTCAGCGATATTTGGATGGTGTCATGCAACATTTTATTTCAATAAATTAAATTGGTGTGAATTATGTTCGTTCAGTATCACTTGCCACACTATTTGTCTCAAATATAGTCATTTAAGAAATTAGTTGTCGCTTTTGCGATAAGTAAATATTTATTATTAAATTTTTCTTTAATACTTTTAGTACCACTTTTATGCGTCATGGAATGACATCAACGCGAGGCTTTAGAAGAGTGCTTGTAATCGCTTTATCTCTTTCTACCCTTATTCTAAATAGTTTGACAATATTGCCTTCTGGATTGGCTACTCAGCCGAGCTTGATTGTTCCATAGTTTTCTATAAAATAAAATGAAAACGAAATTAAAATTCTCGTCTCATTATAAATTAGTAAAAACGTAGTAATTAGGGATAATCATGCCTTTGTATATTTGTTTTGTCTTATAACCCGTTACTTTCATGTGTTTTACGTACCTGACCTATTTTGGAACCTTTTCCCAGTAAATGTCACAGTAAGCCTACATTGAATTGGCAAGGAATATCATGTCACTGCGATACTGTGATAACGTTCGACGGTGTCATACGTAAATCACGTATTTACCCCTTACTGGTTAGCGTGGCATGGCGTCCATAGAACTCAATTCCCACCGACTTGCCTATTTTAAGGCAGTTGGGTACTTTTATTGTGCAGAATTAGAGGAAAAGGCCAGTTAAATGCCCTTCGGCTTGACTTCTGATATACTTGACGCGACGCCACTGGGTTGGACAGAGCTTAAGGTAACAAGACCTCAAGGCAACGTTTATGATTGTAGGCGTATAGGTGGAAAGGGGAATCAAAATAGTGACGGGCGGGTTGATAGCCGCATCGCTTGTAACATGATTCCTATGATTGTCGCCCATTCTTTCGATCATTCCTCCGTCAGGGACCAATTTGTTCGAAAAATAATAGAGAGTTGTACATTGTTGTATGAAACCGTCCCTGATTGACGTGTTCATACGTTTCATTGCCAAGTAATCGAAAACTGTTGATGAATCAGTCTCAATGATTTAACGATACAGTACGGAAAGAGTCATTTCCTTGTAAGTCAACGATGTTTCGGTTTTCTAAGGTCAAAGTTAAAATCGAGTGTTTGTAATGAAACCAATTAGGTATTATGTATTAGTCATTTAGGTTTTTCTTTTATAAAAATTATATACTCTTTGTTCTGGGATTTAAAAGGTAATTTTATTCCACAATTACGTATGCACACATAAACCACGTCACCATCCCCTGCAGGGTAGACAGAGCCTAAGGTAACAAGACCTAGGCCACGTTTAGCATGATTATGGGCGTATAGGTGCAAAGGGGAATCAAAATAGTGATAATTTAAACAATAAACTAAAATATAGGCAAATCCGAGACCCCGTAGTGGGATCAGAAGGGACAGGAAATTATGTCTAAAAATATAACTAAACTACTTTTAAAGCAAGCTGAGCCAGATATTTTTAAGTAGCAAGTGAAAACACAAAATATTAGTTCTATCCCGTTTCCCCCCGCAATCCCTTCTCACCCCGTTTTACGGTATCGAATATTATTAGTATTTAATATAATAATAATAATAATTTGTTACATACACATACACAAATCACGTCTTTATCCCTTACGGGGTAGACCTTACCTTAGGCTCTGGTAACAAGACCTACAGGCCACGTTTAGCAAGACACTGAGGGCGTATAGGTGGAAAGTGGAATCAAAATAGTGATGGGTTGCTAGCCGCATCGCCTATAACATGATTCCTATGATTTTCGCCTATTCCCTCGATGAGTTTTTACCATCAGCGCGGGAAGAGAAGCAACTGGTACATTCTATGTTTTTTCCTTGCTCCCAGACCAGCATGGAAGTAATCCAATAACGTCGCAAATATTCTCACGGACAGTATCTGCAGCTGTACAAATTTAATCTAAACTATTCATCTTAAACGACAACATAACATAAGTTAGTACAAGAAACAACAACCCTCAGTACAACCCAGAGCGAGATTGAGGTAGGGTGTTTGACTTGATAGAGACAGTAGACGCAAATACTCTTTAATAAAATAAAAAAAATACATATCTTGGCAAAAATCGTAGGAATCACGGTATACGCCCACAATCATGCTAAACGTGGCCAGGTCTCTTGGCCTCAGGAAAGGGTAACGCTTAGGCCGGTGCACCCTGGGCAACAACGTTAATTTATTTATTTTGTTAATTTATTTATTTTGTAAGTTAGTTAACTGGTTGCTAATATTCGACTGGGGGGGAGGGGTGGTAAGGAGACACTGAGTGCTCCCGTAACGCCTCACACACGACTGAATAGGGAATCCGTGTGGTTTTTAGTGGGTATGCCGTCGCGGGAGAGCCCCACATACCCCCGGTAACCCCGTACCGGGCGGATGCATAAGGCGCTTTTTCCACACCATAAAAAAGGCTTCTCTACCCACCCCGTAAGTGAAAAACACGTGATTTATGTATGTAGGTAATTAATATTTTGAGACAATTGACACCAATTGACCTAGTCCCAAAATAAACAAAGCTTGTAATATGGTAACTATGCAATGGATTATTGGACCAACTGCGTAATAGGCCAATCCCGAAATAGACGAACTGCGTAATAGACGTATCGCGAAATGGACGAACTGCGTAGTAGACGTATTGGACCGATCCAACCCGGAACCCCAAGCTTCATAGTCAGGTTATCTGACCACAGGGCTATCCAGCGGACACTGTAAAACACCTTCACTACATATTATAAAACAAAGTCGCTTTCCGCTATCTGTATGTCTGTATGCTTATATATTTAAAACTACGCAACGGATTTTGATGCGTTTTTTTAATACATAGTGATTTGAGGAAGGTTTATACGTATAATTCTACGCAGACGAAGTCGCGGACAAATACTACCTAGTTTTTATAAATTAAACAAATTACAATTATTTATATAGTACTGCAAGAAATTTAGCAAAGCAAACTTAGTCTTTTCACGCTAAGATAATTTAGCATCCGTGACTCAAGCACAAAGGTTCATATTAAATCACACCAAATTGTTGTTGTGTATTGTTGTTATTGTATTGTGTTGTATTGTATTGTAAATTTGAACCCGGGACTTCTAGTTTCATAGTCAGAATGACTAAGATCATAGAATTAATTATACCTACTAAATGAAGTCGCAAACTAAGATTCCTATGTTAGTACAGATCAGCCCAAAAAATCTTACGAATTTATGATCTGGTCACGTGACCGTCAGGACACGGGACCTGTTCGAAAATTCGTAAGACGGAGGAAGAGTTGCTGCTGGGTCGCTTAAGCGGCGCTGGGCGCTTGCGCGAGTGTGCGTGTGTAGTTTTTTTTTGTTAGTAACATTAACTAAATACAGGAGAAAGTCAATTGATGTTAGCCTATTTTTGGTCAAAATAAGTAACTTCATAAAAATCGAAATAAAACAAGTGTCCGTTTTTTGCAAAAGAGTTTTTACAAACACAGTCATGTTGACAAACATACATAAATCACGTCTTTATCCCTAACGGGGTAGACACCTAAAGGCCACGTTTAGCATGATTGTAGCCAGCGATCGTTTCACTTTTGCGAAGACACATCGCAGATGATCTATTTTTCATATCTGTTGTTTTTCTTGTTTATTTTCTATAAAATTACATTGTATATTCTCTTATATTGATGTGTCTTGCAAAAAGGAATAAATGTCTTCTTTCTTTTTTTATAGGTGGAAAGAGGGAATCAAAATAGTGATGGGTCGCCCGCATCGCCTATATCATGATTCCTAACAATTTCACCCGTTAGGTTACCCGATATTAATGAAAATATAACTCGTCTGTACAAGTTTATTTACAAGTCAAACGCCCGATTATTCCGTTCGAGTCCTTCCCAGCAATGGCGTCAGATAAGGACCCAAAAGTTCGCGGCGCTCGAAAAATCACCCCACGCCGCTTCGTGCGATATTCCACTATGAAATTGCTGATAGAATAAAATCGGCCATTTCATGTCAGCACAGTCAGAATCGACCCCCGCACAGCAACAAAACGACACAAACAAACACTCGACGAACCACTCCAATTTCCACCGTGACGTGCAGCTATGGAGTTTAAATTGCGGTGTCACGTTTAGCGATGCAGAAGGCCCTTCGCTATTACATCGGTTATCTCCGTCGTGTTTGTATTGTGGTCCCTGTTCGGCGTGTGTGTTTTGTCTCTTTCTTTCTCGTACCAAAATCGTACCGTCTTGCTTGGATAGTAACCGGTCCATTTGGACACGGACGACGAAAGAATAATGGTGATAAGAAGGATGTGGTTTATCTTGCCGAAGGCACGTGCTTCGTTCAATTAAAAAATGTACGGCTGTTAGATTAGGTAATAGTTTTGTTGTTGTAATTATTGTTTGCATTCCTTGCATGTTTGAGTTTATTTATTTTGTCAGAGTCAGCCATTAGTGTTATTTTTCTAGTAAATAACGAATAGCTTAATTAATCTTTATTATTCTGTATAGCCTGAGTAGCTCTGAGTAGGTTCATTAAATGAACAAAAATATCTATTTAATTTTCGAGAAATGTAATGATTATTGTCTCAAGTAAAACAGTTTCAAAAACGTAATGTGGCTGGAATAAGGTTGAAAATTTACTATTTTGTGAACATAAAGTATAGCCAAGTTTTTTTAGTCAATTTCACTTGTGCCTCCTCCCAAAAGATCCAGAGTTACCAATGACGTTTTTATTTTGAAATAGTAACTTCCTATAATTCACATAAGTTATAAAATTGGAATGTGGAATATGTACTATTTGTACGCGGGGACTGTGAAGGTTAAGAATTGATATTATTGTGTATCAAATACCATATCAACACAATAGGTACCTACATTTTTTTTCAAACCTCAATGTGAGCCTAGGAGCAGAGCTGGTAAAAGTCGACGGGAGAAAATGTTTGTCTTAATTATTAAAAAAAACGTGCATCTCATGATAGATCAAGTGCAATAACTTTGTACTTTGCCCCGAAAATAAGTATTAAACGACTTAATTTGTTTTATATTCTATTTATTTAAGTCGTATCCATAAAATCTTACGTCATGTTTCGCCACGGGCACAGAATCAGAGATGCGGTTCCTGCCAGTCGAGTACACCCGGCGGAAGGTTGCGCCGCGGCCCGATCTCCGTACTGGGGGTGTCGCAACCTGCGCGCACTGTTGTACATGGTTAGCGTAAAATTAACCATAGAAAGAAATAAGTTTTTACTTCTAAATTTATGTAGGACGTCCTTTTTAATGACTGCACCTTGCCTTATCAATGTGATGTACAAAAGGATAGCAAAATTCTAGTCCATCTGTACACTGGGAGTGAATAAAATGCTATTTGCCAGATTTGACCTTGAACGAATAAACATACATTAGTACACACATACACACACAAATCACGTCTCCATCCCTTACGGGGTAGACAGAGCCTAAGGTAACAGGTACCTACAGGCCACATTTAGCAAGATTGTGGGCGTATAGGTGGAAAATGGAATCAAAATAGTGATGGGTTGCTAGCCTCATCGCCTATAACATGATTCCTATTATAATCGCCCATTCCCTCGATGGGCTTTTACCATCTGCGCGGGTAGAGAAGCAACTGGTACATTCTATGTTTTTTATTACATTAGTATTGCTTAAAAAAAAGTATTTATTGAAGTCAAACGTCCACAGTAACAAACTGCTATGTAATCCTACTAATATTAGAAATGCGAAAGTTTGTGAGTGAGTATGTATGTTTGTTCCTTCACGCTGAAACGACTAAATGGATTTGGATCAAATTTGGAACAGAGATAGCTACCCTAGATTAAGACATAGGCTACTTTTTCCCGGAAAATTGCATAGTTCCCGCGGGATAGAGAATGAATTCTTTGCTTCGGAAATCAAAGAGAAGAATAAAACTGAAAATCGTCACCTTCAAATAAACAAAACGTATGACCTAGAAACTTAATAAAGAGAGACCTCGATGCCAATCTGAACTGTACCTTAGTAATACAACTTTAAGGACTTCCTTTGAGAGAAACTTGACACCTTTTGTTCCTAACCAAGGATAATATTAGAATCCTTGGAAGATCCTTGGACATAAAATGAGTATAAATACTACATGCCAAGGTAGCTAAAGGGTCGTGGGTTCGAATCCGAGCTCGTATCTCTTAGTGAGCACTATATCGCGGAGTAACACTTTGTCGGTCCCTCGTTTAATGCTCCTCTCGTCTACTCAAAGGTTAACTGGTAGAGATCCCTTATAGGGACAAGTGCGCCTTTGTGCATATATTAATGTTTTATTTAGTGAACTGTATCTGTTTCTTTATATTTGTACAATAAAGCACTACTTTACTTACTTAATCATCCATTTTGTTTTACTCCATATTAGTAAAAACTGCATGAAGATCCGTTTAGTATTTTTTGTGTTAATCGCGAAGACAGAATGACTGGCGGAGAGCTTTGTTTATAATTAACGTTATCTAGTAAAAGTACTTACTCAGAAAGTTAATTTAATGTCGTATTTCCATTACATCTATTATAATTTGCGATAATTGAATTACAGTATAGTACATTAAATAACTGTTTTACTAATAAGAATCTTGCTTAGTTTGTTAAATCGTGTTTATCTACCGCCGTCCCGTTTCTTAAGGCTAGCACACGGCTTCATGTCCCAGATGTAATGTTACATGGTTCTTCCATGCTGGTCTGGGAGCAAAGAAAAAACATAGAACGTACCACTTGCTTTTCTTCCCGCGCAGATGGTAAAAGCCCATCGAGGGAATGGGCGAAAATAATAGGAATCATGTTATAGGCGATGCGGCTAGCAACCCATCACTATTTTGATTCCATTTTCCACCTGTACGCCCATCTTGCTAAATGTGGCCTGTACGTACAGTCAAGTGTAATAATATGTATCTGGACAAAGTTTCAAAAATGAGTACCATACGCTCTTACACCAGCGTAATAAGGTCGTGGGACATATTTTTGAGAAGTTCCTATCGATGCTTGTTTTTGCACTTGACCGTACCTGTTACCTTAGGCTCTGTCTACCCCGTAAGGGATAAAGACGTGATTTGTGTGTGTGTGTGTGTGTATGATTCTTCCACGCTGGTCTGGGAACAAAGAAAAAACATAGAATGTACCAGTTGCTTCACTACCCGCGCAGATAAATAAATATCTTGGGATAAATTACACCAATTCACACAGCCCCAAACTAAGCAAAGCTTGTACTATGTGTACCATGCAACGGATAAACATACTTATATAATGTACATCCATGACTCGGGCACAAACATTCGTATTCATCCTACAACTGTCTGCCCCTACCGGGATTCGAACCCAGGACCTCTAGCTTCATTGTCAGGGTCACTAACCACTAGGCTATCCGGTCGTCGTAGATGGTAAAAGACCATCGAGGGAATAGGTGAAACTTATAGGAATCATGCTATAGGCGATGAGGCTAGCAACCCATCACTATTTTGATTCCATTTTCCACTATACACCCTCAATCTTGCTTATTCTGGCTTGTAGGTTCCTGTTACCTTAGGCTCTCTACCCCGTGAGGGATAAAGACGTGATTTGTGTATGTATGTGTGTATGTAAGTAAATTTATATCCCTTTCCAGTAAGCCGAGTGCGATAGGCTGTTGCTATTTCTCTGCGACAAACGGCAGCATGCTAGCTCTTTTTATGCGGTCTTATTCGTTCCCGAGATTTAATAATACTGTAAATTTAATAGTTAACGTTTTCGCTTAACAAAGAAATATATCTGGATACTTGCTTTAATAAGGTGGTCTACTTATTTTATGACGGATATAATAACAATTGAAGTTCATTTCCTTTCTATAATAGTCCTTTATCGTTTGACATAATTTCATCTATACTTCTTTACTAATATTATAAAGTGGAAAAATTTGATTGTTTGTTTGCATTGAATAGGCTCCGAAACTACTGGACCGATTTCAAAAATTCTCTTGCCGTTAGAAAGCTACATTATCACTAGGCTACTTTTTACCGCGGGAAAATACCTTTTCCTACGGGAAAATTAATTTATCGCGGGCGAAGCTGCGGACGGAAGGCTAGTATGTCATAAATACCACTATTTGCAAGGCCTAATGGTATGGCGGTGATCACTTGACATCAGGCCGCATGCTCGTTTGTCGGCTTTAATGTATAAAAAATGTGTTGTTTGCCATAATGATTATTTGTCATAAATATTTTTTCTCATAAACTGTTGATTGTTTAGGAAAACTAACTTAACCCGACTTCTGGAGTTCCGCAGGATGGCCATTTCAAAGCTGCTGAAAAAATTACCTACAGTTTAAAAGAAAAAAAGAGTTATGGCTAATGACCATTGTAATAAACATTTTATTATGGCATAGGTACTAGCGGTTGCCCGTGACTCCGTCCGCAGAAAATATGCGTTTTTCCGTTATTATAACTATCCTATGTCCTTCCCCGGGAATAAAACTATCACTGTACCAAATTTCATTACAATCGGTTCATTGGTTTAGGCGTGAAAGTGTAACACACAGACAGATTACTTCCGTATTTATAATATTAGTAAATTCGGACAAACGGAAAGATTTCTCTCTAATAAAGAGATCTATTGGAGAAAACCGCGTAAAAATTCGTTCAGTAGTTTTTGTGTGCGAACAGAGACGCGGTTTTTTTTAATAATACGTAGTGATGTAGTGACTTGTAAGTCGAAACGGATTTGTCGACTGGTCGCTTCAGAAAGCAATGAATAGCCAAATTAAATGTCCATTCATACAGTTATAGTTCAATCAGGGCTATAGAAATGTAAAACCGTTCATGTTTGCTCGGAGTAAATCAATACCGTGTCACTTTCATTATAGTAAGAGCATCGCGGTCCAAATTAGTGTTGCCGAAAATTCGATGTTTTATTATCGATAGATTTAATAAAAAAATGCCGTGATATCGATAGTATCGATCTTTTATTTGCCGAGCGCATAAATTATTTAAGCTAAACAAAATAAAATGGTGATTGGGTCTAGTTAATTTTAATTGAAATTTCTTTTGTAGTGAACTTTATTTCCTCCTTTTTTTGTTTAGATTGTAAAAAAACGGCTCACATTCAAAATCAGCGCTGTGTCTTGCCGCAGCATCACGCAATTTTTACTGTCAGTCAAGTATTTATTTAGAACAAAATGATATACCTTTATATACATTTTAATATACTTACCCCCTTATTCATATACGCTCTATAGGCTTCTGTTAACTTAGCAATCGTTTGTCCTTATCTGTGAAAGGTGAATGTCGGAGTGACAGATAAGGACAAACGATTGCTAAGTTAGCAGAGGCCTACAGAGCGTTTATGAATAAGGGGGTTACACTGTAACCCAATAACAAGTTTAATTAAATTATTAAAAATAGTAACATAAATTTGTAATGTAAATTTGTACGTCATATAGTGACAAAACATGTGAAACTCTCTTTCTTTCATACCAAAATATATGTACCATGTTCTTGGCAAATAAATGATTATGATTATGGTTAAAATTACTGTCGATACAATCGATTTATATAGTTGCTTAAAACATCGATAGTTAAACTGGCAACTCTACCGAATCCTTGACATTTACGCGAACAAATCACTTAGACACGACTCGTATTAGATGTAGCGTTCGCAACGGGAGTGTAATTATACAGTGAATCTTAAAATTAATCCAGAATACCTTAGCGGGTATAAATTAAAGTTTTTTTTTATGTTAGAGAGGCCAGACAAACGAACTAGTGGGTCACCTGATGGTAAATGATCACCACTGTCCATAGACACCCGCAGCGCTTTACGCGATCCGAGCGATGTGTGTCCGACCGAAACTGATTTTTCAGCCGAAACCGAAACCGAAACCGAACTTTCGGTCTTGCTCTCTGTTTCGGCCGAAACCGAAACTTATTAAAACATTTAAAATTACGATTATTTACTGAAATTTACTGTTTTTTTTAACATTTATTAACCTCAACTCACGATTAAATCAATGGTGGCGAACTGAGCCGGGGCCCCGCCGGCGAGCAAGCACGAGTTAGCTGCGAAGTTTACCGAACGACGCACGAAAACTCTCGAACACTCGACTTTCGGCGGGGGTCGAAAGTTTCGGCTATATTTTGGCCGAAACCGAAATTAAGGCCGAAATTCGATTTTTTGTCCGAAACCGAAACCGAAATTTCTGTCGGTCATTAGTATAGATATACAAATCACGTCTTTATCCCTTCAGGGTAACAAGACCTAAAGGCCACGTTTTGCATAATTGTAGGCGTATAGGTGGAAAGGGGAATCAAAATAGTGATGGGTTGCAAGCCGCATCGCCTATAACATGATTGCTCTACGATATTTGCCAAGATATTTATTTATTAAAGAGTATTTTTGTGTCTACTGTCTCTATAAAGTCAAACACCCTACCTCAATCTCGGTCTGGGTTGTACTGAGGGTTGTTGTTTCTTGTACTAACTTATGTTATGTTGTCGTTTAAGATGAACAGTTTATATTAAATTTGTACAGCTGTAGATACTGTCCATGAGAATATTTGCAAGTAAGCCAAGGGCTCTTTTACATGTCTTTTTTCGAAACTACCAGCGCATTCGGAAAGACCATCATTGCCAAAAAGAATGCGCCGAACTTAGGAGAACTTACCCCGTCGGCCCTTAAAGGTATCCTGACCCTAAAAAACCTGCTAAGTGCAAGTCAACAATTAACAGTCGACCATCACTACCGCCCTGTACACCCGCATCATGAGGAAAATGCAAGGTGCGTTGCCGAACCCTTAGGTAATAAGCTTATTTTTAAAGTTCTCTACGTTAAAACCTAGACGTTGTGAGACCAAATAGGAGATTCTTTGGAAAATGGTCAGGTCAGGTGTATCCGGAATCGACGAGCATGTATGAAGAGATGAATGTGGATGAAGCGAAAGAGGTATGTTTGGATGGTTGGAAGTGGAACAAAGTAGTCTCTGCCTACCCCTATGGGAAAAAGGCGTGACGGTGTGTACGTATGTATGTATGTTAAAACCTTGTACTGTCATTGCTTCCATGTTAGTCTGGGAGGAAAAAACATAGAATGTACAAGTTGCTTCTCTTCCCGCGCAGATGGTAAAAGCCCATCGAGGGAATGGGCATAGAAATCATAACTTTTATAGACGACGCTAGCAATCCATCATTGTTTTGATTCCCCTTTCCACCTATACGCCCACAATCATGGTAAACGTGGTCTTTGGGTCTTGTTACCTTAGGCTCTGTCTACCCCGCAAGGGATAATGACGTGATTTATGTACGTATGTATGTATTGTACTGTCAGAGATGTTTAGCATATACTTTTCCCTTCAATTTAATTTATTCTGCATCACGTTTTTTTGCTGACTGTACCGGAAACCTATCTAGTTTAATATACTTGTTCTACAATTGTGCTGTTTCTATGTTATTAATATTTGCTCTTAATCCCTCGGTATGGGGCAAAATGTTTTCTATAGTATTTACACATACATACATATATATACGTAGATTAATCACGTCTTTATCCCTTATGAGATAGACAGAGCCTGGCGTAACAAGAACGATATTGTCATATTTTATTAAGAAATACAATCAATCAATCAATTGCTGAACGTGGCCTGTAGGTCTTGTTACCTTAAGCTCTGTCTACCCCGTAAGGGATAAAGACGTGGTGTGTGTGCGTGTGTTTTATTAAGACATGTATTGTGATTTTTTTCTTATGCATGTTCCCTACTTCCATATAAAAAAATAAGAAAGAAGAAAGAAAGAAGATATTTATTCCTTTTTGCAAGACACACAAATATACACACTATATAGAATATACACAATTTTGTAGAAAAAAAACACAGACATGAAAAACAGATCATCAGCGTTGTGTGTCTTCGCAAAAGTGAAACGGTCGCTGGCTCAGCATTACGCTGAGGTGTTAGACACCTGCAGCACTGATTTTCAGCCAGAACCGTCATAGCAGCGCATCACATAAAATAATGCAGGTTATTGCAAAATTAGATATAATTATAACGAGATTTATTATTTGGGTATTTTTTTTTAATCAAGGTGATATTGTTTTGTCGTAGTGGGTAGATTTTATTAGAGCGAGTGGCAACACATGAACGGGGTTCGCCTATTCAAAAGGACCTAGCATCCAGGCCAAAAAATCTTAATAAAAAAATACGCATATTCAAATATTAGACGTCAGGTGATTCAGAGTTTGACAGTTGACAAGTGAGCAATGTGCAAAACCTGTTATCTGATTTCTATCCCTTTTAATGTGAGCAATCCGTGGGTACATATTACGAATTGTTGCTTTATAGTAGATTAATGCCGAGGCCTGGGAAGTAGCAATTGCAGCTGAGGCAGATATAGTGTTTTTCTCAAACATTGAGAGGAAATGAAAATAAATTTTGCACTAAACTTCCTCGCAACTTTCACGGTTTTCACGTTCCCGCCTTTTTCGCCAAGTTTTTTTTATGCCATGTGTCACCGTAAGCTATTTGAGACATTGATAAAAACGTTAGACTCGAACAAAACGCGTACTCCTCGGCCATCAACTTGGCTATATGATATTGTTGTTCATTATTCCATAGTATCTTTGACTTTAAAAAAAGTTAAAAACAAATGAAAAACATTCCAGCAATCCGATTTATGGTCAGAAAATCGCGCCTGCAATGTAATTCGGCCGTCAACAAGGCCCTTCGTGTTCTGTGGCTTAGGATACAATGACGAAATTTACGCCAATGTTTGAGAAAATTAATACAGTGTTGTGTGACTGTGTGACTCATGTAACGCTTTTTTACTATTTACTTCCGCGTCAACCATATCGTCGGGTGACCCGCCCCGCGATCCGATAAATATAACATTATTTTGCGTATCGCGTTAGATAACTTGGGGGCCTCTAGACCAGGAATTAAAGAGTCGATAACGCAATCATTACTGCGACCTATTTTATTCAATTAAATCTCTTATCAGCGCCCAGTTGGCGACTATGTCATATGTTGACAGGCAGCTGTCATTATCAAAGTGTATGTCAAACTCTCTAGTTATTAGTACAGTTTGACAACAAATATAATGCGCATCGGCAGTATTCGTTTGCGCAGAGAAGCACAGACCAGTTTCCGATGGTAGCCGAACGTGTAAATAATCTATATTGAACTTTATTTGCAAGCGCAACTGGCAGAGTATTGCTTGCTTTGCATTCTTAGCTCTGTCCCGCTTACACGATTTTGCCTGGTACGAAATCGATCGACCAATAACAGCGCCAGAGTTTCCCGCGCTACTAAAATTGGTATACTGCGCAGGTACATCGTGGAGCATTATTTTTGTTGTCAAACTGTAGTTTAGTGGGGGTGCGAGTCGGGCTACGTCCACGTGTGGTAAGAGCAGTGCTTGGTCCGGTGCACCCCGGGCATTGGCTCATGATTTCCTGGCAGTTTCTGAGGGATATCATTAACCGTTGGCTAAGAGCCCGACAGGGGGGAGGGGGATCTTTAACCGTGTTACCGTACAACGTTGCCGACATTTTGTCACAAGCTCTTTAATTATATTTTTGTTACTTTGGCATAGGAATCATGACTTATAGGCGATGCGGCTAGCAACCCATCACTATTTTGATTCCCCTTTCCACCTATATGCCCACAATCATGCTAAATGTGGCCTATAGGTCTTGTTACCTTAGGTTCTGTCTACCCCGTAAGGGATAAAGACGTGATTTGTGTGTGTGTGTGTGTGTGTTTGTTACTTTGACATTGGCGAAGTTGTCGTTGCTATAACGACTTGATACGTCACAAATAAGAAGAAGTAGTAGTTTAGTGGTAGCCTAGTGGCCTCTCAGGCAGAGGGTCGTTAGTTCGAATCCCGGGCTCGCACTCCTGACTTTTCGGAATTTATGTGCGAAATTACATTAGAAATTTACCATGAGCTATTCGGTGAAGGAAATCATAATCCTGCACACATTGGCGAATTTGGCGAAGCAATTTGATGGTGTGTGTGAAGTTCCCAATGATGATGATGATGGTGATGATGACGTCAAATATGCCATTGGTGGGAACAATCGGGAATAACCAAGTTAAACGGATTGGGTCGCTTGTTAAAGATCTTGAAAGTTTTACGAGGCGGTACCCCATAATACCTCTTAGCAGTACCTCCTCTGGTCGTACTTTTTAGACTATTAGCATATTATCTTGAACTAAAACTTATCTATACCTATCTAGCAACAGGTTACCGAGACACTTAGACTTAGTGATATTGCATCATAATGTGAACCGAGATATTCTAAGTACAGATAGTATTGTTAATTAAAATTGTATTAACAAACCTAGTTCTAAATGAGTCTGTTATCATCAAGCCAATAAATTTGTTTGGCGCTCTAATTATTAAAGTATTGTTAGGTAATTTACAAATAGATTGTTCAACGGCTGTTTTACTTTTTCTTCTTTTTTTTCTTAAAAGTAAACTAAAAAAATCAAGACGTAAAATTTTTTGATTAATTTGATAGTACCTATCATTTGAAAAACAGCGCCCTCTCTCGTCCCTGGTGAGCAGTAGATGTTCCACGAGAGTTTGTAATTAGATGAAGCTTGGCGACAAAAATCGCATAGTAACATAGAAAATTCGAAGGCTTACTCACTTGTTATGGGTGGTGTACGTCACGGAATGACGAGGATCCGAGATCGATTCCCGGCCATAGTTTTATTTTTCGGATTTTTCTGTTCTAATTTTTAAGTTATTTTTATTTTTACTTTTTTTTGTCAATTTCGCATCTTTACTTTTGGTTATATGGCACTACGAAATACAAATGTCGTATCAGAATAAAATTGAATGCTACTCGACCTCTCATGTCAATGGGTTAGTCCACATTCATATTATCGTCTTCACTACAACTGACTTACTTAACACGGTGATAATTATACCTAAATAGTAACTTATGATTCTAGAACACACTGAACTACCAACCAACTGTAACAAAAGGGAATAAAGCAGATATTTGCTTGAGAAATAAGACAGCTAGTTATAATTGATACGCGTGAGAAGAAAAACCATGGATGTGCCAAGTTGTGTTTGTTTTATTATTAAAATTTCATTAATATTGGCTCTGTAATGGATCTCGTTTGTTTTTAATATTGGTGCCAGGTTGTTGACCCGGTTAAGGTCGTGCGCATCCGTGAAGTGGGTTCGATGCTGGACAAAAGTCGATGATCGGAGACACGGTTGATTTGCACATAAATCACGTCTTTATCCCTTACGGGGTAGACAGAGCCTTTTTTTTTAAAGAGAGGAGATCTTTATCGATTATTGGTTATGTGGGACTCCTACCCGAAGGGGTAAACCCAAACTAAAACTCTCCGGCGTTGCCTCGGTCTGGCGTGATGGGGACGCAGTGGGATGCCACTACGGTTTCAAATAACATACATACATACATACATAAACATATACATACCGTCACGCCTCTTTCCCACAGGCAGAGACTACTTTATTCCACTTGCTACGATCCTGACATATTTCTTTCACTTCATCCACAGTCATCAATCTCTTCATACATGCTCGTCGGTTTCGGGTACTCCTGACCTGACCTTTTTCCAAAACGTCTCTTATTTGGTCTCGGAACGTCCGTCTAGGCCTTCCCCTCCCAACGTAACCATTCACACTCCCCATATAGATCTGTTTAGTTTCAAATAACAAAATTAAAATTTTATTTTTCGAATATACGCCGATATATATTTCGTTAAAAATACGAATAAATGTGACGCATCAATTTATTTTCGTAAACAATTTTCCTTATCAATGCAAACTGTAATAGTTTTGCGACGCCATCACTCTACACACATCGTTATGGAGCCATTATGATTATTTATAATTAATCACAATATGCGCGGGCGCCTTCACAGAACTATGACAATCCATCCATGATGATCCATCTGTATACACTGGATGAACCATAATAATATTATTATTATGAACCGATTGTTGTCTAGGTCTTATAATTTCTAGAATATTTTAACTTCTTCCATGCTGGTCTGGGATTAAAAAAAAACAAAGAATGTACCAGTTGCTTCTCTTCCCGCGCCGGTAAAAGCCCATCGAGGGAATGGGCGAAAATCTTAGAAATCGTGTTATAGGCGATGCGGCTAGCTACCCATCACTGTTTTGATTCCCCTTTCCACCTATACACCCACAATCATGCTAAACGTGGCTTTTAGGCTTTGTTACCTTCCGTAAGGCATAATGACGTCATTTATGCATGTTTATATGTATATAGAATCAGGAACAGTGTGATAAGGGAACGTGCTGGTGTGAAAGAGGATATAGTGACTAGGATAGAAAAAAGTATGCTTAGTTGGTTTGGGCATGTAGAGCTGATGGATGAAAGTAGACTAACTAAACAGATCTATATGGGGAGTGTGAATGGTTACGTTGGGAGGGGAAGGCCTAGACGGACGTTCCGACACCAATAGGAGACGTTTTGGAAAAAGGTCAGGTCAGGAACCGAAACCGACGAACATGTATGAAGAGATTGATGACTGTGGATGAAGCGAAAGAAATATGTCAGGATCGTAGCAAGTGGAATAAAGTAGTCTCTGCCTACCCCTGTGGGAAAGAGGCGTGACGGTATGTATGTATGTATGTATTATATGTATGTATGTATGTAAACCTTTCTCGTGACTATCTATTGGTCAAAACCGATTAAAAATGGAATCACTAGTTTTTGAGTTTATCGCACATACAGACATATTATAGTATCTACCTATGTAATAATTTCCAAAATAACAAAACTTGCAGTCCTGCAAGACGGCCATTTTAAAGACCTTCAATAAATTAAAAAAGAGTTAAAAGAGTTACTTAGACCTAATCATCACAATACATACATACATACCGTCACGCCTCTTTCCCACAGGGGTAGGAGAATTTGTTCCACTTGCTACGATCCTGACATACTTCTTTCGCTTCATCCACACTCATCAGTCTCTTCATACATGCTCGTCGGTTTCGGGTACTCCTGACCTGACCTTTTTCCAAAACGTCTCCTATTTGGTCTCGGAACGTCCGTCTAGGCCTTTCCCTCCCAACGTAACCATTCACACTCCCCCTATAGATCTGTTTAGTTAGTCTACTTTCATCCATCCGCTCGATATGCCCAAACCAACTAAGCATACTTTTTTCTATCCGTCATCATAATGGCATATGAAATTATGGCAAATGATAGGGAACAGGTCTCTAGTCACCACCAGGTCAGCTACATTTATAATAGTGATCACATCAGGCATCTGCGGCATCCACTGATAACATTTACTAGAAAGCCGTATCTCAAATATTCTGAACGCAAATAACAACTCATAGTGCAAGCAAGTAAGGAATTTATTGTAACCTTTCTTTATTCTTTCTTTCTTTATTATTGGCGGGTGGTAGGGCCTTGTGCAAGGTCCGTCCGGATCGCTACCACCATCTTACTCGCTAATCCTGCCGCTAAGTAGCAGAGCTTGCACTGCTGTGTTCCGGTGTGGAGAGTAAGACAGCCGGGGAAATTACGGGCACAAGAGGCATTTCATCTTAGTCCTCTAGGTTGGCAACGCATCTGCAATCCCCCCGGGGTTGCGGGTGTCTATGGGCAGTGGTGATCACTTACCATCAGGTGACCCACTTGCTCGTTTGCCTTCCTATTCACATAAAAAAAAAAAAAAAAAAAAATTCTAGAGTAAGCGCAGTGGCATCGGAATTTGTTGTTTCAATAGTGATTATTTGCTGTACAGTCGCCATGAGATATCTGAGCTGTTAGGTGCTCAAAAATATTTGAACACTCACGCGATTAAATTCTTAAACGATACTGAAAATTAGAACACAGAAAAATCTGAAAAGTAAAGCTATGGCCGGGAATCGAACTCGGATCCTCGTCATTCCGTGACGCGTGCTGTTATACCCCTACACCACCCATAGCATGTGGGTAAGCCTAAGAGGTGGAAAAAGATAAATATATTATTTTATAGGGAGAAAAAGATAAATATATTATTTAATTACACGAATTCGATACACGTATATACCATACATGCCATACATACATACATACTTCCATGCTGGTCTCGGAGCAAAGAAAAAACATAGAATGTACCAGTTGCTTCTCTTCCCGCGGAAATGGTAAAAACCCATCTAGGGATTGGGCGAAAATCATAGGAATCATGTTATAGGCGATGTGGCTAGCAACCCATCACTATTTTGATTCCACTTTCCACCTCTACGCCCTGTGTCTTGCTAAACGTGGCCTGCAGGTCTTGTTACCTTAGGCTCTGTCTACCCCGTAAGGGATAAAGACGTGATTTGTGTATGTATGTATGTATACATACATCACGCTTTTATCCCTTACGGGATAGACAAAGCTCAAGGTAACAACATCTAATAGGCGCGCTTAGCAAGATTGTGGGCGTATAGGTGGAAAGGGGAATCAAAATGGTGATGGGTGAGCCCCATCGCTTATAATACATGAGCCAAAGTTTTACGACCACGTACAGGAAAAAAAGGACAAAGTACATTTGGAAAAAAAGAAGTCATGGTTGTTAACTGATAGTCTTTAATGTTTCTTCCTGTGTTTTTGCGGGTGGTGGTGGTAGGACTTCGTGCAAGGTCTGGGTCGCTACCACCGTCTGTCTTGATAATCCTGCTGCTAAGCAGCAGTGGTTTCGCAGTGTTTCGGCGTGGAGAATAAAACAGCCGTCAGGTGACCCACTTTCTTGTAAAGATAAAGAAAAAATTATCAAAGAATACAGTTGATTTGAAATATGTGGTTAAACATCGTGTAGCACCAAGTTGCAGTTTAGTTGCCAATTTAAAATACTAACAAAATAGGTTTAAAAAAAACATTCTTATCATAAGCTATCCTTACTTGACTGTACTTTTTGTTGAGTATTATTATATAGTCACCAAACCTACATAACGTGTGTCTAATTTCAAGACAAACCTACTACGAGAATTGGATCATATTTGCATTTGCAAGATTTTGCCCTAACCTACGAAAATATAAATATTTCAATTAATAAAATAAGTTGTTCGTCTGCGTAGAATTATACATATAAACCTTCCTCTTGAATCACTCTATCTATTAAAAAAAACGCATCAAAATCCGTTGCGTAGTTTTGAAAATATAAGCAGGGACAGACAGACAGACAGCGGAAAGCATTTTTGTTTTATACTATGTAGTGATGGGACATAACCATTTTTTGGTAAGAATGTAGACGATGTAGACTAGCCTAGGGTAACAAGACCTAAAGGCGTCGTTTAGCACGATTGTAGGCGTATAGGTGGAAAAGGGAATCAAAATAGTCATGGATTGCTTACCGTATCGCATATAACATGATTGCCAAGATTTCCTCCCATTCTCTCCATTGGTTTTTACCATCAGCGCGGGAAGAGAAGCAACTGGTATATTCCATATTTTTTCTTTCCTCTCAGACCAGTATAGAAGACTGGTAGGTATCATCAAACAGGATAAAATCGACAATAGAGGTAAAAACATCGTTAAGTCAGAGGTCGAAATGAAGCAGTTAAACCATTTCGCAAAAGTCATGCCATTTCACGAGAAAATTAAACAAAAAGATAGCTGAATTCCAAAAAACGGCATAATTGCTACTCATAGGAACGATAAGGAAAACTAGGTTTTTGTGGTGTTACCGTAAAAAAATACATGCTTGTTGTGATGTAACACATACATACATACATAAATCACGTCTTTATCCCTTATGGGGTACACAGTACACAGAGCCTAAGGTAACAATACCTAAAGGCAACATTTAGCATGAAATGACTGCGCGGGGGGGGGGGGGGGTGTGCAAAAAATAGGCCTTGTTTTAGGTCCTACCTTTTGTTTTATTCGCTAATCCTGCTGCTAAGCTGAAATGCTTGCGTTGCTCTGTTCCGGTGTTGAGAGTAAGACAGCCGCTGAAGTCACGAGCACTTGAGATATTCTACTTTACCCCTCTGGACTAACAGTGCATCTGCAATCCTCTAGTGTTGCGGGTGTCTATGAGTGTTGCTCGCTTACCATTAGGTGATCCACATTTCCACATTTTCCTTCCTTACCGTGTCCGCTTTAGTTACATAATTGTGTTTGTTTGTTTTTTTATTTTTGTACAATAAATAAATAATTTACTTACGAATGTCTCCCAGTTTCTCATTTTAACATACTTTGGTTTCTATTAGGCTTTTAGCTAACACACAGCCATGTATTGTTTTAAAGAATAAAGTTTATTATCTATCTACCTATCAGTGTTTAAAAAACGCTGAGTCACTGTGAACGCAGTGACGCGACTTACGGCGTCACGTTTTGAACGCATGCCTACCAACGATGCGTAAAATATGCTGACGAACTATAAAAGCAGTATTAAAGCTCTTATAAAAAAACTGGGGTCAGCAGCCTTACCATGACGTCTTAATGCAATTCAATTCCGATTCAGCTTAGGTTCGCTCGCTGTGGGGGGCGGAATTCCCAAACCTCCATTGCACAGATGCCGTGAAGAGGGAACCCCATCCCGGGGTGGTGGGGCGTCGCGGTGACACCAAGTGTTCCCGTAACGCCTCACATACGATCGAATATAATCCGTGTGGTTTTTAGTGGTGCATGCCCTCGCGGGTGAGCTCCACGCCCCGGTAACCCGTACCGGGTGGATGCATGAGGCGCATTTTCCACACCATAAAAAAAGGTTCGCTCGCTGTCAGATCCATACTAAAAATGACAGCTAATCCTGCACTGAGTCGGAATTGAGTCGCATTAAGACGTCATGATTAGGCCCCAGTACACTATCACTACATAGTATAAAACAAAGTCGCTTTCCGCTGTCTGTCCCTATGTATACTTAGATCTTTAAAACTACGCAACGGATTTTGATAAAGATTTTTATAATAGATAGTGATTCAAAAGGAAGGTTTATATGTATAATTCTACGCAGACGAAGTCGCGGGCAGAAGCTGGTACATTTATAAAAGGGATGTATGAGGTCCCCAAGTTGAGTAGGTACTTTAAATGATATTAGTCTATAGTAGAGACTGGTCAAACTTAAACAAATGAAAATGAAAAAAAGAAGAAAGAAAAAAGAAACGAATAAAAATAATCTAAGTTCAGTGGAGATGTAAAACGCCTCCATCGTCTCAAGTAGGTAAGTCAATTGTGCGTCAATCCTCTCGCCGATCAAAAATAATTTTAAATGGTATGTAGGTACCTAATATTAGGAAAAAACAAAAAAAAATGGCAGAACATACCTGACTACCTACATGAATATTTAAATACGCATTATTTAAAATGCAAATTCGCCGTAATTCAACTCGCATGACTTCGGGTTACATCATCGTCATCACGCTATCATGATTCATTAGGATGACTAACATAGTTCCCCTGAATTTCTCCCAAATAACCGAGCGTTTAACAAACTATCTACTTATTACAGTTACAAAAACGACCACACTCAATTTTCAACCTCATTCTTAAAGCGTTAAGACAATTGATATCTCGTTCTATAAGCAACGGTTTTCACGTAAAATAGAGCGTTCCAAGCTCGAACTAAATTCCAAAGAAATAGCTATCTATGTTGATGACTTTGTACAGCTTGACTTAGTTTCCTCGGATAAGGAAAACCACAATATCAGCACGTCTAGAAGGAGACTGGTATCTCGGGCACTCTCGTGCTAGCCGAGGAGATGTATGCAAAGGATATAACTCGAACAGACATGTTTCCCACTGATGAGGACAGCTCTCCTGTAAGAATAAGTGTTTGGGCTTTAGATCCTACGCGGGACCAGTGTACTTGTAGTAGAGAGCTTCACAAACACCTTTGAATCGTTTCGCTTATTTAGGTTTTTTCTTCACCGAAAATCTCATCTAGCCGAGATGCATTAAGGAAAATAAGTTTCTGTCAAAAATTTTGTTTTTAATACAAGCTGTTTTTGCTGACTTAACTTGCATTGTCATTCGTCATACATTATATGGACCAGATTTCAAGTCAATCGGACCAACCGTTGAAGAGCTCCCTCCTACGGAGACGGTCCTGGCTGGGTCAGCAGAACTCCACTGCCAGATTATTGTATTGTCATCCGACTTACTCAAGTATGCAAAATTTCAGCTCAATCAGTTGAAGATATCTGCTTCAAAATCGAGTCGCAAGATTCCACCCCAACAAATATGCATACATTGCAAGCTAAAATAAAAGATTGTGATAAAAAATCAAACTTCTGTCTTATACCTTTAGCACCAATATAAAACGACCCTACATTGCGTACTTTTTGCCAGGGAGTAGGGCTCTGTTAAAACTGTTTTTCTAAAGATAAGACCGTTTATAGTGTAGGTTCATTTTGACACTTGCATATTTACATACCTTCAAATTACTTTGTACGGCGTCCTGGGAGTGAGAGTCCATGTGTTCGCTTTATAAAAGACTACCAACTACCAACTCCAAAAGCACACATACGTAACGTTTCCAACCTTTTTACCTGCTTTTTCAGCCATCTATTTTTCGGCAAACTAAAAAAACTTTTGCAAAAACAAGCTATTTATCAACACCCCAAGGAGATACTGGAATAGAAAAAGTTGAACTGCGAACAGGCGAACAAACAAAACGTGGGGAAAGCCGCGATCCGGCCGCTAAGCCCCAAAACTGGAGAAGAATCAATTTACTTCACTAATCCGCTGTTATAATGGCCGTTTTATAATTCAGGAATTGAATCCTCGGCGAGATAAGTTGAGACGGTAGCAGTACGGTAACGCTGGAAGAAAATAAGGCACCTAATTTTAGGGGGAGACCGAGGCAAGTTGAGACAGAGGTGAGTTGATACAAAGCCGATTTCTCTGAACTGTGACAGTTTATCGGGCTGGTAACTTCGCTAATTCGTTGCTCTTTCTACATTCCACAGTTTGTGTGAAGTTGTGACCTCGCTAACTGTCATAGATGCAGAGAAAAAGGCTTTGTATCAACTCACCTCTGTCTCAACTTGCCTCGGTCTACCCTACGGACCTTAAAATCAAAAAGAGGACCCATAAGTTGACTTCGTTGTTTGTTAAGATCAAAATCGTTTTTCGAATCGAATTTAAATTTTCAATAGGCACTTATTCAAAATAATAATCTGTTGCAAGCTTCCATGCTGGTCTGGGAGCAAAGAAAAAACATAGAATGTACCAGTTACTTCTCTTCCCGCGCAGATGTAAAAGCCCACCGAGAGAATGGGCGAAAATCATAGGAATCATGTTATAGGCAATGCGGCTAGCAACCCATCACTATTTGATTCCACTTACCACCTATACGCCCACAGTCTTGCTAAACGTGGCCTGTAGGTCTTGTTACTTTAGGCTCTGTCTACCCCGTAAGGGATTAAGACGTGATTTATGTTTGTTTGCAACTGTATATAACGAAGTAGGAATGTATAATCTATGATATCTTTGCCATTTGGCTTTGTTTTCCTGTCCTATTCTTTTTTATCGGTTTGATACTTGAATCAGCTGATGGTATTCGGTAACCGAATGCCATTCTAAGAGCACAGGACTGTAACTTCACGCAACTGAAAAATAAAACATTTTGAATGCGTGATTTCGCGCTGCGACGCCTCAAACACCGGCGGAAAAAATGCCTTGACATGTCAAACTTATATTCGTAATATTTTTTGTTTTAGTGGCGCTTTTGGTTGTGTATTCTCTTACCTTTGGATGCATGAATAAAAAATATTGAATATTGAACGAAAGTGCGGCTATTTTGCATGACGACCTCACTTTTTTGCGGAGTAGCAATATTTATTTAAATTTGATGGTACAAAGATACATTTACATATATTAAACACGTATTTATCCTTTACGGCCTAGACAGCCTACGGTAACAAGTTAGTGGTGACGTATAAGCAGAAAAGTGAAACCAAATATAGAGACGGGTTGCCGCATCACCTGTAGGGGAGACCGAGGCGAGTTGAGACAGAGGTGAGTTGATACAAAGCCGATTTATCTGAACTGTGACAGTTTATCGGGCAGGTAACTTCGCTAATTCGTTGCTCTTTCTTCACTCCACAGTTTGTGTAAAGTTGTGACCTCGCTAACTGTCATAGGTGCAGAGAAAAAGGCTTTGTATCAACTCACCTCTGTCTCAACTCGCCTCGGTCTCCCCTAACATGATTCCTAACGCCTTTTACGATCTGCGCGGGAAGAGAAGCTGGTACGTTCCATGTTTTTTCTTTGCTCCCAAACTCTGTAATACGTAGCAGTAACAAAACACATCCCTACTGCCCCTCTTCACCTATGCGGAGGCATAAAACTTCCTACATAAATAACTCCCAGTTGAATCTCTAAGGGGACCAACAATTTATGAAGACCAATCCACCTTTATCGTTTTAGAGGACACTCGGTTTAACTTCGCAATTCTGGGCCTCTGTCAATACATTTAAGTAAAAAATGGCCTCTTTGGGTAAACAAAGCAATTAATTGACGAACGGATAGCCTAGTGGTTAGTGACCCTGACTATGAAGCTAGAGGTCCTGGGTTCGAATCCCGGTAGGGGCAGACAGTTGTATGGTGAATACGAATGTTTGTGCCCGAATCATGGATGTTGTATGTATTTAAGTATGTATTTATCTACATTATATATTATATAAGTATGTTTATCCGTTGCCTGGTACCCATAGCACAAGCTTTGCTTAGTTTGGGGCTGGGTCAATTGGTGTAATTTGTCCCAAGATATTTATTTATTTATTTTTATTTTAATTAAGTAGTTTTTACAAGATTCAATACCCACTGTTCGTTTTGTAGGGGGGGTATGTAAGTTGTAGGCACGCTTCAAAATTTGTAAAGCATTTTTCGATAACTTCGATTTGGGTATTGGTATCATATCTTACTTATGAAGATTTAATGACAATGTAAGTATTTTCAACAAAAGGCACAGTCAGCAGAAAAGCTTTTGTAAAAATGTTTTTCACTTAATTAGAACAGGAAAAAATTTGGCGTCTAGTCCCGTTTATACATCAAATGAAAGATCTAATTTTTTTTATTAATTCTGTATTCAATAGCTAAATTTACCGTTCTTACCTACCGCGTAGAAAAACAACAGGCCAAGCCCTCACATCCCGATAGGAGGCCTAAGCGCAGTAATGGAATATTTAAAAGCTGATGACGAGACAAATCAATATACGGCTGCTGTAGCAATTTTTTTTATTTCACTGTATGCTACGTTGTGCAGTGGAAGGTTGGTTAGGCAGGACTTAAGAATTGCGTCACCTTACCGCTGCCTACCCCTGGATATCCTGGCGACCTCTTTCTGCACGCTGCTGATTGCATGTATGTGTATAGTAGTGATCTGTTAAAAACATGCCGATAAAAACTTAACTCATGAACATCACGAACGCCTTACCCGTAAATTTTTATACGTCTTCTAAGTTATTATCCATAAACCTGCTATACGGAAACTGAAAAATTTAAAACTTAAACACTATTTTATAGCGTCTTCCTGAAACTAGGACGAGAATACACTGAGAAGCAAAAATAAGGAGTCACTTCTCATACAATATTCTATGGGGAGTGACCCATTATTTTTGCTTGTCAGTATAGAACATGAGAGCGGATCTATATCGGATGGTCGAATAATTGTATGGTCTAATTTAATGTTTGGTCGAATGATCGTTTGGTTTAGACTGAATTTATACTGAAACCATAGACTTCTCAGCAAAATCATGAAATTAACCTAACCCAACCCAACCTATTCTACAAAACCTATACCTATACAATAATTTTTAAAATACTTTCAATTTCAGTTGGAGAAATTTTAGACCTAACGATCAAAAAACATGATCATCCTCAACCGAAAAACTGGCCTAGATATCTTTAAAAAAGTCGGCTTATAACAGATTTTTAAAGGAAAGCTGTGATAGCCTAGTGGTTTCTCAAATAGAAGCAAATCCAGGAATTCTCAGAGGTTCGCTTAAGACGTTTGTGCGACAAGAAACTTACACTCAGCGTGCTACCTGCCTGATATCTCTCAGCCTAGCCTCAATCCCTTTATTTGAGCACTCTTTGTTATTCTTCGCCAAGACACTCAGTCTTGGGTCGTCTCGTTTGTTGTGTTTGCATCTTGCACGTCTTTATTTACAGCAGCCATTCACGTGAGTCGGGGTCTTCCTCGTCTTTTTGGTGATGTATTCCGGTGACCGGCGCATTACATAACCGGCATCTGAGTCGGCTTTCTACCAGCTTTTCTGGGATGGCTTTGTTCCAGTAACGTTACGCTACCTGCCCATCTCAGCGTTCTCATTTCAGCGGCATGTAATCTGTCCTATTATTGTTTTTTGTGGGGTCAGCGTTCGGAACCTTATTTCATGGCTGGCCTTTCAGCGGTCTTATAGTCTTTGTCCTTAATGTACACTGGCATCGCATTGTCGCATAGCTCTCTCCACTTGACCCAGCCCGCATTTATTCGGTGCGTGATGTCGGCGTCAATAGTACCGGTCTACCTGCCTGACAAGAATTTTCCACAAACTTTAGACGTTTACGCAAACGCTTTTGAGGCATTTTAGCGTCAAAAACATACAAGTACACCAGACTCAGAAGCGTTTTCCCAAAACGTGAATTTGAAGGCATGCGCGGCCAGCACGAGAGATGTTTGTTCTAGAAAGAGATGGGTAGTCTATCTCGCGCTTGACATATTATAACGTCTGCTGCAACAAAGATTTTCAGATAATTAATATTCCAGGTAATACAGATAAAGACTCAATGACACCAGTTGCTGAACGGAAAGTTCCATCAGCTCAAGAATTGACAAAGTCTTTTAAGTAGTTTGGAAGACTAACACAAAGCGCACTATTTCCTGGAATACTTCCTGTAAGCGACAGAATCCGGGAGCGGGGGCGGCCCACAATTACAAGGGAGCTGAGGATTTCATTGCCAAATATTTTCCTTTATCCGTTAGGGTGCGGTGCGAGTGAAAAAAGTGCGGAGAGAAACTCAGTAAAGAAAAGTTGTCTTCGAGGAATTACCTGACCTCAATTTGCTTACGTCCAATTTTACTAATTACGTAGATACACAAGTTAGACAGTAATTACAATTGTAATTTAACTTTGGCACGCTAGTCTTCTAAGTCACTAAATGTCTTGTTATGTTATCAAGGAGATCGAATTGACATGCAAATTTCCGCACTACGGTTATTGCAAGCAAAGACGACAAAGAAAAGACACTGAAAAGTTCAAGTTTCATGTTAACTTGTCAGATTATTTGCAACCTTAGAATCTTTAGGTCTTGTTAACTTAGGTTCTGTCTACCCCGTAAGAGATAAGATGTGATCTGAGTGTGTGTGTTAGAATATTTGCACCGAAATATCATCGTAACACAAAAATTATCATTCTGAAAACTAGAAATAAGGAGTTCAATGAGTTTAATGGTCAGCGTCTGGGGTCGATGCCTGTGACAAAAAATCTTTACTACATTTATTTATCCTGCGTTTTAGTTCAGTTTCCTTTAAGTTTAATTGTCTTTACTTATTATCCTTATTGTCTTTTGTATAAGTATTTTAAGTATCATCTGCTGTGTAAAGGCCTCTTCATTTTCACGCCACTGCCCGGTCCCGCGCCAGTCTCATCCACAGTTTTCCAGCCGAATGACAGATGTCATCTGACCAACAGGCTGATGGTCTGCCCACTGACCTTCGACCCAGTAAGAATTATACAATACTTTTATGTGTGAAGGTGTGTGTATATGTATGTATTATTTTATTTCATTTATTTAGCTATGTATTATATTCATGTTAGTATTGTTGTTTCTATTAACCGTGCGTTTTTCCTCTCTATTTGTTTCCGCCGTCTACTTAAACTGTCTCCAACTTATTTCTTTCTCTTATTGGTTATCTAAGGATCGCTATTAAGCGATAAGACCGCCATTGTCTACCTTGTTATTTGTTTCTGTATTGTGTTGTATCCTTTGTTTTATTTACTTATTTATTAGTCTCAGTGATTTCTTTAGCACGGATCAGATGATCAATATTATTCTGTGATCCACGTATCGCGATCCATACCACGAAATATTTATCCGTATCACAGTGAAACCGGTTGTTTTGAAATCAACGACCCTATATTCACTGACTTCGTGTATTGAGCGCCTAATCCATGGCATTGGATTCTCTCTTTTCCCTTAAACCGCCCCCTTAGGCTTTCCCCCAGTCTTCATTATTGAAAGGTCGCAATATAGCTTCCCCCCTGTCGCACCCCTTAATTAGGACATCTGTTGTGATATTACGTCGAAAAGGTGTGTGTCCGACTCAAGAGAAATTCGGTCGCTTAAGTCGTACCTATATTGATTTTCAAGTGTTTTATTGAATCAGGCGTTGCTTTGCGGAGGTCCATTTCAATGAACAAAAAATTTACCTTGCTACTCCGCTACTCACGTGCAAGATAACCAGGCCTGTGTGAAATATATATGTTTCTCATGCAATCCCTCCCTCCACTACTGCCAATAAAACACACATAAATCCCACAATTTAATTATCCCTTACACCACACAGACACTGACACGTTTCGATCCCTCTACGGGATCATTATCAGAGTTTAATGAGCACAACTGTTACACATGCAAAATGATTTTCAAGTGCGTGAAATAAGTAATTGTACATACATAAAATCAGGTCTTTATACCTTACAGGGTAGACGGAGCCAAAGGTAACAAAAAGGCCACGTTTGGCATGATTGTGGGCGTACCTATAGGTGGAAAAGGAAATCAAAATAGTGATGAGTTGCTAGCCACATCGCCTCTAACATGATTCCTATGATTACGAGAAGTAATTGTGTCATTTTTATTTTGTTGTAACCATGCTAAAACTGGGCCTTTAAGTCTTGTTACCTTAGGCTTTGTCTACCCCGTAAGGGATGAACCTTTTGATTTTGTTGTACCTACATTTAACTTTGTCTGCGATTTAGACTTTTTTGGGTTTTCTACACTTAAATAATTACGAGCGGTATTGATCCTGATAGGAGAAAAAAGCGTTCCAAAATTGCCTTTTCCATTTCGTTTCTTTATGCATACCTACAAGTTTGTACGGTTGTAATGGATACTGAAATTAATTAAAACGAAAACGTGTTCGAAATACTTAAACATACGTAGCAAGTTATTACAAAATAAGGGTTTTCATGATTATAATAATGTTTTTCAATAAAGTTTTCATGAAACTTTTGACGCTACTAAAAACGCAAATTTCCCTGTGAAATGTCGGGGGAGCACAAAATAGGGAATCAGATGTTAACAAAAAATACAGATCCGTTTCAAAAGACACAGATCAAACGTTTCAGAACAAAGTTCAATTTGTACGTTTCAATAATTCAGATTCGCAGGAGTTTTCATTTAACACGATATCAAATGAAAAGGCAAATAATTCGTTCGTTGAAAGTTTACGATACCTTGGGGGCTACACCAAAATTGTAATTTCGAAGTTCGTATCATACCGTCCCTTTCACTCTAAATTAATGACTAATTAGTGAGAGTGGGACGGAGGATGACTTGTATTTAACGTGATGCGACTTAAAGCATTCCGTGTCCTCGTAACCTTAGTCTGAGTTAGACTGTTCGACTCAGTTTTGTGAAAGATGAGCTCTGCTCTGCTCTGTAATGAGTGGCAAAATGATTTACATTAGTTCATTATACTTTTCTTTGTTCGTCTCTTCTCTTGTCTTTTCTCTTTCTTCCGTTTTCTCTTCAGTTTCTATCATCGACATCGTAATCGCTGGAACATATGCACCGGACATAAGTCTTCCTTAAGGATTTCCACAACCCACGATCGATTTTGAGCTACCCGCAGCCAATGCCTTCCCTAAACTTTTATCGGTATCTTTACTCACAATACCAAATGAACTGCCGATATAGTAAAGGCTAAGAATTAAATGCCTCTTATGTCGTGCCGTGCCGTGTAAGGCACTTGGCGAGACGGAACGACGACAGATGGTCGAAGGCGGTCACAGAGTGGTGGCCACGACTGGATCGAAGGTCAGTAGGCAGACCATCAGCCCGTTGGTCAGATGACATCTGTCATTTGCCTGGAAAACTGTGGATGAGACTGGCACGGGACCGGGCAAAGTGTCGTGAAAATAAAGAGGCCTTTGGGCATGTGGGCTGATTAGATGTTTTAATTTCTGGCAGTTTCTTGAGCAAGCTCTGCGTTTTGGCGGTAAGATTAGTGAGATAGTGGTCCAGACAAACTCTGCTCAAGGTCCTACCTCTTGCATGCATGGGCACTCTGTCCACAGCCACTTCAGGGTATGGAATTTTCAAAGCTATGTCGCCTACTTTAGTTCTTCGACGGAACTCCTCATTTTTGGCCCTGTCTCGGCCAGATACTCCGAGTACGACTTTTCCACCTTAAGCTCTCTCAAAAGTTAATCATCTTATCTCCAAATTTTTATCTTTTTACAATACACGCGGTCATAATTCCCGTGTATCTTTTCTTTCCCCATATGAGAAAACGAGACACCAAACTAATTACGCCCCAAGATTCGTATATCACATGATAATTAACAGTACAACCCTTGGGCTTGCATAAATTATAAATAGCAACCTTACATTCACAGAGGTAAGACTAAAATTCCTTCGGCGTGGAAATAAACACGATTTACAGTGCTTCTGTCCTTTACATCTTATCTACCACTTTAACTTTGCAGTGAGAGAAGGTCTTTTGTCTGTACATTTAAGGTTGAGTACTGATTGTTTAGTGTGTGTACGGGCGGAATGTTCTGGAAGGAATGAGGTGTACTATCCTAATATTGACAGTAGACTTAGGAAATGTGTCCACACGAGGTGTTGGTGTTTATTTGACGAGCAATAGAAATAGCAATAAGATGGGAACAGATACTGGTGAGAACTGTGCATATAAATGTCAGACATATGTCTGTACGTTTGAAAATTATAAAAAGTACCTTCAGCATCGGAATATTTTGGAGATATTTTTTCCACCTCCACGCCCACAATCATGCTAAACGTGGCCTTTAGGTCTTGTTACCCTGGGCTCTGTCTACCCCGTTAGGGATAAAGACATGATTTATGTGTGTGTGTGTGTGTGTGTGTGTGTGTGTGTGTGTGGTTTTGTAGGTAGGTACTGCCATTGGGTAGTACCTACAAAACCGACTGTAATGGAGATCCTACCTAGGTCCAGCACTGGACGTACTTCGGATGATACATACATACACACATATACCACGTCTTTATCCCTTACGGGGTAGACAGAGCCTAAGGTAACAAGACCTTAAGGCCACATTTAGCATGATTAAGGGCTAGCCGCATCGCCTATAACATGATTCCTAAGACTTCCGCCTATTCCCTCGATGGGCTTTTGCCATCTGCGCGGGAAGAGAAGCAACTGGCACCAGCATGGAAGAATTTCTGATGATACCGATGAATTGTTAATGAAAAAGTTGACGTAAATGAATTGTATGATTACGTTAAGCATACTGGTAGAAATATGCGTACGCGACGCACGATAGTAGGTTAAGAAAGAGGTATGCTTTTCCACATGGACGGTAGTAAAGGCAGAGTGGCGGTAAAACGTTAGTATGAAATAAAAGGAAATCTGTCGAAAGACTGTTTGCGCTTTGAATTATGTTAAGCCTTTTGTACAAATAGAAAATGTTATTGTGTGTTCAGTTGCTCTCAGATATCGGGTGCCCAAAAATATCTCAACATGTTGTGACATCCTTTACAATAGCGGTTATTTACCTTGTTTCTTATAGAGGTAATATTTCCAAGTCCGAAAATATTGTTAATTATTATTCGAACCAAAAAAATGTGTTTTTTTTAAGTATAAAGAAGAGGCAAACCAGTAAGTGGGTCACCTTATGGTAAGTGATCACCATCACCCATGTTCACCGCAACAGCAAAAGCATTGCAGATGCGTTGCCAGCGCGTAAAGAGCTAAGGAAAAAAAATGTGACTGCAATTTCACCGGTCGTCTTACTCACCTCACAGTAACACCGCAGCGCAAGCACTGCTGCTTGGCGGCAGGATTTGTGAGTTACATAGTAGTAGCGATTTGGACGGAACTTGCACTTGAATGTTTTGAATTATCTCTTGTGCGGTTTTAGACAGATAATTCGGAGTTATAATAGGTAACGCATAATTTTAAAAAATGCCAGTTTCTGTCTCAATATCATCAAATGGGAGATATTCACGAAATATTAAGCATTCACCACTTCATTTCCACTTCACTGCGACTTCAAACATTATCATAAATTAATAAGAATCGTGGAGAATATCGGGCAGGGCTGTTTGTGTGAACGACAACGAGACGAACACTATACGACACGACACGATTACAAATTAATTTAAATAATAAAATGTACGAAAATGAGAGGAAAGAAAGCGTTGGGAGAGGAAGACCTTTTTTATTTGGTGTGGAAAATGCGCCTTATGCATCCGCCCGGTACGAGGTTACCGGGGGTATGTGGGGCCCTCCCGCGACGGCAGGCATGCCCACTAGAAACCACAGATTCCCTATTCAGTCGTATGTGAGGCGTTACGGGAGCACCCGGTGTCACTGCGACGCCCCACAACCACCCCGAGGTTCCCTCTTCGCGGCACCTGTGCAATGCAGGTTTGGGAAATCCCGGGGAGAGAAAGACCTAGACGGACGTACCAGGACCAAATAGGAGACGTTTTGAAAAAGGCCAGGTGCCTTGCCAAAACGTCACAACGCGATTCAATTCCAATTCAGTTTACGTTTGCTCGCGCTGTCAGATCCATACTAAAAATGACAGCTAAAACCTGAACTGAGTCGGAATTGAATCGCTACCTGCTGCACTACCTGCTAAAACATTTCAGAACAATTTTAAGACAGACAGACACACATAAATCACGTCTTTATCCCTTACGGGGTAGACAGAGCCTCAGGTAACAAAACCTAAAGGCCACGTTTAGCATAATTGTGGGCGCACCTATAGGCGGAAAGGGGAATCAAAATAGTGATGGGTTGCTAGCCGCATCGCCTATAACGTGATTCCTAAGATTTTCCTCTGTGGGCTATTACTGCGCGGGAAAAGAAGCAACTGGAACATTCCGTTTTTGTTCACACCAGCATGGAAGTAACAATTTTATGAGACCTGAATATCTCTGCATATATACGTTTCCTCTATCCATTTTGTATTCCACTTTCTATTAAAAACAATCCTAATTGGATAATTAAATACGTGTGTTCAAAACTCAGCTTTGATGACACCTTAAGCATCGCAACATGTAAAGGGCCCTCTTAATTCCACAGTTTAAGCCCCATTCATTTTCAATGGCCCTCAATTGTACATCAAAATGAATCTTAGATTTATTCCGAACAGTAATTATTAACTCAAAGGGAATCAGAAATGTCTCGTGATTCATCAGACTAACGTTTGTACGTTCTATGAAGGTTAGTTGGCCCAAAGGTTCGGTCCCTTGCGACGAAAATTAACAAAATGGACCCGTGTTTAAATCGGCGAAGTTAATTTGCTGGAACATCGGGCTGGTTGGACAAATGGATGTTGGAGTGGTTTAGATTTGCGATTGGCGTAAGTTTCCATCAAATCTCCGATGATAAGGTATTGATAAAGTTTAGCAAGTCGCTTTAATCGACGTAAATACAGTGTTGCTGGTGGAATTATGGATGCCCTAGGCACGGTGCCTAGGGTTATGTAGGACTCCCCCCGAAAGGGTATACCCAAACTAAAAACTCTCCGGCATTGCCTCAATCCGGTGTGATGGGGACGCCGTGGGATGCCACTAGGGTTTCACCACAAACGCCCCCCTGGTGGCAGGACCGCGCCAAGAAGAGGAGGGTCCGTACACTGAGCCCTTAGACAATGAGGCCGTGCAATACAGGTAGGTAATGCCCCGTTACCGTTCCCACTGGCCTCAAGGGATCGGGCGAGAGGTAGACAGAGCCTAAGGTAACATAGGCGTATAGGTGGAAAGGGGGAATCAAATAGTGATGAGTTGCTTGCCGCATCGCCTATAACATTATTCCTAAGATTTTCGCTGATGCCCTCAACAGGCTTTTACCACGCGGGAAGAGAAGCAACTGGTACATTCTATGTTTTTTCTTTACTCCCATATCAGCATGGCAGCTTTTAGAACTTATGAGGATTGCTCAATCAAAGTAACGCAAGCTCATGCCGAAATAGTCTAGAACAATAAAATTCTACTCATCAACTTCTGTGCTGGTCTGGGAGCAAAGAAAAAACATAGACTGTGCCAGCAAGCAATCAATTTCAGAGCCATAAACCTTGAGGAAGCCGGCTCCGACCAACGCTGTGTAGAGTCCGTGTGTAGAGTCTTTTAGCCACTGCCGCCGCTTAAATGTCTACACCCGCGAAGACTATCCGTGATGTTATGTACACTAATTACACTATTACACCAAACATTACACATTAATTAATATTTACAATAGTTTATACATAAGACCGACCGTGCACCGACAATTTAGAAAACAAGTGACAGCCGCTTTATTGTTCTTTTTATTCGGTGCCGCGGCGCGTGGCAATGGACTAACGCCAGCCAGCCACCAACAGCCAAAAAGGTTGAAAACTCTAAAAATTGATTATTTAAAATGCTTGCATAACTGTAACGCACAAACACGGTTACACCTCGCAGATGAGGCTTTGATAATCTCGCCGTCCCTCACTAACATCCAAAATGACCTTAATTATTACTCACTGAACCCACTTCCCAAGCTATTGTGTGTGTTAATGTAGTCCCCATAATATTATGTATGTATTTATGTGCGGTGTGATGTGATAATAGTGTTCTATCACCATTAAAAGCGGCAGTGTGTGATTAAGAGTGAATCCGTGATGCTTGGGCTATTCCGTACTCGAGTGGTCTCAACTGCTGAAATTAAGTAAGTAAATGCTTTATTGTACAAATATAAAGAAACAGATACAATTCACAAAAAATAGCATTAATATATGCATAAAGGCGAATCCCTATAAGGGATTTCTACCAGTTAACCTTTGAGTTGATGATTAGATGCTGATTTATAAAGAAGAATAGCTTTTTCATGTGATAAAGTGTATTTCTTGGTCTGGGAGTAGAAAAAAGGATAGATGTATCAGTTGCTTCTCTTCTCACGCTGGTAAACGCCCACCGAGGGAGTGGGCGAAAATCTTAGGAGTCTAATTTAGGTGATGCGGCTGGCAACCCATCACTATTTTGATTCCCTCCACCTATTCGCCCACAATCAAGATAAACGTGGCCTTTAGATCTTAGGCTCTATCGCGTAGGGAATAAAAACGTGATTTATGTATGTATATATCAGTGGCGTGGCGTCAAGTATATCAGAAGGCAAGCTGAAGGGAATTTTACTAGCCTTTTCCTGTAATTCTGCACAATAAAAGTGCCCAACTACCTTAAAACAGGCAAGCCGGTGGGAATCGAGTACTATGGCCACGCCACTGGTATGTATAAAGTGTAAAGAAGATGTTTCAAAATTATTCTAGATGTCAGAAGGTTATTGGGCTAGTTTGATCAAATGTTTCTGTAATATGTTTGCTAGATTTTTAGTCGTGTTTGATCTTCAAAGTGAATTGCGTCAAAGGCGGTACTTAACCAAATCAATCAAAAATACAAATGAAAACTCTGTGTAAGGCTTTCAGTCAAATTAGCCTAAGAACCTGCTAAAATATTCTGACACTTGAAAACACCTTTTGTGTGTATTTCACTTAAATAACTCGGCCGCTTGAATTAAATAACCTAACCTAAAAAATTTATTTTAGATACAACCTTTTTTGCTGACTGTACTTGCACTGTCATCCGTCCTAAGTGGACCAAATATAAAGTCAATCGGACCAACCGTTGAAGAGTTCCCTCCTGCGGAGACGATGACGCTGAACCACCGAATTCTACTACCATAAAAATGTATTGTCATCCGATTTCCACAAGTACACAACATTTTTGCTCAATCGGTTGAAGATATTTGCTTCAAAATTGAGCCGCAACATTTCACACGGACAAACATACTTGTAATAAAAAAAATAGCTAAAGAAGCTGTTGATGCCACGCTGCTTTCGTGTGGTCCCTTGTCGTGGTCGTTCACTTTTGAAAGAATAGTCATGGTCACGAGGGTAGTCTGATATTACGGTTGCTTCCTTTGCAGTCGCGTGAGAGCCAACATTGGGGGCGGCAGACGTAAGCTTGCCTTCGGAATCCAAAAGCTTATTGGTTACTTACTTGACATAAAACTTCAATTTTTTTTTCCTCTTCGACATTTTAGATATCTCCAATTAATTCATTTGACGGTGGAGGCGTTGTACACCTCCACTGAACTTAAATAATTTCTATTGTTTTTTTTTCTTTTTCTTTTTTTACATAACTAATTTGTTTTACTTTGACTAGTAGAGACTTTATACATTTGTACCTACTATAGACTAATATAATTTAAGGCTCGGTGACCTTATAAATTCCTTTTATAAATGTATTTATGTAGAATTTAAGTATTGTAGTAGCTTAATGTATTTTATTTTGAAAAAATGACTTTCTACCAAGTTTCTTGCGGCGCATTCTTCTTGGCAATGATGGTCTTTCCGAATGCGCTGGTAGTTTCAAAAAATACATTTAAAGAGCCCTTGGTGGCCAATTTGCAAAAATCAATTTGGAATCTTGGAATTTTGGATTTTTTGATTGAAAATGAAAATGAAAATGAAAATTTATTTTTGCAAATTGGCCGCCAGGGGCTCTTTTACATGTCTTTTTGAAACTACCAGCACATTCGGAAAGACCATCATTGCCAAGAAGAATGCGCCGCAAGAAACTTGGCAGAAAGTCATTTTTTCGAAATAAAATACAAATAAAATACAGAATACTTAAGTTCTACTTAAATTAAATACATTTATAAAAGGGATGTATAAGGTCCCCGAGTCTTAAACTATATTAATCTATAAATAGTAGAGATGTATAAAGTCTCTACTGGTCAAAAAATAAAAAACAAAGAAAAGAAAATAATAACAATAAGTTCAGTGGAGGTGTAAAACGCCTCTACCGTCAAATAAATTAATTGGAGATGTCTCCAATGTCGCAAGAAAAAAAAAAATATAAAACAAAATTATGAAATATACATTTCATGTCAAGTAAGTAACCAATAAGCTTTTGGATTCCGAAGGCAAGCTTGCGTCTGCCGCCCCCAATGTTGGCTTCCACGCACTCATGTCCTGCTCTGAAAGCAGAGCGGTACCGAGGGCATGTCTCGCTTCCGTCCCCACAAGCACACTATGGGAACGTTTTAGGAACTTCGACGTCGTTAGCCTGCAACTAAACAGTAAAAGAAAAAAAAAAATGAAACCGGAAATCCATAAGCTTAACAATATACCTACCCAATACCTAGCTTAATGCACATACGACATAGCAATATTTACGTCATTGTAAACAATAATAATTATGAAAAATAGAATAAATATTTAAATAAACAATTACATTCTTACATTACATTCTCATTAGATTCTTTCTGCACTCGTCTCTATTGGCCGTGTAGCGAGTGTACACTGTCGCAGTGTTTTGATTTTCAATATTTCATTTATTTCTGACTCGAGTTCAGAACAGACCGCTTTCTTCGGCCACCTTATCTAATAATCTTGATAAGTTAGGAACATAGTAAATTAAAACCAAAATAGTGATACTTAACAACCGTGAAAATTTGTAGGCGCCTCAAATGGACTCATTAAACACACTCGAGACAAATGTGTTGATATTATAATTTGCATATTATTATTAATTAGCCTGATTTAACGTCCCAAACAGATTTAGAAATCTTCATGAATAAGTTTCACGTCAGAATGTTTGCTGCTAGCTTGATCTGTACTTTAAGATTTTTCTACTTTTATTGCATTAACATATAATTTTGCACGTGCGTCTCTATCTAAAGACCAGTAGGCTTATTGTCTAACTCGTTGGCAGCTAGCTGATTCTGATGCCAATTGTCAGCCCATACCTACATGCTGTCAAAATGAACACGATGGCGATTGCGAGCGAGTTAGGCAATATGCCTACTGATCAATGGGGATTGAAAATAGCCATTGCAAGAGTTACAAAAGAACCACTTATAAAGGGTCTCAAACCAATTCCATTTTCTTTTTTATTACACAAATTCATTTTTAATGCTAGCTACCGCAGTGAAAATGGCGGTTGAAGGCCCTTCTACACCTGTGCCTATGACTCCAGCAACGGACAAAGCGAAAGCACTCACCGAACAACTCGCTCGTATAATGTAATTATTCGGCTATTATGCGCCGAGATCGGATCTACATCCGTCGGGGGTCAGTAAAAATGTCATCGGCGCGTCGGTGCTTAATTAGTAGCCGACATGGCAGCTATTGTGTATGGATATGTAAAAATGTAGTTGTAAAAGGCACTTAATTCGGTGTCTTATTAATTGAGGGCGAAAGCACTCGTAGCACAGGTCGCAAGCGCGGTACACCGAATGGCGTTAGCGGGAAAAAACCCGCGTGTTATTGGCCCCAAATACTATGAGCCTACCCTCCGATCTTAAAAATTATCAAAATGACGATACATTTGAGCGTCGACTGAGAGTCCTTTTGTTAAAAAAATACATTTTATTCTGTAAACGAGTTTCTGGATATGACATTTTGATTTATTTATTTAATTGCATTGTTTATTCCATTCATTTCGAGATAATATTTAATTTACCCTTTATTATACATATTTCATTATTTACTAGTGCCGATCCCTAGCGGAGAATTATTTTAATTGTACCTAATTGTTTTTGATTTGGACATTTTTGTAAGATTCAATTGATTTGTAGTATTTAATTTAATTTTTACTGTTGACGATTTCAATCTAAATTATCCTAACTTGACAATGTACAATTTATCTAATCTAATCTAATTGGCATTGTTCATTTTTTTTAAGCTGTGCCTTTAACACCTTTATTTGATAAAATGGACTATTTCAAGCAAGTAATTTGAATATTATGCTTTTACGTAGCTTTGTTAATTAATAATAAATATTTTTTCGCTGTTTGATAATTCGTGAATTTAGACAGAATCCCAATCGCCTTCGTTCGGTTGGCTATAAAAAAAAACGGCTTTGTCTATGGTTTTTGTCGATTTGACAGTGACACGTGACAGTTGCCTTAGCTAAACTTTTTTTTTAATTTTTGTGGCAAACATTCGATGCTGGATTCTGTCTAAAAACCGGGTCGTTCGGTCAAACAAAGGTTCAAAGTACTTTTACAAAAATATCTGCAATCATAAAGTATTTTTGAAATCGGACAAGATAAATCGGATAAATGATGGTTTTCCTCGAAATGGTTTTCGAATTGGAGCATACTAAAAAAAATGAACAATGCCAATTGTCGTATTTATGGTCAGAAGGCGAAGAAGTGTCTTGAACATCGAGTAACGTAGTTTCTAAATATATTCACCATCAGCCAGAAGACGTCCACTATTGAACAAAGATCTCCTCCTTGGTCGGATTCTGTGCGTCTTTGTGATTCTATGGAAGAGTACCCTAAAGGGGCGTTACACTAACCGGTTTGTGACTATAAACCACTAACGTAACGTGCGGTAATACTAATTACGGTGATAATTAATGCGGACATTTTAAGATCTTATCACCGGTAGTTGAAGGCAAAAAACCCTTTTTGTGTTACCTGTCATTCGGTCAAAATTGTTGAGTTCACCGGTTGTCTGAAAGTGATAGCTATTTGCGATAAGGTCGCCGTGTAGCTAGGAAACGAAGTTTATAAATATTATAATTCGATGATAAAAAGAGGATTTTGAAGAGGTTGTTTTTTGTGTTTTTTCGATAGTTTTCATAAGAAGCTCGTAAACTACACAGTTAACTTGTTATTCTAAGATTAATCTGTTTTTTTCCGCTCGTTCCAAGACTACCCACCCAAGGAAATTTCACAAAATCCGCTTATACTCTTTGTTTATATTATAAGAAACCTCTAAGCAAAATTTCAGTTTCCTAAGTTCAAGGATTCGGGCAGGGCATGAATGACTAGGTCAGTCAGTCAGGGCCTTTCTTTTTCCATAATAGAATGGGCATAGAATACATACTTTTTTGTAACATACAAAAATCACGGCTTTACCCCTAACGGGGTAGACAGAGCCTATGGTAACAAGACCTAAAGGCCGTGTTTAGAATGATTGTGGGCGTATAGGTGGAAAGGGCAATCAAAATAGTGATGGGTTGCTAACCGCATCGCCTATACCTATAACATGATTCCTAAGATTTTTGCTCTTTCCCTCGATGGGCTTTTACCATCTGAGCGGGAAGAGAAGCAACTGGTACATTCTATGTTTTTGTTTACTCCCAGACCAGCATGGAAGTAAACCCTTACATTAATTAATACCAAAAGCTAGCTTTGTTATATGCGCCAATAATAAACACACAAGTAACAAATAAAATTCCACTTTCGTTAATTTTGATCGTAACTCAATAATTTTTAAACACAAACTCCTCAGGAGACGTGAATAGCTAGGGGGCGAAACCAACCCTTTAGTACAAATTATTTTGCCCCTTCATTTAAATTAAATACTTGACAAGCCTCTGTTTATCGAGGCAAATACCAATTCCATCTCAACACCGAAACGTCTTAAGATACCCAATTCAAACGTCTTCTACACCCTTTTCTTTCTACAAAACGTACGAATGCCTTCTACGTCTCCGTAGAATATGGTCGTAAGACGGTTATGACGTGCTGGGGGTTACGTCCTTTTTCTTCGGGAAACGGGAACGCATTTCAAGCATTGAATGTTACTGACAATTGAAAAGGTATTTGAAAATGCGTCGGCATCGAGGAGCTGTTCTAGTTCCACTCAACTTATAATTGCCTATATTGGCTCTGGCTTTGTTTGAGTGTAGTCGTAGACAGTGAATCGAGTTGGTATACTTCAAGTACAAGTTAAAGTTGTGTGTGCGTCTCCTAAGTTTACACAAATTAACAACTGGAGTCAAATTAATATTTCGTCCCTATCAGAGCACATCATTTATCTGTATATATCACTATCACTACATAGTATAAAACAAAGCCGCTTTCTCTGTCCCTATGTCCCTATGTATGCTTATATCTTCAAAACTACGCAACGGATTTTGATGCGGTTTTTTTTAATAGATAGAGTGATTCAAGAGGAAGGTTTTTATGTATAATACGCAAACGAAGTCGCGGGCAGGAGCTAGTATACTATAAATTCAAGCAACAGCAAATTACACGCAGCAGGCAGTCAGAAAAATGTAACCCTTTTCCCACCGCGAATATTAAAATGGAAAAAAATCCGGCAAATTTTATTTACTCCCAAATTTCTAAGTGTATTTTTCCTCCAAAATGAGATTTGATTACGTCAATTGACGAAAGCACCCTTTAATGTTGAAGTCACGTCCACCCCAATCCCCCTATTTCGGGGGATTCAGGGAAAAAACAATAAAATACTGTTCTTTGAAAATTTTATGAGGAAATTAGCACAAAGGCCTAATGGCGATAGATTCGGAATTGAATTATTTTTTTATGAAAGGAAATCTGGTTTGAATGGCGAGGAAACCTGCACCGTTCACGAGACTGGCGTTAGTACAAAATCTATTTATCGCTTCCAATCATTTTGATTCTAACGTAATTGTTTGAATTTCTAGATATTGAGTTGAAACTTTTTATTTCAGACCATAAAAATGTTAGTAAGAATTTTAATCTTACAAACTATGGTTGGTGAAACATGACAAAACTCATAATAGGTACCTAGGTACTAATAGTTTAAGATAAATTATTTAAAAAATGTTGCAATTTTTATTTAATTTAAATTCTTTGATTTTAACTTAACTTTCTTAAATTAACCTTTCGAAATCAGTCCCATAAAATGTGTTTTTTTTAACTGTTAACTTACGTAGGTATCACTACTACCACCATGATGTCACTGAACTGAGATAATTAACGGATATATAAATGGCATTAATTTGCAATCTAAAAATAAAAAATGATCTTCTTTTTCTAATATGGCCCCATCGATTGATGCTATGATTTCGCCAATGTCCAAGTAATAAATATTCAAAAATTTCAAGAGAACAATGTCGGCAATGTTGTACGGTAGAACACGGTCAAAAGACCCCTCCCCCCTGTCGGGCTCTTAGCCAACGGATAATGATATCCCTCCTGCCAGGAAATCATTAACCGATGCCCAGGTTGCACCGGACCAAGCAATGCTCTACCCCTCGAACTGATCCAAAAATTAACCGGAGCTCTTGACCACACTAAATAAAAATTAAATAATTTAGAAGACATCTAAAAATAAAATAAAGAAACAATCATTATCATAAAGTATCAAATCACCATTCGTAACCCGTGCAAAGCCGCGTTTAAAGCTAGTTATAAAATACTTAAATAATTCTGACTTAACCCCTTAGATGTTCGCGTGACAACTCATATTTAAATTTGTAACGCCGACTCAACGCAACGACTTCTAACTAATTTAAAATTGTAAGCCGACATTTGCTATAGCCAGCGTGAAACAATAAGATTGTTATTATGTGTTTTTTAATACCGTAATTGATGTGACTACCCCAGCTACGATTATATAATTAAACCTGGGTTGTCATAATGGGAGGTATTAAAGCAATTTCGTAAAATTTTGTGAAGTGAATCAGTTTTTGTTCCCGTGTTTTCCTGTGCTAGGTATTTTTTTTAATACATTTTATGCAAATACACATTTCAGTTTACATTAAAAGAAAATAATATAATGTTACAGCTACTATCAAATGAATCAAGAATGTTTTTATGTTTACTTTTACGGTTTTACCGTTAGAAAAAAAAAATCTAAACGTCACTGAAAATTAGAACATAGAAAAATCCGAAAAGTAAAGCTATGGCCGGGAATCGAGTCCGGATCCTCGTCATTCCATGACGCGTGCACCCCTACACCACCCATAGCAGGTAATAGCTTTACATTTCAGATTTTTCTGTGTTCTAAATTTGAGTGTCGTTTAGAAATATAATATAATAAAGTATTGTCTACTGAAGAAATCACTGCATCGAAAAAGAACAATATACTTAGGTATTTCTCGCTTTTTGTAAAATAATCTAGTGAAAGATAACATAACATGCCCACAGTAAAAAAATAACAGTTTCTTTTTCAAATGAAATTCAAATAATGCAAATCCTTTAATTGCCAATGCTTGTAACTTCAAGTGAAAATAGACGCCTGAATTTAAAAGGGAACAAAAACTGCAACGAGTTAAATAGGTCAATTATCAATTAAAATTGGTAATTAGAATTCTCATTCAACGCCTCGGCAGTTGCAGGGTTGACGGCAATTTATTACCGAACCTTGGTGCCGACTTATTTTTTATCTATAGGGTTCCTTACACTAAAAAGTACGTCAATTATAACAGTTTTTACTGGGTTTAATTATAACGTAACCTTCTACCGCCTACTGTTCTAAATAAAGGGCAACTGTCAAAATAACTAAGACACTAGATTTGAAATTCAACAACTAAAATTTGACTTTGGGCAGGAGGTTAAACATTAAACTATTATGTTCAATGTTTTGCCAGTTTATTCTGAGTATCTTATACTGACGGTGTAGTATATGTTATCATCGTATCAAACGTCCCAAAAGCCCATCAAGGGATTGGGTGAAAATCTTAGGGATCATGTTATATCGACTGCCGCAACGAACAGTATCAAAACTGCATTTTTTCGATTTTTTTTCATTAGGGATTTAGTTTCGCAATTTAATAAGCTATATTATACATGAAACAGAAATTTAAAAATTTTACTCAATAATCAAGTTTTAAATCGAACAAAATCGATATTACACTACAAAAGCAACTAACATCATCAAATTTGTGCTAGCAACCCATCACTGTTTTGATTCCCCTTTCCATCCATACGCCCACGATCATGCTAAACGTGGTCTTTAGGTCTTGTCACCTTAGGCTCTGTCTACCCCGTAAGGGATAAATACGTGATTTATGTATGTATGTATCAAACATGTTATTGAGGCATTTACGGAAACGCTTTTGAGACGTTTCTTGTGTCACAAACTTACACTAGAACTTAAAAAAACCTTCTTTAAAATAAACTTTAAATAATCACTACATAGTATAGAACAAAGTCGCTGTCGCTGTCTGTCCGTCCCTATGTATGCTTAAAAAAAGTACGCAACTGATTTTGAAGCCGTTTCTTTAATAGATAGAGCGATTCAAGAGGAAGGTTTATATGTATAACTCTACGCAGACGAAGTCGCGGGCAGAAGTATAAGTAATAGACATCATGGAACACTAAACACCAATTGTCCTAGTCCCAAACTAAGCACGCGGCGTCGGACACAGCACAGCACACGCTGGAGCTGTGCCCCGCCTGGTCCGAGCAGCGCCGCACCCTGGTGGCGACTATCGGCGGCGACCTCTCACTTCCCGGTGTAGTGTACGCCATGGTCGGGAGTGAGGGGTCCTGGGAGGCCGTCGCCTCCTTCTGCGAAGACGTGATGTCGCAGAAGGAGGAGAGGGAGCGGGAGCGCGAGAACGACCCCCTCGCGCCCCTGCTCCGGCGCAGACGAACGGGAAGGAGGCGGCGGCAGTTTGCTGCTGCCCTTCCCTAGTGGTGCCTGCTGGCGGGGGATGGGGATCCCCTGCTAGCGTGTAGAGGCCCACGAGTCTAGGGGGGGGCCAAGTATTCCCGGCCCCCCCCTCTTTGGCGCGGGAGCCCCGGCGTTCAGGCTGGGGCGGCCGGCGGGGCGTGCGTGGTGACACCTTTATCCTCCCACGGCGCCCCTCCAATGGCAGAGAGGGAATACCGGCGGTTTTTTAGTGGGTAGGCCTCCTCCGCTTCCCCCTGCTCGGGGGGGGGGGGGCGGGGAGGAGAGTCCCACATAACTTCCGCGCCGTCCCCACGGCGCGGTCGTATGCGAAACGCATTTTTCCGCCGCAAAAAAAAAAAAAAAAAGTCCCAAACTAAGCAAAGCTTAGCCCTCGTGGTAAGTAATAGCCCGAGCTTCATTGTGAGAGGAGGCCTGTGCTCAGTAGTGGGACGTAGATAGACTCGAGATGATGATGGTGAAACAACGGACAAACATATATAAATACATCTAATAAACATCCAGGACCCGGGTACATACTTCATATTCAGCATACAAATGCCCCTACCGGGATTTGGGCCCATAACCTCTAGAAGACTTAAAATTGTCAAAGGAACCACCGGCGAGGCGCCGACTCGCGCTTGACTTTCTTTTTAAATACCTTTGACGGCCTAGCGTTGATTGATGTTGTTGCTAGACTAATTAAATAGTTTGAATATTCCATTGTTTTAGGGGGATATGATTCAGTGATGGGTTAACTGTTAGAAATTGTTTGGTGTAATGTGACTTTTAAACCTACATATAGAGGAGGTCTCTGCCTAGCAGTTGGATGTATATAGGCTGGTGATGATCATCATCTCGAGCCTATAATACGTCGCAATACTGGGCAGAGGCTCTCAGAACGAGAGGGCTATAGTTCCCACGCGTAAATTCCGATAAACTCAGAGTTGCGAGCCAGGGATTTGAACCCACGACCCTCTGTTTAAGCGGCCACAGATGAAACCACTAGGCTACCACGGGAGATGATAGTAATGATGAATCCTACTTTGATTAGTTAACAGAGATAACCCTATTTAAGATGCTTTTGGGCGGGAGGAGTAACGCGTGTTGATAAAATGAGGAATGAACACATCCACGGAACTTTTAAGGTTGCTTGTATCACCGACAAGGTGAGGTACGGACACGTCATGAGACACGAGTACTCGCCGTGGAGGAGGGAAAGCGAGGCCGAGGAAGACCAACTATGACCTGGACACAAACCATAAAGAACGACCAAAAGATCACCAATACGGTATCGGAGACAACCCACGATCGATTGATGTGGCGCAGAAGTACTAGGAGACACTAGTACAGTAGACAGAAGTAGTAGGAGACACTAGAAGGAGGACAAATAAAAATGGGATAAAAGCCAGGACCAAGAGGGAAAAAGAGAGAGAGCGAGGGATAGCCCCATTGATATCTGAGACTCAAGATGTAGGGTGCGAGTCGGGCTACCTCCACGAGTGGTCAAGAGCTGCGGTTCGTTTTTGAATCCATCCGGGGGGAAGAGCAGTGCTTGGTCCGGTGCACCCTGGGAATCGGCTAATGATTTCCCGGCAGTTTCTGAGGGATATCATTGACCGTTGGCTAAGAGCCTAACAGGGTGGAGGGGGTCTTTGTTCATTACCGTACAACCGTTGCCGACATTTTGTCACAATCTTTTTAATTATATTGTTGTTACTTTGACATTGGCGAAGTTGTCGTCGCTATAACGACTTGATACGCCACAAATAAGAAGAAGAAGACTCGAGATATCAGAAATTTTACCAAGAGTGAATCGGGCCTCAAACCTCGCGCTGTTTTTCTTATTAAATCATAATACAACTTCACGTAAAAGCCATTCATATGTAAATTGGCTGGTGTATTGTGTCGGGTAATTACATAGGTTGTACATACATTTAGTTATTATTTCCCTGGTAATGCGACCGCAACAGCGAGTGGGAGTTCCTTCAAGCACATTAGCATCCACATCAAGAATATTTTTGGAAATGACTGTTAAACGGGCCTGTTATTAAATTGCTTTGGAATATACGGAATTGAATTGGTTTTTAGGGGTCTGTAACTCAAAACTGAACACTTGTTCAAACTTGTTGCACACTGGGGTCCGAAGGCCTGTCAGTGTGTGAAGTCTTGACTTGATGTTTTAGGCCATGTAGTTAGCAAACATACATACATACATACCGTCACGCCTCTTTCCCACAGAGGTAAGCAGAGACTACTTTGTTCTACTTGCTACGATCCTGACATACTTCTTTCGCTTCATCCACATTTATCAATCTCTTCACACATGCTTGTCGGTTTCGGGTACTCCTGACCTAATTTTTTTCCAAAACGTCTCCTATTTATGCGGTTAGCTACCCATCACTATTTTGATTCCCCTTTCCACACGCCCACAATCATGCTAAACGTGGCCTTTAGGTCTTGTTGCCTTGGGCTCTGTCTACCCCGTAAGGGATAAAGACGTGATTTATGTATGTATGTATGTTATGTATTTGGTAGTCAGGACTATGAATCAAGAAGAAGGCTCTTGCAATTACATTGAAACAATCGAGCTAACCGAGACTACATAGCTATTTTTAGCATTCGAATTACGGCGTCATCCCTACTAATATCATAAATGCGAACGTAACTTTGCTTGTCTGTCTGTCACGCTTTCACGCCTAAACCACTGAACCAATTTTAATAAAATTTCACAAATCACAAACTCACAAATCACGTCTTCATCCCTTACGGGGTAGACAGAGCCTAAGGCAACAAGACCTACTGGCCACGTTTAGCAAGACTGTGGGGGTATAGTTGGAGAGTGGAATCAAAATAGTGATTGGCTAGCCGCATCGTCAATAACATGATTCCTGCGATTTTAGCCCATTCCCTCGATGGGCTTTTACTATTTGCGCGGAAACTGGTATATTCTATGTTTTTTCTTTGCTCCCAGACCAGGATGGAAGCAAATAATAATTAATGAAATGCAAATGATTAAGCAATTAATGAAATTTTCTACAGAGTTATAGGGTATATAGTTCCAGTTCCTGGGAAGGACATAGGACAGTAGGCTTATTATCTAACTCGCTCGCAATCACCATCGTGTTCATTTTGACAGTTCATGTATGGGCTGACAATTGGCATTCGAATCAGCTAGCTGTCACATTCATACAAGAACTGTCAAAATGAACACGATGGCGATTGCGAGCGAGTTAGGTAATAAGCCTACGGAAAATCGAATAGTTCTCGCGGTATAGCAGAAACGAATTCGCAGCAGACCGCTAGTGTAATTTACAAGTAATATAAAGAAGCACCGTGTTGTGATCAATTTGCTATGTTTTTTACAATTAAGTGAATAACCGATTAACATCCATACAACATTGCATGCAACGCCGTTTCAGATTAATTGTAACTTGATTCAGTTCTACACTTAATTGACAGCCCGTTTTTTGTGCTAGCAAGTGTAACGTTAATTGACGTTTGCATTTAATTGCACATTTGGTGTAACGTAAATCCTAATCCTAATATATGCCAATGTGAGTCTGTATTTGTGTGTTTGTTACTCTTTCAAGCGTTAACTCATCAAGGGATCGTGATAAAATATGGATATATACAGATCTTTAAAACTATGCAACGGATTTTGATGCAGTTTTTTTAATAGATAGAGTGCTACAAAACAAAGGTTTATCATGTATAATTCTACGCAAACGAAGTCGCAGGCAGAAGCTAGTTACACAGTATAAAACAAAGTCTCTTTCCGCTGTCTGTTGATATGCTTAGATCTTTAAAACTACGCAACGGATTTTGATGCGATTTTCTTTAGTAGATAGAGTGTTTCAAGAGGAAGGTTTGTATGTATAATTCTACGCAGACGAAGTCGCAGGCAGAAGCTAGTTAAGTAAAAACATTACCATGCGTATTCACACGACAAAAAAACTTCATTCCAAATGCGCGAGGGAGCAAAATGTAAATTACAAACTTTCCAAAAGCAGGTGTAAACATTTTGGTTCGGTTGGGAACATTGTTTTTTTTGTGAGTAATTAATTTCGTCCTTTATTGGGTTTTTGACACTGTTATTATACCGACGTGGACTGTATTTTTCCGTAATTAAGTTGTTGTAATTTGAATGGAATTTGTATTGTTTGAATTACTGGATGACCATAATCGCTATAGGTGTTTACCAAATCTATAAAAGCTTTATCTGAAATCAATCATGCTAAACGTGGCCTTTCGGTCTTGTTACCTAAGGCTCTGTCTACCCCCGCCGGGAATGTGGGCCGCTGTCTTTTTCAAGACGGGGGCCACGAGGAGACAACCTCTATCAAAAATCCAAGCGGCCCCAGCGGGGGAGGGCAGGACTTCCCAAACCTGCATTGCTGCGGTGCCGCGAAGAGGGAACCCCGGCCCGGGGTGGTGGTGGGGCGTCGCGGTGACACCGAGTGCTCCCGTAACGCCTCACATACGACTGAATAGGGAATCCGTGTGTTTTAGTGGGTATGCCTACCGTCGCGGGAGAGCCCCGCATACCCCCGGTAAACCCGTACCGGGCGGATGCATAAGGCGCATTTCCACACCATAAAAAAAGGCTCTGTCTACCCCGTAAGGGATAAAGACGTGATTTATGTATAGCGGTACGTTCTTGTTAGCAATGGTGGTATTTCCGAAAACTCTGGTACCTAGTACCAAAACGACAAAAAATAACTCCTCGCGGTCTATTTGCAAAATATGCTTGTAAATGTTTTCATGCATCATCATTCCTTCCTAACTAATTATTCTTCTTCTTATTTTAAATGGCCCCATCGATCGACGCGATGCTTTCGCCAATGTCAAAGTAATAAATAAAGTGTTCAAAAGTTTTGTGACAAAATGTCGGCAACGTTGTACGGTAGAACACGGTCAAAAGATCCCCCCCCCCTGTCGGGCTCTTAGCAGGATCTGCCAGGAAATCATTAACCGATGCCCAGGGTGCACTGGACCAAGCGCTGCTCTCCCTCAGACGGATCCAAGAACGAACCGCAGCTCTTGACCACACGCGGTAGCCCTATACTCGCACCCCTTAATTATATTATGTGAATGTTGACAGATAAAATAAGACGAAATATGAAAGTTCCTCTTCAACCCAAAACTAGCTTGAATGTAGCCCATAAATCCATCCATATACGGGGTAGACAGAGCCTAAGGTAACAGGTACCTACAAGCCACATTTAGCAAGATTGTGGGCGTGTAGGTGGAAAATGGAACCGATATAGTGATGGTTTGCTAGCCTCATCGCCTATAACATGATTCCTAAGAATTTCGCCCGTTGCCTCGATGGGCTTTTACCGCGCGGGTAGAGAAGCAATTGTTTTTTCTTTGCTCCCAGACCAGCATGGAAGACGATACAACGAACATATTATTATGTCAAACAAAACACAATCTTACCCGATAAAAATCCGATGTACATAAAACTTTACGTCATAATAATAAAAGAAGTCATATTTCCACCACGGCCGGCGATGACTGGCCAGTCGTAAAGATAAACGCTCTAAAAACGCAGTAAAACCGCCCTAAAATCGCTCTAAAGCTAATGAGGGTTACTCAATCGTCTTCATTTAGTTGAAATAACTGATGCCGTAAATCATTGTTGTAAATCATTTGGTAATGTTCGACAGGGTTTTTTATTCCTTCCACTCAGTTATTAGGGCCAAGTTTTATTTTCGGATTTTGTGGTGTGTTAAGTATAATAAAAATATATTTATGCGGCGAGCAAAGTTTTTAATGTTGCTTACACGTTTAATTTCCGCTCGTGGAACGTAAAAAAATAAGCATTTTTAAATAAATACTTAATTGAATCACGTTCTTAGACAGAGCCTAAGTTGACCTAAAGGCCACATTTAGCTCGATTATGCGGCACGTATAGGAGGAAAGGGGAACCAAAACAGAGATGGGTTGCTAGCCGCATAGCCTATAACATGATATCCCTGAATGGATTTAAATATCTACTAATAATTTAATTGCTGCTGGTCTGGGAGCAAAGGAAAAACATAGAATCTACCAGTTGCTTCTCGTCCCGCGCAGATTCTTAGGAATCCTGTTATAGGCGATGCGGCTAGCAACCCATCACTATTTTGTTTCGTTTTTCCACCTGTACGCCTACAATGATGCTAAATGTGGCCTTTAGGTTTTGTTACCTCAGGCTCTGTCTACCCGTAAGGGATAAAGACGTGATTTATGTATGTATGTATGTAATTTAATTGATAATTTGTTTTTCCGACAATTCCATTTATTTTTCAAAGTCTAACGGAAGAGAGTGCCACTAAACAGGGTATAAAAAAGCTATTTTAAAAGTCTTCCCGGGCCCCAATGGGAGTCCACCTATTGGACTTGTCATAATGTTCGATAATTTGTCTAGAAACTGTTAAAAATGAGAAAGTCCCCATTATGGAGCTTCTGTTTAGATAAGCTAAAACAAACCTATAAAATGTCACACGCCTGCTACGTAGTCAGAGATTATAAACAAACAGACGCGACAATTTGGTGACAACTTAGTTTTTACCAGACTAGGGATAAGTCGTTTCGGCATCGTTTCCGTTTCAGAGCTCCATGCCCCAAGGGAATTCGCATTACTGTCATGATATAGAGAATTATGCAAAAATTATGATTTCTAGGTATGAGGATTTGGATTAGGCGACATAAGTAAGTTCCCCTGATATAATAAATAAATAAATCTATCTAATACCTTTAAACGAGCAATTCTTGTACTTAAATATTTATAACATCTGCGCGGGAAGAGAAGCAACTGGTAAATTCTATGTTTTTTCTTTACTCCCAGACCAGCATGGAGGAAATCGAGAGAATGGGCGAAATTCTTAGGAATCATGTTATAGGTGATGCGGCTAGCAACCCATCACTATTTTGATTTCGCTTTCCAGCTATACGATTCATTAAACTTGATATACAGGGGGTTTCGGGGGCGATAAATCGAGCTAGGTTTAATTTTTTTTAGTGCCGTGAAAAAATACCGAGCAAAGGTCATTCGGGTACCGGTTCTTAATCAAGGAGTGCTCCAACTGATATCCAATCGAGAACTGCAGTATTTCTCGAGAGTCACTTGGATTACTTGGAGTCTTAATATGTTTAAATAAAAGGAAAAAAGTGGTGTTCGTGGCAGAATAACGGATTTACGGAAATCACGTTATAAAATGATAAGAAATATACTGTTATTTATTGATACAAATATTATGCATTTATGTTCAGTTGTGCGTTACATTATAATGGTATGGGCAAAGTCATGCTTGAATGACTATTAAAAACGGAACATATAAATATTGTACACAATTACATATTTATTACATTAATAATAGTTGATCCAAGCCGTACTACCTACCAAGCAACGAATATCCAAATTTATAAAGAAAAAATCATACTAAAATACACGAAACTACTACTCCCAAACTTCAAGAACTAAAAAGCAGTGCTCTCTCCCTTACGAACAAATACATGTGTCAGTAGTCGTACTCAAAATTCCAGGCCTTTGTGATAAGTAAACATACATACATACATACATATTATCATGTCTATATCTCTTACATGGTAGACAGAGCCTAAGGTAACACAAGCTTAAGCCCACGTTTAGCGTGATTAAGGGCATGTAGGTGTAAAGGGAAATCAAAATAGTGATGGGTTAACATGATTCCGAAGACTTTCGCCCATTCCCTCGATGGGCTTTTACCATCTGCGCGGGAGAGAAGCAATTGGTCATTTTATGTGTTTTTTGTTTACTCCCAGACCAGCATAGATAAGATATATAAAGATAAGTAAAGATAGGTAAAAAAGATGTAAAGAGCTTATATAGATGATGACATATGATGTGTACACTCTGTTGATTATTCTTTGGCCTAAGTATATAATGCGTAAACAAACTCCTAACGTTAAAGTTTCGGTGTTAAAAAGTCTATTAACCTATTTTATTTAAAAGTAACTCTGTTTTAATTCCGTTTGCGGACTTGCCAGTTAACTTACCACCTTATGCAACTGGATGAAGGCGTTAATGATGTGAATTTGGTCACAGTTAAAATGTAATACGGGGAGCAAAATTAACGGTATAGTTAAGTGGTTTGTATTGTAACTAGTTTGTGTGTAAAGTATAGAGCACTTACCACTGGAGATGGTGATGGTCATGGGAAATATAGAAAGACTGACAGGTGATAATATTGGGTAACGTGAACAAATCCTTGAAATGTTTGATGATATTTTTCTGTAAATTATTTTATAAACTCTTCAAATACCGTTAAAAATTAAGCTGCTACCATCGTCTTACTCGCTAATATTTCAGCATAGATGGACTTTATTTTGGATGGAAGGAGTATGGAAGGTGTATCACTGAAAGATAGAATAAGAAACAGTATGATAAGGGAACGTGCTGGTGTGAAAGAGGATATAGTGACTAGGATAGATAAAAGTATGCTTAGTTGGTTTGGGCATGTAGAGCGGATGGATGAAAGTAGACTAACTAAACAAATCTATATGGGGAGTGTGAATGGTTACGTTGGGAGGGGAAGGCGAAGAGAGGAGACGTTTTGGAAAAAGGTCAGGTCAGGAGTACCCGAAACCAAAGAGCATGTATGAAGAGATTGATGGCTGTGGATGAAGCGAAAGAAATATGTCAGGATCGTAGCAAGTGGAATAAAGTAGTCTCTGCCTACCCCTGTGGGAAAGAGGCGTGACGGTATATATGTATGTATGTAAGATGGACTTGACAGAAATGAAATAATGACAGAAAAATAAAAATAAAGGTGCGACCATACCGTTGCGTAAATGACGTTGACGGTGCGTTTACGCAACAAAATATATGGAGGAACGGCGAGAAAACGTGACGCGTACGACACGTCACTGCGTATACGCAGCGGTGTGGTTGCTACTTTAATCCGTCTATAAATTTCATAGTAAATTGTATAAATTACGCTTCTTTAGAAATATCAGATTAAATCATTTTTCAGTGTGCTACCTATTTATTTGTATGTTTGAAGTCGGTGCCTCAGGGGGCGTTCAACTATTACGTAAGCGCTAGAGGGGGGCGGGGGGTCTTTGCTTTGCTTATTTTTGATGACATGGGGGGAGGGGGGGGTCGATATGGTGATTACGTCAGCAGCTTCGATTCGAACTGCTGCTCACAAATCAATAAAAAACAGAATCCATTAAAAGAAAAATGCATATAGGTACCAATGATTACGTAAGCATGGGAGGGGGGGGGGGGGGGTAAGAGGTTTGCTTACTTTTGCTGACAAGGGGTAGGGGGGGGGGGGTAAATAATTGTAAAAAAATCTGCTTACGTAATACTTGAATGGCCCCTCAGCACGCGCCACCACCCACGCTCCCATCATAAACATCGTTATGTTTATGTGTGGCATGCGTGGCAAAAGTGGACCTAGTACATCTGCCTACACAGTACCTATCCTATTCTTCCATGCTGGTCTGGGAGTAAAGAAAAAACATAGAATTTACCAGTTGCTTCTCATCTCGCGCAGATGGTAAAAGCACATCGAGGGAATAGGCGAAAGTCTTAGGAGTCACGTTATAGGCGATGCGGCTAGCAACCCATCACTATTTTGATTACCCTTTCCACCTATACGCCCTTAATCATGCTAAACGTGGCCTTAAGGTTTTGTTACCTTAAGCTTTGCCTACCCGTAAGGGATAAAGACGTGATATATGTATGTTTTTTTTTTTTTTTTTTTTTTATGTGAATAGGAAGGCAAAGGGTCACCTGATGGTAAGTGATCACCACTGCCCATAGACACCCGCAACCCCGGAGGGATTGCAGATGCGTTGCCAACCTAGAGGACTAAGATGAAATGCCTCTTGTGCCCGTAATTTCCCCGGCTGTCTTACTCTCCACACCGAAACACAGCAGTGCAAGCACTGCTACTTAGTGGCAGGATTAGCGAGTAAGATGGTGGTAGCGATCCGGACGGACCTTGCACAAGGCCCTACCACCCGCAATGTATGTATGTAGTACCTATTCGGCTTGGAACTATTTGAGCTGAGGAAATGATTCAGGCGGAGTTTCACTTCTCTCGTCGTAAGTGCTCTATGGTTTCAATAGTAGTTCGAATAACTAACGAATTGTACTTAAAGTTTTAACGAAAATGGTTTAGTGTCAGGCGTGATGGTTACTTTTAAGTATAGGCTTACGGATTTTTGTGTTTTTTTTTCAACAGACTTAACAAAAACAGCCAAGAGCGAGTCGGACTCGTACACGAAGGATTCTGTACCGTTATCTATAAAACGCCAAAAAATCATGTCTGTTGTATGGGAGCCCGCTTTAAATATTTATTTTAATTTGTTTTTAGTACATACATATACACAAATCACGTCTTTATCCCTCTCAGGGTAGTCAGAGCCTAAGGTAACAGGTACCTACAGGCCACATTTAGCAAGATTGTGGGCGTATAGGTGGAAAATGGAATCAAAATAGTGATGGGTTGCTAGCAGCATCGTCTATAACATGATTCCTAAGACTTTCGCCCATTTCCTGGGCTTTCACCATCTGCGCGGGTAGAGAAGCAACTGGTGCGTTCTATGTTTTTTTATTTACTCCCAGACTAGCATGGAAGGTATATAAAAATACCGGCATAAAGGTGTATAGACGTTTATTCCTCTGACAGGTGACAATTCGAAATGCGCGCATTCACTATGATGCCAACGCGCGTAGCCTCTCGTCGAGTTTATAATGTGAACAGAATTGTCGTATTGGTGGAACAGGGCTGATGTAAAGTCTATCGTTTCCTCAGACAACCTACGTTGACTGAATACGAAGAGCATGCATCCCGCCCCCAAGTACTCGGAACTTCTGACTTGCAACTTACTTGTTCGCGGATAGTTCTTTGATCGTCATCTGTTCTCGCTTGTCTTTCGCTCCAGCTCTTTTGTAAAAAATGACCGAGAAAGTTCCATGTCTGACTCGAATTTAGTGGTCTTTAGTTAAGTTGATATTGTGAAAGTAGTGAAGTTTTATTTGACGAACAGATAGTCTAGTGGTTCAACCTGACTATGAAGCTTGAGGTCCCGGGTTCCATCCCTTGTCGGGGCAGATATGTGTATAAATAAAATAAATAAATATCTTGGGACAAATTACACCAATTGACCCAGCCCCAAAGTAAGCAAAGCTTGTACTATGGGTACCAGGCAACGGATAAACATACTTATATAATTATTACACATAAACGGATAACTCACGTATAAAAAGTACACGTACGTTATACGTGAGTTATCCGTTTATGTGTAATAATGATTAAGTCTCACGGTAGTTTCATGTTGAAGATACTTATATAATGTAGATAAATACATACAACATCCATGACTCGGGCACAAACATTCGTATTCATCATACAACTGTCTGCCCCTGCTGGGATTCGAACCCAGGACCTCTAGCTTCACTCAGGGTCACTAACCACTAGGCTATCCGGTCTTCTAATAAAAAATACGAATGTTTGTTCTCGAGTCTTGGATGTTTAATACGTATTTATCCGTTGCCTAGTGCCCATATTACAAGCTTTCCTTAGTTTGGGACTAGGTCAATTGGTGTCAATTGTAACAAGATATTTATTATTTATTTGTGAAATAAATTTATTTAAATGCAAGGTCATTTAATCGCGTCAAGGACGGGACTGAATAAATCAAAAATTTACACGTAAAATCTTTTTAGGAACACATACATACATACCGTCACACCTCTTTCCCACAGGGGTAGGTAGAGGACTTCCACTTGCTACGATCCTGACATACTTCTTTCGCTTCATCCACATTCATCAATCTCTTCATACATGTTCGTCGGTTTTAGGGACACAGTATACCCCAATTTCAAATTTGCTGCGGAATTGAAAATATTTCTTAATATTTCGTGATCATATTTCTTACATGCTGGTCTGGGAGCAAAGAAAAAACAATAATATACCAATTGCTTCGTTTCCCGCGCAGATGGTAAACGCCCATCGAGGGAGGCGAAAATCATAGGAAACTTAGGCGCCGCGGCTAGCAAACCCATCACTATTTTGATTCCCCTTTCTACTTCCACCTATGCGCCCACAATCATGCTAAGCGTGGCCTGTGGGTAACCTAGGCTCTGTCTACCCCGTAAGGGATAAACATTTGATTTATGTATCATCATCATCATCATCAGCCTATGTTAGTCCACTGCTGGACATAGGCCTCCCCTAATGAGCGCCATAGCGCCCTGTCTTCAGCTTGACGCAGTCTGCCTGCAGTCTTTCGCAGATCATCATCCCACCTGGCCGGAGGGCGTCCTACACTACGTTTGCCGAATCGCGGTCTCCACTCAAGAACACGTTTACCTTAGCGGTTGTCGGTTCTTCGCGAGATATGGCCGGCCCACTGCCACTTCAGCTTGCTAATTCTTTGAGCTATGTCGGTAACTTTGGTTCTCTGTCGGATGTATTCATTACGAATCCTGTCCTGATTTATGCATGTAACCTACCCAACTCGCAAAATGTAATGGTTGTATTTATGATCATTTTGGTTCTTGTGCAAAGAAACACATAAGCTTGTTAGTCGCCATCTTTATTGTCTGTCATATAAAGCACCTCGTACATGCACCTTAAATGCGCGGCCTCATAATGTAAAGCCTACTCTCATGACACAAAACTGGACAACTTAACGCCCTATGTTCATTTTCAATTAGCGACACCTACCGTCATTCTTTTAGTTCACACGGCGTGTAGTTAATATCGTAGTTAAGTTTCGTCCACTAATACAGTGTATAGGATTATTTTAATCCTGTTCAGGTCCCGGTGAGCTAAATCCTGTTAACAACTTAACACCGACGGCGTTAAGCCGGCTGACGAATCTCTCTACATAATATGTATATATGTATGTATGTAAACTCTTTATTGCACATAAAAATAAAAATAAAAATACAGAAGTACACAGAAAATAGTACAAAGGCGAACATATCCCTAAGAAGGGATCTCTTCCAGGTAACCTGATACAGAAAGGAACAGTTTACAAAGAAAGGCAAGCAGTCATTATTATGCGCACACAATAGTATTAGTACTTAATAAATTAACAACTAAAGTACATTATAAAACCATAAACTTACATAAATACTATCGAATATCAAATAAAATAAATAAATACTCGAACCGAAATACAATATGAAAGGCAACTACCGCCTCAGGTGCCAGTGCTTAGCCACAACTTCCTCAGCCCACCCCTGAACACCGCCACAGACACACTACACAACACAATACACATCAATCCATAATATACAATTAACTATTGGAAAGAACGGCAATGCAAGGGAAAAAGCTATATTACGCGTGTTTAGAGTGAGACAAAAGAGACCATTTGACCTTCTCTATTGTCTTCTACAAGCCGTGCTATAGGTTTGGCAACGTCGCATTTTTGCGCTTAGGTTCACAAGCGACGTTGTCTAACCGCTATAGCCATGTGGCGGTTTGGCAACGTCGCTTGTGAACCTAAGTTAGCAAACGTAATAGCACGGTTTGTAGCAGACAATAGAGAAGGCTATGACTTCATGCTTTGGGCTTGAATGAGACTCATTGAGAATGTCAACATTGTGCCTACGCTCTTGTGGTCCTTTTGTCTGTAAGCATTTAGGCCCACAATTAGCCTTAACGTGGCCTTTAGGTCTTGTTAGTTTAGGCTCTGTCTACTCCGTAAAGACGTGATTTATGTAACTTTCCTGTTAAAATGTCTCCTGTTCTCTAGAAGCAAAATAAGTACGCAAACCCAGTTGCATCATCTATACATATAAAATTCAAAGTCCTGACTGACTGACTGACTGACTGACTGACTGACTTAACTATATATCAACGCACAGCCCAAACCACTGGACTTAGAGACTTGAAATTTTGCACATAGATACCTTATACAATGTAGGCATCCACTAAGGAAGGATTTTTGGAAATTCCCACGGGATAAGGAAAAAACGGGAATTATATATTCGACTCCGAGTGACGCTATCTCAGTAACTATAATAACTAGACTCTTCAAATTTGATACAAAAGTAGGTGATTACAAAACGAAGAAACTAATTTCAGGATTTTTGGAAATTCCCACGGGATAAGGAAAAAAACGGGATTTATATATTCAGTTAAACGAAATCCTATGAACTATAATTACTAGACTGTTCAAATTTGGCATAGAAGTAGGTGATTATAATAGTAAAATAATGTCTTAATGATTTTTGGAAATTCCCACGGGATAAGGAAAAAAACGGGATTTATATTTTCAGTTCTACGGGATCGATTTTTCGTTTTACTGGTCGTATAAAACTGAAATTTGGCCTTCAAGTTCCCTTGGGGAGTGTAAACAATAAAAAAAGGATTTCCCGAAATTCCCACGGGATCCGGAAAAACGGGACTTTTCGTTTTACTGGTTGCAGAAAGCTGAAATTCGGCATGTAGGTTGCTTCGGGAGTGCAGAGGAGCATTAAGAGAGTACTTTCCCAAATTCCCACGGGAACGGGAAAAATATTCGTTTACAAAGAAATACTGCGGTAGGCATAATATGGCTAGAAACTTGAAATTTGGCACACATATACCTTGAGTATCCTAGAGGTGCACTGAGAAGGTATTTTTCGAAATTCCCACGGGATAGGGAAAAAACGGGATTTTTTGTTATACTGGTCGTAGAAAGCTGTAATTTGGTAAGAGCCTTCCTTGATGAGTGTATGGGAGCACTAAGAAAGGATTTCCAGAAATTCCCACGAGTACAGGAAAAACGGGGTTTATCGTTTACTGGTCGTAGAAAGATGAAATTTAGCATTTAGCTTCCTTAGGGAGAGTAAGGGAGCATTAACAAAGGATTTCGTAACATTTTTACGGGAACGGGAAAAATATTTGTTTACAAAGAAATACTGCGGTAGGCATAATATGGCTAGAAAATTGAAATTTGGCACACATATACCTTGAGTATCCTAGAGGTGCACTAAGAAGGTATTTTTCGAAATTCCCACGGGATAGGGAAAAAAACGGGATTTTTTGTTTTACTGGTCGTAGAAATTGGTAAGAACCTTCCTTGATGAGTGTATGGGAGCACTAAGAAAGGGTTTCCAGAGATTCCCACGAGAACAGGAAAAACGGGGTTTTTCGTTTTACTGGTCATAGAAAGATGAAATTTAGCATTTAGCTTCCTTAGGGAGAGTAAGGGAGCATTAACAAAGGATTTCGTAACATTTTTACGGGAACGGGAAAAATATTTGTTTACAAAGAAATACTGCGGTAGGCATAATATGGCTAGAAAATTGAAATTTGGCACACATATGCCTTGAGTATCCTAGAGGTGCACTAAGAAGGTATTTTTCGAAATTCCCACGGGATAGGGAAAAAACGGGATTTTTTGTTTTACTGGTCGTAGAAATTGGTAAGAACCTTCCTTGATGAGTGTATGGGAGCACTAAGAAAGGGTTTCCAGAAATTCCCACGAGAACAGGAAAAACGGGGTTTTTCGTTTTACTGGTCATAGAAAGATGAAATTTAGCATTTAGCATTTAGCTTCCTTAGGGAGTGTAAGGAAGCATTAACAAAGGATTTCCTAACATTTTTACGGGAACGGGAAAAACCGGGATTTTACGTTTCCAGACGAAACAGCGGAAGAAAGAGACTTAACATTTATAACGTGTGTTTCTTTAAAGACTTTAAGTGTACTCCGAAAGCACTCCCCAAAATTTTCACGGGAACGGGAAAAAACTTATTTTTTCGTTTTACATCTTAGCGCGTACGAAGTCGCGGGCAAAAGCTATTTGGGGTAGGTATATTTTAGGACAGCCCTTTAGGTTAGGTTAGGTTAGTAAAAATTAGGTGTCGCAGGGAGGTAGCGCCATCCCGGGGTGGGCCCGTGGGGCATCGCGGTTCACGAAAGTTCTCCCGTGGTGTCCCACAATAGTGCCAAATTAGGGAATCCGTGTGTTTTTTACTGGGTATGCCTGACGCCTCGGGAGAGCCCCAGATACCCTCGGTAACCCCGTACCGGGCCGGATGCATAAGGCGCATTTTCCACACCATAAAAAAAAAAAAAAAAAGGTTAGTAAAAATTAAGGCAGCGGGGCAATGCGGGGGCTTGCTTGCATGCTTGCTTGAGTCCTTGCTTTGCATGCTTGATTGCATACTTGCTTTCATGCATGCTTGTATGCATGCATGCTTACTTGCATGCATGCTTGCTTGCACGCTTGCTTGCATGCTTGCTTGAGTCCTTGCTTTGCATGCTTGATTGCATACTTGCTTTCATGCATGCTTGCTTGCATGCATGCATGCTTGCGTGCTTACTTGCATGGGTTTGGGTGTTCGCTTGCTTGATTGCTAGCTTCTTTGAAATGCTCATGGTTCACGCGTGCGAAGCCGCGGGTAAAAGCTAGTATTTTATAGTTTTCATCCATTTTCATTTCCTATGTCTCTGTTATTCCTTTGAAAACGACATTATAACATTTTCTTCACCAAGCATGGTGTGACGATAAAGAACCTTCGTTTTTCAACTAGATTATACCTCCTCATTAGCCATTTTAATTGCTTCCCTTGTCTTCAAACACATTTCTTTTAAAAGACATGCAATTATCAATTCCAATTCAACGCAAAAACATTGTGTGATCCTCTAATGAGGCTCAACGCAGAATACTGTTACAAGCTTTTACAAGAGGAAACGTAATGCTACCCCTCAGACAAACAAGGGAGTTTCCCCCTATACCATACCTGCAGGCGTACTGTTTTGAGGAAACTATTTCAAAATCGACATTTTTATTCTAAAGTAAGGGTCGCAAAGAGCTCTATTACCGGCCTTTTTTCAGAAAGACCATCATTGCCAAACAGAATCCGTCGCAGAAACTGTCTAAAATCTTTCTTTTCCGCGTATGTTTACTTATACAATAACACGACTTTCGTGGACGTATGTACTCCAAACAATGATATAGTAATCTTATGGATGTACAACATGTCTATGTGTGCGTAAATCGAACGCGTTCGAAGTCCGTGCTGATGTCCATCAATTACAAGTCACGCACACTGAGACAGTTATTATCACGATCTTTACAGTTCAGCACATTGACAATCTGCTGTGGAGCGCTTTCGTGTGTTAATAGCGTTACACAAGCAACATAAACGCTCATAATACTAGCATTACTATTACCCCAACCGGTTTTGATCCTCAAAGGCATTTTGTCACGTCACAGTTTGTCACGCTGCACGTTCACGTATATCCCGTCCATTCCTCGTTCACAGACACCCCACAGGGCGAGTGCGTACATGCGTTCCCAATTATTGACGGTGCCGCAGGCGTGTAAGCGGATATGCGTTATTACGGCGCGAGCTGTGGCCGTGGGTAAGAGGAGCGGAGAGCGGAAACCTGGAGAATACGAGCGGAGCACCTTTTTCAAATTTCGAAGAGTAGATAATAGTAGTAATAGAGGATTCATGTGATTAGAATCAGTGGAGTAAGCGCAAGGTTTATTTCATCCGGTCTCTTGCCATCGTATTTTTAGTGATGTACGTCTAGCACTAAGTACAAGCGCACACATCTCTCCCGAGGCTGACAATTATCTCGCTTTGCGTGGCACGATGTGATACCGCGAATAAATGTATCGCTACGAGTTGGAAAAGTCGCGGGCGACTTACAGGTTCCATCACGGCTAGCACGACAAGGTACGACTTGCACGAGAGCGACATAGAAGCGCGAGATGCTATGTCGCGAACTTGTAGCACGACTTGTAGCGAGATAGCTTGTCGCCCCGCGATTAAATGTCATAACTGTCAAATGACAGCCAAGTGCGAGATACTCTCATTTTTAATACACAGGAGATACAAAGTGCACACTAGAATAAGAAAGCTAGGGATTTACGTCAATCTTATGCAATTTTATTTTATTTTCTTTCATTAGTCGGAAGTGACTTCGTCTAGCCCCATACAGGTGAGATGCGCCGTACTTTGGCGAATTGTTGCCCGCTCCGCTAATTCCGGACCGTGTCCTGTCTACGGAGCCCCGGGCGCGGCAGACAAGCCCCACAAAGGGCCTGTCCGAGCCCGGCGTTTGACGAGAGCTCTGTTACAGTGTTGCTGATATTAAATAATGCCCGATGCACTAGTTTTAATGCAAATTTTTCATAGTTCTCTAATAACCAAACTGATAAGAGACAATTGGTAACGAACAGCGATTTGCAAATATTATGCTTGTCCAACCTTTAAATAGTAAAAATGGCAATACAGGTTGTTTTAAAAAGTTGTAGCAACGAAGTTAGCTCAGGATGACTACCAGAAGCTGTGGTTTAATTTTTAGGATCTGTCACAGGGCCCACCCTGTATATGCCGCGCGCCTATCATCCGATGATAATGCTTTCACTGTAAATTTATATTTATGCTGATTTGGTGCTGATCACTTATTTTTACCGCGGTAGTGTCGTCAAATGCTTTTGACCCCCAATAGATTATCACATATTTTTGCAGCACTGTTCATCGTCATATATTTATGCTGCTGACCCTCAATTACTGCAAATCCACGCTGTATACAGTTCACTGATCAAAGTACAATCTTGACCCCTGGTCATAGTTTAGTAAATCTGTTAACTAATTGCCTGCTCCGCTAAATACGGCCGTAAGGCATTGATATAAAGTCGTGTTTCTTCAACGCGTGGTGGCTAGTCATGATTTTAATCCGTTTGTACTAAATTTGCATGGATTTATAGTTTGTATCCTAATTTAGTTAGATTTGTTCTGTTTATAATTGAACAAATATAATGGCGCTACTACACTACTACTACACTACTTCTAGTTTCAAATGTCGAAAATTGACGTTTGGGAGGTGAGGGTTGACAGTGGAGGAGCGCCATGATGGAAAAAAAATTGGCAGAATTCAAACTCGTGTCTAGATTTTGTGACGTTTTCAAAGTGATTGCTGAGCTTGGTATAATCACAACATGTCAAAAAACATCACAAAAATTAAACTATCGATCCTTATACAAGAAAAAATGTGTCCCAAAATTACCATTCCGTTTCGTCACTTTTTTGTTCGAACGTGGTGAACTGGAAAAAAATCCGTAATTCTGAGTAAACGCAAAATAGTCAAATTCTGCAAAAAATTATCATGTCGATTTTTTAAAGAAACGCTGAGTTACCATACTGGAACCCTCAAAAAAATAAGTGGCAAAGAGTACTTCCGATGCTTGGGACCGGATATTTAGCAACCGGGAACATAAGAGGCGTGGGACAGGAACATATGGTTTGCAATTTTTTTAACCGCGAACACAAAAAAGACATAAAGCTGTACCGGTTTTAAAAACTTTCGCGATAATAGCTACTTTAAAAGAAGAAAATACATAGAATGTAGATGTTGCTTCTCTTCCCGCGCAGATGGTAAAAGCCCATTTAGAGAAAAGGCGAAAATCTTACCAATCATGTTATAGACAATGCGGCTAGCAACCCATCACTATTTTGTTTCCCTTTTCCACGTATGCCCCACAATCATGCTTAACGTGACCTTTACGTCTTGTTACCTTAGGTTTTGCTTACCCAATAAGGGATAAAGACGCGATTTATGTATGTATGTATAAAAACGGCGGTGTCTGTGGTTACTTACCAACAGGTAACCCACTTCCTCGTTTGCCACCTTATTCTATAAAAAAAACTTGGAAAGGTCCACAGTAAGGTCACAGTTTAGTTAGTTAAATAGTACATAGTAAACGTACAAAATGCAGATGCCCCAGCTATATTCTTTAATGTTATTCCAATGTCCTATGCTGTATCGAATTGTCAGCTCAATTTCCGTTGCGCTATGACTGATTATTTCCTACACGAGTTCATTAATCACTGCTTTATCTATTATATTACGGAACAGTAGTAGTGTAATGACAGTTTTTGCTGCCTGTCAGACGGTGCCGATTTTGATTGAACGATTTTAAACTGCTTTAGTGGACTACTGCGCTTCGATAGATGTTATTGCACGCTGTGTTTACGTTTGGCTTTTTAAATTTAGTTTAAATTAAATTTTTAAAAGTCAAAATGAATATTTAGTTTATTTTGCAAAAGGACAGCAAATGGCTCTTTTGCGTGTTTTTTTGTATTACCTGCCGTTTTGAAAAGACCATCAATGCCAAGAGTGTACTGCAAAAACTTGTCAATTTTTTTTTTCATACTTAATATTTGAAGGTGTCAGTTATTTATGATTCTGTTTCTATTAATTACTACGAAACTGAGAGAGACGTCATCAAATTGACACTTAACATAACTGGAACTTAACGGAGAGTGCCGATACAGGCCATTAATCTATAACTTTCTTATCTAAAATGTATTTTGTCTCACACATGCTAACAATAAGAGCGTACATCATTCAAATTTATAAAAAAAAAATTTTTTTTTAAGTGCCAAGTGTAAATTTAATTTAAGCTAATTTATTTATTTTAGTGTAATCTGTAACTTAATTAATTTTATTTTAATTTTTATTATTTTCTGTTTATTTCTTTTTATCTTAAGTTACATTTTTACAATATTCATGTAAAAAGTAGTAAAACAATAAACATTATAAAAACCTAACCTAGGGTGCCGCTGCTTATTTTTGTTATTACCTATTCAGTTTGATTTAATTTCATTGTATACCTACGACATGCTTCAACGCTGGTCTGGGAGCAAAGAAAAAACATAGAATGTACCAGTTGCATCTCTTCCCGCGCAGCTGGTAAAAGCCCATCGAGAGAATAGGCGACATAGGAATCATTTTATAGGCGATGAGGCTAGCAACCCATCACTGTTTTGATTCCTTTTCCATCTATACGCCCACAATCTTGCTAAACGTGGTCTTGTCACCTTAGGCTCTGTCTACCCCGTAAGGGATAAAGACGTGATTGTGTGTGTGTATACGACATTTAATTCTTCCTTATTCAATATTTTATTTATCTCAATTTATTTGTTTTTGATTTTTTACAGTTCTAATATGGGCATAAGTCTGGCAATATGAAAAACATTTTCAACATTTAAACCATATTAGCCATCTATTAGCTTCGTCTCATAAAACCGTGAGCACATCGTCGAAGAAACTCAAATTTCACCATTCCACTCAACACGAAGTACAGACAGACTTAGCATTGCCCTTTACAACGAACAGCCTCTACAAACCTGCGTAACCCACAAACCGAGGTAATCTAACACTTACCCAACTCTTTTTAAGGCGAATCGAAGCGTAGTAAGTCGTGGTAACCGGTTTTTGAGAGTGGGTGTCCCACTACCGAACTACGCAGAATGGTTTGGTCTTTTTGTTACCTTTTTTTCATGGCGATGGTGATGGTCGCAAAGAATGACGTCATCTTTTTTTAAACGCGGCTTTTGGTACAATGTGGTCAAAGGTCTAGAGACGAGAATGGTAAATGACAGTTCTTTATAATGATGTTCTGGGAGATTTGATTTTTTTAAATAAGAAACACAGAAATCATCGTTAACATCGTCAACGATATGACATACATTGTATCACTGCTAGGCTTAGGCCTCCTCTGAGGATGAGAGGGCTTGGGTTATAGTTCTCACGCGGACTAAGTCTGAATTGAAAACTATACACACCATTGAGTTGCTTTGCAATATAAGTATGGTAAAAGTTATAAGTAGTTATTTTCTTGTCCTACAGTCACACTTAACAAAGCTTTGTACTATCGGTACTAACCGCTTGGCTATCTGACCGATAAAATATCAGTAGCATTTACATGTAAATCAAAAATTGCAGCTTTCTAGTACTAAGAATATCTGAGTTAAGCCGCGCACGACAGACGGACATAGCGAAACTATAATGGTTCCTTGTTGACTACGGAACCCTTCAAGGTCCAATACGAGCAAACCCGCAGCATACTTAAGACTATATTTACATTTATGGACCGAAAGATCAGATTATATTTGTTTCTGATTATAAATTACACAAAATGAACTGATCTAATTATAACAGAGATAAGAACAATGTAAAAGGTTATACTGCTTTTCAAAAAGGCAATATCGTGATGGCCTAGATAATTAGATAAAATCTAATAGTTTGACTTTCAAATTATGTTTGGTAATAGTAAAAATGTGTGGTCCATAGGTACCGTGCTGAGTAACCTTCCGAACTAGCTATATGATTTTTTGAGGGCGTGTTTCGCCACTCCCTGTTATCTACGATTCCGTCTCTATTTATTACTATGCAACTGACAGCGACGTCATAATAGATACATACATACATACATGAATCAAGTTTTTATCCCTTACGGGGTAGACAGAGCCTAAGGTAACAAGACCTAAAGGCCACGTTTATCATGATTGAGGGCGCATAGGTGGAAAGGGGAATGAGTGATGGGTTGCCAGCCGCATCGCCTATTGATTCCTAAGATTTTCGCTCACTCGATTTTCCCTCGATGGGCTTTTACCATCTGCGCGGGAAGAGAAGCAACTGGTACATTCTATATTTTTTCTTTACTTCCAAACCAGTGTGGAAGAGATAACTGACACTTAAGCTAACGGGAACTTACCAGAGAGTGGTAAAGGCGTATCATTAGCAAACTACCTTTAAGTATGTCAACACATGAGATGAAGCCCAGATTCGCTCAGAATAAGTATACATAGCCAGTTCTGATGTTATTGAAAGAACTCAAAATAGGTATTTATGACTAGCTATGTCCCGCGACTTCGTCTGCGCTTATTTGCCGCTATCCCGCCAGAGCGGAGAATTTCCGGGATAAAAACGATCCCATGTCCTTCCTTAGGACTGAAACTATGTCTATACCAAATTAAAAATGAATCGGTATAGTGGTTTAGGCGTGAAAGAGTAATAGTCAGATGAAGTTACAGTTTTATCCACGACTAGCCTTCTGTCCGCAGTTTCGCCCGCGATAAATTAATTTTCCCCTAGGAATAGGTATTTTCCCGCGGTAAAAAGTAGCCTATGTCACTCAGTGATAATGTAGTTTTCTAACGGAAAAAGAATTTTTAAAATCGGTCCAGTAGTTTCGGAGCCTATTCAATGCAAACAAACAAACAAACAAACAAATTTTTCCTATTTATAATATTAGTATAGATGACAGCCATGACCACAAAAAGGCTCCCGAAAACTAGTGGTAGAGAATTAAGGGTTTAGAAGAAGATATCACTGATGGATATTGTAAACCATCCCCTAGCACAAGCTGCTTTTATTTTCCCGCGGGAACCAGTCTCTAATCCAACAATTTTCTATGCCACTTATAACAATAAACAGCAATTATCTCAAAACTATAAGAGGCACGTAACACCCTCCCTTCCACGTTAATTTAAAAACAAATACCCGACATCAGCATTTACAAAGAAAGCTCGTTCTGGACCGAAAAGCTTTTCTAACCAAAAGCTTTCGTAACGAAGCTTATCCAATGAACCATTGTGTTACTGAGCTTGCCCTCTCGGGCCACTGCCATGTGCTAATAAAAACCGGTTCTGAGGAAGCTTTATAAGCTACGATTGTCCAAACTTTCCTTTTAATGTCGGTTAAAGTCATGTGTTTAAAAATATTCACTTTACTTTTTTTTTAAACCGGCCATCAGGACTCTACTACCAGATTATGGTATTGTCATTCGACTTACAGTTTGACAACAAAAATAATGCTCCACGATGTACCTGCGCAGTATACCAATTTTAGTAGCGCGGGAAACTCTGGCGCTGTTATTGGTCTATCGATTTCGTACCAACAATGGCAAAATCGTGTAAGCGGGACAGAGCTAAGAATGCAAAGCAAGCAATACTCTGCCAGTTGCGCTTGCAAATAAAGTTCAATATAGATTATTTACACGTTCGGCTACCATCGGAAACTGGTCTGCGCTTCTCTGCGCAAACGAATACTGCCGATGCGCATTATATTTGTTGTCAAACTGTACACAAGTATGCAAAATTTCAGCTCAATCAGTTGAAGATATTGCTCCAAAATTGAGTCGCAAGATTCGACCCGGACAAACATACTTACATAATATATACATACACACACTTATACATACATTGTAAGTTAAATAAAAGCTTGTATTATACATAATACAGGTACACTGATTCATTCGCTGCAAAGTAACTTTGTAATCCTATATATTTCCTATACGTTTATATGGGATTACAAAGTTATTTATGCAGTTGGTGTATCTAGAAAACTGGACCGAAATTGCGAAATATTTTAGTTTTTTATTGATTTATACACCAAACACTAATTGTATTGCACTATCAAATGAATCAAGAAATTTTATTTCTTGATTTTTATGTTTTACTTTTTCGGTTTTACCGTTAGAAATTTAATTTTGAAACTAATTGTATTCTAAATTTGAAGTTTCTATGTCTGCTAGAAGTACCTTAACATTTTGATGATCTTTAAGTCAGTGAGTGAGTGAGTGACAAAATTAAGAAACTTTGACTAGTTATAATTCTTAAACAACTGGTTCAATTTGAATGAAATTTTAAATATACAGTGTTTATACAATGCCTGCTTGTTTACAGAAAATTCAGGCTTCTAGTTTTATCCACAATGAAGTTAAAGGGGGGTTGAAAATGGCCTGAACTGCTTCGAGAAAAAGATGGTACGGCCGTGCCGCTTTTTTTGCTCGACTGCCGTGCGCCCAGATTGATAACTTTCTGATTCTTTCGAATTAGATTGAGTTTTGGCAGAGCAACAGTACATTCTTCTTTCTTTTCTGTATTCGAAAGTGACTCTGTCCAGCCACACAGTCAACTTGGTCGTGTCGTGTCGTGTAAAAGCGCCGATACAACCGATCGCTACCGAGCTACGCAAAACGTGTTTCTATTGTACCTAACTTAATACCATATTATATATAGTTTCGTTTAATGTTCGCTTTTTGTCGCCTTCCAACTCGTTCTGTTCTACGTGTATCCGTATAGATGTTGGATTCATACGTTTGGAACGCTATATAGTAGGTAGGTAGTATATATATATTACATATACTAGTAGAGACTTTATACGTCTCTACTACAGACTAAAAAGTAAAATGTGCTTAGTTTTTTTAAATGGAATTTCTACGAAAACCAAACTTATTTTTTGGTTAGGTTAAAATCAAGAGTGATTATAATTTATTTACGGAACCGAAAATTTGCGAGTCCAACTCGCACTTGGCTTGTTTTTGTACAAAACGTACACAATCGCCGATGACGGCCGAAGTTTAGTTGGTTTTGCTTTACAAACCCCAATTTTTTTTGTACTGATCTGACAGCTGAACTAAACTGGGTCGGAATTGAATCGCAATAAATCGTCATGGTTTACCTCCCAGTTCAGGTTTCAGCTGTAATTTTTAATATGAATCTGACAGCTAGCGAACCTAAACTGAATTGGAATTGAATTGCATTAAAATATCACGGTAACCCCTTAGTATATTCATCTTATTTGTGGCGTGCCAAGTCGTTATAGCGACGACAACTTCGCCAATGTCAAAGTAATAAACATATAATTCAAAAATCTTGTGACAAAATGTCGGCAACGTCTCTCTTAGGCACCGGTCAATGATATCCCTCAGAAACTGCCAGGAAATCATTACCCAATGCCCAGGGTGCACCGGACCAAGCACTGCTCTTCCCCCCGGACGTCGGATGGATCCGAAAACGAACCGCAGCTCTTGACCACACGCGGAGGTAACTCGACTCGCGCCCCCCCCTCCCTCCAGTATATTACTGAATCATCACCTCATATTTCATTGTCGTACTTTCTAAACCTTCGTTACTTCATTACCCAATAATTTCAATCGCACATCATTAAGGCACTGGTATCGCGGTCGTAAAAGCACATAACAGCAGTCCCTGACATGAGTCACCAGTAAGTAGGCACAACAAGCAGCGCCGCAGTATTAAACCAGTATGATATCTATATACTTCATGCTGGTCTGGGAGGAAAGAAAAAACATAGAATGTACCAGTTGGTTCTCTTCCCGGGCAGATGGTAAAAGCCCATCGAGGGAATGGGCGAAAATTATAGGAATCATGTTATAGGCGACTTAACTTGTTACTGAAAATATCCAAATTTACGTACTTATCATTACTTTCGCCTATTCCCTTGATGGGTTTTTACCATATTATTATGTTTTTTCTTTTCTCCCAGACCAGCATGGAAGAACCGATGTCTCTGCGAAGAGTATATGAAACGAGCGAATGTATTCGACGAATCGTGCGGCGTTTTCTTACTGGATTTATACTGTGACGGGTTTGTACTTTGCCTTTACTGTGTACTTAGTCATGTGAATAATCGAATAAATAATAATAAGCGCATAAAAATAAAACAAATTGCAGTCATTATGAAAATAACTAATTGGCAATGGCCAGACGTCTGATTATTTATTACCGTTTTTAATACGCTCTAGGATAATTAACGAAACGCCAACTCCAAAGGTAATTAAGAAAAGTAATTATGCAATGTGAAACCAGTACTTAAACTACTAATTCATATTTTGTACTTTATTAAGATGTAGTTTAATCAATCGCCGAGCTGGGATCATCGGTGCTCACCCTGCGACCGAGAGCAGCGGAAGCGCCCTGCGACCGAGAGCAGCGGAAGCGCCCTGCGACCGAGAGCAGCGGAAGCTCCCTGCGACCGAGAGCAGCGGAAGCGCCCTGCGACCGAGAGAAGCGGAAGCGCCCTGCGACCGAGAGCAGCGGAAGCGCCCTGCGACCGAGAGCAGCGGAAGCGCCCTGCGACCGAGAGAAGCGGAAGCGCCCTGCGACCGAGAGCAGCGGAAGCGCCCTGCGACCGAGAGCAGCGGAAGCGCCCTCCGACCGAGAGCAGCGGAAGCGCCCTGCGACCGAGAGCAGCGGAAGCGCCCTGCGACCGAGAGCAGCGGAAGCGCCCTGCGACCGAGAGCAGCGGAAGCGCCCTGCGACCGAGAGCAGCGGAAGCGCCCTGCGACCGAGAGCAGCGGAAGCGCCCTGCGACCGAGAGCAGCGGAAGCGCCCTGCGACCGAGAGAAGCGGAAGCGCCCTGCGACCGAGAGAAGCGGAAGCGCCCTGCGACCGAGAGCAGCGGAAGCGCCCTGCGACCGAGAGCAGCGGAAGCGCCCTGCGACCGAGAGCAGCGGAAGCGCCCTGCGACCGAGAGCAGCGGAAGCGCCCTGCGACCGAGAGCAGCGGAAGCGCCCTGCGACCGAGAGCAGCGGAAGCGCCCTGCGACCGAGAGCAGCGGAAGCGCCCTGCGACCGAGAGCAGCGGAAGCGCCCTGCGACCGAGAGCAGCGGAAGCGCCCTGCGACCGAGAGCAGCGGAAGCGCCCTGCGACCGAGAGCAGCGGAAGCGCCCTGCGACCGAGAGAAGCGGAAGCGCCCTGCGACTGAGAGCAGCGGAAGCGCCCTGCGACCGAGAGCAGCGGAAGCGCCCTGCGACCGAGAGCAGCGGAAGCGCCCTGCGACCGAGAGCAGCGGAAGCGCCCTGCGACCGAGAGCAGCGGAAGCGCCCTGCGACCGAGAGCAGCGGAAGCGCCCTGCGACCGAGAGCAGCGGAAGCGCCCTCCGACCGAGAGCAGCGGAAGCGCCCTGCGACCAAGAGCAGCGGAAGCGCCCTGCGACCGAGAGCAGCGGAAGCGCCCTGCGACCGAGAGCAGCGGAAGCGCCCTGCGACTGAGAGAAGCGGAAGCGCCCTGCGACCGAGAGAAGCGGAAGCGCCCTGCGACCGAGAGAAGCGGAAGCGCCCTGCGACCGAGAGCAGTGGAAGCGCCCTGCGACCGAGAGCAGCGGAAGCGCCCACACATAGAAAAATCCGAAAAGTAAAGATGGCCGGGAATCGAAACCGGATCCTCGTCATTCCGTGACGCGTGCTACCCCTACACCACCCATAGCAGGTGGGTGTCTTCGAATTTTTCTATCCGTTACTAGCTGTCACGTGACTTTTGTTACTATGCGATTTTTTGTCGCTATGCGTCATCTGTTTGAATGATGTGTCTGTACGACATAATTACAAGCTCCCGTGGAACATCTACTGCTCACCAGGGATCCAAATCCAAATTTAGTGATACCATTGAGAGTGCGAACGGGCTATATGAGGAGTGTGCTCGTGGAGTTTAGCAGTAAGGGAAGTGTCTCCACTGGGCCCAGCTCTGGATGTAACCCTCTAGGTATCTGCTCTGACCGGTGCTGCTTCAGATCAAGTGAGCTCAATTGCAATCATAATATTATAGCCTACATCTTAATTTCAATCCTAGATCGTAGAAACACACGTAGGAATACAACGTCGTCGAAATACAGTCCGCTTTTAATTCGTATTTTGATAAATCTTTCGGGTATCGTGCCACAAACCTGTTACCCCGAAACCCGAATTTCGTTCTAAGATGTCACGGATTGTAGGCAATATTAATGTCTCTACGTTATTAAAATAATATTTTTACATACCTAGATCAAACATAGGCATATGTTTGTAGTTTGTACTTACCTATATCAGCTGAACAGGCCATGACGACCAACGGTCATTCTTCAAAAGGACTTGCGTCCGTAGAATGCTTAATAATTGTGAGCTTCAACACTGACAACGTAAAGTCTAATTTTGAAGTGTGACCTGGGTGGAAATACGTCCTTTTGATAGGCAATACCTCAGATTATGTGAGTCAGACGTGCAATTGTCAGGGTTGTCAATTTTCATATCTCGTCATGATTTAAAGACTTTATTAATCCCACAAAAAAAAGCCGCGGTATCCTAGTGGTTTGACCAGTGGCCTCTCAAGCAGAGGTCGTGGGTTCGAATCCCGGGCTCAAACCTCTGAGTTTCCGGAATTTATGTGTATTAGAAATTTAATGTACAATGAGCTTTTCGGTGAAGGAAGAACATCGTGAGGAAACCCGCACACATCTGCCAGCAATTCAATGGTGTGTGTGAAGTTTCCAATTTGCACTGGGCACGCGTGGGAACTATACCAAGCCTTCTCAAATGAATACTAGTGATTCTGGTTCAAAATATTAGAATTTTCTACATTGTGCAAAAATAAGTGTGTACGTATAAACTTTTTGATCCTTCATTTCACATAATTAAAAAAAAACACGGTTCAAGCCTCATCATAATTTAAGAGTCCAAAAAATCTGTGTAAAAAATATATATAAAAAAGTACCTTAATCTTACAACTTGTCCAATATAGCTTATTGCCTAATTAAGGGTAAACTGTAAAAACTATTGACAGTGTTGGCAGCCCTGGGCAACCTAGTATTATTCATGCGCGCGCGCATCTCCGGTGACTCAGGCCGATTGTGTTTTGTTTATACTGGACGGCGAATTAATTTATTCGTTTTGTCAAGTTAGACGGTTAGCAACTGCATGTTTAGGTATTATGACAAGAACATTATGTTTGGGGGAAGACCTGGACTTGACGCGCTCGGTGTGCTGTACTCGTTGGCATAAATAAATAACAAAAATACTACCACTGTGTTGCCATTAATTAAAAAGTTTTATATGACGCACACACACACACGCACACAAATCACGTCTTCATCCCTTACGGGGTAGACAGAGCCTAAGGTAACAGGTACCTACAGGCCACATTTAGCAAGATTGTGGGCGTATAGGTGCTAAAAGGAATCAAAATAGTGATGGGTTGTTAGCCGCATCGCCTATAACATAATTCCTAAGAATTACGCCCATTCCCTCGATGGGCTTTTACCATCTGCGCGGGACGAGAAGCAACTGGTACATTCTATGTTTTTTCTTTGCTCCCAGACCAGCATGGAAGTACTGTTACTTTTTCACGATTAAACCGCTTGTTACCTGTACATAACTATTTTACATTACCAGAACATTCTGAGTTAAAATAAGGACTATTTCTAAATTAAAACAAATATGTTCGCGGCTTAAAGGTGGCCTATGGGCTACCCCCGCCGCACCTAAACCTAAATTAATCCAAATTAATACCTATATTGATTTTACCAGTGCTGGTTATGTAACTTGGTTATGTAGGAGGAACAAGCTGCTTAAACCGCTAGACTGATTTAGCTGGACTTAGCACAGATAGTTTCAGTCCTGGGTAAGGACAAAGGATAGTTTTTATCCCGGAATATTCCATAGATCCCGCGGGAACGATAATTTAATTCTACGCAGCAACAGCTAGTTTCGTATTTATAACACAGAAAAAAACCTGGAGTTGGGAATCGAACCCAGATCTACATAGTACCGTGACAAACGTTTCGGGAAGAAATTGCAAATATCCGGCAGAAGACAGACAAACCCGCGGACAATGGCTAGTAGCTTAAAGCCAGGCAAGTTTAGCAGAGATGGATAGATATTGTATGTTGTGCAAATCGATTCAACCGACAATAGTAAGTCGGTAACAGACAATTGATAAAATCAGTGACTCACTCGTTTGAAATATTTGCAATTGACCATTTGTTTGAATGTAGTATCTTACAGCGCCTCTAATTGCTTCATGTGTTTGACAGTTGCCGTGTTTGAAATAAACATGGATGAAAAAGTACGAGAACGTTCAGAAGTATGGAAGGTGTATCACTCAAAGATAGAATAAAGAATAGTGTGATAAGGGAACGTGCGGGTGTGAAAGAGGATATAGTGACTAGGATAGAAAAAAGTATGCTTAGTTGGTTTGGGCATGTAGAGCGCATGGATGAAAGTAGACTAACTAAACAGATCTATATGGGAAGTGTGAATGGTTACGTTGGGAGGGGAAGGCCTAGACGGACGTTCAGAGACCAAATTTAATAGACGTTTTGGAAAAAGGACAGGTCAGGAGTACGCGAAACCGACGAGCATGTATGAAGCGAAAGAAGTATTGTCAGGATCGTAGCAAGTGGAACAAAGTAGTCTCTGCCTACCCCTGTGGGAAAGAGGCGTGACGGTATATGTATGTAGATTATAATTGCCTCGTACAAACAAATAAAAAAGCCGAATCTCACAAAAATACAGCCTATTTCGTGCAGATAGCCAATAACACCCACTTAATTAGCAGTCGTTAGATTAAGTTTATTGGGTGATCAGTGCCGGAATTGACCTTTTTGTATTAACGGTAATACAATGGATGATTTCGCGTGATCTTTAGGTGTGTTCCGGTCGATTGATGACTCTATTTTTGGTTGTACTTTTTATTGGTTAATTAGAGTTCTGTAACTGTCTGAGGCCTAACCATGACCGATCCGATTCAGTTTAGGTTCGCTCGCTGTCAGATCCATACTAAAAATGATAGCTAAAACCTGAACTGAGTCGGAATTGAATCGCATTAAGACTCATGGTAAGGTGCCGCTAAGCTGTAGTTTTGGAACCATATTAAGTTGACCTTTGGAACTTTCCAAAACTGGCCGATATAATTGCGGGGGTCTGTGACTTGAGACATTATGTAGTGTGTAAATTGAGTGTCAAAATAAGTTTGTCAAAAAAGTCAAACGAACTTTACAGTATAATAGTTATTTATTTATTTTAATAAAAATTCTAAAAGAGCTTTCGAGACGTTTAGTGCTGGTCACAGGGGACCCTAGGGCTGGCTCTTACCTCTCTCAAATATTAGGAATAGCAGTTCAGAGAGGCAATGCGGCCAGCGTCTTGGGGTCGATGTTTGTGCTGGAATATTTTGACGACATATTTACTTTATAGTTGTATAATTAGTAAGTAAGTAAGCAAGTAAATGCTTTATTGTACAAATATAAATAAACAGATACAATTCACAAAAAAATAAAAATAGCATTAATATATGCACAAAGGCGAACTTATCCCTATAAGGGATCTCTACCAGTTAACCTTTGAGTAGATGAGAGGAGCATTAAACGAGGGACCGACAAAGTGAAAGTTTAAAATTCCAGATAGTGAAAGCCACAATAGAGCGTACATATCTAAGTACAATAAACAAAACACAAAAACTACTAAATATCAATACCCACATGCATACATACAAAATACAATAAGAGTACACACATATAATATCTAAGGAGATGTTGTGAGCCATATCTTCCCCAAGCCTTCCTTGAACGACGCCACGGAGGCAGACTGCCTGATGGAGGTCGGTAACCGATTCCACAGCCTAGCAGAGTGAACTGTGAAGGATTTGGAGTAAGCTTTGGAAGAGGAAGGAGGACAGGCCAAAAGGAGATTAGCATTCGACCGTAGCCGATGCTGGCTGGATTAGTAGTAGTTTCAGTATTAGTCTGATTTAAAATAATTGTCTATATATTTTACTGTAAATTATACGGATTACTTGTTCTTTTAATGGCTCTATTTAATCATTATCAACTGTCCTTTATCATTTTATCGTAGCTATATGTATTAGTCATAATAACTGATTCGTTTAGCACTTGACCTTGATATCGTATTTAACATAATAATATATCATGGTACCTATTACTATGAGTACCTATGAATCATCCTTTCCCACCCATCATATGTTGGTGTCATGTTGAAGATGGCTATGATATCGGAATGGGAGCTATCACGTAATTTGCCACTAGAGGCGCTAGTGTCGCTTGAGGTCCAATAACATTCACTTTTCACTGCTTTTGCCGGGCTTTGTGACTACTAATCCTACTAATTATTATAAATGTGAAAGTTTGTGAGTATGTTTGGATGTTTGTTACTCTTTCACGCCAGAACGGCTGGACAGATCTGGATGAAATTTGGAACATAGATAGATTATAGTCTGGAATAACACATAGGCTACTTTTTATCTCGGAAAATTGCGTGATTCCTGCGGGATAGCGATAAACGAATTCTATGCAGACGGAGTTGCGGGCAACAGCTAGTAAATTATAATTTCTTTCATTTACCTGTTGAAAAGTGATCTCCTTCGTGAAATTATCGCAATTATGGATTATTTGGCGATTAATGTGAACGCTTTGAAAGCGGTTTTTTCCGAACAAAATAGAACTGCACAAAATTGCGGCTTAGCTACTCGATATGATGATAGTTATTTATAATTAATAAACTTAATGAGAGTCAAGATTTAAAACTTTGTTTCGGCGCCGATCTTATAAAGTCGCCTTTGACAGCTATACCTCTGGACCTTAGTCAACAGTGGCGCCAACTGGTGAGCAAAGAAACGATAGTCCCCATTTAGCAATTATTTTGACATAGATTATTCATGGACATATTGAGTGCTATAATGTACTTATACTTACTATGCCAAAATGTTTCTGTCTGTTATTTTTTCACGCTTAACCCCCTGAACCGATTTAGTTCAAATTTGATAATTTAGAGAAAGTTGCAGTCCCAGGGAATCGATTATTTAGAATTTTGTGTCCCGGAAATTCGCATAGTTCACACGGGATAGTGATTAGCGAATTCTGCGCAGACGAAAAACATAGAATATACCAGTTGCTTCTCTTCTAGAGCAGATGGTAAAAGCCCATCGAGGGAATGGGCGAAAATCATAGGAATCACGTCCGATTCCATTTTCCATCTATTTCTAGCCCCCATAATCTTGCTAAACGTCTGTAGCTCTTGTCACCTTAGGTTCTGTCTACCCCATTAGGGATAAAGGCGTGATGTATGTATGTATGTAGTTACACATATAAAGTGTGTAATGGTTTGACCGCGTATTAGCTGCCAGGAAAGCTCTTATGTTATTATTTCCTTGCCCGCCAGCCTTGCAAAAATTACTGGACTGTTTCCATTGTCCACCGTCACTAACGGCAACAGACAACACCTTGTTATTCGTAAAGTAACAAAACAACATGTAAAAAGTTATGAACCGCACCATTAGATTCCTTATTCACCTTAGAACGTTGTCACAGTGAGCATCACATGATTTTCCTTGTCGATTCAATGTAACGTCACTATGAAATGAATTATGGCATCAATATCGATACTCTAATAACATTTAAACTTCGAACATCTTAAATAACCAAAACTCTTTGTCTTTAGAATTTAAGAAAAAAATGAAAATGCCAGTCGTTTCATCTGTTTCGACCTTTCGAAGAATAGAAAATAATAATACCTTCGTATTTTGATGTGAAAACGTTTATTGTAGGAAATTTGTGATATAAATGTAGATAAAGTAATGTATGCGACTGTACCACTTCGTTTCATAAACCCAAACTCATGTTTTAATGCCCTTCATTATAATACAGTCACATAAACTACTATTAAACTACATGCCTAGTTTAAAATAAACTCTCCTTCTGGTTCTACACAAATGATGCATAATCGAGAACCGTATATGGCCACGTTAACCTTCTTTCTTTAAGAGCTATGTCGTGACATTGGTTTTTCTATGGATTTCCGTATATCCGTATCCGCGTTATGGGTGTAACTGCGCCTTAGTAAGCACCAATGGATACGCACCCCCGACCAGAAATTAAGTTGTCCCGTCCATTTCGGCGATTCTTCTTAAATCAGGTTACTCGCATCTGCCGCTAATGGCCAGCGTTAACGCAATAACGTGGCGCTATCTGCCGCTGCGTAGCGCTAATATTGCCTTTTGGGCGATAGCCAGTGTTGTTGACACGTTCGTAAAAAGAACATTGAGGCGTGAGTCGGGTTACCTCCACGTGTGGTCAAGAGCTGCGGTTTTTGGATCCGTCCGGGGGGAAGAGCATTGATTGGTCCGGTGCACCCTGGGCAACGGCTAATGATTTCCTGGCAGTTTCTGAGAGATGACCGTTGGCTAAGAGTCCGACAGGGAGGGAGGTCTTTGACCATTACCGTACAACTTTGCCGACATTTTGTCACAAGATTTTTTATTATATTTTTGTTACTAGACTCCTAAGCGAAGTCAATCAAAGGTTTTGTTACTCCTAGGCTCCATTTAACCCGTGAAAATATAGTGGGATGTAATAGATTAGATAACGTAGCAAAGTTTTTTCTGAGCATACGCTTCGAAAGCTGAAATTTTGCTTAGAATCTATTTTCATGCGGCTGAAAAGGAACAAGGATGAATTTTGCGAAATTCCCACAGGATAGCTGCTATTTCATCCCGTTTAAACAGAGGCCAAGTTATAACGCTCAACTTCAAACGACTGGAGATAGAATGTCTGTTTTTTGAGACAATAGTTTTAAGTAAAGGAAAACTTTGGTGGGAACTTTAATTCTGGAATTAGCATAAGCTCATTCCGGGAGCACTTTGGAGCTTTTAAACAGTTTTCTTTAAATAACCAGCACATTTTTACACGTGAATTTTGAAAGGAAGTTGATAAGTTTAAGTTATTTTCTTCTTTCGAAGCAGAAATAAGGACATTCGCGAAGCAAACGTGCACCAAAAAGAGTCATTCATAGAGCCAAGGAGCGAGCTATGTTGGGCATCTCTCTTCTTGACCGCATTTCAATTACGAAATGTGGGAACGGACTAGAGTTGTGAATGTCTGAAGTAGTATTAACACAGCTGTAGTGGAGATGGGCGGGGCACATGGCAAAACGGACTGACGAGAGGTGATCGAAGGTTACGGAGTGGTGGCCAAGATTGGGTCAGTGGACAGACCACCAGCCCGTTGGTCAGATGGCATCTGGCAGTCGGTTGGAAAGCTGTGAGTACTGGCACAGGACTTGGCAAAGTGGCTTGAAAATGAAGAGGCCTTTACTCAGCAGTGGGTGGATATGGGTTGATTAGATAGATTATTGAAAATGAGTGAGGATCGAGCCTTGAAAAAAGCGTACTTGGGCCGGTCGAGAAGGCGTAGACTGGTTGGTCGTCCTAGGTATCGTTGGAGCGACTTGGTTCAAAAGGATCACAAGGCCGATGGCTGTCGAGAGCTGGCTCAGGACCGCAGGGCGTGGAGAAGTCTGGTGTCAGGGGCCAAGATGCACTTCAGGTCACTACGGTTAGCTAGTAAGTAATTATACATACTTTGAAATTTTGCTTAAAGATCTTCGCCCAACTTTGGGATAGTTCATTAACATTTTTTGGAAAATATATCTTTTAATTGTTAACATATAAACTTTTTTTTAAGTGTTTTAAAACCTTACTTAACTTAGGTGTGAAAGATATTAAATTTGTCCAACAAATTGGTTGTGAAACGGCACGTTTGTCAAACTTTTGTCGAGCAGTCCGTCTCGCTCCAACATACTTGTCCTTTTGGATCGCAAATCCAGTTTCAACATGTATCAAAACAAAAGCCTACCCGGCTAGCGCAACGTACGTGCAGACCCCCCAATAAGCGTTGAGACTCAGATTTTTAATTAAGATAAAAAAGTAGAAGATGGCATCTAGCACGCGGCCGGAGGCTCAGGGTCATAAAATTACCATTCCACTGCCCTAGTATTGTTAAATGTCAGAACTTTGGTACACGTGGAACTAAGTGCACGAATACTGTGATAGTCGAGATTTGCAGTCTGGTTTTTGCCCACTAGGTACGGCTAAGTGCAAGGGTTATGCTCTATGTAAAGCTATTTGCAAAAAAAGCAGTTATTTCAGTCAGAGGAGGCAATACTCGTATTTTTTATTGTTTGTAACATGACCTTATTTTTTTGCCCAAATGAGTACATGCATACACTTATAGGGTAGATAGAGCCTAAGGTAACAAGACCTAACGGGCATGTTTAGCATGATTGTGAGCGTATAGATGGAAAGGGCCATCCAATGATTAATTAAGATTTTTATTAAGATTAAAAATTGTATAATAACAATTATGAATATCAAGATAGGTATTATCAATATAAATATTGTACCTATTTTAATTAGCTTTGAAATTGTTTGTATAAATAATGTTTTTATTTTTCATAATTTGTTTACAATGACAGAAATATTGCTATGTCGTATGTGTATTAAACTAGGTATTAGGTAGGTATATTGTCAAGCTTTATGGATTTCCGGTTTCATATTTTTTTTATTTTTTTTCATTTACTGTTTAGTTGCAGGCTAGCGACGTCGAAGTTCCTAAAACGTTCCCATAGTGTGCCTGTGGGGACGGAAGCGAGACATGCCCTCGGTACCGCTCTGCTTTCAGAGCAGGACATGAGTGCGTTAGAGCCAACATTGGGGGCGGCAGACGTAAGCTTGCCTTCGGAATCCAAAAGCTTATTGGTTACTTACTTGACATGAAATTTATATTTCATAATTTTTTTTTTATTATTTTTTTCTTTTCTCTTCGACACTGGAGACATCTCCAATTAATTTTTTTGACGGTGGAGGTGTTTTACACCTCCACTGGACTTTATATTTTTTTATTTTGTTGTTTTCACTAGTAGAGACATTATACATCTCTACTATAGATTAATATAATTTAAGGCTTGGGGTACCTTATACATCCCTTTTATAAATGTATTTAATTTAAGTAGAATTTAAGTAGGTATTCTTACTGTATTTTATTTTGAAAAAATGACTTTCTGCCAAGTTTCTTGCGGCGCATTCTTCTTGGCAATGATGGTCTTTCCGAATGCGCTGGTAGTTTCAATAAGACATGTAAAAGAGCCCTCGGCGGCCAATTTGCAAATTAAAAATTTCATTTTCATTTTCATTTTCATTTTCCGAATATCGCATCGCCATATCCTTACTGCCCAAAAATATACACCGTGTCTCTAAAAGTGAATCCGAAATAGTAGTTCAATTAGTTTTTATTACTCAGAATCGTTTACCCTATCGATCCTTATACAAGAGAGAAAAAAATGTGTTCCAAAATTTCCATTTCCGTTCGTCACTTTTTTCATATAGGTATGTATGGAACGTGACGAACAGGAAAAAAAATCATAGTTAAATCTGGGACACATATTTTTTTGTATGAGAATCGATAGGGTAAACGATTATTATTAGACGATAGACGATTATTTTGACGACCAGATAGCCTAGTGGTTAGTGACCCTGACTATGAAGCTAGAGGTGCTAAAACAGCAGGAAAATTTGACATGTAAAATATACATGCTGTGTTTCGGCGTGGAGAGTAAGACAACAAAATTACTGGCACAAGAGAAATTCTATCTTAGCCCTCTAGGCTACGCATCTGCAATCCATTAGTGTTGCGGGTGCCCATGGGTGGTGCTCGCTTACCATGATGACCCACTTGCTCGCTTGCCTTCTTTGTCGTATATAAAAAAACAGAAACAGAAACTCATCTCAATAAAGCAAATGAAACGGATGATCGCTTCTAAAGTCAAAGCGTCTTCGCGAAGACTTATTCTCTGGACGGGCTTAGTTCGCTTAAGACAGTCTTCGTTACGTATTATAATAACTTACTAACTTACATTAGTTGCTCAGAAACTTCGTTGATTATCATTCTTAACAATATAAATGCTTCTTCTTCTTATTTGTGGCGTATCAAGTCGTTACTTCCATGCTGGTCTGGGAGGGAGCAAAGAAAAAACTTAGAATGTACCAGTTGCTTCTCTTCCCGCGCAAATGGTAAAAATCCATCGAGGGAATGGGCGAAAATCATAGGAATCATGTTATAGGCGATGCGGCTAGCAACCCATCACTATTTTGATTCCACTTTCCACCTCTACGCCCTCAGTGTCTTGCTAAACGTGGCCTGTAGGTCTTGTTACCTTAGGCTCTGTCTACCCCGTAAGGGATAAAGACGTGATTTGTGTATGTGTGTGTATGTATGTAAGTCGTTATAGCGACGATAACTTCGCCAATGTCAAAGTAACAAAAATATAATTCAAAAATCTTGTGACAAAATGTCGGCAACGTTGTACGGTAATGGTCAAAGACCCCCCTACCCCCTGTCGGGCTCTTAGCCAACGGTCAATGATATCCTTTACAAACTGCCAGGAAATCATTAGCCGATGCCCAGGGTGCGCAGGACCAAGCACTGCTCTTCCCCCCGGACGGATCCAAAAACGAACCGCAGCTCTTGACCACACGTGGAGGTAACCCGACTCGCACTCCTAATATAAATGCTACTTTGGTCTGTGGGTGGTGGTGCTCGCTTACCATGATGACCAACTTGCTCCTTTGCCTGTCGTTTGTAATAGTTAAAAACTCCAACTTGTCTTCCGTCGAATAACTACGGATCCCCAAAAAACTGTAAAAGGGACTTAATTTATTCAGTAGCGAAGTGCGGTGTGACCGTTTCTTATGCTAATGCCTTTATTTACGGCCGGGGGTCGCAGCAACAAATAAATTTAATAGTTCCAAAACGCTGACCGGAATACGGGGGATATTTTTATTCCACTAAAAAAGTGGGCAAGAAATACGGCCACAGACGTAACGTACAGGTAAGGTATAAATAAGTTTAAAAAAAAAAGTTTGTAAATACAAACACTCGCTGGCAGGTAATGCAAATATTAACAATTTGGTTTTAGAATTTAAAATGAATCGGAAGAAACAAGTGTTCCTTGTACAGTTGCCTCCGAAGTCATAGCTGCTGTTATTTACGATAATAAAACATAAAGTTTGAAATAAAATACGGTTATGAATCTATAATTATGATATTTCATTAATTAGATGATAGTTTGGCTCAGAGCGCCAAGATACCGTAGGTACATCATCACTACATAGTGTAAAATAAAGTCGCTTTCTCTGTCCCTATATCCCTATGTATTTGTAAGCTTATATCTTCAAAACTACACAACGGATTTTGATGCGGTTTAATAGATAGAGTGATGCAAGAGGGAGGTTTTTATGTATAATTCTACGCAGACGAAGTCGCGGGCAGAAGCTAATCTCGAATAAATCCAGGAGTGTCCAATTAGTTTGCTGTAGAACTGGCTACATCCCTCATAGCCGTACAATACTTAAAATACAAATACTCTTTATTGAACACCACAAATCAGTACACAACAATACAAAAACAAAAAACATGGACAATAGGCGGTCTTTTCGCTTAATAACGATCTCTACCAGACAACAAATAAAAATAGAAATAAGTCGGAGACAGTTTAAGTAGGTGGCGGAAACAAATAGACAGGATAAACGCAGGGATAATAAAAACAACAATACTAACATAAATATAATAGATAGTTAAGTAAATAAAATAAAATAATACATACATACACACGTAACATTATTGTATAATACTTAAGATACTTATACAAAAAATATAATATAATGAATATTGTTGCTTGTGACGTTGTTTATTACGTGAAGGGTGGGTTTTAGTATGAAACATGTGTCGCCTAAACGCAGCTATTTGTGATATTTACTACACAAAATAATGTCACGCTACAAACGTGGTCTCTTGATTGAAGAATTTTGTCGTATTAACAAAATTTTGGGTTTTTTTTTGCAATTTATTTTGTGATATTTGATATTTTATTGTTGACTGTAGGCCGTGAGCTCAAAAACAAAGCAATCAAACACTTCCGATATTTTTTTCATAATTTCATAATTAATGAGATTTAGTTGTAAAACGCAGCGTGGGACGTCCACCCACAAGGTGGACCGATGACCTCATTAAGATCGGCGGATCGCGCTGGATGCAAGCCGCTTCCAACCGGTCTTATTGGAGATCTAAAGGAGAGGCCTATGTCCAGCAGTGGACTTGTAATGGCTGAGATGATGATGATGATGATGATGAGTTGTAAAAGCTTGTAACGAATCGGTCATGATTCTGATTATTACGAAGTCAAAATAAAATGTTAATTTCTTGGCTATAACATAATATTTTGCAAAGACCGGAGGGCCTGTCATTCTTGTCAACCCGCAACAAAACTTCCAAAACAAAATGAAACAAGACAATTTTTAACAACAAAAAGCATTTTTATAACAAGCAACCGTATTAAAAAACAAAATGAATTTTTAACCAAAAGCAACTTAATATTGTTCCATTTTAAACATTTCCCAAGTTATTCCGAACTTCACCTTAATTGGTAATGACTTTGTTTTACGAAAGTAAAATAAGCCCTTAAAGGAATTAATTTCAAGTTGATAAGTTTAATTTTAAGTTATTTAACTTAATTAATTTGTTCTAGTACAAAATTATAATTTTACCTGAACCCGAACCGAGTTTGATAATTGACACAGGCTTGATTAACTTTAGGTACCTAATGTGTAATACTTAAAACATTATCCACATGCTAATATAAGTACGAAAGCGTGTCCGTCTGTCTATTACCTCTTAGCCGATGTAGTTGAAACTACATACATACATACATACCGTCACGCCTCTTTCCTACAGGGGTAGGTAGAGACTACTTTGTTCCACTTGCTACGATCCTGACATACTTCTTTCGCTTCATCCACATTCATCAACCTCTTCATACGTCATGCTCGTTGGTTTCGTCTCCTATATGGGCTCGGAACGTCCGTCTAGGCCTTCCCCTCCCAACGTTACCATTCGCACTCCCCGTATAGATCTGTTTAGTTAGTCTACTTTCATCCATCCGCTCTACGTGACCAAACCAACTAAGCATACTTTTTTCTATCCTAGTCACTATATCCTCTTTCACACCAGCACGTTCCCTTATCACACTATTCCTTATTCTATCTTTCAGTGATACACCTTCCATACTTCTTAACGCTCTCATTTCATACCCAAATCTTGCTACCGTACATTAATGTTGGAACAAGCACCCCTCTGTGGACAGCCAGACGCGTCAAATAATAATAATTAATAGAGATATTTTCAAATCCAGAATCCAGGGTCACATAGGATACTTTTTATCCCAGAAAATCGCTTATCCCAAGCGATCGAATTTTTCGAATCGCTGTCAACAGCGGTCGTGATCAGACGGACTGTGTTAATTCTTTTAACTAACCTTATTCAGAAGTGATGACTGCACTCCAGACGATCACACCTTGACCATTCCGCTCGTTAGTTTTATAGGGAATTAGGGGTCTAATGTGGTTGGTTGATTTTGATTTCAAATCAGAAATCTTCCCAGCCCCTGACGTCCAACCCTAATTCAAATCAAGAGTGTAGAATGAAAGTAAACAATGTTTAGAAGGGACAACTGGGTACGGCTCACAATGGATGCAACTGGGCATTAATTTATTCAATCTTAGTTTATTTGACGGCCGAAACTAGAATCGTTTTTTGTGATCCACTCGCGCGGAAGAAATGGTGTACGGGCTAGTTTTAGGGGTCCGCTGGAAGGGTTAATTAATAAAACCCCTAAACACGCAAGAATTGATACTTAAACTCCGTAGGTAATTAAAATCTTTATTGTGTTTCTGCACTCTGCACGGGACGTTATTATACCAATTCCGAATATCCAACTTGATACTAGTCAGGTATCTGTATAGTTGAGATGTTGGCCAGATATTATTATTATTTATATGATTATCACATAGCAGTATTTACGCATACGAGTCCGAATTTGGAAGAGTTGCATACTTTTAATATATTAATTTTATAAACATCATTTTATAGCAAATTTAGTCTGTAGCATAACTAAAATTAGAATCACAATGAATTCCCGCGCAGATGGTAAAAGCCCATCGAGGGATTGGGCGAAAATCTAAGGAATCTTGTTATATAGGCGATGTGGCTAGCAACCCATCACTGTTTTGATTCCTCTTTCCACTCATACGCCCACAATCATGCTAAACGTGGTCTTTAGGTCTTGTTACCTGAGGCTCTGTCTACCCCGTATGTATGATTTTATATTAATTTATTCAACTGGTACATTCTATGTTTTTTCTTTGCTCCCAGACCAGCATGTAAAATCAACTGTTTTATTATACGGAACCATATTATCAGCCTCTAATTCGCATTTGACTGGTTTTTATCTACCTCGGTGTCATGTTTTCACGCTAGCCAGTTATTCACCATAACAATGCTGTTTTACAAACACAAAACAGACCGTATCAGAATGACACAAGAGCATAAAATACCATGAAATGATGCACGTAAATTCGTAAAAATATTCTAAGATTCCGAAAGGACGATATGTTGATACGTTGTCCCTGAATCGTAATAACTGTTTATTGTCCTTTATAAAGCACTATTATAACACGTGATGGCATTGCTAATGGCCCGAGCTCTAGGGAGTCAAATTCTATGAACCGATGTTATTGTACTTTATGTGGTTTTTATTTTAATTTAGTACCAGTTATTTTAAACAGCGTGTGAGTTCGAATGTGAATATAATCTAATTATGACACCAACAAACTACCCTCATCGCTGCCAATGTGGGAAAATGACCGACAGCTACTGGTATCACGGCTTATCTTTCAGTAGATGCGCGGGGCGTATACCACGTCATGCCAGCATCAACGACGTCATCCGTAGGGCCCTCGTCAGCATCAAAGTGCCAGCCGTTCTAGAACCTAACGGCTTGGCTAGAGATGCTGGCAAGAGGCCCGACGGTCTGACACTGATCCTTGGCGGATGGCTTGGCCCTTAGTTTGGGACACAACGTGTGTTGATACTCTTGCTCCGACCCATCTTTCAAGAACCCAAAATGTTGCAGGCTCTGCTGCGGCCTCAGCCAAGGACTTCAAACGCCGAAATATAGCTCGCTTGGAGGCAGTTATATTTGAGGCGTTTGGAGTCGAAACTCTGGGGCCATGGGGGCCAAGCGCGCCGTGTGTACAAAGATATCTCAGCGCGTCTTTTAGAGGCCTCCCGTGACCAGAGCTGGCCAATATTTCGCTCAGCGAATAAGCATTGTAAATACAACGTGGCAATGCTGCCAGCCTTCTGGGCACCCTCCTCATTGGCGGCAATTTGGTTTTTTTATCTTTAATTTAATAATAGTTTAATTCAAATGTTGGAGTCCACAAGAGACTTTGAAATATGCGCCAATTTCAACTGCTAGTAAAACAATGATTGCGTTGCGCATTACTTATGTTTTTCTCAGTCACATTACATTTAACATGGGTAATAATTATATGTTTTTTATTATCGTGCTTACATACTTCATTAACTTTATTACCAACTGACATTATTAAAACATAAAAGCATGCCATTTTGCGAAGCTGGCTTAAATTCGATTTTCGTTCTTTCTTTTATGTAGTCTATGTAGACATATATAAATAAACTATGCGCTTAACCTCAATAACAAGTTTAAAACAATATACATTTCTGCTATGCATAATGTATTGCACAGCATGATGTCTTTTTAGGGTTCAGTACCCAAAGGGTAAAAACAGAACCCTATTAGGTACTAGACTTTGGTGTCCGTATAGCTAGACAGTTGGAATTTTCAGTTGATGTATTTCTGTTGCCGCTATAACAACAAATACTAAAAACAGCCATTCCAGCTTCCATGCTGGTCTGGGAGCAGACAAAAACATAGAATGTACCAGTTGCTTCTCTACTCGCGCAGATGGTAACAACCCATTGAGGGAATGGGTGAAAATCATGGAAACCATGTTATAGACGATGCGGCTATCAACCCATCTCTATTTTGATTCCCCTTTCCACCTATACGCCCGCAGTCATGCTAAACGCGGCCTGTGGGTCTTGTTACCTTAGGCTCTATCTACCCCGTAAGGGACAAAGACGTGATGTGTGTGTGTGTGTGTTTGTGAGTGTGTATTAAAAAAAATACATACACATACACACACACAAATCACGTCTTTATCCCTTACGGGGTAGACAGGGCCTTAGGTAGCAGATACCTACAGGCCACATTTAGCAAGATTGTGGGCGTATAGGTGAAAAATGAAATCAAAATAGTGATGGGTTGCTAGCCTCATCGGCTATAACATGATTCCTATGATTTTCGCCCATTCCCTCGATGGCCTTTTACCATTTGCGCGGGTAAAGAAGCAACTGGTATATTCTATGTTTTTTCTTTGCTCCCAGACCAGCATGGAAGAATTAATAAAAAAAATAACATTAATATTTCCGTTTTATTTTATTACTAACCAATTTAGTTATGCAAACGGGCAAAAATGTGTTTTTCTTGTTTGGTGGTACGGAATTCTCGGTGCGCGGGTCCGTCTCGGACTTGGCCGGTTTTTTACATTGACATCGTTAATTATTTTTTATCATGTACACTAACAATTAACGATCTCATGATATAATTAATATTTCTTGACAGTATGGTCTTTACGTAGCAATCTAAAGCTGTCATCTAGATCAGATCTAGAAGCAGGTGCGCAGGCGACTGTCTCGTATTGTTGCACGCATCTCTTGATTTAATTGGTCTTGTTAAGAGGATTGCCCATAAGCCTTTAAAATGTACACTGTGTACTGTGTACTTTTTAGCTAAATGGTGGCAGTTATAACGCTGAAATTCTCGAGTGGCAACCACGAAACGAACGCAGTGTTGCCAGGCCTCCCAGTAGGTGGGCCGACATCGTGAAAGTTGCGGGATACCGGTGGATGTGGCGAGTTGTCGTTCATTATGGTGTGCTAAGGGGGAGGCTTTGTTAAATAGTGGACGTCTTCAGGCTGATGATGATGATGACGATAAAGCTCAAAGTCATAGTCAATTGCAAGATCTGTAAAAATATTGTGCCAATTGTAATAAGCTTTGTTTGATGACGAAATACTTTTTTTTTATGTGAATAGGAAGGCAAACGAGCAAGTGGGTCACCTGATGGTAAGTGATCACCACTGCCCATAGACACCCGCAACCCCGGAGGGATTGCAGATGCGTTGCCAATCTAGAGGATTAAGATGAAATGCCTCTTGTGCCCGTAATTTCCCCGGCTGTCTTACTCTCCGCACCGGAACACAGCAGTGCAAGCACTGCTACTTAGCGGCAGGATTAGCGAGTAAGATGGTGGTAGCGATCCGGACGGACCTTGCACAAGGCCCTACCACCCGCAAATCTTATATTTAATGTAATTCTGTATTTTTTTTTCAACTGTGCAACCTAAATTTCTGTCCATATCCAACGCAAGATGTCATTAAAAACTAAATTCTAGAGAACATTTCAAAAAACACACACATACCTACATACATCAAATTAGGCATTTAGCAAGATTGTGGGCGTATGGAAAATGGAATCAAAATAGTGATGGGTGGCTAGCCTGATCGCCTATAACATGATTCTTATTATTTCCGCCCATTCCCTCGATTGGATTTTACCATCTGCGCGGGTAGAGAAGCAACTGGTACATTCTATGTTTTTTCTTTGCTCTCAGACCAGTTAATAATAATAATAGTTTTATTAAGGTGACGTTGTTACCATCGAGGGAATGGGCGAGTCTTAGGAATCATGTTATAGGCGATGCGGCTAGCAACCCATCACTATTTTGATACCCCTTTCCACTTATACGCCTACAATCATGCTAAACGTGGCCTTTAGGTCTTGTTACCTCAGGCTCTGTCTACCCCGTAAGGGATATAGACGTGATTTGTGTGTGTGTGTGTGTGTGTGTGTGTGTGTGTGTGTGTGTGTGTGTGTGTGTGTGTGTGTGTGTGTGTGTGTGAGTGAGTGTGTGTGTGTGTGTGTGTGTGTGTGTGTGTGAGTGAGTGTGTGTGTGTGTGTGTGTGTGTGTGTGTGTGTGTGTGTGTGTGTGTGTCTGTGTGTGTGTGTGTCTGTGTGTGTGTGTGTGTGTGTGTGTGTGTGTGTGTGTCTGTGTGTGTGTGTGTGTGTGTGTGTGTGTGTGTGTCTGTGTGTGTGTGTGTGTGTGTGTGTGTGTGTGTGTGTGTGTGTGTGTGTGTGCGTTGTTAACATGTTTTGTGTACTTGTATTAAGCGATGTCCTTTGAAAAGGCCACGGGATGTCATACTTAAGAAAGCAATAAAAAGCGATCGAAATAGCCAGTAAAATACAATTAATTGGTCAATTGATTACTGACAGTGTGTCCATGGAAATCACTACATTATAGTATAAAACAAAGTTTAGACGACCGGATAGCCTAGTGGTTTGTGACCCTGACTATGAAGCTAGAGGTCCCGGGTTCGAATCCCGGTAGGGGCAGACAGTTGTATGATGAATACGAATGTTTGTGTCCGAGTCATGGATGTTGTATGTATTTAATTATGTATTTATCTACATTATATAAGTATATTTATCCGTTGCCTGGTACCCATAGTACAAGCTTTGCTTAGTTTGGGGCTAGGTCAATTGGTGTAATTTGTCCCAACATATTTATTTATTTATTTTATAAGTCGCTTTCCTGTTGCTGCTTAGATCTTTAATACTACGCAACGGAATTTGATGCAGTTTATAGATAGAGTGATTCAAGAGGAAGGTTTATATGTATAATTCTACGCAGACGAAGTCGCGGGCAGAAGCTAGTAGTTAATAAATGAAAGAGGATGTGAAGGAGGTGAGTAAGGTTTCGAAGGAATCTAGATATCTATGCGTGGTAGTGTGAATAAAATGTTTGACTGAATTAGCGTTTTCATAAATAAATACATACATACATATATCACGTCTTTATCCCTTAAGGGGTAGACAGAGCCTAAGGTAACAAAACCTTATGGCCACGTTTAGCATGATGAAATACTTACCTAAAATAGCTTATTTATGTTTTTTACAGTGCTTTCGCATAACTCACTTTTTATTTTTTAATCTTTGATCCAAACAAATTAAATAAAACAACATTTGTGTGCTTTTCAAAACCCATGTGTAGTACCTTTATAAAACCTACCATTCAAGACGCTACAAAAGCGACAGGAGCCGTTTAGCCATTGATTGCAGAACAAATGGCCATTCACAGCGTAATGGCGCTAATGATTGAAATGTATTTTATATATTGCTACAAAAGTTGAAGACGCAGCTCTTTGAAATCGTCTTAAGAAGAGCATAACTAATACTAGAACTAATAGCTAAGAGACGAAAGGACTGGATGGATAAGAGATGGAAGGCTGGTGTGAAAAAAGTATGCTTAGTTGGTTTGGGCATGTAGAGCGGATGGATATAAGTAGACTAACTAAACAGATCTATATGGGGAGTGTGAATGGTTAGGTTGGGAGGGGAATGCCTAGACGGACGTTCCGAGACCAAATAGGAGACGTTTTGGAAAAAGGTCAGGTCAGGAGTACCCGAAACCGACGAGCATGTATGAAGAGATTGATGACTGTGGATGAAGCGAAAGAAATATGTCAGGATCGTAGCAAGTGGAATAAAGTAGTCTCTGCCTACCCCTGTGGGAAAGAGGCGTGACGGTATGTATGTACGTATGTATGTATGTACGAAAGGACATAGTTTGCTATCAGAAAATAAGACCCAAATTTGCTTTTACACACAAATTCTTTGTTTTCCTAGGACCATTTCTTTATAATAAGTTAAATGCAATTTCGTAAATTTATCCCCACAATTGCAATAAATGCAAGAAAATTCTCCTGGAATCACTTCAAACTATGTCATACGAAGATACAGATAATTTATTATTAGTTGTGAAGTAGATTATCTTTGTAACCTTTTTTTCATTGGATTTAAATTTTTAAGATTTTATAGGATAATACCTATCTAATCATAGTTTTAATTTATTTATTTCTTTATATTTTTGTCATGTTTACTTATTTTTTTTTTCCTGGTGATTGTTTAATTATTTACTAGCCATTTTGTCTAGCTCTTATAGCCTGAAACACAGGATTTCCTAGTTCAGACATATGAGTTGTTAACTTAGATTTATAAGCCTAAAGAAAATAATCGATACATATCGTCGATATTTCAATTTTGAAATACGTATCGATTATTTTGAGAATAACGTCGCAATAATTCGCTAATAATTCACTCAATGTCCATGGTAGTTAATAGTGGCCTATATCGCGTGACTTTCGCAAAGATGCCCGATACAGCTGCGCACACGACGAACACACGCTGTCATGTCGAGTAGGCGTAAAGTCGTAAATGTTTTTAAACGCTCAACTTAACAGCTAGCCTTCTCTAGGTGGGCTAATTACGTAAAAGCACTTCGTTTGTCTGAAAATAGCCCCGACAGTAGGGTGGTCCTAGTATGTATGAAGAAAAAAAAAAGCTTTTCAAATCTACCTCCACATATCCCATTTTTGTCTATGAGTAAATAATATTCGTTGTATCAAATATTTACTCATTTGGTAGCGATTTACTGGTCGCTCAAGTAATCTATTATTTTGTTGTATTTTATTTTATGTCAATATAAATATTTATGTCGACTAGATCCGCACCAAGTTATGGCTTTTGGGAAAGTCAATTTCAAGTTTTTCCACTGCACGACTGCCTCGAGGGTTCAGTCTCAATGGGGACTATCGTTTCTTTGCTCACCAGTTGGCGCCACTGTTGACTAAGTCCAGGGGTATAGCTGTCAAAGGCGACTTTATAAGATCAGCGCCGAAACAAGGTTTTAGGTCTTAAATCTCATTAAGTTTATTAATTATAAATAACTGTCATCATATCGAGTAGCTATAAAAGAAGCTTTCAAAGCGTTCACATTCATCGCCAAATAATCCATATTTGCGATAATTTCACGAAGGAGATCACTTTTCAACAGGTAAATGATAGAAATTATAATTTACTAGCTGTTGCCCGCAACTTCGTCTGCATAGATTTCGTTTATCGCTATCCCGCAGGAACTACGCAATTTTCCGTAATAAAAAGAAGCCTATGTGTTATTCCAGACTACAATCTATCTATGTTACAAATTTCATCCAGATCTGTCCAGCCGTTCTGGCGTGAAAGAGTAACAAACATCCAAACATACTCACAAACTTTCACATTTATAATATTAGTAGGATGTCACGAAGCCCGCCAAAACCAGCGAAAAGTGAATGTTATTGGACCTCACGCGACACTAGCGCCTCTAGTGGCTAATTAACACGCGACAGCCCCCGTTTAACTGTCACAACTTAAAAAAGGCCTCTGAAGTCTTTCTAAAAGCACTTGGCATACACACAAGCTGTTGCCCGCGGCCTCGTTTGCGCATAATTAAATATAGCCTGCAAATAATGTTGCTTTGGAATGTTCTAAAAAGTTCAAAATCGCTTAACTTGATGGAGAGATAATCCTACAACGTAATCTTTGGAAATATAAAATCCTTCCAAAAATCATCTATAAAACATACATACATACATACATACATAAATCACGTCTCTATCCCTTACGGGGTAGACAGAGCCTAAGGCAACAAAACCACGTTTAGCATAGTTGTAGGCGTATAGGTGGAAACGGCATCAAAATAGTGATGGGTTCCGCATCGCCTATAAAATGATTCCTAAGACTTTCGCCCATTCCCTCGATGGGCTTTTACCATCTGCGCGGGAAGAGAAGCAAATGAAACATTCTACGTTTTATCTTTGCTCCCAGACCAATAAAAAAGCTTAACATTGGCCACATATCTGCAAAGTGACAACAACTTCCTGATGCAGCATTCCCTGAGCGGTACAATTTAGGGATCTTCAAAAAGCGAGCCTTCCTGTACCTCAAAGGGCCGGCAATGCACTTGTGATTCCCCAGTTCTTGCAGGTGTCCCTGGGCGATGGTGATTGCTTTCCATCAGGTGACCCGTCTGCTCGTTTGCCCCCTCTTGTATAAAAAAAAGTGCAAACTTGTTAATTTGTTTTTAAAAATGGAAACAAGGCTAGCCATTCACGTTTAATTTTTTTTTTTTTTTTACTACGAACTGACCAGTGATTGGCCTCTATCTCACTTGGTGGAAGGTGCAGATGAGGCCAAAGGTGTAACTCACTGGTTAATGATATCCATTCTAAGGCTGAATATGCACGAAACGCTTCATACAAAAGCTGCATGAACGTCAAACGTCTGTAGCATTATTATATTTCATAACAGTGTACGCTGAAGCCTGTACCTGTAATAGCTGAATACAGACAGACTGTCCAATTAGTTTCAGAATTCGAGGCCGAACTGAGGCAAGGCTGAGTCCGATGAAATAAACCTGTACCGCTTTATCTCGGTACTGGTGTTAGAGTCCGTTAGGAAGCGGTACATGGTACAAGCGAACTTTTTAACCCTCGTGAATTTCCGTATCCTACTAATATTTTAAACGCGAAAGTTTGTAAGTATGGATGGATGGATGTTTGTTACTCTTTCACGCCAGAACGGTTGGATATAAAATGAACATAGATAGATTATGGTCTGGAATAACACATAGGCTACTTTTTATTCCGGAAAATTGCGTATTTCCTACGGGATAGCGATAAACGAATTCTATGCAAACGAAGTTGCGGGCAACAGCCAGTACTTAGTAAAGGACAAATAAATAGTAAGAATAACTGCCAAATGTAACCTACACAAAAGTCAACGAACTTTAACGAACTTAGTTTAGTTTTTGTTATTTTTGGAATGACTTATTTTTCGATAAATTTTATCAATGAACAAAATATATTTACCTTTCTTCTTGTAGTAGGAAACGGACCTCCGTAAAGTAACGCCTGATTCAATAAAAATAATTATCAGCTATTACTTCATCTTCATTACAATCACAGTAGAAAAATGAAAAATTAAAACATGGTCAGAAATTATTTTATTGAATCAGGCGTTACTTTGCGGAGATCCATTTGAATGAACAAACTTCTTCATTAATTACAACTATTATATGAAGGATGTGATGTTATATTATAAGCAAAAGCTTGATTTAATGAGAATGATATCAACACATTGTCTGAATCGAGGACCAGAATGATCTAGTTAAAAATTCACAACTTAACTCAAGAACCGGGTCCACTGGTCCTTCGGCCATAGAAATTCCGCTGACGCTAACTCTCCCGCTGCCGCCTGTGACTTGAAGGTACACAAAGAGCGATGCAGCAACGCACGGACATCCCTCGGGCCAATTCCGTGCTCGCACCTGCTTTTATAATAATAGCTTTGCAAATGTCGATGCCTTAAGTGTTGTTATAAAATCTAGTTTTACTAAAGGGAATTAAAGTCCATAGCGAAAAACCGGAAACTTTTGTTTTATTTCAATTTTTTAAGAAATTACTCTTTTTACTATCAAACGAAACAAAAATTTATACTTCTTGATTTTTTTATGTTTATGTTTACTGTTTTACCCGTTATAATTTTTTTTTATATAAGAGGGGGAAAACGAGCAGACGGGTCACCTGATGGAAAGCAATCACCGTCGCCCAGGGACACCTGCAAGACCTGGGGAATCACAGGTGCGTTGCCGGCCCTTTGAGGAACAGGAAGGCTCGCTTTTTAAAGATCCCAAAATTGTAACGCTCGGGGAATGTTACAGCAGGAAGTTGGTTCCAGATCTTTACCGTACGAGGAAAGAAATTGCGTTTAAAACGCACGGTACTTGACTGCCAACCATCAAGATGTTGAGGATGGAAGGACAGACGGTTCCGCGAAGTACAGTAGTAAAATTTAGCCGCAGGCAGCAATCCAAAGAGTTCATCGGTGCACTCCCCATGATAAATACGGAATGAATTTTTTAACGATACTGAAAAGTAAAACATATAGGAAAATCCGAAAAGTATAGCTATGGCCGGGGATCCCCATCATTCCGTAATTTTTTTAATCATGGTCGAGAATTGTTTCCATACATTTCTCGATGTATAAATTCATCATCATAAGCCTGAAGACGTCCACTGTTGTTGTTGTTGAAACCTTAGCACACCATAATGAACGCCAACTCGCCACCACCGGTTTCCCGCAACTTTCACGATGTCGTCCACCTAGTGGGAGGCCTGCCAACACAGCGTCTTCCGGTTCGTGGTCGCCACTCGAGAACTTTCCCCCAATGATTGTCTGTTCCACAAGCGATGTTCAAATCGAACCACGCCAAAGGCGTGAATAAAGTTTAAAAACTAAAAACCCCGTCAACACGGAAACTGCTGAACCGATTTTTATCAAAAATGGCTAAGAACAACCGCAAGGAAACTGGCTTTCTACTACTAGACTACAAGCCCATGGACAAAAAAACATTTTGAAATGAACCAGCGTGAAACACGCTTCGAAATAACTCTGAGCGCTATGCCGTCTTTTCTGAGCGGTATCTACATTTATGGAATTTCTCCAGGTACAAGTGAGGAATTACGACTAATTATTAATTTACGGCGTTTTTATAGCTTATAGATGATTAAAAATAAATGTCGAAAGACCTAGTGCCGCTTTAAAGTGGTGGTGCCGGAAGATAGTGCAATTTCTCTATTTTTTTTCAATGTATGGGAAAAATCTATACCGCTCAGAAAAGACGGCATAGCGCTCAGAGTTATTTTATGATATAGTAACAACCTTCTAAGCGTGTTTCACGCAGGTTGCCGTTTGGTTCCGTTTCTTTCGTTTTTCGGAACTTTTGACACCCCCGCGGAACTTTTCGGAACTTTTAAAGTCCCGGCAAAAGATAATTTATTCCTGTTATTAACACTATAGGTAAACAAAAATATTATTCCTAATTCCTATGACAAGGTAAAAAAAAAAAAAAAAGCTCGTTCCGAAGATTTAAATAAAAATGGAACTTTTTAGGGATGCCAATGTTATTTTCAAGGGAAGCGACATGGCAACACTGTTTCACGCTGGTTCATTTCACATGTTTTTTTTGTCCATGGGCTTGTAGTCTATACGAGCTACTAAGAGCTACGATGTTACAGACAGATGAACACAAACACACACCCACAGACACAGGAGCCGGGGGTTAAAAATGGAAAAGCTCATATCTTACGACTTCAAAGCGATAGCTGTTTAAGGTATTTCGTTTTAAATGGTTAATATCCTTCAGGTAGACTAAGTCCATGAATAATAAACAAGGCGTTTGAAATTAGTAATATTAAAAGCGCGACTCCGGCATTTTAACGTCCCGTTTGTCTAGACGTTTCGACAATATCGCAATGGCAGTTATTACCTACTTAAGTAGTACTAAGAAACCAGTACGCTTATTACCTAACTCGCTCGCAATCGCCATCGTGTTCATTTTGACAGTTCTTGTATGAATGTGACAGCTAGCTGATTCCGATGTCATTGTCAGCCCATACATGAACTGTCAAAATGAGCACGATGGCGATTGCGAGCGAGTTAGGTAATAGGCCTACAGGTTTTTTTTCCTGGATATGTTTTTTAATGTTTAAGTACTTTAATGTACCGTAGAACGCATATTGGAGGGTGTAAAGCGCCTAATAATATACTTGCTGATAATGTTATCTAGTTATGTATGTTAGTGTTCAAACGGTTGTCTAAGCAACATAGAACGTTATGCTTCGACATGACTTATTGTGATTGTATATTTAGAGACTGACGTCTGTATTCACGGCGTCGGAGGCTATTCATGTTTTTGCTTTAATATACATTATTTACTGTAAAATCTGGATCTATCTACGTTATCTCATTTTTAATTACTACTGTACTTCCATGCTGGTTTGGAAGCAAAGGAAAAACATAGAATGTACTATGTACCAGTTGCTTCTCGTCTCGCACAGATGGTAAAAGCACATCGAAGGAAAAGGCGAAATTCTTAGGAATCAAGTTATAGGCGATGCGGCTAGCTACCCATCACTATTTTGATTCCTCTTTCCACCTATAGGTAAGCCTACAATCATGCTAAACGTCACCTTTAGGTTTTGTTACTTCAGGCTCTGTCTACCCCGTAAGGAATATAGACGTGATTTGTGTGTGTGCGTGTGTGTGTGTTACTATGCTATCAAATAAATCATGAATTTTACTTTCCGATTTTTTTTATTGTACATGAAATACACATTTATAATAAATGGATATAATTATAAAAGCCAGCTACAAGATTCATGCACAAGATGACAGATAGTGCTCCTTCAACATAGTATGTAACTGAGTAATACTGTGTGTGTAGTAGTTACTGTACTGTGATTATTATATTTTATTTTTATACTTATGAACTTTGGGAGAGGTCACGCCTTCTAGGCCTTTCTAACCTTCTTCTATGTCGTGGTTTAACTAAAGGTAGAAGACCTACAGGTCATTAATCTTTTGAGCGCCAACTCAAAACTGCATGAATCTATCTTAAAGCTTGTTTATTCCCATATATTTTTGCGTTCAGAATCCATTTTCTATACCACACGTAGTCATAAATCAGGTTGGTTTGAAAATAAAAATAACGCCATAAATTCTATGTACATCGGATCACTGTAAGGGGTACACTTTGTTAAATTACAATGCTATGTGCACGACTTTCATACCTTAAGCAATGTATGACACGGCTGTCACACAAATAAATATGATGGAATACTTTGAAACTCTTGAAACCGTCAAAAAAGCTAGAGTACTTAATTTATCCATTTGGCGATAAACAGGTTTCAACTTGTGCATAAAAGACGTGATTTTAGACATATTTCACTAGGTACTGTGGAGCAACCTTGATGAGGCACTGACTCCACGACGGGATGATGTAGCTCAGATGGCTCTCAAATCTAATTAAACAAACTTTGAATATAGGATCGGTATTTTATTTAGCTTTTTAGATTATTTAAAACAATACATCTGCTTCCAAGGAAGCCCTAAGCAACTCCCCCGTGACTCTTGTTAGGAATTCTAGTTTATTTTTAATTTTTAAATTTAAGATTCGAATTCGATAAAGAGTAAAGAAGGAGTCTTTACAGTACTGCCTCTAGATCCTACTAATATTATAAACGCGAAAGTTTGTAAGTATGGATGGATGGATGGATGTTTGTTACTCTTTCACGTCAGAACGGTTGAACAGATCTGGATGAAATTTGGAACATAGATAGATTATAGTCTAGAATAACAAATAGGCTACTTTTTATTCCGGAAAATTCTGTAATTCCTGCGGGATAGTGATAAACGAATTCTATGCAGGCGAAGTTGCAGGGAACAGTTGGCAGCTAGTACACTACATTTTGTTGTTACCATGCATATCTTCATAATATAACCAGTTTCAACGATATTCACCCACGAAGAAAGGAGAAGGCATGACTTTAGAGTGAGAGGTTGTATGCATGCAAAAAGGTAAGTTCCTACTATTCTCCAAGACGGTTATTGGCGAGAAAAGTTTTTACATCGAGAAATAAATTAAGTAACTCTGTATCCGGGTAAATGATAGAAGTCCCACGGGATAGCGATAAACGAATTTCAAGATGACTACGAAGCTAGTTGCAGCTATTTTAGAAATAATAAACTATCTAGATCCGTCTTCAATCTCTCACATAAAGAACTGTACGAGTAATATTATGTTATTAATAAAATAAAAGTTTTTTTTATTTACCAATACACTGTAACGTATATACGTTAACTCTTTAAACTTAGATCTAAACACTTAAAATCTAGAACTAGAAAACTGATTATAATAAAAGTACTACACATAAAACCCTTAATATCTACTTAAATACGTTAAATTCTTATAAATTACAAACCTTAAAACTAAATTCTAATTTTCTAAATAATCGCCTTAATCTAATTAAAAATAAACTTACGCTAATTAACTGAATTAAATATTTCTACAAACAAACTCACGGAGCGTACGCGCAAATAATGTTTTGCTATAATATCGTGGGACCGGTCGCCGGCGCAAGCCGATCTATGCCGAAGACCGCTCGAGGAGGTCCGAGCGCCCGCTGTCGCCGCGCACTCAGCCACTGGCCCTAAGACGCACAGCCCGCGTCATAATGCACTCGATAATGCTAAACTCGGAGCGGAGCGATCGCTGCCGAGCGCCTTAATTAATTTAATTTAAATAATACTATCTAAAATGTGAGTGTTCTTTCTTCCCAAACTATGGGTAAGTGTTGCACAAATAATTATTAGCTGTAGTTTAATGCTTATTAGCTTAATTGTTCGATCATTTTTGTAGAAGCGGTAGAACTAAATTAGCGGTCATCTTGGCTGACCTTCCTTTGTCTATAAGGGAACATTCTAGACCACCTATGCATTATTGCATAGTCTTGCACTATTTTTCTAGACACCGTTATCTTGCCAGATCGAAACTGTTTTTTATAAATGAATTTGTAATCATAATATTTATAATAAGAGGCTCTACGCTAGTTGATTTTGCCTGTATTCTGCTACGCTTTTGTATGAGCCTTTGCTTACATTACCTAATAAATCGAGTAACTTTATAATCGAAAATAGATTTATTTATTGATATTTTAATTTAATTTATTTAAAATATGAATTCAATTTGATGTTATTTCTTAATGGGTAGTTATAGAAAAGGCTTTTACTTAAATATAATCACGCAATAAAAACCATACCAATCAATGTAATATAATTTATCATCGAGAATCTAACGCTAACGCAAATAGGTACTATTGCTTTCCCTTGTATTTTCCTGTGCATATTCCTTAATTTAATTGGTGTTAAAATAATTAGGTATACAATTTTAATTACACTTAGCCTTGGATTCTCACTGCATCGCTTGCTTCTATTGTACCTGGACTGCATCACCCATCATTTCACGATTGCTAGCTTGTTATTGCCTACCCCCTTGCGCGCACGTGGCACTTCTGCAGTCCAGGGCTAGGTTTGAACCTGTGTCCTAATGAGGATTTTGGATGCGTTCCAGGAACACCCTACCGGGTGAAGATCACCATACGATAAACACCCTACTGGGTGAAGAACACCCTCGACACTCATCGCCGGTGCTTCGGCTGACCACGTCTTCTCTCGACCGTCACACCACCCTGGCTCTCCGCGTCGAGCTTCGCACGGCCAAGGGGCGTACGGTATTCGGAGGAACGGCCATTCTCACACAGTTCCAGGCATCTAGCTACGGCCTTGCCTAGTGGCAACCGATTCCCTCCCTGAGCTAGTCTCACGCGCTAAATCCTCGGACTTAAAATGAATAACTAAACCTACTTAAATCTAATAGTTAAAGCTACCTTACATCTAATAATTAAATCTACCTTGAATCTAAAAATAATAAAATAGTCTTGAATCTAGTGCTTTAAATAATGAATTGATGTGAATAATTATTTTATTTTAATTAATAGAATAAATTATACTAAATTATGGAAATTATACAAATTAAATTATGATATTAATTTACTTAATCTTAAATTATTGAATCTTAAATTATTTATAAAATTAGTTATTTCGTTTTATTCTTAAAACGAAATTAACGTCTTAAATTATTTATTAATGTTGTTGTCTTATTATTATTGCTTTAAAATTGTAAATTACCTAAATTATTTATTCTGGAAATTAAATTAACTTACTGTTCTTAAATTAACTTAACTATTTTTATTTGTCTCCGTATTAGGTTACCTGCCTCTTTTGACTCCCCTTACGGGACAAATTGGCGCCCCCGCGTGTTTTTTATATAGGTATAGGCTATTGGACTGTGTGAGGGTTGGTTTTTTCTTTCCTAAGCATTCTTGGTGTTGGAGTGTGCATGTCTTAGATCTAGCAAACCATGCTTCTACTTTTCTTAGTACGCTTACCATTCCAGTGGCAACGCGTCTATAAATTTTGTAAACTTGTGTACTAAAATTTTTTTTTATCTTGATAACATTTTTTTAAGAAGCCTCTGTGACGCGTCACCACTACTACCAATTAATGTAAACGCTTACTTATTGTAGTCTGTAAGATTCATCTTTACCTTGTGCAACATTTACCTAATTTACCTTATTTTTCTCAATCACACTCACTGTAATTACTAATTAAATCCTAAAAACAACACTTAAACTTAATATACTTATAATTAAACTATAAAAATACATAAAATCCCTTGCTTAAAACTTAATTAAAACATCTTGAAAATACACTAATAATACCGCGGCAAATAATATACTTGTAGTTTGCTAAATATGGCGTCATCTACACTTCGTGCCCGTACACGGACCTCAAACTCTTTTAAAGGTTTCATGTTAGATGAGGCTTGTCAATTTTTTTTTCTCGTTTTTTTTGGTGAGTTTTCGGATGGCCGTCACCGATAAATCGGTTTCGTTTTTTTTTTTTAAATAAGCGCTGTAGTTATCTGGTTCTAGTGATTTATCTGATAAAATGCTAAGCCCTCACCTGAGTTTTCTTCACCTATTGAGGAAAGCTCAATCTGAAGCGGGTGGTGACTTCAATTAATAAATATTCTAAGCCTTCACCTGAGTTTCCCCTCCCTTGAAAGGAAGCTCAATCTGAAGCGGGTGGTGACTTCAATTAATAAATATTCTAAGCCTTCACCTGAGTTTCCCTTCCCTTGAAAGGAAGCTCAATCTGAAGCGGGTGGTGACTTCAATTAATAAACACGTAAAGCCTTCACCAGAGTTTTCTTCATATCTAGGAAGGAAACTCAAACTTAAGCGGGTGGTGACTTCGTAAATAAATATGATAAGCCTTCACCAGAGTTCTCTTCATCCCTTGAAGGGAAACTCATATCGAAGCGGGTGGTGACTTCGCTAAATAAATGTATACAATTTACAGCAGCTATCACTACCAATATTCATTTACTACTTGAGCGTCGCGTTTACTGGATAATGCGACACTCTTTACTGGAAGACGTTTCCTTCGTTTGCTTATATGCGCGTAAAGAGACTACATGACTGATTTGATAGAACGAAAGGGGAAGAATGAAAGTGTAAAGTAGTAAATTAAAGATCTTGAGTGCTTCTCGAAGGATTTTTCTTAGGCAAAATCCTTCTTCTAGGAGACGGTGTACTGTAACGTATATACGTTAACTCTTTAAACTTAGATCTAAACACTTAAAATCTAGAACTAGAAAACTGATTATAATAAAAGTACTACACATAAAACCCTTAATATCTACTTAAATACGTTAAATTCTTATAAATTACAAACCTTAAAACTAAATTCTAATTTTCTAAATAATCGCCTTAATCTAATTAAAAATAAACTTACGCTAATTAACTGAATTAAATATTTCTACAAACAAACTCACGGAGCGTACGCGCAAATAATGTTTTGCTATAATATCGTGGGACCGGTCGCCGGCGCAAGCCGATCTATGCCGAAGACCGCTCGAGGAGGTCCGAGCGCCCGCTGTCGCCGCGCACTCAGCCACTGGCCCTAAGACGCACAGCCCGCGTCATAATGCACTCGATAATGCTAAACTCGGAGCGGAGCGATCGCTGCCGAGCGCCTTAATTAATTTAATTTAAATAATACTATCTAAAATGTGAGTGTTCTTTCTTCCCAAACTATGGGTAAGTGTTGCACAAATAATTATTAGCTGTAGTTTAATGCTTATTAGCTTAATTGTTCGATCATTTTTGTAGAAGCGGTAGAACTAAATTAGCGGTCATCTTGGCTGACCTTCCTTTGTCTATAAGGGAACATTCTAGACCACCTATGCATTATTGCATAGTCTTGCACTATTTTTCTAGACACCGTTATCTTGCCAGATCGAAACTGTTTTTTATAAATGAATTTGTAATCATAATATTTATAATAAGAGGCTCTACGCTAGTTGATTTTGCCTGTATTCTGCTACGCTTTTGTATGAGCCTTTGCTTACATTACCTAATAAATCGAGTAACTTTATAATCGAAAATAGATTTATTTATTGATATTTTAATTTAATTTATTTAAAATATGAATTCAATTTGATGTTATTTCTTAATGGGTAGTTATAGAAAAGGCTTTTACTTAAATATAATCACGCAATAAAAACCATACCAATCAATGTAATATAATTTATCATCGAGAATCTAACGCTAACGCAAATAGGTACTATTGCTTTCCCTTGTATTTTCCTGTGCATATTCCTTAATTTAATTGGTGTTAAAATAATTAGGTATACAATTTTAATTACACTTAGCCTTGGATTCTCACTGCATCGCTTGCTTCTATTGTACCTGGACTGCATCACCCATCATTTCACGATTGCTAGCTTGTTATTGCCTACCCCCTTGCGCGCACGTGGCACTTCTGCAGTCCAGGGCTAGGTTTGAACCTGTGTCCTAATGAGGATTTTGGATGCGTTCCAGGAACACCCTACCGGGTGAAGATCACCATACGATAAACACCCTACTGGGTGAAGAACACCCTCGACACTCATCGCCGGTGCTTCGGCTGACCACGTCTTCTCTCGACCGTCACACCACCCTGGCTCTCCGCGTCGAGCTTCGCACGGCCAAGGGGCGTACGGTATTCGGAGGAACGGCCATTCTCACACAGTTCCAGGCATCTAGCTACGGCCTTGCCTAGTGGCAACCGATTCCCTCCCTGAGCTAGTCTCACGCGCTAAATCCTCGGACTTAAAATGAATAACTAAACCTACTTAAATCTAATAGTTAAAGCTACCTTACATCTAATAATTAAATCTACCTTGAATCTAAAAATAATAAAATAGTCTTGAATCTAGTGCTTTAAATAATGAATTGATGTGAATAATTATTTTATTTTAATTAATAGAATAAATTATACTAAATTATGGAAATTATACAAATTAAATTATGATATTAATTTACTTAATCTTAAATTATTGAATCTTAAATTATTTATAAAATTAGTTATTTCGTTTTATTCTTAAAACGAAATTAACGTCTTAAATTATTTATTAATGTTGTTGTCTTATTATTATTGCTTTAAAATTGTAAATTACCTAAATTATTTATTCTGGAAATTAAATTAACTTACTGTTCTTAAATTAACTTAACTATTTTTATTTGTCTCCGTATTAGGTTACCTGCCTCTTTTGACTCCCCTTACGGGACAACACAAGAAGAAAATACCTATACATTATTATTGGTTTTCAATCTCCAACCTGATTAAAAACTAACTTAAAATCGAAATACATACATACATATATCACGTCTTCATCCCTGACAGGGTAGACAGAGCCTAAGGTAACAAGACCTTGGTCACGTTCAGCATGGTTATGGGCGTATAGGTGGAAAGGGGAATCAAAATAGTGATGGTTTCTAGCCGCATCGCCTATATCATTAATCCTACGATTTTCGCCCACATGTAATATTACTTTTGTGACGTGAAAATAAACTGTTTATTATTATTATAGAGACGCATTTGTATGAGCCACGGGTAACACGGCTCATCCAAAATGGGTGGTGTATCATTGCGCGTGCAACCAAGTGCAATTTGCGGGACTGCCGTATATGACTGGAACGAGTGTAGAAAGGTTAAAATTGCTTCGTTACCACTCTGCTGTTCACGATGTGTGGTGTTGAAGAAATAGTGGCTTTTTACCGAAATGTTACCCGAGAGTTGGGAATTATGGTTCGAAATGGCACATTTGTAAAACTATGGCAACAATTTAATCAAAACACCGGGTTATTGACCTTCCCATATTATTGAACGTGGTTGCTGAAAGTATTTGCAGAATTTGAGGCCTGTTGGTTATCATCATCAAATTTAAGAGGTATACTGTTAAATTTCTAAACGAGCTGAAAATTAGAACTCAGAAAAATCCGACAAAGCTATGGCCGGCAATCGAACCCGGATCCTCGTCATTCCGTGACGCATGCTATAACCCTACACCACCCATAGCAGGTGATAAAAATCAAGAAGTAAAATAGTAGGTACCTATCATTTGAAAAACAGCGCCTTCTCTCGTCCCTGGTGAGCAGTAGGTAGATGTTCCACGAGAGTTTGTAATTGTGTCGTACAGACACATCATTCAAACAGATGACGCTTAGCGACAAAAATTCGCATAGTAACAAGGTCACGCGAAAGCTAGTAACAGACAGAAAAATTCGAAGGCTTACCCTACCCACCTGCTATGGGTAGTGTAGGAGTTTAGCACGCGTCACGGACTGACAACTTTTAATAACTCGATTTTTGGAAGCACCTAGTCAAAAGTAATTACCATTTTGACGACCTATATCCTAGTGGATAGCCTAGTGGTTAGTGACCCTGACTATGAAGCTAAAGGTCCTGGGTTCGAATCCCGGTAGGGGCAGACAGTTGTATGATGAATACGAATGTTTGTGCTTGAGTCATGGATGTTATATGTATTTAAGTATGTATTTATCTACATTATTATAAGTATGTTTATCCGTTGCCTGGTACCCATAGTACAAGCTTTGCTTAGTTTGGGGCTGGGTCAATTGGTGTTATTTGTCCCAAGATATTTATTTATTTATTTATTTGATACATACACACATAAATCATGTCTTTATCCTTACGAGGTAAAAGCCCACGGAATGGACGAAAACGTTAGGAATGTTATAGGCCATTCGGCTTCAAGCCACCTCTTTGATTATCTTTTCCACCACGCCTACAATCCTGTTGAACGTCATCATCAGGGCTCTGCCTACCCCGTAAGGGCGACATGATTTGTGTGTGTATATGTGTATCGTATCATAGAATCAAAGAACATTCCCTACAGTCGGCATGTAGCAAAAACAGTCGCCCAATCAAGACAATTGCATACAAGCCCCATTAGTCACTCAAGTAAACCGTTTGCTGCGTATGAAAATATATCCAAATATTCATGGCGCTTTCTAAGCCATGAAATATACAACGATAACTTACAACGATATATAGAATCGTAAACTTGCGAAATATATTGCAGGGACTAACTAGAAGATACATTTTTATGGTGAAGTGGCTTTATTGGAATGAACATAAGATTATGAATAAATAAAAAACAAATTAAACTATGAAGTAAAATCAAATTAAAAACTGAACTAAAACTAATGTTAAAATAAAACAATTAAAAAAGGGGAGGCACTCGTGGCATAGTACCGCAGACGCTGGCAGCACTTCCCCCTTTGATTCCGCTGTCCAAGGAAGCTGCCAGCTCTGCGGTCACCCTTGTCTTCTATCAGCCAATTCGAAATATCTTTAAAGCCCATCGAGGGAATGGGTGAAAATTGGAATCATGTTATAGGCGATGCGGCTAGCCCATCACTATTTTGATTCCCCTTTCCACCTATACGCCCACAATCATGCTAAACGTGGCCTTTAGGTCTTACCTTAGGCTCTGTCTACCCCGTAAGGGATAAAGACGTGATCTATGTTTGTATATGTACGTATGTAAATATCTTTGAGGCCAATAGTGCTCCCACGGACCAAGGATATCAATACCAACACAAATGGTGTTTGTAGGTAGTATAAAATAGTTTATTGACTGGTAGGTTTTCGTAGTTTATGTATTATATTCGGTAAAGTTATGTATTGTAGCTCTCAGTGTTCGTAATTTTTAAACTCACTCGTCCATCCCTAATATAATACTCCTTTCATCCACTCAAAGGTTGACTGGAAGAGATCCCTTGAAGGGATGGCCTTTGTGCAGGGAAGGGAAGGCCTTTGTGCATGTATCTCAGTGTTTGTCAATTGTATTTCTCTTGTTTATTTTGCACAATAAAGAGTTTACATACATACATACAAACAACCTGGTGAAGTTAGTTCCGTATATACAATACTAGAGACGATGATAAAAACTTCATTATTACCTTACTCGTTTGTGACCTGACAATGGCGTAAGCGTTCACCATTCGCACGTCACACGTCATCAAAACTCATACGTCATTGATACCGTCAAAACAATGCCGTCATCGTATTGATTCAGACTGCGCGCACGCACCTTTTGTTAATATAGTTAGTATGAAAATATGCGGAATTTATGTGAATTGTATGAAAATTAAGCGAGAAACGTCACGGCGTACCTAGTTAAGAGTCACGGTCAGCTCTTTGAAACTGATTTTGAAACAGAATGTTATTATAGACCTATTATTTAACACGTTCACTGCACAGGGTTGTATGGACCTGGTGCTAATTTTTCCTTAGGTAGGTACGTTTAGCAAAAATCTATATATACCTATATAAAAGAAAGTGAGAGGCTGAACCGATTTGGCTGAAAAATGGTAGGGAGGTAGCTGAGAACCAGGAGACGGACATAGGATACTTTTTACCCCGATTTTCCCACGGGATTGGAAAATTCCGAAATGTTGTACTAATAAAACTACAGACATTAAATTTAGCATGCCTACACATTATTCCTTGATTAGTATAAAGATGCACTTACAAAGGAATTTTTCAAATTTAAGGCGGAACAAAGTTCGCCGGGTCAGCTAGTCTTGTATAAAAATGATTTTTTTAGGTTACGTTAGTTTGTTTTCTTTACACATATACAACACAAACATAAATCACGTCTTTATTCCTTACGGGTCACACGCTCAGCATGATTGTGGGCGAAAGTGGAAGGGGAAATCAAAATGGTGATGGGCTAGCCGCATCGCCTATAACATGATTCCTAAGATTTTCGCCCATTCCCTAGATGGGCTTTCGCCATTTGCGCGGAAAGAGAGGCATCTAGTATATTCTGTTTCTTTCTTTGCTCCCAGACCAGCATTGAAGTTTATAATATTAGTATAGACCAATTACTTTAACGATGTGGCATGAGCGTATTTATATAAAATTATACATTTTGATCACTGCAGGCGGTACAGCTCAATTTCTCACCGCTTTTCAAGTGATATCGTTTTAGCAAATCAAAAGACCGGTTTCTCTAGAGTTGCGAACACCATACTCACTATGAATGTCTTGATCTATAATTACGACAGGGTGTAACAGCGCCATTACATTAAAAGTAGTACACTCAACTTTTTTTGGGATTTGGTTTTATTTTTGACTCGGAATCACGAGCACTATTAATCCTGATAGGAGATAAAATGTCCACAAATTCCATACATTTTGTAACCAAAATGTTTGATCCATTCCGTTACCGCTATAAAAATTTGTCTGAATGAAGTCACGGAATGGAAAAGGCAATTTTGTCACGTTTTTTTATACTTATCACCCAGGACTAATAGCGCTCATGATTCTGAGTAGAAACCCAAAAATGAAAAAAAAACCCTCCTAAAAGAAAGCCTTCCCTGACTTTGCTGTCCACAGAACTCCTTTTTTTTAAGTCTAGTTCTAACAAATTCATCTTCATCCTCATATTCACCTAGCCCTAGTTACTCCTAGCCTAAGAAAGTAGTTAAACGTTGTCTGATGACGGTCAGTTATCTTGAGAAACCATCTGATACACGGTCGAATAGGGTATTTGACTTTGATGAAACATAGTCCTGGATTTGGTTAGTATTTGCTGTAGATCGATTGAAGAACCGATTTGAAGTACTCTTCACTACGCATGGCCCGAATTACACTTGGCCGGTTTTTATTATACTTAAAAAAAAAAGTTTGTTTTTGTGTCAAAAATTTAGACTAGATGGTCTGTTTATTGTCGTTACATGCCGTTAGTGGCGCTGTCAATGTTCATATACATATATTATAGTAAATTAAATTTATACGAATGTGATCAAACAGTTTCTTGTATCAAACATTTACACTAGAGGTTCTGTTTGTTGCCACTACGCACTGCTAGTGGCGCTGTCAATTTTCACATGCTAAATGAAATTTATATACGAATATGATCGAATAGTTTCTTGTGTCCAACACACTAGGTACAAAAGGAAACTACCAAAACACTCTTTACGTTACTTCCCGTGATTTAATAAAAATTGATACTTTATGCAAAAAACTAGTAATGGAATCACTCAATCGAACTAATGCACGGACGGATAAATGGTGATTTATTGCTGTGCGGATAAGAAAAATGACTGCAAATACAATATGGCGGTTACATTACACGGGACGGTGACGACACGACTTTTTCAATTCAATTCAATTCAATTCAATTCATTTAATCATTCAAGTCATGTTCATCACATAAATACCAAGATGTTACTGTGTAAATACTCGTAGATACATACATAAGTAAGTATTGTCTTTATCCCTTACAGGGTAGTAAGAGCCTAAACAAGACCTAAAGGCCATGTTTGTTGATTGTGGGCGTGTAGATGAAAAGGGTAATAAAAATAATGATGATCGCTAGCGGCATCGCTTATTACAACATTGCTAAGATTTTCGCACCTTAACATCTGCGCGGGAAGAGAAGTAACTGGTACATTCTATGTTTTTTCTTTACTCCCAGACCAGCATGGACGCGTTTTTGACGTCCCATTTAAATCGTTGGAAAAATCAACAGACACATTCTGTACAAAAATGAATACTGCTAATAATTCTGATTCAGAAAAACTTCTTCATTTTGGAAAAAAAGTGAAGAGTAAACTTTTCTGCTACTAGCCAGGTTCTTCCTATGTATCTTTGATAGCTTCCGAGCTGGTCTGGGAGTAAAAAAAAACATAGAATGTACCTGTTGCTTTTCTACCCGCGCAGACGGTAAACGCTCATCTAGGGAATGTGCGACAATCTAAGGAATCATGTTATACGCGACGCGACTAATATTACAACCCATCACTTTACCTTAGTCGCTGTCTAGCCCGTAAGGGAAAAAGACGTGATTTATATAATTATGTATGTATCTAAATATATATAACTCACAGGTGACTGACTGACTGACTGACATAGTGATCTATCAACGCACAGCCCAAACCACTGAACGGATCGGGCTGAAATTTGGCATGCAGGTAGATGTTATGACGTAGGCATCCGCTAAGAAAGGATTTTGATCAATTCTACCCCCAATAGGATAAAATAGGGGATGAAAGTTTGTATGAAACTTTGTCAATTTTAATCCGATCGGGTTGAAACTTTGCATGCATAAAGCTACTATGACGTAGGCATCCTCTAAGAACGGGTTGCGTAATTTCTGCGGGATAGCGATAAACGAATTCTACGCAGATGAAGTTGCGGGCAACAGCTAGTCTTTGATAAAATCGTTCGTTGTAAAGGTGATTTCGTTAAAAAGGCTCTCCTTAGCAGATTATCGAGTGAGTTGTTTGATTTAATGCCTTTTGGGGTAATGAACCGTCCGCTTTATGTGTCTGGAATAGCTTTTTACGCGATTTTTCTTAATACTCTTTTCTTTAATGTTTTGAGATTAAGTGATTTGCCCATGTTATAAATCCCCCCGATACGGTTATAATTTTTTATTTTTCAAAAAGCCGTGGTAACTTAGTCCTATGGTCTCCAAAACAAAGGGCCCGGGTTCGAGCCCCGGAGTCGCACCTTTTAGTTTTTCGAAATTTCGTTACGAAATGTACTATTTTGATTCCACTTTCCACCTTTATGCCCACAATTTTGCTAAGTGTGGCCTTAGTGTTACCTTAGGCTCGGTCTACCTCGTAAGGGATAAAGACGTGCTTTTGTGTGCGTGAGAATAACGATCCCACTAATATTATAAATGCGAAAGTTTGTGAATATGGATGTTTGTAACTCTTTGACGCCAAAACGGCTGAACAGATTTTGATGATATTTGGAACTTAGATACCTAGATTTTAATGTACCATTAGATTATAATCTACTTTCTTTCCCGGACAATTGCGTAGTTCCCGCAGGATGGCGATATATTTTTTTATTTTTTATTTATTTATTGAAAACAAATTATAATATACATTTTAAATGTTTATGACAGCGGGCAAAAACTCAGCAGTTTATCTGCCGCTGCTAGTTACTCACGTTAAATCCTTAAACTAAACAGATGAGTTATTGTTGTGCTGCGTTACAGTTTAGGTAAAATGCTTTGACAATTCTCTTGCATGTATTGGGGTTGGCACACACTTCATTATGAGTTTCTTCATTATGAGTGAGTTTTGAGAATTAGATTATTTAAAAATATAAATGAGAAAGTTGAGTAGTATGGATGTTTGTAACTCTTTCATGTCAAAACGACTGAACAGATATGGCAAAAATTTTGCACAAGAATAGAATATAGCTTGGAATAACATAGTACCTATTTTATCCCAATTTTCCCACGGGATGAAATATTCATGGGTAAAAAGCTTGTATAACAATAATTATAAATATTAAAGCGGCAGGTGGATGGAATACATCTTCCACCAATCCTAATGGTACCAGGTATCTATGACCGGCGGTGATCACTTAACATCAAGTGGACCGCATGCCTGTTTGACGCCTTTAATATATTTATAAAAAAACGCTTCTTTTACACGTAAGAACATACCAGAAAGGGCTCAGTTCTTGTAGTCTGTAAGTCAGTGCTTATTAAAACGCTGACTGTATAATATTTGATCTAAAATGGAATACAACAGGACTATAATAAAGTTATAGTTAATTGAAACTGATTGTGCTTCGGATACTGTGTGATAGATCAATGTATAGTGCCGCCGCAGCGTGTATGGACTTCGGCCATCTTGCATCCAGTTCATACTTAAGTTAGACTACAAAATAATGCCATGGGCCATGCTCAGTATTTATTAGCTAATTTGGGAGATTTTTACCCTTCTAAATGTCACTGAAAATTAGAACGGAAAAGTAGAACTATGTCCGGGAATCAAACACGGATCCTCGTCATTCCGTGACGCGTGCTATACCCCTACACCACCCATAGCAGGTGGCTAGTCTTCCTACCTCATTTATTTCATTTATTCTATTTTTTTTAGCTTTCTACCCTTAAATTGACATTTTTAAAATATTATGAATCAAATCTGATCGTAACCTTAAAATACTACTCAAAGTAATGAATTAACTAATCTTAGAAAATTATTCCAATACTTACACTACCAAAAAAAGAGAAGACGAGAAAAAAATCGACACTCATAAAAACATTTGAAAGATAACGGACAATTATACCTGAAATTTCTAAAAGTCACTGAAGATTAGAACACAGAGAATACGAAAAGTAAAGCTATGGCCGGGAATCGAACCCGGATCCTCGTCATTCCGTGACGCGTGCTACACCACCCATATACTTTACTTTTCAGATCTTTCTGTGTTCTAATTTTCAATGACATTTATAAATTTAATTTCTAACGGTAAAACCGTAAAAGTAAACATAAAAAATCAAGAAATAAAAATTCTTGATTCATTTGATTGCTTATACCTGACTTAGAACGCAGAAAACCTTTTATAGTTACTTTAATTTTTTAATTGCAGTCTGTCTGTGTTAAGTAGTTGACCGACGGGCGAGTAAGTTCCCGTACCTACGGCTCGACAACTTTACTCGCCTGTGTCAGTCTAAGTACGCGTTTTAGAGTAATAGGCGAGTAAAGTAATCGAGCCGTCAGTGCGCGAACTTACTCGTCCGTTTGTCACCCACTTTATTTACTGTTTGACTGTCTGTGTTAACTTGTGCCATGTCGGCAGACTGCGTGGCGGCAGCCATTCATCATGCTAGTACCGGCAGTCGGTGCTGCCAGTTACATCAACTGAGGAAGCAGGGCTTCAGGACCCTAGTCAGTAGTATTGCCAAGTAACAAATCCACATTCATAAACCTCTTCATTCACGCTCGTCGGTTTAGGGGTCTTGAACTGCCCAAACCTGCATTGCACAGGTGCAGTGAAGAGGGAGTCGCGGTGACACCGAGTGCTCCTACTGTAACGCCTCACAGACGACCGAATAGGGAATCCGTGTGGTTTTTAGTCGGTATGCCTGTCGTCGCGGGAGAGCCCCACATACCCCCGGTAACCCCGTATCGGGCGGATGCATGGAGCGCATTGTCCACATCATAAAAAAAGGGTATTTTCTCAAAACGTTCCTAAAAGCCCATCGAGGGAATGGGCGAATATAATAGGAAACATGTTATAGGCGATGAGGCTAGCAACCCATCACTATTTTGATTCCTTTTTCCACCTTTACACGCGCAATCTTGCTAAATGTGGCCTGTAGGTACCTGTTACCTTAGGCTCTGTCTACCCCGTAAGGGATGAAGACGTGATTTTTCTGTGTTCCTATTTTGGTCAATGAACGTTTGCCTAGCCCTTCCCCCGCACCCAGACTCAATGTAGCTACAGATATAAGTAAGTAGAAGGCATATAGACTTGGTTCTGAGTAAATACACCCGATACGTAACATAAATCGTGCTAATAGAGTTCTCCGGTGGAGTATTATAGCTGTGCTATTATGCGATAGTTCTGCAAGGCACAAACGCCGCGGGTCCATGATGGAATATGAAACTACGTGTGGTGGCCGATTTGCGAAGAAACCCGTTACGCCGACGTGTAACGCTAGTATTTTTAACATACATACACATACACAAATCATAATTACACATAAACGGATAACTCACGTATAAAAAGTCGAGTGATGCTCGACATGTTTCGGACTATTTCGTAGTCGTTCTTCGTGTTCGTTTCGCTGCCGCCGGGGCGAGCGCTCCAGGAAGAAGGACTACGAAATAGTCCGACACATGCCAAGCATCACTCGACTTTTTATACGTGAGTTATCCGTTTATGTGTAATTATTAATTATGAGTGAGTCTCACGGTAGTTTCATGTTGAAATACACAAATCACGTATATATCCTGTAAAATAAGCAGCGCGGCTTTTCGGATTAAAAATACGTTTATTTAGTACCTCATTTACAAGTCATTTTACAAAACCAAATTTTCTTTAGACACTGACATTACTTTGTTTTTCAGTTTATTGCCAGTCCGCAACATATCCCTTTTAGCCCAACCCAACATAGCCACGTTTAGCATGAACGGAGGCGCATAGGTGGAAAGGGGAACCAAAATAGTGATGGGTTGCTAGCCGCATCGTCTATAACTTGATTCCTAAGATTCCCTCAATGGACTTTTACCATCTATCTAACCCGGGAAGCAAAAAGAGGTCAGTTATAAGTTTGACGTCTGTTTGTATGTTTGTGGCATCCTAGCTTTCAATCGAATGGACCGATTTGGTTGCGTTTTATTTCATTCGAAAGCCAGTTTTCTTGCGGTGGTTCTAAGCTATGTTAGGTAAAAGTCGGTCAAGCAGTCTAAAGAATCTGTTTTGTAAGAAAGATGCAAAAGTCTCTTATACGATTTTTATTAAATTAATTGTTAAGTATATCCAAGGATACAACATAAATAATGTAAACACACGTTCAGGGGTTTACTTATCACATTTTTAAACAGTATCACTTCGAACGCAATCCAAACACGAATGAACTTGTTCACAAAATGGCGAGCCAAACGTTGACCACTTCAGTAATGAATGCTTTCATGCCATTATTGCGTCACTTGATGCATATTTACATTCATATTTGATCTCGTCTCGTTGACCCTACTTTCATCCATGCTGGTCTGGGAGCGAAGAAAAACATAGCTTGTACCAATCGCTTCTCTTCCTGCGCATGGTTAAAGGCCATCGAGGGAATGGGCGAAAATCTTCGGAATCATGTAATTGGCGATATTTTTATTCCCTTTTCCACCTATACGCCCACAATGGCCTTTAAGTCTTGCTACTCTAGGCTCTGTTTAACCCTTAAGGGATAAAGACGTAATGTATGTTTGTACATATTGTAATCGACTTAAATTTGTTCGCAACGGTGTGACTACGTCCTGACCAACCTATTCGTTTCTCCGTACGCGTACATTTTATTAGTCTAATTCCTCGCACGTATTGTTTCATCTGTTTTAATGGGAGCCATTACTTTGACTGCTTTGAATAGTGCAATAATTAATTCATTTGTTACATTATTTCGATCCTGAAAATTAAAAGTCTGCGACTAAAAAATATGTTATGTATCTTGAGAAAGTAAATGTTAGTGTCTGACAAAGACAAACGAATGCTAAGCTAAACTGAAGCTTGACAGCTTCTTGCAGGCATTACTGAATAAACCTTACACAATAATCCTGACCGACTGACTGACTTTTTGACCAGTAGAGACTATAACATCTCTAAGACTTTAATATATTTAAGGTAGGTATTAACTTGGGGAACTTATTATTTAATCCACTCCCTGTCTTTAGTACCTTATCTTTTCTTTTTGCTTCTGATCAAATCCTTTTCTGTTGTATGGCCTTCTTATTTTTCATTGTTACATTCTCACATTTATTTTATCTCAAGTATTATACAGTAATGTTATGTGTATATCGACACCTCCTAAGTATACTGAGGCAAGTGACCATTTTGACATTTTCGGTTTTTTACATAATTTTGACTAAAATACTAATATCTACTTGCCACAAAAATTTCATGGTAAAATTCCTGTTTGTTTCGAAAATAAAGTGACGTATATAAATGTATACAACACAATTTTGTAAATCAGTACGTTGTATACTGAGGCAAGTCGCTTGCACCACTGTACGCGGTACAGATATTGTGGAGGGGCGGCACAAGCGTGGTGTAACCTGACGTTGCCTCAGTATACGCGAGAGACCAACGACGCGGCGTACGTCAAATATACCTTTTACGATAGAAATTAAATTATTTTGTCTAAGATACAACCACTTATTTTCTAATGCACTGTGATTTCCGTAAAATTAATGATTATTATACTTGTAACCTTGCAAAATGAAGCTTTTCTTGACAAGTTATTCAACTGACCTTAACAAATTGATACAAATTAAAAAAACTGTCTTAATCGTTTCTCTCCTAATTATAATGGCACTAGAATATTTATCATTTTATATCAAAATCACAATTATGAGTAAAAGCTTTTATTCCAAATTGACAAGGTACTATTATTTTTCTTTACTCATCGTTTTTTGTGACCAACCTGTTGTAAAATTCAGTGTGTTGAGATGGTATTATACCACTTCGACAAAGATTTATTTATTTATTTATTTATTCATTGTCAAGTCATGTACATACATATGAAGATGGTAACGTGGTTCTAAGTCAGTCCATGACGCCCTGCAAGGGCACACAATAGTAGTTAATATCTAAATCTAGGATTGTAATATAACGTCAAAACATGCCTTCAAATTAATTAAGTACATTAAAGCTATACATTGATATTATCAAATTCATTAATGTTATTCTATTCTAGTTATCTATTATAGTTATCATTAATGATCTTAAGATCTTTAAATTTTTGTTTGTCAATTGGCAAACGTTCGTGGTACGCTACTTTAATGTTTCTTAAGCCAATTATGAGGGCATTGTTATGTACTTCCAACAAGCGTACATACATGTACATGAGAAATACAATCCGGTTACGGTTTTGCCCTCCACAATTGTGGTACAATATAATACCATCGCAACACACTGAATTTTACAACAGATTGATCACAAAAAACGATGACTAAAGGAAATAGTACCTTGTCAATTCGGAATAAAGGCACTTACTCGTAATTGTGATTTTGATATTAAATGATAAATATTCTGCGATAATAACTGTAATATTGCGATAAGTAGTTTTGACAATTGAATTTTTGCCAAATAAAAATTTGGGAAACAAAATTTGCGATGTGATGCTTTGGGGAACATTCTTTGCCAAACATTAGTAATCCCTCATATTGTAATTTTTAAATAAATATTTTTTAATTTTAGAAGTTATGAATAAAGGTGCAATGATAAATCCTACTAAGGCGTTAAAAATAAGGAATGAATCCTTGCTAATGATAAATCGAACCTTTAGAAGAAGCGACTTAAGTTTTTATATTTTTTATAAGTACTTAATAGTACAGTCTCAATAATTAAGAAAAGAAGACTATTTTGGATAGATTTATATTGATTTTTAAACTAAAACGAATATTGCTCAAACTGTGGTTGTCGAATAAGTTACTTTTAGGAATGATGGAACTATGATTAAAAGATTTACGAACATAATAGAAACAGATTTTATTTGAAATTTACGTTTGTTCATTAAAAAAAAACTTTTTTCTATTATCATTAATAAAAATATATATATAATTTCCCGTTTTAAACAGCAAAACATTAAATATGTTTAACAGTAGATATACAGGTGTAAGCGACCTTAATTTAAGCGTATACTGGTGCAAGTGACTAATATGTCGACCAAATAATGATAAAGGGCATTTGAGCATGAGCTTAGTATTTATTTTTAAACAGTATGGATTTATGTAACATATGTATCTAATTATTAAATGAAAAATAGAAAAAAATAACAATTAACTTAGTACGGTGTATACTGGATCAAGGGGTAGTTGCCTCAGTATACCACAAATCAGAACACGTAAAATACGCGTACACTAGTGTATCTACCATTTTCTCAAAAACTAACATTAATTTCAGAATTCCATATATGTAGTCTGAAAAGAGGTACTTTTGTTCCAGCGAATCCAAAGTTTTATGGAATTGACTTTACAGATTAAAAAGTTACAAATGATTTTACCTTTGCACGGCTCTCCTGTAAAATCACGATTTTGCAGTTGCCTCAGTATACTTAGGAGGTGTCGATATGTATGTATTATTTTATTTTATTTATTTAGCTATGTATTATATTTATGTTGGTATTGTTGTTTTTATTATCCCTGCGTTTATCCTGTCTATTTGTTTCCGCCACCTACTTAAACTGTGATTTGTGGTGTTCAATAAAGAGTATTTGTATTGTATTGTATTGTAAACTGTCTCCAACTTATTTATCCTATTGGTTGTCTGGAAGAGATCGCTATTAAGCGATAAGACCGCCTATTGTCTACTTTGTTCTTTGTTTCTGTATTGTTTTGTACTGATTTGTGGTGTTCAATAAAGAGTATTTGTATTGTATTGTATTTTACATCCCAAAAATTTGATATTCTAAATTATTTCGATAAATGTATTAGTAGTTATTATAAAAAACTTACTGCAAAGTTTCTTGCGGCGCATTCTTCCTGCAAATGATGGTCTTTCCGAATGTGCTAAAAAGTACATGTAAATAAAAGAGCCATTGGCGGCGTATTTCCAAAATAAACGGTTTTGATACGTATAATTTTAGACTTTAATCAACTAGCCTAGCTCAAACCTAGCAAGCTGCCTTCAACTTAAAACTGTTGGTTGTTTTTTACAACGTAGAGGGGTGATTTATGGAAATTTTCACGGGATGTGGCGTTTCGCAATGGGAGGGAGCAAAGCCATGGGCGCTAGCTGCCTAGCTAGTAAGGGAAATATCTTTAAATGCAAAGATATAAGACAGATGTCTAGAGGCACCTGAGAGGGCCGTAAACCGGAGAAATGAGTAGTAATTAAAACTTTATTTACTTTTGAGTGTGATGGTTTAGGACGGTCTACTCATTTGCTTAGGGCCTCTGGGAAATAACCTAGCTTTATGTACCTAAGTGAAAGCTGCCTACTTTACTTTACGACACTGGACTTTTGGAAGCCGAAACCAACGTTTTTGAACTGTCTTTTCTTTTTATATGTTGTGTTGAGAATTAATGGGAAGGGAAGGAGACGGGCGTTCCGGGACCAAATAGGAGACGTTTTGAAAAAAGGACTGGTCAAGAGTACCCGAAACCGGCGAGCATGTATGAAGAGATTGATGAATGTGGATGAAGCGAAAGAGGTATATCAGAATTGTACCAAGTGGAACCAAGTAGTCTCTGCCTACCCCTATGGGAAACAGGCGTGACTGTATATATGCCATTCTTAGCCATGTGTGGCAAAATTCGGCCCAGTACCTAGTTTGAAGAGTATCAGCTCTTTAATTTTCCAAAGTGGTTAATTATTTCGTCACGATAATTACTTTATTTTATTTTATTTTCTTTATTGGGGAAAAAAACAGATACAGACACAATTTAAATCAAATTAGAACATAGTGCAGTAGACATAGCCAGCTACCTAAACCAATTCCCACCAAGAGTACTTTTTAAAGTCACCCCAGTTTATGATATTGTCTTGTCACAAGTAAACATTTTCTTTCTTTTCTTTCTTGGTGTATACATTGGTGACCTTGATACTTACCTATCTGCGGATAGGATGTTTTTATTATATCTTCCATTGTTACGCAACAGCATTGTGTCAGTAAAACAATACTCAATGTTAAGGTTACGCTTACCGTTAACGTAGACGGAGATAAGAATCGTAAAGTTAAAAGCGAGTGTAATATCTTTTAGAAAAGTTCAAGGGTTTTAGCAGTTTCCATTACAAGGTTAGTTTTAATGCTCTGTTGTTAGTATCGTGATAATTGATTTTATTTTTTAAATAGAAAACCGTGGCTATGGAATAGCTAATGGAGTGGAAGCACTTGATAAGAGACAATAAGAATTATGGATATTTTTTTTTCTTTGTGTATCTATCAGGTAGATCAGGGGTGGCCAACAGGTCGATCGCGACTGTTAGTCCAGTCGATCGTGGCAAGGCAAAAAATATAAATACGTAGACCAGACTGCCCAACGTTATCACCAACTGCATATTTAAGGTTTCATGAAGTATGTAATTGGTAGATCGCACAGGGTTTCGTTAGTAAACAGGAGATCTTGGGTCTGATCAAGTTGGCCACCCCTGAGGTAGATTATCAAAAGTATTGTGGCTGAATGCTAGACGTGGCCTTATACATACATACATTATATCACGTATCCCTTACGGGTAGACAGAGCCTAAGGTATTAAACCTTAAGGCCACGTTTGGCATGATTAAGGGCGATTGCTACCCGCATCGCCTATAACATGATTCATAAGATTTTCGCCCAATCTCTCGATGGGCTTTTAACATCTACGCGGGAAGAGAAGCAACTGATACATTCTATGTTTTTTCTTTACTCCCAGACCAGTATGGAAGAAAATCAAGTCAAATTAGTTCAACATCGTAAGTATAATTCCGACTATAATTCTAGTTAATGCCAAAACTCTGTTAATCGTTACCGATAATTAGAAATTTACCGTCAAAATAAACGCATCACCAAATGCTAGAGGCTATGAAATGGGACCGAAGTATGAGCATTCAAGGCTTGCAGGGGCCATGTCACTAAATGCAATTCGCTGCAACATTCCACTATCCACGGTAACATGACCTCCCTTACCTCCCTCCATCAGTTGCAATTCAGAAATCTCCGGAGAAACCATTTCAGTTTCGAGGTCCTAAGTAAAACGGTTGCATACGCTTGCAGCGATTGACCGTTATAAAGCGACCCGCCCCTCCCCTATTTAATCGGTACAAATCCTAAGCCGCAAAGGGCATTGCGAGCAGGCAATAGGTCTCGCTATTTTGGACCTGTCAGTCGCCAGTTTGATTAGCTGTTTGATACAATAAATTAAGGATTTGAATTTGGAATTAATTTGGAATTGCTAAATCGAAATGAACGTTGGATGATGTGTATTTACAGCCAGCATTTTTCGATGGCCAGAATTAATAGAAATGTAAAACAACAAGCTTTATTTGCGCACAGTCAGCCTCCTCGATTGTGTATATTGCCATAAAATAAAAGTTCAATTGTTTGCGATGTTTTATTATTCAATTTGCTTACACATTACTAAATTTATGCTCATTCGGACCCTGTTATTCAATCTTTTTGCAAAATTTAGACGCAATTGTTACTTTTGAATGAAATCTCGTAATTAATTTTAAAAATAAAGGGTGTCTTTCATTGGGTAATTTTATTTATTACTTAACTTTTTTTGTGAGCAAAAATAAGACTTAGCCGAGTTGTAGGACGAATGTCGATTTCTTCCTTTATTTTAATGTCTAGGTTGATCATTAATGTCGTTAGAGCTGGCGTTTTCAAAACGATCCAAAAATCATGCTTTGACTCTCCACGTGTTAAACTTTTATTGAAATAAGAGTTTCATTTTAGTAACGGCCAATAAAACTATATTTTATATTTTTATGATTCATAAATGAATATTTTTATATCTCAAAGATCACTTACAAAGGTGTATGAATCAAAGAATCAATAAAATATCTTTCACTCGCTCTATAAAAAATAAGAGTAAGCGTACAAAACATAATTTGTCGTCTAATGCCAAATAAATCTTTCTGACGAAGTGAATAGATACTGCAACTTTATATGTTCCATTGACGAAGCAATACTTATTGAACTTCAGATCTTACACCAACTGCTTAAAGTCTTAGCTAGTAAAACTGGTGGTAAAAGAACCGTTGTCTAAGATAGTTTTATGAAAAGAGGCTCCTTTATAGCTGTAACGTTTTGGATCTTAGATATTTTTAAGGAGAAATGTTCGGTTGATGTGATTTTAGTCTCTATTACCGATGGATTTGGTTGAATTGGCTTTGGTAGCTAAATTGCCTCAGATTCATGTCCATCAATCGATGGTTCCAAATACAAAGGTGGCTAACGAATGAACGGTCTCTAGATGAAGAACTAAATAAAAGCAAGGGTTTAATACGTTGAGACAATGTATTTGGAAGTTTCGATAATATCTTAAATGTTTTCAAAAATGATCTGTGTAATTGTAATTGAATTCTCTATAGTGCGACGTCAGCGGTTTTGCAAATGGCTGACTAGCGCAAATGTTATCTTGTATCGCTTTGTTTGTGTTTCGTAAACCATTTACGTAAACTCTATTATTGTCAGCGTTATTTAAGTCCACGCTGATTTTATGTACTTCAAAATGCCATTGGACTCGACTACAACAGAAAAATCCTTTTCATAGTTTCTTAAGAGCTTAATGCGTTTTTTTGTAAGCGCTTTTACCTATTTTTATCTGTCACTTTGCCACTACATAACTTATTTTGGGAGCAGAATATTTGTCATTGTTTGTGAATAAGAGGAATTGCTCTCGAGACAGCAATCTTTATTTGTCACTTCAAGCGACATTTGCAACATCCTGTATATTTACTTAATTTATGTCAAAAATGAACACGATTGTTGGCACAGTGACATAGTTTGTATATTAATCACTTAAGTTCCAATTTTAAAATACATTTTTTTTTGTGCTGACATCAACTTCGAAGACAGTTGCTCTTGACGACCCTGCTAGTCGACGCGGAAGCGGCACGCTAGCTGCGGGAATATCTGCCAACTCTTCGTTCAAGAGGCCCAACTAGCAACGCACCAACGATACGTGAGAGAAATGTGGTGCTCATCGTGGACGCTGCCCTCCCTCGCGGTCTTTGGGCCCTAGGAAGGGTCGTGAAAGCCTACTGTGGCCCTGACGGAGTGGTCCGCGTAGTTGACGTAAGCAGAAGAGGTGGAACGCTACACCGGCCAGTCCGCAAACTTATCTTAATGAAGGCTGAGCCTCAGCCAGTTGCCACCAGCTGTTCCACTGGGGCTCCAGTATGTCGGCGACTGGCTGAGTTGGAGCCTCCTTTTAGTACATAGTTTGTATATTAATTACTTAATTGACTGTTACTTAATTGATTGTTTATTGACTGGTAGGTTTTAGGAGTTTATGTATTATATTCGGTAAAGTTATGTATTGTGGCTCTCAGTGTTTGCAATTTTTAAACTCACTCGTCCATCCCTAATATAATACTCCTTTCATCCACTCAAAGGTTGACTGGAAGAGATCCCTTAAAGGGATAAGTCCGCCTTTGTGCATGTATCTCAGTGTTTGTCAATTGTATTTGTCTTGTTTATTTTGCACAATAAAGAGTTTACATACATACATACATACATACATACTTAAGTTCCAATTTAAAAACAGAATGTACCAGTTGCTCTCTTCCATGCTGGTCTGGGAGTAATGGTAAAAGCCCATCGAGGGAATGGGCGAAAATCTTAGGAATCATGTTATAGGCGATGCGGCTAGCAACTCATCACTAATTTGATTCCCCTTTCCACCTATACGCCCACAATAATGCTAAACGTTGCCTGTAGGTCTTGTTACCTTAGGTTCTGTTTACCCCGTAAGGGATAAAGACGTGATTTACGACTGTCATGTCTGTCCGATTTTAAAGTACCTTTCTTTTGTGCTGACATCAACTTTCAACACAGTTGCTGTCAGGTTGCTGGCATAAACAGCTGTTCTGTATTAGGCTCCTAATTAATTTGCTTGTGTGTTAGTTTGTGTTATTAAACCATAGTAGAAACGTTTTTACATTCCGTCGTCAACAACGATCGACGCGCCTTTGTTAAGTATATCCGCTTATCTACACCGAAACATGTATGTATTGCAACATGTGTGTAGTGTATACATAGGCGGGTCACAAAGTCGTCGGTTCATATTCGTGGATTTATGCGCGAGGGCAGGTCGTGGCGGATATCTCACTCCGAATCGCGCGCTCAGCGGCCAGTAGGGACGACGGTACAGACAGCAAAGAAAAAACCTTACATTTCTTTATAAATATTGGCCCTTGTAATATACGGGTAGTTTGTAAGCATATGTTTTATGTGTCATACAATGAGGGTAGTTTATTATTCTTTGTTCTGCAATATAATCTAGAAACAACGGACGTGTTTTACTGCTCCTCCTTAACCCTGAGCCTGGCCTGCAGCAGATATTTCTCAGCCCTGTCCGTTGGACGATTTGCCAGTGTTTTTTTTTATACTAGAGGGGGGAAACGAGCAGACGGGTCACCTGATGGAAAGTGATCACCATCGCCCAGGGACACCTGCAAGACTTGCGGAATCACAGGTGCGTTGCCGGCCCTTTCAAGAACAGTAAGGCTCGCTTTTTGAAGATCCGTATTGTACCGCTCAGGGAATGTTGCAGCAGGAAGTTGGTTCCAGATCTTAGTCGTATGAGGAAAGAAATTGCGTTTAAAACGCACGGTACTTGACTGCGAACCATCAAGTGTCAAAGTAAAAGACAGTTTTATAATGAGCAACACACCCGATAAAACTTAGTCGTACTAGAAAATGCAGCAGGAGAACAGAGGTAATCAGCATTGGTCTTCGTCTTAATTAAGACACTTTGAATCGGTCCGGGGGGGAGAAGTGCTTGGTCCGGTGCACCCTGGGCATCGGTTAATGATTTCCTGGCAGATTCTGAGAAATAACAGAAATTGTATTAAAGTTCTTCTACATTGAAATCTGAGACGTATATATACACACATACATACGCAAATCACGTCTATATCCCTTACGGGGTAGACAGAGCCTTTTTTTTTTGCTTTTGGTGTGAAAAATGCGCCTTATGCATCCGGCCCGGTACGGGGTTACCCAGGGTATCTGGGGCTCTCCCGAGGCGTCAGGCATACCCAGTAAAAAACACACGGCTTCCCTCACATGGCACTATTGCAGGGGGCTGCGTGATCGCATAAGCATTTCCAGCCGCAGACACCCCTGCAGGCCCACCCCGGGATGGGGCTACCTCCTTGCGACACCTGTGCAATGCAGAATTGGGAATTCCCGCCCTCCCCCGCAGGTGCCGCGGATTTTTTATAGAGGTTTTCTCCTCACAGTCACTGCAGTAACCCACGGCCTCAGCATTCGGAACACCAAGGTTACGCGTAGCCACGACAGGCACCCTAAGGCGCCTCCGTCACAAAGGGGTGGTTTTCCAGGACAGAAAATGTCCCTTCAAGCCGCCCCTGTCCTCTCAAAGTCCCGAAGGATCCCTCACAAGGGGGTTGCTCTCCAGGGCTGAAAATGCACTTTCGAGCCACCCCCTCCCACTTTCGTCCTGAAAAGGACGTTTGCGTCCTTAAAAGGACGGTTTCGGTTTCGTCCTAAGAAGGACGTTTGCCGACATCCCGAAGGATTCGTAATATCCCGAAGGATCCCTCTCTCGCCCTGAAAAGGACGTTTGCGCCCTTAAAAGGACGATTTCGGGGTAGACAGAGCCTGAGGTAACAAGACCTAAAGGAAAAACATAGGATGTACCAGTTGCTTCCCTTCCCGCGCATAGGGTAAAGCCCATCGAGGGAATGGACGAAATCTTAGGAATCATAGGCTAGCAACCCATCACTATTTTGCGCTCACAATCATGCTAAACGTGGCCTTTAGGTCTTGTTACCTTAGGCTCTGTCTACCTCGTAAGAATTAATATAGAAGTGAATGATGCTGCTGACGCTCCCCAAGGCCCAGAGTTGACCGCACTTATCTATCGTTGAGGTATGTCCTTATTATAGCAGTTTTTGCGAGCGTAACATTGACTATTACTCAAAAAAGGGAAAGCCTTACAGTTTTTTCTCCTTGTGTGTTTTTCTTTTCCTATAATAGTAAATTAAGGGACGAGTAGCAGTTACGAGAAAAAAGGGGTCTATATCGGATGGCCGAATAATTGTTTGGTCTAATCTAATGTTCGGTCGAACGATCGTTTGGTCTAAACTGAATTTATACTGAGACCATCCAGCAGAATCATAAAAACTAACCTATTCTCCAAAACTTATGTAAAATAATTTCAGAAATATTTTCAGTTTCAGTTCGAGAAATTTTAGACCAAACGATCATTCGACCAAACATTACGTTAGACCAAACAATTGTTCGACCAAACGAAGGGCTCTCGAGAAAAAGATGACCTAATCGTACATACAAAATCTATGGCGTGGTTTCGAATGACAACTAAAGTTCATAACATTCCTATCAATTTTAACGCATTTGTAAATAAACATGCCCACAACCTTGCTAAACGTGGCCTGTAGGACTTGCCACCTTAGGCTTTGTCTACCGCGTAAGAAATAAAGACGTGATTTGTGTATGTGTATACATGTATGTAAATAAATGACAATTAGAGACTTTATACATCTCTAGGTACTATACATACATACATACATATATCACGTCTTTATCCCTTACGAGGTAAACAGAGCCTGAGGTAACAAAACCTTAAGGCCACGTTTAGCATGATTGTGGGCGTATAGCTGGAAAGGGGAATCATAATAGTGATGGGTTGCTGGCCGCATCGCCTGTGACATGATTCCAAAGATTTCGCCCATTCCCTCGATGGGCTTTTACCATCTGCGCAGGAAGAGAAGCAACTGGTACATTCTATGTTTTTCTTTACTCCCAGACCAGCATGTAAGGTACTATAGACTAATAAAATTTAAGGCTCGGGGACTTTAACTTTTTTGACAATACCAAAGCTTTCTCATAGGGTCCTAAGCTTGATCGCACTATAAAAGAATGGTTTCACAACACACTCGCAGCATCAGATCTGACATTTTGGTTTATCTCCGTCCACTTTTCATGCGCCGGATTCGAATCTCCGCCATTAATCGACGATCAGTATCGCATAATGGCGTCTATCAAGGTCAGATCATCTACGACCTTTTATGATTTGGGTTGAGGCGTGATTTCACGTTTTTAAGGGTCCCGTAGACCCTACGGTCTGTATTAGACCCTTTTGTATACGCGGTCCGGCCGTCTTTCTCTCTGGTCTTCAAATTTGCTAATTTTTATTATTTACTTTGATAGAAAGTTCGAAGTTGTTCCCACGTCTATTTTGCTTGCATGTGAAATCATTACTTTTGTTTTAAAAAAAATTAAAAATTGCACGTAGGCCGCCAAGCGTTTACGTGTCTTTTTTTAAACTACCAGCGCGTTCGGAAAGACCATCATTGCCAAGAAGCTACGCCGCAATAAACATGGCAAAAAGTTTTTTTTTTTCAAAATAAAATAAATTTACAACAATACTTAAATTGTACTGAACTCATGATAATTTATAAAAGGGATATAAGATCCCCAAGTTAAGTAGGTATACTTTAAATTATATTAGTCTATACAGTCCATAGTCTCTACATCTTTATGTATGAACCCCCTTATTCATAAACGCTCTGTAGGCTTCTGCTAACTTAGCAATCGTATGTCCTTATCTGTCACTTTGACATTTACCTTTCACAGGTACGGACACACGATTGTGAAGTTAGCGGAAGCCCATAGAGCGTTTATGAATAAGGGGGAAAGTCTCTGTTGGTTAAGAAACAGTAACACACAAAACGAGCTGCGATCAACAAAACAAGCATGGCAACATTGCCAACTGTTACAAGCAACCCCCCCCCCCTTATATTGCTCACATTCTCAGTGACTCACTGTCAATGCCCACTGCGTACAAAAAAACAAAAAATGAACTTCTCTAGTCATTCCAAATCGATATGTACGTGATAGTTAAGAGCACGAACTGACCCGGAGTTCAAGGGATCGCACAAAACAATGTTGTTTAAAAAGAAAAAAAAAAGTAATTGACTCCTTTAAGAGTCTGCGCCGGAGTTTGATGCTGGCCGCTTTTTTATTACTTTGGGCTTTTGGCTCAATTGAATACGAGTATTTAGAAGGTTTAAATCCTACTAATATTACAAACGCGAAAGTGTGTAAGTATGGATGGATGTTTGTTACTCTTTCACGCCATAACGGCTGGACAGACCTGGATGAAATTTGGAACATAGATAGATTATAGTCCGGAATAACTTAAGCTAAGCAGTACCAGTTGCTTCTCTTCCCGCGCCGATGGTAAAAGCCCATCGATGGAATGGGCGAAAATTTTATATTCGACTATAGGCGATGCGGCTAGCAACCCATCACTATTTTGATTCCCCTTTCCACTTCCACCTATGCGCCCACAATTATGCTAAGCTTGGCTTTTGGGTCTTGTTACTACAGGCTCTGTCTACCCCGTAAGGAATAAAGACGTGATTTATGCACGGGAACTATGCAATTTTTATGGATGAAGAAACCAAATTTCATGAAAATCGGTTCAGTGATTTAGGTGTGACAGAGTAACAGACAGACAGACAGCCAGAGTTACTCTCGCATTTTTAATATTGGTAGGGATTGCACTCACTCGGACAAGTCGTAAACATGCTAAGATGACCCAAAACGCGCCAAACATAAAACATGACATGAAAGTGATTTCAAACTCGTAATAAATAAAACGGAAAATAAAAAAGCTGACGCCTCACAAAAAGGTGGGCGGGGCCAGCGCCGCTCGCGTCACGACTGCACGTGCGTCTGCGCACAGCGCTGTCACAGTGGCCGCAGTTCTTAAAGCCTTAAGTAAGCTTCAGTTCTTAAAGCCTTAGTTAGTCAAGAGTACTCGAAACCGACGAGCATGTATGAAGAGATTGATGACTGTGGATGAAGCGAAAGAAATATGTCAGGATCATAGCAAGTGGAACAAAGTAGTCTCTGCCTAGTAGTTTCTGTCTGTGGGAAAGAGGCGTGACGGTATGTATGTATGTATGTATTAAGTTAGCTTAGTAATGTTGTAAGTGATGCTGCTATCAACCCAACCTATCACGATTTTGATTCCTCTTCCACACATAAGCCTGCAATCATGCTGAACGTGGCCTTTAGGTCTGGTTGCTTTAGGCTCTGTCTACCTCTTAAAGGTAAAGACGTGATTTATTAAAGTATGTTTAGCTTTTTTAACCCTCGACGCAAAAAGAGGGTAGTTCTAAGTTTGACGTCGATGTGTGTGATGCTCTCAAGTGGATGGACCGTTTTGGATGCGGTTTTTTCTACTTGAAAACCAGTTCCAGCCATGTGTGGTAGAAATTGGACCAGCAGTTTGAAGGATACCAACTATTTTCCAAAATTATGCAAGCCATTTTTGGCATAAAAATGTTTTATTTTAATTACGTATTATTCGATAAATGCGTGTAATTTAATGTTATTATGCGATACAGACAAACGAGAATACGGCTCACCTGATGGAAAATAATCACTATATAATATAAAACAAAGTCGCTTTCCTCTATCTGTCCCTATGTACCGGAACCTATGTCGCCAGAACCGCTACCCATTGACGATTGCAGATTGGTGCAATGGTATCATGGAGCACCTGGTTTTGTACCCTTGTGTACCCTTCAACGGCCAAGTCACACAACATTAACTATAATAATAAAGAAAACGCAGTAAGGAACCTTAGACTTGGCACGACTTTGTCTAGGTTTCATTACTTTTTAGAGATAAACAAGCAGCTCCATCGAGACTTGGCTAGTTTTTTACAGAATGTTTTTGGTGGGATTTCCTTTACTGCATGTACACGAAACTATTTATTTATTTATAGTTTTATGTCATTTTTTTTATAATTAGTAGTAGTATTAGTTTTGGTATCTGCTTGTATACGAAAATTACAGGACAATAAAAATACAAAGGCGGACTTATCCCTAAAAGGGATTTCTTCCAATCTTCAATGATTCCAGCAATATAAAATAATCATTAATACTGTTTTTTTTTATATGAATAGGAAGGCAAACGAGCAAGTGGGTCACCTGATGGTAAGTGATCACCACTGCCCATAGACACCCGCAACCTCGGAGGGATTGCAGATGCGTTGCCAACCTAGAGGACTAAGATGAAATGCCTCTTGTGCCCGTAATTTCCCCGGCTGTCTTACTCTCCACACCGGAACACAGCAGTGCAAGCACTGCTACTTAGCGGCAGGATTAGCGAGTAAGATGGTGGTAGCGATCCGGACGGACCTTGCACAAGGCTCTACCACCCGCCGAGTTCTACTGTAATACTGGAAGCAAATTGCGACCATTGTAGCGCGTCCCCAGTCGGCCATGCGGTGACATTTCGAAAAAGGCTCTAACGCTGTTTAAAGCAAGAGAGACTTGACAGAAATAAGACAATCGCAGATAACTATTATTTTAGAAATTTATTATTTTATTTTTTTAGAAATTTAATTTCTAACGGTAAAACCGGAAAAGTAAAACATGAAAATCAATAAATAAAAATTTCTTGATTCATTTGATAGTACCTATCATTTGAAAAACAGCGCCTTCTCTCGTCCCTGGTGAGCAGTAGATGTTCCATGGGAGTTTGTAATTGTGTCGTACAGACACATCATTCAAACAGATGACGCTTAGCGACAAAAATTCGCATAGTAACAAAAGGTCACGTGACAGTTAGTAACAGGTAGAAAAATTCGGAGACTACCCACCTGCTATGGGTGGTGTAGGTTACGCGTTACGCGTCACGGAATGACGAGGACCCGGGTTCGATTCCCGGCCATAGCTTTACTTTTCGGATTTTTCTATGTGTTCTAATTTTCACTGACATTTAGAAATTTAATTATTTTAGTTATCTATGATTCCGTCTCTATTTCTTGCTATGAAACAGACAGAGACGACATCATAGATAACCGACACTTAAAATATCAGGATTTACTGGGACTGGTGAAATAGGCCATAAGACACCTTGTAGGTACATACATACATACATACACAAATCACGTCTTTATCCCTTACGGGGTAGACATGCCCTAAGGTGACAAGACCGGCCATTTTAGCAAGATTTTGGGCGTATAGATGGAAATTAAAATTAAAACCTAACCTTAACCTTAACCTTGTTATAAGGGATAAGTCCGCCTTTGTGCATGTATCTCAGTGTTTGTCAATTGTGTTTCTCTTGTTTATTTTTCACAATAAAGAGTTTACATACATACATACATAATTTTTAAAAGTAGTGGTAAAAATGCGTATTCACCATGGAGCAGTGGCGTGGCTTCCATAGGCCACCGACTTGCCTATTTTAAGGCAGTTGGGCACTTTTAGTGTGCAGAATTAAAGGAAAAAGCTGTTAAATTCCCTTCGGCCTGCCTTCTGATATACTTCACGCCACGCCACTGCCATGGAGTTCCGCTCGTAGGTATAATTGCATTTCCGCCAGTGTCTCTTAACTTACATCATAACTGTACCTTTAAACTGGGCCTTTGGATTTATTATGCGTGATCTTCTGTCCACAAGCGAGTAATGTTGCTCTTTGCGTATGATGTCACTGTGTTGACATTGCGCTTATTATTAAAAAATAACTACTTATAGCCATAGTAGCCTAGTGGTTTGACCTGTGGCCTGTCCATCATAGGGTTGCGGACTTGAACCCCGGGCTCGCACCCTTCAATTTTCGGAATTTATGTGCAAAATTGCTTATAGTCATTTGACTTACATAATGCAAGATTTCAACTCAATCGGTTGAAGATATCTGCTTCAATATTAAGTCACAAGATTCCACCCGGACAAATATACTTTACATACGTTGCAAGTTATTATAAAGCTTGTAGTAAAATAGATGAAGTAATTTAATCATACCTTCACCTTATCACCAAAACAACAATACAAATACAATACAAATACTCTTTATTGAACACCACAAATCGGTACAAAACAATACAGAATCAAAGAACAAAGTAGATAATAGGTGGTCTTATCGCTTAATAGCGATCTCTACCAGACAACTAATATGACAGAGAAATAAGTTGGAGACAGTTTAAGTAGGTAGGTAAAACAACATGTTTTACTAAATAAAAAGACAAAATAAGTCGAGCATCACTCGACTTTTTATACGTGAGTTATCCGTTTATGTGTAATTACATAAAATAAGTTTTAAAGAAACACGAAAAATAAGTTCTTTATTAAAAAAAACATTTGTTACTAGCCACATTAAAAAAAGCATAGTTCGAACGACTCAAATTCGCATAAACGCCCTCGAGTCCAAAACTCACAAAAAATTGACACGAAATTTTCCCCCGAATCCAGCACAATACCACAATTTAACATTCCGCCGAGCCTCCACAACAATAAATCAAGTAATGTTATAATTCCAGCATATCCTCGTGACTTCCAAATTTTGCGGGCCAAAAAATTATTTTGCATAAGTAATTTACGTAATTTTGCTCTCTGGCGGGCCTAAGGAGAGACTTAAATTCTGTCGTTTTGTTAAAGAATTTTGAAATTAATTTTGTAGTATTCAGATTTTATTTGGTTGCAATTTTGTCCCTTCACTTCATAGCACAAAACGATTGTGACAAAACATGATAACAAACCCATTGCTCCCGAAGCAAAAAAAACATTTTTTTGTAAAATATTTTTTACTTTTATGCTTTTCCTGCATGTGTGTATAAGTAGGTGATATATTTATATACGTTAACGCATTAAATGGTTCAAAATATAATATTCATTTTCGGTTAATTTGTGGTAGATAGGAGAGCTGGCTGGTGCTTCCATGCAGGTCTGGGAGCGAAGAAAAAACATAGAATGTACCAGTTGCTTCTCTTCCCGCGCAGATGGAAAAAGCCCATTGAGGTAATGGGCATAGGAATCATCACTTTTATGGGCGATATAGCCAGCAACCCATATGAATCCGACTAAACGCGAAGTCGTTACAACGCGTTTGAGACGTTTCCAAAAAATGTGGAACGCTTCACGATTTTGCGTGTCACCTAGTGGCGTAACTATTGGGTGGCAGGAGTGGCAAAATGCCTGGGGCCCCTAGCTCTACGGGCCCCCGAACTAGCTTGGTTTAGAGCACAGAAGGGACGCTGATGCACTTCTTTATATTGAGGAAGGAGCCCCATCTGACGAATTTGCCGCGGGCCCCAGATGTTATAGTTACGCCACTGGTGTCATCCTAACCTACCGCTTAGAGAGTAACCACATAACCCTCGCAAGGCTCGAATTATTTTAGCTAGTAGCCTAGAAACCTGAAAGCATGTTCGTGATGACAAAAGGCCAATAAAACTGTACCCTCTTCGCCGCAGCGGGGTAATATTTGTCCACTGTCTCCGTGAGGTCCGCTGTTTTGTTTACTATCATCGCCTTTAGGGGCAGGGTGTTCGGAAAGAGCTAGGAAAGATACGAATTGGCAGCAGAATAATTGATATTAACCCTGTCAGATAGTGAGTTGATAGACGTATACAAAAACTCTATTCAAAGTGCCATGACATAACAGAGTTGGAGGAGAACAAACAGAGCAAATTCAAATTCAAAACTTTATTTTGAAAACTAGCTGTTGCCCGCAACTTCGTCTGCATAGAATTCGTTTATCGCTATCAGCTGTCTCAGGCCGATCGGTGTAAAATTGACAAAGTTTCATACAAAGTTTCATCCCCTATTTTATCCCCTTTGGAGTGGAATTGATCAAAATCCTTTCTTAGCGGATGCCTACGTCATAACATCTACCTGCATGCCAAATTTCAGCCTGATCCGTCCAGTGGTTTGGGCTGTGCGTTGATAGATCACTATGTCAGTCAGTCAGTCAGTCACCTTTGAGTTATATATTTTGAAAATAGGATGCCAAGGGATCTATTACATGTCTTTTTTTGAAACTTAATACATACATACATAAATCACGTCTTGATCTCTTACGGGGTAGACAGAGTCTAAGTTACAAGACCTAAAGGCCACGTTTAGCATGATAGTGGGCGTATAGGTGGAAAGGGAATCAAAATAGTGATATGTTGCTTTTACCATGAGCGCGGGAAGAGAAGCAACTGGTACATTATATTTTTCTTTACTCCCAGACCAGGATGGAAACAGTATGTAGCGTGGTTCCCAACAAAACATAAATATTCTGATTTGTTGCCGCGTCTACAACTGTTGTTAACTCCACCGACCTGCGTGCAATGGTCATCTTCCACACTCCCGCCGTATTTCCCTTCTACATTATCACGTAATTCACCAACCATACGCAGCTTCTAATAAACGAATTATCTATAGTGGACTCCAGAAAGACGACATAAAGTAGGCTTGTATGGCAGATGGGGATAAAGTATGTCTTGTCTTTAATACTTGGTAAATGATCATTCATTACTCTTATAAAGTTTCAAAGAAAATTGTGCCAGTATTTTGAATAACAATCAATTTTTTAAATCTTCTTTTTTGGCTCTTAGTGGCGGAATGGCGATGGACCATTGCCACGCACCGTAGCACCAAAAAAAGCGGCTGTCAAATAGAAAAACAAAAAAGACTCGTGTAAAGAAAACAGTTGAAAATAATAAGGTATTTCTTTTGTAACCCATATTTTACGTTTTTATAGAAGCAGAAATATTATTCAAAGGATGTTGGAGCTAGTCATAAGTTCAAGTGAGAAGGCAAATAAGTTATAAAATAATATAACTGCGAAAGCTTAGGGCAGGTTGTTAACATTTATGATCAAATAAGTAAGAACTTTAGCATTTTCATAAGCACAGCTATATCCGTCGGGTACGTCTGTGAATAATATTTAGCATGGTTTTTTTATCATGTCAGTAACTTTAGCTGTAGATGCAATAAGCGATAATGCCGTTCAGTAACCATTGTACTTACCATTTTAAAATATCTTATTATAGCCCTAGAAACTAGGTTAATTTTCCATTACTTCTTCTTAACCTTTGTCGATCATTTAGATGCATTCCTTCAATTTATGCCACTCCGCTCTGTTTTGGCCTCTTTGTACCCATTTCGTTCCAGCCGCTTTCTTATCAACTGCAAAATTCGCTAAATACTCGCTTCGAAATAAATCAATAATTTTGACAATTGAATCGACAAATAAAATGCCTCAACTTTTTACTGTCATACAAAATCTGTGAATATTATTGAAGAAATACCTTGAAGTATAAAACAGCCAGGAAAAAAGCTAACAGAAGATGCAATCCGTCTTAATTTTCACATTTTCATCGCATTTCTGGTAACGCATTGTCTATAAGCAGCAATTCCTTACCAACAGCTGAACCGCTTGCTCGTTGAAGCCATAAAAAGTCATAACCTCTCTATAATACAGTATTTCACGCCACATCACCTCCCACGTGTCAATATACAGCAAACTTAGAAAATATTTTCAACCGCTGCTCATATAGCATAATGAAAGTCGTAAACAAACGTACTTTCATATTATACTACATATATGATAATGCGGGGAGTTGTATATCCCCGCCTGTTTATGTTATGGTCGCGCCATTTTAATATATCGTAAGGGTCTCCATTGTTGGTACTATGGTTTATTCAGCACTTTTGGAGATTATTTTGCGACTGGGTGCGTTAGGCTGAGAGCATTTAACTTCTGTTTCGCAGAGTCCGCTCGAATGCGGACGTTGAGGCGTGACTTTGGTGCGGCCAATTTTAGAACTATCGAATTGTGTTTTATGGAAAGTTGTGGTTTCCGAGTAAATTGACCAGTCTTTCAAGCAGAAGACTGTGTGTTTAAATCGAGGCTTGCACATCTCACAGGCTTTCAAAATTTGTATGAAAATTACATTTGACCGTGGATTTTGGAATTAAGAAAGACTTGTGGCCCAGCAGTGGGCAGTATAAGTTTTTCCTAGACGCAATTAAATGAATCAAGAGTTACTTTGTTAAGATCCATTAAGCAAAGCTATTAGGTTGGTTTTAGTTATATAATAGCTCGACCATGCCAGATACGAATCTAATACGAACTTAGTGACCCTCCAAATTTTTTTTTTCCATAATATTCTTTCGTTACATTTTTATCTCATTTGAATTTCTGTCAGGTCGCAATCTGATGTTTAAAAAAGCGTTTTTTAAATATGATTTATCTAGATCGCAAGCTAGTCTATGGGCATTTGAGCTTTTATGTTTATAATAAAGCTCAACATTAAGGCAATATATTCCACAGAGCTGACGTCGGAAAACATTTCTGTACACATCGTAGACATTGACATTTACATGTTTATTTTTAATACTTTGCCAATATTGACGGTTGTAAATTTTGGTAAAACGGTATTTAAGATACAAAGTAGGCTTAACTCCTGCATTATGTATGAACCTGCTAATTTATAGAGATGTTACGTTTTTAATAATGTTTGTAGAGAACTGTGAGAAGGTATGGAGGCGTGGTAAGAAGCTGTTACATTTTAGGTATACATACATACATAAATCACGTCTTTATCCCTTACGGGGTAGACATAGCCTAAGGTGATAAGACCTAAAGGCCACGTTTAGCATGGTTGTGGGCGTATAGGTGGAAAGGGGAATCAAAATAATGATGGGTAGCCGCGTCTTCTACAACATGATTCCTAAGATTTTCGCTGATTCCCTCGATGAGCTTTTACGTTCTGCGCGGGAAGAGAAGCAGCTGGTACATGCTATGATCAGCAGGGAAGATAGAAGTTTTAGGTATTTATTTACTTAATATTAATTTCTTAGGTGAGAATCATATACAATCGCGTCAAAGGCGGGTACTACATTTTGAATCAAAAATTTAAATGAAAAATCTTTGTTGGGGTGTTGCCTGGTGAACAGTTTCGTTTTCAACTTGCAACTGAGATAAACCATTTAATTAATTTAAAGTTGTCACGATACCTATTTTTACATAAACCAACAAACGCCATTCTCTCGCTTATAGCGTTTTAACACAACACAGCAAATAATCCCCTCTGTGGAGCGTAAAATAATTTTATATGTTGACGACTCGTTAATATAACGGGTTTATTGTAAGACATACAAGTGGATTTGCAATGCTTTAGTGCCCTGGCGAAATATTTACCTTTTCTTTAATAGATATGTTAGTTACAACGATAAATGCAATAATATCAATTACACCTACGCAGACTCGAAGACACTTTATGTTGGCCACAGAGATCACAGAGTATGAGTATCTATTATTAATGAAGCAGTAATTATAATTAGTCATTTCTCCTAGTAACTTCTTTTTATAATATATGGACCCTTGCATTTTTCAAAAATTTTAAAAATGACATCGGGTAGATATTGGTTAGGCCAAGTTCTAAAAAAATAAGTACTGTTTCAGAGATAAAACACTTTGTAAAGAACGATAACTTCCATGCTGGCCTGGGAGTAAAGAAAAAACATAGAATGTACCGGTTGCTTCTCTTTCCGCGCAGATGGTAAAAGCCCGTCGAGGGAATAGGCGAAAATCTTAGGAATCATGTTATAGGCGATGCGGCTAGCAGCCCATCACTATTTTGATTTCCCTTTCCACCTAAACGCCCTTATATATTTTATGTATCATTTAATCGCGTTGATAAAACCCAGTTAGCGCATTTTTCACTTTTGTTTCTATTTGTTAATAATAGATAGTGTTTCTGTGGACTTATTCCTAAAATGGAATAAAGACCTCACTCAGTTCCATTGAACCAATTGCTACAACAATTCGTTGGCCGACTACAAAAAGAGCCAGATATTTATTGTTTCCTCATACAAAGTTCCCATCATTATTTGACTACAAATATAATAAAGGATCGCTCAGTAATCTCTTTTGACAACATTATCCGTGCCATTAAAATCCCAGTTTTATTGCGCTTCGTAAAGATTATGGATTAATCTGTATCGCATGTACTTCCAAAGTATAGTTTTACGACATCGTAAAAGTTTATTTAGTTAGATGTCATTTCGGCGTTTAAATTTTATACTGACGATGATTTATATTGGTTGTGCTATAAATTTGATTATAATAAAATACAAAATCTTTACTCTGTTGCCCGCAACTTCGTCTGCATAGAATTCGTTTATCGCTATCCCGCAGGAATTACGCAATTTTTCGGGATAAAAAGTAGGCTATGTGTTATTCCAGACTATAATCTATTTATGTTCCAAATTTCATCCATGTCTGTCCGACCGTTCTGGCGTGAAAGAGTAACAAACATCCATCCATCCATACTTACAAACTTTCGCGTTTATAATATTAGTAGGATAAGTCTTCTGTAAATGTAATGGTTATTCTTCTTCTTCAAGTGCCTCTCCAACTAGTGAAGGTCAGCGATTAGTATGGAATCCTTCTCTTGCCTGCGAGCCTAAGAAGTTCTGATGCTGAAGAGATGCCCGTCCACTTCCTAATGTTACGGAACCACGATTTTTTCCTACGTCACATTCGTCTCTTGCTTTAATGGTAGACATGCATAATGACACAAAACATACGCATAATGACACAACCAAAAGTGTGTTTACATACGTTCCCCTCAATTCCTCTTTCCACCTAAACGCCCACAATCATGCTAAACGTGGCCTTTAGGACATGTTATCTTTGGCTCTGTTTACCCCGTAAGGGATAAAGACGCGATTTAGGTATTTTATGTGTAATTACACATAAAATACCTAAATCCAATGCGCTTTAGGACTATTCAGGTTAGGGTGGTAGGGAGCCCTAGGGCCACTTCTAAGCCGCGAACATGTTTTACCTTAAAAAAAATTGCGATTCTCGTATGCCTATAGGGCAATTTGCGACGGCGTGTATGTCTTTATGCGTATAATGGGAAGATTAGTATGGTGATTGTTGCGTGCAGAGTAGTGACCCATTACACGCATAATGACACATACGTGTGTGTCATTATGTGTATGTGATGTGTCATTATGCGTGTCTACCGTAGTGACGCACTTAATTGTGTAAAAAGAAACAATAAGATAATTAAGACTGTTTGTGGTCACAAGCTAATTATGATTTTCGTATTTTGTCGTACTAATTTCTTAAAAAAATCACAAGCCTGACTCACAAAACTTTTATAGAAAAATGAGATAACAATTTTAAACAAATAGTACCTACACTTCAAGTTACTTAAAATTGAATATAATACGCACTCTATTTTGTTACCCTAATCCAGTATTAATGGCACATAATAATAACTTTAAAAAAGCGATTTTTCATTTTGTTATTACGTACTTTGAACAACATTGAAACATTATTTAATAGCATTTAGTTTAGTTTATTATTCCTTCAATATAAAAAAAATACATTGATTTACGTAAAATGTCAAGCAAAGATAATTCATATTGAAGTAGTCAGAAAATTAATAAAAAAGAATAATACTAAATGTCACAAAAATATACAAATACCAATACACGTTAAAATGTAGTGCAGTTTTATATTATTTAGAGAAGAATTCATCAAAATTTTGCGGTTACACATTTCCAAGCCCACCACATAATAACCATATATGTCACCATGCTAATCCCATCCGTATAATCTTCGCCTTAAAATGATTCACAATGCGCATGCGCACAAACGCGACCCGTTTGACATAGAGCGATAAACGCCAAAGCCGCGTAAATTATCGTAATACCCAACTGCAGTGTGCACTTGATATACTGAGCTCGTTTAGGGTTCCGTTGGCAGGGGCGAGAACCCTGTCAACTTTTTTTATACTATACTAGCTTCTGCCCGCGACTTCGTCTGCGTAGAATTTATACATAATAACCTTCCTCTTAAATCACTATCGATTAAAAAAAACAGTATCAAAATCCGTTGTGTTGTTTTGAAGATATAAGCATATACATAGGGATATAGGGACAGAGAAAGCAACTTTGTTTTATACTATGTAGTGATTGAGTAAGGCGTTACTATTTAATGGTTCAGTACCTGGATGACCGAGCTTTGCTCGCTTTTTTTTGGTACGTTTAAAAAAAATAACCTAGCTAGATTGATTTATCGCCCTCGAAAGGCTCTGCATACCAAATTTCATGAAAATTGTTGAAGCCGTTTCCAACATTTAGATTATATAGGTATTCCTCGTTTAAATGTATTAGATTGATTTTATTTCATTTTTTTCTAAAAGACACTGTAAATTAGAACACATAGAAAAATCCGAAAAGTAAAGCTATGGCCGGGAATCGCACCCGGATCCTCGTCATTCTGTGATGCGTGCTATACCCCTACACCACTTATGAAAGTAAAGCTATGGCCGGGAATGACATTTTATTTTGACAACATATTTTTTGCAGGGATTTTTAAAGGTGCACTTTGCATGGTATATAATATTGTGTTATATTTATTATTTATACAGAACCACTAAGCTAAACCCTTGTCAACACTTACCCGAGCTTTTTGTAACGCTCATAAAAATAATATTTTTGGAGCTGCTCAATCTCATTGTACGCACTTCTAAAGGAAATTTTATTTCCTTCCCTGAATTGTGACTTTGGTATTAAAATTTTATGTCCCGTACCAAATGGCGGGTGCTTCGGCGTAAATACAGCGGAGCCCTGTCCGATCACAATGAGTCGTATGTTTGGTGAAACATCGCGATTACTTTAAGAACTTTTTAACCTGGTTCCAGCTGCCATATTTCATTATCGTTCTTCTCGAGGGAACGTACTTCATCAACACCACCTAAATGAGCCCTCGCCCGCGCTGTGAAGGGGCGTGGTTTGTAACGTACGCGGGGGCCGAGAGAGGTGCGGGCGGCAGGCGCATTACCCGCCCGCACCTCTCTCTGTCCCCTTTGTCGTCGTTAATTAACCTTGTTGCCGCCACGTCCAGTGTTGCCAGGCCACTTCCATTGAAAATACATTGCGATCCCTAAAAAGTTCCAATTTCGGTAGAAAGGTTCCAGTTTCATTTAAATCTTGGGGAACGAGCTTTTTTTTTTACCTCATCATAGGAATTAGGAATAATATTTGTGTTAATAACAGGAAAATTAGTCTGTATTTTTAGTGTGTATGTAAAGTTTTTTACCACGTATCTTTATGCCGGGACCTTAAAAGTTCCGAAAATTGTACCAAAATATAAAGTTCCTTCCAAGTTCGGCGGGGGTGTCAAAAGTTCCGCAAAACGGAAGAAACGGAACCAAACGGCAACACTGGCCACGTCAAATACAAAAGACGTCACCCACCAGACTTCTTTATAGCGATGCCTTAAGTTGAAACTAAAACCAATTGAACGATGGTTGCTTTTGCATTGAAGTAATGGATGTACATGTATGCTTTGAACCTGCGGTGCTGATGTGTCGTTGGCGTCAAAGAGGTTTATAATAATAACATTTCTAAACGACAATGAAAAAACCGAAAAGTAAAACTATGGCCGGGAATCGAAGCCGGATCCTCATGTTCCTGCTACACGGAACACGGAATGATGAGGATCCGGGTTCGATTCCCGGCCATAGCTTTTTTTTGGATTTTTCTGTGTTCTAATTTTCAGTGTCGCTTAGATTTTTTTTTACAATTAACACTTATGTTAGTAATAACGTATAACTATATAGGTATCAAAAATTTAATGTTATGTGTGCGTTGGTGTATAGGTACATCGTCAAACGTGTGACATAATCTTTAATAAACAATTTCGATGAAAAAACTAAACACACGTGTTCAATCAGCCTAACCTGCTGAAATATCCTATTAATATTATAAACGCGAAAGTTTGTGAGTATGGATGAATGTTTGTTACTCTTTCGCGCTAGAACGGTTGGACAAATTTGGAACATAGATAGATTTTTGTCTGGAATAACACAATGCTACCTACTTTTTATTCCGGAAAATTGCCTAATTCCTGCGGGATAGCGATAAACGAATTCTATGCAGACGAAGTTGCGGGCAACAGCCAGTCTTTAAATAATTTCGAGACATCTTGTGTACGATGAGAATATTAGATTGCCTAATTAACTGTTGTAACATTTAGTAAGTTATTTATGCCAAGCGTGTTACGCAACATCTATTTCAAAGTGCGCTAAACATCTCGTTTTACCTATAATGTCAGTTACGAATACTTCAGCCATTTTAATCGACTTTATCTTCAAAATGTTTACGACGCAACGTCAAAATAATATCAATAAAATCAAATTTACTTGTGTACGTTTTAAAATAAATACACACAACAGGTGGACTGTAATGGAGTTAGCATATCAGATGGCCATTCGAAAATATATTGTAAAAATAAAAATAATTACACGTCTGTTTGTCTTTTACGTTTTCTCAGTAAAAGCGTTGTCCAATTGAAACAATGAGTAAAGCAGGCTTTTTTCTATCAGGAAAAATGGTGATATCCCGTGGAATAAGATTCAAGTACCTACGTACGTAGAGAGTCAATGCGGCCAGCGTCTTGGGTCGATGTCTGTGGCGGAATATTATGACGGTATATTTACTTTATAGTTTTATAATTAGTAGTAATTTTAGTTTTAGTATCAGTCTGTTCTTTCGTATTTCTTATCAGCTTGCTTTTTGAACGATGTCTTGTACCCTAATTCTGTATTCAGACACAGACACAGATCTCTGCTTGGTGTCTCCCTGCTACGGTCGTATTAAAAATAAAAAGAGCGTTTTTATTCTTATCCTGGAAATATAAATATTATTGTCTGTCAGACATTTGGAATGCTCCAAAATTATGCAAAAAGTAGCACAAAAACAAACTTAGTCCTAAAAAGGGATATTCCAGCAAACCTATTGAAGAAGAACAATACATAAACAAGAACAAAACATAGCTCAAATTAATTGTCCCATTATATGTTTTATATTTGCTAAGCCTTTCTGTGTTTTTTTAAAGAAATTTTGTTTATCAGAAGAACTTTCTTGGTTATACTGTAATTTTAACTTAGTTTAGTATAACATTTCTAAACGACGCGGAAAACTAGAACATAGAAAAAACCGAAAAGTAAAGCTATGGCCGAGGCTCGAACCCGGATCCTCATAATTCCGTGATGCGTGCTATACCGCTACACCACCCATAGCAGGTAAGGCTTCGATTTTTTCTATCTGTACCAGCTGTCGCGTGACCTTGTTAATATGCGAAGTTTTGTCGCCAAGCGTTATCTGTTTAAATGATGTGTCTGTACGACACAATTACAAACTCTCGTGGCACATCTACTGCTCACCCGGGACGAGGGAAGGCGCTGTTTTTCAAATGATAGGTACTATCAAATGAATCAAGAAAGTTACTCCCTGACTTTTATGTTTATTTTTACTGTTTTACCCGTTAGAAATTCAACTAGTTTAGCTACCAAAGTCCTCCAGTAACCAGGTCACTGCATTTTAAGGTATATTTTATTACAAATAAAGCCTAATGAATGTGCAAAGTTATCGTGTAAGTCACGAGGTCACGAAACAGTTACGACCTAGGTACGAAAATAATTGTTGCTTTGGTTATTACTAAAGCTTGAAACTTGAGTGCTTTTTTAAATTATTTTATACTTTTTTTTGTGTCCTAAACTTGGACAAAGAACTCAAAAAAATCGCCATCGTGTTCATTTTGACAGTTCATGTATGGGCTGACAATTGGCATAATTCATACAAGAACTGTCAAAATGAACACGATAGCGATTGCGAGTTAGGTAATAAGCCTAGAGCTTCCAGCTAGAGCGACTGATTCCTAACGCTGAGAGCGTCGATGATGCTCTCTCAGGTGACTGACGTAGCCGATTTTTGCAGTCACTGCGCGGGCGCATTCACCAACGATTTTCCTCAAATTTGGTATCCAGTTTCGGGGACGACAAATCAAGCTTGGTTCCATTTTTAAAAAATGTACCAATAAAAAAACGAGCAAGACTCGGTCATCCGCGTAGTGTAACGTAAAGTAAAGACGCATGTTTTGAATCGATATTATCCACTCAACGTCAGGTAAAGTTAATATTGGAGTCATTCTCAAAAAAGTGGCACCGGCAGGGTAAAGTTAATATTTTTCAAGAAGTTTTCAAATTTTGAGTTTTTTTTAACAATAATTTTACAAAAAAATCTACAATTTCAAAATTGTAAGAGGGAACGGAATATTCGAAACCGTTACGAAGTTACAGGATAATGAAATATTAATGATACAGGGTAAAGTTAAAGCAGGCAGGTTAAAGTGAAAATCACGACAGGGTAAATAGACACAGGTTACAAATAAGAACAAAATAAATAATAGAAAATTGATTCCTTAAGGACTCTTCTCTTTGTTTTTTTTGTACCTTAACCCGTCGAGCGTCCCGTGTGCACAGGGTGCATAACGTTGTGCCCACACCTGTGTCCACAGGACGCTCGACGGGTTAATTTACGGATTATTTGCAGAGTTCGAGGAGACCCACTTCCACAAGAGCTTGGCGAAGAAGCTTCAGAACTTGTTGGGCAATTTTCCATCGTCAATGGGTATAGCGGTTCTGGCGACAGATTGGTGCAATGGTGTCATGGAGCACCTGGTTTTGTACCCTTGTGTACCCTTCAACGGCCAAGTCACACAACATTAACTATAATAATAAAGAAATCGCAGTAAGGAGCCTTAGACTTGGCACGACTTTGTCTAGATTTCATTACTTTTTAGAGATAAACAAGCAGCTCCATCGAGACTTGGCTAGTTTTTTACAGAATGTTTTTGGTGGGATTTCACTTCTTTTTGTAGAAACGTGGGCATATTGATTTATTTTATTAGATTTTCTTATTTGACACATTTTTTTTCTTTTGAGGTGTAGTTTTTTCCAAACATCAAATGAAGCGGCCCACAAAGTTGAATATTTTTTGTATAGGCGGTACGTCTATCTCTAATAGTTTGGTTGCTCTTGTGTTTTCTAATCAGGGTCACCATCAGGTGACCCACATGCTCGTTTGCCTTCCTATTCATATATAAAAAAAAAAGGTACTCCAGATCTACGATTATCCTAGTTTTTATAGTTTTCCCTTTATGTGGCCATTAAACCCTAACTCCGTACCAAATCATGCTAAACGTGGTCTTTAGGTCTTGTCATCTTAGGCTCTGTCTACCCCACGGACCTGCTTAGGTGTCTAAGTGGGTGGAGAGGTGTACTCCACCGTGGCGCGTCCCTGGGTGGTGGATAAGGGAACGCCTGCCTCACGGCAGGTAGGGGCCCGCAAGGGTCCCCGCGAACCAAACACCAGGGGGGGGTTCGAGGGATGGGACCCACCTGTCGCAAGTCATGTGGCCGACTTGCGGCGGGTGCTTAGGTACCCTGAGTGCTGCTCCCAGTATCCCTCAGGCCTTTAGGGGCATAGCAGAGGGTACTTGGGATGTGGCGGCGCTTCGGCGGGGCCTTCGGGCGGTTTGAGGGGCCTTCGGGCATATGAGGGTCAGGGTACGGGGAAGCTGATGGGGTTAGCTCTGCAGCTGCCCACTAAGTAACTCCTCCCGCCGTGTGGGGCCACGACCTGGAGGTAGCGAAAAGTGCGGCAGTATTGCACCTATCCCGGATGCGCCCCACGCCCTGATAGAGGGGAAGGGGTACGAGATTCCGAAGGGGGTGGCACCCTGGAGGAATTTCGTACCTCTTATGAGGGTTCGGGGTGAGGGGAAGCTGATGGGAGGCATACCCGGATGCGCCCCAAGCCCCAAGGATGAAGCAACGGCGGCGACGAGGCCGTCGTTGGGCACTATTCCGCGGGAGGACTTCGCAAGAGGTTCGGGGGGCGGACTCACATTGACCTCGTTGCAACCGCTCCTTGTGCAGACGAGGGGGGAAAGGGCGAACTCGGTGCTTGCACCGCTCGCCCGGTCCCTTGGGGCCAGCGGGAACGGTAACGGGGCATTACCTACCTGCATTGCCCGTGCAATGAGACCGTTCTCATTGTCTAAGGGAAGACGGGCCCAGCGTACGGGCCCTCCCCTTCTTGGCGCGGTCCTGGCGGAAGCCGGGGCCACCGGGGGGGCGTTTGTGGTGAAACCCTAATGGCATCCCACTGCGTCTCCGTCACACCGATTGAGGCAACGCCGGAGAGTTTTTAGTTCGAGTATACCCCTTTGGGGGAGGAGTCCCACATAACCCTAGGCATGCCCGTGCCTATAGGGCATCCATAAAGATTTCCTCTCCGTTAAAAAAAAAGGCTCTGTCTACCCCGTAAAGGACAAAGACGTGATTTATGTATGTATGTATGTCTGTACCAAATTTCAGCTCTTGAGTTTATGGGAAGTACTAGTTCTATTTTGATGATCATGAGTGAGCGAGTGAGTGAGTGAGTGTCATAAATGGGAAACTTTGCTTTCGCTTAACTTTGGAACTAAATGACCAACAGACTTGAAATTTTGGATTTTATGTATGTGATTATAGCTTACTGGATGACGAAAATTTCTGCGTTCTGGTCATATCCAGAGGTTCTCAAATAGGGGCATGAAAATGCGGTGAAATGGTTACAGTAAAGGATGGTACGGCAGTGTTTGCTTCGCGCTTTGTAGTAATTTTTAGTTTTTGTAGTAAAAAGTAGCTAGTTTTGATCACGGTAGGAGACATGTACAGATCAATTTGAAGTTATTGTTGAATAAAAATGAGCAAATATTAGTAATTTCTCTTCAACCTGTCAAATATCTCTATAACCTGGCAGATCATTACAGGTTAAAGTGAGGCAGGCTAAAGTGAAAATTGGATACTTTATAAAATTACTCCAAAGTTTTGGAAAATACGTTTCCATATTTTTTACACATAATTAGGCACGTAATTAGCTATACAAAAATAAAAAAAAACAAAGATAGTCTGGTACTAAAAATGCATAGTAACTAAGACAGAAAAAAGTTAACATACCTGTTCCGTACTCCAGAATTGTGACTTCAATATTAATTTAAAGAAAAACAACTTAAGATTAACAGAGTCTGATCTTTGGGGAGGCTAGTAGGGTACTTGAGTAATATTTTAACGGGTAGTATTATGTGTAGCTCGATTATGTCACGACGCCAGACGCACACCAAGGCGAAACCAGGATAAAGTAAAAATATCGCTGGACAAACTTTGAAATTAAATATTTTTCTGAGTGGTTGGAGTAATCAACGTAATTTATCAATTAAACAACGCCATAGTATGTCCATAACATTGGCTGTAAAGTAAACATTTGTATAAATCTAGTAAAAGTGGTGTTTAGAGCAAATCAGTTGAGGGATATCGATTTGGACACGACAGGTTAAAGTAAATAAGGTACTTTATGTATTTTTAATTAATTTTGGGTTCGCTAAAATGTTATTATGACAGTTGGCCTCAATAAACGACATTTATATTTACCAAATAAAAATCTTACTCTATCAAAAAAATACGATTCAAGCATACTTTTTATTCAAAAACTGATTGACAGGTTGCGGTGCCAATTTTTTGAGAATTACCGATTGGCCAAGTCCACTGTTTCACGGGTGCCGATGGCTATGCAAATTTGCCTCACTCCGTTGTTTACATGTAATCTTGAGTTAACTTTAACGCAAAGAATAACGATGTTGCTGCAGACAGGACATTCTAGACAAGAACCATTTTTTACATTTTAGGTTGTGTTACGTTGTTATTTAGACACGGTGTTATAATTTTATGGTGTACTCGCAATAGATGCACTACGAAGTATTAGATTAGTAAGTAAGATGGTGGCAGTCATCTCGTTGAACCATAGACAGACATGGTTGTACCACCCGCGGGTATCTTTGTAGTATTGTAGTATTTTTACGCTCCACAATTAACTAAGAACTCTCCTACTCGCTTATGGTATATGTCACTAAAGTTTCTTGCTTATGTGCGTTCTATCTGTCAGGAGCTTACCTAATTGATACTAGAAGCTGTAATTACTTTTAGTAAAATAAAAACTGTCTTCTGTTTATTCAAGCGGATAGTTTTCCTCGTCTATCCCGTGGTATAGGAAATCGATGGATACGTCAAACGGAGATTTGTTGTTTGTGTGAATGCTATTTTTTTATTCAAGCATCAATTTACAACTGTAAAGCTATTAAAAGCTTTCAGCCCACCAGCTGCGAGCAAATCATAATTTCGAGCAATGTGCAAAAGTTACCACCGGTTAAAAACTGACCAGCGCAGAACCCTATCCTATGCCTTTTTTAATAACTATAATTTAGGTTGCAGGCATCGCGAACAATTATTGTACCTGCTAACAATAACTAAAGCGTAAATAACGGTAACATTCATAATAATTTTTATTTCAATAAGCATAAAAATGAACTCGTTCATCATAATTATGCACATTTAAACCGACCGAGTACCTTGAAACTATAATTTAAAAACATTAACCTACTTAAAGGCCGCTAAAGGCTCACAGCAAGAAGTCAACAGCTTGGAAATCCTTATCCTCTCCCACTGGTCTCTTTTTGTCCGAGTGAAAACTCTTTACAAGTACCACCGGACTTTGGCAGACCTGGTAGTTAGGTAAGGCTCTCTCCACACGGAAAGGGGTGGGCAGCATACCCACTAAAACACTCCGGCATTGCCCTCTTGCCGAGAGGATCCCGGAGGTTTGAGCTGAAGACGCCCCTCGGCTCCCCCGGCTTTTGCCAGAGCCATCTGCTCCAACACAGAAATCGGAACACTTTGTCCCCCGACCCCCCTCAGACGAGCAAGACCGTGCAACGGCATGGATTAAACGAATAAAATTATCATGATACTGGTATTTCAATAATGTTTCGTGATATGGATCGGGAAATACGTGGATCACAAGATAATATTGCCGTTTAATCCATATCGATGCGAGCAGGGGATCCCCGTCCCCCCGCTGGTCCCGATAGGGGTTCAGACGAGCTACCCCCGCTGGTCCTAGCCGTACGTACCTTGATAGTATCATCAGCGCTCTACAGTATTTATAAAACAATTGAATACAATGATTTATAACGAACGTAAACAGACTCTGCGCACGTGCTAATTGCTGCGCCAGGTGCAGGCGTGATGCGCATGCGCACTACGATATCACTATCACGTTGTAGGCATTTATTTATACACGTGTAATGATTGACGCTGGTCTAGTTAGCTCTTTCTATTGTAAATTTATTACGAAATGTCGGACTAATTAGATAACTTACATACACATACAAACATACATAAATGACGTCCTTATCCGTTACAGGGTAAAGTAGATCCCATCAAAACAAAACTTGTAAAAAAAACCAAGTCTCGCAACTCAGTTCTTCTACCGTAAAAAGTTGTGAGATCCATGTAATACCAAGTCGGTTAATTTATTTAGTCCCTACTAAAGAGACCTCCTGTCTTAAGTTTGACTAGTTATAATTCTTTAACTAGTGGTTCAATTTGAATGAAATTTGAATTATACAGTGTTTATACAATGCCTGCTTGGTTACAGAAAATTCAGGCTTCTAGTTTTATTCACAACGAAGCTAAAGGGGGTCGAAAATGGCCTGAACTGCTTCGAGAAAAGGATGGTACGGCCGTGCCGCTTTTTTTTGCTCGACTTGGCGGGGGCACTGCCGTGCCACAGATAACTTTGCTTTGCTATTTCTTAAAGCAACACCACAGTTGGGTGAATTTAAAGTTCTTGTTGAGATTCTGTTTCGCCAGCGAGGTGACAAAAGCAGTACAGGGGTACCATGACTCTTAATTCCTACTCTATTGCTTATTCTATGCCGGAGTTGAATCGAAGCCAAGGGCGAACGCGACTCACACCACCAAGCTATGCCTTACTTTCTAAGCTGAGGAGTTTTACTATGCTGTGTCACACTGATGAAAATTTAGATGGCTCTGTGTAAGATAGCCGAGCTTAGACTACATCTGTAATTACAGACTATTAGGGTAGGGGAGACCGAGGCGAGTTGAGACAGAGGTGAGTTGATACAAAGCCGATTTCTCTGAATTGTTACAGTTTATCGGGCTGGTAACTTCGCTAATTAGTTGCTCTTTCTACACTCCACAGTTTGTGTGAAGTTGTGACCTCGCTAACTGTCATAGGTGCAGAGAAAAAGGCTTTGTATCAACTCGCCTCAGTCTCCCCTAGTTAACCACACTGTTAAGTTCAACATAATTATGTTAGCAGTTAGATATCTGAAATGGTCTCTGTTTGTTCCTATTAAAATCTTATATTTATAAAAGAAAGTCGTGTTAGTTACACTATTTATAACTCGAGAACGGCTGAACCGATTTGGCTGAAAATTGGTGGAGAGGTAGCTTAGAACCAGGAGACGGATATAGGATACTTTTTATTCTGATTTTCTCGCGGGATTGGAAGGTTCCGCGGGAATAAAGCTACATTACATTTGGCATACCTACATATTATTCCTTGATTAGTATAAAGGTGCACTACAAAGGATTTTTTCAAATTTCCCACGGGATAAAAACACGAGATAAATAATTAAGACTATAATTAGTAGATAGGTAATATTCCTAGAGGATCACGTAGGTGCTCTAAGAAGGGATATTCCGAATTTCCCACGGGATAGGAAATAAAAACCTTATACTTGGAGACATGAGTGGATGTATGGGGTATGTCGTTACTCTGACGTTATCTGCGCGGACGAAGTCGCGGGCAAAAGCTAGTAAATATATAAACATAAAACAGATTTTATTTAATCAGGCGTTACTTTGCGGAGGTCCAATTCAATGAACAAAAAATATTTACCTTGCTACTCCGCTACTCACTTGCAAGATAACCAAGCCTATGTGAAATATGTATATATGTTTTTCATGCAACCTTCCCTCCCCTACTGCCACATAAAACACACATAAATCTTATCCCTTACATTACACAAACACTGACGCGTTTCGATCCCTCTACGGGATAATTATCAAAGTTTAATGAGCACAACTGTAACACATGCAAACCAACGTCGTACTCTACGGAGTAAAATAGAAAAATACTTGTAAAAGTACCTGCTATGGATAGTGTAGGTGTAATAGCACGCATCACGGAATGATGAGGATCCGGGTTCGGTTCCCGGCCAACTCTTTACTTTCAGATTTTCTGTGTTCTAATTATCAGTATCTTTTAGAAATTTTATCATGATGATTGCTGGTAATTCCGTCAAAAATGTGCAAGCAGTTGGAATTCTTGAAACGACCAATAATCGCAGTATGGTTTTAAACAATAAACTTCGCTTATTTCTTGTTTCTTATCTCTTAATGAACCGAAACTAACTCGGTTGCCAAACTCAATTGTACAGAGATTTATAATGGCAACTTAGGTCCGTTGCCAAAGTAGAAAAAACAAATCAAATAGTAACAAGAGAGGAGAATCGAACCCGCTACCGGGATCACGGAACAATTGACCACTCCAATTGTGGCGCAAGTCATGGGAAACTTACACAAACTAACATACAATAATTTTTAAATATATTTTACAGAAAAATTAAACATACAATCCTATGTATGTATATACTCATGGTAGATCAAAAAAAATCTTAACCATTATTTATGACAGTTGCTAGGTCAAAAAAAAACAATAAAACTGATTGTCACACTGACTTGTGAATGAAAATAATTCCAGATGTTTTAAGTCACATGGAATCTTAAAATGGTAACCGACTTTCTTATTCGACTATGAAATAAATTAAGGTGGGATAAAACTGCAACTCGCCGCTTAACCATGGCTCAAAAAATGGTTTAATTTTCAAATAACCCGCCAAAGACTTTTTAACCGACTTCAAAAAAGGAGGTTCTATGTTCGACTGTATATATTTTCTTATGTATATACACCGATTACTCCATCAATTGTGGACCGATTTTCAAAATTCTTTTTTACATGTCATTCCTTAAACTACAAGCTCTTTTGGAAAGACCATCACTGTCCCTCAAGAAACTTGGCTTAACTATACGCTCTGTGATTCTTTAATCGAATCTAGTCTGAAGTGATCTGCGTTTGGACGACAAGAATAACATCATCATCAGCATCAAGTGTCTTGTTGTCCATTCTGCCACAGCGTCACATTCCGCTTCCTCGCTAGCAACCATCCCTACCAATATTATAAATGCGAAAGTAACTCTGTCTGTCTGCCTGTCTGTTACCTTTTCACGCTTAAACTAATTGAATATTTGAATAATTGAAATTTGGTACACAGTTACTTTCAGTCTCAGGGAAGGACATAGGATAGTTTTATCCCGGAAAACAGTTCCCGCGGGATGGTGATAAGAGAATTCTGCGCGGACGGAGTCGCGGGCAACAGCTAGTAGACTATATTGTGAGGATCGCTTCGTGTCGCACTAATCTTGTTATTTGACCCGAATCGCCACCTCAGGGGAGATATTGAAGATCGCTCATAGCTTATAACATGAGTCACGACCGGCACTCGACTCATCGCAGCCTTTGTAACAATGCCCAGTTGTCGAGTTTAATTCAGCAACGGGATGCTGCAGATAAATGTATAGAAGAGTTCAAAAATATGCGAATAGGAGCTGTGTCGGTAGCGGTCAGGAATTCTGGACGGACGAACGAGATATTTCGGGGGAATATGAGCACGTATCGACACGATGTTGTCAAGCCGACGGGTGCGTGTCAAAACACAAAGTTTGAAATGCTTACATACATAAATCACGTGTTTATCCGTTACAGGGTAAACAGAGCTTAAGGTAACCAGAGCTACAGGTCACGTTTGGCATGATTTTGGGCTTATGTGGAAAGGGGAATCAAAATAGCGATGAGTTGCTAGCCGCATCGCCTATAACATGATTCCTATTTTCGTCTATTCCCTCGATGGGCTTTTACCATCTGCGCGGGAAGGGTAGCAACTGGTACATTCTATGTTTTTCCTTTGCTCCCAGACCAGTTTGAAATGCATAATGTCGAAATAAGCTTGGCGGTAAAAAATGTGGTCCGAAATTCAAGATTGAAAACTTTATTTTGCAAATAGGCCGCAAAGAGCGCTTTTACGTTGTCTTTTAATACGTACGTACCCTTGGTTATGAAATAAATCTTCTTCTTCTTCTTCTTATTTGTGGCGTACAGCGACGACAACTTCGCCAATGTCAAAGCAACAAAAATATAATTCAAAAATCTTGCGACAAAATGTCGGGAACGTTGTACGGTAATGGTCAAAGACCCCCCTCCCCCCCTGTCGGGCTCTTAGCCAACGTTCAATGATATCCCTCAGAAACTGCCAGGAAATCATCAGCCGATGCCCAGGGTGCACCGGACCAAGCACTGCTCTTCCCCCCGGACGGATCCAAACAAGAACCGCAACGAATCAAATACCTACTGGAGTTTTCCATTTTCGTTTTGTTTATATAAGAAGAAATGCTAAAACAATTTTCAAACGAGCCATAACTCAGTCTCCATTATATACGTAACTCAATATTTCGCTGATTGCATCAATATTTATAATTACAGAACACAATCCAAATATTATAATTTGCAACTCTTCATTTGTCATTCATTTCATTCCCTTTTGGATTATTTGTGGAAGCTAAATAAACTTTATCGTATGCGCCTTTTCATTTCGAGAACAAACAGTAATAAATATACACAATACATAATTAAAATCACGTCTATATCCCATACGAGGTAGACAGAGCCTGAGGCAACAAAACCTAAAGGCCACATTTAGCATGATTGTAGGCGTATAGGTGGAAAAAGGTATCAAAATAATGATGGGTTGCTAGCCGCATCGCTTATGACATGATTCCTAAAATGTTTGCCCATTCCTTCGATGGGCTTTTACCATCTGCGCGGGAAGAGAAGCAACTGGTACATTCTATGTTATTTCTTTACTCCAACACCGGCATGGAAGAAATGCATGGTTATACTACTTTTGTAATTTTCCAATTTTCGGCTTTAGTAGTATTTTTGTGACACCCTGTATCGCCCACATACAGTACCAGTAAATTAGGCTGCTTATTATTTTCATCCTCCGAATCCCCTGGCCACATAAACTACCGGGGGTCGATTCCTTGTCACGTCCTCGACATCGAACGTCGCGAAATGTCGTGCGTTTTTTGTCTAGTTTATGCGAATTGCGAACATGGCCGCGGGCGGCGGCTAGCTGAGGTGGTAGGGTTGCCAACTTTTGTTAGGTTGGGTGGCTACTTTTGACTTTAATAAAAATGACGATGAAAACGAGGGTAGTTGTGCGCCGGGGCGAGCGCTCCAGGCAGAAGGACTTCTAATTAGACTGAAACATGTCGAGCATTACTCTACTTTTATACGTGAGTTATCCGTTTGTTTATCTATGACTGAGTCTCACGGTAGTTTCATGTTAGAGGCATAACTTTTGTTTTAACCTTTTCACCGCCATGCAGATGTAGTGTCATTCGCAACTGTTAACTTTATTCTGTCATTTGAAGGTGCATTTTGCAGTGGCTGAACTGATTTTATATCAAATCAATGGCGCCAAAAGGATAAAGTGAGGATATCAAACTGGCTAAGCTGTGTCAAACGATCTCGCGCACTGAGAGTTCTGTATTAACTATAATAACGTATTATTTTAGGTCATAAACTATGAAAGCACAAAATGTTTTTAAAAGTGTATTTGTAGATGTCATTAAACTGTAACGCTATAAAAATAACAAAACACATTCTTATTTGGATTTTAATTCATCTAGACAACTATGTACCTATAAACCGACCGCTTAAATGAGTCCTCGCCTGCGCGGTGCAGGGGCGCGGGGTAATACGACCGAGGGGGCTGAGAGAAGTGCGGGCGGCAGGCGCGCTACCCGCCCGCACCTCTCTCGGTCCCCTTTGTCGTCCTACCCCGCGCCCCTGTGCCGCGCGGGCGATGACTCATTTAAACGGTCGGTCTATAGTTCCACATTAAGAATCTGTTCAGAGATTTCACACTTGAATTCGGAAGAAAAATGTAACGTTAAAAAAAACTCTATCCCTTTTTTGTTCCGACAACCCTAAAGCTTTTAGTCCATCCAGGCTTTACAGAGCTGGAGCATCGTTGTTCCGGAAAAAATGTCGAAATACCCAAAAAAATATTGCCCGTATTTCCGTTAGTGGATCCAAAATCTGTTCATTGTTTAGCAACCGGTCGATTGAGTGCGAAAAACACTGGCGGGTTCTGTATACGATTGTTTCTTTTGTTTATAAATACTGGGTTTTATTTATCAAAGCACATTAAGCCGGGTAGTCATCTGCAAACTGTGACCATAACAGTTACGGTTTGAGCTCGCGGATGAGTACCTGGCTTTTTATGAATATGATACTCGAAAGTGGTGAAAATTTGTTCAGGGGTCCGATTTTTGAAAGCACGTCATGTGTGAAAATACCACTCGAAAATGGTGAAAAATTGTGCTGAATTTGAAATACGAGTAGCATAGAAGACAGTCACAGCTCTCATTAATCTTGTGAACTAGTCAAAACTTTGATTAGAGCTGTAGTTTTGGAGATATAAGCTGATTTATACCACTTTCGAGTGGTACATACTTTCAACTGATGTGCTTTCAAAAATCGGGCTCCAGGTCGGTAGGGTAGTTGTCTTTTTTGGAATGCGACGTGTGTAAGCACTTTCGCTGCATCCCACTTGAGACAGACCTCGCGGTTAGCTGACTCCGCAGCTGAAGCTGCCGCGAGGTTAAATCACTCCAAAATCTCCAAATATTCTGCCTTGGAGTCAGTGTACGAATTTGTACCGGTCGCCATCGAGACAGCGTTCAGGGAGCTGGGTCACAGACTGACAGATAGGGGATGCGATCCTCGCTCTGGGTTGTGGCTGGTTCAAAGGATTCGCGCGCGCGCACGCGCGTGTGTGTGTGGGGGGGGGGGGGGGGGGGTTGCCGTGGGCGGTGGGTGGGGTACCCTAATATCTAGTGTTTCCGTATAAATTCTACAACGGGCCCCAACGCGGTAATGCCGATGTATCGCCCATCGAATGTTGGTCGTGGAATTCTCAATTAAAACGGCTCTGCACTCCGCACCAGTTTCGAACTTTGATGGTGTAAAAAATCATTCAAGTCGGACCAGCACACCGAGGGTTCTGTATCTCTCAAAAATGCTAAGTTTATAAACTACTAGCTTCTGGCCGCGGAGAATTAGACTTAAGAATGTATTATACACATAAACTTTCCATTAAAAAAACCGCATCAGATCCGTTGCGTACTTTTAAAGATCTAAGCATACATAGGGTCAGACAGCGGAAAGTGACTTTGTTTTATACTATTGAGTGATGATAAGTCAGACTCGAAGACTGAAGATTGTTCTATAGCCTACAATGTGGGACGTTTACTGACTGGAAATTACATAGGTAATTTTAAAAGACTACTGTTACTTAATAGTCTTTTCTCAAACATTTTCAGAAATTTTCTCTTTCCACATTTTTGCTTTTCCAAATTAAAAAAACGAAACTCCCCTACCCAGGAGTAAATGGAGTGTATTTAATTTAAGTATTGTAGTAGCTTAATGTATTTTATTTTGAAGAATGACTTTCCGCCAAATATCTTGCAGCGCATTCTTCTTGGCAATGATGGTCTTTCCGAATGCGCTAGTAGTATCAAAAAAAGACATAAAAGAGCCATTGGCGGCCAATTCGCAAAAATATATTTTGAATTTTGACTTTTCGAGTTAAAAAGAACAAACAAAAACGAAGTCTGAGCATTTCAAGACGAAACTCCGCTAAGTAACCCTTGAAACTATACAACATTTACGAGTATAGCATTTTTCCTATCGTCACCCCCTTTATGCTGCATCCTGTGCATCCGTTTTTAAACTCCCACATTTCACCCAAAGACCAGTAGCCGCTGGCCATCTGAAGTGCAATTGAGAATGTTAAAAAGTTTTTTGTCAAAGGGCAAACATTGGAATCTGCGCCAACCTTATGCCTCAGTAAAACAGTCGGTATTCCCTCGGAGTTGTGTCATTAGCTCTCCTAGTTGCAGCTTTTAGGTTTAATGGACGGAAAATGGTTTTTTGCTGCGTTTTTGGATTCGCTTAAGTGTTTTGTCAATACTTTCTTTAGAGACATTTCAATTTGAAACGGTTCACTATTGGTATGTTTTGTGATCGTAATTGAAGCCATAGCCTCTTAAGCAGAAGGTCGTGGGTTCGAACCCCGGGCTCGCACCTCTGAGGTCTGAGGAGGCCGGTGCCCTGCAGTGAGACGTATATAGGCTGTAGATGATGATGATCGTAACTGTATTATTGGATGAGTTTTCTGAAAAAAAAAATACGAGCTTTCTCATTTAATTGCATTGTCGTCCACCCATATTATGTATACCAAGTTTGAATTGTATCCGACCACTAAAAGTGCGTTTCTAAACAATAGGTACCTACTGATAACAAAAATTTTAATTTGTATTCACGTTTGCGGGTGGTAGGGCCTTGTGCAAGGTCCGTCCGGATCGCTACCACCATCTTACTCGCTAATCCTGCCGCTAAGTAGCAGAGCTTGCACTGCTGTGTTCCGGTGTGGAGAGTAAGACAGCCGGGGAAATTACGGGCACAAGAGGCATTTCATCTTAGTCCTCTAGGTTGGCAACGCATCTGCAATCCCCCGGGGTTGCGGGTGTCTATGGGCAGTGGTGATCACTTACCATCAGGTGACCCACTTGCTCGTTTGCCTTCCTATTCACATAAAAAAAAGAAAAAAAACGTTTTATAACACGACACGAGTTTTTAACATCGTTTTTTTCAAAAGTCTACGCCGGAACTATTTTTCAAGGTAAATATTTTTTTTTATAATAAATTAATCTTCTATCTTCCATATAAATAAAAATGAATTGCTGTTCGTTAGTCTCGCTTAAACTCGAGAAAGGCTGAACCGATTTGTCTAATTATAGTCTTGAAATATTCGTGGAAGCTCAGGGAAGGTTTGGACGGTGAGAAAATATTGAAATTTAGAAGAAAAAAAACGGGAGGGGGCCGCGGGCAACAACTAAAAATGTTACTTTTTTGATGCTAAATTTAGTCGACAAGTCCACTACAGAGGCCAAACGACGAAAATCTGGCAGTTTTTTGAAAAAACACAATTTCCAGTACTTTTTTTCAGTCAATAGTTATTTCCTAACATAAAATTAGGTATTTTTTATATCTCAATTTGAAATCAAGTATAAAAGGAGACCACAAGAACGGCGATCGTGAAAAAGTCAGTGAGTAAGTAAAAGCTTTATTGTACAAATAAATAAAGAAACAAACACAGTTCACAAGAACAAAACAGAAAAAAAAAGTTTTACTTGTTACGAAAAGCTTAAAGCTCTTAACTCCTACGTATGCACGAGCAGTATCTACTAATAAAACAAGCCACTAGCAAACCGTACTGAAAATAGGCCACTTTACCCCTAGGTTTTTAAAATTGCATGCTTACCTCAATTACCCCTCAAGCCTGGCTGTATTACGGAATTCCCTTTGCCGTCCGTAAGTGGATTGGTATAAAAATGTTTGTTTGTCGGGTTTTGTGTTTATATTTGCAATAGTATTTGTGACTAGACAAGCGAGTTGCAAGAACGTTATGTTTACATTGAAACGTTCGTAACTGCCTTAAGGATATATTATTATTTACATTTTGTTTGAAAGCGCTGGTTGTTTCAAAATTACACTTAAAAGGTCCCTGGACGACCTATTTCCAAAACAAAGTTTCAAGTTCATTGTGAACCTATCGGCTAACAGACATTCCCATAAATTCTGTACTTTATCTTTAAAAATTGTCTTCGACCCATCGACAAAAAAAAACTACTATTTTTAACTCGTTTCATTACAAAAGATTATTTTGTTATACATTTTTAATATTTAGTGTAGCTTGAAAATGGACTAGTAAGGAGTTCGAAACGCGTGAGGGTTTGAGGATCTTGTTTGGTGTCGATTCACGCGATTGAAATAAATAAATACCTAATAATGTAATTTATTGTGATACGAAAGGTCAAGAGTATCCCAAACCGATGAGTATGTATGAAGAGCGAAAGAGGTATGTTAGGATCGTAGAAAGTGGAACAAAGAGGACGCTGTCTACCCCAACGGCAAAGTGACGTGGCGGTTATGTTACGTGAAAGAGGTTGCTAAATAGGAAACCTTGCATGAACACATAATGTCGAAGTCAGTTTACCAACGAATGGTCGAAAAACCAACACACGCAAAGTCGTCCACGTAACATAGTCTACAGCACACTCAGAGGGTTTTATGCTTGAAATGCTTTGACTTACTTGCCCGGGCCCTCCACTCAAGGGTATGTTTCGCTAGCTCTCTAGTCCTCCACTACTAATAATGCTTGGTAATTGCCTAGAGATGTTCTAGCTTCACACAATGTGTATACGGGCGTATATTTTACCCAGACATCGTTTTCGTACAAATCATATAAAATAGGTATTTTGTTACACAGCTTAATTAATAATGAGCAATTAATTTTTAAAATTAGGGTCGTGCAGCAATGTAATACATCCAAATTAGTGTGACTTGACAAAAATAAACTAATAGTCAGGAAAACAAATGAAAATGAAGTAACTGATCATTAATAAGTAAAGTACATTGCGCGCTCAATTATTTTGTATGGAAAAATATATAATATTGCATAAATGAAAGCCATCAAAAAATAATCAATATTCCCTATTATTTAATGTAAACAACGTCTGTGTGTTTTGGGACCTGCACAAACCGTTACCTATATATTTCTAGAGTTCCGTAGGCAGAATGCAAAAAGGGAATGCTTGTCGTTTTGTGCGGTTAATTTTACGACATATGTATAATAAATTATGACAGATGTTTTGAAAACCGCCACATAATTCTAGAGTTATAACACTAAAACATTTAGGGCAGAATGGAAAAAACTTAACGTTAGACGATGTACGGCATCATTCGTTAATTTGTCTTTAAAATGAAGGTGTGTTAATAAGTGAAAACACAGCACACTAAATACTAAATTCCATTCAACAAAAAATTTTTGCTTAATTTCACACATGCATTATATATATCTATTTCTTCCATGCTGGTCTGGGAGTAAAGAAAAAACAAAGAATGTACCAGTTGCTTCTCTTCTCACGCAGATGGTAAAAGCCCTAGGAATCACGTTATAGGCGATGCGGCTAGCAACCCATCACTATTTTCTCTACCCGCGCAGATGGTAAAAGCCCATCGAGGGAATGGGCGAAAATCATAGGAATCTTGTTATAGGCGATGAGGCTGCAACCCATCACTATTTTGATTCCATTTTCCACCTATACGCCACAATTTTGCTAAATGTGGCCTGTAGGTCTTGTTACCTTAGGCTCTGTCTACCCCGTAAGGCGGTAAGATTAAAGACGTGATTTGTGTGTGTATGTGTATGCATTATATAATGCGCTGTAAGCGTGCGACAACAGCAGCAGATAAACCGATCGCGGTTTTCGCTCGCTGTTCACACATAATGTTTTTCTTTGTAATTGATTTGAATAAATAAATAAAAAAAAGTCACGCCTATATCCCTTACAGGGTAGACAGAACTTAAGGTAACAAGACAATTGTGGGCGTAAAGATAGAAATAGTGTCACACCCCACCTAATTGGCCCGACTAAATTTACAACCGGCGGGGGTGTCAGAAAAAAAAGACAATAAACTCAGCCAAACCGACTTATGAAACCTAGGCTTGTCTGCAATTCCAGGGAACAAATGTAGGAGATAAAGGAAAGAGTTAGTTTCTTAAGACTGGTTTTTTATTTCCTAAGATAACATCAGTTATTTGGTGAAACAATTTGATCACAATTTCAGGTTTTAAATTAACATAGAAATACTTATTGGTTAAATTTCCAACCAAAGCTCAGCGTTAGAACTGGGCGTACCAGGAGTTCTGTTATGTGACTTGTGCCTCACCAAGGCTACTCTAAATATTAGTCCCTAAGGGTTTATTGTGCCAACATTAAAGGTATACTTGAAACTACTTGCTAACGTTGATACAAAGGTGTATCAACGCGACCTAAATCCTACTTCCCTAATAAAATTAAACAACTAAAGTTGACCGACCTTCACTCCAAAGCATTTACCGCCAAGTTCTTCCAGGGAGATGGTGCTGGAGCGCCAGGAGCCTGCTACGTGTCACGGGCTGCACAGCAGGTGGAATACTCCGGAATGTAGATCGATCAGGCCACAGTTGTCCGTGGAACCTTCCGGTTGTTGAAATGACGGAAAGAACAAATCCAAGGACAGACAAATAATCCTATGCAGTTTCAACTACATAAAGTAGTTGGGACAATGAGTAAAACTCAGGCGAAGTGTACACAGGCAGATAAATGAAATTAGAGGGAGTGTAACCTTGGAAGTCGGAACTTAGAAGTTTTAAAAGTATGAAAATTGGAGAAGTTGGAAGCTTCGGTTATTATTAAATTTCCCAAACAGGAGAGATGAAGTGGAAGGGGCAAAATTAAGTACACATGAATGAGGTACTGTAGAAATTAAATAGCGCCGAAGCGAACACGGAAAAAAGGCAAAAACACTAAATAAAAAAACCCAACGTCTGTAAAGAAATAAATTGGTATCATTAGTGTCTTGTCTCGCAAGGCAGAATACAAGGAGGATCGGAATGAATCTGTTCTCTTACCAGCAAAGCCGCGGCTACCGCAGGACTTCAGCCAACGCACCCACCCCAACCGAAGGATGCTTCAGCAGACCAAACTGGAAATAAATCAAGCAGTCAGAACACTGTCAAGGTGCTAGGCACAGTTCAAGGAATAACGAAATATTTTAGGTTAAAAGATTTAACCAGAAAACTTACTCTTTCGCCGACGCAACCCGCTGAAACTCCTCTGCTCCTTCCACTTGTTGAGCCACCACAGTCGGCTCCAAAAGCCACAACTAATCTCCCCGTCTCTTCGAGTCGGAAGCATTTTTATTGACGAACCCAAAGATGCTCGGGAGTACCACGGGCTACGATGACCAGCGGAATTGAAGCCCTGAGCCGTGATACCAGTATCAGAAGATGCAACTAACCACCATGGTTATGTTATGAAAAAGAATAACCCTTGTTTTTAGTTCAAGAACAAATGTCAGGCCATCCGATTATTAAATCTCTAATTTTTCCAAAATGGATTATATTTCTATCTATAGTTTCAGTAATTCTTATTCCTGAAATTCAAACCATTAATCTCCCACCAAACAGGCGATTATACTCTCAATGGTAACCCTAATACGACCTGTCAAGCTGTCACTAATTTTTGACGTTTGTTTACTTTTCGACTGTCATATCACCATTTGATAGGAGCTATTCGAGGCTTTAACAAAAACTCCAAATTTGTAATACTTAGTGGCGAACCGTAAAACACAACGTTACAATACCCCCCTCCCCGATGAAAAGGTTCACCACAGGTGTACCGCTCGCTGCCCTCAGCGATTCCTCAAACAAACCAGTCAAGAAAAGAAAAAAATCTTTAAAGCATTACAAAAAAAATATAACCAATACCCACCACCAAATGCCTTGTTGTGAACTCAGCTGAAGCGATCTTATCCCTGAAAACTCTATCTACTAATTTCGACCCTAATGCCAAATTCGTATTCCCCGATTTATCCAAAACAATTATTCGCCCTAACCGAACCCACAACAACAACCACCTAACAAAAAAAACACATCCAAAACTAACTGGGTATTTGAAATAAACCCTAACTATACCAAAACTGTAAGTTAAAGTTAAAAGAAAATTAAATCCAACTCAATTTGTAACAAACTAACCTTAACTTTCCCAACACAACATAAGCTGTGTTGAAAAAGTTAATCCAACCGCCAGGACAGATGTTCAGCATACCTAAATAAATCTCTCCTAGACCGGGCAAATATAATTGAAATTTGAAAAAAAATTGTCTGTAGTTTAATTTAATAAACTTCCAGCACTCAAATATCTGACTGTCAAAATGACTGCCTTTCCTCCAAATTATTCCAACAACTTAAACTTCTCGTTCATGACATGGCCACCAACCAATGTCCAAGGAAACAAAATCTGGTTCCCTCTGCATCAACAAAAATAATATGACATGCACTACGCCAGCGCAATTTAGCTCGTAGACCGAAAACACAGTTCCACATAAGCTATACACGTAAATATATTTTTTAAATATGTCTCACATTAAAGACTAAACCCTGCTGTTAATAGGTTAAGATTGCATCGCACCAATCATTCATCCCTTTTTAATATACTCATGCTTCGTCTAACAAATTTTAGTGATGTAGCAGTGTGATCTGCACACCACGTGCCTTCCAGTTTGTGATTAAATATGACTTTGCAATACTTAACACTGTTGCTAAACAACCTAGCCTAAGCGTTATGTCACGCAGCTTTAATGCATGATCAACAATGGCGGTGCGGCGAGCAGTGCACGACGTGCGGGCCGCACGTCCATTGTTCAACAGCCAACCTACGCAACCTACGCCTTTAGGTCTTTAATGTGCCACGACCCTATAGGATGACCATCCATCCTTTCTAGTACGTAGACTAGCGGAGACAACACCTCCTTAACCCTACATTTCTCGTATTTTGGCGCGAGTTTCGCCATTTTAAATTTTTGAGCGTCGCTCTGAACATATGAACGTTTCCACACTATGTCACCAACGGCAAATTTCGCCGGACGACGCCTTAAGTTGTAGTGTTTGGAATTAGTTTCATGTGCTTTTAACAAACGTGACCTAACCTGCTGGAAAATCTCTCTCAAGCAACCAAATTCGCCCGCATATTCCTCTCTGGGCATTGCTGATGTATAATCCTGATCGACATCCTTGTAGAACGCGCCATTTATAACCGGTTCCCTAGCATGTACCAAAAAGAACGGAGAAAATCCCGTGGACTCATTTACAGCACTGTTGATTGCAAACCGAATTTGATGCAGTTTTTCGTCCCATGTCCGGTGATTCTCCTCTACATACGATGCTACGGCCGTCATTATAGTTTTGTTGTAGCGTTCTACTAAATTTACTTGTGCTGTGTATCTAGGACCATAAAAAACCTTTGGCACGTTATACCGTCTCATTAACTGCTTAAATTCTGATCCCGTGAACTGAACTCCATTGTCAGTAATCACGGTTTCAGGCACCCCATGCTCCAAAATGACATGGTGTTCGAAATGTTTCGCCACTAGCGCACTAGTTGCGCGTCGTAGCGGAAAAAGCAATGTAAATTTTGAGAAACAGCATGTAACCACGAAAAGAAAGGTATACCCAGCACGAGACCGCGGAAGAGGACCGACTAAATCAATGCTAAGTACTTGCATAGGTCGTTGACATACTTTTGGCTGTCCCATTAACCCCGGAGTGAGTTTTTGTGAATGTTTATACGCTGCACAAACGTCGCAAGCCTTCACAAATTCCACTACATCCTTAAACATTCCAGGCCAATAGTATGTCAACGACAACCGCCTATGTGTTTTAAATACACCGAAATGAGCTGCGGTTGGTTCGCAATGGTTCGCCTCCAGCACTTGTTTACGCTCACCTTTACGCACGACTTCCTTCCAATCAAACTCTCGTAATAGGCTGTATTTGGCTTTGCTTAGCCTAAATAATTTTTCCTCCCGAATACAAAAATTTGGAAAATTTGCGGGAAAAGACCTACATCCACTTAACGTTTTTTCATACCATTCGTCACTCACAGCGTCAACGCTTCCGCCATTCACTGCGTCCACCTTCATAAGCCTGGACAAGGCATCGGGGACGACATTGTCGGTGCCCTTCCTGTGCTCAATATCAAAATTAAATTGAGACAGTCTGCAACCCCAACGTGCCAATCTACCCGATGGATTCTCCAGCCGCATGAACCACTTGAGAGACGAATGATCAGTTATCACTTTAAATCGTCGCGAGCCTAAGTAAGCCTGAAACTTTTCCACCGAAAAAAGAACAGCAAGGGCCTCCCGTTCCGTAGCACTGTAGTTGCGTTCACTCTTGTTTAAAGAACGACTTACATACGCAATGGGATGCTCTTGGCCATCAAAAGTCTGAGAAAGCATTCCACCAATACCATAGGAAGACGCATCTGCGTGCACCGCGAAAGTTTTACCAAAATCTGGAACCGCTAATATTGGCGCCGACACTAGTGCATTCTTCAAGGCGTTGAAGGCGTGCTCGGCCTCCTCAGACCATCGGAAAATAGGCGCTTTCTTTCCTTTCGACGTTAAGACATTCAGGGGAGCCGCTATGGTTGAAAAATTCCTAATAAACCGGCGATACCACGAGCAGGTACCCAAAAATATCTTAACCTCGCGAGGAGTTGAAGGAGTTGGAAAATTTAAAATGGCTGAAACCTTGTCTGGGTCTGTACGCAGCCCAAATTCATCTACAACGTACCCCAGATACTTTATTGACTTCCTAAAGAACTTAGACTTTGCCAGGTTTATAGTTAAATTTGCCATTCTAAGCTTCGCTAAAACGCGATTTAAAAGGACCAAATGGGTCTGAAAATCGGCAGAACAAATGACAATATCGTCTATATAGCAAAAAACAAAACCATTTTCAATATCGCTGGTCATGTTATGGTCAATAAGCATGTCCATAAGACGCTGCTGCCTAGCAGGAGCACCACACAATCCGAAGGGCATAACTTTAAACTTGTAGACTCCTCTACCCATTACATTAAAACTGGTTTTTTGCTGCGAGCTCTCACTTAAAGGTATCTGCCAGAATGATGAACTCAAATCGATAGATGACAGGTATTTCGCTTCCTTCAAACTATCCAGTATTTGTGGAATGTACGGTATAGAATATGAGTCCCCCCTCGATATCGCGTTCAATTTTCTACAATCCAAGCAGAATCGCCAGTCCCCATTTGCCTTTTGAACCAATAATGCCGGATTATTCCATGGGCTTTCACACGGAGTAACAACGTCTAATTCCAGCATTCGGTCTAATTCGGAACTTAAAATAGCTCTCTTTTCAGGTGAGAGTGGGTACTGCTTCGTTTTAATAGGTAGTGCGTCACCTGTGTCTATGACATGTTCTACTAAAGACGTCCTACCTAACCCTTTAACATCCGACGAAATGTCCTTAAATTTCCCCACTACATCATTTGCAAGCTCTTGCTGCGCTATTGTTAAATGCTCGAATGACTGAATGGAATGTACTCGCTTTGAACCGTTTATGTGACATACATCAAAATATTTAACCGGAGGCTTCATAAATGAGATGTTTTCAAATATTTCTGGTGCTAAACTAAACGCATGCCAAAAATCGACGCCTAAAATAACGTCTGTAATGATGTTAGGCATTACAAAAAACTTAATTACACGTGTAATTTTATTAAATGTTACGGGCACAAAAATACACCCAATTGACTGGACTACTACGCCGTTTGCAACATTACATGAAGAAGACTCAGAGTTATGCATTCGAAAACCGAATTTAATAAAATCTAAATGTGAACCGTTACCAAGTATCGATAGCGATGCGCCGCTGTCGGCCAACGCATAAACCTCAAAATCAGATACTTTTATCTTTAAGTACGGACGAATATCATTTTCGTTCGGTGCAAACAGAACCGCAGCAATTGTATCATAATTGCAATTTTTCTTTATTGTGGCACTTAATTTATCTAAGAAAATACTGCTACGGTTCGGCGCAACTAGTTTTTTGAACGTGAATTGGAACGCATCTGCTGACAATTCTGACAGTTCGACTTAATAACCCCACTTTTATTACATCCAAAGCAACGAATGTTTTCTTTAGGCGGGTTAACACTGCATGTCCTAAAATTATGGTTACCACGGCCGCATTTATAGCAAATGAGCTCACTTGAAGATGTATGTTTGTGAGCAGACTTTCCGCTGGAATGAAAATTCGCTCCAGCTTTGTGTGAAAATGAAGTCTTTGGTGTCGTCGCCCTATCAAAAGTCGCGGGACCCTTTTGACTAACAAAACTTACAGTGTTTGCCTGCTTGGACCTGGTTTTATACGCGAAATCAGCGCTAAGTGTGTGTGAGCTTGATTTGCCTGGCTCTGAGAAAAATTCTGCTCGCTGTTTTGCCGCTTCAAGTTTACGACATTTTTCCTTCAAATCCGTAATTGACACGATGTTTACCAATGCTAAGTGTTGAGATAAGCTCGGCCTAATGTTATGCATGAGGATTTCCAGTTTTGTTTCCTCGGACAAAGGGGATTTAAGCCGTGCGAACATACACGCCATGACCGAAAAGTAAATGTGGATTGGTTCCTCCAAACCCTGTGTACGTTGCCTAATTTCGCCTAACAACCGATAATCATAATCTACTGGATCAAATTCCAGTAACAAAGTGCTTGATAACTCATTCCAAGTAGAAAACTGCCACCTATTTCCTCTGTACCAAAGAAGTGCTTCCTCGACAAACAACTGTGCTGCCGAATTGAACAGAACAACATCACTAACACCAAAAGCCAGCTTTAATTCCTCGACACGCTCCAAGAAAGACCTAGGATCAGTACGGCCGTTAAATTTCAACCCCCACTTCGCAATGTTCCTGTCACCTGAACAAACAATCTGTGAAACTGCTGGTTGTGCTGCTAAAAGGTTCTCTACACCACCTGAAGAAGACTGACACACTGTATCCATCTTGGCTAATAACACATCCAACTTGTTCGAAAGATCTGACTTCTTTGACAATTTCACCGGGTCGTCTTCGACAACAACACGAATCAACCTATGAAACAGATGACTACCTAAAGCTCTTGACCGGCTACCTGAATACCTATCCTTGGTGGAAACAAACTTTTCCACTAGAACAGACAGCTCATTCAATTTCTCTGAAATAGTTTTAAGTTCAGAGGCTGGAACTAAATCAGTTTCTAAAATAGCCTCCGGAGGACACTCTGGCAATAAATTTCTCAACTGCTTCCTCAACCCTTCAACTGTTTGTAATGGTGTTTCTGATCGAATCTTTACCTCATAAACTAACTCATCGCGCAATAAGGAGTGAAACTGCAAAGTACTCCCCATTTTAAATTATTATTTAAACCTTTAGTTATGGCAAAAGTACAATGTTTTATGTATGTGAACTCTTTACTTGGCACAAATTAAATTACAATTGTTTTAAATACACTGTGTTTTTAATTATTTAAAACCTCTATGACATGAAAACAAATATTAAATACCAATGGTCACAGACAGTAACTAAGTGTTAACTTAATTAACTGTAGCTTTTTGTGTAATCTTGGTGTACAAATGTGAATGCTTATAACTAGGAATGTCAAAGTCTCCTGTAAAGTACTATTTTTAGAATGAAATGTAAATGTTGTTTCAGACACAAATGTAGTTATTTCAGACAATATTTAATTATGTAGGTTTGAGTACACACAGTTAATAACAATGTTTTATAACACAACTGAAAGTCAGGTAATGTTTTCTTATTATGGAAAAACTATATGGAATTATTGAAAAAATTAAAGTTATTTGTTGAAACTTGTTGCAAATTCCAACACAAAATTCAGCTGCCACTTAATTTTCAGCTGTGAAATTGGTCACACTCAGCTTATCAATTGATCTACTAATAAATTTTTTATACTATAAGTTGTATACTGTGCAACCAAAATTTTTACCAATTTGAAGTTATTATTACCAAACTATCTTGAAATTAATGAAATTTGAATTATTGTTAATGTAATTAAATAGAATATTAACTTTACACAAAAGCAAAATAGGCAAAATTAGTTGTTAAACTTTTAACTTCCTACAAGACCAAAAATGACAACTACCTGTAATTAAATTTTATTACACTGAATTTTTCCAAGTTCACAAAACTTATCAATTTAGTGTTCAAAAGTGATTATAAACACTACAAAATGTACAAAAGCACTGTGGCAAGGCTTAAAGAGGAGTTCAAAACACCAGGAACAGAGTTTCTAGCTTGGAATATCATGTAAGTGTTAAAAATAATTCCTAAAGATGATGGCACAAAAAAATGACCTAAAATTGCAGAAAAGGCCTGAAAATCCTGAATAAACGTGGGCGCCACTGTCACACCCCACCTAATTGGCCCGACTAAATTTACAACCGGCGGGGGTGTCAGAAAAAAAAGACAATAAACTCAGCCAAACCGACTTATGAAACCTAGGCTTGTCTGCAATTCCAGGGAACAAATGTAGGAGATAAAGGAAAGAGTTAGTTTCTTAAGACTGGTTTTTTATTTCCTAAGATAACATCAGTTATTTGGTGAAACAATTTGATCACAATTTCAGGTTTTAAATTAACATAGAAATACTTATTGGTTAAATTTCCAACCAAAGCTCAGCGTTAGAACTGGGCGTACCAGGAGTTCTGTTATGTGACTTGTGCCTCACCAAGGCTACTCTAAATATTAGTCCCTAAGGGTTTATTGTGCCAACATTAAAGGTATACTTGAAACTACTTGCTAACGTTGATACAAAGGTGTATCAACGCGACCTAAATCCTACTTCCCTAATAAAATTAAACAACTAAAGTTGACCGACCTTCACTCCAAAGCATTTACCGCCAAGTTCTTCCAGGGAGATGGTGCTGGAGCGCCAGGAGCCTGCTACGTGTCACGGGCTGCACAGCAGGTGGAATACTCCGGAATGTAGATCGATCAGGCCACAGTTGTCCGTGGAACCTTCCGGTTGTTGAAATGACGGAAAGAACAAATCCAAGGACAGACAAATAATCCTATGCAGTTTCAACTACATAAAGTAGTTGGGACAATGAGTAAAACTCAGGCGAAGTGTACACAGGCAGATAAATGAAATTAGAGGGAGTGTAACCTTGGAAGTCGGAACTTAGAAGTTTTAAAAGTATGAAAATTGGAGAAGTTGGAAGCTTCGGTTATTATTAAATTTCCCAAACAGGAGAGATGAAGTGGAAGGGGCAAAATTAAGTACACATGAATGAGGTACTGTAGAAATTAAATAGCGCCGAAGCGAACACGGAAAAAAGGCAAAAACACTAAATAAAAAAACCCAACGTCTGTAAAGAAATAAATTGGTATCATTAGTGTCTTGTCTCGCAAGGCAGAATACAAGGAGGATCGGAATGAATCTGTTCTCTTACCAGCAAAGCCGCGGCTACCGCAGGACTTCAGCCAACGCACCCACCCCAACCGAAGGATGCTTCAGCAGACCAAACTGGAAATAAATCAAGCAGTCAGAACACTGTCAAGGTGCTAGGCACAGTTCAAGGAATAACGAAATATTTTAGGTTAAAAGATTTAACCAGAAAACTTACTCTTTCGCCGACGCAACCCGCTGAAACTCCTCTGCTCCTTCCACTTGTTGAGCCACCACAGTCGGCTCCAAAAGCCACAACTAATCTCCCCGTCTCTTCGAGTCGGAAGCATTTTTATTGACGAACCCAAAGATGCTCGGGAGTACCACGGGCTACGATGACCAGCGGAATTGAAGCCCTGAGCCGTGATACCAGTATCAGAAGATGCAACTAACCACCATGGTTATGTTATGAAAAAGAATAACCCTTGTTTTTAGTTCAAGAACAAATGTCAGGCCATCTGATTATTAAATCTCTAATTTTTCCAAAATGGATTATATTTCTATCTATAGTTTCAGTAATTCTTATTCCTGAAATTCAAACCATTAATCTCCCACCAAACAGGCGATTATACTCTCAATGGTAACCCTAATACTGTAACCTTACAGACGTCAGCCTGTAATGTTCCATCTTATGTGAACATAATAATACTTATATTTATACATAGATAAAGAGATTAAAATAATTTATTCCACTAAATAAGAGTTAATTTATAAACCAATCAATCCATAATTATTAATCTGTCCATAACATATTTAATTTACTAAGGAAAAACTCGAGTAAGACCCCTTTATCAGAATACGGCGCTTTCTTTGACAGCTTCGAGATACGACCTTGCTAAACACGATTTTGACGCCAATGTAACCCTTGTAACTAATGTAGCCGATGTAGCTTATGTCGCCAATGTAGTTAGTGTCGGCAATGTAGCGATTGTGGCCAGTGTGGCCAGTGTAACTAAGGTTTGGGTATAAAAAGGGGCGCGGGATTTAATACGGGGTCTTTATTGTTTTGCTACGGATTCGGGAAGGTTCTCTCCAGGTTACTTAAGGGGTTTAACGTTATTTTGTCGGGGTTTTACTTGGGTTTAGAGTTCATTTTTGTGTCAAATTAATTATTGATATTCATTCATTTGGGAGTTTCGTGTTTAATTTAAAGGGGAGTTTATTGCTAATTTCGTTGGGTTTTAGTGTGATATATTGTATACTCTTGGGGTAGTGGAGAACCTACCGAGTTTCAGCTCAGTAATAGCTGATATCTGGAGTTAAATAGCTTGGAAACCTTGCGGTGTTAACGGAAAGGCTAATTTTCTCCGGATACGTCATTTAACGTAGTCTAGTCGCCTAATTGGGGTGATGGCGGGGCCTGTAATTTACTTCAAGAGACAGGCCTAGTACCCCCTGGGCTGTGTAGAGAGTTGCTGTGCCATACCAGGCACAGTAAACTCTACATAGTTCAGTCCGCAAATATATATTTATCTATATACATCGAGCTGGACCTCTGATAAACCCAATCCCCCCTATCAGAACCAGCAGCACACGGGTTCTAGGAATCAGGAAAGCCGAGTCTAACCCAACTCGCCGTAGGCTTAGCTCTAGATTAGCACTCTTCCACTGCAGCACCCCTTTGGAAGAGCTCGCGGGTAAATTAAATGTGGAACCCGGGTTCCCAGTTTGCATAATTCGTTTAGAGTAGATTGGCTAGTTTAGAAGTAGGATAGGTTAGGATCGGGTAGGAATAGATTCTTTGGTTAATTTATAGGATGGTGAGAGGATTTAACTAACTGCTAGGGTTGGTTTGAGGTGGTGGAAGTATTTAGTTACTTTAAATCATGACATACCTACTGACCGACGTATTTACCTTCCGACGGACGATGGCTTTCGGCGTCATGCTCTCGTTCTAAGTCCATATAGTAAACGCCGGTAGCTTCATATATGTGGGATAGAAATAACTCTACAACCCACAAAGAACAATATTTATTTGATAAAGTAGTATCTCCTTGAAAGGTCTGTTGCGGTTTCTGGTTGAATCTCGGAGCCTTGCAGTATTCGTATTTTTATTACAAATTCAATGGTAAAAGCCATTTGTAATTTCCACATACTAAACTTTTGCTAGAACTAAGGCATTGCAAGTTCAAAAGCTGATCGGATCCAGGAGATTCGATATCCATACAATGGACAAACAAACAAATCGTTTAATCGATTACTGCAAGATCACGGGATGGTCTAGATACAGCTTCAGCTTATTAACTGACATTCCCTTTGAAATGCCCTCTTTACAACAAAGCAATTTGCTTATCTACATGATAAGAAGATGTAGAATACTCCTTCTGAGTAATAGCAGAGGAGGTCTGTCCTGTCAGGTGACGAGGATCACTTCTCAGAGCGGGGTGGGGCTCTGGGATCTTACTGCTTAAAAGTTATCAAAAGGCATCTAACTAATCCAACAAGACATCTTATAGAGATCCCTGACTGACAATTATCTAAGAACTCAATTTACTTCGTCACTAACAATTCTTGTAAGAAATAAAATCACAAACTTTTCCCTATTATTTAACTAAATATTATTTTCTCAATTGACTACGTCCTCTTCATTAAATTACGTTCGTCATTAACTATTATTATCTAGGATAAACAAATGAGCCCATTCCCATTATATACTAAAAGAACTTAAGGGTTACAACACGGTCACAACGTAGAGTCCTTTAATTAAACCACTGACGATCACTTGGCCAAATTGATGACGTAAACAAGGCAAATTAGTTCCTCTTAGGACCATAGTAAGAATTTTAAATAATTGAGACCCATAAATGGATAAATAATTAGTTAGGCGTAGTTCGTTTAAATAAAAGCGTGTTAAATGTTTTGGGGTGTTGGAGGGGTTGGTACAATTTTGGTGCCGTAGTGACCTGGATCTAAATATTATATATGGATTTAGTCATTGGTTTAGTGAGTCCGTTAGTTTAGTCTAGGGTCCTTGGTTACACCTTAGCTTCTTTATTACAACAATGGTTAGTATCTAGTCTGATTTACTTTGCTTGATAAAATAGAGTTAATTTTGCCTTGTTTGGGTCGGATGTCGCTGTAATCGGTTGTCAGTGGGGGCAATCGGCTATAGCGACAATTTTGTTGCTGTGAAAACGAAGTATGTGGGAATAGGAGCTCATAACGTTATGTTGTTCTTAAGTAAGCGTTCTAAATCGGGTTTTCTCCTTGCGGCGTTCTGGTACACGTACTCTGAAAAAAAAAGGATAGGAAAATTAAATTTGGTTCGGTATTCAATTATTCATTGCAAAATTTTACAAGTTATACAAATTTTTGCAAGTACGAATAGATATCCTGTTAGGGCGCGTTTTTTTTTTTAAATTAGACTAAATTACTTTTCTTTTAGCAAATTTAAAATAGAAGTGTAGTGACTCAAAAGTGGATTAATAAATGAGTGTTTCAATTAGTTGATTACAAGTAAATACGTATAGTGTTTTTTTTTATTCAAGTGAGTTAAGTGAATGAACTAGTGTTATTGCTGGAAAATTTTATTGATAATTGAGCTTTTAGTCAAGCAAGAATGGGCCGGACTGAGCGGACCAGGAAGGTACCGGTCACATTCTTGGAAGACTTGGAAACGTATTTAAGGAAAACGCAAACTGGAGAAAGCCGAGTTAACATGCAATGTAGCTAAATGTAGGTTTCTGTGTAAAGAGGTGCAAATGCTAGGTTATGTCATATCTACCGAAGGGTTAAGAACGGATCCAGAGAAAATAAAGGCGATACAGAATTTCCCGGCACCGAAGGGTTTGAAACAACTAAGGGCCTTCTTAGGGTTGTGTAACTTTTATAGAAGGTTTGTTCCGAACTATAGTAAGAATACACAGCCTTTATGTGAACTATTAAAGAAAAATATACCATGGCACTGGGATACGGTACAACAACAAGCTTTTGACAGTGTCAAGGCTAGTTTTATTAAGGTGATTCAGTTGCATCATCCCAATTTTAGTAAGCCATTCTATCTGCAGACTGATAGCTCGACTATAGGATCCGCCGGAGTTTTGTATCAATTAGATGAAAATGGCGATATGAAAATATTAGGATTTCATAGTAAGGCACTACGGGGGGCACAGCTAAATTGGACAATATCTGAGCTTGATTTTTTTCGCCGTTATATGTTGTTTAGAAAAATTTGAAACTTACCTAAGAGGGTCAAAGGTAATAATACAAACTGATCACAAAGCTCTAACATTCGTGAAAAAAACTGGAGGCTTTTCAATGCCAAAGTAACCAGATGGATTAATTATTTGGAACAGTTCCAGTATGAAATTCAACACATTAAAGCAGTAGAGTCATTTATTTGCCAGAAGTTTTGCGGGTAGACTTAGTGCGGCAAATACATAAGGAGATGGGACATCATGGGATGTATAAAATGATCAAGTATGTAAAGGATAGGTTTTACTGGAAGGGAATAACTAAATTAGTTAAATCAATCGTTAGAACTTGTCATGATTGTTAACTCGCGAAAAGTGATACAGTTAAAACTGTAGGTCCTTGTCAATCGATAGTAACAAAGGATATAGGAGAAATAGTGATGGTCGATTTATATGGTCCACTGCCAACTGGACAGTTTGGGATGAACTACATATTTGTGGTGCAAGACTCCTTCAGTAAATTTGTCAAGTTTTACGCCCTAAAGAAAGCCACAGCTAGTTCGGTGTTAGGGAAAATGAGGAAATTTTTCGATATAATCATGCCGAAAGCTATTATGTCTGATAATGCGTCACAATTCTTGTCTAAATTATGGGTTGACAATATGACTAAAGCTAATATTAAATTAATTAGAACAACAGTCGCTAACCCGCGCCCAAATATTGTAGAACGAACAAACAAAATTCTTGGTCAACTGTTTAGGACCTATTGCAGAACAAACCACAAAGGTTGGGTAGCATTGTTACCAAAATTAGAAGAGTTGTACAACAACACTTTTCACGAGAGTACAATGTTTACGCCTTGTGAAATTATGTATGGGCAGTCAACTGAACTATCATTCGATAGGGAAATATCAAAGGATAATGAAGTCGATGTAGGCCAGGTCAGAGAAAAGGTGCGGGAGAATTTAATAAATGCGAGTCGAAGGCGACAATATAAGTTTAATCAACGCTATCGGCTAATAGAATTCCAGATAGGTGATTTAGTTAAAATTCGAAAAATAACCAAGTCTGATGCTAAACGCAAAATCACAAAGAAGTTCGCACCGCTATATGAGGGTCCCTACTCAGTGGCTGCAGTGCCCTATCGTAATGTTTATATATTGATGGACCCTAAAACTGGAAAGATTAGGGGCAAGTTTAACGCAATACATTTATCAAGGTACTATCGCTAATCTAGAGTTTAGTTGGGGTTGATTCGGGACACTATTCAAAGTTACGTTTACAGTAATGAAGGATTGTGACTAATCAAGTATAATATTAATCTCATTGATCAATAATTAACATTAGATTATGCATAATACATATTATTAAACAATTAGGTTAAAGGATCAGTATTGAGACAAATTATCTTTTTTGTTACTAAATTAGACGGTAATATTAACTAGTTTGGATAGGTATGATGATTGGAATTATATAGCTTAGTTTAAGGACTCAATTATTTAGTTGCATTTGACTAGTTATCATAAGTCATTAGGATTGTAAGTTTATCTAATTAATCAAAAATGAGCAAATACTAGACTAATAGTACCCAATGATGGCCCTATTTAGTAAGAGTATTAGTTCTGTATAATGAAAAATGAGAAAATTGGAGCAAATAAAGATTATTTAGTTTTGTATAGAATCAGTTGGGTAGTGGGAGGACTCGGTTTTAGTTAATTGGATATAGTCATTCATTGGAAATTCAAACAATCAAAGTATTTTCTAAGCAACAAATACAATGATTATTGTAAGTTAACTAAGGCCGGAGGGGTTGGTAAGGCGGTCCTTCTAGATAATAATATTTATTTGCACAAAGGCTCTCATTTTCATGTTGTTTAAGACTATGAAAAAAAAAGTATATATATATTTTATATACATGTATACTGCTTTCTACCTCAAATAAACGATGATCTGCATAGTAGAGACTCAGTAAAGGGAGTTGAGCTTGGCCACAGGGCAGAAGCTGGGCTGGGCAGGAGACTGACTGGTCCCAGGACACCTGAAATTGTTATTTATGAAGGTGTGAATTGTTAAAATGTACACATAACCGTGATGGGATATGACGAGAGGATGCCTGAGCACGCCAATGGACCTGCACTGTGGGTAAAGTCACATGTAAAATAAAACCTTTTGATAGATTATAAATGACAAAGGAGTTTATCATCTTTCGAAAAGACTGGAATTATATCATTATGCAAGAATGACCCAAAACATTATACACATCACATGTGTATGTTACTAACATCTTTTCGAATTAATGGATTGAAGAAGGAAGGGAGGTTAATAAGCTGTAAGAGCTAAAAAAAATATATATATTAATTGTATTACTTACCATTTTAAATGCACCGGTCAGCGCGCAGGAGATAATACTTTGTGGTTCCTAGTCCACCTGAAATTGATATTAGTAAAGTAGTAATTTAAATTTGTAATGCGAAATATTTTTGTTAATAGTTTAGACAGAACAGCATCAAAGAAAAATAAATAATTAAGAAAACAATAAAGTTAAAATAAAACAATACATTTCTTTTTAGACAGTCAAGAAAAAAATAATAATAATAAGAAGATACTGTACCATTAAAATTATTCTCTGTGGCACTCACGACGCCGAGACACGAGAAATATGTTCAGCGCTGAAACATTGGCAAGGAAGCGCATGAGTATTTTGTCTAGCCAGATTACACTAAAGAAGGGAATTAAATAAAAATTATACTCTCTACAGTACGCAAGCTGCGTAGCTTCAATTGTTGCTGCCCCGCTGGAGCATTGCTTTCTTTTCTTTTGAATGGAAGGTATCCTATTATGACTATGATGTTAATTCAGGTGATGAATAATATTACGGAGTAACAAACATCCAAACATGCAAGCTTTCCCTTTTGTATTACTAGGGTTTATTTCATGTTGGATCAGGGGGCAGCAGAAGTAAAATATATTGTTTTAGAATGTTATGGCATTGGTTTAATCAATATATTATATTTGGTAATAAACAAGTCGCGTGTATGCGTATGACTACACCTAGTTTGATTATTGTAAAAGAAAATGTCCAGAGTGAACTTGTCTTGAGGACTATTACTATCGTGAATAGAATGGTTACATTGATAGATCGGTTGGTCCACTGAAGATGTGAAGTATAAATTGTGAAGAAAGACTAGATTACTAGTCACAACTTAGTCTTTCATAACAAATAAAAATATTTATCTAGGCAATCATAGTCGAAGATAAATAGCTAACTTCTTCAATTTGTACAAGACGCTATTGTAGTGGAGTTACATACAATACAAAACTAAATCTTAATCAAAGGGAATCATGGTTGATAACATGATTACCATAAACTAGAACGGTACTTACCTTGAAAAAAAAACACATGAAATATTAACCCTACCCTCTATTTATATATTAGAAGCGGCAATGTTTGTCCGCAAACACCCCGAGCTGTTCAAGGCCAGCAGAGAAGTAGGTACTTACTACTAGGCCTCAATATAGAAATAAACTGCTATTATCGAAATCTAAATTAGCCATATTTAAAAAAAAGGCCCCAATATAAATGTACCCAGATCACTAATAAGATCCCAGACTATATCCGAAAAGAAAGTTGTATAAATATTTTTAGGAGTAAACTAAAGAATTTCTTAATTAATAAATGTTACTACTCGGTGGATGAATTCCTGAATGAAGTCTGAATCTTAATCTTTTATTAAATTAGATTAAATTAAATGAAACAGACATCTCAATGATGTAATTATCGCTTAAGAATTTAAAATAATAATATTATAGCTAATATTTCTGACATATAGGTACTTATTGAATTTTATTGTTATTGTTCATGGTCACTTTCTCTTTTTTTTTGTATTGTAATGTAATCATTTGACAACTTAACATTATTATTGATTAAAAATAGACATAGAATGCATGAAATGAATCTAATTTAGTCTTTAAGAGTTTATTAATCTAAATTGTATTTAATATTGTGTGTCCTTACAGGGCGTCATGGACTAACCTAAATCCATATCTTATAACAACTGTAAATTATGTACATGACTATACAATAAATATTATTATTATATTATTAACGGGTAAGAGTTCTCATGGGGTTGCCATTATTTAAAACAGTTGGTTATGGAACGATAAGTAATTGTACTTATTCGTAAAATTGTGCTGAAGAATTTCTTTTGTAATTTAGAAAGTGGGATATCGGTTTTTATTTTTTTAATATAAAAATTCCAAGAATTACGTAGTAGGTCATGTATTTTGCTGGAGGAAATAGCTGTCATAGGCTTCATTTCCGAAGAGATTTTAGGTAGGTACTTATTTATAAGATTAAAAGTATTGTTCTAATGTCAGAGTGGCGTGTGGGGGGGGGGGATTGGATATCCAAAACTGCAGTATGTGTGTTGAAGGGGTTAGTCGGGTAAATACTAGTGGTATGAAAGAGCGGATGAGGAAGGATGTATGATAAGGGGTTAAATAATGAAGGAATGGAGTTAGAGTATTCAGTGAGGTTGAGGCTTTGACATTGGAACTTTACTTACTTAGCTTATTAACATTTTGACTGGAACATTATACTAAACAAAGGAGACCCATGGGTGTAGAAGTTAGGAGTAGGCCAAGAATAAAAATCGGCATAATGCAGTTAAATTGCCTCCCATGAAGTCTTCTCACCGCACACAACATGATACTAGAAACCTACACACCACAATAACAAAACGAGATATTGTATAAAAAAAAAGAGGTGTAAACAATGGGACGGTGACAACTTCAACTTATCGAGATGCGAAATAAACAAAAGATGTTCTTCCTTTATTTAACTGATATTTTACCACATGCATGAAAGTCAACATGTATGTATTATTTTATATCTTATTTGAAATAAGAAAACTCATCAGTTATATTCTCGATTATTTGACGCTATGTTGTGCGCCAAGCTGGGAGTGGAGAGAAAAGGGGGACGGATGCTGGAATGCACAGTAGGAAATAGCCTTTGGAAGGGTTTCCTTTCGACGACGTTGAACATTGTCATGTCAGGGGCACACTGGTATTTGGTTATGATCGTTAAAAGCAAGGCGAGATCTGATCAACTGCTCTTGTGTATGAGGCTATAAGACTCATTTTCCTTCGGTGTGACAAGAGTTAGACGTGAGACATTTTCCTTCGTTATTTCTGGCGTGCGAGAGTTTTGCCATTTGTGTCTTTATTATTTTCACTCTTAAGATTGGATTATCTATGTGCAGTATGTCGTTATGTTATTGTGACACACACCAAGCGAGGAGTGATGTGATTGGGGAGGAAAGATTAGGTGGCGCTGTTGGGATTGGCTTTTAAATCAATGGTTTTGGACGCCGACGGCTAACATTGTCTTTCATGAAGGGACACATTGATAATTGATCATGATCGACAAGCAAGACAAGATCAGGTTCTATTGTTTTTGTGTGTATCATTCGGGTCGGGGTGAGCCTAGCACAACTCATCTTCCTTTTTGAGACAAGAGTTATTCGTGAAACCCTTTCATCGTCATTTCTAGCATGTGGGGCTTGGTCATTTGTTCCCTGAGTAATGTCACTTTTACGATTGGTTTAAATACACACCACACAAGAGTTACGCCTGAAGGGGAGGAGAGGCGTTCATAGAAGGGAAAAATGTTAATAAGTTTCATTGTTTTAAATTAGGTATGATCAGCTACGAGACACTATTCTTGGATGATAATATTTATGATCTTTCAAATTCTACTCCAGCTAAATATATGTCCGCTTGCATAGAATTTGGGGGGCAAATTGTAACCTTACAGACGTCAGCCTGTAATGTTCCATCTTATGTGAACATAATAATACTTATATTTATACATAGATAAAGAGATTAAAATAATTTATTCCACTAAATAAGAGTTAATTTATAAACCAATCAATCCATAATTATTAATCTGTCCATAACATATTTAATTTACTAAGGAAAAACTCGAGTAAGACCCCTTTATCAGAATACGGCGCTTTCTTTGACAGCTTCGAGATACGACCTTGCTAAACACGATTTTGACGCCAATGTAACCCTTGTAACTAATGTAGCCGATGTAGCTTATGTCGCCAATGTAGTTAGTGTCGGCAATGTAGCGATTGTGGCCAGTGTGGCCAGTGTAACTAAGGTTTGGGTATAAAAAGGGGCGCGGGATTTAATACGGGGTCTTTATTGTTTTGCTACGGATTCGGGAAGGTTCTCTCCAGGTTACTTAAGGGGTTTAACGTTATTTTGTCGGGGTTTTACTTGGGTTTAGAGTTCATTTTTGTGTCAAATTAATTATTGATATTCATTCATTTGGGAGTTTCGTGTTTAATTTAAAGGGGAGTTTATTGCTAATTTCGTTGGGTTTTAGTGTGATATATTGTATACTCTTGGGGTAGTGGAGAACCTACCGAGTTTCAGCTCAGTAATAGCTGATATCTGGAGTTAAATAGCTTGGAAACCTTGCGGTGTTAACGGAAAGGCTAATTTTCTCCGGATACGTCATTTAACGTAGTCTAGTCGCCTAATTGGGGTGATGGCGGGGCCTGTAATTTACTTCAAGAGACAGGCCTAGTACCCCCTGGGCTGTGTAGAGAGTTGCTGTGCCATACCAGGCACAGTAAACTCTACATAGTTCAGTCCGCAAATATATATTTATCTATATACATCGAGCTGGACCTCTGATAAACCCAATCCCCCCTATCAGAACCAGCAGCACACGGGTTCTAGGAATCAGGAAAGCCGAGTCTAACCCAACTCGCCGTAGGCTTAGCTCTAGATTAGCACTCTTCCACTGCAGCACCCCTTTGGAAGAGCTCGCGGGTAAATTAAATGTGGAACCCGGGTTCCCAGTTTGCATAATTCGTTTAGAGTAGATTGGCTAGTTTAGAAGTAGGATAGGTTAGGATCGGGTAGGAATAGATTCTTTGGTTAATTTATAGGATGGTGAGAGGATTTAACTAACTGCTAGGGTTGGTTTGAGGTGGTGGAAGTATTTAGTTACTTTAAATCATGACATACCTACTGACCGACGTATTTACCTTCCGACGGACGATGGCTTTCGGCGTCATGCTCTCGTTCTAAGTCCATATAGTAAACGCCGGTAGCTTCATATATGTGGGATAGAAATAACTCTACAACCCACAAAGAACAATATTTATTTGATAAAGTAGTATCTCCTTGAAAGGTCTGTTGCGGTTTCTGGTTGAATCTCGGAGCCTTGCAGTATTCGTATTTTTATTACAAATTCAATGGTAAAAGCCATTTGTAATTTCCACATACTAAACTTTTGCTAGAACTAAGGCATTGCAAGTTCAAAAGCTGATCGGATCCAGGAGATTCGATATCCATACAATGGACAAACAAACAAATCGTTTAATCGATTACTGCAAGATCACGGGATGGTCTAGATACAGCTTCAGCTTATTAACTGACATTCCCTTTGAAATGCCCTCTTTACAACAAAGCAATTTGCTTATCTACATGATAAGAAGATGTAGAATACTCCTTCTGAGTAATAGCAGAGGAGGTCTGTCCTGTCAGGTGACGAGGATCACTTCTCAGAGCGGGGTGGGGCTCTGGGATCTTACTGCTTAAAAGTTATCAAAAGGCATCTAACTAATCCAACAAGACATCTTATAGAGATCCCTGACTGACAATTATCTAAGAACTCAATTTACTTCGTCACTAACAATTCTTGTAAGAAATAAAATCACAAACTTTTCCCTATTATTTAACTAAATATTATTTTCTCAATTGACTACGTCCTCTTCATTAAATTACGTTCGTCATTAACTATTATTATCTAGGATAAACAAATGAGCCCATTCCCATTATATACTAAAAGAACTTAAGGGTTACAACACGGTCACAACGTAGAGTCCTTTAATTAAACCACTGACGATCACTTGGCCAAATTGATGACGTAAACAAGGCAAATTAGTTCCTCTTAGGACCATAGTAAGAATTTTAAATAATTGAGACCCATAAATGGATAAATAATTAGTTAGGCGTAGTTCGTTTAAATAAAAGCGTGTTAAATGTTTTGGGGTGTTGGAGGGGTTGGTACAATACGACCTGTCAAGCTGTCACTAATTTTTGACGTTTGTTTACTTTTCGACTGTCATATCACCATTTGATAGGAGCTATTCGAGGCTTTAACAAAAACTCCAAATTTGTAATACTTAGTGGCGAACCGTAAAACACAACGTTACAATAGGAATCAAAATAGTAATGGCTTGCTAGCCGGATCGCCTGTAACATGGTTCCTATGATTTTCGCCCATTCCCTCTAACATACTCACCATTTCACACTTATTGTAATAATGTTGAAACTAATAAGCCCTAAACAAGTACCCTGAGGTACAACACAGTAAATTTCATAATATTTCCTACTTCACTGGGCACGTTTGCATCGCTACACACTCAAACGCTTTACATTCGTATTTAAACCAACCACGCGCTACCTAACAAGCCTTTGCTTGCTTATCTTTCATTTTTATTTGCGGGCTTAAAAGGGATTGGAGATTCCGCTGTTTTCACATCTAATAATTATTAGGGGATTATTGTAAATGTGAATTTATGTTTGTTGGTCATTAAAACTGGTACCGTGAAACGGGGTGAGAAGGGATAGAACTTATATTTTGAGTTTTCACTTGCTACTTCAAATTTCTAGCTCAGCTTGCTCTAAAAGTAGTTTAGTTACATTTTTAGACATTATAATATTATTTCCTTTTTTGTGGTAATTGGTTAGTGTTTTTTTCTATTGGTTCCTATCCCTTCTGACCCCACTACGGGGTGAGCTGAGATTTGCCTATACTATAGTGTTTATTGTTCAAACTATGAAACTAAACGACAGATAATCATTATTAAACTAAAATCTAATAACGGTACCTTTTGTTTGAACCAAATAGGAACATTGTTAAAACTAACTTCCATGGTCTGGGAGCAAAGAAAAAACAGAATGTACCAGCTGCTCCTCTTCCCGCGCAGATGGTAAAACCCCTAGGGAATGGGCTAAAATCTTAAATCATATTATAGGCGATGCGGCTAGTAACCCATCACTATTTTAATTCCCCTTTCCACTTCCACACCCCACAATCATGCTAAGCGTTGCCTTTGGGTCTTGTTACCCCAGGCTCTGTCTACCCCGTAAGGGACACAAACGATTTTATGTTAAAGCTATTTAGTTGCCGAAAACAGCCCGTTACTACCTAGTTCATACACTTCCTATAACCTGGTGCAGTTTGGGAGACACGTGTAATACCAATAGATTTTGCGAAAGTTTAAAACTACGCAAACACTTCGGTCTTGCACCTGTGGTTATGTGATAGCAAGTTAACAGCAGTTCCTTCGTTATGGACCACAACGGTGCATCTGATTTGGTCAATTATTTTGTACATCATCATTAAAAATGTCTGTATCTATCAAACCGATTTTGTAAATTCTTTTACCAATAACGCTACCATACTGCATTTCTTCCATGCTGGTCTGGGAGTAAAGAAAAAACGTAGAATTTACCAGTTGCTTCTCTTCTCGCGCAGATGGTAAAAGCCCTAGAAATCACGTTATAGGCGATGCGGCTAGCAACCCATCACTATTTCGATTTCCCTTTCCACCTATATGCCCTTAATCATGCTAAACGTGGCCTTAAGGTTTTGTTACCTCCGGCTCTGTCTACCCCGCAAGGGATAAAGTGATATGTATGTAATAAAGCTATATTATTTGTGAGTGCCATTGGCTATATTTAATTCTGCGCAGACAAAGTCGCAGGCAATAGCTAGTGCTTAGTAAATTTATCATTATGTCTTCTTATGTGATCAAGTATTTAAAATATTTAAAAACTAAACGGAAACCTTTCCTAGACCGCCATTTTCCACCCACAGAGTCCTGCACAATTTTCCTTTGCAGAATATCTCTGCAAAACTCCATTGCGTTCTTTTTAAGTGCAAACGTTTACATGTAGAGAATTTTATTTTTAAATCTGTTAAAGTAGCTGTGCTGGAGAGCATATTATCAGAGTATGTTCTGTAAAGCTTTGACTGCAGTATATTTTTAAAAGTAAATGGTAATGCATGTTGTTTTTACTGCAAACATTTATTCATCTTCGTTCGCACTCGTTCGTATCTGAGAGTTTTCCAAAAAAAAAGTCTATACAACCATTTTCCAGAGTTTAATTAATATGGGTTTTTCTTATTCAGCATCCTATCGATCCTTATACAAGAAAAAAAATCTGAAGAAAAAATCTGGCAAGTGAAATTGATCTACCGTCCGTGGTCAGACTTCAAAATTGTCAATTTTGCATCGATGACAATGTAATAGAGCTTTTTCCAAAAAAAGTCCACATCATTTTATCCAGAATTTAACTATTTTGGGTTTTTCTTACTCAACATCGTTTACCCTATCAATTCTTATACAAGAAAAAGTGTGTACCAAAATTTCCATTTCAGTTCGTCACTTTTTTAATATAGGTGTGTATGGAACGTGACAAGCAGGAAAATAAATTCCATACTTAAATCTGTGACACACTTTATCTTGTATAAGAATCGATGGGGTAAACGATTCTGCGTAAGAAAAACCCAAAATACTTATTTGAATTCTAGCAAAAATGTTCATGCGGAATTTTTTGAAAAAAAAAAACGCTCAATAATAAAGTATATTTAGCAAAAACTGGTTTCAAAAATGAATTTAAGCGTGAAAAATTAAGGTTACTGCGTCTTAAAATCGGAATGAGGAAAATAATATTTTCATTCGGAATCTTGTGCGATTCAGGATTTCTCACTAAGGCGGTTTCAAAAGAAGTCATCCGTTCTACAAGATGGTAGACATTACTCTTGTATTCTAGGAACAGCTTTCCTAATGTAGCCTTTGGCGTTCTTCGTGCTCCCAATTCTTTACTTGATGTAAGTAAAGTTTAAGTAAGTCCAGCAGAAAATAAGTGATGATTAACGAATAACGATAACAATGAAGAACGGAAGTAAACCAAATTGTCACTTTAATTAGACACGATATTATCGTGGATCTTATCGTGACACATAGCTGAGTGGCCATTTGGCTGGTTGGAATAAGTATCCATGTGAAATATTCTCTTAGTGTTTCTGTATCAACTAATAAAGTTTTCTTATTGTTATTCTTACTAACATCAACGCAGCCAAATATTAGGCAACTATTTTTTTTTAGGTAAATTAGATACCCGTTGCTGTCCAGTAGTGCAAAAATATAACATGATTCCTAAGAATTTCGTCCATTCCCTCGATGGGCTTTTACCATCTGCGCGGAACGAGAAGCAACTAGTACATTCCATGTTTTTTCTTTGCTCCCAGATCAGCATTTCTTTATGTTCTTCCTTTTACACGGAACAAAACTCAGGGACATTTTTACCCTTGAGATTGAAAGAGACTATTGAAAATGACTATGTCAACAAAAAGTTTTTCGGGTAAATTATTAAACACATGAGGTGCCGCAGCCCAGAAAACTAATTAATATATCTGTTTAGGTACCCAATATATTCGCGTATGCTCCCATGCTGGTCTGGGAGCAAAGAAAAAACATAGAATGTACCAGTTGCTTCTCTTGATGGTAAAATCCCATCGAGAGAATTGGTGAAAACAAAAGAATCATGTTATAGGCGATGCGGCTAGCAACCCATCATTTTTTTTTTCCATTTTCCATCTATACGCCCATAACTTTGCTAAACATAGCCTTGAGGTTTTGTTACCTTAGGCTCTGTCTACCCTATGTATGTAATATTCGCGTAACTTTAATATTCACAAAAGCAATCGCCGCCAGTCTGTAATCGGAGTGCACAAACATTATTTTTCTCGTATTTTTACAACGTACACCGTATTGATTAACGCCGGTCCCTCACACACGTGTAATAAATAAAAATAAAAATCACTGTACTGCATCGCCTCTGGGTGTGCACTCAGCGCTACACCAAGGCATACGCTGACCAGCCTCGCTTCACCCGCCTCCCCCCTTTGGAGCCACCAAAGACACACATAAGCGGGGAGCTGGTATGGAGCTGGGTGGCTCAGCTTATGGTGGTAGGTGCCGTAGATGAGTTTTGTTTGGAGCGGATGTTATGTGTGGGCACAATAAATATGTTTTTTTAAATCGAACGGATTTAAGTATTCCCTTTTTTTCGTGTAAAATGTTTTCCATTAAGCTTTTTCCAGTGAGATTGGAATGCTTTGTTTAGTAGGAATCGGTTTATATTTATAAAAATATCTGAACCGGCTAAGTGCGAGTCGTACCTACTCCCGCACGAAGGGTTCGGTACCATTAATATAAATTGTATGTATGTAAAATATGAATACAGGACAACACAAATGCACAAAGGCAAACTTATCCCTAAAAGGGATTTATTCCGTTTAACCTTTGAACGATTGACAAGACATAAGTATTAAACAAGATAAATCGACCTAGCTAGACTTCAGTTTTAGAAAACGTACCATAATAAAACCGGGCCAAGCTCGGTCATCCGGCACTTTTGCTTGAACGCGAACGTCTCAATTTAACTAAACTCGAACTCCGAAACGTTCGAAAATAACTTAGAGTTTGTAAAGAAAAGCTATTTTCCCTTCAATTTGGACACGAACGACAATCTGACCCCCAAATTAACCGTTGAACTTTTTAATGTCGCTGCCTATTGACTACGAAGTGTGTGGACTTGACACGCCACTGACAGGTCAAACTAAGGAATAGAAGAAAATAGGTTTGGTATAAAATTATGTAGATTTAATCAACAAAAGACATTTACCATGCTACTCCGCTAGTCACGTGCAAGAGAGGCAAGCCATGTAAAAACATATATTTCGCATTGGCTTGGCTGTCTTTTTTTATTATTATTACGAACTGACCAGTGATTGACCTCTATCTCACTTGGTGGAAGGTGCAGATGAGGCCAAAGGTGTAACTCACTGGTTCAGTGATAGCCTATTCACTCTAGCCTTGAAGAGCCCTAGGTTGGATCTGTCCGGAAATACAGACGATGGGAGCAAATTCTATTCTCTAACAGTTCGCATTAGGAAGGACGAAGCAAACCGCCTCGTGCTGGCCAATGGTATGTTGACAACAAATGGGTGAAAACGCTCCCCCCGCCTGGAAGTCCGTTGGCGAAACGGAGTCTTGCAGCCAAGTAGCGGCAAAGCAAGGTAGGTAAATAAATGTTTTTAGATTATTGAAATGGACCTCCGCTAAATAATGCCTGTTCTATCAAGTTATATAGATTTATAAGATAAAACTCCTAACGCAGAAAAAGTTAAACCGATTTTAATGAAATATGGCTTAAAATCACCGGTGGAAAGCATACTTTCAAATAAAAAACGGCATAAAAACTTTTCACCAGTGGCGCCACAGATAGACATATATACAGACACAAACAAACACACACACACACACACACACAAACTTAGTATACGCGCGAAAGGGCAACAAACAAAACAAACCGAGTCACATTCTTGGTTCTGTTATAATGTTAAGATTTATTTCTTTAAAATACACAAATCACGTCTATATCGCTTACGGGGTAGACAGAGCCTAAGACAACAAGACCTAAAGGCCACGTTTATAGACGGAAAGTATAGGTGGAAAGGCTAATCAAAATAGTGATGGATTGCCAGCTGAATCGCACTACAACATGATCCGTACGATTTTCACCTATTACATGTAAGTGAGCATTTGGTTCTGTTTTTCTTTCCTCACAGACCAGCACGGAAGTTTTTCTTTAAATTCTTGTAGTTTTTTTGTTCTTAAGTCCTCAGTGTAGGCGGCGTCCCCCCATAGCGTGCTAGGATCCCATAACGCGCGTGTCCTGCGACGCCGGCGCACCGCTCTGTTAAGCGATCTACACTCGCTTTGCTAGAAGAATAAACCAATCGATTAGAAACGTCAGTTAATTGTGGTGTGACTTATTTAGCTTTTTGGTTGTCTGGAAGAGATCGCTATTAAGCGATAAGACCGCCTATTGTCTACTTTGTTCTTTGTTTCTGTATTGTTTTGTACTGATTTGTGGTGTACAATAAAGAGTATTTGTATTGTATTGTTGTCTGTATGTTTTGTCACTGCGTGGCAAAGTTTATATCGGTGTATCACACAATTGTATGAAATACTAGCTTTTGCACGCGACTTCGTCCGCGCAGATAACGTCAAAGTGACATACCACCTTCATCCAGCATTTCTTCAAACACGGCCATTATTTCCTATCCCGTCCTTTTATCCGGTGGAAAATTTGCAAAATCCCGTCTGAGTGCTGCTCTTTGATCTTCGTGGAATATGTCTGCCGATGAGTTTCGAGTTTGTTACAATTTCTAGTCTATTGGACAATTCTTCTTTGACTCACTTAACATTACAAAACACTAATAACAGGAGATGGTAAGCATCTTCTCCGCTGAATAAATGTGAGGAATGATGGTAACGATGATCATGATCACTTTGGTGATGAGATGTGTTTAGGGAAGTAATTCGCATTTTGCAGGTGGATAGAGCCTAAAGTCACAAGACCTAAAGGCCACGTCCGTCTATATTGCTACCACCGTCTTACTCGCTAACCTTACCGCCAAGCATCAGTGCTTGCGCTGCTGTATTCCGGCCTGCGTATCTCCGAAAAGTTGCAGAGAACGGATAACTCACGTGTAAAATGACGATGAAAACGAGGGTAGTTGTGCGCCGCTGTCAGTTGCGTCGAGTAGCCGCGCGAGCAGAGTGCTGGCGTGCAGTGAACACTCGAGGTACATAATTGTACAGGCAACTCCTGTAGTGCCTGCTTAGTGCTCTACACTGTGAGTTTGTGTGTGCTAGGTGCGTGCTGCGTTGTGACCCAATTTTTGTTAAACTATTTCGAAGCTCCCTCGGGAAATGTATGGTGACAATTCAAAAATTCTTTAACAACTAGCAGCAGCGTTTTGTTGATGCTATTTTCTTATAACTTATAACTTAGTAAAATAACATTAAATTAAAAAAAGCCCCCCCCCCGCATTAATCCAGTAATCATCTCTAAATATAAGTTTATGAATAAAGGGGTTATCCCCCATTCATATAAGGAGTTACAGACTTGTTAAAAAATATGTTCTGTCTCCGTTTGGCAAATAAATATGTAAGGATAGATAAACGTATAGGCACCAACCGAAAAACAGCGCGAATTGATAATTTATAAAAAATTATATAGGTACTTAATTATAATTGATTGAATCAGGTTTTGCGAAGGTAAATATTATAAATAATAAATAAAATAAAATAAAATAAAAATAAAATGTTTTTATTTCAGATTATAAATCCATATTATGTTAGTTATTAATGAACAAAATAGCCTTACCTTACTACTCCACTACCACACGTGCACGTCGAGCCTGTGCGAAACATATAATATGTGTTAAACGTATGGTGCCAGAGGTTTTTACTCATATTTTATAACCTTTACATAGTGAATGCAAAACGCCAAGCTGTATGGATCCGTAAAAATGTAATGACATTAATCTTCAAGGGAACTAGTATTTAGGCAGTGTTGCCAGGTCACCTCATCATAGGAATTAGGAATAATATTTTTGTTTATAGTGTTAATAACAGGAAAAAAGTATCTTTTGCCGGGACCTTAAAAGTTCCGAAAAGTTCTGAAAAGTTCCGCGGGGGTGTCAAAAGTGCCGAAAAACGGAAGAAACGGAACCAAACGGAAACACTGTATTTAGGTGTAGTTAAATTCAAAAGGCCAGTTAATGTTAAATATAAAATAACAATCGTCGAAATAAGCAATTGTCACATGACAACTATTATACCTACTGAGTGTTTAAATATTCCCTGTATTTAGCTAAAAAACTTATTTTTTCACGTTTTCACGTACACTTATTTCACACACAGCTCGCTTCCATCACAAAGACAGTTACATTAAATCAAAAACCCATTTCGGTACATTTTTCCACGGGACGGGGCGTACAATAAAAATATGTAAATTATTCCAGCATGGCGGGCCATTCCGCTTAATTGCGAAAAAAGGTTTATTCCACGGAATCAGGCAATGCCTCTAATGAGACATGTAAATTTGGATGAAAAAGGTTGACAATACCTGGCCGGATGTCATTTAATGCGAGCTAATCTAAGGGTTACTATTACTGAAATTATGAATCTTCAAAGAAATGCTATACAAGTTATTTGAGTAGCTAAAAAATGGTTTTAATGAGATTTGATTAAAATGAAAAAAGGTTGACCATTTCTGATCGAATGTCATTCAGTGCGGGCTAATGTAATGGTTACTTTTGAAATTAAGAAGCTTCAAATACGCGCAATACAGTTTATTTCGTTGTCTCTGCTGTAGCTACAGAATTATTAGAATGAGATTTGTTTTTAATAGTGAAAAAGGTTGACGATACATGACCAAATCTCATTTATTGGGAGCTAATCTAACGGCTACTATTGAAAGAATGAAGCCTAAAAAAAGAAATACTTTGCAGGTTGCTCAGTTACTTCAGTAGCTACAAAATGATTTAAATGAGCTTTGTCTTAATTGAAAATGGTTTGTTGGATAAAAAGGTTGATTGCGCCTGTCTGCAGGTACCAGGTTTAAGTAGGTAGGTTTACTATGGGTGGTGTAGCGGTATAGCACGCATCACGGGAATGATGAGGAATCGGGTTCGATTCCCGGTCATAGCTTTACTTTTAGGATTTTCCTTTTCTAATTTTCAATGTCGTTAAGATGTAAACCCTTGTTCAACATGAACATAAAGGATGCGTACTTTTTTTCCTATCTCACCTGATGGTAAGACCAGATGAGGCTGAAGATGTAGCTTGAGGGGGCATTTATTCGTAGGGAGTTCGTTATAGATTTTCAAACCAAACAGTGGTGGCTGAAGACCTTATATTTAAACAATTAAATCGTATAACTTTATTTTTATTCAAACATTCGATAAACAACAATGGGGACTATCGTTTCTTTGCTCACCAGTTGGCGCCACTGTTGACTATAGCTGTCAAAGGCGACTTTATAATATCGGCGCCGAAACACAGTTTTAAATCTTGAATCTCATTAACGTTTTTAATTATAAATAACTATCATCATATCGAGTAGCACGCCGCAATATTCTGCAGTAATTCACAATAATTCATAATTTCGATAATTTCACGAAGATCACTTTTCAACAGGTCAATGAAAGAAATTATAATTTATATCACGAAGCCTGCCAAAACTAGTGAAAAGCGAGTGTTATTGGTCCTCACGCTACACTAGCGCCTCTAGTGACAAATTCACACGCGATAGCTCCCATTATTCCATTCCCGGTTCAAACTGTTCAAGGCCCCAAATTCTGTGATAGTACGGCTGTGATCGTCTCTCCGAGTTCTTAAAAAACAATCGAATATCGAATCGAATGTTCGATTTATGAATTTCTTACCAGCCAGCCCGTAGAGCTATACTACCTAGTTCTACAGTACCTGTGTGAAGTGTAACGGCCACGACAGCCTTATCGCCGTCTCCGGCATCTGTAATCTAAACTAACTGCATTAATTTAGATCAGCTGTGCGATATATCAAGCAGGGCTCGATTAAGTTGTCCGTCTTCACGTCGGTATCGCACACGGTTGGATAGCGAGGGGCCTGGGTCATGAGCGGAGCGGTAGCGGAAAGCGGGACGCACATGGGCCCTTTTTGTTAAACGATGCCATGATAATACAAATACTCTTTATTGAACTCCGCAAGTCAATACAAAACAATTCTGCAACAAAGAACAAGGTACACAATAGGCGGTCTTATTTTTTCATGCATACAAAAATCACGTGTTTATCCCTTACGGGGTAGACGAAGCCTAGGGTAACAAGACCTAAAGGCCACGTTCAGCATGATTGTGGGCGTATAGGTGAAAAGGGGAATCAAAATTGTGATAGGTTGCTAGCAGCATCGCCTATAACATGATTACTAAGATTTTCGCCCATTCCCTCGATGGGCTTTTACCATCTGCGCGGGAAGAGAAACAACTAGTACATTCCATTTTTCTGTTGCCCACAATCATGCTAACCGTGGTTTTAGGTCTTGTTACCTTATGCTGTTTACCCCGTAAGGGATCAAGACGTGATTTACGTATGTATGACATTGTATGTCAGGTAACGACATGTGATATTAGTTTTTTTATTCGTTGCCTAGTGTATAGTACAAGCTTATCTTAATTTGGGACTAGGTCGATTGTTGCCAGCTGTCCCAATATATTTATTATATTTAATCGCTGTTCCTTACCCACCGTGCTCACAGTAAAGCATTAATTTGATGAATCTCCACCTGACCGCGTCTGTGTTTAACGCTGTTGGTTTTGGCTCGCTTCCGTAATTGAATGCCCTTCGCTGTTATTTTATTACATACATAGGTACGCACAGACACACATACATATCCATAGAATCACATACATACATACATACATACACAGATCACGTCTTTATCCCTTACGGGGTAGACAGAGCCCAAGGTGGCAAGACCTACAGGCCACGTTTAGCAAGATTATGGGCGTATAGATGGAATATGGAATCAAAATAGTGATGAGTTGCTAGCCGCAGCGCCTACAACACGATTTCTACCCATTCCCTCAATGGGCTTTTACCATCTGCACGGGAAGAGAAGCAACTGGTACATTCTATGTTTTTTCTTTGCTCCCAGACCAGCATGGAAGATAGAATTGAGTGTCTATATTTCAGTTTAGAGTAGCGATTAAAGTCGAAGTCTAATTAGACTTAATATTATTACAAGGGCTACCTACCGTATGAGAGCGTTAAGGAGTATGGAAGGTGTATCACTGAAAGATAGAATAAGGAACAGTCTGATAAGGGAACGTGCTGGTGTGAAAGAGGATATAGTGACTAGGATAGAAAAAAGTATGCTTAGTTGGTTTGGGCATGTAGAGCGGATGGATGAAAGTAGACTAACTAAACAGATCTATATGGGGAGTACGAATGGTTGCGTTGGGAGGGGAAGGCCTAGACGGACGTTCCGAGACCAAATAGGAGACGTTTTGGAAAAAGGTCAGGTCAGGAGTACCCGAAACCGACGAGCATGTATGAAGAGATTGATGACTGTGGATGAAGCGAAAGAAATATGTCAGGATCGTAGCAAGTGGAATAAAGTAGTCTCTGCCTACCCCTGTGGGAAAGAGGCGTGACGGTATGTATGTATGTATATGTACCTACCGTGAGGGATATAGACGTGATGTGTGTATGTATGTGTGTATTATTACAAGGTGCGATCTTAAAGAAAGAATGAAGATTCATTTTTGCAAGACACACAAATAGAGGAGCATGCACACAATTTTATAGAAAATAAACAAAAAATACAGACATGAAAATAGATCACAGGGGTGTTATACGTTTGACGTCGATATCTGTGAGTGTGTCTGTCTGTCAGTGGCATCGTAGTTCTGAAGCGGATAGACCGATTTCGATGCGGTTTTTTTCATTCGAAAGCTAATTTCTTTGCGGTGGTTCTTAGCCATGTTTGGTCAAAATTGGTCCTCGCGGTTCACGAAAGTTCTCCCGCGGCCCCCTGCAACAGTGCCAAATGTGGGAATCCGTGTGTTTTTTACTGGGTATGCCTGACGCCTCGGGAGAGCCCCAGATACCCTCGGTAACCCCGTACCGGGCCGGATGCATAAGGCGCATTTTCCACACCATGGTCAAAATTGGTCCAGCAGTCTGAACAGCATCAGCTCTTTCCCAAAATGATGTACGGAATTTTTGGCATTATGTTGAATTATTTTTCTAATTATATTATCTTATAAATCCCAACGAAAAAAGAGGTTCTGAATAAATTGAAAAAAAACTATTTTGAATTCAAGGTAAACATTATACAAGAATTTGAAATCTGGGCGACATAGGTACGTCATCAGCACGTATGAAAGAGATAAAAAATCTAGATAAAATCCAAAACTATACCACGTATTTGACTATAACACAACATACACACACACATACACAACTACCGTCAAAGAAACCCATCCAAACTTTATACTATCCTCATTCACCACACGTCCCAACCCCATGTATTTGATACAATCTTAAAATACACCAAGCGGTCAAGTGCGAGTCGGACTTGTGCGCCGCGGGTTCCGTACCAATTTGGCATGTGATTAAAAATCAGTATAAGCTGAACCCTGCTTCTTAGCAAAATGTAGGCAGCGTGAGGTCATTTTATACACACACACACAAATCAGGTCTGTATCAAGACTGTGGGCGTATAGGATAGTGGAATCTAAATAGTGATGGGTTGCTAGCCGCATTGCCTATAACATGATTCCTATTTTCGCCCATTCCCTCGATGGGATTTTACCATCTGCACGGGAAGAGATAACTGGTACATTCTATGTTTTTCCATTTCTAGACTAGCATGGAAGAAACATTTCATTTTATACTGACACTTAAATAGACAAGCGAACATTAAAAAATTACGAGTTGTGCTTCTTATAAGGCCTACCTTTGTAACAAATATTATATTCCATGACAACTAGAAATAGCTATTCCCTACTTTTAGCCCCTAATGACTATAACTTTTGGTAGAATTAACATAGAAGATTGATTTTATCACAATTTCATGGGACTGCATGCATATCACTATCACTATCACTACATAGTATAAAATAGAGTCGCTTTCTCTGTCCCTATGTAGGTATGCTTAGGTATATCTTCAAAACTACACAACGGATTTTGATGCGGTTTTTTTAATAGATAGAGTGATTCAAGAGGAAGGTTTTTATGTATAATTCTACGCAAATAAAGTCGCGGGCAGAAGCTAGTTTGGTATAAATTTCAACTTTATACCTTTACGCGTCCCCGGGAAAAAGGGTCTTGACAGACGAAAGGCGGACGGACGGACAACAATGCTTTATTGTGCAAACTAGCTTCTTCCCGCGACTTCGTCTGCGTATAATTATACACATAAACCTTCCTCTTGAATCACTCTATCTATTAAAAAAAACCGCATCAAAATCCATTACGTAGCTTTAAAGATCTCGCATGCATAGGGATAAACAGCGGAAAGCGATTGTTTTATACTATGTAGTGATAAAGAAACAGACACTAAATACATGCAAAGAGGCGAACGTATCACTATATTGATGACATTATAGTGATTATAGGGTCCGTTTGTTCTAAGGTACGGAACGCTAAAAAAAATTAAGTCTGATCATCCCATGTGATAGTAAAGTCGTGATGTTCGTAGGCTTAAAGAGCGTAATTACATTCCTAACTGCTGTGCACACTGCTGACCAAACATTTGCTCAGCGCAGGCTACTCTGAAGGCTACAGACTGCCGATGTTTGCTCTTGTTAGGATTTTATTTAACACTGTTTAAGGCAGCAGTAAAGTTGAAGTGTTGCGTGGGTTAGCAAGGCGTGTACAACCGAGCTTTGCTGTGATAGCTAAATAAATTCGTGTAGCTATGGATGTAAAACTTTACTATGCGGTAACCTATCACTTTTTTGATTCCCTTTTCCACCTATACGCCCACGCCCATGCTAAATGTGGCATGTAGGTCTTGTTGCCGTAGACTGTCTACCCTGTAAGGGATAAAGACGTGATTTATGTACGTATGTATGTATGAAAATAATATAAGATATAAAAGAAACAAATCCTTTATACCTTTTAAATATGCGTGAATGGCTGGACCTATTTCACTTATTATTTTTATGTAATTTTCACGAGGTTCTTATAAACTATTTTTTGGAACGTATGAAAAAAGAGAATGGGGGCTAATTTATAAAAACCCCTTTAAATTATTGTTTAGGTCTTTTGATCATCTCAAAGAGTTCGTAAGATCAAACGAATGGGCTACCACATTTATAATATTTTTTGTCAAATTACGATTAGGTATTGCAGCACAAGAAAAAAAAGGCTCCTGTACACGTTGAATTTTGTACGAACTTGATCTAACACTAGAAATAAAACGTTACACAAACACTAGAACAGTATCTTTATTTTTAAAGTATTAATATTGAAATAAACGCGGACATATTTAACAAAAAATTAATTATAAATATCACAGGGTAAAATCCGTATGTCCAATTATAAGTATTAATATTGAAATAAACGCGGACATATTTAACAAAAAATTAATTATAAATATCACAGGGTATAATCCGTATGTCCAATTTCCGGTACGGCGGTAGTAGGGTTATTATGTCTCAAATAAGGAAGCCAAAATTAAGGAGGCCTACAAGGGCTTTTTGAATTTAGAAAAGTAAAGGTAGGGAGAATTCCGGCTGAACTGCACACTATTAAGGAAGTCGAGGCACGTATTAAGGTAATAGGATCTAGATAATTTTCGCTATGCATACGTGATAGTTTTGTGCGCACAATACCAATAACGTGTTAAAAAAAATAAATCACCTAGTGCAAAGGCAAGTCAGACACCTAAGCGTAAATTCGCTATAGTTAACTTAATAAATATGCAGTAGTACAATAACCTTTGGAAACCTTGGGAGGAACGGTTTTTTTTAAAAGAGAATTAATGGGATGAATACACGGAATGTAACACGAAGCTCGTCGTCTATGCGCTCCTGGCGTAAACTCCGGGTCGTACAATCGAACCTCGTCGGTCGTCACGTACTCTCGTAGAGTTGAACGTTTTCGCACTCAGCACGCAGCAAATCCCGGGAACCTCAGTCCACGAGTAAATTTATTAAAATACTCTCCGTGTGGAAAAAGCTGGAAATAAAACTTACAATGAAAAATAATGCCTGAACGCGCACAACCCTAAACGAATAGACACCAAAACAGCATACATACCCGAAATGGAAAAATCCGGCTTCAAGACCACGATTTGTGGTATCTCAGTATCTTAAAAAAACTCAGCACCAACGAATATATCAAGCGGTTTCATGAGCACTCCGCACCACAAAAACAAGCCTCCGGAACTTGAGGAAAAAAATCACTACTCGGAGTATCTTGTTCGGCCTGGGTAAATATTTCCCTCACAGCAGGAGAATCAGATCTGAATGACTTTTTTCCTTAATGTCAGTTCTGAATTTTTGATACCGAACACCAATTTTAAAATTCAAACGAATCTGCTCAAAAGACTGATTAATAACCAGTATGAACGGCGGAAAAAGGTTACTAACAAAATAATAAATAAAAAGGCTAAATCACCATGCAGCAAAAATAATGCTGCAGACATCCCCCTACCAAAAGAAATTTAAAATCTAAATCAAGAGAGAACACTGACATTCAAATACCATGAAGTTGTAAAAATTTGACAACCCTAATCAATAATGTTTTGTCAACCCTGAATATCCAAAACCTAAACAGCCCTACTACAAGCTTGACGAAACTCCAAAGCGTAAGCCGAAAAGGATATCACCGCAACATCTATAAAGAAATCGCAATGTAAATTACCACTGAGTTAAAACAAAAAATCACGATACCCTAATATGTACCGATACCCACTTGAAATCAAAATGTTTCTAGAAACTTGGATTGGAAGAATGCGGAAACCTAAAAACAAATAAAACAACTCAAACAAGCCGCTGAAACTACTGGACAATAATAGCTATAACCATTATTGAACGTTAGAAAAGCTAACTCACATCCCCACACACAATCGCACCATAAAACAAAACAACCGCATATCTAACTGAAAGACTTAACCCAATACCGTACGAACCAAAATGAACCTTACGCATAATGACTAATTAAAAGTTGCGCCATCTATCAATACACCGAAGCACTAACTACTGGCCATTGAAACAAAGTGAAGCTCAAACTGACAAAAAAACTGTCACATGAAGACTTCAACTAGCCAACGCCACCTATAAATAATATTAAGAACAAACTTCACGACGCCATCTATGTGACAAAGTCTGAACCAACACCCTCTGTCTGAGATAAAATTTCAGAACAGAATTTAAAACGCCCCCTATTGGTGAAACTACGAGACCTCATATATACAGTCAACTTCACAAAATTGAACGCACTGACGCAAGTACTGTAAACGACACGCATTTATAATATAATTAACCTAAAGACTTAGGCTAGCTTAAGTTCCTAACTAACGAAGCACGAAAACTGGATACGGACGCGACGAAGTTTGAGGCGGCTCTACCACAACTTGAAGCGAACCAAAATACCAGAACGTGGTCATCGTAAAACGTAACCTAAACAATCTAAAAATATACAACGAATGAATATAATAGGTTGAAGATAATTACACGAGTCCTGGCAAGTCCGACTCTTGTCAAATCCACAAAACTCGAGTCTGACCCAGCGCCAGTTTAACACCTATGCCTATGGTACAGTCGGCGAAAAAAACGTCCACCACATGATAAGGCGAAATAACGTCGAAACTGGGAAAAAAGGAAAAGGTAGATACAGTCAGACTGGAAAAAATCGTGACAACCTCTGGTACAGTCGGCGAAAAAAAACGACCACCACATGATAAGGCGAAATAACGTCGAAACTGGGAAAAAAGGAAAAGGTAGATACAGTCAGACTGGAAAAATCGTGACAACCTCTGGTACAGTCGGCAAAAAAACGACCACCACAAGATAAGGCGAAATAGTGTATAAACTAGGAGAAAGGTAGGTATAGTCAGCCTGGAAAAATCGTGACAACCTCTGGGAACAAAGAAACGATGCATATACGTCTTTTAGAGAAAACATCACACGTTTAAAGATCCACTTATATTTAGCGGACAAACACGCGTATTTTTATGAAAGCGTCGTCAGGGCTCGAGAACCCATAACACGTTTAAAAAATCCACTTATATTTAGTGGATAAACACGCGTATTTTTATGAAAGCGTCGTCAGGGCTCGAGAACCCATAACACGTTTAAAGATCCACTTATATTTAGTGGATAAACACGCGTATTTTTATGAACGCGTCGTCAGGGCTCGAGAACCCATAACAAGTTTAAAGATCCACTTATATTTAGTGGATAAACACGCGTATTTTCTCAAAGTGTCGTCAAAAACGATGCACCAGCGTCTTTAGAAGAGAAAAAAAAAAGAATAAGGTGCATTAACTGCTGAATGACTGGAGACCAGAAAAGAATATCCTACAAGATAGCGTATAGGAAAAGAAAAAGGTATGACGAACGATCCGCCTTCCTACATCAAATGGTTGGAGGTCAGAAAAGGATAGGACGAATAGGATACCGGAAAAGAATAGGACGGACGATGCACCTTTCGGCATTTAGGGGAAAAATTATATATCAGTGAAATGAAGTACATTATTCGTCGAATGAGAGACCGGAAAAAATAGGACGGACGATGCGTCTTTCGGAATTTAGGGGGGAAATTTATATATTAAATAAATCTCCATACCACAATAGAATAGCATTATTTTAAAATGTCTTTCACGTGATAAGTACCAATGTGTGGAGAGTCTAAATCAGCTAACTCGTAAACTTGAGATGAAACGCGCCGAATTACACGACACGCCGTGAAACGAGGAGCAAACTTACCACCCCTTTCAATATCTGGAGTACCCCTTTGGAAATTCCTACGCCATACAACCTGACCAACTTCAAACAAAACAGGAATACGATTTCGGTTGTAGTAACGGGCGTTTCGCACGAAGGCTTGCGTCAACGCGTCGGCCACTTTTGCGTAAACTTCCCGTAACGATCTGAGGTTTTCCGCACGATCGTTCCGACTGTTATCCAACCCAGGGTTAACAGTCTGAACTCTTCTGCGATTACAGAGAACATCAACCTCACGTCCGTATATAAGGAAATTAGGGGTATAATTTGTAGCCAAATTAACGCAAGAGTTTAAATATAAGGCAACCTTGGGAAGTTGCCTGGCCCAAGTACGGTTATCATCAGTCACAAGTATACTTAAAGTAGTGACCACAGTTTGATTAAATTTCTCAGCTACGTTCGCATTCGGACTATAGTAGGGAGTGAAAATAGGTGACGAAACATGATACGACCTAAGGAAATCTTCAAATTGACGACTCCTAAACACAGTAGCGTTATCACATAGGACGTTGAGTGGAGTTCCATATCTCAAAATTACCTCAGACTCTAATGCGTGTGTAATTGACTTTGCATCGGACTTCTTCAAAGGTGCTAACCAAACGAACTTCGAAAAGACATCTACCATCGTGAGAATATACTTGTACCCGTAATATGCGGTAGGTAAAGGACCAACCAAATCGATTGAAAGCAAATCAAGAGGAGCACTTACGGCACGCGGATATAACTGTTGTCCTCTTGGCTGAGTGTTAGCGATCTTAAAAGATTTGCAAATCTGACACAATGAGAGACGTGAAGCAATATCTTTGTACATGTTAGGCCAATAATACAGATCTCGTGTCTTAAAATAAGTTTTCATAATTCCAGGATGGACATTAGGAAATTCATTGTGGATTTCGTCTATCGCTTCGCTCGTTTTAGAAGCAGGCAAAACTATCTTCCAAGGGTCATCAACAAGTGGGTTATCTACCGACACCCTGCGGAGTAAAATACCATTGCGCAAAGAATACGCCGGAAAAAGTTGTGGAGTAGACGAAACACCTGAATACACTCTCTCATACCAAGGATCACCAGTAGGGACCTGACCCCGTTCAAAGGCGATAAGGGACACTTGGGGCCTAGATAACACGTCTGGTACAACATTTTGAACGCCCTTTCGATGCTCTAGTTCAAAATTGTACTGAGAAAGGATAGTAGACCAACGAGCTAATCGACCTGTTGGGTTATCTAAAGTTAGGAGCCACTTTAAGGCGATATGGTCTGTGATGATCTTAAATTTTACGCCATCTAAATAACCACGAAAGTGTTTTACGGAATCCAGCACAGCTAAAAGTTCACGCTCCGTGGTGCTATAATTACGTTCTGCCTTAGAGAAAAGACGGGAAAAATATGCGATCGGGTGTTCGATACCGTCAAAAACCTGTACCAAGACCGATCCGAGTCCGACTTGGCTAGCATCACACTGCAAAATAAACGGCTTCGTAAAGTCCGGACAAGCCATAACCGGTGACTCAATAAGAACCTGCTTCAACCTTAAAAAGGCGGCTTCCGCGCTGTCATTCCATTCAATAGGATCTTTTCCTTTCTTCTTGCCAATCAGAGCTGTCAAAGGCGAGATGATTGTAGAGAAATTGTCGACGAATCTACGGTAGTAAGAACACAGACCGAGAAAAGCTCGTAATGACTTCGCTGTAGTCGGAGCCGGGTAATCGCCGATTGCCTCCAATTTCTTTGGATCCGTTTGCAATCCCTTCTCATTAACAATGTAACCTAGATACCTCAATTCGGATTTACAAAATTCACACTTCTTTAGATTGACTGAAAGACCTGCATCCATAAGACGATCCCGTACCTTGCCGATAAGCTTGAGATGACTATCAAAATCACGAGAGACGAGGATCAAATCATCGACATAGCCAAATACGAAGTCCTCCGAATCATGAGTGTATTCAAAATTAACTATCATGTCTGTAAGACGTTGCATTTCGGACGCCGCATTTGTTAGACCAAAAGGCATTCGGACAAACTCAAATAAACCACGCTGTGGTACTATAAAAGCGGTTTTCTCACAGCTGGCTTCATCTGCCAAAGGAATCTGCCAGAAAGCACTACGAAAATCTAATGAAGTCAAATACTTCGCCCCGCGGAGATTATCCAAAATATCCTGAATTCTTGGTAACGGGTACGAATCACGAATAGTGACGTTGTTCAACCGACGACTATCAACGCAAAAACGAACTGAACCGTCTTTCTTTGTCACCATTACGACAGGGCTCGCCCACGGCGACCTAGATGGCCGAATAACACCTACCTCCAACATCTTATCAATCTCCTCATTTAAAACTTTCAACTTAACCGGTGACAGAGGATAATATCTTTGACGGACGGGAGGTCCTACCGTTTCAATCTTATGTGACAGCCATTTAGTACATCCGAGACCAATCTTATCAGAAGAAATAGCGGAAAAATCGTCAATAACTTTCTGAAGTTTGACCTCTTGTTCTGGTGTGAGAACTTCACGAGGATGGATATAACGAACTTCACTAGAATCAATGGACTTGTCCACCAGTGTCGGAGCCTTTGGCACAAAAAGCTTGCCGCTCTTGTCGCCAGCGAAAAACTGACTTAAAACCGACGTGAGACCAAAATAATTCCAAAACTCAATCCCTAAAATGAATTGAGTTGGTAAACCAGAACCAACAAGGCAGAGGTGAGGAGAAGACGAACCATTAAAAAAAATTGGAATATCCACACCACCCAGAATTTTAATAGGACTGTTATCAGCGGAAACAACTGAAGGCTGAATTTTCGAACTATATTTCAAACCGAGTTGATTTAGCAAGGAGACATCGACGAGTGACATCTGAGCACCAGAGTCAAGAAGTGCTTTTACTTTACAACCAGCTGCTGTGATTTCGATAAAGAGACGATTGTCAGGTGAATCGTTTACGACTAGAGGTGACACGGTTGAGCCGAGCCGTATAACCTCGTCGCTTAGTTTTTTGAAGAAGAGGGGTTACATTGGGGGCAATTTCGAGTAGATACCCCTATGCGTTTACAGTTGAAGCATACGATACCAGGAAGTTTCGGACATCCCCGATAATCGTGTCCAAATTCATCACACTTCAAACACTTGGGATAAGTTTCGGTGCTAACAGGTGACACAACGACGGGACAAGTAGACTTATACTGAAAAGTTTCAAAATTTCTAGCAATTTCCAGGAGGGAATCCATATCTTTCACGATATTCGTAGCCAGACATGGGTGGTAACGCGCATGCAATCCGTACTTAACGATCGTTAACAAATCGTCCTCGTCAATCGGAGAACGTAATTTAGCATTTAGATCACGGATTTCGATGACAAAATCAACGACAGTCTGATCGCTACGTTGCTTCAGCGCACGCAATTGTCGCTCAACCTTAAAGTCGTAGTCGACGGTATCAAAGGTACGCAAGAACGCCGATTTGAGACTAGCGAAAGTCAAACCCGGAAAACGGATAGCCCTAAAATATTTAAGCGCACTCCCAGAAAGAAGTTCGTGAAAGCGAATAACTACATAAGCGGGACTGACTCCGCGAGCGATGCCTTCTTCCTCGACGCGTGTAAAAAACTCACGGACGCATGAATCCCCCGAAAAAGTAAGATTCCATTTGGTAAGCGACTCGGACTTTGCAGTGGCAGGATAGCATCCAGACGCTTTGGCATTCAAGGCTGTTGGTTGATCCGGGACCGAAGCGTGAGTGGAAAGATTTTTGACAGCGGTTGTTTGTTCAGAAGTTGGCTGGATGGGGACATTCGGAGCAGAATTAACGCGACGCGGGAATGGTCGCGGTGTGATGAAGGGGTTTGCTGGTGGCCTAAGCGGAGTGTCGCCGATCGATATATCCTCAAAACTATCCATTACAACGATATCTAAAATACGACCAAATTATTGAAACAACAAGGACGATATGTAAAAGAAAGCTAACAGACTTACCTTGTAGTTCCCTAAGACTACGGGTACTAACTAAGGTAGCAGGCTAGGAAAGAAAATAACACGGGATAGGTTGAGTAGGAGTAAAATAATAAGACGTAATTAATTTGTAAAAAATTACACAATTTTATAATTAAAAAAAATTTGACGCAGAGAATAAAAATATAGATAGAAGTTCACGAAACAATGTCACACAGCTATGCAAATGTCGATCCACTTGGAGATGGGCAGGCACGAATGAATCTGAAAGCAAGACTAAAAGAATTAAAATGATGACCGAGGAACGGTCACCCTCCCCTTACAAAAAATATTTTAAAAATATATTTGCTTCACAACAAATTAAATTAAAATAAAAAATTACTTACGTTCGGGCGCCATTTTGCAGCACAAGAAAAAAAAGGCTCCTGTACACGTTGAATTTTGTACGAACTTGATCTAACACTAGAAATAAAACGTTACACAAACACTAGAACAGTATCTTTATTTTTAAAGTATTAATATTGAAATAAACGCGGACATATTTAACAAAAAATTAATTATAAATATCACAGGGTAAAATCCGTATGTCCAATTATAAGTATTAATATTGAAATAAACGCGGACATATTTAACAAAAAATTAATTATAAATATCACAGGGTATAATCCGTATGTCCAATTTCCGGTACGGCGGTAGTAGGGTTATTATGTCTCAAATAAGGAAGCCAAAATTAAGGAGGCCTACAAGGGCTTTTTGAATTTAGAAAAGTAAAGGTAGGGAGAATTCCGGCTGAACTGCACACTATTAAGGAAGTCGAGGCACGTATTAAGGTAATAGGATCTAGATAATTTTCGCTATGCATACGTGATAGTTTTGTGCGCACAATACCAATAACGTGTTAAAAAAAATAAATCACCTAGTGCAAAGGCAAGTCAGACACCTAAGCGTAAATTCGCTATAGTTAACTTAATAAATATGCAGTAGTACAATAACCTTTGGAAACCTTGGGAGGAACGGTTTTTTTTAAAAGAGAATTAATGGGATGAATACACGGAATGTAACACGAAGCTCGTCGTCTATGCGCTCCTGGCGTAAACTCCGGGTCGTACAATCGAACCTCGTCGGTCGTCACGTACTCTCGTAGAGTTGAACGTTTTCGCACTCAGCACGCAGCAAATCCCGGGAACCTCAGTCCACGAGTAAATTTATTAAAATACTCTCCGTGTGGAAAAAGCTGGAAATAAAACTTACAATGAAAAATAATGCCTGAACGCGCACAACCCTAAACGAATAGACACCAAAACAGCATACATACCCGAAATGGAAAAATCCGGCTTCAAGACCACGATTTGTGGTATCTCAGTATCTTAAAAAAACTCAGCACCAACGAATATATCAAGCGGTTTCATGAGCACTCCGCACCACAAAAACAAGCCTCCGGAACTTGAGGAAAAAAATCACTACTCGGAGTATCTTGTTCGGCCTGGGTAAATATTTCCCTCACAGCAGGAGAATCAGATCTGAATGACTTTTTTCCTTAATGTCAGTTCTGAATTTTTGATACCGAACACCAATTTTAAAATTCAAACGAATCTGCTCAAAAGACTGATTAATAACCAGTATGAACGGCGGAAAAAGGTTACTAACAAAATAATAAATAAAAAGGCTAAATCACCATGCAGCAAAAATAATGCTGCAGTATGTACTAGGTACTAAACTTTCACGCGGTCTGGGAGCAAAGAAAAAACATAGAACCAGGTAGAATACAGAATCTTAACACGCAGATGGTAAAAGCCCATCGAGCGAATGGGCGAAAATGTTAAAAATCATGTTGCAAGCGATGCGGCTAGCCCATCACTTTTTTGATTCCCTTTTGCTCTATACACCCACAATCATGCTAAATGTGGCATGTAGGTCTTGTTACCTTTAGCTCTGACTCTTAATTTATGTATGTATCGTTCGATTACTAACTTCGATTCAATTGCAAAGAAACTATCATTCAGCTAATTACAATAAAACTACAAACAACAACGACGCGAGTGAATCAACACTGTTGGTCAATACCAAGAAATATTTACTGCTACATTTGCAACTAGTCTGTCTCCGCTAATCTATAATAAATAATACGTATAATAAATCAGTAGAAAGTTCGTGTCTGTACATTAAATCAATTTATTAAAAACTAGCGACCCGCCCCGGCTTCGCACGGTATATTATGCATGTATTATACATGTAAACCTTCCTCTTGAATCACTCTATCTATTAAAAAAACCGCATGAAAATCCGTTGTGTAGTTTTGAAGATATAAGCATACATCGGGATATGAGGACAGAAAAAGCGACTTTATTTTATACTATGTGGTGATAGTGATAGTGATAGAGTGCTAACGATTAGGGAAGAGTACTTTGTTCTTTGTTTCTGTATTGTTTTGTACTGATTTGTGGTGTTCAATAAAGAGTATTTGTATTGTATTGTAAGAGTAATAAAACACAAAAAAGTAGATTTTGTAATTTTTGTCTGCCTGTATGTATGGATGTGTTCTATGTCTGTGTTCGCTAATCTCGAAAACTGTTGGACCGATTTAAATGAAATTTTGCGTGGCGGTACCTTATATCCCTAGTCAATATTTTAGATACTTTTCATTCCGGAAAATTAAAGAGTTTCCGTGGGATAGTTAAAAATCTGTAACTTATGACACCTTATATGCCGCACATTAAACATACATACCTACATAATTAGTTGAAATTTGGTATACAGTTATTTTCAGTCCCAGGGACGGGCGTAGGATAGTTTTTAAACCAGAAAACAGCATAGTTTCCGAGGAATAGCGATAAGCGAATTCTGCGCGGAGTCGCGGGCAATAGCTATACTGAATATAGGGTTCTATGCCTCGGTTATTTAGACTTTGAAATGCAGTATTATAAAGTGAATAAGCATTGCCTTTAAACGGTTGAATTATTTAAGCACAGGCTTCGTCACTCGCACGTGGTTGTTACGAAACACGTTACGGGAAATACTTTGTTACCCTACTTCGGCAAAGCCTAAAAGGAGGGTTGTGTTGGCCGCGTATGTATGACCATTCCTAATATCCGGCCATAGCTATTCAATGGCTCAACCGAGTTCGGATATATGATAAAAAATGGGTACGTAATTTTTTTAGAGGCACAAAATGGCGGATATTTTGTTTCTGCAATCGTGTGCAACAAGGACAGGGTGTTTTAGCGAATCTAGTAGCTTCCATGCTGGGCTGGGAGCAAAGAGAAAACATAGAATGTACCAGTTGCTTCTCTTCTCGCGCAGATGGTATAAGCCCATCGAGGGAATGAGCGAAAATCTTAAGAATCACGTTATAGGCGATGTGGCTAGCAACCCATCACTATTTTTATTCCCCTTTCCTAATACTAAATCAGTTACACATACATACATATGTACATAAATTACGTCTTTATCCTTGACGAGGTAGACAGAGCCTAAAGGCCACGTTTACAATGATTGTCGGCGCATCCAAATAGTGATGGGTTGCTAGCCGCATCTCCTATAACATGATTCCTAAGATATTCGCCCATTCCTAGATAGCCTTTTAGCATCTGCGGGGGAAGAGAAGCAACTGGTACATGCAGTTTTTTCTTTACTCCCAGACCAGCATGGAACAGTATCACGATATTCTCAGCGTATCCACAGGAAGGCAGTGACGTGATGGCTGCAAGACCTTTAACCTGGATTCGATGCTGATAACGTCGGTACGTGACGATAAACAAATGTGAGTCAGACGAGGTACCGTTACTGGGCGGCGCAAGTCATAAGACGCAAGAGGAGACTCGAATAAACCACGGCTAGTAGTAATAGTACTACTAGGAACTGCTACGCATCACTATTTTGATTCCCCTTTCCGCCTACTACACTTACTACACCTACTTTGCGCCCACAATCATGCTTGAAGTGGCCGTTAGATCTTGTTACCTTAGGCTCTGTCTACCCCGTAAGGGATAAAGGCGTAATTTATGTAGGTATGTAGGAACAACTACTAACCACGTCAGGTGAAATGTGGCCGAAATGTGAAGCTGTCAGTTAAATCAAAAATTCAAAAATTGTTTAATGGTTACAAGAGATGCAAAATGTGTAGTAGACTAAGTGGTTGGTACTTTTTTTTAAGTACCTGTTAAATGTGTAAAAGCTATGGCCCTGATATTTTAAATGTCGGTTGTTGTCGTCTGTTTGTGTCATAGTAAGAAACAGCGGAATCCTAGACAACTGATACTTAAGAAATCAGAAACATTACAGAGAGTAATGAGATAGGCCCTTAGTGAATCATGTGAGACTAAAATTAAAAAACAAAAACACAATTTAAAAATAACACTTGAATGAACAAAAAACATGTATCTTCCTACTCTGCTACTTACGTGTGTAGCGAAATATCAAGGTTAATATCTATTGTTCATTGAAATGGACCTCCGCAAAATAACGCATGATTAAATAAATAAAAAACACAATACAATAATACAAAATACTTCTAATTAAACACCACAAATCAGTACAAAGCAATACAGAAACGGAAAAATGAGACAGAGAAATGATAATAGTAAAAACAATACTAACATAAATAATAATACATAATAAAATAATCAACACTCACAAGCACAGCGCTTAAAGCAAAAAATCTTAACTTCTGACTTGGGCCACAAAACAAGCTGGGCAAATTGAGTCCTTAGCACAATGCAGGAAGGGTGTTACTGCTATCATGCGCGTGCGCTGCTCGCGCACTGCACTAATCTTCTCATTAGCTACAGTCGTTTTGCGGAGCGTTTTAATTGACTCACCACAGTCAAGCCTCTAATGTGTCGTTGAAAATAATTACGGCTATAAATAAGTATGTACCTACACCGATGACAGCGGAACATTCGAGAAAATCGGATTCTGGTAGAATCATTCTAATGAACAAAATATTTTTACCTTGCTACTCCGCTACTCACGTGCAAGATAACCAAGTTTCATGAGCACAACTGTTAATAATGTTAATGTTGAAATATATATGTTTTTCATGCAACCCTCCCTCCACTACTGCCAATAAAACACACACACAATCGTTGTCGTCGTCGTCATTGGTTTGCATGTGTAACAGTTGTGCTAATTAAACTTTGATAATGATCCCGTAGAGGGATCGAAACGCGTCAGTGTTTGTGTGGTGTAAGGGATAATTAAGTTTGTGGGATTTATGTGTGTTTTATTTGCAGTAGTGGAGGAAGGGATTGCATGAAAAACATATATATTTCACACAGGCTTGGTTATCTTGCACGTGAGTAGCGGAGTAGCAAGGTAAATTTTTTTTTTCATTGAAATGGACCTCCGCAAAGTAACGCCTGATTCGATAAAATATTTAGAATCCTTTTACTCCTCGAACTGACTGACGTTTATACATGCGATTTGCGCATAAAGGTGGCACGCATGTCTTGTTCATGCCACTTCTACGTTTTCTTTTTTCTATGCTTGGATATGACAAGTTGTAACTTGTAGTACCTGGTTGGTTCGGAACAATACTCATCTTCCTTTCGTACTGAAAAACGCACGGTCGACATACTCAAACATTTGATCCATTATGTTTCTTAAGATAGGTACCAAAAGAACGCTTCTGTAGCTCCGGAATCCTGTGGGCAATTGCAGATACATCTTAAGTATCCCCTGACGTGGAAATAGCAGTCGTTAGATATTTTGCCAGGCAAAGCTATTCACACTTACAATAATTATTGAACACTATTTATGCCGTCTGAATGAAAGAAAAAAAAATATAATTGTTATAACACCTCCTGAGGAAAAAAATAACTATTCGATACTAAACCAGTTTAACATAACGTAATTATTTTTAGTTTAATCCATGTCTGATTCAAGCTAAAAAGGCTGGTCGAAATGAGGAATAAACACCAGTATATTTTAATTTACAACGATACAAAACATTTGTGAGTAAGAGCTTACAGATCATTTTATAAGCGTTTTGTGTCTACGTAACACACGCACACACAAATCACGTCTATATCCCTTACTGGGTAGACAGAGCCAAGGTAACAAAACCTAAAGGCCACGTTTAGCATGATTGTAGACGTATAGGTGGAAAAAGGAATCAAAATCGTGATGGGTTGCCGCATCGCCTATGACTTGATTCCTAAGAATTTCGCCCATTCCCTCGATGGGCTTTTACCATCTGCGCGGGACGAGAAGCAACTCGTACATTCTATGTTTTTCCTTTGCTCCCAGACCAGCATGGAAGTCCTTGTTATGATTGTGGAGCTGGACTTGTATGTATGTATTTTAAAATATTCTCATTAGTTTGTGCAAACTGTATGTTAAAGTAATCCCATAAAGCCATCACTGAAATCCGTAAATACAAAATACCAACATTAAACGAAATATTATTTTCATAATCGGGGCGTGTTTCAGAATGAATTATTCAGAGCAGCGCCAATGGGTGTTTTTTTAAACAAGGAGCTTATACCATTTTAAAATACTTTTTTTTTTCTGTAAAACACGAGCCTCTCGCGTAACGCGTGAAAACCGGATCCGACCGGATTATAACCAGTTCTCGCCGGTTTTTAGCTACGAATTTTATTGAGTATTCCCTTTTCGCTCTACTTTCGGATTTAAAACTACTTAAATGCGTATTTTGGCGATTTAACATGTGCGAGGGGATAAAAATGGCGGCCATGGACGTGATCCACCAAACACGACTTTTATACGCGTAAAAATATTTTTCACGTTCCCATTGCACTATATTTGAGCTTTTTTATGTAAATAAAAACCTGTAATATTCAGAGATTTGGTATAGTTTATCCCTTAATATTTTGAGGCGGTATAAAAACTAGATTTTGTATGACAAATGCGAATATTTGTTCTCGTGTCTTGGATGCTGTGTGATTGTGTTTATCCGCTGTAATTGCTCTGAATATTTCATCGGCCATCGGCGATGACGATCGATTCTGCAATCCCGTAATGTTACGAGTAATATATAGCGTTTCAATACGACTGTACATACAACCTGATCATTCACCAAATAACTGCTGTCGACTGTAGATCTTTGACGATTTCTGACACTAATAACACGATACCGTCACGACTTTAATGCACGGCGATCCTGTACAAACAAAATGCTGTAAAATACATACATACATAAACCATGTCTTCTTCCCTTACGGGGTAGACTGAGCCTAAGGTAACAAGACCTAAAGGTCGCGTTTAGCATGATTGCGAGCGTATAATGTGGAAAAGAGAATTGAAAATTTTTTGACTAGTAGAGCCTATTGTATTTTATTTAGAAAAAAATACTTTCTGCCAAGTTTCTTGCGGCGCATTCTTCTTGGCAATGATGGTTTTTCCGAATGCGCTGGTAGTTTCAAAAAGACATGTAAAAGAGCCTTTGGCGGCCAATTTGCAAAAATAAATTTTCATTTTCATTTTCATTTTCGAAATAGTGATGGGATGCTAGCCACATCGCCTGTAACATGATTTCTAAGATTTTTGCCTGTTTCCTCGATGTGCCTCGATGCGCGGGAATAGATATATCTGGTACAATCTATGTTTCATTTCATCTTTGCTCCCACTGCAAGAATGTAAGAATATAATATAAAAGAATGCTGGTCTGGCAGTAAAGAAAAAACCTAGAATGTACCAGTTGCTTCTCTTCCCGCGTAAAAGCCCATTGAGAGAATAGGCGAAAATCTGAGGAACCATGTTATAGGCGATGCGGCTAGCAATCCATACGCCCACAATGTTACCATAGGCTCTGTCTACCCCGTTAAGGATGAAGGCGTGGTTTGTGTATGTATGCATCTTGACCTCTCCCTATATTGTAAACTAAGCAGCTAAGTTAAGGAGCTTTCGCTTCATACCAAAAAGCCGGCTGCATGGACCACTTCCCTTTGCCCTACGAAAACAAAAAACACAAGCTTCCAAATCAAAATGATTAAAAACTAAACTGTAAAGCCGGGTGTCCGCGGAACCCAGGCCGGTAATGACGGCCGTCACACCTTCTGACGAGCCACGTAATTGCTCTGAATATTTTATCGGCCATCGGCGATGACGATCGATTCTGCAATCCCGTAATGTTACGAGTAATAGCGTTTAAATACGACTGTACACACATACTACCACTACTACCATGCTGCTCTATACTTCCATACTGGTCTGGGAGCAAAGAAAAAACATAGAACGTGCCAGTTGCTTCTCTTCCCTCGCAAATGGTAAAAACCCATCGAGGGAATGGGCGAAAATCATAGGAATCATGTTATAGGCGATGCGGCTGCAACCCATCACTATTTTGATTTCACTTTCCACCTATACGCCCTTAATCATGCTAATAGTGGCCTTAAGGTTTTGTTACCTTAGGTTCTGTCCACCCCGTAAGGAATAACATGTATGTACAAAGACGTAAAACCGTACAAGCAAACATAAAGAATCAAGAAGCAAAATTCTTGATTCATTTTATAGTACCTAACCAATTCAAACCCAAGGTTTTCACATTGACATATATTCTTCTCGTTCCCACATACGGTACATCCGATTTACAAATGCTGCCAATTGATTACAGCATAAAACTACTATTTTGGCGCTAAGTGGCGACATCAAGTGCTTAAGAGACTTAGGGGCGACAGTAAAGCAGCAAATAAAGGCAGCTTACCTTTCTTGTCAAGAACATTGTCAATATTGTAAAAATATCCGAGGCTCGTTACGCGTTCATATTGCGCGTAGTGGTGAAACCGTTGTGAAATCGACAATTGGCATTGTTCATTTTTTTTAGTATGCTCCAATTCGAAAACCATTTCGAGGAAAACCATCAATTATCCGATTTATCTTGTCTGATTTCAAAAATACTTTATGATTGCAAATATTTTTGTAAAAGTACTTTGAACCTTTGTTTGACCGAACGACCGGGTTTTTAGACAGAATCCAGCATCGAATGTTTGCCACAAAAATGAAAAAAAAAGTTTGGCTATGGCAACTGTCACGTGTCACTGTCAAATCTAACAAAACCATAGACAAAGCCGTTTTTTTTTATAGCCAGCCGAACGAAGGCGATTGGGATTCTGTCTAAATTCACGAATTATCAAACAGCGAAAAAATATTTATTATTAATTAACAAAGCTACGTAAAAGCATAATATTCAAATTAGTTGCTTGAAATAGTCAATTTTATCAAATAAAGGCGTTAAAAGCACAGCTTTAAAAAAATGAACAATGCCAATTGACTTTAAACCGTTGACATGACAAACAAAACACAAGGCAATTGCAGAAGATAGAATTGCCACTAAACTTAGAAGCAGATATTTATTTATTTATTTATTTATTTAAGGAGAACCAACAGCATTTAACACAATTTGTGTAGGAGAAGTAGTAACACAGAGCCAATTACAGGAACTCACAGATAGTGACAGAGTACAAGTTAAGCACAGCTTAACTTAAAATGATATACAATAACTCTTTATTGAACACCACATATAACAACCAAAATAGAAAAAAGGTATACAGAATATTACAAGGTAACAAATAGACGGCCTTATCGCTACAGACCGGTCTACCAGGCAACCATAATGGACTGGAGAAAAGAACAGACCTGAGCAGGTGGTGCAATTTAGAATATATATTTATATACTAAGTAGTGAAAATACATAATACATTATACATGAAACACACAATTTATAATAAATGGAGATACAAATAGACACATACACACATACCTAAAAAAGCCAGCTACAAGATTCATGCACAAGATGACAGATATCTTCATCTGATAGAGCTGAAATTTTGCATACTTATGTAAGTGAGATGATAGTACAACAATCTGGTAGAAGAATTCTGGTGGTCCAGCCAGGACCGTCACCGCAGCAGGAGGGAACATGATGGTTGGTCCGATTGACTTGAAATTTGGTTCAAATACATAGGACGGATGGCAATGCAAGTAGGTACAGTCAGCAATAAATACACACACACATAAATCACGTTTTTATCCCTTACGAGGTAGACAGAGCCTAAGGTAACAAAAGCTTAAGGCCACGTTTTGCATGATTAAGGGCGTGTAGGTGGAAAGGGAAATCAAAATAATGATGGGTTGCTAGCCGCATCGCCTATAACATGATTCCTAAGACTCACCCATTCCCTCGATGGGCTTACCATCTGCGCGGGAAGAGAAGCAACTGGTAAATTATGTTTTTTCTTTACTCCCAGACCAGCATGGAAGAAGCCCATTAAAAAAGCGTGCTTAAGTGGGATTTATGTGTGTGTGTAGCAGTATGGATGAAATTTTTAGGTTAGGTTTAAATTCTCCATCTAATTTTTTTTTTTTGTATGAGAGGGGGCAAACGAGCAGACGGGTCACCTGATGGAAAGCAATGACCATCGCCCAGGGATACCTGCAAGACCTGAGGAATCACAAGTGTGTTGCCGGCCCTTTGAGGAACAGGAAGGCTCGCTTTTTAAAGATCCCTAAATTGTACCGCTCAGGGAATAATATGGAGCAGTTCTCAAAGATTTTACGCTCAAGGTTATACTAGATACTAGATAGAGACTAGGTAGATACTAGAGCTATGTACATAATTATATTTATGTTGATATTGTTGTGTTTATTATCCCTGCGTTTACCTTGTCTATTTGTTTCCGCCACCTACTTAAACTGTCTCAAACTTATTTCTATTATTGGTTGTCTGGAAGAGATCGCTATTAAGCGGTAAGACCGCCTAATGTCTACTTTGTTCTTTGTTTCTGTATTGTTTTGTACTGATTTGTGGTGTTCAATAAAGAGTATTTTGTATTGTATTGTAGATCCTATCGGCTTGTGATGATGTTGACTCAGTGCTGGCGCCACCAGGAGCGGCGCAGACATTAATAAGGCTTTGCTTATTAAAATGTATTCCCCTGTTTGTCGACAACAACGCCTATTATTTGCTTTGGCGCGAGTTACACTTGATATATATCAATTTCGACGCGTTCCAGCTACATGGTGTTCTCAAATTAAACAGCCAGTTTTTTGCGGACTGCTGCAAAAAATACTGTAACTTTTTTGGTGTAAAATAAATTTTGAACGCATTTTCTGGCTGGTTTTGCGTAACGTGTATTCCAAATTTTATGTATTCGACCACTGTCAGTAAATATTGCGAAATATTGGTACCAAATTGATCCAATATTTAATATGTCTATGTCTTAAGTTGAGTATTTGTAATACATTCAATAAAAATTACATAAATGGAATTAATACAAATTAAACTATTATATTAAAAACGAATTAAAAACTAAACTAAAACTAATCTTAAAGTAAAATAATTAAAAAAGGAGGGGCCCCCGTGGCATAGTTCCTCAGACGCTGGCAGCATTCCCCCTTTGGACAGCGATACTAGTACGCTGTCCAAGGAAGCTGCCAGCTCTGCGGTCACCCGTAGCGTCTATTAGCCTCTTCGAAATATCTTTGAAGAGGCTAATAGCGCTAGGACCCCACGGACCAAAGGTCTCAACACCGAAAGGGACAAAGTTGTATTCGGTGCTGAGACCCCTATTATTTATTTATATTCATTTGTAATACATACCTACATGCATAAATCATCCATTTATCCCTCCCAGGGTAGACAAAGGCTAAGGTAACAAGACCTAAAGGCCACGTTTAGCATGATAGTGGGCGTATAGGTGGAAAAGGTATTTGAAATAGTGATGGGTTGCTAGCCACATCGCTTAATATAAAACTTTAATAACAGTGTTTAGATTACTACAGTTCTGAATTTAATAATTTAAGTTCACGTTCGTTTCTTATTACTCACAGTCTAACTCTAAGTTATAATTATTATCAGAAATTTGAAATCTGAATCTTTCTCTCTCTCTCAACAAAAAACTAATGAACCGATTTCAGCAATATCTCACTAATATTCAGTTACACTGTCGTTAGTTAATTATGTGCGTGTTTCATCTAATACTGCTGTCTGTCTGTTACCTTTTCACACTTAAATCGCTGAACCAAATTTGTTGAAATTTGGTATACAGATAGCTTCCGTCCCGGGGAAGGAAATAGAATAGTATTTATCCCGGACAACAGCATAGTTCCCGCGATAAGCGAATTCTTAGCAATAACCGAAATCTGCGTAGACGGAGTCGCGGGCAACAGCTAGTTATAAATAAAGTAAGTAAGTAAGTAAGTAAATGCTTTATTGTACAAATATAGAGAAGTAAAGACAAATCACAAAAAAATACCTTAAATATATGCGCAAAGGCGAACTTATCCCTATAAGGGATCTCTACCAGTTAACCTTTGAGTAAATGAGAGGAGCATTAAGCGAGAGACCGACAAAGAGTGAGTTAATACGCAACATCTCCTTTTAAAGCACCCCCTGTATATGACGTGATGATAGTGTAAGCAAATATTGGTTTAGGGACGGCTTTGTACCAATAAGTTACGATACGTGATGGGATGCCGGTAGTTAGGGGATCGATGGGCGGACCATTAAGCCCACTGATGGGCAGGTTGGAGTTAAGAGTTTTCATACATACATACATAAATCACGTCTTAATCCCTTACGGGGTAGACAGAGCCTAAGGTTACAAGGGCAAAGACCACGTTTAGCATGATTGTGGGCGAGGTGGAAAGGGGAATCAAAATAGTGATGGGATGCTAGCCGCATCGCCTATAACATGATTCCTAAGACTTTCGCCCATTCCCTCGATGGGCTTTTACCATCTGCGCGGGAAGAGAAGCAACTGGTACATTCTATGTTTTTTCCCAGAGCACGGCGTAGTTCGAACCAACCTCACTCTGTCTTTTATAGAAATCTGTCTTGACGTTTTATTTGGTTATTACCCTATCCCGCGGGAATTTCGCAAAACCCATTCCTGGCCACGTCTACATGTAGTAAATGGAATCCCGTAAAATTTGCGTCTATATAGTCCTAGTATTTTCAATTTGGATTATCGATGTGTCAGTCAGTGATTTGGGGAGTCAGTTCCTTCTCCATATGAATAGAAACCAACCGGTAGGTATACTTTACCTATGATCCAAAAGTATGATTATAAAAAAGTACAGTAAAAGGAATTCCCGAAATTCCTACGGGATAGCGAAAAAACATATTTTTTGCGAGGCAAAGCCGCTGTGCTACGCTAGTGTAGATTAAAGCTACTACGTCTCAGTTCTATCGACAATAACAACCTATTTTACGTAGTTAACTCGATACGTACTTAACCGTTGTTTAGAAAACATCATAGTAACTCTACTAACTAATATTATAAATGCGTAAGTGTGTTTGTACGTTACATACGCACATACACTTATTTGACAGTCAAACTGTAGACTTATTACCAAATCGCTCGCAAGCGCCATCTTGTTCATTTTGACAGTTCTTGTATGAATGTGACAGCTAACTGATTCCGATGCCAATTGTCAGCCCATACATGAACTGTCAAAATGAACACGATGGCGATTGCGAGCGAATTAGGTAATAAGCCTACTGGTCATTTGAGTTTTAGTTTGTTTGTTTTGTTTGTGCGTCCCTGTCTGTGGCATTGTAGCTCTCAAACTGCTGGACCGATTTCGATGCGGTTTCTTTCATTTGCAAGAAAGTTTCCTTGCAGTAGTTCTTAAATATGTTCAGTAACAATCAGCCCAGCAGTTTGAAGAGTATCAGCTCTTTTACAAAATCGTATAAGGCATTTTTGGCATCGTCGATATGCGAGATATTCTATTATCATAATATACTATGTGGTCTTTCATGCTTCTCTTCCCGCGCAGATGGTAAAAGCCCATCGAGGGAATGGGGGAAAACATTAGTAAACATGTCATAGGCAATGCGGCTAGCAACCCATCACTATTATGATTCCCCTTTCCACCTATACGCCTAGAATCATGCTAAGAGAGGCCTTTATGTCTTTTTATTGTTACCTTAGGCTCTGTCTACCGCATAAGGGCTAAAGACGTGATTTATGTTTGTATGTATGTACTGTGGGATATTCTGTGCGATATTCTGCAAGATGCAGCGGGATATGAGTCGGGAGCGAAGTCGCGTGAAAGAACTAGTATCTAAAAAATAAATCATCTATATAGAGCGTCTTAAATTATTATTGGTTTCCAACAATAATACCTTTGTCTCCGTGTTGCGTTTACCTTTACGCCATTGCATTGAACTGTGGTCTTCTTTGTGCGGTGTAATATGAGCTTTGTTTCTGTTTAAAAATAGTAATTGCGTGCTAGTGTTATTAGACTCGGTCATGTTACATAGGTTTGGGTCAGCTAAAAAATGGTGAAGTTTGAGTCTGACTACCGCAATAAGAGTTCCGAGTGAAAGAAAGAAAGAAAGAAAGAAGACATTTATTCCTTTTTGCAAGACACACAAATATAAGATAATATATAGTGAGGGAGCGTTCAAGTATTACATTGTAACACTTCGAGGTTCACTCATAGGCTAAGTCTTAAAGTAAAACAGACACTGTTCAACAACTACTTCGTTACGAGTTTCAAAGTGGAAATATTACCTTATTTCTGCGATATGTCAGAGGTGTGGTAGTAATACTACATGCTACACACGCCGCACTATCCATTTTATCCACTTTTAAGACACAACATCACGTAAATATTAGTCAAACACAATAAAACACTTATTTCTAAATTGTTGTTTTGATTAAGACAGTTCGGTGGTATGCGTTTAGTGTCTCCAACGTGTGTTACTAGACGTCATTCATGACAGCTGTCAGGTATGGCGTTTGTCGCTTTTATTTCAAAGGTGAGGCGTTAATTAAATCTTAAATGTGTATTTTCTCAGTGAGTTAGTAATAAAGTCCGTTTATCACTGGTGAATACCATTTAATACATAAATATTTTATTGCAAAAGTTCATTCACGATCTTTGTTGACAACTTCTTCACGGATAACGAAACGTTTTGCACGCACACGTCCCTACCTCTTGTTTTTGTTTCGTTTCAGGTAATCGTGTCATTCTGCACTGTCGAATCACGAATATGTTTATTTTGTTTTCCTTTTCGCAGTCCCAAAAAGCCGGTACTGGTTTCGTCTTTCTTCTTTAAGCTCAGGATGTATTTTGTTGGCTATCGGATGCGGATTGGTAAAATGTTTTCATCTTCTACCACGCGTGATGTGCTGTTGCTACGCGCGGACGGTGAAATGGAACGTTCATCGTCGTTGTGTGGGTGTTTCGTGTCGGTGTAACCGATGTCCAGATTTTCTCTCGTCAATTGGACGAATTCTGCCATACGATGTGAACGTATAATTAAAATTCCTTTCCTGGTCCAATTCCTCGCTTCGGGGTAAATATCAGTTCTAGTGATTTCTTCTTTTACCTAATTTTGGGTTGATTTTCATTGTGTGTGTTTCTGTTCCAGCGATGCGCCCATCTTTGCGCTAATTTAACTTCCCTACACTATGTGCTTGTTCGGCAATGGTCTAGAATAAAATCTTACCCTCCATTTATTTCCTACTCAGGTAAGTGTGGCTTTTTACTTAATTTCTTTCCCCACGCTCGTTTATTTTCAATAAACAGCTTTCTGCGATGTTGTTAACGATGGTTTTCGTGTTTTTCAGTTATTTCAATTCGCCAATTCTTTTCTTATCGGATCGTTTTCATCCTGACTACTTATACGTCTACCTGACGAAAAATAAATAAAAGACCCACCCTTGCGTGGTAAGTTCTACTTTATTAAAAACATAAAATAGTGCATAAATAAACTCAAATGCCAACTATATACTAATTAATGTATTTCTTTCTAGGGTTTTTTTTTTATTTTGCTGTACCTTAAGACTTTATCTTGCGACTTCTCTACCGTCTTCCTTGCGTCCATCTTATGGGTGTACAATTGTAATGTGAAGAGGCGTGATCCAGGAGTCCGTTCGACTGCCAGATCGTCACTACGGATGGAGTAATCTCTTTGATGGCCGTGTTGTAGTGTCGGACTGGTAGAATGTGATCGACCTTATTCGAGCTTTCTTCGTATGTACGGTAAAATTTTATATTCACTCTTAACTTGCCAAGCAACCAAACAATTATAAACGTGTAATCTTAATTAAGACATTGTAGGTAGTTTAAGACTAACACTTAATTTTAATTTAACTTTGGTTAAGACTATCATTTAACTTTATTCGGATGGTGTTAAATATCTCCGGCTGTTTTCCGTTACTACGTTAAATTGTTGAAATAAATTGTAGTTAATATATTTCTTGGTTTTCATTTAGTCACTGCTCAAGTTTGTTGATGAAGTCACCTGGCGCTCACTAAATATAAATTCGGTGTTATTTTATCACTCTGGCTACAACGGATCACACGACCCTTAAACATTTCTTTTGCTCTACCCTTCACTTTTCGTCGCCTACCCTTAACACCTATGGCGAACTGAACTATTGCCACAAATATTACAAAATGGCGCCCAACGTGGGGCCAGTTTGACAGTGACTAAATATTAACTATTTGTAACTTTTTTTTTTTTTTGTTGGTTGCTTTGGAATTTCTTTCTTTTAAATAACTGAGTAGCGAATTATGTTATTTTAATGTGTTAGTATAAGGTGTACTTTTAAGATTGCTTCCATGTAATCTGGATTTAAACTAAAAATTTAAATCATAAACATTTTTAACTAACTTAACATAAACTTAAAAGTTTTAAATTCAAAACTTTAACTGAACTTTATTAAGTGACGTGTTTTTGCTGCTTTTACTGTACCTTACTTCTCAATACTTTTTGTGAAGTACCTACAAAAAAAAATATACTTATTAAATACTAATACTGAAACTTTCCAATATACTGTGTATTGTGAATTCAACTGGTTTGACACTGCTGTACTACGCACGTATAATTAGACTGTCTATAAGTAATATAAACGAATTTGTTTTACTTTTAGAAAATTTTAAATAACTTGTGACTTTTTACCATATTTTCTTTAAGCGTTGTGGTCTACGCTTTGTGCTGCTATTAATAAAGCTTTTGAAAGCTAACGTTTGTAAAGTTGGAATTTGAGTTTTCTTTGACCATCAAGGACTTCATTTTTTTTACACTTTTAAATAAACTAAAATTTAAACGACTTCTTAAACCTTCAAGATGGACTTTGTAAAAGCCGGTTGCAGTATAGCATATTTAAAAAAGGATGAAATTGCACACGAACTTACTGTTCGAGGTTGTAGGGTGAATCCAATGTCTCGTCGTCATAGTTTACAACAATCTCTGGAACAGACTGCAGATCTAGCTAATAAAGGTGGTGTTAAGTTTGATCTTTCGGGAAGTTTGGATTTATCTGCAGAAATTTTGATCATTCAACGTAAGATCGAAGAGATTGAAACAGCTCTAAGTGACGTACTGTCCACTTCTTCCAAGTCTCGTCTGTTCTCGCGGTGTAGATATTTTCTTTGTCGTATATCACGTTTATCTGAGAGTGAGGACACTCAACTGCTTAAAATAACTTTAAAGGCTTTGATGGATCGCTTACAGGCTGTGACTAGCGAACCTGATTCTGAGGATGAGAGTGGTGATACTAGTGACGTTGGTGATCGTAACGTTTCTCCTCAGGTGGTTAAGAGAATCATTTATAAAACTGAACGACACTTTAACATTAACTCCTTTAACTTAAAATATAATGGCAACTCCTGCGCTCGTCTATTTCTGTCACGTTTGGAAGAACTGCGTGTGGCTAGGCAGATTTCTGAACTGCAAATTTTCAGGGGATTTACTGAGATTCTGGAAGGACCTGCTTTATCGTGGTTTAGATCTCACCGTGACCAATTCTTTTCATACTCTGATGTAGTCAAAGCTCTACTTGACGATTTTGATATTCCAGACTTAGATCATAAATTGATGCAAGAGATTCGTTCACGTACTCAAGCCAAGAATGAAACTATAGTATCTTTCGTTTCGGTAATCTTAGGTATGTTTGAGCGTTTAAGTAAGAAAGTTCCTGAAGAGGAAAAACTGGACATTCTCAGTCGTAACATCCGACCTGATTACAGCAGGGAATTAGCGCTTCATGATTATAATTCTATTTCTCAACTAACAGCATTGTGCAAGCGTATTGAACTAGCGAAGGTCAAGGCTGAACAATTTCGCGAACCTTTTTCTTCTAAATTAGACAAGGACTCTTCAATTCTAGGACAATCTTGTGGAACTAAATTATTTTCTCCCGGTTGGCATAAAAAGTCTCCGCGCTCTTACCAACAACCCAAATCTTTTGTGGCTTCTATGCAGACAAATAAGCAAAACCAGTCTTGTTTCCGCTGTGGTTTGAATAACCATGTTACTAGCCGATGTATGAAATCCAGAGACATCGTTTGTTTTAAGTGTGGTGAAAAAGGCGTTCGTACTCCGGACTGTCCTAAATGTTCTATGCAGTCAAAAAACTAAAGAGCTTTGTCTTTTCTAATAAAACATCCAAGTTAAATTCTACTCCCTCTCGCGTAGAAAAGACAATTTGTTTTGAACCTCCAAAGGGGGATACTAGACTATACGTACTTCTCAATATTCTAGATTTAAAGGTTAAGGCTTTACTGGATTGTGGTGCCAGCTGTAGCATCCTAGGTATGAACAGTCATCTCACGTTTTCTGCCATTGGTATACCAATTCTTACTCATAAAATTCCTTTAAAACTTAAAGTAGCAAATGGTCAAGAACTACTTTGCACAGAATATATGTCTTTGCCTGTTAATTACAATGGTAAAATTGAAATCATTCACTTTAACATTCAACCTAAAATAACTACTCATCTTTTACTCGGACTTAATTTTTGGAAAGCTTTTAAGTTGGCTCCAGAAATAATATCTACTTTATCTACTGGTGACTATGTGAATAGCCTATCTACGGTTCCTGCTGAAACCGGTCTTAATGACGCTGATTCATTAACTTTCGCACAAAAGACTCGATTGAGTGAAGCAAAGGCTCTATACGATCAAATAGATACCGACAAGGTCGGCTTAGGTAAAACTCATTTAATACAACATGTGATTAACACTGGGGACTCTCTTCCTATTAAACAAAAATATTATCGTCTGAGTCCTGATAAGCAGGCTGCTCTGGAGAAAGAAGTAAATCGTATGCTGGAAGCAGGTATTGTGGAACCATCTAACTCTCCGTGGAACTCTCCGGTAGTTACGGTTGAAAAATCTAATGGTGATCTTAGGCTCTGTCTCGACAGTAGGAAGGTTAACTCTGTCTCTAAATCGGACGCGTACCCTTTACCTTACGTTAATTACATACTGGATAATTTAAGAGACGCTAAATATCTTACTTCACTTGATTTAAGTGCCGCATATCATCAGATTCCACTTAGCGAAGACTCTAAAGAAAAAACTAGCTTCACTGTTCCCGGAAAGGGTTTGTTTCATTATAACCGAATGTGTTTTGGTCTGGTGGGTGCCTCTGCGACTATGCAACGCCTCATGGACACTCTCTTCACCGCGGATTTTGATAATAAAGTTTTCTGCTACATAGACGATATTATAATATGTACCTCTGATTTTGACGAACATCTTCGCCTCCTCAAGGCTGTTTTCGAAAAGCTCAAGGCAGCAAATCTAACTATAAATATGAAAAAGTCTCTCTTTTGTAGAACTGAATTGAAATATCTCGGGTATATAGTAGACAAATACGGTTTGCATACCGATCCTTCAAAAATTGATGTCATTTTAAATTTTCCTATACCCGAAGATGCTAAAGGTATAAAAAGATTTCTGGGCATGTGCGGTTGGTACCGTCGCTTCATCAATAATTTTTCGAAAATTGCTCGTCCCCTGTCCCGTTTGACAAGCAAAAGGATAAAGTTTGTTTGGTCGGACGAGGCAAACGAATCATTTGATCAACTTAAAGCTGCTTTAGTATCAGCACCTATTCTTAAGTGCCCTAACTTCAACAAACCTTTTTACATTCATACTGACGCATCCTCTTTTGCGATCGGAGCTGTGTTGACTCAAAAATACGACGATATTGATCATCCTATCGCTTACTGTAGTCGCACACTTCTTAAAGCTGAAATTAACTACTCTGCAACTGAACGAGAGTTACTAGCTGTTCTTTACGCATTGGAGCAATATCGTGCCTATGTCGAAGGTAGAAAGTGCTTTATTGTAACTGATCATGCATCTCTAAAATGGTTCTCCAACTTAAAGAATCCTTCAGGTCGTTTAAACCGTTGGGCATGTAGGCTTAGTCAATTTGAATTTGAACTTATTCACCGTAAAGGAAAAGAACACATCATTCCAGATTGCTTATCTCGAATTCAAATTTCTGCTATTGATGTTATCTCCACTCAAGACCCATGGTACTTAGATTTATACAAAAAGGTTTCTGATACGCCGTCTCTATTTCCGAATTACAAAATTGAAGAGAATAAACTCTTTCGGTACTCTAAGAATAAATATCGCTTAACAGCTCAGTTTGACTGGAAGGTGGTAGTGCCTTACGAAGACCGAAAAGAACTACTTTGTAAATTCCATGACGATGTTACATCCGGACATTTCGGTGTAGCAAAAACTCATTCTAAAATTTCCAATTTTTATTATTGGCCTACTTTATTCCAAGATGTCAAGGAGTATGTCGACTCTTGTGAAATATGTAAGACATATAAACCAGTTAATTTAGCTCGTCCTGGTCTAATGGGTAATCCTAAACGTGTTTCAATACCCGGAGAGGCCATTTCCTGTGACATTCTCGGACCTTTTCCACCTTCTTATTTGAGAAATCAATATCTTTTCGTCTGTACTGATTACTTCAGCAAGTATGTCATGCTATTTCCTCTACGCAATGTTACTGCGAAGTCTATCGTCAAATGCATGGAGGAGGGTGTTTTTCTGACCCATGGTGTACCGAAGTATGTGTATGTAGATAATGGAGTTCAGTTCACTTCTAGAGATTTCAGAGAGTTGTTGAGTAAGTACAACGTTCCTCACATATTCTACAACCCTAGGTACCATCCACAGACGAATCACACTGAGAGAACAAATCGTGAATTAGTAAGAACTATAGCATCATACGTGCGTTCTGATCACCGAAATTGGGATAAGAATGTAAACGAGATCCAGTGTGCTCTCAACACTGTGGTTCACGAGGTAACTAAGTTCACTCCATATTTCCTTCATCATGGTCGCGAAATGATACTAGACGGAGCATTCTATAATTCTGATAACCCCATAGATAGAGGCACACTCACTGTGGATGATGATTATACTTTTTCTGATAAACTTTCAGAGTTAAAAACCATTTTCGATAAGGTGCGGAAATCATTGCTGAATTCTCATGAGCGTAACGCGCGGTATTATAACTTGCGTAAGCGTCCCATGGAACTAAAAGAAGGTCAGATAGTGTATAAAAGGTGTTTTCATTTATCTAATGCTGCTAAGCATTTCACAGCAAAACTTGCGCCTCGTTACGAGAAATGTGTTATACACAAAAAACTTGGACCTTTGGTCTTTACTCTAAAATCCCTAGATGGAAAAAATCTAGGTAACTTTCATATTAAAGATTTAGTTCGTCCTGGCGAAGCTGATCCATCTCCTTGATGCGATGTTTGTGCTTCAGCCCACTTTTCAGAATTTCTTCTGATCTAACTGAAGGTAGTTCAGTGTTGATTTTATAATCATCGGTCTTCCTCAGATTTTTCTTTCTCTTTTCGACGACTTACACAGACGTAACCGTCTAATTCATTCTACTTTCTATACGTGTTGAGTTGCGTACGAACTAGCCGTATTTACTTTCAGTACTACTAGTGCTACTTTTACTTTTTCTTATAGTATTTACTATAGGAGTGACCTTGTAAAGTCCTCCAAATACTTAAATAATTTCCTTTTATATTTTGTTTCCACAAAGATAGGACTTCTCGGCGTCATATCTAAAAGGGAAAATCTGTAAGAAGTACTAATTTCAAACTTTCTTACAGTATAGTTCATTGTGTTGGATATTTAGGTTCCTGAGAAATTCTTAGCCTGGTCTACGTTTCCGGTCCTATTCCAATAGGCAATAGTTAATAAAGTAAACGTATCTTGCCACCCTTATCTTTAGTTATTAACTAACTTTAAAAGTCGACTAATAAGGTAGTTTTAATGGGCCCGTAGTTTAATAAGTCTAGCATTACATGTTTAGGTAACATTCGTGTTTATTTCGTTAATAGTGCTTCCCGCGAATCTGTTGGAACACTTAGGTTAGTCATATAGGTCTGATTAGAGTCGAAGGTTCTCTTCTCGACTTATATAATTTCTGCATGTTAGGTTAAAATATTTTCTGGTTTGCTTGGAAGTCTGAGTACTCTCTCTGTGACATATTGTTTGTCCAGTATGGATTTAGTTGTTATTCCTGGCTATGACTTTATCAGTCGGTCCTTTTGGACATCGACGATTCTTTCTTCTGGTACTTGCTACCATTAATAAGGTTATTACACCGTTCTCGGTGATTAATAATTTTATTTCAGAATTTTTCAATTCTGAAATAAAATTATTTTCCCAACTAAAGTGATACTGTAACACTTCGAGGTTCACTCATAGGCTAAGTCTTAAAGTAAAACAGACACTGTTCAACAACTACTTCGTTACGAGTTTCAAAGTGGAAATATTACCTTATTTCTGCGATATGTCAGAGGTGTGGTAGTAATACTACATGCTACACACGCCGCACTATCCATTTTATCCACTTTTAAGACACAACATCACGTAAATATTAGTCAAACACAATAAAACACTTATTTCTAAATTGTTGTTTTGATTAAGACAGTTCGGTGGTATGCGTTTAGTGTCTCCAACGTGTGTTACTAGACGTCATTCATGACAGCTGTCAGGTATGGCGTTTGTCGCTTTTATTTCAAAGGTGAGGCGTTAATTAAATCTTAAATGTGTATTTTCTCAGTGAGTTAGTAATAAAGTCCGTTTATCACTGGTGAATACCATTTAATACATAAATATTTTATTGCAAAAGTTCATTCACGATCTTTGTTGACAACTTCTTCACGGATAACGAAACGTTTTGCACGCACACGTCCCTACCTCTTGTTTTTGTTTCGTTTCAGGTAATCGTGTCATTCTGCACTGTCGAATCACGAATATGTTTATTTTGTTTTCCTTTTCGCAGTCCCAAAAAGCCGGTACTGGTTTCGTCTTTCTTCTTTAAGCTCAGGATGTATTTTGTTGGCTATCGGATGCGGATTGGTAAAATGTTTTCATCTTCTACCACGCGTGATGTGCTGTTGCTACGCGCGGACGGTGAAATGGAACGTTCATCGTCGTTGTGTGGGTGTTTCGTGTCGGTGTAACCGATGTCCAGATTTTCTCTCGTCAATTGGACGAATTCTGCCATACGATGTGAACGTATAATTAAAATTCCTTTCCTGGTCCAATTCCTCGCTTCGGGGTAAATATCAGTTCTAGTGATTTCTTCTTTTACCTAATTTTGGGTTGATTTTCATTGTGTGTGTTTCTGTTCCAGCGATGCGCCCATCTTTGCGCTAATTTAACTTCCCTACACTATGTGCTTGTTCGGCAATGGTCTAGAATAAAATCTTACCCTCCATTTATTTCCTACTCAGGTAAGTGTGGCTTTTTACTTAATTTCTTTCCCCACGCTCGTTTATTTTCAATAAACAGCTTTCTGCGATGTTGTTAACGATGGTTTTCGTGTTTTTCAGTTATTTCAATTCGCCAATTCTTTTCTTATCGGATCGTTTTCATCCTGACTACTTATACGTCTACCTGACGAAAAATAAATAAAAGACCCACCCTTGCGTGGTAAGTTCTACTTTATTAAAAACATAAAATAGTGCATAAATAAACTCAAATGCCAACTATATACTAATTAATGTATTTCTTTCTAGGGTTTTTTTTTTATTTTGCTGTACCTTAAGACTTTATCTTGCGACTTCTCTACCGTCTTCCTTGCGTCCATCTTATGGGTGTACAATTGTAATGTGAAGAGGCGTGATCCAGGAGTCCGTTCGACTGCCAGATCGTCACTACGGATGGAGTAATCTCTTTGATGGCCGTGTTGTAGTGTCGGACTGGTAGAATGTGATCGACCTTATTCGAGCTTTCTTCGTATGTACGGTAAAATTTTATATTCACTCTTAACTTGCCAAGCAACCAAACAATTATAAACGTGTAATCTTAATTAAGACATTGTAGGTAGTTTAAGACTAACACTTAATTTTAATTTAACTTTGGTTAAGACTATCATTTAACTTTATTCGGATGGTGTTAAATATCTCCGGCTGTTTTCCGTTACTACGTTAAATTGTTGAAATAAATTGTAGTTAATATATTTCTTGGTTTTCATTTAGTCACTGCTCAAGTTTGTTGATGAAGTCACCTGGCGCTCACTAAATATAAATTCGGTGTTATTTTATCACTCTGGCTACAACGGATCACACGACCCTTAAACATTTCTTTTGCTCTACCCTTCACTTTTCGTCGCCTACCCTTAACACCTATGGCGAACTGAACTATTGCCACAAATATTACAACATAACGCAATTATTGAAGATTTTTGATCCTCCCTCCCCCCCTTGTAACGCGCCGTAACGTTTTTCTGTACCCCTCCCCCCCCTTTCCCTCTAAACGTTACGTAACACTTAAGTGACCATTTTTACCCAAGTGTCAAAATTTATGTTGCGCAAAGTACAAGAAAGTCGCTATAATATCCTTGTTATAGTTTTAATCGCGCCTTTACGGTAATAATACTAAATAAAACAAGAGATGTTTAAACCGCAATTAGTTTGTTAACTTCGCAGTTTTATTTCCATATTTTTTTATTTAAAAAAATAAAACGTTACGTAACGCGTTGTAAGAAAGACCCCCTCCCCCCCTGTAACGCATCGTAACGTTTTACGATACCCCCCTCCCCCTCAAATTGCGTTACGTAATACTTGAACGCCCCCTGATTAAAAAAAAAACAACGGGTTGCACTCCTGGAGTGCCGGCAGAAGTGAAAACACACTCAATGTTAGTCACTGGCCTCGTATTGATTTTTAGAAAAGTGTTAATTTTGAAAATCAAGTTAATTTTATAGGTGAAAAACTACGTGGAAATACACATACATACACACATATATCATGTCTTTATCCCATGCTTAAGACAGAGCCTAAGGTAACAAAACCTTAAGGCCACGTTTAGCATGATTAAGGGCGTATATGTGGAAAGGAAAATCAAAATATTGATGGGTTAGCCGCATCGCCTATAACATGATTCCTAAGACTCGCCCATTCCGTCGATGGGCTTTTACCATATGCGCGGGAAGAGGTGCAACTGTTTTGACAACAAAAATAATGCTCCACAATGTACCTGCGCAGTAGACCAATTTTTGTAGCGCGGGAAACTCTGGCGCTGTTATTGGTCGATCGATTTCGTACCAACAATGGCAAAATCGTGTAAGCGGGACAGAGCTAAGAATGCAAAGCAAGCAATACCTACTCTGCCAGTTGCGCTTGCAAATAAAGTTCAATATAGATTATTTACACGTTCGGCTACCATCGGAAACTGGTCTGCGCTTCTCTGCGCAAACAAATACTGCCGATGCGCATTATATTTGTTGTCAAACTGTAAATGCTATGTTTTTTCTTTACTCCCAGACCAGCATGGAAGAAACGTGGAAAAATGTTAGAAACTTGATTGAACTATGAAATGTGTAAATACGAAAATGCATTGAAACGCTTGATTTAATATCATTGTCATCACGCTTTATACATCCAACTAGCTGTTGCCCGCAACTTTGTCTGCATAAAATTCGTTTATCGCTATCCCGCAGAAATTACGCAATCCGTTCTTAGAGGATGCCTACGTCATAGTAGCTTTATGCATGCAAAGTCTCAGCCCGATCGGTTTAAAATTGACAAAGTTTCATCCCCTGTTTTATCCCTTTGAGGGTAGAATTGATCAAAATCCTTTCTTAGCGGATGCCTACGTCATAACATCTACCTGCATGCCAAATTTCAGCCCGATCCGCCCAGTGGTTTGGGCTGTGCGTTGATAGATCACTATGTCAGTCAGTCACCTTTGAGTTATATATATTTAGAAGTTATATATATTTAGATGTACACAGGCCTCCTTACAAAATGAGAGGTCTTGGGCTGCAATTCCCACGTGATGCTATTGGGAGCTTCACATAATTGTTCGCTTCGCCATTTAAATAAAATAATAGCTGGACAGTTCCAAGCAATACGCAGTCTCGAAGCCAGTCGGTTTAGTTTAAACAATGGGTCTTTAGTTAATTACTAAGAAAGACAGAGTGAATGTCTATTTGCGCTACAAATCTCCGAAACAAACTGCTAGCATCGTTGGAGCCGGCTAATACTGAGTTTAACGGTTAGGATGTACTCAAAGTACGACTAACTGCAGCTTTAACTGCTATCAGTTAAGTTTAACGTGTAGTCCAGACTAGAAATCTATGACAGGCGGACATTTTGGATTCAAAGAAATGTAGCATTATTAAAATATAGCGACATACATAAATCACGTCTTTATCCCTTATGGGGTAGACAGAGCCTAAGGTGACAAGACCTAAAGACCACGTTTAGCATGATTGTGGGCGTATGGACGGAAAGGGGAATCAAAACAGTGATGGGTTGCTAGCCACATCGCCTATATAACATAATCCCTAATATTTTCGCATCATGCTTGTGGCCTTTAGGTTTTGTTAGCTTAGGCTCTGTCTACCCCGTAAGGAACAAAGACGTGATTTTTGTATGTATGTAATATTTTCGCCCAATCCTTCAGTGTTTCTCTACTATATTATGCGTGTATTATACATATAAACCTTCCTCTTGAATCACTCTACCAAAAACGCTTCAAAATCCGTTGCCTATAGTTTTAAAGATCTGAGCATACATAGGGACAGACAGACAGCAGAAAGCGACTTTGTTTTATACTATTTAGTAATTACCCAGTATTAAGTAGTTACGGGTTTAGTTTACGACAGACGAGGTCGCGGGCAGAAGCTAGTTAGTTATAAGTAAATAAAATAATTAACGGCTTTATTTTCGTATGTTTTAGTCAAGTTTCAGAGATACGAGAATCTGTCAAATTCCTACTTTATCCTGTATAAGACAGACAGACAAGAAAGCCATACCAACACTGTAACATCCTGCACTCTTAAGACGTCCCTCCCCCAAGTAAATCAGTTACCACACCCCCCCTCCCACAATCCCATATCATCGTTCACCTCTGATACGCGGCTAATGAAGCAATACGCTGTTTATTACAGTGTGGGGAGCACAAATTAATCAAAAGGAAATATTCATGCCGACACATGCCATGAAATTATAATAAACCGGCGGGTTTGGGGCAGGGGAAGGGCGGGAGCGGGGCGGGATGGAAAGGCGGAAACTGGGGCCCTTCCATGACGTCTTATGCGATTTAATTCCGACTCAGTATAGGTTCGCTCGCTGTCTGATCCATACTAAAAATGACAGCTAAAACCTGAACTGTTTGAATTGAATTGCATGTCTTGTTTGTCAAACGTCCTAATGCTTGCTACACATGTAACAATATATCGTAGCGATAAAGAGATAAGAGATAAGAGATAATTTATTTGCATAAACATGAGTTAATATTCACATTACAAAGTTGTTCTAGTCATAAAAGAGTCCGTCATGTTTTACCTTTCGGCGTACAAATCACAATACACATACACATTACAACGATGAAAATTATTACAGTATAATTAAATTAGTATACATCTGTATCAGATAAATCTGTGGGAGGTCTGCTATCGCTGCGTCTTTTGGTTTGTGGTCGCTACTCGAGATACACGAGACACACTCACAAACTTTTGCATTAATAATATTAGTAGTATGGTCTGGTAGAGTTCGCTCTGTAGCGATAAGGCCGCCTATTGTTACCTTGTAATATTCTGTATACCTTTTTCTGTTTTGCTTGTTATATGTGGTGTTCAATAAAGAGTTATTGTACTGTATTGTATTGTAGCATACGGCTGCACCATTTCAAAACCTAGTAAGGGACATTAAGCTAATTTTACAGGAGAGCGAAAAAACATGTTTTGTCTCAGCCGTACAAAATTTTGCAATATTCGTTCCAAAAGTGATACTTTCTTGGTTTATTAGATTAAGCCGACTGTCCTGGTATATATATATATACACTTAATTACCTATATTGCATGTTTTATGTGCCATACTAGGTTTTGAAATTGAACTCAAATAAAAACTATAGTGAACCGATCAATTTCAAAACCTAGTATGCGTTGCCACTTTGGCATGATTAAGAGATTTTTCAACACAGTTGCTCGTAAATTGAGTCTTATTGCACCGCATTTAAACTCATAATACATCTTATTACGCACAAGTGCTGTAATAATATTACCGCACGAGTGCGGTATTATAATAGTACAGTCCCGCTGCCGCTTGCACTTGGACCGCACCCAACCATAAGGGCTTAGAACACGGCGTGTAAAACAATACGCCGAATGGAATGCTTCTGTCTGCCGAACAATTAGCCAGCAGCTTTATCCATCGACCCGACTCAAGTTCAAGTCTAGGCGGGATCAGAGTTATCAATTCACGGGTATATTAACGTACTACAAGTACGGACCAAGTGGGATAAATCAATATGAGAGAGAGAGACCGGGAGATAGTGACACAAATTATTGGGTCATTTGTACCAGTATGAAGAACCGCCATACTGGTACAAATGACCCAATAATTTGTGTCACTATCTCCCGGTCTACTAGTTGCTAATATATTATCTAGAATTTTGGTTAGCGTTAGTTAATTAGCATTTAATTAATTTATGTATTTTTTTTAGTTACACATAAGTCGGGTTCTATATTTATTACTTTGTTTACGTAAAAGTTTATGTGTATCATTTCGTGAATCACAGACGGTTTTGGCTGAAAATCAGTGCTGCAGGTGTCTCACACGTCAGCGTAATGCTGAGCCAGCGACCGTTTCACTTTTGCGAAGACACACACAACGCTGATGATCCATTTTTCATGTCTGTGTTTTTTTTGTTTTTTTTTTTCTATAAAATTGTGTATATTCTCTTATATTTGAGTGCCTTGCAAAAAGGAATAAATGTCTTCTTTCTTTCTTTCTTTTTATGGACAAATTGGGATAAATCAATATGAGAGAGAGAGAGAGAGAGAGAGAGAGAGAGAGAGAGAGAGAGAGAGAGATTTATTTACACACATTCGATACACGTAAATATATAAAAAGAAAGAAAGGGAAAAGCTAGTTGCTAATATATTATCCGGGGTGCGAGTCGGGTTACCTCCACGTGTGGTCAAGAGCTCCTGTACTTTTTTGGATTGCACCCTGGGCATCGGCTAATGATTTTCTGGCAGTTTCTGAGGGATATCATTTACCGTTGGCTAAGAGCCCGATAGGGTTTGACCATTACCGTACAACGTTGCCGACATTTTGTGACAAAATTTTATAATTATATTTTTGTTACTTTGACATTGGCGAAGTTGTCTCTATAACGACTTGGTACGTCACTAATAAGAAGAAGAAGAAAAAGAAGAAACCTATACAAAACAGTTTCCATGCTGGTCTGGGAGTAAAGAAAAAACGTAGAATTTACCAGTTGCTTCTCTTCCCGCGCAGATGGTAAAAGCCCATCGAGGGAATGGGCGAAAGTATTATGACTCTTGTTATAGGCGATGCGGCTAGCAACCCATCACTATTTTGATTTCCCTTTCCACCTATACGCCCTTAATCATGCTAAACGTGGCCTTAAGGTTTTGTTACCTTAGACTCCGTCTACCCCGTAAGGGATAAAGACGTGATATGTATGTATGTACAAAACAGTTCAAATCTATGAAAATATTCACTACTTCGACACAATTACGACCATTTCGTCTGAACATTTTGAGTACCCCTTCAACAGTATCACGTTTGCAAACAGTATTCCGCTGTTTAATTTAAATCAGGTGGATTCATGAAGCAATGTAATGTTACAGTTTCGTTCACTAATTGAAAATGCCTGTCCCGGGCACCTGCCGTACCGGTTTGCCCAAATTCGATCAGACTGAATCACGGCGCACCAAAACAGGAATTACGTAAATTAAAATGAACTTTGCATAAACCATTACAGATGTACATACATACATAACGTCACGCCTCTTTCCCACAGAGGTAGACAGAGACTACTTTATTCCGCTTGCTACGATCCTGACATATTTCTTTCGCTTCATCCACAGTCATCAATCTCTTCATACATGCTCGTCGGTTTCGGGTACTCCTGATCGGACCTTTTTCCAAAACGTCTCCTATTTGGTCTCGGAACGTCCGTCTAGGCCTTCCCCTCCCAACGCAACCATTCACACTCCCCATATAGATCTGTTTAGTTAGTCTACTTTCATCCATCCGCTCTACATGCCCAAACCATGAACTAAGCATACTTTTTTCTATCCTAGTCACTATATCCTCTTTCACACCCGCTCGTTCCCTTATCACACTATTTCTTTTTCTATCTTTCAGTGATACACCTTCCATACTCCTTAACGCTCTCATTTCTACAGACATATATACATGTATCACGTATTTATCCCATACGGGGTAGACGGAGCCTAAGGTAACAAGAGCTAAAGGCCACGTTTAGCTTGATTGTCGGCGTGTAGATGGAAAGGGGAATCAAAATAGTGATGGGATGCTAGCTGCATCGCCTATAACATTATTCCTAAGATTTTCCCCCATACATACATAGGTACATCCTACTAATATTATAAACGCAAAAGTTTGTAAGTATGGATGAATGTTTGTTACTCTTTCGCGCTAGAACGGTTGGACAAATTTGGAACATAGATAGATTTTTGTCTGGAATAACACATAGGCTACTTTTTATCCCGGAAAATTGCGTAATTCCTGCGGGATAGCGATAAACGAATTCGATGCAGACGAAGTTGCGGGCAACAGCTAGTATATACATAAATCACGTCGTTATCCCTTACGGGGTAGATGGAGCCTAAGGTAACGAGCTAAAGGCCACGTTTAGCATGATTGTCGGCGTGTAGATGGAATGGGGTATCAAAATAGTGATGGGTTGCTAGCCGCATCGCCTATAACATGATTCCTAAATTGATTTAAACAGGTCTACACTGTAGTAAAAAGCCGTGTTAGCCTGGCCTTTGTAATATGTATATTGGATGGTACAATAATTGTTTGGTCTAATCCAGTGTTTCATCGAATGATTGTTTGGTCTAAACTGAATTTATACTGAAACCATCGGGTTTGAGCTTCGATCAACAATACAACTAGATTCACGGTGATAGCTCTGAAAACGGCTCCATGAAATAAGACCACAAAATAAATTTGTGGCCTTCTTTCTGACAGTACGCGCCAACCTCGGCCAACGTGAGGACGTGTCAAAATGCCACAATGTGCGTTCAAAAATTGTAAAAACAGCCACCGAAACACTAAGGTTTCGGAAGGAATATCTTTCTTTAAGTAAGTACAAGTCAGTATTTCATAAAGTACGTGATAATTTGCAGTTTACATTTTAAAATCAATAATTTATTGTTTGGCAATGATGGCCCACCATCTTGACAATTATCGGTGGTTTTAGAACAAGAAATTCATGGAGTAGTTCTCGTTTTAAAATAAAATATATATTGTTTTTTTTTGTAGATTTCCTAGTGATCCTTTTTGCTGTGCGGAATGGATAACTATTGTCGCGAGAGAAAGAGAAGAAGAACTTTACAGGCCTGGATGCCTACATTATATAAGGTATCTATGTGCAAAATTTCAAGTCTCTAAGTCCAGTAGTTTGGGCTGTGCGTTGATATATAGTTGTCAGTCAGTCAGTCAGTCAGGACTTTGAATTTTATTAGCTTATAGTAAATTTCAAATTAAATTTTGCACATAAATTCGGAAAAACTCAGGAGGTGCGAGGCCTGGTTAGAAACCACGACTTTCTGCTTGAGAGGCGGTAGGTCGAACAACTAGGCTACTACGGTTGTTGCCTGGCTGGGCCTGCGTGGGAACTATGGCCCAATCCCTCTCGTTGTTAAAGGAAGCCTGTGCCAGCAGTGGGACGTAGATAGGCTTAATTATTAAAATTCATGTTAATATTTGTATTTGTAAATATCTGACAAATAAAAAAATTCTGAGTTATATACTTAATTGCGACTCCATTATTACCCTGTTCCTCAAATAGAATGACATCTTTTTGAAACGAAGGTAGTTCTTTTGTTTATCGACCGCTTTCGCTCGTCTTGTGACGAAACGTCGTAAGTATTATATACAATTATAATTATTTGGATCTTTGTTGCTTAGACTTAAGGTTTATTTTACGTTAATAAAGAAGGTAAAACAGATATAGCTATAAGCATAAGCAACAGGGCCACTTTTTCGCTTTGATTTTGTATGGGACCGTGAATCTAGTTGTATTGTTGATCGAAGGGTTTGAGGATGATTATAAAATAAACATGTGATGGGTTGCGGCTAGCCTACCCCGTAAGAGATAAAGTCGTATTCAGTATTCAGTATTTATTCAAAAAAACAATACAGAGATTGTGTTTGAAATACAAATTACCTAAGTAATTTAATTAAAAAATAATATTAAACTAAACAATAAAAACACTACAACAGAACTACGATTATCAAAATCGTGATTTATATAAAATAAACTTAACCCAACCTATTCTACAAAGTGTACCTACCTGTATGTAAAATATTTCCTGACATTTTCACTTTCAGCTGCAAATTTTATACCAAACGATCATTCGATCAAACGTTATATAGACCAAACAAATTATTCGACCAAACTGAAGGCTCCAGTACAGATATTGGAAATTTTGCACCATACATTTATGTGCGCAAACTGATAATTAATTTTCCTAACACTCAATTATTTCCTATCGTGCCGCGTTCATCATAATCACATTTGCATTTATCGCCAACTTCCCTAGCTCCGTTAAGGCAGAGGTTCTAAACTCCGGCCCGCTAGACGTTAAGGGGCCGCCGATTAATTGAAATCGCGGCCCGCAATAGACGTCCGAACACTTTTGTGAAGGAAGCATGAAACGTTATTTTAGATGGACTTCAATTTAGATCGGGTATAATATTGGATGGATATCTTTTGTCATTCTAAAGAGGCTTAAACAAGTATATTTATCAGCTACTTTATTTAGAGGACTATAGCTTTGTGAATACGTGGCGGTTGCAAATCCATGGTTTTACTGAATTTTCATCTGAGTATACAAAAAGGTACCTACATGGGGGATTCCCAAAATACTACACCGTGCTCTTAATTTACGTTAAAATGAAAACTATCTTTGGGTTGTTTGCATGCATAAATCCCCTACGTCGTGAAAAAAATCTGAATTTTTAATATTTTAATTATTATCCTGCCATTCGGCACGAAATAAATCCAAAAAATCACAAATCATTCAAATGAGTGCAGCTATTTTTGAGTTATCGAGGTTGGAAAATAACACTACCTTGCTCTTGTACGTTGTATGTCATTCAAACAGATGACAAAAAATTCGCATAGCAACAAGATTACGTGACAGCTAGTAACAGATAGAAAAATTCTAATGCTTACACCAGATATGGGTGGCTAGGGGTACAGCATGACGAGGATCCGGGTTCGATCCCCAGCCATAGCTTTACTTTTCGGATTTTTCGTTTAGAAATTTACTACTTTGTTATCCGACTGCGATGTCCAAAAGGAGAATTATGCGTTTACCGCATATTATACGTATTTTTACATGCGATATAGTGAAAGAAAGAAAGAAAGAAGAACATTTATTTACACACATTCGATACACGTAGATATAAAACACGGAGAAAATACAATATACTACGGAATAGTACCGATATGGTGTAAAGTGGACCCCACTCAGCATAATGTTGCGGCAAGCCGCAACGCTGTTTTTCAGTGGGACCCAGATAAAATTATAAAACTAAACACAAAAAAACACATACACTTTGGCGACACGAACGCCAGTGGAAAGCACTTCACAAACAAGCTGACAAATACACGGAAGTCTGTATGGCAACACTCGATCAGTTCAATCGCATTAAACCAATTAAACCGAAACAAGTGGCATATGGAATACGAATTTCTCCAACTGTTATCTGTTCTACAAGCGTGGCGTCTATCCCCTGTTTATTCTTAAATACATCGATGCCAGGCACCTTAAAGCCTCTGAAAGTCCACACGCGCACTATGAGCTGTGTCTGACAGGCTATTACCAATTAAACACGTGCTGCCGACCTTAATCGAACTCTTTGTCTGGTGTGCAAAGGTTGATTGCATCTATGGAGGGTAGTTAACAGTTACTATCGCTGGAGATTATAATAATGTTACAAAAGGCGATTGGCGCTTGTGGTTGAGCGTTTTTCAAAAGTACACATGAATATTTTCCTATTCCTGAATTGAACTGCACTGTACTGCACTTTCTGTGGCAACGTTTTATCAAAATTGGTTGCATTCCTACAAGGTCATATTAAAACAAAGCTGTCATCAAGCACACAAATCAAAGACAAATTGCACATTCTGAGCGTTTTCCGAAAATTACCACATGAACAACTTTTCCAGAATATAAATATTTTGGGTTTTTCTTACTCAGAATCGTTTACCCTATCGATCCTTATATAAGAAAAAGTGAGTTTCTAAATTTCCATTCCAGTTCGTCACTTTTTTAACATAGGTATCGAACGTGACGCACAGGAAAAAATACCATAGTAAAATCTGGGACACATTTTTTCTTGTATGAGAATTGATAGGGTAAACTATTCTGAGTTAGAAAAACCCAATTTTTTACATTCTGGAAAAAATGTTCATATGGTAATTTTTTTGGAAAACGCCCAGTTGCCAAGTTAAAATGGAAGGTAAGTTAAATTACAGTTTTACCCCCTAAAATAAAACTGGAATTTTGGCGAGGGAGAAAGGAATAATAAATATTTAGGTGAAAGTCATTTTTTTAATTTATAACTGTTGACGGCACTTTATATGTTTGAAAAAGAAGGTCTCTAAATGAAAGTCGAACGTTACGGAACCACTACGAAAATGAGCAAAATTATGTACCCTGTAGGTGTAGCTCTGGATCCAGATAGATAGGTACTAAAGTATTCTCTCTTTCAGCTTCAGTTTAATCTTCAATACGTAGGTAAATCTAGACGAACCAAAAACTACAGCACGATTTTAAAAGTGTGCCGCACCAAAGTTTGCGAAGGAACAAACATTTGAAAAACAAAACTTTCTATCTGAAATTAGACCTTTAGAAAAAGGCGTAAAAACCTAGTGTCGCAACAGCCACGTTATTGTCAAAGTAACTTGGCGCAACTCACACCTAGCTTTTCAAGGCGACATCTCGTAACTACAGTCCAAAAACCTTACCTACAGTGCCATCTCCCGAGACATAGCGTAACTAATCCACTACTTAATGCCAAAAGCCACAGCTGCATTTCCCCTTTCACAACCTCGATCACTTACAAATCTTTCATCATAACCTCATCATAAACTTTAAAATAACTCGTATTCCCAAAGAAAATGTTTTATAGCCGCTAGATTTACGCGGTACGCGGGTTGCATACACGAATGTTCACTGCACAAATGGGTTCTGTGTGAGACCGCAGTTTTGTGTTCACTGCAAAGCCCAGCGTATCATGGCCCACCGCCCCCCTGTGTAACCTTACCGTGTGAGAAGCAACAGGGGGTGGGTAGGTGGCTTTGTGGGTCAAGTTAGGCGGGTCGTGCTGTAAAGCTTTGACGATTTACAGCAGACTTTGATTTACTTTTAATGGGTCCCCGGCCAAATTTACGCTGGCCATAAATCAATATGGCGCGAGAAGCTGGCCTTCCGCGTCAGTTCTTTTATGAAGTGCTATGTTTACATGTTTGAACGGTTTCCGTTTATGGGATTTGTCTTAGTTGCGCAAGAGTTGAAAAATACTGGAGTTGTGGAAGCATAGTTGAGGCGGAACCAGAGGAAATGCGCTTTTCTGTGGAATGCAAAATACTTACAGATTTCGAAAAAACACAACATCATCATTGAATCGCTTCGCAGATGTGTGCAGGTTTCCTCCAGAAGTTTTTCCTTCACCAAAAAGCTAAAAAAAAATGTAATAAATTCCACTTGATTTACGGTCTATCACATTTAGGTTTGTTAATATTTCATCTTTATATTTTAAGGTTTTCGGAAATTATTTCACACTTTACTTAGAGCTGCTACCAATATTGGAATATGTCTTAATATTGGAATATGTGATACTGTGATGCTGTTAACAGTTGTGAGAAATGCGTTTAATAATTCTATCGACATCCATATTATTATTATCACGTCTTTATCCCTTACGGGGTAGACAGAGCCTAAGGTAACAAAACCTTAAGCCACGTTTAGCATGATTAAGGGCGTATAGCTCTAAAGGGAAATCAAAATAATGTGTTGCTAGTCGCATCGCCTATAACATGATTCCTAAGACTTTCGCCCAGTCCCTCGACGGCCTTTTACCATCTGCGCGGGAAGAGAAGCTACTGGTAAATTCTACGTTTTTTCTTTACTCCCAGACCAGCATGGAAGAACAATGCATGCGTGGTTCTATCGACAAGTTTAGTATAATTATCGACACTCGCACCTCCCTATTGCCTGTTTGGCTTGACACTCATACTAATTTTCACGTGTATATATCGACCTTCCATACAATAACAGGAACCCATACAAGCATTAATTGAACAAATTTGCGATTACGTCATTTTAATTAATTCAACGTTAATTGATATTTGATAAAGCAATTTTGCTTTGTACTTGATTATAATTACTGAATATCAAAGCTGTACGGCGTCTGTTCTAAGGCTGGAGTCAACTATGGATATTGGTAACGTTTAATTATGAATTCGTTTATCGCTATTCCCAGGAATTACGCAATTTTCCGGGATAAAAAGTAGCCCATGTGTTATTCCAAACTATAATCTATCTATGTTCCAAATTTCATCCAGATCTGTCCAGCCGTTCTGGCGTGAAAGAGTAACAAACATCCATCCATCCATACTTACAAACTTTCGCGTTTATAATATTACTAGCTGTTGCCCGCAACTCCGTCTGCATAGAATTCGTTTATCGCTATCCCGCAGGAATTACGCAACTTTCCGGGATAAAAAGTAGCCTATGAGTTATTCCAGACAAAAATCTCAGCCGTTCTGGTGTGAAAGAGTAACAAACATACATCCATCCATTCATCCTTACTTAGAAACTTTCGCGTCTATAATATTTAGGATCCATGCTATACGCAATGCGGCTAGCAACATTTTGATTCCATTTTCCACCTATACGCTCACAATCTTGCTAAACGTGGCCTGTAGGTCTTGTTACCTTAGGCTTTGTCTACCCCGCAAGGGATCAGTACGTGATTTTATGTATCTAAAATGAGGGTAGTTGTGCGCCGCTGTCAGTTGCGTCGAGTAGCCGCGCGAGCATAGCGCTAGCGCGCAGTGTTCGTTTCGCTTTCGCCGGGGCTGGCGCTCTAGTCCGAAACATGTCGAACATTAGTCTTTTATACGTGGGTTATTTGTTTGTGTTACTATAATCGAGTTTCACGGTAGTTCAATGAGGTATGAACATGAGTAAGAACCTAGGTATATGATAGTTCAGTTTGCCGCAGTTGGTAAAGCCGCAAACGTCCGCCTCGGCGAGTTTGTCCGGAACCCCGACTCTAATTATCCGGACAGCCGTCGATATCCGCAAACTGGATACCTACTCATTCGTTTTTTTACGGTTTCATATATTGGCAGAGTGCAAAGCGGGTGGAGGGGGTAGCGTAAACGATCACAGCGCTCGCTACGGCTAAAATTGTCATTTTTGTCGCTGACTTGAGCTGTCAAATCTATATTGCAGTAAACATTTTCTAATCGTTTTTGAGATAAAAATATGGTCCCGGTAAGATGTGTTGTTGTGAATTGTAATAACACCAAGAAGAATAGCGACTGTAATTTTTACCAATTTCCAAGACCATGGTGGAAACGAGACCAAAGAAATAAGTGGATATTTGCCGTAAGAAAAAAAAGTAAGTTACCTAACCTCTAAAATTTTCACTGAAAACAACAATTTTAATATTATTGGCAATAATGTTACTGACTACCATTGTCCAAAATTGTGTAATATAGTAAAATAACACAAGATTTCATTAATATTTTTCACAATATTTACTTACTTCTTGTTTGACAGCGGTGACAATATTGTCCATAATGGCCGCCTGTCACGTGGCGCTGTCGTTGCGCTCGGCCCCAATATACCATACGTTAGGTATTACTTACATACATACAGAAATCAAGTGTTTATTAATAAATTTAAGTGGATATTAAAACTTGTGTATCATCACGACAGAGTATAAAACAAAGCCGCTTTCCGCTGTCTGTCCCTATGTATGCTTATATCTTTAAAACTACGCAACCGATTTTGATGCGGCTTTTTTAATACATATAACACGTCTTTATCCCTTACGGTGTAGACAGAGCCTAAGGTAACGAAACCTCAAGGCCACGTTTAACATGATTAGGGAATCCTAAGACTTTCGCCCATTCCCTCAATGTGCTTTTACCATCGGAAGAGAAGCAACTGGTAAATTCTGTTTTTCTTTACTCCCAGACCAGCATGGAAAAACAATGACCAGCAAGGATAAAAGGACGGGATAAAAAATAAACACTTAATTATTTTTAGTAGACATTTTTTAAGGGATTTTTCGAATGTCCCACAGGACTGAAGGACGTAATAGAAAATATGGAGGTTATAATTGAAGACATAAACTAAAACCTAACATTATACAAAGACCTGTTTTGCAACAATGGCTCAAAAGAAAATTACAAACTGAGGACCTTGAAGTACTCAAAACCAAAACAGTTATTCGATTACAAACCTGACTAACTTCTGGAACTCTGTTGTTAATAATGCCAACTTTATTTCTTCTAGTCTATAACCCGAAACCGACCTAAGTCTAGCCAGTTTAAAGATACACTTCGACAAGTGACTTTCAGCTTTTTCCCCTCGGGTTAAGGTGGTTGGCAAGTGTGTGGTTAAGTTTGCGGATTTGTCTATACTAACAGATGTTGCGAACAGACGGTTTATGCGACTAGAAAAGTTTTCGAACTAGATTTGTAGTGATGTTCGGATTTAGGACAAATTTTTGGACCTCGCGAACTGTTGAAGGACAAATCAATTGTAATATCTTCGGAATGTACCAATGTTATGTTATGGTGAAATTTAAGAGGGTAATTTCTAATTTTTCTCGTTATTTCGGGAATGTCGGGAAAAGGATAACTGGAAGAAATTCCTTTTAGGGATCAGTTCGCCTTTATGCATTTGCATACATACACATACACAAATCACGTCTATATCCCTTACGGGGTAGACAGACCCTGAGATAAAAAGACCTAAAGGCCACGTTTGGCATGTTTGGGTTTGGTATAGGTGGAAAGGGGAATCAAAATAGTGACGGGTTGCAAGCCGCATCGTCTATAGCGTGATTCCTAAGGATTTTACCCATTCCCTCGATGGGCTTGTACCATCTGCGCAACCCATCACTATTTTGATTTCCCTTTCCACCTATACACCCTTAATCATGCTAAACGTGGCCTTAAGGTTTTGTTACCTTAGGCTCTGTCTATCCCGTAAGGGATAAAGACGTAATATATGTACGTATGTATGCATGTCTGAATCAGTAACTGTCATAATTATTGGTAGAATTAAACCTTCCCCTATCACAAGTACTGGATGTTATTATATTAACCAAATAACAACAGCAGTTCTATTAATAGTAATAATAAAACTAAACGTTTAAGTCGCAGCCAAAAAATTCTAAGAAACCGACCGCATTTTCAAAGAACTACCTGTTGCCATACAAAGCTTTAACATAAAAACTGAACGCATCCGTAACGAAACCACTGAAACTTCTACCTTACCATTAAGACTGTTGAGTTCAAATTGCATAATCGTTGCATTAGGGTTGCGAGTGTAAAAAAGTTAGACAAAAAATCATTCCATGGGAATGTCGGGGTTAACATAAATCAATATTGAATTATTATTAAGACGTTTTTTGTGAGATGGTCATCTGCTGATTGTAGAAGTTCATTAGTTATTGATTTATCAAAAATGAGATGAGAAATAAGACGTGAGATTTTATATATGTACCTAATTGTTATTTTGTGTGAAAAGGGAGCAAAATGATGATGTAGCGAGAGACTCTACAATAACAATGACATACTTAATGAGGGATTCAAGTTTTAACGCCCACGATGAAAATATTTTTTCTCCGGAAAGGCCCATACAACTTTTCACACCGAGCATTAAGAAACTTGAGAAAAAAACAACTCTATATGTATATAATTAAAGAGCAACCAGCATTGAAATAGACGTGATTTTACAATTATCAACTTTAATAAATTGCTTATTATCGATATCTAACTCGCTCGCAATCGCCATCGTGTTCATTTTGATAGTTCATGTATGGGCAGACATTGGTAGGCCTAAAGCACTCAAAGCGTTACATAGGAAATGTCAACTCAAGCTGGTCCAAAAACTTTGGACACTCAGCAGAAGACAACTCCAATACATAATGGGGGTGTTTACAGGTCACTTCGGAACTAAGTACTTATTAGCAAAGATGGGACTACAGGACAATGACGACAATTATTGTAGAATATGCGGCGAAGTGGTTGAAACAATGGAACACATTATGTGCGAATGTGATGCCCTCGCCAGACTAAGAATGAAACTCATCGGATACCCTGAACCAGGAGATGTCAAGGCACTACCACTACGACCAATCACCCAATTCATGAGTGAGGTGGTAAAAGCGATGGAATAGTGCGAAGAAGGGGTAATTACACAAAAGGACCAAGGGTTGAAGTGTATTCGTAGGGACCCCTAGACTAAGATAAGAATAAAATAAGATGGGCTGACAATTGGCATCGGAATCAGCTAGCTGTCACATTCATACAAGAACTGTCACAATGAACACGATGGCGATTGCGAGCGAGTTAGATAATAAGCTCTTCTCGGTGCTATAAGGCCTGCCCATTGCCGATTCAACGACATAATTCGCTTGGCTACATAATGCTCGCCGTACCCGAAAGCCAAGTTCTATTTCGGACAATAAAGAAACATTCAAACCCCTGGCCCTGAAGTCAAAGTTTCCCATGCGATAACATGACTACTTACGACACGTGCCACGACACGTGAACGACACGTGACCTCTCGAAATTACTTACATAAAGAGCTGCGAACGTGTGTTAAGGTTCCAATAATTTTCACAAAACAACGTTGACAAACAGCACACAAGCAGACCAAATAAAGTCAAATGAGGTTGTTGTAAACTACGCCTTGCCGCGTGTTGGTAAAATTTGGTTGCACTTGTGGGCTTGCAATAAGGAATATTCGTGATGTTTAATGTCTTTCATTAATAGCTCATTTCTGCAGTAAACAATATGAAAAGAAACGATTTATTATAAAAATAACCAAGATGATAAAAATCCATCGAGGGAATGGGCGAAAATCATAGGAATCATGTTATAGGCGATGTGGCTAGCAACCCATCACTATTTTGATTCCACTTTCCACCTCTACGCCTTCATTGTCTTGCTAAACGTGGCCTGTAGGTCTTGTTACCATAGGCTCTGTCCACCCCATAAGGGATAAAGACGTGATTTGTGAATGTGAATAACCAAGATATATGCTATTAAAGATTGTCTCTATCTCTTGCTTGAAAACCGGAATTTTGTCAAAAAAATTTTGAATTTGGAAATATTTGGAATTTTGTGTTTTGTCTCTCTTTCGAATCGCTGAGTAATTAGTACTTTAAAACTTTACTTTTACTACTTACATTTATTACTTACTGGTATTACTTTTACTTAATCAAATGATTTTCGTTAGTGTAACGCGACGAGCCGCCTGGCAACCCCAGCCACAGCCAAGCCAGCCCTACGTCATCACCCCCCACCAGCCAAGCCCCGCCACGCCAACGCGCTACGGCCGCAAGCCAGGGGGGGATGATGGATATAAGCCAGCGCGCCAGCTCATTTTGGAAGCTTTTTGTTGATCGATACGAATTATGTCGTTATGCTGCCCAATTAAATAAATAATTGATTAATTGCAAAATAACTCTAATTAGTGCCACCCCTGCGTATTCTGCCTTAATAAGTCAGAAGTGGTACGATGATGAAGCGAAAGCACAACGAAAATGCAAATTCTCCTAATCGACTGGAAGATTTTGACCCAGCCTCGTCTGATGAAGAACACCAGAGTTCAAGGGAAAATAAAGACGAAGAATCCGGTCCGCCAGCGAAGAAGCTATTGAAGTCCCTCCTCACCCATGAAGTCAACAAAGCCATAAAAGAATTAAATGAAGAACTACCCGCACAATTCCATGCCAAAGGACTTCGTGCGGCATCTTTAATACCCGAATTTGATCCAGATAGCGAGGAATGTACTGTAGCCGCGTGGTTGAAGAAAATTGATCAGTTAGGGGAAATATATGCATGGGACGAGAAAACCAAGTCATTTCACCTGCAAGACAAACTACGAGGTCAAGCTAAAAAGTGGTATAACAGGCTCGAAAACTACGACCATTCATGGCAAGAGTGGAACAACATGCTACTACGAGCCTTCCCGAAGTATCGTGACTACGCCGGCATGTTCGAAGAAATGATAGGCAGGAAGAAACTACCCAGCGAGAAAATGACAAGGTACTATCAAGATAAAATAGCCATGTGCTTCAGATGTAAGTTGTCAGATAGTGCCACCGTTTCGTGCATTATTCGAGGCCTACCACCATGCTTACAGTCCAATGCGAGAGCATATCAGTGTGAACGCCCCGATCAGCTATACGAAGGTTTTTTATCTGCCTTCGATGACTATCAAACTGCGAATGCTGATTCACGTTCCGCGAGCAAAGATAGACTGACTGATCGTGGAAATGAAAAAAAACTAACCGTTAACCCGGTGACAGATCCATGCCCGCGTTGCAAGAAAACTGGGCATCTGCTCCGTTTTTGCCCCCTGCCAGATCAACGCAGTTGCTTTAAATGCGGAAAACCAGGTCACATTGCACCAAGGTGTCCATCTAATATCAAGCCCAGTTCGTCACAGTCGAGTAACGCAGTTAAAGAAATAAAATTGATCCAGAACTACAATGATATATACAAAAAAACTGTTAAAATAAACGGCGTCTACGTCAAAGCTTATATCGACACAGGAAGCCAGGTCAACGTACTATCAGCACAAGTATCAACTCTGTTGCAGCTCAAAACAAAACGCGTCAGCGTCGTATTAAAAGGATTTTCTGGAGGTATTATTACCAGCAGAGGCGAAGTCGAATTTGATTTGCAAATAGATGGAATGGATATTCCCTGTCGTGCCTACCTCAGCGATGTGAATATGGATGGAGTCAACTTGTTGATTGGTCAACCAGTAATTAATGCTGAAGGCATGTCGCTAGTGGTGTGCAATGGCACTGCCGTCTTACACGGAGATCGTAATTTTCTCTCGCAAATCGAGGTAACGGAAGAATGTAACAAGTACAGAGTCGTTACTACAGCCAAGGAGTCATTGCCAGCCGGAACTTCAATCATTAGAGTCCACATCCTGGAAAATAATGAAGAGAACATCGTCGCGACTCCAGCAAGACACCACGAGCTCCACGGTGTCTCCTTCTCTATACCCGCCACGACACTACGAGGAAGTGAAGGCTACATGAAGATTATCAACGCGGGCCAAGCAGACATCGTGTTGGAGGAAGGAGAAACCCTGGTGCGAGCGGAGCCCTGCGAGCCTATGCCATGCCAATCACAGGTCAGTTCCCATTCTAATAACTATTGTGCCATGTTAGCCAAAAGTGTTTTATGTACAAAACTCGCCTCAAACTTGCAAATCGGTGGAGTAAACCTAGATAACATCAAAATGGGACTACTATCTGATCAAGAACGTATCGAGCTTATAAACTTGCTCTCAAACTATAGAAATTGTTTTGCTAGTAACACTAAAGAATTAGGATGTTCGAAGTTGGTTGAAATGAAAATTAAGCTTACCAGTGATCGGCCCATTCATCGTAGACCGTACAGACTAGCACATCACGAGCAATCCATTGTAAACACTAAAGTGAACGAATTATTAGACGCGGGCATTATTAAGGAGTCTGAATCCGACTACGCCTCCCCAGTCATTTTAGTTAAAAAAAAAAATGGAGACAGTAGGCTTTGCGTCGACTTTCGTGCGCTAAATGCGGTTACAGTTCGCGATAGGTATCCATTGCCAAACATTGACGACCAAGTGGCAAAAATAGGCAAGAAGCGTTATTTCACTAGCTTAGACATGGCCCAAGGCTATCACCAGGTTTCACTTAATCCCGAGGACACGCACAAAACTGCTTTTGTTACACCAGAAGGCCACTACGAATATACGCGGGTACCATTTGGGTTAGCAAACGCTCCGTCAGTTTTTATGCGAATGATAAATAAAATAGTAAATTCGGTGGGTAGCTTTGAAATTTTGGCATTTCTCGATGACATACTCTTACCATCGGATGATGTACCCACAGGGTTAGAGGTGTTAAAAACCGTACTTGAAAAGCTTCAATCGGAAAATCTAAAATTAAACATGTCCAAGTGCTCGTTTTTGCAAAACAAAGTCACATATTTGGGCCATGAAATTTCATATGATGGCATGCAACCGGGTGAAATAAAGTTGGCAGCAGTGAAACAGTTTCCTACACCGCGTAACGTCCATGAGATCCGCCAATTTATCGGTTTATGCAGCTACTTTAGAAAATTCATATTTAACTTTGCAGTAATAGCTCGCCCACTCACGGAATTGACAAAAAAAAATGCAAGCTGGGTTTGGAGTGAATTTCAACAAAACAGTTTTGACGAGTTAAAAACCAAATTATGTTCAAAACCGGTATTAGCCTTATACGATCACACGCTGTCAACCGAACTTCACACCGATGCATCGAAATTGGGAATTGCGGGTATTTTACTACAACAACAAACTGACGGTACGTTGCGCCCAGTTATGTATTTTAGCCGGGTAACTAGTCGCGAAGAAAGTGTTTACCACAGTTACGAGTTAGAAACACTCGCTGTTGTTGAGTCCTTGCGTAGATTTCGTATTTATATAGTGGGAATACATGTAAAAATAGTAACTGATTGTTCAGCTGTTCGCGCAACCTTAACGAAACGTGATCTAGTGCCGCGCATTGCCCGGTGGTGGCTATCAATCCAGGAGTTCGATATTAGTATAGAGTACCGGCCGGGCGAGCGCATGAAGCACGTTGATGCGTTAAGTCGCAACCCGGTCGATTCTGTTAATGTGAACCGATTAGAAGTCTCTGATTGGTTTTATACGGTGCAGTGCCAGGATGATAAATTAATGCGAATTATGGAACTTCTAAAAAGTAAGTGTCAGGATAAGGATATTGTGAACAATTATGTATTGATTGATGAACGACTATATCGTAAAACACTTGCGGGGAATCGCTTAGCAGTACCGGGATTAGCCAGGTGGAAAATATTACAAATGCACCACGATGATGTAGGTCACGTAGGCGTAAAGCGGTGTACAGAATTGATCAAAGCTGACTTTTGGTTTCCTAAAATGTCCCGTTTCATTCGTAAATATGTGACGTCATGCCTTCATTGCGCGTATGGGAAGGGGGAGCATGGTAAAAAGGAAGGACAATTGCATCCTATCGAAAAACCATCGGAACCGATGAAAATGGTACACATCGATCACTTGGGACCTTTCAGTAAGACTAAGAAAGGGTACCAATACATGCTCGTGGTTACCGATTCGTTTACAAAATTTATTTTTGCGGAACCTACAAGAACAGTGAACTCTATAGAAACCGTGCGAGCTCTTAAGAGGATATTTAGCTTATTTGGATATCCTGAGCGTGTAGTGTCGGACCACGGCAAGGCTTTTACTAGTAGGAACTTTAAGAAATTCGCGACGGATAAACAGTTTAAGCATACATTGACCACTATAGCCTGTCCACGCGCTAACGGCCAAGTCGAACGAACAAATAGGACTTTGTTAAATGCGCTTCGAGCCGCCGACCCCAATGATACCGTCAATAATTGGGTTAATCATTTACCCGACGTGGTGTGGGGCATAAATAACAGTATAAACGACACCACTAAATATAAACCTTATGACCTAATGTTTTCGCGTGCTGGTAGGTCCGTGTGTGATGTAAATATCCCCGGTAGAGTCGATGAATCGGTAGAGTCAAGACGGGTCAGAGCTAGCGAACGAATCAAGAAGGCTAGCCAGAAAATGAAGCGTAATTTTGATAAGAAACGAAAAAGTAGTCGTAATTATAAGAAAGGTGATTTAGTTTTGTGGAGGCAAGCCCCTACTAGTAGTGCTAGTAAGGTAAATACCAAACTCGATGACCTTTATTCGGGTCCCTATGTGATAACCGATGTGTTAAGCAATGATAGGTATAGGATACGTAGCATTAAAGGCATGCGGGGCTACAAAAGCTTCTCTGGTCTAGTATCGGCTGATGCCATACGACCTTATATTGGGGTGACACCTGACACAGATAGTGGAAGCAGTACTGATGAGCAGTTAGAGACTGAAGATTTAATTGATTTGCTTGAGAGCTAATATTTTATTTTTCTGTGTTCCATTGCGGGAGCAATTGTTACAGGATGGCCGACTGTAACGCGACGAGCCGCCTGGCAACCCCAGCCACAGCCAAGCCAGCCCTACGTCATCACCCCCCACCAGCCAAGCCCCGCCACGCCAACGCGCTACGGCCGCAAGCCAGGGGGGGATGATGGATATAAGCCAGCGCGCCAGCTCATTTTGGAAGCTTTTTGTTGATCGATACGAATTATGTCGTTATGCTGCCCAATTAAATAAATAATTGATTAATTGCAAAATAGCTCTAATTAGTGCCACCCCTGCGTATTCTGCCTTAATATTAGGTAAGGTTACTTGCTGGTGAATCTCAAATTAAACATTATTATACAAAAAGTTTAATAATGTAGCTCGCGTGATCCGTTTCCAATTGGAACCAACTATGAATAATAGTCGTTAATAGATACACTTATTAATGAGCCTGCAGACATGTTTTTAGGGTCCCGTTAGGTACCAAAAAGGTACCAATGTCCATCTATCCCAGGGTACCGTTTCAACCATAAACTTTTCACTTTTTATATTATTTTTATTATCCCTGCGCTTCTCTTGTCTATTTGTTTCGGCCAACTACTTAGACTGTCTCCATCTTATTTCTCTGTCTTACTAGTTGTCTGGTAGAGATCGCTATTAAGCGATACGACCGCCTATTGTCTACTTTGTTCTTTGATTCTGTATTGTTTGTTCAATAAAGACTAATTGTATTGTATTGTACTGTTTTCTATATAATATTGAAAGACAAATGTAAAACATGTTAGCCATTGTACGGTAGTAAATTGTTGTGGCCCAGGGTGCATTAGTCAGGGTTCGTTAGTCTTTATTTGTCGTTTTGACAGTTGCCTCAGCCAGATACAATAAACATACAGATTGCAATAATAAGTTTGCTATTTCTTATGAATTAGGTTTGATGTAACAACTCATCACCATTAACTCCAGTCTATAACCCACTGCTGGGCACAGACCAGATGTGACCACTGTCAAAACAAAAAACACAATACAATAACGCTTTATTGAACACCACATATGACAACCAAAACAGAAAAAAGGTAGGTATACACAATATTACAAGGTAACAATAGGCGGCCTTATCGCTACAGAGCGATCTCTACCAGGCAACCATAATGGACTGGAGAACAGAACAGATCTGAGCAGGTGGTGCAATTTAGAATCTATATTACCTAATATACTAAGTACTGAAATACATAATATATAAATAACATTGAAATAAAGTCTGAAATTAAAGGTTCCCTTAAAAAACGTTTGCGGTGTTTATGTGGTGGTGAGCCGGAACCCTTTGCATGCGACCCCGTCTCGCACTTGACCGATTTTTTCTGACATATCGTGCGTGTGTTAAAAATAATATTAGGGCTGACAAGAGCGAAGTTTCATGTGTTATCATTATCGGGAATATTAGATTAATCCAGCTTTTTGCTGGCATTATCGACGAGGTAAAACCCGTTTCTTATGATCTTGTAACAACTAATACAGGTCCATCAGTAACTATGACCTATAAAAAACCGGTATTACCCAGTACTAAATACCTATATAACTAAAAAAATTAAATCTAAATATATATAACTCAAAGGTGACTAACTGACATAGTGATCTATCAACGCACAGCCCAAACCACTGGACAGATCGGGCTGAAATTTGGCATGCAGGTAGATATTATGACGTAGGCATCCGCTAAGAAAGGATTTGGATCAATTCTACCCCCAAGGGGATAAAATAGGGGATGAAAGTTTGTATGAAACTTTATCAATTTTAAACCGATCGGGCTGAGACTTTGCATGCATAAAGCTACTATGACGTAGGCTCTAAGAACGGCTTGCGTAATTTCTACGGGATAGCGATAAACGAATTCTATGCAGACGAAGTTACGGGCAACAGCTAGTAAAAAATAAAATAAATATTGTATGTGTGTACTCATATTGTATGTAGTGTGTATGTATGCATGTGTGTAATGATATTTAGTAGTTTATTTATTGAGATGTACGCTCTATTGTGGCTTTCACTATGGATATTTTAAACTCGCTCTTTGTCGGTCTCTCGCTAAATGCTCCTCTCATTTACTCAAAGGTTAACTAGTAGAGATCCCTTATAGGGATAAGTTCGCCAACATAGGCCCTATGTGCATGTATTAGAGGTCTTTTTTGCGATTTGTCTCTGTTTCTTTATATTTGTACAATAAAGCATTTACTTACTTACTTACTTATAACTAAAAGAAAACTATGGTTGTAAAAATTTTACAATTGTGCGGAACCTTTTACTCCAAATCCGACTCGCACCTGACCGTTTTAGATCCTTTAAAACCTACCAAATCATTAACATCGATTCTTAACCATCCTAAAACCATAATGTCAGTCAGTCACTGGGTCGGTAATGATACCGACCCAGTGACCCAAAAACAGAATTACACATTTCAAATCTCATTCCTTCGAGATAATTTAGAAACGTTCCTAATTCTGTCTCAGAGGAGACCACATCACACACCACCGCAGAAGTTTCACTCCATACTGAAACGACAGCAAACGCACACTATATTGAGAGACCGGTCTTTCTGTACTTATCTTTTTTGTGCATCCCCTGCCCTTTCCAAAACTCGTTCGTCCTAACAGCTGATGTTTCTTCATAAACAGAACGTGACGAGCAATTTTAGATTAAATCGTTATGAATTTACCGTACAATTTAGTGTAGAGTTTGTTTACAATACGCCGTATTTTTTCTGTATCCCGCGCCATGTGTGAACTCGTTGGATGTTTACCCTTCAAAGGTTTTTTGACTTGCATTCTTGTAGTAGGATCTGCTTACGAGCGAGATTGTAGCGTTAGAGGGAAGCTGTAGAAGTTAGCTTGCAAAGTTAGGCCATAGACTTGCTTATACCCACTACCAAACTGGTCTGGGAGCAGATGGTAAAAGCCCACCGAGGGAATGGGCGAACATTTTAGGAATTGTTTTAGGCGATGCGGCTACCAACCCATCACTATTTTGATTCCCCTTTTCACCTATACGCCCACAATCATGCTAAATGTGGCCTTCAGGTCTTGTTACCTTAGGCTTTGTGTACCCCGTAAGGGATAAAAACGTGATTTATGTATGATTGCAATTTGCTGAACTAGCTACTTCCGCGAATCTTAGAGTAACTAGCAAGCGTAGGTCTTTCTTTAAGCCTTGTATTGAGATCCATCCGTTGTAACAAATTAAGATAATTGACAGTGTCAAAAGGGCCCTTCTGTGCTGGTCTGGGAGCAAAGAAAAAGACAGAATCAACCAGCTGCCCTCTTCCCGCACATGTAAAAATGCCATCAAGAGAATGGGTCAAATACTACGAGAACAATTTGTTGCCGTTTTATTCCGCGAGTGGCGCTGCCAATTTTTCGAGACGATTTTTTGTGTGAAAACTTACACTAGAGGCTGCATGGAATGCAATCAACAAAAAAAAACTTTGATAATGACCCCGTAGAGGGATCGAAACGCGTCTGTGTTGTGAGGTGTAAGGGATAGTTAAGTTTGTGGGATTTATTTTGATGTGAGTAGCGGAGTAGCGAGGTAAATTTTTTTTTTTTGTTTATTGAAATGGACCTCCGCAAAGTAACGCCTGATTCAATAAAATGCGGAATGCAATCTTAAGTGTCACGTAATTCGTTTTCGAAATGTCAACGAAATCGACTAATGAACGTACGTAACGAACGAAATATTAGCCTGCTCCGAACTCAAAACATATTATTGTTACATCGCACATTCAACTTTATCCAAAATAATTTGTCTCGAAATTTCGTGAGTGTCGTAACTCCCAACAAAATGTTTATGCGAATCAAATAATATAATTGTGCTCATCAAATCTTACCCCAAAGTGGAGTTGGGAAATCAAATTAATGTTGAAATACGGATGAAACAAACAGATTTCCATAGAAAGTTTCATGTGTCCCGGCACAAGAGCGGCGAATTACAACAGAAACAGACGTGATTCGTGTTTTATTCGATTAACTTGCTCTTCTGTAAAATGCCTGGAACTGAACTCTACATCAGAAACATACCATACATACATACATACATACATACACATACAAATCACGTCTTCATCCCTTACGGGGTAGACAGAGCCTAAGGTAACAGGTACCTACAGGCCACATTTAGCAAGATTGTGGGCGTATAGGTGGAAAATGGAATCAAAATAGTGATGGGTCATCGCCTATAACATGATTTCTATTATAATCGCCCATCCCCTCGATGGGCTTTTACCATCTGCGCGGGTAGAGAAGCATCTGGTACATTCTATGTTTTTTCTTTGCTCCCAGACCAGCATGGAAAAGAAACATACCAAGCTGCTAGAAAATCAGATGCGGATATTTTGAGGATCGATTATTTGCATCGTTGTTAATTAGTTTAAAGCATACTTAAATACTTAATTAGTTACAGTATCTACGCCATAGTAAACATAAAAAAATCAATATGATTCCAATCATGCAACTCAAAGAAGCTGTAGGCTTATTACCTAACTCGCTCGCAATCGCCATCGTGTTCGTTTTGACACTTCATGTATGGGCTGACAATTGGCATCGGAATCAGCTAGCTGTCACATTCATACAAGAACTGTCAAAATGAACACGATGGCGACGGCGAGCGAGTTAGGTAAAAGCCTACAGATATCTTCAACCGATTGAGGTGAAATTTTGCGTACTTGTGTAAGTCGAATAATACAATATGTTAGTAGAATTCTAGTGGCCCGGTCAGGCAGGAGGGAACTCGTTAACAACTGATTCGATTGACTTGAAATTTGTTACACATATGCAGGACGCATGGCAGTGCAAGTACAGTCAACAAAAAAGCTTGTACAAAAAATTAAATCTTTAGATTAGGTTATTTTGTCTTAGCGTAACCCAGTGACGTCACTGGCCGAAATTCCGCGCATCATGCCGGCTTCTCTGCACGATATCTATTCTACTGCATACCTACCTAACTATATGGTATCTTATAATTATGTCTTTAACCCTTGCGGGATAGACATATCCTAGAGTAACATAACCCAAAAGCCGGTTGCATGATTGTGAGCATATGAATGAGGAATCAAAATATTGATGTGTAGCTAGCCGCGTATTAGCATGATTCCTAAAATTTTCGCCCATTTCGATGGGCTTTTACCATCTGCGTGGGAAGAGCGCAGCTGGTATATTCTATTTTTTCTTTGCTCTCAGACCAACACGGAAGCGTCGTATCTACATTGTACAGGGAATTTTGCGTAAAAATTTGGTATTTCAGATCCAAGCGTTTAGGCTGCGTTTAGATGAACCATTAATTAAGATTTTACCCGACTTCAACGTTTTCCCTTAACTGTATGGGATCTATGCATTGTTATTATTGGATTTAACATGTATAATCTGCTTGCAAAGGCTTCTTAAAAGGTAAACCGACAAAAAATCTATTACAACCAAAACCCTTATCGCTTCGGGCATCATTAATCTTTCTAAGTTATATTTTTATTTGAGACCAATACTGCTTGCCTTTAGGGATAAAAAATACTACCTGTTCGTTTCTGCTTGTAAGGCTGGCAAATACAGGGTGAATCAGAAAGGGGCATTTAAGCAATCAGGGATTTGTTCAGTCTTAGTACTTTATTTTTTACCAATTTATTTATGTTGATATTTAAAACCGTTTGCGAGATACATCTTGTTAAACTATCGTAAAGAAATCTGCATGTTTGAACCTTAGCAAGTAGATCCAATGACTGATCAATGTGACGGTAATGACATGTGTCTCTTTTAAATGAACAAGTATGTTTGTCATTGATATTTAAATGTTTTTCTTAACTCTTAAATGTAGCTATACAAATTATTTTTCACACCTCTCATTCAGAAAAGTAAGCTTTGCTCCCATGTCAAGAGGGATCAAAGTGTCACTTTTCTGTTCAAGGCTTTTTTTTTTAATATCTTGGGACAAATTACACCAATTCACCCAGCCCCAAACTAAGCAAAGCTTGTACTATGGGTATGGGTACCAAGCAACGGATAAATATACTTCTATAATGTACTTAAATACATACAACATCCATGACTCGGGCACAAGCATTCGTATTTATCATACAACTGTCTGCCCCTACCGGGATTCGAACCCAGGCCCTCTAGCTTCATAGTCAGGGTCACTAACCACTAGGCTATCCGGTCGTCAAGTTTTCTAAGTGTTTTCTTGCAAATGCAATTTTTTGAAGTTGATAATTGTAAAACCACGCCACTTTCTATGCTGGTAGCTCTTTAGTTATATTTAGAAATCTGTTATCAAGTTTTTTAATGATCGGTGTGAAAAGTTGTATGAGCCACTCGGGAGCAAAATTATTTTCATCTTGGGCGTTAACACTTGAATCTCTCATTACGCTCTGGATTCTACTTCTAGTAGTACTAATACATCATTTTGCTCTCTAGTGACACAAATAACTATTAACTCGATTGTAGATCACTAAATTAACACTTTACTTTCAGCTCATCGCCACCATCACCGTATCGTTGTCCACAGCTGGACATAAGTCTCGCCATTGAGCCTTGTCTTGAGTTCTCTACCACTGCAAGCCGACCTGGACAGATGTTCACTCTATCTAGCTGAGAACGTCCTGCACTGCGTCCTCCGAGACGTGGTCTCCACTCCAGAACTCGCCTACCCCAACGGTCATCGGTTCTAACGCCACTTCAGCTTCTTACCACGCACGGTTAAATTCTGGAATCAGCTAGCCGCTAGCTTAGCCTAGCTGCTAGCGGCACCAATTTTTCTGGACCACTACTACTAAGGGATTTTCAAAAAGCCTATTCTTAAAGGGCCGGCAACACGCTCTTAACGACCTTTGTTTAGTCTTTCTAACTAAGCTTGCTAACTTTCTATTTTTTTTTAAGTTTCTAGGTTGAAACACCCTGTATGGCTTTGAGAGAGTGTGTGTCTGTAGTATTATAATGTAATGTCGTACACGCTTGACTCTGCCTGGTCTGATTTTGTCGGACTCAGTCTGTGTATACCTGACATTATGTCAGTTATCAAGTGTTAACAAGAACTTACTCGTAATCTTCTTATGGTGCCTCTCCAACTAGTGAAGGTTGACAGTCAGCTCCGCATACTTCACACGGTCCCTGGCCAGGTTGAAAAGCTCCGCTGCACTTGTGATTCCAGTCCATTCTCGGATATTTCGCAGCCAAGATTTCTTCCTGCGCATAGCAGCTCTTTTTGCAACCACTTTGCCCATGATTATAAGCTGTAAAAGCTCGTATCTTGTGTGCCTGAGCACATGTCCTATATAAGCAACCTTTCTTCTTTTGATGGTCTCGTAATACATATAGTAAAATTCGTTTAATATGACCCCGGCTAATATGACGTAATTAGACAGCGAAGTTTGGTTTTCATATAAAATTCTTTATAACAAACTTGGGTACAATGACAGAAACTACTTTGTTCCACTTGCTACGATCCTGACATACTTGTTTCGCTTCATCCTCATTAATCAATCTCTTCATACATGCTCGTCGGTTTCGGGTACACCTGACCTTCTCCAAAATTTCTCCTATTTGGTCTCGGAACGTCCGTCTAGACCTTCCCCTCCCAAAACAACCATTCACACTCCCATATAGATCTGTTTAGTTAGTCTACTTTCATCCATCCGCTCTACGTGACCAAATCAACCTAAGCATACTATTTTCTATCCTAGTCACTATATCCTCTTTCACACCCGCACGTTCCCTTATCACAAAGATACAAGCATATATATCACGTCTTTATCTCTCACGGGCTAGACAGAACCTAAGATAACAAACCTAAAGAGAAAGAGAAAGATAGCTAGAAAGGGAAATCAAAATAGTGATGGGTTGCTAGCCGCATCGCCTATAACATGATTCCTATGATTTTCATCCATTCCCTCGATGGGCTTTTACCATCTACGTGGGAAGAGAAGCAACTGCATGGAAGAAATAGATGTGTGATAACTGATAACTAATATTATGTGTACCAGTAGTATGTATAACCCGATGGCCACAACGGAAGACCAGCGCTGGCTGTAGGGCCAGCAAAATGCTGAGTTGGAACCATTTTGTGACAATTTGCTTATCTGTAGCTTTTATGTTTTTGTTTTTAACTACTTTTGTGATTATTATACATAAACTTTTTTCTTTCTTTTCTTTCTAATTACCCATGTTAAACTCCACTCACACTAAAACTCTAAACTCACCAGAAATAACAAAACTGTCAATTATCCTATTACCGTATACCAAATTTCACCAACAGATTTGGATTTGGCCAAAGCTTTTGTCAAAAAAACCGTCACGTCATGCCATTTTGGTACCTTGATTGTTAAACTAACTTTTCTGATCGATCATTTTGTCCATCTGTCTTTACCCTGGGGTGTGATAAATCCCATATTGTGTTTCAAACAAGATTTGAAATTTAAAAGATTCATATATACACAAGGTCACAAAAGGATAAAAATCACTACGTAGTATAAAATTAAGTCGCTTTCTCTGTCCCCATGTCCCTATGTCCCTATGTCCCTATGTATGCTTATATCTTCAAAACTACACAACGGATTTTGATGCGATTTTTTTTAATAGATAGTGGTTCAAGAGGAAGGTTTTTATGTATAATTCGACGCAGACGAAGTCGCGGGCAGAAGCTAGTATACTATAAAATAAATTATTTCAAAAATGAGTGTCAATTATACAATACTAGCTTCTGCCCGCGACTTCGTCTGCGTAGAATTATACATATAAACCTTCCTCTTGAATCTTTCTATCTATTAAAATAAACCGCATCAAAATTCGTTGCGTAGTTTTAAAGATATAAGCATACATAAGGACGGACAGACAGCGAAAAGCTAATCTTAGCACAATATAATTAAAGAATAGAATTAAAAGCATGAATATATCCGGAGTAGGGTTAGACTGAAGATGATGATAACTAACCCTCACAGCAGATGAACCAAGATTTGTCGATGGATCCCGATAAAACGTTTAGAAAATCAGCTGATGCTGCCTACGCTCCTGATTATTCTCCCAATAATCCTAATACTACCCATGCAATACCGGGAAGTCAGAAAAAAACTAAAAACACAAGTCCCATTGCTTACACACGAACACACAATAGTTGAATAAATCGTCAACGTAAAACGAACTCAACGCAGCACCAATAGAGCTCTTACGTCAACCCGGCGTATAGAACGATAAAATATCGCACACATAAAAACTCCCTATTCCATGAGAACTTGAAAGTTTATACGTGTGCTGCGTTGAACTATACCAGACCTTAGAATTCAATGTGTGCGTGCGTTCGATAGCCGTGTAAGCCAACGTAGGGTTGTATATTGATGTGTGTGTGACTGTAGCATGCAGGGCTTGTGTGCAGTGTCAGGTAACATCAGCTGTTGAGCTGCGCCCGCGCCGCCCATATGATCTCAAGGCCGGCTTGTGGGTTTTTTTTGTCGCTTCGTGATAACGTCTGCGATATGAAGAGTGAAATTGAGGAGAAGTTTGTACTTTTAAATAATTGGTGTAACATAAATAGATATTTTTTTTCTGACTTCATTTGTTTTTGAGTGATGTCCAACATTTGTGATACTTAGAAACAGGTTTAATTTTGAATAGGTGGTAGCCATAATCGGCTTAATAATCTCTAGTTTATAACTACGGCCCTTTTGTTTTGCGGCTCATTTTTCTTGGCAATGATGATGATGGTCTTGGCGGCCATTTTTAAAATAGTACGTAAATATTTTTTTTATAAAAAAGTAAAGACAAAGTATTGAACTTATAGATATCGCTTCCTAAAAATTATTCTCCAAATCGTGTTAATTTGCTTTTGTCAAACACTGACCAAATTAAGCTACAATAAGTTTGTAATTATTTCAGAATAAGAGGGTAGGAGGTCCACTAAAGGATTCCCACTGAATAGGTGACTGCCGGAGTCCTACTTTACTGTTCTCTATGTTAAACTTTTAGACTTACACCATCTTTTGTAATCAACTATTTTTGACCGAGTTCTAAAACGAAGGATGCTCTCAATTGGCCGAAATCCTTTTTTTATCTCCTCAACAGGAAACGATAACGCGTTTTATTCTTTTAGACCTTTTTTCTCGTAATTGTCAGAGTCGTTATACTAATTGGGTCTGCAATATCAATTATCTTAACTTCATTAATAACTGGCTTCCTTTATTTCGAACTACAATGTCACTTACTCCGTTAATTTGAGAACCTTTTTGTACGGTTTGACTTCTAAATACTGACGACGAGTCATTAATTTCTTCCGTTTTTTTTCAAATTAATTTACTATCACAACAGAATCATCAATAACTTCACTTACATTATTTTGAAATCGTGTTTCGCTTTTAACAAACATCTAATAAACGTATCTTACGATTTTTCGATTAGATTTCACTTTTCCTTCAACAAATGTATTTGAATAAAACTTTGTACAGTTTAAAATTTGTTCTGCGATCGCCTCAATAAATATTTCTCATTTAATTGACTTAAATGTGACCGAAATACGCTTTAATTATTATGATTCCGCTCATTTTGAACGTTCTTGCGGAAATTAAGGTAATTATTGAGAAAATGAATCCCTTTGATGTTTAGCTTCCGTAGTTAATTTCAATTGACGTTGTGTTAATTAGGAAAATGTATAACTTAATTTGAAACGATACCTGGTTTTTAGCAACAAATAAATCATAACCTTTAACTAGTCGTTGATTTGACAAGACATACAGGCTCTAATTTACCTTTTTTTTTGCAAAATAATGCGATAGCAACAAATCGTCGATGTAAAGAGAAATTAGCCATTAAATTAAAATTACAAGTCAAATTGACCCCAATACATTTGACCGAGTAATTGTTCTTATGTATCATTCCTATAGGGAATTTATAGTGATATAAGTTATATAACTATAGAGAAAACCTTCTAAAAACTAATGCTATCACTCTCCTCAAACTAAATCAAACTCTCTAGACAAAATAAATTCACTTTTACCTCCCGCAGACCAACGTAATTCGTTAGAAGAAATCACATCAAACTGAGTTAAGTTTTTTTTTTAACATTTGTTCCTCAATACCTAAACAAACCAAGATGCATGTGTGCGTGGGATGTTGAATGCTAACGTAACAGGCTATGGTAAAAAGAAGTCACAGAAAGAGTCCGGTATAGCCGCGTGAGTGTGTTGGAACGGGACGGGTGTGCTTTTATTTTTTCGTCGTCGGGTTCTTTTTTTTAAAGCTCGGCGGGAGGCAAGGTGCACGGTTGAAATTGTGACCTGACTGATGTCTGACGAACTCACCCGTCCTTTTAGCTCTGAGCGTTACTTTTATATTACTGCGTCGTCTGTGTACAATTAATGCGACTTATTTTGTTTTTGAACATAATACATACAATACACATATCACTTCTATATCCCTTACGGGGTAGACAGAGCCTAAGGTAACAAGAGGCCACGTTTAGCAAGACACTGAGGGCGTAGAGTTGGAAAGTGGAATCAAAATAGTGATGGGTTGCTAGCCGCATCGCCTATAACATGATTCCTATGATTTTCGCCCATTCCCTCAATGAGTTTTTACCATTTGCGTGGGAAGAGAAGCAACTGGTACTGAATGTACATTCTATGTTTTTTCTTTGCTCCCAGACCAGCATGGAAGTATTACCAACAAAAATACTGTTGTCTGAGGCTCCGTTCTCTTAAATAAATTCAGGAGATCTTGTATCTTGATCTTGTTAAATATGTATATAATAAATAATGTCTGTTCGCACGTTGATTCCCTCTTGCCGCTCCAACGTCTCCAGTCTTGAAGTCTTGGCATGCTGACAGCGTTGACATTGAAAAAGACAGGTTGTATTGTACTTCCACGCTGGTCTGGGAGCAAAGAAAAAACATAGAATGTACCAGTTGCTTCTCTTCCCGTGCGACAATCATAGGAATCATGTTATAGGCGATACGGCTAGCAACGCATCACTGTTTTGATTCCATTTTCCACCTATACGCCCACAATCTTGTTAAATAAGGTCTTAGTCCTTGGGCTCTGTCTAAAGACGTGTTTTGTGTTTGTGTGTACGTTTGTATTATATTGCTATTTCAGAATTACACCATATTCAACGCACTCAGAAAAAAAGTACCTACATTTGAAAAAGAACAGACAATCCCCTTGAGAAATTAAATTTTGAAAAATTAAGTTGGCTCAGATTTCAGCTTTTTTGCAAGAAACCACACTGAATCGTATAAAATACAGGTTAGAACGTTATGTATTATTGGAAACTGTCTCACGTAAGTTTTCATGGTTGTAAGAACTGTTGAACGTGTTCTTGAGTGGAGACCGCGACTCGGCAAACGTAGTGTAGGACGCCCTCCGGCCAGGTGGGATGACGATCTGCGAAAGACTGCAGGCAGATGCTGGATGCGTCAAGCTGAAGACAGGGCGCTATGGCGCTCATTAGGGGAGGCCTATGTCCAGCAGTGGACTAACATAGGCTGATGATGATGATGATGAAGAACTGTTGCGTTTCGTTGAACTGAATTGAAATAATTGATGCAGAATTCCATGAACTTAAGCTAAAAGAGCTGTAAATTTGTACGGGAAGAGAAAGTAATAACAAAATTAATCTCCCGGATGTTAACATCAGAACCAATAAAGAAATAAAGATAGTGACAATTACTCTGAGTAAAAATATCATTACAAAGTCAATTATATTGATACAAAGACTGCTATATCAATCATTTTGGCTGAATTTACATTAAGGCAAAAACTTTGAGCTTTTTATTTATGTTAGTTGTATTAAAATGTACGCTAAGGCCGTTTTGCAGCAATAAAATAATATATACACACACACACATACAAATCACGTCTTTATCCCTTACGGGGTAGACAGGTAACAGGTACCTACAGGCCACAATTAGCAAGATTGAGGGCGTATAGGTGGAAAATGGAATATAGTTGAACTTTAAGCTCTACGGCTTTATCATGATAATCTTCTTGCGATACTCTTAATGCGATTCAATTCCGATTCAGTTTAGGTTCGGTCGCTACGAAATCCATACTCAAAGTGACAGCTAAAACCTGAACTGAGTCGGAATTGAATCGCATTAAGACGTCATGGTAAGGCCCAGTTCAGTAGTATCAAAATGTAAGAAACTGTTAATTCCACGGCTTTTATGAGGTTTACTAAACTTAAGTAACAATTAGCAGTTATTTAGATCCATCATCATGATCAAATAGGAAATTTCAATTTAAAATTTATTTTTCATAATTTCAAAACTGTGTATGACGGCGAGACTAGCGACATCTCTCGGGTATTTACAGTACTAGGTAATTTTGTAAATAGTATTCAGTTTGTATAAATATCAATATAATAAATTGACAACAGTATGAAGCTTAGTCCTGGAAGTAAGTCAAAATAATCTAACAAGTCTGTATTAAATCTGCAATACCGAGCTTGAAAGATCTTCCTGAAGAAGAAGTTTCACCACTCTCAGTTAAGACACTGATAGTATAAGTGTCAGTCATCTATGATGTCGTCTATGTCTGTTTCGTAGTAATAAATAGAGAGGGAGTCATAGATAACTGACACAAGAGATAAGGAACTTAACAGAGAGTGGTGAAAGAGGTCCTATTATTCCAATCGTCATCATGTTACATCGAGAAAATACTAGAAAATACTCAGATTTTCGTAATACCAGCCTAAAACTTGCGCCGGAGTTACCACATCGCGTTAACCTATTTGACTCAAACACAGCTGTTCGCTCAGCTGATCACGCACACATCTGCGCGCGCACACACACGCCGTGCTGGTGTGCGTGCGTCCCGGATGAAAAAACAGGACCCGTTTGACGAGGCGAGCTTTTGTGCTCCATCCGTTGTCGATGGTTAGCCACAGAATAAAAGGTTGCAGAGGGTAACTTTAAACATTTTACTGAATCAAGCGTTACTTTGCGGAGGTTCATTACCTAAGTAGCCATTGTGATTAGTCATTGGAGGTAAGTTTAGTTTATTTTTGTAGATAAAACCAAAAATTTATGAACTACAAGTCATAACAATAATGAAGTCTCATTACAATGTACTGTATTGCTGTTGATGCCCCAAATAAAATAAAATAGAACTGAGTCTTGCGGAAATGGGCTCAAACTTTGAAGTTGGTATCATCTCTTCTCTCTCATTCTCATACTAATTACGAAGTAGTGGAACAGCACGAAACGAACTTCTAAAATCGTATGTCTGAGTCTTTGGCCAGGTGATAAAATATAATTTTAAAATACTTAATATACTAGCTGCTGCCAGAATAGAATCAATAGAATCAATAGCCTATGTTCATTAGGGATAATTCATCTAATGGTGAAATCATTTTTCAAAACGGTCCCCAAGTTTTGGAGCCTAATCAATGCAAACAAACAAACAAATAATAGGCATTAGAAGACCATTTGATGGTTTAGTAAGATGGAATCCCTCACGTGCCAGTAATTTCATCAGCTGTCTTGCTATCCACGCCGGAACTGCTACTTAACAGTGGTAGCGATCCGAATGGCCCCGCACGTAGTCCTATCACCCGCACTACTTCCATTTCTGCAGCCAATACAACATACACAATCATAAATCACGTCTTTATCCCTTACGGGCTAGACAGGGCAAAAGTTCAAAGAGGAATCAAAATAGGATGGGTTGGTTTGCTAATCACATTGCCTGTAATATGATTCCTAAATAAGATTGGTTGAGTGTCGTGTCTACACTTAATATTTTAGTCTCTGCGTTTTGATGTAACATTATTATTATTACAAAGTTTAGTTGTACGCAAGCGTATGCTTTAGCATTTCACGCGTGTTGTCTGTCGTCGATTGGGTACCAAATATGACACTGCGCACCTTTCCTTTCGGCTTCATACTTAACAATTCTTGAATACGGGTGCTGCAAATTACACTGCGTTAAAAAAAATAATGCTGCTTTACTTTTTTTTGTATTACATTCACGAAAATTCTGGATTGACTATTTTTTTACGATTTGGGGTATCTACTAATCGCACAACGTATCGGAATTGCGAGGAAATTCTTCCAGCATCTTTAGGTCTATGCGGCGCAGGACCTCTTTTTCCAACTGGGACTTGAATGGGCTTGGACTGGCCACGTTTACCGATGGCACGATGAGCGATGGAGCAAGCGCGTTCGGGATCGGAGACCCCGGCTGGGCAAGAGAAGTGTGGGAAGACCACCAGCCCGATGGTCCAATGACATTAAAGAGATAGCAGGACCAATCTGGAGTAAAGAAACAAACAACCTTTCGGGATACCCACATACATACCGTCACGCCTCTTTCCCATATGGGTAGGCAGAGACTACTTTGTTCCACTTGCTACGATCCTGACATACCTCTTTCGTTTCATCATCATTCATTAATCTTCTCATACATGCTCGCCGGTTTCGGGTATACTCATGGCGTGACTTTTTTTCGAAACGTCTCCTATTTGGTCCCGGGACGTCCGTCTAGGCTTTACCTTCGGGATGGAGAAAGTTTGGAGAGGCGTATGCCCAAAGGTTGGCCAATACACGCTGATGATAATGAAGAAGATATGTCTCCATAAATACTCGTATTTTGAGAGAGGCTGCTCCGAAATTCGATTTTCGATGTTCGTATCAGACCGTCCTGCTCCCTCTCATATGAATGACTAGTTGTGTGAGCGGCATGGCATGAAACGACCTTCGAAATTAGAATTTTGGAGTAAAAGGCCTGACAACGCTTTCAGAGCGGCTTTGAGAACTGTTTGGCTGGCACACTTTCAAACCGCTAAAGTTCTACCTTAAGTATAAATGTTGGCTCTTAGATGGTTGCTAAGGACCCGAGCACATTATGTCTATAGGCCCAACTCCAAAAAAAAGTGTCGGTCATAAAGTTTGAAAAGCATAATGTTAAAAAAAATTATAGGTATTATGCAACTTTTGGTGATCTTTTTGACCCAGTAAAGTACAGATTGGCTTAGGTTAGGATAGGTTGTTTTTTTTATAAAAATACATACATACATACATACATACATACATAAATCACGTTTTCATCCCCTACGGGGTAGACAGAACCCAAGGTAACAAGACCTAAAGGCCACGTTTAGCATGATTGTGGGCCTGTAGGTGGAAAGGGGAATCAAAATAGTGATGGGTTGCCAGCCGCATCGCCTATAACATGATTCCTATGATTTTCCCTCGATGGGCTTTTACCATCTGCGCGGGAAGAGAAGCAACTGGTTTGGTTGGTTTTATAAAAATGCCTGCGTTTTATGAGAAAATATCATTATATATTTTCAACCTTTATATACTCTGACCTCGGAGGAATAAGACACTTTGACCCATTACGCATTTCAAACTGTGTGTAAGTATGTTAATACGTACCCCCTAAGACACTGCCCTGGGGAGTTTTAAGTAAGCTTTTAAGTTGCTTTTAAATAATTTATAAAATAATGCGATTTGCAGTCTAGACTAGCCTATTCCCCGAGGGACAATTTTAATGTAATTGAACCTCAATTGCTTGATAAACGCTTATGGACATGGAGCCAAGAAAATCCATGCACACGTCAATTTCTAAACAGCATGCACATTAGATGGCTGGTTCGACATTGCTTTCCTGCCGTCTAGACTGGCAAAGCGTCAGCAACCATCGGCTGTTGCGGGTGTCTATGGGCAGTGGTATTGACTCATAACAACGGAGCCGTGAGGATCGCTACCAACAAACATATTCATTGTTCACATTATATCCAGCCGAAAATCAAAACTCGAAACTTTTTTGCAAATGGACCATGGTAGCTATTTTACAGGTGCATGTTTTTTATTTAAACTGCCAGCGCTTTTTCCTTTTACCTTCAAGTTTTTTGGGCCTAAGTCTTGGAGAATTTGCTTCTCTAATTTATTGAATCAAACGCAAAGCGGAGTGGCAAAGTAAATGTTTCATCGTCATATCAGGCATAGGACGTCACTGTTGGACATAGGCCTCCATAGACCTCCAGTTGCCGAGGTTGGAAGCGGCTTGCATCCACCGTGAACCCGCGACTCTAACCAGGTCATCCTCGTTAGTGGACGTCCTATGCTGCGCATGCCGCGGTCTCCACTCGAAAACCTTTCGGCCTCAACGGCCATTTTGTTCTCGTGCTATTATGGCCTGCCTATTGCCACTTCAACAACAATACATTTTTATTGCTCACAGCTTCTGCCCGCGGCTTCGCACGCGTGAACCATGAGCATCCCCGCTTCCCATTTTTCCCGTTCCCGTAAGAACTGAATATATAAATCCCGTTTTTTTCCTTATCCCGTGGGAATTTCCAAAAATCCTTCCGTAGTGGATGCCTACATTGTATAAGGTATCTATGTGCAAAATTTCAAGTCTCTAAGTTCAGTGGTTTGGGCTGTGCTATCCCGCGGGAACTATGCAATTTTCCGGGATAAAAACTATCCTATGTCCTTTCCCGGGACTCAAACTATCTATATACCAAATTTCAACTAAATCGGCCCAGCGGTTTAAGCGTGAAAAGGTAACAGACAGACAGACAGAGTTACTTTCGCATTTATAATATTAGTAAGGATTAATTTGCTTCTAATATCTGCTTATTAACATAAATCTGGATTGTGTAATAGGTATCTGCAGGGTAATATAGGGGTCTTCCATGCGGGTCTGGAAGTAAAGAAAAAACATAAAATGTACAGTTGCTTCTCTTCCCGCGCGTAAAAGCCCATGAGGGAAAGGGTATAGGAATCATGTCATAGGCGATGCGGCTAGCAACCCATCACTATTTTAGAATAGAATAGAATAGAATAGAAGAAATTTTTATTCACCAACACAAAAAAAAAAAAAAAATCACCCCCCATCATTCCCACCTATACGCCCCCAATCATGCTAAACGTAGCCTTTAGCTATTGTTACCTCAGGCTCTGTCTACCCCGTCAGGGATAAAGCCATGATTTATGTGGGTGTGTATCTGCAGATTGTAGGACCTCGTGCAAGGTCCGTCCGGATCGCTACCACCGTCTTTCTAATCCTGCCGCTAAGCAACAGTGCTTGCACTACTGTGTTTCGACGTATAGAGTAAGACACCCGGTGAAATTACTGGCACAAGAGGTCTATCCTAGCCCTCTAGGCTGGCAACGCTGCATTCCTCTAGTGTTAGGTGTCAATGGGTAGTGGTCTTTACCATCAGGTGACCCACTTGCTCCGTTGCCTTCTTGTACACACACACACACATACATACACATACTCAAATCACGTCTTTATCCCTTACAGGGTAGACAGAGCCTAAGGTAACAAGACCTATAGGCCACGTTTAGCAAAACACTGAGGGCGTAGAGGTGAAAAGTGGAATCAAAATAGTGATGGTTTGCTAGCCGCATCGCCTAATTGATTCCTATGATTTTCGCCCATTCCCTCAATTCCTTCTTGCCTTCTTGTCGTATAAAAAGTTATCCTTTTACGTAATCATTCTACGTCTAATGACTACCCCGTACTACATTGTAGTCAGATCGATCTGATAACGGCTGGCTGACATTTTAATCATGGAACGAGCTAGGCAAGGGATGTAAAGTACATAAAATAAAAGTAAAAAAGTCTTCACTACATAGTATAAAACAAAGTCGCTTTCTCTGTCCCCATGTCCCTATGTCCCTATGTCCCTTTGTATGCTTATATCTTCAAAACTACACAACGCATTTTGATGCGGTTTTTTTTAATAGGTAGAGTGATTCAAGAGGAAGGGTTTATGTATGATTCTACGCAGACGAAGTCGCGGGCAGAAGCTAGTTATTTATAATATGCAAAAGGTTACATGTTTGAACGGCAGCCTCCGCACTAGACTCAGGGCCTGTGTGCAAAGCAATTGATAGGCTTTAGCTAATCCTGGACAGACTTAACTGATTGTGACAACCATCTGGCTCGGCAGTTTAAATCCTTCCATTTTTACTCGTTCCGAACCGGCTTCAAAAGAGTGAATAGATGTCAAAGATTTGCTGATAACATGAGACGTCAATGGGACACACTCCAGCAAAAATTAATGGTCACTTTCCGTATAAAGTTTCATGAAAAGTGACCAGATATTGTTACAAAATTTTATTTAACTTCCACAATAGTATAGGCGAATCATGCTATGCGATGCGGCTAGCATCCCATCACTATGAATATTATAAGCTAACTCTTTGTCGTTCCCTCGCTTAATGCTCCTCTCATTTACTCAAAGGTTAACTGGTAGAGATCCCTTATTATGGGACTTCCTGAAATAAATAATAATAATAATTTATTGCCCATCCCTCGATGAGCTTTTACCATCAGCGCGGGAATAGAAACAACTGGTACATTCTATGTTTTTTCTTTACTCCCAGACCAGCATGGAAGTTCTATCGACTAGTGGCTCCATCTAGGAGCCACACAGAGAACTCTGCCTGCCGCCCGCGCCGCACCGCGCGCCGCCAGAAAGATTTGATTTGTAGAGAAAGAGAGTTGTGAATGGCGGTTTGAGATCATATAAGCTCGTATTTAAAACAGTGGTGTAAAATTATTTCCTCTAATTTATATAGTGATCCTATATTTATTTATTTAGTTTTGACCCCACACAAAGATATACCTATCTACACCATACTATTTATTTCATTTTTAACTCATTCATACATGCACATTACACCCTTTCACACACGCACACGCACGCAAGCGCACACAAAAACACATACACATACACACACACACACAGAGACACAGACACACACACACACTAAGCCACATACACACGTACATATGTGTTAAGGCTTGCACAGTTGTATTTTTTTTTGTATCTTTTTTCATTTTTTTTGTATTAGTTACGGCTGCCCTTGCCAAAGGGACCGGGCTGAAAACCAGCGCTGGAAACTTAAACCAGCATTTGCTGAGAACGGTACCCATTGTCAAAGTGTACTCCTAATTTTGTTATTTTGTAATGTTTTTGATTGTCACACCGATACTACTAGGGCAATAAAGAGTTTTTTTTTTTAAACAGTAGTGATTCTCGGACAATGTGTGTATGATTTTCACCCGAAAGCCACCTCCCCGTGAATACATTACGAGTCACGCGTAATATGAACAACGTGGACGAAATCAGCAATAGCTATAAGTACCTAGTTTATTTAATACAAATAGTCACCGTTGTTGGGGTAAAAATTAATTGTCGCCCATAAAATTAGCATAAGTAATATAAACAGTTGTAGTGATTATTCAGTGCAATCAAGATGCAGAGCTTTGGTACGGTGTGCAGCTCTGACCGCTTTGATTGTTGTAGCGATAGCAAAAATGTTCAAAGGTTCATATAACTTATTTACAATCAAAGATGTTTTCCTGTTTTCTCACAATTTTTACAGGCTATAAAGACCGGGTTTCACTGTTTCTTTTGATACAAAATACATATGTCACGTTTTTATTCCTTACGGGGTAGACAGAGGCTAAGGTAACAAAACGTTAAGGCCACATTTAGCATGATTAAAGGCGTATAGCTCGAAGGTGAAATCATAATAGTGATGGGTTGCTAGCCGCATCGCCTATAACATGATTCCTAAGACTCGCCCATTCTCTCGATGGGCTTTTACCATCTGCGCGGAAAGAGAAGCAACTGGTAAATTCTGTTTTTCCTTTACTCCCAGACCAGCATGGAAGAACAAGCTACAAGCTAATTATTGTAGAGTGGAAGTGAAAACAATTATTAAACTTTATGAAAATTATATTATAGAAAAAATTACAAAATTATCCCGACAAGAGCTTTTCGAGGTGCTTAACCGATGCGAGGTTTAGCGACTCTGCCGGCGCGCGGGCACACACACTTGGGCTTCGCCCACACTCTCCGTATATCTATGTATACGTCAACACACACACATAACACCTCCCTTCTCAGACGAAAGCCTTTCCTTTACGGCTTCGTGAAGAAAGGCTGGCTCGATGACGCCGCTGGGGCTGCTCCTGAGGTGTCCACGGGACCTGCTGCTCCTACTATAGTAATTCGCTGCTCTGTATGACAACTTTTCAATTTTTTGTACAGCATATAGAAACAGGAAACTAGCATAATGCTGTAGACAGGTATCAACCAGTAGTTGAATGCTTTTGAGGCGTCCTCGACAGCTACATCTTCTAATGCCGGAAGTTCTTCCTTCTCTATCAGGGATTCTAGCTCAAAAAGACGATCCAATTGTATCTTGTCCAGCTTCAAGGGTTTTAGACTATTTGCTATGGAGATATTTTCTAAATCGAAGGAAAGGAGTTTTATCGGATATCCTTGCAACTTGTTTTGCAGGTTCCTAATGGTATTTTGCTGTGTTGACACACTGCAACGTTCAGGTACTTCAAACAGGTAAGTGCCCTGTACAGAATCATGACTTTCTTCATCGCAGGTAAGTCGAATTTTTGTAGGTTGTGTACATGAGAGCAAATAGTGTTGGTCGTCCATTTTCTGCCAGATTTCAGGGACTATTTTCAATGCAGTGTAACGGCATTCTTTTATAATATCATGATTCAGTATAAGTTGATGGATGCAATCGTTATAACCATTGGTAGTCAGGAAATTCGACTCTTCGCAGTAGTATAAGTCCTTGAACTTCTTGCATTCTTGCTCAGTGTAGACATAGTGACTCCCGTCCATCGCCAGAAAGGGTTTAGAAGGGATAATAACGGTGCTATTATATGTCGGGGTTGGATATAGGTGATAGTAGGAATATTTATTCTTTTTCATGATTGGAAGTTTCAGTACGAAAACAACTGTATTGTCCACGTAGTAAGAGCCTAATTCAATTAAATCGTAAATGTCTCTTAAGTCGGTGTGTGAGTTGATAAGGAGTTCGTCAGACTCGTACAGTGTAGTTAACGTTTCAGAGATGTACAGGACATTGTCGGCTGAAATAACACTATGATGTGTTATATGCAATCTGGAGAGCGCGATTGCGTTTTCTAACGATGTAAGTAGATCGTAAATATTTAAACAGTTGATTTGGAGTAGATTATAAAGACTGGTCATTTTAATAAAGTCCGAAAGTCTGTAATTAGTCATGTTAATCTCTCTGGCAACTTCATTAATCTGTGTATATATTTTATATTGATTATTTACAATTGTTGACATTGTCGAGTTGTAAGTATGGATTAAATGAGCATTTAATGATATTCCTTGTGTAAATGAACTTCTGAGACGTTCTTGATTTTTTTGTAGAATGGATATTGCCCGTGTGTAAGCAACAGCGTCATCGTGGTCCAAGTTCCCCGTTATACTTTTTATAACGGAGCCCAGACCGTTTATTAGCCCTCTCTTATATCTTAAACTAGATGCACTTAAAGAATTATATTTTTCTACGATTAATGTAAACTTATCCCCAAGTACTTCATTAGATACTAGAAAGTTACGGAAATACTTAGGATCCGTGGTCCTCAGATAGTTACTAAACGCTAACAAGTTACTATTTAACGAATCTATACTATCTCTTATCTTATCTAATTCATAGTAATGCAAGAACGTATGCTCGTTCTTTTGAATCTTAGCAGTGCCTAAATAAAAGGGTGTAATACCAGGATTATTGGACAGCCGGGTCATGGTTACTGCGGACTTGGGACGACCTAGGGCCTGGATGCTCGTCAGATGGTGCAGTTGTAGGAGTAGCATCCTGGAATGTGGGCAAAATTCTCTGTTTACTAAGGGGTCTACGCAAATTTTTCTTATTATATATTTGATCTCTTACATCTAACACCTTTAAGCCGAGGTCTTTACTGACTTTCCTCGTGACGTACCGAGGTGCAGTTTTTTGTCTTGCTGCTAATGGGTTTTTCGAATACATTTGCTCGTTTTTTGAATAGTCTAATGGTGGTTCTTTATTTTTATTATGTTTTTCTAATACTTTCAGATGTTTTTCTTGCAATTTTTCATTTAATTTAGAATATAATGCTTTAGTAACCTGTTTATGAGTCTGGACATAGTTTTGTAGGCACGTGGCTCCCAAATCTATGTCAAACGGGTCCCTGTTATCTAGGTGGCCGTTAACAACCTCACTGGGTTTTTTATTTGTGACGGAATGGATGGAGTTATTATAACCTAGTACTGCATATAACATGAGTTCATTAGTAGATAGATCAGGTTGAGTTTGACTTAGGATGCGTATGTGCTCGAGGATGGTAGAATGGAAACGTTCAATGGCACCATTCGATTCCGGATTACTAACACTTGTAAAGTGGAGGTTTATTTTATGTAATCGAGCAAATTCTTTCAAAGGCAAGTTTTTGAATTCGGTGCCACTATCCGCCGTCAGACACAGCGGTAATTTATGATGTGACATAAATATTGTTAAGGCATTTAGCACACTTATACCCGTTACGCTTTCTAGGGGATACGCTTGCGCATATTTAGAAAAAGTATCAATAATTGTCAAAAAATTTTGAGATTTTACAGTGAATGTATCAATATGTACGACTTCAAAGGGTTTTTGGGGTATCGGAACATTTTGGAATGCTTGTTTGTTAGGGTGGCGTTCGTATTTATTTGTTTGACATATTTCACAGTTGTTTATTAACACGTTCACTGCGGGTTGAGGTAAAACCGCCTCAAGCTCGACATTACGTCGGTGCGGGGCTAAAAGTTGTGATATCTCTCTCGTGCGGGAGCTGTTGCCGCTTACTTACAAGGCGTATGATAAAGACAAATATACATTTCTTTATGTTTCTCAAACGCTGACTCTTTTATACAGAAAAAAGGTTAGAGGTCTAAATAAGCCTCGAACGCACTGGGCATATATTTTTTTCACACAGTGCGGGTTGAGGTTTATTTAGCCTCAAGGAATTTGACCTCAAAGCCGCACACAGCGGGGGGCGGGCGACGCGGGAGTCGACAGCTTGACGTCAGTGCGGTGCTAGTTATCGACGCTGAACCACGCGTATTTTATATAATTATTTCAGTGTATCCTTCTATTATTATTTTTTAACATACATATAAGTATCTGCACTGTATAATGTTATAAATGAATGGGTTTTATTTAACATAAAACAAAATTTATTTTCTTCCTGATAGAGCATTTATACAAACGTACCTCTAAACTAAACAAAGCTTGTACTATTGCTACTAAGCGGCAATTAACAAATGTATGTATAGATAAATAAATACTTATATAGATAAGCAACCATGACCCAGGAACAAATATTTGTTATAACACACAATTAAACGCCTTTAAAGATGTTCGATAAGATGATCATTCTTTTATCGATAATTTACCTATAAGTGCCATTCCCTGCTCTAGTCTCAGATAAAATTTAGTGCGATTTGAGGTCTAAAAGATCTCAAAAATTCTTTAGGTATTTTTTCTTAAGCCAGAGGTCAGAACCAAGGGCGAAGCTAAGTGTATTTAAAATATTTACTAAGCAATGACTACAACACAAAAAAAAAACCCTGGTCCTATTCTTGGCAAAGTTATGAAGGATCTAAGTAACTACTGAAATTTGAGAGCGATTCGGCCTCACCCGCACTGTAAAACAGTTCCAGATTGGGCTGATTCGATCTCAACCGCACCAGCCAAAAGTCTTTCAAGTTGAGCCCCGCAGCGAACGTGTTAACTCCGTGATGAATTTAGTCAAATTCGGCCAGTAATAACTTCTTTTTATACGTTGTTCTACTTCCTGAATACCGCGGTGGTTGGTTTTTCCGTCGTGATAGTTTTTGACTATTATCATTTGTTGATCTTTATCGATGACGTCTTCTAACAGTTGTTTATAAAAAGTTAATTTGTACGTTAGATTTCTGAACGTTCTTTGTAATATTGTGGTTATTTTTGGGATTGCCTGATATTCCGTGACGTAAAGGCCATATTTGATGGTGGGTTGAACGTGATCTTTAAACAATGCTATCACTTCGGTCTCTAGATTGTCTTGACCAATTTGAGCGTACAGACGTTTTTTTCCTGGAAATATTTCTTCTGTTACAGGGCTTCGTGGCGAGTGTAAAACGATATCAATAAATATTTGATTGTTGCAGGTATTTATGGCGTTTTCGGAGATAGGAATTTCGAGAATAGGATGTTCCTCAGCAGTGTGAATTGTTTCATTCTCCGCTGGTATTTCTGTTCGGTTGTTTACAATCATGGACGAATTGTCGACGGGATTATGTTGAACAGTTATAGTATTTGTGTTGTTATTTTGAATTTCTATTCTTGAAAGGGCATCAGCGTTTCCATTAGATATACCTTTTTTGTATACAATGTTATAATCAAACTCATCCAATTTCAGTTTCCAGCGAATTAAACGAGAGTTTGGTTCTTTTAAGTTCATCAAATATTGGAGAGGTTTGTGGTCAGTTACTATATTGAATCGTCTTCCAAATAGGTATGGTCTGAAGTATTTAGTTGCATAGATTATTGATAATAATTCTTTTTCTATAGTACTGTAATTGATCTCGGTATCGTTTAAAGTTCGAGACGCGTAGGCTATCGGTCTATCGGCACCTATAGGGCCCTGCGATAGAACTGCACCGATTGCAAAGTTGCTAGCATCTGTCCGGAGATTAAATTCTTTCGAGAAGTCAGGGTACTGCAGTATGGGGTCATTTGTCAAGATGTTTTGGCATAGTTTAAAACATTTAGTGTATTCATCAGAAAGCTCTATTTTTGCGCCTTTTTTTAGACAAGCAGTGAAGGGTTTGGTCAGTTTTGCAAAATTTGGTATAAATTTGCGATAGTACCCCAGTAAGCCCAAAAAGGATTTGATTTCTTTTGTTGTTTTTGGAATCGGATATTGTCTTATAGCCTTAACTTTACTCGGATCAGGTTTTATGCCATTGCAAGTGATGATGTGGCCTAAAAACGGTGTTTCTTTTTTTAAAAATTCTGACTTCGAGGGTTGGATTTTGAAATTTGCTTCGCGGAGGCGTTTGAACACACTTTCTACGTTAAGTATGTGTTCTTGCAATGACGTGCTGTATATGATAATGTCATCGCAATAAACGATAACATTGGCCAATCCGCGCAGTATGTTATCCATCACACGTTGAAATGTTGACGGTGCATTTTTTAGACCGAATGGCATTCTCAAATAAGAATAGTGCCCGTTATCTACGCTAAAAGCAGTCTTTGGTATATCATCTTTGTGCATTTCGATCTGATGGAAACCGCTATACAGATCAATCGTCGTAAAATATTGGCTGCGACCTAACTTGTCTAAGATATCCGAAATGTTTGGAATGGGATACCTATCGGATATTGTTTTTTCATTGAGTTTCCTATAGTCAACAACTAAGCGCCAATTAGATTTACCGGAACTGTCAGGTTTTTTTGGCACGATCCAAATCGGAGAGGACCATGGACTATCTGAATGCTGTATTATTTTTTGTTTCAGCATTTTTTCGATCTGTGCTTGGACCTCAGCTTTGTGTATGTGGGGGTACCGGTAATTTCGAGTATATACAGGAATTTCATCCGTAGTTTTAATTTGGTGTTTTATTTGGTTGGTGAATGATAAAGGTTCTTTTTCGTTGTAAAATATATCCTTATAATTTTGACACAGGTTTAACAGACGTTGTTTTTCTTCCTCATTGAGGTGGTCAGTTCGAATAACCGATTCAACTTGGTCATGTTCGGTAAAAATCGATTCGAAGTTGTGAACTTCAAAATTTGAGTGCAGTGGGTGTACTGTTAAGGGAGCTACGAGGCTTACAATAATGTCATTATTGGTTGGGTTTGTTATTTCAGCAATAGCGTATCCATTTGTCGAGGAGGACACAGTAGATGGAATGATGCATTTATTCACATTTGTTTCGGGTAAGTAAAATTCCTCATTTTGCACAGAAACTGGAATTTTTGCGACTTTCGTGGATTTTGCTCGAATTAAGGCCTCGAATAGATTTTGTATACCAGAATTCAATATTTGAATCGGTATCTGGGCATTAGGCGTCATCAGGACTTTTTTTCCAATATCAACATTTGCGTTAAGGTTTTCTAACATTTGGTAACCAATTAGACCGTCGAACACGTTATGAAATTTGTACACATAGAATTTCAACTTATTGTTTTGATTGAATTCTTGAAAGGACGGTATCTCTATAGAGTGGTCATTTTGAGTTGTGCAATTTAAATTTGTCACGGCAAATGGTTCAAATTTCAAGGGGACATGGCTATAGAATTTGGCGACTGCTTCTGGTGAAAGAAATGACTGATTTGCCCCAGTATCAATAAGTAGTTTTAGGGGTGGGCTTTGTATTTGTACGTAAGGTAACTGTCGTTTGAGGTGGCTATTAATTTCTGTTAGGAATCTTGTTTCATTTCTGAACTCTGCCGAAAATTTTCATTATAATCGCAATCATTATACTCGTGGGAAGCTTGTGGGGAATTTATCTGCTCTATATAGTTCGAGTTCTCGGTGGACGCGCTTGCACCGTACGTGGGCGACGATAAGGTCTCGACGCCGTAGGTCTGGTGTGCGTAGTCAGCGTCTAGGCTTTCCTGCTCGGTATTATGTATCTCTTCGATAATGAAGTCATTGTTAGCGTTCTGTTCGACCGGTTGAAAATAGTTATTATTTTGGGTTCCGTTCGGGTTTATTGACGGGCGAAGTGGAATTTGGGCAGAACGGTATGAGAGGCCACTCATGGGTTGTGGGTTCTGTCTATATGAGTTAGACCGATTATTCACAAAAGGCCGTTGCATCCTGAATTGGTTGAAATTTGGATGGAAATTTGTTGGTCTCAGTTGGTTAGGTTGATAAGGCCTGTAGGGATATTGATTCGTCAAATTGGGCCTGAAAAAATTATTTGGGATTCTGGCAAATTGGGATGGCTTATTAGCACCAAAATTGAATTTAGGCTGATTTGTTGCGGGTTTTGTCTGTTGAGTAGTCTTCTGCAATAATGTAATATTTTCTTCTTCTTTTATATACATGAGAGCGGTGGGCATATCTGCCGGTCGCATCGCTCGAATAGATGAGCCAAGAGGCTCTTTTAGCCCAGCTAAAAATGTTTTTAACGTTTGCGCTGTAAAAAAGGAGCGCTTGCAATTTCGGACATTTACGTCTTGCTCGTGTAAAGAAATATAATTGATAATTGTATTTAATAATTGCATGCAACGTGTGTAAAACTCCTGAGAATTTTCGTTTTCCTGTCTTAAACTAACTAAATCTCTTGTTAGTACATTTTCGTCCCTTTGATCGGAAAAATGTTGGAGTAGTACTTGCTTTACAGTTGCCCATGTTGTGCAACCATGAATATTTACTACCTCCTCTGCTTTTCCTTTCAGTTTTCCAAGTACACTCTGCAAAACGATTTGGTTTTGGAAGTTGTTGGGATCTGCCTCTTGGTAAAACTGTGTCAATACCGATTCACTAGTCGAAATAAATCGGAACAATCGATTTGGGTTCCCGTCATATTCAGGGATAATATTTACAGCTGTTTTAAATAAATTAACGATATCACCATCCATTTTACAAGTAAAATCAGAACTTTGTGTTCTTCTCAAAAAAAATAACTCAAGGTGTTATACACAGATTAATAGAATGAATACCTGAAGTGTAGGTATAAAATGTCAACGTCGGTCGTTGTCAATAGGTAACAAATAGTCAATTGGATAAAGGAGGGATAAAAGTAAGGATCTGGCTGGACTTACGTCAATCTCAGCATTTTCTTTGTTTCTTCTTCAGGCTCGTAGATTCGGCGAAAGTGACGGCTCTTGATGTTTGAAGAACTTTAACTTTCAGACCGGGAGACTGCGCCAATTATTGTAGAGTGGAAGTGAAAACAATTATTAAACTTTATGAAAATTATATTATAGAAAAAATTACAAAATTATCCCGACAAGAGCTTTTCGAGGTGCTTAACCGATGCGAGGTTTAGCGACTCTGCCGGCGCGCGGGCACACACACTTGGGCTTCGCCCACACTCTCCGTATATCTATGTATACGTCAACACACACACATAACAAGCTTGTTCAAGCAATATTTTGATACAAGCTTTTATTTAAATCCACCCTTTAGTTTGAGTCGATTTTTACTCACTTCCAGTAGTGGTTGAACAGTGGCACAAAACTTTTATGTTAAAAAATCTCATCGTAATCACATTTTTTTATGTCAAAACTGGAAAAACACAAAGAAAAGTGCAAAAATGTAGCTCTAGTGAATATGATGTTCGTTTCGAAAAAATAAGCCAATAAAGATGAGTCACCAACGCTGTCTATAAAGCAAAAGTAGCCACCAATAGATAAATAAATAAATATCTTAGGACAATTTTCACCTATTTGACCTAGTCCCAAACTAAGCAAAGCTTGTAATAGTACTAGACAACGGATAACCATACTTTTATGGACAGATGCATACTTAAATACATTTGAATTTTTCATACAAATATCTGCCTCGACCGGGGATCGAACCCGGGACCTCAAGCTTCATAGTCAGGTGCTCTAACCACTAGGCTATCCGGTCGTCGTAAAACAAGGACAGGCAGCAAAAAACTTTTGCGAAATACAAAAATCAAAGCATCCATTCCAAAGTAAATTAATATATAATCCTGTGGCTTTTTTTGCCGACGCTACCAAAGCATGTTCTTATTATTGAGTTAACAAATGTTTTGTAATTTGTCTCGGTCGCCGTCATCGCGCGCTTATCGCTTCCATCGCTTCGCTTGCGGTGGAGTGCGGCCCTTACTAAAGCGATATCATTTGTTTTGATAACCTACAATTATTGTAGGTACTAGGTATTGTTAACTGCTTCGGTTATGCGCAAAGTAAAAGTCTAGTTTTATGAAGTTTTGCAAGGTCCGTCCGGATCGCTACCACCATTTTACTCGCTAATCCTGCCGCTAAGTAGCAGTGCTTGCACTGCTGTGTTCCGGTGTGGAGAATAAGACAGCCGGGGAAATTACGGGCACAAGAGGCATTGCATCTTAGTCCTCTAGGTTGGCAACGCATCTGCAATCCCTCCGGGGTTGCGGGTGTCTATGGGCCGTGGTGATCACTTACCATCAGGTGACCCACTTGCTCGTTTGCCTTCCTATTCATATTAAAAAAAAAAGTTTAGGGAGTGCCTAGTAGTAAAGAGAATCGACCTTAGTACCTACGTAGATGTATGTAGAGGTACTTACCTCTACAAAGACTCCTGCCTAGGCCCAATAGGCTATAGTTTTACTCACATTCAATCTCATACATCAAAAATAAATATTTCCTTTATTTATTTGGCTTAAGAAAGCGTAATATAGCGATACCTATTATCTAAATAATATATAACTCAAAGGTGACTCACTGACTGACATAGAGATCTATCAACGCACAGCCCAAACCACTGGACGGATCGGGCTGAAATTTGGCATGCAGATAGATGTTATGACGTAGGCATCCGCTAAGAAAGGATTTTGATCAATTCTACCCGCAAGGGGATAAAATAGGGGATGAAAGTTTGTATGAAACTTTGTCAATTTTAAAACGATCGGGCTGAAACAACTGATAGCGATAAACGAATTCTATGCAGACGAAGTTGCGGGCATCAGCTAGTCATAAAATAAAAGTACAAACAGAATGAACCAGTTGCTTCTCTTCCCGCGCAGATGGTAAAAGCGCACAGAGGGAGTGGCGAAAATCTTAGGAATCATGTTATAGACGATGAAGCTGGAAACCCATCACTGTTTTGATTCCCCTTTCCACCTATACGCCCACAATCATGCTCAACGTGGCCTTTAGGTCTGGTTGCCTTAGGATCAGTTACCCCGTAAGGGATAAAGACGTGATTTATGTATGTACCTATGCCTGTAAAATCCTTGATTCACTGATAGTATCTAAATAAAATAAAAAATAATAAATAAATATCTTGGGACAAATTACACCAACTGACCCAGTCCCAAACTAAGCAAAGCTTGTGATATGTGGACCAGGCAACACGGATAAACATACTTATATACACACACACAAATCACGTCTTCATCACTTACAGGGTAGACAGAGCCTAAGGTAACAGGTACCTACAGGCCACATTTAGCAAGATGGTGGGCGTATAGGTGGAAAATGGAATCAAAATAGTGATGGGTTGCTAGCCTCACCGCCTATAACATGATTCCTATTATAATCGCCCATTCCCTCCCCGGTAGAGAAGCAACTAGTACATTCTATGTTTTTTCTTTACTCCCAGACCAGCATGGAAGACATACTTAAGTATATAATGTACGAGAAATACATACTTAAATACATACAACATCCATGACTCGGGCACAAACATTGGTATTCATCATACAACTCGCCCCTACCGGGATTCGAACCTAGGACCTCTAGCTTCATAGTCAGTCACTAACCACTAGGCTATCCGGTCGTCTGTAACTTGTTTTCATATGATTCATGTTCAATAAAGCTTTAATCATTTACTAGCGACCAGCCCCGGCTTCGCACGGTATATTATGCATGTATTATACATATAAACCTTTCTCTTGAATCACTCTATCTATTAAAAAAAACCGCATCAAAATCCGTTGTGTGGTTTTGAAGATATAAGCATACATAGGGACACAGGGACAGAGAAAGCGACTTTATTTTATACTATGTAGTGATGATTATCCCAAAGTTAATACCGACGATAAAACAAAGTTAATCAGCTTAACCGCGGTTTCCTAGCCCTACCCAAAACACGATTACCGGCATCACATTCGATTTTACATTTTCATAAACTCGCGTGACATCCGCACTGGTATATTTAAAAAAACGGACAAGCGTGAAACGAGCCACGCGCCGTTCTGGTTCTGTGAATGTAAATGAAAGTTTATTTGTGCATATTGGCCGCCAAGGGCTCTCTTTCATGTCTTTTAGAAACCAGCGCATTCGGAAAGACCATCATTGCCAAGAATGCGCCGCAAGAAACTTGTGCTTGCAATATAAATTTGTAGCTGTTGCCTGCAACGTAGCCTGCTAAGAATTCGTGTAACGCTATCCACCGATATCTACGCAGTTTTCCGGGGCAAATAAAAGATAAAGATAATTTACTCATAAATGTTTTACAAAAATGTAAATAAGGACAGTTTCCTTATAAACCTAAGTTAACAACCCGTTTGTTTGAACAAGGAAGTCGTGTTTTTCAGGCTATAAAAGGTAAACAAATGGCTTTTAAACAAATAAATAATCATCAGGGAAAAATAAGTATACAGATTTCATTAACAAAGATATAAACAAAAGATTAAATGAAAATGATGACTATTATCTTAAAAATTAAAATTAAAAAATAAAGGTAATAAATTTTCTGTATCTTCGTATGACATAGTTTGAAGTGATTCCAGGAGAATTTTATTGCATTAATTTATTGTAATTGTGGGGATAAATGGGCGAAATTGCATTTATTGTTAAGCTTATGGATTTCCGGTTTAATTTTTTTTTTCTTTTACTGTTTAGTTGCAGGCTAACGACGTCGAAGTTCCTAAAACGTTCCCATAGTGTGCCTGTGGGGACGGAAGCGAGACATGCCCTCGGTACCGCTCTGCTTTCAGAGCAGGACATGAGTGCGTGGAAGCCAACATTGGGGGCGGCAGACGCAAGCTTGCCTTCGGAATCCAAAAGCTTATTGGTTACTTACTTGTCATGAAATGTATATTTCATAATTTTGTTTTATATATATTTTTTTCCTGCGACATTGGAGACATCTCCAATTAATTTATTTGACGGTAGATGCGTTTTACACCTCCACTGAACTTATTGTTATTATTTTCTTTTCTTTGTTTTTTATTTTTGACTAGTAGAGACTTTATACATCTCTACTATTTATAGATTAATATAATTTAAGGCTCGGGGACCTTATACATCCCTTTTATAAATGTATTTAATTTAAGTAGAACTTAAGTATTTTTACTGTATTTTATTTTTAAAAAATGTCTTTCTGCCAAGTTTCTTGCGGCGCATTCTTCTTGGCAATGATGGTCTTTATGAATGTGCTGGTAGTTTCAAAAAGACATGTAAAAGAGCCCCTGGCGGCCAATTTGCAAAAATAAGTTTTCATTTCATTTTCATTTTCATAACCTATTATAAAGGAATGGTCCTAAGAAAACAAAGGATTTGTGTGTAAAAGCAAATTTGTGCCTTACTTTCTGATAACAAAATTTCAAAAATAAGTACCGTACGCTCTTACACCAGCGTAATAATAAGGTCGTGGGACACATTTTTGATAAGTTTCTATAAATACATATTTTTGCACTTGACCGTACAAAGAGTGCCCAATGTAAAGTAAAGTAAAATAAAGTAAAATTTATTTTCCAAAATATTCCAGTATTATTGTGTTATTCCAGACTATATCTTTGTGCCAAATATGACCCAGATCTGTCCAGCCGTTCTCACAAACTTTCATCCACACTCAGAAACTTTCGCCTTTATAATATTAGTAGGATTTACTAGCTGTTTGTTTAACTACCGTCATCCCGTGGGAAATGCGTAATTTTTCGGAGTATAATCAAATCACTCTGCGAAAATTCATCCAGATCCGTTAAGCCGTTCTGGCGTGATTGGGTGATAAATATTATGTACTTTCTAATTAATGCATTTATAGGAAGTTTTAAGATAAGATTTATAATTTGATGGTGCTTGTGGTATTCAATAAAGAGTTATGTATTGTATTGTATTGTGCTTGGATTGTGATTCTTACACGGCCTAAACTTCACACGCACCATCAAACTGCTTCGTATGTTTTTTATTTTGTTTTCTGGTATTGAAAAGCCTTATACAGTCAAATTCGAAGTAAATTCCTAAAAATTCAGATATGAGTTCCTATTTTTGGCATGAAATTTATTTTTGAAACTTAAAACCTTTTATGTAACACGTAAAAGCTAAATAAAAATCAGCTTGTTCTTCGTACATAACCAAGTTACATTACCAGCAATGATAAACCCATCGTTGGATGATCTTACGAGGTAGACAGAGCCTAAGGTCCTAAAGACCTGCAGGCCACGTTTAGTAAGGTTGTGGGGCTGTATAAATGGAAAATAGAATCAAAATAGTAATGGGTTGCTAGCCGCATCGCCTATAACTGATTCCTTTGATTTTCGCTCATTTTCAATTTGGATTTATTTAGGTTTAACATGGATTAATGCCGCGAACATGTTTGTTTTAATTTAGAAATAATATTTATTTTACTTTAGAATGTGCTGGTAATGTAACTTGGTTACGTTCGACGAACAAGGGTAAGAATCTTGTTATTTGTACATAAAAGTAGTTGCTGTTTGAACATGGTACCCTAATATGTACAACCGTTCATATTTCATACGTATCTCCGGAATCTAGTACTCGAACAAGGTGGGATCGTAAATGTCATAGTCTGTGTTTAGAAAACTAATTGCACGTGCTTTAGTATATATTTTTATCACGCGAAAGTTTAGAGAGCTGGTTGCACTGTTCCATATATTTATCAAGTTAATAAATAACTTGTCAGTTAAAAATAACTAACTAGATACCTATTTCAAAGTGAGATCAAAATATAATTACTGAATCAATCCCTACTAATATAATAAATGCGTCTGTCTGTCTTGCATTTTCACGCTTAAACCGCTAGACCGATTTGGTTGAAATTTGGTATAGGTACCGATAGTTTGTATGTATGTATGTAAACTCTTTATTGTGCAAAATAAATATAGAACAAATACAATTGACAAACACGGAGACATGCACAAGAGAGAGAGAGAGAGAGAGAGAGAGAGAGAGAGAGAGAGAGAGAGAGAGAGAGAGAGAGAGAGAGAAGAGAGAGAGAGGAAAAGAGTTTGAGTCCTGGGGAGGGGCATTATGATAGTTTTTATCCCGGAAAATTGCATAGTTCCCGTGTCGGCAACGTTGTACGGTAATGGTCAATGACCCTCTCCCCCCTCCTGTCGGGCTCTTAGCCAACGGTCAATGATATCCCTCAGAAACTGCCAGGAAATCATTAGCCGATGCCCAGGGTGCATCAGATCAAGCACAGCTGTTCCCCCGGACGGATCTAAAAACGAACCGCAGCTCTTGACCACTCGTGGAGGTTACCCGACTCGCACCCCTAATTTTATATAACAGGTAAATAACTTTTTATGAACAACGGGTAAATGTAGGTGAAATGTAAACGCAAACGAAGTAAAAGATAATTGTACGGAATACATCGTGACACCTTAGAGATCCATTTCGCCGTTAACTAGCAGTTAACTTAAACTGAACGTTGTGCTACCGGGCCCCAAACATTAGCATAGTTAATGAGTTATTAAAAAAACTGAAATTGGGGCAACCGGGCACGGACGATGGGACGTGTTAAATATTATTTACAAACGATACTAATAAGATACTGTGTTTTTATTGGGCTGGTTTTTAACCACCGACGCAAAAGGAAAGGTGTTATAAGTTTGACATCTCTCTCTCTCTCTCTCTCTCTCTCTCCAGTTTCTTTGCTGCTTCCATGCTGGTCTGTGAGTAAAAAAAACACAGAATGTACCAGGCTTCTCTTCCCGCGCAGATGGTAAAAGCCCATCGAGGCAATGGGCATAGGAATCACGACTTTTATAGGCGATGCGGATAGCAACCCATCACTATTTTGATTCCCCTTTGCATCTATACGCTCACAATCATGCTAAATGTGGCCTTTAGGTCTTGCTACCTTCTTCCTTGCTAGGCAATCTCAAACTTTGCGGCCGGTACAGTAATGTACTATTTTATCTCAGTTTTATCGTATACTAGCTTCTGCCCGCGACTTCGTCTGCGTAGAATTATACATAAAAACCTTCCTCTTGAATCACTCTGTCTATTAAAAAAAACGCATCAAAATCCGTTGTGTAGTTTTGAAGATACAAGCATACATAGACATAGGAATATAGGGACATAGGGACAGAGAAAGCGATTTTGTTTTACACTATGTGTTGATGATAATGATTTATCGTATACTAGCTTCTGCCTGCGACTTCGTCTGCGTAGAATTATACTTAAAAACCTTCCTCTTGAATCACTCTATCTATTAAAAAAACCGCATCAAAATCCGTTGTGTAGTTTTGAAGATATAAGCATACATAGGAACATAGGGACAGAGAAAGCGACTTTTTGTTTTATACTATGTAGTGATATTAAAGACGAGTAGGTAATACAGACTGTCTTAGCGGCAGGTGGCACTTATTAGAGAAGGCTAGCTCTATTAAACGCCATATATGGACAGACCGACCTCTCTAATACATTCTATGATGTCAATTATATTAAGTGTCAATCCATTGATATCTTATGTGAAGCTATAACACCTGCTAGAGAGCACTAAGGGAGGTGCATTGAGAAATTAACCAATAGTGGTAGCAGAGGCTGTCAAATTCTTTAGCATAATTATTAGTCACTCAAGTTTTAGTGAGAGAAACGAACAACAATACATACATACCGTCACACCTCTTTCCCACAGAGGTAGGCAGAGACTGCATTGTTCCACTTGCTACGATCCTGACACTTTCGCTTCATCCACATTCACCAATCTCTTCATACATGCTCGCCGGTTTCGGGTACTCCTGACCTGACCTTTTTCCAAAACGTCTCCTATTTTGTCTCGGAACGTCCGGCTAGGCCATCCCCTCTCAACGCCATTTACACTCCCCATATAGATCTGTTTAGTTAGTCTACTTTCATCCATCCTCTCTACGTAACCAAAACAACCAAGCATACTTTTTTCTATCCTAGTCACTATCCTATTTCGCACCCGCACGTTCCCTTATCAAAAACTTATATATACCTAATATACATAGATAGATGTAGGTAAATTCTTACATTGTGCTTGGTTGTGAAGAAATTACATAAAAATTTTATTATTTTCAGTAAGTGGAAATTGAGTACTATGAACGCGTTATCTATAGACTGAAGTAAAGGAACCGACTTAGTTTGAAATTACATTTTAAAACCATTTTGCAATAATCATTAGAACTGCGTTGCGTGACTTGCATCTTATAATAGGTAATGTTTTTGATGAAATATTTATAAACTCGCAAAAAATCGCAAAAAGTTGTAACTTTCTTATAAGACCTTTTCAAAACGAGCATAAAATCGTAACTTTAGGTTTTTCGCCACAATTTTGAAATTATGATATTTATTTAAATAAAAATATTTCTTTCATGTAAATTAATCCGCTGCGGACATATATATTAGAGCTTGAAAAAATACTCAAAAAATTCTTATCATCTCTCTCCTAAAAAATCGTCGATATAGTGATACGACCTTATGCGGTGTCAATTTCAGTTCCGCAGTCTTTAACATTAATTAAACTAAAAAAACCGGTCTTCCCAATGACCCTTTCAGAACAACGGGTACGCACAACTAAAACTATTAGTTATCGTCGAACCGGCGGTTAAACTAGAACTAACTTTGCTGTGTACTAACTTCGTGATAGTCTGCCGGCGACACTCTTTCTGTAACAAGGTTTAGTTAGTTTTGAAAAGTTTGCTAAGACTGAATTGTTAACGGGTAATATACATCTTCTGTACAAATTTCAACTGTGACTGACTGATCGGTCAACGTACCCGTTAGTCACGCAGTTTTTTTATTTATTTATAGAAAACAAATTAATAATATTGTACGGGACAGTGTGGTCTCGTACACTCCTTAGATGATAATTGATACTGATAGAAGTGATACACTGCAGATTTTACTGTACTGATGATTTATTTGATAACTGAGTAAATGATACGCCGATGCACTCTGCGGGAGTTGAGCGTGCACTGCTTAATACTAATAAAATCGTGAAATAATACAACTTAACGTAAAATGCTGACATGTGGAATGTGCGGTTTGCATAGACCGTACAAATATACAATTTAAAAGCTTTATAAAAGCGAGCGAAAACTCGGCAGAGTTCTGCCGCTGCTGGCTACTCTTATTAATTCCTTAAACTGAACAGATGAGTTTATTGTTGTGCTGCGTTACAGTTTAGGTAAAATTTGACAATTCTCTTGCATCTATTGGGGTTGGCACACATTTCGTTATGAGTTTCCGATGGTAACTCATTGAGAATACTTGGTAACATAAACTGTCGTGCGTTTGCCGTATACATTGGAACATTTTGGTAGAATATATTTCGGCAAGTAATCTAATTGACGAAGATTTTTGGATCTAACAAATTTATTCATATGATGACTATGATAATTATGATGAAGGCATTTTTTAAGGAAGCTCGCTACAAATTTTTAAATCTGCGTGGACGAAGTCGCAGGCAACAGCAATTGTTATCACTACATAGTATAAAACAAAGTCGCTTTCTCTGTCCTTATGTCCCTATGTCCCTTTGTATGCTTATATCTTCAAAACTACACAACGGATTTTGATGCGGTTTTTTTTAGTAGATAGAGTGATTCAAGAGGAAGGTTTTATGTATAATTCTACGCAGACGAAGTCGCGGGCAGAAGCTAGTTATTAATAATTCCCATCGAGGGAATAGGCATAGGAATCATGTTATAGGCGATGTGGCTAGCAACCCATCACTGTCTTGATTCCCCTTTCCATCCATACGCCCACAATCATGCTAAACGTGGTCTTTAGGTATTGTTACCTTAGGCTCTGTCTACCCGTGATTTATGTATGTATGTATGCCTGCGTCTGTCTTCAGACTTCCAAAATTGAGGCAACCTTCGACTGGACAAACCTCAATTCAGTTTATTACACTACTAAGCTAACAGATCAAAAGCAAACATAGTACGCAGGAATTATTGGCAGCAGATAACCGGAAATCAGTGATTGCCGAGCGGAGCAATATCCGGTTAATACTGGCTTCATCCGGCTCGGGAGGCCCACTGCTGGGCTCCCCACCGTGGGGATTACAGCGAAATAATTAGTAGACATGGCGGTATTTCGTTTCAAAGGCGAATTGCAATATTTATGTAAGTGCCGCGCTCGGCGGTTGCTTTCCGTATTTGTTTTGTATGGGTGAGGCAATTTAATATTAAGCTTCCATAATAATTGTCTAGCTAAATAATTTTCCTGTTTAGGATTCTCTTACCCGCGGTGGTGTAGCGGTATAGCCCGCGTCACGAAATGATGAGGATCCGGGTTCGATAGCTTGCCATAGCTTTACTTTTCGGATTTTTCTATGTGTTCTAATTTTCTTCCATGCTGGTCTGGGAGTAAAAAAAAACATAGAACTGACCAGTTGCTTTTCTTCCGGCGCAGATGGTTCATTGAGGGAATTGGCGAAAGTCTTAGGAATCATGTTATAGGCGATGCGGCAAGCAACCCATCACTATTATGATTTTCCTTTCCAGCTATGAGCCCTTAATCTTGCTATAAGTGGCCTTATGGTTCTGTTACCTTAGGCTCTGTCTACCCCGTAAGGGATAAAGACGTGATATATGTATGTTTGTATGTTCTAATTTTCAGTGTCGTGTAGAAATTTAGGATTCTCTAGGTTACACAATTGTCACTACATAGTATAAAACAAAGTCGCTTTCCTGTCTGTCCCTATTTATGCCTCGATCTTTAGAATTACGCAACGGATTTTGATGCGGTTTTTTTAATAGATAGAGTGATTCAAGAGGAAAGTTTGTAGCAGAAGCTAGTTTAAATTATAAAGAGAAAAGATTTGTGTATTGTATGTTTGTATTGAATGAATTCAACGGATCCCTTTGACATGTATGGAATCATAATTTGGATAAAAAAACCACACCACACATATATACATAAATCACATTTTTATCGCTTACGGGGTAGACAGAGCCTAAGGTAACAAAACCTTAAGGCCACGTATAGTATGATTGTGGACGTATAGCTGGAAAGAGAAATAATAGTGACGGGTTGCTAGCCGCATCGCCTATAACATGATTCCTAAGACTTTCGCCAATTCCCTCGATGGGCTTACCGAAGAGAAGCAACTGGTAAATTCTATGATTTTTTTTTATTCCCAGACCAGCATGGAAGGAATTTAATTCGACTTAACTTATAATACGTTTATAAAAGGCATGTATAAGCTCCCCAAGTTAAGTTGACTCGTACCTTCTCCGCACTTAATCCAAAATCTAATATGGAAGCAAACGCCACGCTGTTTATTTCCACGCTAAACATTTTTGGTCCCTGATTCCATAACTCAGCTATAATTGAACCATATTTCAAGGCTCACAATACGGAGCGCCGGGGTATGACTGTAGGCCTCCGAACGGCACTATAGGCCTGCGAAGGCCTCAGACAATAGTCTCAGAAACAATTAGAAGATTTAGCTCGAATATTGGATAATTTATGACTATTTACGTTATGTTTAGTTGGGGTTGTATGATAAATTAGTATAGGTGAATTCGCGGACTTAAATGGAAATTTAAAGGGGATTTTGTGTCGGGAAAGGATGGTTTTCTAAGGTTGTCTTATGATTTACGAGACGTAGTTACCTAGTTTATGGAGGTTGACAACTGCGATTGGTTTTGAAGTCAAATTAAACTTGAATTTGAACCGTTTTTTCATGAAAATGTCCATAAAAATGATCTAAATGATCTCTTTTGTCATCGCTACATAGTATAAAACAAAATCGCTTTCCGCTGTCTCTGTCCCGCTATATGCTTAGATCTTTAAAACTGCGCAACGAATTGTGATGCGGTTTTTTTAATAGGTACAGTGATTCAAGAAGAAGGTTTAATGTATAATTCTGCACAGACGAAGTCACGGATCAAGCAAATAAAAATATTAAGATGACATTTAAAAAACTATTGAAAAATTTAAATGTACAAGATAAAATTATTAATGATCTTAATATTATCTAACCAGCATCTGCATCGAACTAAATAGGCTATTTTGTATTATATAAATACCAGCTGTTGTCCGTGACTTTGTCTGCACAGAACTTAAATTTGTATCCCAGCTTTACTTTTCCAGACGCCTCCAACAATTATAGGTTTTGTGTTTATTTAAACCAATTACCTACCACAAAACCTCCGATTAGTAATGATGGGCAAGATCGCAGGCAAGAGACGAATGGGACGCAGACAGAAATCGTGGCTCCGTAACGTAAGGGAGTGGACAGGCATCTCTTCAACAATAGAACTTCTTAGGCTCGCAGGCAATAGAAGCATTCCAAATACTAATTGCTAACCTTGAAATGAAATTAAATTAAATTAAATGTTGAAATGAAACAAAATGTTTATTCACAAGAGCATAAGGTCTTATAAGTATTATTGCTGCCCACAACATGTTCAGCCAAGTTAGGCATGTGGAAATCTGAGGTCAGCGATTTAGTCGCTCGGTTGATAATAGTAACATTATTCTTGATAGACATAACATCCCCGCTGGCAACGCACCTGTGATTCCCCAAGTCTTGCAGGTGTCCCTGGGCGATGATTACTTTCCATCAGGTGACCCGTCTGCTCGTTTTCCCCCTCTTATATAAAAAAAAAACTTTTATATAAGGATGAATGTCAGAATGAATTCAGATGAAGACCTTAACTAGTTGAAGAGTCACTTGAAGAAGAAGACACAAAACCCTGTCGAACAAACCTTCCTCGTGAATCACTCCATTGATGAAAACAACATGAAAATCCGTTAAATAGCTTTTCAGTTTATTGTGAACAGACAGACACGACGAAGAACTATGTTTTTAAACACGTAGTTGAAGTGTTGAGAGCAACTTGTTTTGTTAATTACTCAAGCTGGTGTTGTTAAAGTTAAACCAAATCTTTTCCTTGTGGTCGCGATCGATGCGGTACTTGTTAGTAAACTAATACCCATGTTAACCGCATTATGAACAGTAAAAAATAACCTAATCCATTTAACTCTGACAAAACGCAGGGCTTTGACCTTTTACACAATGTGAAGACGGTGTCGGGTAAACGCACCTATGCTTGATACTTTTCCTTTTAATATACATACATACATACATAAATCACGTCTTTATCCCTTCCATGCTCCATGCTTCCTTCTTCCATGCTGGTCTGGGAGCAAAGAAAAAACTTAGAATGTACCAGTGGCTTCTTTTCCCGCGCAGATGGTAAAAGCCCATCGAGGGATTGGGCGAAAATCTTAGGGATCATGTTATATAGGCGATGTGGCTAGCCCATCACTGTTTTGATTCCCCTTTCCATCAATACGCCCACAATCATGCTAAACGTGGTCTTTAGGTCTTGTCACCTTAGGCTCTGTCCTTTTAATATGTTTTTTGAATTTTTTGAAAAAGAAGCTTATGGACATGTGCGTTCCAATTCTCCCTTACGGTGCTCAAACTTGGTCTTTGACAGAGGCTCTCAAGTCCAAGATCGGGGTTTGCCAGCGAGCCATGGAGCGCAGCATGCTAGGTGTAAAACTAGTGGATTGAATCCGATACACTGACCTGCGCTCCATGACTCAAGTCACAGATGTAGGTAAAAAGGCGGCAAAGCTGAAATGGGACTGGGCTGGTCATGTTTGCAGTGTGCCGGATGAGTTATGGGCCAAGACAACCACTAATTGGAGTCTCACTAACTCAAAGCGGCGGCAGACCTAGACGGCGATGGCGCGACGAGTCACCTTCTTAAGGGACTGGACACGTACCGCAGTAGACCGAGAGCAGTGGAAGCGTTGGGGAGGCCTTTGCTCAGCAGTGGGATACGATAGGCTCATAATAATAATATTTTTATTGTATTTTGTACCTACAGTTTCCATCGCCATCAAAGCTTCTTTTTAATACAAGGTTATTCCAAGGTAATTATCTTTATGATATTTTCATTAAAAAGTAAGCTGCTTATCAAAGGTATTAGTTTTTTGTTACGAAAAAAATGAGATCGTTAGTAAATAAAATGGGAGCGTAAACAACTTCTACGCATTTTTGCTTTACATTTGAGATGGATTATTTGGATTTTGTAGTTAATTTATTGTTGCTAACTGGACAATTTAAGAAGAAAAAGTACCTCCAGGGCCTATTTTATTCAACTGTCTGACCTATCATGCAGAAACAAACAGCCTAAGCCTAAGCACTGCAGCTCAATGCTTAAGGCAGTTTAAGATTGTGGAAGCAATTAAGGTTTTATCGCCCGCAAAAATAAAGAAAGATGAATCCAGTAGTTACGTCCAGCCCATCGTATACATTCTACTGCTAAGCACAGCCCTCCTGATAGAAAAAAATATTAAATATAATATGTTATTCTAAACGGTCCGGTAACGCGTCGTTTTACCCTACAACCATATTCGACCTATTTTCGTGTCGGTAAGCCACATGTGTCAGATTACTGTGTATGTGAATATAAAAGAAAAAAAGATAATAATGGCGCGTCGTAGTAACATATTGTTGTTAGTTAATTTGTTTGTCCGTATCTCGTAAACACCGCGCTCCGGTTACTTGGCTCGGATGGGAGAGTAATGTAAGTTATGAATACCTAAGTTCTATAGCGAGTTAGGATGTGTTCTATATCATAAACTAACTTGGGTATTTTATGCACTGTTAAGTGCAAGTATTGTAATATATGCGGCTAGCAACCCATCACTATTTTGATTCCCCTTTTCACCTATACGCCCACAATCATGCTAAACGTGGCCTTTAGGTCTTGTAATAATGCGCTTAAGCTCTGTCTACCCGTTAGGGATGGGGACGTGATTTATGTATGTATGTATGTATACAATTATATTATTTTTCCCTGAGCGGTACAATTTAGGGATCTTTAAAAAGCGAGCCTTCCTGTTCCTCAAAGGGCCGGCAACGCACTTGTGATTCCCCAGGTCTTACAGGTGTCCCTGGGCGACGGTGATTGCTTTCCATCAGGTGACCCGTCTGCTCGTTTGCCTCCTCTTATCTATATAAAAAAAACATCTATATATCCATTTGTCCCGTAGGAAATTCGAAAATCCCATGAAAAGTTTCAAAAGTCCCTTCGTAGTACACTTCCAATTTGAAGGCCATAGTTTTAGCCCCCTTTGGAGGAAATATATAAATCCCATTCATTCTCTATCCCGTGGGAATTTCAAGCAATCCCTTCTTAGTGCACCTCTACGACATTCAAGAAATGTCTGCCAAATTTCAAGTAGATTTGGTGATTCAACATTTCGGGATTTTCCTATCCCGCGGGAGAATAGGGATAAAAAGTACACTATGTGCCACTCCAAATAAACTACATACCAAGTTTCAACTAAATTCTTCCATCCAGCCACTTTGGCGTGAAGGAGTAAATTATGTACACACAACTTTTTACATTTATAATATCGGTAGGAAGTAGGATAGGAGTCGTTAGGAGAATTAGTAAACTGAATTGCGTGGCACAGAACACCCAGGGGGCGATTTTTGAGAGCGATCGCCTGAAAATTGAACTCGAAAATGGATTAACCTTTTAATAAATTTCAAACTGGTCTAGAAAATGAATTCGAGTAGTAATTTTCTACTGCTTTGCTGCTACTTAAAACGTTTTACGGATTATTACTAAACTAGCTCCTGCCCGCGACTTCGTCTGCGTAGAATCTAAATCTAAATCTAAATATATTATATAACTCAAAGGTGACTGACTGACTGACTGACTGACATAGTGATCTATCAACGCACAGCCCAAACCACTGGACGGATCGGGCTGAAATTTGGCATGCAGGTAGATGTTATGACGTAGGCATCCGCTAAGAAAGGATTTTGATCAATTATACCCCCAAGGGGATAAAATAGGGGATTAAAGTTTGTATGAAACTTTGTCAATTTTAAACCGATCGGGCTGAGACAGCTGATAGCGATAAACGAATTCTATGCAGATGAAGTTGCGGGCAACAGCTAGTTATACATAAAAACCGTTGTGTAGTTTTGAAGATATAAGCATACATAGGTCCCTAATAGGGACATAGGGACAGAGAAAGCGACTTTGTTTTATACTACGTATGTAGTGATGTTCTTTGTAATAATAGGTTGGATGGTACATTATGTTCCTTTTTTAGGGTTACCTTAAGGAAAAACGGAAACTTCATAGGATTACTTTGTTGTCCATCCGTCTGTCTGACTGTCAAGACCCTTTTTCTCAGGAGCGCGTAAAGGTACAAAGTTGTATACATAAACCACGTATTTATCCCTTACGGGGTAGACAGAGCAGTGGCGTAACTATAGGGTGGCAGGGGTGGCGAAATGCCAGGGCAAGCTCTAGGGAGCCCCCAAGTAGCTTGGTTTACAGCACAGGAGGGAAGCTGATGCACTTCTTTATATTGAGGAAGGAGCCCCGTTTGACGAATTTGCCGCGGGCCCCAGACGTTATAGTTACGCCACTGTGACAGAGCGTAAGGTAACATAACCTAAAGGCCACGTTTAGCATGATTGTGGGCGTTTTTTTTTATTTGAATAGGAAGGCAATCGAACAGGTGGGTCACCTGATGGTAAGTGATCACCACTGCCCATAGACACCCGCAACCCCGGAGGGATTGCAGATGCGTTGCCAACCTAGAGGACTAAGATGAATGGCCTCTTGTGCCCGTAATTTCCCCGGCTGTCTTACTCTCCACACCGGAACACAGCAGTGCAAGCACTGCTACTTAGCGGCAGGATTAGCGAGTAAGGTGGTGGTAGCGATCCGGACGGACCTTGCACAAGGCCCTACCACCCGCATTGCGTATAGGTGAAAAGGAGAAAAAGGTAGGTTAGGTATAAAGTTTATTTGTAAGAAAGTGTGGTTGAAAGGTATAAAGGCTTCTGTGGGCGTGGGTTCGAATCCCACTTCTTAAGTAAGGGAACCCTTGGTTACTAATTAAACTCAGCTTGTTCCTCGTACATAACCCAGTTACATAACCGGCGCTGGTAAAACCAATGTAGGATGATTAATTTGGATTAATTTAGGTTTAGGTGCGGCGGGGATGGCCACGAACATGTTTGTTTTGATCTAGAAATAGTCTTTATTTTACCTTAGAATGTCCTACATACATACATACCGTCACGCCTCTTTCCCACAGGGGTAGGCAGAGACTACTTTATTCCACTTGCTACGATCCTGACATATTTCTTTCGCTTCATCCACAGTCATCAATCTCTTCATACATGCTCGTCGGTTTCGGGTACTCCTGACCTGACCTTTTTCCAAAACGTCTCCTATTTGGTCTCGGAACGTCCGTCTAGGCCTTCCCCTCCCAACGCAACCATTCACACTCCCCATATAGATCTGTTTAGTTAGTCTACTTTCATCCATCCGCTCTACATGCCCAAACCAACTAAGCGTACTTTTTTCTATCCTAGTCACTATATCCTCTTTCACACCAGCACGTTCCCTTATCACACTGTTCCTGATTCTATCTTTCAGTGATACACCTTCCATACTCCTTAACGCTCTCATTTCCACTGCATTTATTCTACTTTCATGCTTCTTTTGCCATACCCAAGTTTTGCTACCGTACATTAATGTTGGAACGAGCACCCCTCTGTGGACAGCCAGACGCGCCTTCTTAGAATGTCCTGGTTATGTAAAATAGTTCTGTACGGTGAACAAGCGTTAATAACTTGTTGAGATACGAATGGTTTACGATCCATGGTCCAGCAGGAGTCATCTGACGCGTGACAACACCAAGTCAGACCATCTATCTGCCAGCCAACTTTTAAGGAGGTTGCTTCCCAACGAAGTATGTGGTTCCTTAGAAATAACAGCCATTTAAGAAGGTGTTCCAGTACAATTCGCCGAGCTCCCGAAAAATGGTGGTACTTCTATTTGTCCTAGAAATTTTAAATTTAGAATGAAGGCAGCTCTTTTAGCACAACGAATGAAATGACTATAAAATCTATATAATTATTTAACTCTGCCTACATTTTAATTAGAAGCAAGGCTCTGTAACACTGCATTTTACATTTACTAGCCAAATGTGAGCGGTATTTCCATGCTGGTCTGGGAGCAAAGAAAAAACATAGAATGTACCAATTGCTTCTCCTCCCGCGCAGATGGTAAAAGCCCATCGAGGGAACAGGCGAAAATCATAGGATGCATGTTATAGGCGATGAGACTAGCAACCCATCACTATTTTGATTCCTTTTTCCACCTATACGCCCTCAATCTTGCTAAACGTGGCCTGTAGGTCTTGTTACCTTAGGCTCTGTCTACCCCGTAAGGGGTAAAGACGCGATTTGTGTATATGTGTGTTTTTTTAAACATAATATTATCATCCAGCATTGCATACTATTTGCAACAATTTCATTAACGCTTCTGTCGTATTTAACAACCATGCCAATTGGCGTCTCTTGAGTACGACTTAAACCATTAAATACCAATGATATGCAAAACTTGCTACTACTAGGTACTTGCAGAACATATAAAAAAGTTTTTATCGCAAGTCGATTATGTTCTTTTTTTTAATTACAATTTGCATGCATCGCATCTGTCCCCTTGTAACATGATAAGGAGAACGCCTTGCGTTAAGACATGCATTTCACCTGAGGTGGCTTTAGATCAGTTTAAGTGATAAAAGCAGGCCAGCGCAGCTATCATAACTACCCGTCTCTGTCTTACTGTTTATTCTAGAAAGAGATGGGTAGTCTATGTCGCGCATGACACAGCTCTCGCGTGCTCTCCGCACCGTGGGTTTCGTACAAAAAATAAAAAAATATATTGCAAAGAACGTACCAGTAGTAAAACAATTTGAGTGTGTCTTCCTATCTTTATTGACAACTAGCTGTTGCCCGCAACTTTGTCTGCATAGAATTCGTTTATCGATATCCCGCAGAAATTACGCAATCCGTTCTTAGAGGATGCCTACGTCATAGTAGATTTATGCATGCAAAGTCTCAACCCGATCGGTTTAAAATTGTCAAACTTTCATCCCCTGTTTTATCTCCTAGGGGGTAGAATTGATCAAAATCCTATCTTAGCAGATGCCTACGTTATAACATCTACCTGCATCCGTCCAGTGGTTTGGGCTGTGCGTTGATAGATCACTATGTCAGTCAGTCAGTCACCTTTGAGTTATATATATTTAGAGTAACTTTTGCTCGCGACTTCGTTCACGTAGAATTAGCGAGCTACTAACTTTGAAATATTAATAGCTATCCATCCAGTCATTTCAGCGTCAAGAACGAACAATAGGTGGGCACATTTAATCCAAAAGTTAACTTTGTTAATCGTTAATTCGTTAGTTAACAAGTTAACGTCGATAATCGGAGAAGCGTTAAATTTTCGAAAATTTAACGCAAGTTAAAGTTAACCGTTAAAAGTTAATCAAAAAAAACTAAAACAGGTAGAATGAAGAATAAAGGACACGTTTATCTATTTCGATAATAAAGTAGGTAGAAATCGTGCATGTTCCCCTTCAAAAAATTAGAAAATTAAAATTGACATCCATGATCGGTTAGCCCATAAAATATCTTTGCCCGTAGAAAAAAGACGTTCTACTGCACACTGGATGGGATAGCAGTGTTATATTTAATAAAACGACTAATGTAACCGACTAAAGTTAACAGAAGTTCAATTTAACGGATGATAATAAGAGCGTTAACATTTATTAAATTAACTTAAAATGTAATTTGTTAAGCAGACTGATAACTTCGTTAATTAACGATTAACGGATTAACGAGTTAATGCCCACAATACAATACAATACAATACAAATACTCTTTATTGAACACCACAAATCAGTACAAAACAATACAGAAACAAAGAACAATGTAGACAATAGGCCCACCTTCGGGAACAAAACACAATCACTCACTAACTCACCTCCTCACAAACTTTCGCATTTTTATAATATTAGTAAGATAAGTATGGACTTATCTTACTAATATTAGTAATTAAATAGCCATGCTGGTCTGGGAGTAAAGAAAAAACTTAGAATGTACCAGTTGCTTCTCCTCCCGCGCAGATGGTAAAAGCCCACCGAGGGAATGGGCTAGCTTTGAGTCCCCTTTCCACCTATACGCCCACAATCATGCTAAACGTGGCCTTTAGGTCTCGTTACCTCAGCCTCTGTCTACCCCGTAAGGGATAAAGACACATAAGCATCCGGCTAGCCGTAAGATGTCTGTCGACATGTCACTGTTTATTCCCCACTTTGAGGCATATGTCCCTAATATTGATAGTGACAACCCTGCGGTGTTATGAAATAATTAGCGTGTCCACGTTTCGAACAGCGATCTGCGCGTGAGTCACTGGATGCGTCAGCGCAGGGAATAAACACCATGTACGCGACAGGGCTGCCACAAGCTTCTTACACATACTATTTGTACCTATAAAGTTGTACATCATTTGAAAAACAGCGCCTTCTCTCTTCCCTGGTGAGCAGTACCTAGATGTTCCACGGAAATGAGTAATTGTGTCGTACAGACACATCATTCAAACAGATGACGCTTAGAAAAGTAAAAACATAAAAATCAAGAAATAAAAATTTCTTGATTCATTTGATAGTACCTATCATTTGGAAAACAGCGCCTTCTCTCGACCCCAGTGAGCAGTAGATGCTCCATGGGAGTTTGTAATTGTGTCGTACAGACACATCATTCAAACAGATGACGCTTAGCGACAAAAAATCGCATAGTAACCAGGTCACGTAACAGCTAGTAACAGGTAGAAAAATTCGAAGGCTTACCCACCTGCTATGAGTGGTGTAGGGGTATAGCACGCGTCACGGAATGACGAGGATCCGGGTTCAATTCCCGACCATATGATATTTTTCAGTGACATTTAGTACATTTTTTTAGACTTTTTGTGCCAACCCTACCTCCTGTCACGCACTATCACTCCACAACTATGTTTCACTCGAATATTTTCCTATCTCGTCACCTTTCTTAAACTTTAAATAAAATCACAACGCAAAATCACCTCTAACCCCTTCTAACAAAGTCGTACCCAACCGCATTAAATAACTTTGCTCGAGCTTACCAAAGATTACTCATGAAGCTGCAACTGAGTCAAATTTAAACTCAATGCGTAAGAAAATAAGAATTGTTGTGATTTTAAATTTAACGTGGTAAAACATAAATTTATTACTGTAGATATTTTAATGTGACGCATCAATCTCTCTAAGTCTTGTATGAAAGGAATATTTAAATTTTAAGGGTAATATTCTTTTTATAGAGCACGTGTATGAGACATGACGCAATGGACTAGTTTGCTTTGTTAAAGATAAACAGTATACTTGAAAGTAATAGTAGATTATACAACATGCGCATAAAACGCCCCATTTCGCACAAGACGTTTACATCCCCCCGAGTCACAGAGCCGTCGTGTAAAATGGGGCGTTTTATGCACTCTTAATTATGAGGAAATTAAACAATAACTATTCAAATTTAAAGGGTGGTGGACTTCGTGCAGGGTCCGTCCGGAGCGCTATCACCGTCCTACTCGCTAATCCTGCAGCAGCGCAATGCGCTGTGTTCCGGTGTGGAGAGTACACCCGATGAAATTACTGGCATATAAGGTATTCTGTTAGCGCTCTAGGCTGGCAACGCATCTGCAATCCTCTGGTGTTGCGGGTGTCTACGGATGGTGGCTTGTGGCACTCAATTACCTGATGGTGACCACTTGCTCGTTTACTTTCATTGTGCGTATAAAAAAAAAGTTTTACTAAATAAAAATTATATACAAATCACACCAAGAAAAAAATTATTTTTACGGAGATAATTATGATTATACAATACAATACAATACAATACAAATACTCTTTATTGAACACCACAAATCAGTACAAAACAATACAGAAACAAAGAACATTGTAGACAATAGGCGGTCTTATCGCTTAATAGCGATCTCTTCCAGACAACCAAGAAGCTAAATAAGTTGGAGACAGTTTAAGTAGGTGGCGGAAACAAATCAAAAAAAAAAAAAATCAATAAATTATCAGATAATTTTTACAGATTTTTACACGTAAATGCATTTCTGTTTCTGTAATGTAATTACAATTACTATTACTTTTGCCTAGTTTTTTTTTAAATTTTAGTAACGAACATGACTCATATAAATAAAGAAGTAACACTATCCTTAGGTACTTAATATTATTAATGCGAAAGTGTGTCTACCTGTTTGTTTAATACCTCGCCTTAATCACCAAAGAGATTTAATTGGAATTGGCTTTGTAAATAATCTTTATCCCGGAAAATCACATAATTCCCACGGGATCTGCACAGATGGAATCGCGGGCAACAGTACTTCATAAAAACTTGATTGTATATAGTTTTAATGTCCGTGGCTGTTTGCACCCGATTACCTTGGTCTTATCCATAGCCTAATTTACGCACTAGAGCGTAAAAAGTCATTTTATGCAGCCTACATCGATACATTTAAAATTTAACTGCTATTTGTTTATTTTTTGTCCACATGTGTGTAATAAACTGCAAGTCCCTGGTTTGTGTAACACATGGCATAGCAACGAACAACTAACTATTAAATTCAAACTAGTCCTTTAATACTGGTCTTGAATCGCCATCGCTAATGCTTTCGCTATTAACATAACTTAAGCGTCGACATTGCGCGAGCCAGCGAGAACTTTATTGAGTATCGGTCAATCAGTTTGATCGGAAACTTTTGTATTTCTGCAACGTTATGCTTCAGTGAATCTCTAGTTTCCTCCATGATGCTGTAGTAATTAGACGGTCGCTATAAAGAATCTTACAACCAACGTTACTTAAATGTAGAATATGGAAAAAATGCTATTGTTTCATAGAAAATGTTTATTTAAAAAAAAATTAGCTTGATTTTTGTGATGTGATGTTACAAGCATATAAAATATTTAAGAACAGCTTTCATTTAGAGCAAAGCACTTGATAAGTGTCACTTCAATTTATTAGTGTAACTGTAACACTGGGGCACAATCATTTTTCACTCTTTGCTCTAAACCTTTCGCGTAATTTTTTTTTTACTAAACACGCCTAAAACGAGTTCGTTTTGAACTGTGAACATGAGATTAATTTGTGTTCAACACATTATGTTGCCAATTTTCTCATAGTAATTGATATAAAATATTAGTAGCATTAATTTGCTGTGTATTTGCCGAGCAAGCTAATCAATTTCATTTATGTTAAAAATTCTTAATCTGAATACGAAACACAAACATAGCAATAGCGAAAGCGTTTGCTAACACGTAATCCGAGCGCCACTTCGAACATATGTGCGTAATTAAACATTTCCACTGCTGAATAAAAACAATCAAATCAAAGCATCTCACTTTTGAACTGTACCAACTTACGTAACATCTTCGATAACTCACCGACATCCCTAACGGCATCAACTTAAAGTTGAAATTCGAACGCCTATTGTTCCGCGAGCGGCATATGCAACATGCGCTCGCGCAGTACATTTGACACGCGTCGTCAACCTTGCGGGGCGATGACCTCCGAAATTGTATGACCTTTTAGCTATTAGCGGTTGACTGAACAGAAATTTCAAAAGAGGTAAGAGAGGACACCGGAGTTTTGGAGCTATCGGCTTGAGAGCTACGATACCACAGAAACGCACACGCACACGAACACGTACCCAATAGAGTGGCAACACGACAATCTAATTCCGAAAGTCGTTAGTGTTTTATCATTGATACAATACAGTCATAATGGACTATGGGCTTGTAGTCTATAAATAAGGGCACTAGGGGCCTGTGCCCTGGGCCCCCATTCTCTCACACATTTATTCTCAAAACATTTTTGTCGGGCCCAGTACACTTTTGACTTTTCAAAAGGGCCTTAAATTCTTGTGTGCCCAAAGGCCCCAGCCTACGCTTGCTTTACGGAGTGACGTGATCAGTGTTGTGTGCTGCCCGACATTTGACAATAATAAAAATGACGATGAAAACGAGGGTAGTTGTGCGCCGCTGTCAGTTGCGTCGAACAGCTGCGGGAGTAGAGCGCTGGCGCGCAGTGTTCGTGTCGCTGCCGCCGGGGCGAGCGCTCTTGGAAAAAGGACTACGAAATAGTCCGAAACAGGTCGAGCATCACTCGACTTTTTATACGTGAGTTATCCGTTTATGTGTAATAATGATTAAGTCTCACGGTAGTTTCATGTTGAAAGGCCCCAGCCTAGTTTAAGACGGCCCTGCATTGATACTAGTATTGTCCCTACCTACTGGCTACGTGGTGTGAAAGAGGATATAGTGACTAGGATAGAAAAAAATATGCTTAGTTGGTTTAGTCACGTAGAGCGGATGGATGAAAGTAGACTAACTAAACAGATCTATATGGGGAGTGTGAATGGTAACGTTAGGAGGGGAAGGCCTAGACGGACGTTTCGAGACCAAATAGGAGACGTTTTGGAAAAAGGCCAGGTCAGGTGTACCCGAAACCGACGAGCATGTATGAAGAGATTGATGAATGTGGATGAAGCGAAAGAAATATGTCAGGATCGTAGCAAGTAGAACAAAGTAGTATCTGCCTACCCCTGTGGGAAAGAGGCGTGACGGTATGTATGTATGTATGTATGTACGGGCAGGGGCGGATTTACAGGGGATACAAACAATACAACACAATAACCCTTTATTGAACACCGCATATAACAGCCAAAACAGAAAAAGGTATACAGCATATTACAAGGCAACAATAGGTGGCATTATGGCTATAGAGCGATCTTTACCAGGGGACCATAATGGACTGGAGAAAAGAACAGATCTGAGCAGGCATTTTGTGTACTGTGGACCATACATTCTTCAAGTTTATTTCTAAATGTTATTTTTGTTTTATTTGCCCATTTGCCCTTTTGCTAGTGTCTCACTTGACCTTGAGCCAGCAATTAGAGAACAGCTATCGCCGCATTGATTCGACTAAAATTTTCCAAAGAAAATGGATCCATTTCCACTCTCTAGGTTAGTTCCTCCATGTTAATTACCTCTTAATAAGACTACTAAAGTTACTTAATTTCCAAACCCGATCACGTACAAATTGAAGTTACAACTAGCCCTTAATTAAGTTTAAGCGTGCCATTACATTAATATTATGTGCTTTTTAAAAGCCATTATTAATTAAACCGCGAAAGTTATCATTACAGGATAATGCGATAAAGGGGCTTTCAGACGGACGCGGAAAAACGCAGCGGTTTACAAAAATTACTTAAGAGCGCTACATAGGCCGTCGATCAACAATGTCTTAATAAAAGCACCTCTTTGTCTTTGCTTATAATGCGTATACAGAATCTTATTAACCGACCCTGTGCTGCCTTGTAATATGGCAATTTTGTTCTTGTGTGAATTCGCAAGATATACTTTATGAAATGAAAAAAATTGTGTATAGGTACTTATTACTTCTCATTCAATGCGCTCTCAATGTATGTATAACTCTTTATTATACAAAAACACAATAATTTTACAGGTAATAAGGTAAACAGATGTGCAAAGGCTAGTAGTATCTGGTAGTAAAAATAGCCGCCATCTTGGAGCTGATTACAATAGACATTGGCGGTTTGAAGTTGTGACTATTGCCCTAATAGAATACCAAAAATAAGACGACGGCGGAAAACTTGGCTGGGAGCTGTCCGTTTTAATTCCCGGGAACACTAATGCTAAAAATGACATTGAAGTTTACAGGCAAAATAACCTGGTCACAAAATTAAGTAGTATTTTTTACTAAAAAGGGACAAAACCCGATTTCGTATTAGCTCTAGTTTCTGGGTATTATTTTATGCTGGTCTGGGAGCAAAGAAAAAGCAGAATGTACCAGTTGTTTTTATTCCTACGTAGATAGTAAAAGCCTATCGAGGGAACGGACAAAAATCTTATGAATCATGTTATACGCTTTGTCTACCCCGTAAGGGATGTAAACGTGATTTGTGTATGTGCATGTATGTAATTTTGTAGTTGGCAAATACTTCGATATAGATAAACCCACCATGTTTGAGTTTAAACACCAACAATTACAAAGTCCCTCTTACTTTAAACTAAAATCGCACGCGCGTTTCTCCCCGTGTGGACGCGCCCCTAGTTTTCCATTACAACGGCCGTACCTACCCGTGGAATTAAGTCATTACCTTGACAGCTCGCATAAAAGAATTGTTCCTAATTCCCTTAATGATGAGTCGCGACGCTACCACATTGTGGGAATAGCTTTACATTCTTTTGCCGTGTTTTAACACAAGTTCAAACATGTCTCTCCAGACCACTAGCGTCCGTGCGTCTGTCTTCTCTCTGTCCGCGGATTAGCTCAGAAACTTAACTCTTTAAGTATTAATGTGGACTTTTTAGGACTCCATACTTACGATTAGGCAAATTAGGTGTTTTTAAGGGTTCCGTACCCAAAGGGTAAAAACGGGACTTACTTACCATTTACACTGCATATTGGTAAACTATATGTATACATACATACATACATATATCACGTCTTTTTCCCTTACGGGGTAGACAGAGCCCAAGGTATCAAGACCTAAAGGGCACGTTTAGCATGATTGTGGGCTAGGTGGAAAGGGGAATCAAACTAGTGATGGGTTGCTAGCCGCATCGCCTATAACATGATTCCTCAGATTTTCGCCCATTCCCTCGATATGCTTTTACTTGCGCGGGAAGAGGAGCAACTGGTAGGGGAGACCGAGGAGAGTTGAGACAGAGGTGAGTTGATACAAAGCCGATTTCTCTGAACTGTGACAGTTTATCGGGCTGGTAACTTCGCTAATTCGTTGCTCTTTCTACACTCCACAGTTTGTGTGAAGTTGTGACCTCGCTAACTGTCATAGGTGCAGAGAAAAAGACTTTGTATCAACTCACCTCTGTCTCAACTTACCTCGGTCTCCCCTACATTCTATGATTTCTCTTTACTCCTAGGCAGCATGGTAGACTTTATACAGTTAATAATTATATTTATAGGCTTGTTATTGCCTGCGTTATTATTATTGTGACGAGTCAATACAATACAATACAATACAATAACTCTTTATTGAGTGACGCAACAATAAGAAGCTTAATTATTTGATTTGACTACATGTGATTTAAATTTTATTTGATTTGATTAATTTATTTGTGTTAATTTTAATATAGTTTAGTCTGTCAAGCTGATTATATTTTTAGAACTGTATTTGATTTGACCTGAATTGACTATTATTTTATTCTACTTGATTTGATTATTTGTATTGATTTTGATTCAATTTATTTTGTCAATCTTATTAAGTCATTTTTTTAGAACTATAAATGTGCATGCGTAGTTCTGCTGTGGTTGTCGTTTGGTACAACGCTCCTAAATATTTGTACGCCAAAAATGGCAAAAAGTGGAGAAACTTATTTTATTATGTCACCTATATTTGAAACACCTACTTTTATCAAATAAATGATTGATTGATTGATTGAACACCACATATAATAACCAAAACAGAAAAAGGTATACAGAATATTACAAGGTAACAATAATGTGGTCAATATGATTATATTTATAAGGTGTCAATATGATTATTATTTATTTTTTGGGTTTCTTTATTTATCTGTCACTTTTTTCGACCGTCTCCGTCGAAGCGCAGCCGAAAACGTGGAAAAAAAATGATTTGTATATTTTTTTCTAAAAACCTTCTCTTACCTCTATTTCTAAAATACTTGAGGTATGCCAAATTTCAAATCTCCAGCTCATAGAGGTTAATGAACAAAAAATTTTACCTTGCTACTCCGCTACTCACGTGCAATATAACCAAGCCTGTGTGAAAATATGTTTTTCATGTAATCCCTCCCTCTACTACTGCCACGTAAAACACATACAAATCCCATAAACTTAATTATCCCTTACACTACACAAACACTGACGCGTTTCGATCCCTCTACGGGATCATTATCAAAGTTTAATGAGCACAACTGTTGCACATGCAAACCTATATATATCGCAAACATAGAATACATAGAAGGACTGTACAAGCCCATCACGATTTTGATTCCTCTTTCCACCTATACGCCTGAATCATGCTAAACGTGGCCTTTATGTTTTGTTACCTCAGACTCTGTCTACGCCGTAAGGGATATGGACGTGATTTGTGTATTTATTTATGTACTGTACAAAGAATTTAATGCCTGACCCGTCGAACCTCTTCACATAAAACGCCACAGTGACATCGCATCACTTAAGAAGGAAAATCGTTACTACGCTTACTACAAAAAGGTTCCATGGGTGGGTTAGGAATTAAATTACTTGACTGTACATTGACTTACATTACAACCTCATAGTTTAGTGATGAATGAAACACATTTAATTTGGACACAAACCGTCCACATTGTATTACACCCAGTCTCCCTAAATATGGCAAACGTGGACGGAATAACAAATGTCAAAATCAGCTGTTCGTCCAGATGCCATCCCGTTATGCCGTACAATCGAACAGTTACATTATTAAACGAATTCATTCATGAAATATGTTTTTTTTTTAATTAGCCAAAATGCAACCGGTTGCCAGTGCGCTTACGCATGGCGTAAAGAGGCAACTGGGGGTCAATGGGACGTACAATTCGTTTTAAATTTAAGTTTAATATTCCATGTAATCATGGTTTATAAATGTGATATTTTTTTCGATGTTCTGTTGTTAGTAAATGATGAAAATAAAATGAATGATTTTATAATAAGCTAGCTGTTACCTGAAACTTAGTCTGCATTAGAATTCGTTTATCGCTATCCCGCAGGAATCACGCAATTTTCCGGGATAAAAAGTAGCCTGTGTGTTATTCCAGACTATAATCTATCTATGTTCCAAATTTCATCCAGATCTTTCCAGCCGTTCTGGCGTGAAAGAGTAACAAACATCCATCCATCCATACTTACAAACTTTCGCGTTTATAATATTAGTAGGATACATTTTTGAAGAATAGGTGTCAGTTTAATTATTATTATTATGCACGCAAAAATCCTTACACTGGTGTGCCTTTTCTGTATTACTACGTCTATTGCAAAATTTCAAATTTCTGAGTATAATTTTCGCAGAGTGACAAGTGAGTTCGAACTTCCATCGCAATATACTTAAGTAATTTATTATCAAATAACCGGTTTACTTTTCATCATAAAATTACTTAGTAAAAAGTGTTATTTACTTCTTCCAAATGAACCTACAAAGTTAAATAAATAAAAAATAGTTTCAAGTGTCGTTAACTCCCCAATCTCCCCCACGCACACATACGCACCCAGCACTTGTCACACGCACCTGGTCCAGATGATCCACTCGCGCGCATCAGCTGTGTCGGTCAGCTGCGGTCGCCCCTACGCGCAACCCAACCCTATTATTAACTAAATAGAGTGCAAATTAGCGTGGGTTAGTAAGGTTGTCGCCTCCAATAACCTTCGTATGTTCTAATTATTTAACATCGGGTTCGGTTAACGTATGCGATGGCATTTTTGTACTGAGAGTTGCGGTAGATTAACACTTTTGTTTTATGAATTGAAGACAAAATGATATACCCTTAATTTGACAATATGCACTACAGTGTACATGCTCTAAGAATATATTTTTGTATTTTTACTAACATAGGAATGCCCACAAATTAAGCAATCATGCTAAACGTGGTTTTTAGGTCTTTTACTTTAGGCCCTGTCTAATCCGTAAGGGATAAAGACGTGACTTATGTATGTATGTAAGTTTTGTTTTTTATTTATAATTTAAATATATTATTTTCTTTTTTATTTACAAATGACAAACGTTTTGTGAATCATCTAAACTTTTATCTTGACATTTTATTTAATTTTAATTTTAATGTTCTTTTGTATTAGGTACTTTTTTTTCAATTATTATCGACAAGTGTGATGTATTTTTACAAAATGAGATATTAAAAAAATAGTAGTCACTCTAAAATTACATTGAGGCTTAAACCATGTTTTTTTTTTTAATTATGTGTATAGTTTCTCCCCGTGACTTTGTCTGTGTAGAATAATTAGTGATTTGTTATTTTTAACCGAATTCAAAAAGTAAGTAAGTAAGTAAGTAAGTAAATGCTTTATTGTACAAATATAAACAGATACAATTTACAAAAAAATAAAAAATAACATTAATACATGCACAAAGGCGAACTTATCCCTATAAGGGATCTCTACCAGTTAACCTTTGAGTAGATGAGAGGAGCATTAAACGAGGGACCGACAAAATGAGAGTTTAAAATTCCAGATAGTGAAAGCCACAATAGAGCGCCCACCTATACGCCGTCAGCGCTGTAAACAGTGTCTGCTATGTGGTATTCCAAGGTACCAGCTGTCTTCGGGTCCTCATCCAAATCCGTCAGGCCATCCGACGTGGAAAAAGTAACAAGCAATACCGATAAACAGAGACACACGTTCGCATTTTATAACATTTTTTATAAATTGAATAAGATATTGAGACATTTTTAATTAGTATTGCTACTATATTTATATTTTAAAATTTACGGTTATAACTTTATCTGACTAATACTTCCATCAGCTCGAAGGCAACAAAACAAATGGTTTTTTTTGATATCAGGTCTAGATCTAGAATGCTAAGTGTCTAAGTCTAATTTATCTATTGAATGCTTCTAGGTTTGCAGCTGCCTAGTGCTGGGAATATCGGTATCGCAGCTGGTATCGATGTATCGATAATTTCTCCCGCCCAGTGTCCTCAGTCCCGTTTTATTTGCTATTAAGCGATATGATGTCTATCTACCTTGTTCTTTGTTTCTGTATTGTTTTGTACTGATTTGTGGTGTTCAATAAAGATTATTTGTATTGTGTTGTATTTTTAGCAGATATAGATGCGGATCTGAACTGGATTAGAACTGGCGCTAGCTACTCGTGCGTCGTAGTATTAGTTATGTAGAGGCCAAGAAGGTGGCGCTAGGTTCGCTACATATGCATCGTAATTTTTATCGGTTTGATTGACCAAGGTATGAAAAAAAATGTCAACCCCAGTTACGAAAATTAATAATTGGTTACTAAAAAACATTAGGGTTGCTGAAATTTTATCGATTAATTATAAGATATTGTATGAATTTGTGATTATCTATTTTATTTTTACAGGCTTTTTATTATCTTAACCTGTTTATTTTATGTAGCTTGCTTGGGTAAAATGTTGCCAGTCAAAACCCAATTCTAGTAGTCAAATTGACTTGAAATTCGGTAAACAATAAACATGTGTAAGGTGAATTAATGCAAGTCCAGTCAGCCAGAAAAGCTGGTATCGAAGACAATTTTTAACGAAACTCGTTTAAAAGTATCGACACTGTCCCATCACTAGTGCGTATTGTTGCCACTTACTGCGATCGGTGCCTGTCAAATTAAACGGCCATAAGACGTGGATACTGTAAAACTGACATATTGCGAACAGCTGCTAGTTAAGGTGATTTTTTTAATACTTTCACGTCCATTTTATAGCTCCGCTTGTCGTCTAGATAATAATATTAAATGTTTCACCAATATTAAACTTTATTACAAGTAATAGTCATTTGTAAATATTTAAATCATTTTCTATTAATAAATAAACAGACACAAACCCCCTTATTCATAAACGCTCTGTAGGCCTCTGCAGCTTAGCAATCGTTTGTCCTTTCTGTCACTTTGACATTTACCTTTCACAGATAAGGACAAACGATTGCTAAGTAGCAGAAGCCTATAGAGCTTTTATGAATAAGGGGGTATGGCAGTAAAGTTCCTTGCGTCTGTGTTCTCTGAATCTATTCTGTTAAGGAACTTATAGAGTAGGTACCGGGGCTGTGGGTACCGGGTACTGGGTACCGGGGCTGTACGTGATATTTTACAATGTTTCATTAATTGATTTGTTTCATGACTTTTTTAACTTATTTAAATTTAACTGGACATTGTTTTCTGTATATTTCTTTTTATCTTAAGATAAGTTCAACAATAATAATACAAAATATATAAAACATTATAAAAACCTAACCCAGAGTGCCGCCGGCAGCGAGGCGGCTAAGCTACGGTGGTCAGGCGACAGAGAGAGGAACCTCCTGACTATCCGAGCCGTGTCCAGGAGTACCGTCTTTTGTATCTGGCCCTTGACCCACCACCTAGCGAGAGCCTTTTAAGGTGACTGGACGACTGAGTTTTATTTATTTTAATTGATTGATTGGGGACTTGCGCTTCCTATTTTAACTAGGTAGGTATTTACATTGTTTAATTTAACATATTATTGACATATATGTATTATACATTTCTTCCATGCTGGTCTGGGAGTAAAGAAAAAAACATAGAATTTACCATTTGCTTCTCTTCCCGCGCAGATGGTAAAAGCCCATCGAGAGAATGGGCGAAATTCTTAAGAATCATGTTATAGGCGATGCAGCTAGCAACCCATCACCCCTTAATCGTGCTCAACGTGGCCTTAAATTTTGTTACATATATCACGTCTTTATCCCTTACGGGGTAGACAAAGCCTCAGGTAACTAGACCAAAAGGCCACGTTTAGCATGATTTAGCGTATAGGTGGAAAGGGGAATCAAAATACGTATTTATGTTTTTTTTTCTTACAACAAAACATTTACTTAGGTACTTATTTACTTACAGTGGAAACTGGAACCTCTGGAACCTTTTAACTCTAAATGTAATAATGACTTACCATACACCTGCCGAAGAAATTATTGCGACATTGTGTGAGAAATGGTTCCATGGCGGTACGTGATTCGGTTTCTTCGACCGTACCTCCTGTTGCCTCGAACAGGGGATCGTAAGGCGCAAGAAAGGTACAAAGGTTGTAAGAAGGGATTTTCACATATTCCTACGGGATAAGAAATTTAGTAACCTATTAGTGACCCGCCCCGGCTTCACACGGGTGCAATCAGTGTTTCTCTACTATATTATGCATGTTGCTGATCCATGCTGGTCTGGGAGCAAAGAAAAAACATAGAATGTACCAGTTGCTTCTCTTCCCGCGCTGATGGTAAAGGCCCATCGAGGGATTCGGCGAAAATTAGGGATCGGTATATAGGCGATGTGGCTAGCAACCCATCACTGTTTTCATTCCCCTTTCCATCCATACGCCCACAATCATGCTAAACGTGGTCTTTGGGTCTTGTTACATTTGGCTCTGTCCACTCAGTAAGGGATAAAGACGTGATTCAAACCTTTCTCTTAAATCACTCTATCTATTAAAAACACCGCATCAAAATCCGTTTCGTAGTTTTACAGATCTAGGCATACATAGGGACAGACAGACAGCGGAAAGCGACTATGTTTTATACTATGTAGTGACTTTTAAAAGTTACAGGGGCGGAGCCATGGCTGGAGCATATATCACTACATAGTATAAAACAAAGTCGCTTTCTCTGTCTCCATGTCCCTATGTCCCTATGTATGCTTATATATCTTCAAAAGTACACAACGGATTTTAATGCGGTTTTTTTTAATAGATGGAGTGATTCAAGAGGAAGGTTTTTATGTATAATTCTACGCAGACGAAGTCGCGGTTAGAAGCTAGTCAGTAATAAATAAGACTGTTTCTATCTTATCAGCCCACGTCCACCCACTGTTGAGAAGGCCTCTTCATTTTCACGCCGCTTTTCCCGGTCTTGTGCCAGTCTCATCAACAGTTTGCCAGCCGGTGCCAGCCGAATGACAGATGTTGGCCACCGCTCTGTGACTGCCTTAGCTACTAAGACTTTAAAAAACATAAATTTTATGGTGTTGTAACCAATCATAAAATATTTAACGATAACTCTTCATCCCCCACTAGCACCTGTCGCATTTTTGTAACTTATTTTAAAAGCACAAAGAAAACCAATCTCAAATAGGAAAACGAATTCGTGATTTTTGTTTAAATCATTTAGCAGATTTTCTGATGTTTTCTGTAATGATTTGTTTTTTTTTTCAATAAATATAAATCCACACTCGTCTGGCAATTATCTGAAAATTTAACGAGTGCTTTTTACTAATATAAAAATCTTTCCTCTTAGAAGCCACGAAACGAGCGATTTCGGAAAAAGGTCTGTACTAAATTGACTCAAGACTGTTTGCTCTGTCTCTTTCAATAAATTAAGAAAAAAATACTTAAGATAAGATAAGATAAGATAATAATTTATTTCCAAAATACTTTACATGCCATAACAAATTCACAGAAACTGATACCTTAACACAATTAAGAACTAAAGTTTAGCAGCGATTCTCGCACTAGGTCGGGCCTGTATCGCGAGAACCAGTCAAAATTACCATAGGAGTATAACCAAAGGATATTCAGTTTTACAGAGCAGAAATTACTTACTGACAAGCGCAAAAAAAGAAAAAAAAATGATTTACCAACAATTAAATTAAAAATTACTTATATGAATTAATTTGGTTAAGACCTAAACTTAAGCAATGCTAACAAGGTACGAAAGAGCTCCTCGCGCTCGCGCTAATGTCTGTGTGTGTGTGTGTGTGTGTGTGTGTGTCTGTAAGTGTGCCTGCGTGTGTGTGTGGTTGTACCTGCACGTCATACCACAGTTTTCAGTAGATTCTCAGTTTCCGTGTAAGTCAGTGAGAGTAGCATTTTTTTTAATTTATTGTGCAAAATCCTTCTCCTCAGCAGTGCGGGGTAGAGAGGAGAGTTTAAAGTTTCGCGATACTTATGACAGCTGTAGATCAAGCCCACTATTTATGACCGCTGAGGGAAACGGTTATACGTCAAAAAAGTACATGGTGGTCAGTATATACAGCCGCGTCTGTCAGTTGGCGAAAAATGCACAGACTTGGTTTAAAATAGTCAGTATAGACTGTCACAATATAGTTACATCTGCTGCCCACTCTAAAACATAAGGTGCTTGCGCCAATGTAGGTAATTACATTTATTTCTAATAGAACTGCATGAGGGTGTCCTATCCCATCCTTTTCTTACATGCGCACTTCTACGTTGATGATGTTGCTATCTCGTTCGATATGAAAAAATGGACGATAACGTACAATTCCGCTAACCGCCGCCGTGGCAGCAGCTATTGCCTTCGCATCTCCAAAAAACTATTAAAATTGGTATCCATCTGAGCGAATTTAGACAATTAGATGTGTTATAACGCCTTTGTGTTTGTGTGAGTGACATTATTTGTAAGAATAAACTGAATTTAGAGCAGAGATCTGTGTCTTGATCTGATCCGTGGTCACCACGAGCTGTTGGAGTGATTTGTGTTCCCTTTGGACCACCGGTAGACTACAAGCCAGTGCACTGGAGCTGGAGCAGAGAGAAGCAGGACCTGTAAGTGCGCATGTGTTTCTTTTCCTAATCCTTTGCTCTCATGCAGTTCAGTAGGCCTCAGTAACCGTGGTTACCGCTAACGTCATTTTCCTATGGATATTTCATCATCAGGGGTATTTTTGGGTGTCCCATGCTAAAGAGGCATAATTATAACGAAAGGCCTCCCCATAAGGCATGTTTACAACCATCTTCGGATGCGGCGCAATCGTGGCAACACACAGCTACCGTTCTTTTGCTTCATCTAATTCTGCAGTCACCATATAAAACTTAGTTCTGATTCGTTCCTCTAAAGTCACATGACATTGCACAAAGCATTTGCCAGCCTGACGCTTAACGCTTTACCTCAACGTAGCCGACTGCATTATCCACGTAAAAATATTCAGAATCAATGTTCGTGGGATTTTAAAGTCGTAAAAAGGATGAGAAAGAACCATAAACAGGAACAAAATGTACGAGCGGGAACAACGAAATTTTGTCTAAACTGTCAAAGTCAAACTGACATTGAATGAGTATCAACCGGAAAATCGGTATCGGTATCGCTATCTCGTAAATTTACCATTAAGACTGAAAATAAAAGCTACAAAAGCAATTTTAGCACACAAAACAAAAAATCACGCGAAAGGAAGCTTTACCCCCTACTGTTGTAGTAACTAAACCGTCGCTAACTATGCATAATTCCTTATGGGAATAAAATCGCTGCCGCTTATCGCTCCCGCTGTATTCCCCGCCGGTGTTACGGCCACACACGTAATATTCGTTGGGAAACGATTTCAGCAGAATTGCCACTTGTGTCGGAGTAGGCGCTTTTTTTAGATGTCAGCTTCCCTTCGCCGTTTTTAGAGACCCGCAGTCCAGGCACACGCTTCGAAGGTCACCTTAAATATGACTATTGGGAACTAAATTCAATAATAAACTATGAAAAGTTTGTAGTAAGGTGGGGCAACGGATAAACATTCTTATTTTTTTACATAAGTAGGTAAGTAGGTAATGTCTGCCCCGATCGGGAATAGAATGTATCTTGAGCTTCTCAGTTGGGTTTTCTAAGTACTATATCTAAGGCTATCCGGTGGTCTTCTTTAGCTCGTTTTAGATTCTTTTACATGGGAATCTCACAATATATTGCAATAATTGTAATTAAAACAGTTTTTTTCAATAATTTAATAATGTCGATTAATTATAACAAATATCACATACAAAATGAAAGCTAAATGCTATCCGTGTGAATCCTTACGAAACGCAACAATAGCTCATTATAACCACCATAACATCTAGAAAAATAATCACAAGTCTCCAAAATAGAATCTTCTTCTGACCATCTTTAGTCGTAACTTCTTATTATTTGTGGCGTATCTATCAAGTCGTCAAGTCGTTCGCCAATGTCAAAGTAATCAAAATGTAATTCAAAAATCTTGTGACAAAATGTCGGCAACGTTGTACGGCAATACGGCCAAAAGACCCCCTCAGAAACTGCCAGGAAATCACTCGCCGATGCCCAGGTGCACCGGACCAAGCACTGCTCCTCCCCCCGGGCGGATCCAAAATTGAACTGCAGCTCTTGACCACACGTGGAGGTAGCCCGACTCGCACCCTCGCATAACAATATCAATGTCAATCTGCCAAGAACGGTGGTAATCAAATGACCCACTTACCCGTTTGCCTTCGTTGTCGTACAAAAGTGGCACGGAACCCTTCTTGTGAAACTCCGACTCGCGATTGGCCGGTTTTTTTCACTCCATTTTGCTTTCCCGTTGAACGATATTATTTCTACACAATCGTAGACCCCCACTTGTACTTACAGCGTATTAATTGAGAGCGCTGCTTTTTAGGGCCAGGTCAAAAGCTATTTGGTCGTTAATAAGTTTACGGTTTTATTCCCGGTTTTAAATAAAGAATTTGTAAAGAAACTGGGTAAATGAGGCTTAAGAAACTGGATGAATGATCTCTAAGCCTTTCGTTTTTAGACGATTTAAAAAGTAGACTTGACGTTTGACGTCTTTCATACCGCCTTGCATAGGTAGGTATACGAGTCTCTGATTTAATGTTAAAAAAACCGACCTAATACAGTTTTGATTTTTTTTTAAATTTGTAGCTTATGAGTGCTTCAGAAAAAAACAAGAAACTTTTATTAGTTAACTGGTTTTAAGAGCTAAAATAATACTCAGGTACTTTTTAGTTCGAGACTGCTAGCGCCATCTATGAACGACGCTACAAACTAATGTTGTAAACAGTGCCGTTTATCGATTCATAGAAAAAAATTGAAACAAAAGCATAATTTTAAAAACAGGGCTGAGTGTAACATTACTGAAACGTAAAAGTATGAAAAATTGTTAATTGATGTCAAAATCACCAAACGGGCTATAAAATGAACCGTACTTAGCCACGATGATACATGTAGCGCCATCTGTGATTTCGTAATTACAACTTTAAACTGCAAGGTATGTCTTGTACGGCAGATGGCATTGAGGGGTCCTAGCAAATAAAAAAATAATTTAGGTACACTATAAAGCTTCAGTATAAGGGTTTTGTTTTAATTCAAAATCGGTTGCTTATCTAGTAAGGTGTAAAATTAAAATGCATTAGGGAAACAGCAGGACCAGTCTGGAAGAAGGAAACGGGCAATCGTTTGGAATGGAGACGGATTGGAGAGGCGTATGCCCAACGGTGGGCGTTTACACGCTGAAGAAGAAGAAGAAGAGAACTGACTGAATGACCTACCAAATTTTACATAGGTACATACATATATATCACGTCTTTATCCCTCCCGGGGCAGAGCCTAAGTTAACAAAACCTTAAGGCCACGTTTAGCATGATTAAGGGCGTATAGGTGGAAAGGGAAATCAAAATAGTGATGGGTTGTACCCGCACTGCCTGTAACATGATTCGATGGGCTTTTTTTTAACATCTGCGCGGGAAGAGAAGCAACTAAACTCGTCGCAAAATAAAAGGCCCGTTTTGACAGTTCACGCCTATGAAGTTCTCTATTTTTTACCGATCGAAATGTTCTGAAGGTAATTACATTTTTCATTGATGGGTACCGCCCACTCGGCTAAGTGCTGTGCATAACGATTTTTTCATATTGTCCACAGACTAATAATAATCGAATAATAATCGGTTAAAGAAAAAAATAAATCGATCAAGATGTTTTTTTAAGGCCGACTCGCACTTGGCCGGTTTTATTTATTTAAATACTAGTGTTCATCAATCCATTAATTACTGAATTTCACCAGCTGTGTAGTGATCTTTACTGAAAATTATGAGCTTGGAGCTCCAAGCCGTAAAGATTTCACATCGAATGCGAAGAAACTTTTTTCCCCGACCTGTTAGGTAGGTATTTGAAGAAAATTTCTAAACAGAACTTTAATCCAATGCACTTTACAATATATATTCAAATCGATCAAGTACTCATGCAAACTTGAATCGATTTATCGTGAGTATCGAGTACCGAGTCGTATGGTTACATCACTAGTTACGTCGCAAAGACAAATGTCAAAACGGGCCTTTTATTTTGCGACGAGTTTAGTACCTAAATCGATGTTTTTCTTTATTCCCAGACCAGCATTTTTTTTTATTGTGAAAAATAATATGAATAAAAGTGATAGCGTCATATTTGATTTATTATTAGTTAAATTGGCAGCAAAACATTATCATTATAGGGAATCCATCACGCTCTGACCCTAAAACTGTAACAATGGTTCAGCCAGTACACAATAATTTCAATCAACGTCTATTAGCCACGCCTGTCTGTATGTATGTCCGTCGGTTGGGCCCTTTGTGTGGGATTATGAACGGCTCTCAAACAAATTGGGGTTGGTACACTCGGCAACAGAGGCCTCAGTACAGTCAAAGACAGAATTTTGAGCGTATTCCAAGAAAAAGTGCCTACTACTTTTTATTTCATTTACTTTTAGGTATAACTAGTAACTACACTGTTAGTAAAAACTAAAATTTTAATTCATGCAGATACTAAAACTAAATGACAATGTGTTGTATAATTAGTAGGTTTTAGAAAAAGTATATACACATGATCATTTTTTCCAGAATTTAACTATTTTGGGTTTTTTTTAGAGATGGGCCGAGTACTCGTTTGATACTCGGTACTCTGCGTACTCGGCGGGTTTTTTGATACTCGTACTCGGCCGAATAACTCGGTTATTAGATAACGAGTAACGAGTATACATACTTTATTTAAGAAAAGCAATATATTTATATTTATTTACTATGACGCGCAACGTGACGTGTTTGTTTGCAAACAATCAAGTGACTAGTAGTTGAAAGGCGTGGGCGGGGTGAGGGGTGTATCAACGCGAGCCGACGTCTTGACCGGCGCAAACCTGTTTGTACTTGTTTACGCGCACGAAATGCGAATTTGATTGAACCGAGTTACTCGGCCGAGTACTCGGTTGAAAAAAAATTGAGCCGAGTAAAACTCGGTACTCGTTACTCGGCAAAAGTGTTACTCGGCGCATCTCTAGTTTTTTTACTCAGAATCGTTTACCCTATCGATCCTTATACAAGAAAAATATGTCCCAAAATTCCCATTCCAGTTCGTCACTTCTTTTCATGTAGTTGTATGGAACGTGTCGAACAGGAAAAAAATCCATAATAAAATCTGGGACACATTTTTCTTGTATAAGGATCGATAGGGTAAACGACTGAGTAAGAAAAACCCAAAATATTTAAATTTTTGAAAAAAATTACATGTGGTTTTTTTTTAGAAAACGCTCTTTTACGTGATTGTTTCTGGATATAGAAGGTTTACATACAAACATATTTAACTCACTTCTTTATCCTTGAAGGGGTAGTCTACCCCTAAGACAGAGCCTAAAGTAACAAGACCTGAAAAGCCACGTTTAGAGTGATTATGGGCGTAAAGGTGGAAATTGGAATCCAAGTAAATGGGGTTTACTTGATACTCTTTTTAGTATCTAGTTCCTTTGTTTTACTGGACATTGTTTCTATTACAATTTGATTTAGTTAGAGTAGTTCCCTATCCCGTGGGAATTTTAAGAAAGTTGTTCTTAGTACATGTTCAGTCACCCTGATTCTTTCAATTAAGCCTTTACATTACAATAAATCACGTCTTTATCCCTAACGGGGTAGACAGAGCCTAATGTAACCTGAAAGGCCACAGGTGATTGGGGGCGTAAAGATGGAAAGGTGAATCCAGGTGGGCTTTTACCATCTGAGCGGGACAGAAAGCAACTGGTACATTCTATGTTTTTTCTTTTCTCCCAGACCGGCATGGAATTAAAGGAAGGATTACATATTTGTTTTAATGAAACTTTTATCGATAGCTTTTTAATGCCATGTGTATAATCGGTGACTAGGTTAAAAATGAAGCCGAGTGTACAGTGGGGGAGAATTACATTCAAAGTAGGGATTAATTTTTTGGTATACACGTTTCAATTATGGATTGATAGTAAATAATAATACTAACTACTTATATGTAATCAAGATGGGCAGGCCTCAGGTACAGACAAACGTTGGGGGAAAGTTCTCGAGTGGTGACCACGAACCGAAAGACGCAGTGTTGGCCTCCCACTAGGTGGACGACATCGTGAAAGTTGTGGGAGACCGGTGGATGTGGCGAGTTGGCGTTCATTATGGTGTGCTAAGGGGGAGGCTTTGTTCAACATTGAACCTCTTCAGCCTGATGATGACAGTATGTAATCATAATGAAACCTACATACATACATACATACATTTATCACGTCTTTATCTCCTGCGGGGTAACAAAGCCTTAAGGCCACGTTTAGCATGATTAAGGGCATTAGGTGGAAAGGGGAATCAAAATAGTGGTGATACCTACGATTTTTGTCCATTCCATCTACGGGCTTTTACCATCTGCGCGGGAAGAGATGCAGCTGGTACATTCTATGTTTTTTCTTTACTCCCAGACCAGCATGGAAGGATACTAAATTATAATACTTTATTGTCAAAGATCATAACTCATAACCCTTCGGGCTTGGTCGTAAGTAGGTTTTACCAATGTATTCGCTTAAAACTCTCGTCAACCAACGTATATTTAACTTCCTCAACCGCAACAATACAAAAGCCTAATAAGGTAAGAAAAACATTGTAACCAAATTTATACAAAGCCAAAACGTTCTGAATACCTACTTCACAAAATAATTCATCTGACGTAGCTATTTTGTCCCTCACAAGAACCCTTATGACTCCAACATTATAATTAGACATAAAATTATATAAAAACGTACACAAAACATACTCAAGTGGCACTCACAAAAAATGTCCACTCACTACAAAGCACTTGCATATCCTATTATCAAGCCAGTATCTAACTTCACACATTGCTGCTTTCCTACCAACCCTAAACTCAAAGCCGAAAACAAAAGACGCAATGCACCCCCCACCCATCAAACCTCCTCGCGTTCTTAAAACAGAATACGTGTTCATTGCCGCGTGACTTCATCATGCGTTCTACAGTTTATTAAGTAAAGAGGTAATGGATGTGGTTAAGGCTGGTGTGTTGTTAGGTTGGTAGCTGTCTTAGGCCATTGTCGGGGCGCCCCGGGGGATGCACTAACGACTGCCTCTTCTGTGCACTCGGGAGCGTGCATGTTAAATATCTGGGCGGTATTCTGTACACTGCAGGTGCAATTTTATTTGTGTATGTAGGACATTTAAACCAGAAAAAATGAAAATCTACTAATAATTATAAATGCGAAAGTAACTCTGCCTGTTACCATTTCACGCCGATGTGGCTTGACTGATTTAGCTGAAATTTAGTATACAGATAGAGTCCCGGGCAAGGATATAGGGTAGTTTTTATCCCGGTAAATTGTCAATCTACTCAAGTTCGACTTTTGACGTATAAAGGAGCGACCTCACCGACGCGTATACGCCGTGACGTGTCGTAGGCGTCGCGTTTTCTCACCGTTTTTTCATACATTTTGTTGCGTAAAGGCACCGTCAACATCTTTTACGCACCGGTGTGCTCAGACCTTTGTTTGATTATTCCAATAAATTGATGATATCTAAAGCAATATTTCAATTAATATAATTACTACAGTAAGCAAAAGAAACATTGAATGTACCAGTTGCTTCTCTTCCCGCGCGGAAAGTAAAAACCCATAGAGGGAATGGGCGAAAAGCATAGCAATCCATCGCTATTTTGATTCCACTTTCTACCTATACGCCCTCAGTGTCTTGCTAAACGTGGCCTGTAGGTCTTGTTACCATAGGCTCTTTCGACCCCGTTTACCTACGTGCATTGCACGGTCTTATTATCTAAGGGAAGACGAGCCCAACGTACGGGCCCTCCCCTTCTTGGCGCGGTCCTGGCGGAAGCCGGGGCGTTTGTGGTGAAACCCTAGTGGCATCCCACAGCGTCCCCATCACACCGGAATGAGGCAACGCCGGAGAGTTTTTAGTTCGGGTATACCCCTTCGGGGGGGAGTCCCACATAACCCTAGGCGTCCCCGTGCCGTGAAAAAAACAAACTCTGTCGACCCCGTAAGGGATAACGAAGTGATTTGTGTATGTGTGTTACAGTAAGTACTGGTTTTTACTTTAAAGGTCTGTTTTATTGGAAAACACCCACCCACTAGTTCGTTTGTCTGGCCTCTCTAACATAAAAAAAGAAAAAAAAAGTTTTTCTATTAAATGAATCAAGAAATTTTATTTCTTGATTTTTATGTTTTACTTTTTCGGTTTTACCGATAGAAATTAAATTTCTAAATGTCAGTGAAAATTAGAACACATAGAAAAATCCGAAAAGTAACCCCTAAGTATACCCCTACACCACCCATAGCAGGTGGGTAGTCTCCGAATTTTTCTACACGTTACTAACTGTCACGTGACCTTTTTGTTACTATGCGAATTTTTGTCGCTAAGCGTCATCTGTTTGAATGACCTGCTATGCACCTACTATGGGTGGTGTAGGGGTATAGCACGCGTCACGGAATGACGAGGATCCGGGTTCGATTCCCGGCCATAGCTTTACTTTTCGGATTTTTCTATGTGTTCTAATTTTCACTGACATTTAGAAATTTAAAAAGTTTTTCATCTACTCGCGCAGTGTACAGAATACAGGTCCGCGTCTATGTCAACTAATGGCCGCTACAAGCGTTCCGTGTACGTACAGGCATTAATAATCGGGCACAAAAATAATAGGAGTGCACCTTGCTAGTTATTGTACGTTCACAAATTGGTTCCTTTTTACTGTTCCTGTATCACGGCAATCAGCCTCGTTAGACTGTTTGAAAATTTTCAACGGATTGGCACACATTCTACAGTCAGTCTAATGCAGAGGTTGTGAACCTTTTATGATGTGCCATTTTTTGTTTTGGTTTACACAATCGATGAATGGGTCGAACTGTATCTACGGGGATCCCTAGATTAGATATAGTTGCAACGTATGTATGTATGTTTGTCCGGGTGGAATCTTGCGAGTCAATTTTGAAGTTAGATAGATAGATTTATTTGTCGCCTTTTTATATAAAATAATAATAATAATAACTGAAAATAATAGTTATTTGTTATGCAAGGCTGCAAAGTGTTTGTTTGGCGCGAGTGCCTGAATTGAAACACGAGCAAGCGAAGGATTCTATGATTGAACCACGAGCGAAGCGAGTGGTTCAAAAGAAGAATCCTGAGCGTCGCGAGGGTTTCAAGGCACGAGATACTAAACAACTTTGCTGCCGAGCGAAACACACAATTTTTCACCTCCCTACAGCGAGAAAAATGGTGGATGAAAAAAACAGTCTTATAGTAAATCAGTTTTTTATTCTTTTTCTTCTAAATAAGAAAGGTAAAAGGATCTAAGCCCATACAGCCTAGTCTAATAATCTAATAAGTAAAACTATTTTTTTCTGATTGTTCTATCACATTATTTTCTTGTGTATTGTACTGTTTTATCATAAACCAAACAACAATTTTGGTCAACTTTTCGGTTTCCCGACGAGCAATCTCTAAAAACTTTTTTTTTCTAATCATAGATACCTATATTTTTAAAAATAAAGTTAAAAAATCGCACTAACTAGGCCGAATTAAAAAAATGGGGCGCGTTCTGAATTTGCATCATAATATCCGTTTTTTCCTGCTTGGTTGCTATTTTTGTGGTTAACCAAAAATTAAAATAATTAATAAAAACCAATAATAATATCATTTTTTCTTTTAGCAACGAAAGTTAGCAAATCTTGAAAATAACTATGGAAGTAACGGATTTTAAAATAAATGAATAATGGATACCGGATCGCGTTTCTGAACGTGACATTATGTTTTTTTTTATCGGATGAAAAAGTTAGGGGTCTGATAACAAGTTCGACATTTGAAGTTCGTATATATTATTCCGTCCTTCTCATTCACCTAATTAAATACTATTCGTATAAGCGAGACGACAATATACGAAGTTCAAAGTTCTAATTTCTGAGTATATGAGTAGGTGGGCAATGGTGGTCATCGTCACGTTCGAATTTCAAAAACCTTTTCCACGCAAGCGGGGAAAAAGCACTTTTCCACGCAGATTTTGAAGGAGAAAGATAGCCTTTTCGAGCAAGTGAGGTGAAAATAAATTTACATACCTGTAAAAAAATACATTATCTTGTGACAAAAATGTCGGCAACGTTGTACGGTAGAGCACGATCTAAAGACCCCTCCCCCTCCTGTCGGGCTCTTAGCCAACTGAAATTAAATTAAAACAAAATAACAACAAACATAAATAAAGCTAAATAAAATGTCATTATGTAGATTCACTAAAAGATCGTCGATCGTCGAACATAAAACGATAAAATAATAATAATTTAAATAAAACCTATTTTAAAAGCAATTTCAAATGTCAAATAATAAATATGTAAATATGTAAAATGTGTAAATATTGTCGGAACACAAATAACAAAAATATACAATAACAATAAATGAGGTACTAGAATGGTACAAAGAATAATTATCACACATAATACACACATTCAAAATTAAACGTCAAGTTTAATGTCACTGTACTCTTTGATATCTTCTACCGATCGACTTGAAATTTGGTACACATGTGTAAGACGGATGACAATACAAGTACCTACAGTCAGCAAAAAAAGCCTCTAGTAAAAAAAAATTACAGAAACTTATTACGTGTTTTACGACATTGCTTCGCGGCGCCACCCACCGCTGCGCCCAAAACAGCTCTCAAGTTCTTAGAGAACGGTTTAGCCGGCACTCTTTCGGTATCGTGATCTGTTTCCAATGATCGATCTAACGCGGCGCGGCGAGCGTTCTCCGAGACGTCATGCGATGTTACCAACGAAACAGTACACCCTGCACGAGTCAGCAAATTGAGAATATCGGGTGACGGCTTTTACTGTTTGCATACGTTATACGCCAATTTAGCGATGAATATCATTCATGAGAAAGATCTTACTGTGTGACAATTGATGGTAAATAAAAATTATTTTATAAAATATGGTCTATTGTCTGGAAATGGAAATGGAAATCGCTCCACCGACAAGATGTTTCTTAAATTTAAAGGTCTGTTGTCTGAACTAAACCTTAACTGAGTCGGAATTGAATAGCATTAAGAAGTCATGGCAAGGCCTCTGAGATAGTATTTATTTTTACATATGAAATAATTTTCAGCATCGGTTCGGCAGGTACAGAGATACCTGAGAGCTTGCAGACATAACACGTGTCTTAATTTATGATAATGTTGATTATAATTTTTTGCTTTCCAATTGTTGCTCTCATTTTTATGGTTTTCCGTCATAAAATATTTCTAATTAAATTCCAAGTAATACGCTTAAAACAAACAGTATTTTCACACACATCTAGATTTCTGGACTATGAATCGAACCCGGGACCCTATGCTTCATATCTAGTTTCTTTACTAGGCTATCCAATCGTCCAATTGCAAAGTTCATCAACTTAACAAGCTAAGAAGTTCACGAGGCAGCGCCAATACAACCCGTCCGCAATTACCCCACACAATAGAAACAATAGAACACACCCAGAGTCCTGCCTGCGAGGCCTCGGATCAGCCGAAACTTGACGCATTATCCACGTAGCAGCAGTTAAAGTAATTACAATACAGGTGGGATGTTGCAGCGGTAAAGAGCATACGCGCACAAACTTGCGCCGCTACTTCGGATCGCTTTGAGTTTGAGGGAGCTCCGAGAGACAGGACATAGCGGGAGACACTTGTGAATGAACCTAGCTGACACGAGAGCACGAGTAAGAGTAAGAGTAAGAGTAAGAGCTGACGCGCGCGAGATAAAGCCGTCTCTTTCTAGAACGAACAGTAATAATAATATCTTGTTACAATTGACACCAATTGACCTAGCCCCAAACTAAGCAAAGCTTGTAATATGGGCACTAGACAACGGATAAACATACTTATATAGATAAATACATACTTAAATACATATTAAACATCCAAAACTCGAGAACAAACATTCGTATTTTTCATACAAATATCTGCCCCGACCGGGGATCGAACCCGGGACCTCAAGCTTCATAGTCAGGTTCTCTAACCAATAGGCTACCCGGTCGTCAGTAAGAAAAAGCGGGCTATCTCGCGTGCGATCTATGCCTCGTGAGTATTCGTGCCAGTGTTAGTTTTACTTCAAAACGTCTCGAACGCGTAATACGTCTCAATTGCTATGGAAAAATTGGCAGCGCCAGCGGCACTCAAAACAACAAACTGTGATCTTCAAAGCTGCCTCTTTGAAGATATTTGGGACAAATTAGGCACTCCAGAGACTATTAGAAGCGTTGACAGAATTCAATGGTTTTTAGATCGTTTGTCCGTTTGTTCAAACTATCCTTGAAATCTATGGGAACGATACATGGTTGCTTTTTTGCGTGGGTGTAATATAATGACAATGCCACGGAGTCGACGAAGGAAGCCTTTGCCAAGCAGTGGGACATACGTTTCTTCTTCTCAAACCAAGAACTAGGCTCTTATCAGTGGAGTTATTTCCAAAAATAAGGGGACGTGTTGACCAAAGGTGTTGACGAGCACGTATGAAAAGATTGATGAATGTGAATGAAGCGAAAGAAGCTAGCCAGGATCACAGCAAGCAGAACAGAGTAGTCTAGAGTGGCGCGACGGTATGTATTTCATCATCATCATAGGGCATCATAGAACGTCCACTGTTGGACATAGGCCTCCCCCATAGACTCCCGTTGCCTCGGTTGGAAGCGGCTCGCATCCATCGTGAACCCGCGACTTTAACCAGTAGGCTTTACCTAACTCGCTCGCAATTCTTCATTTTGACAGTTCTTGTATGAATGTGACAGCTAGCTGATTCCGATGCCAATTGTCAGCCTATACATGAACTGTCAAAATGATCACGATGGCGATTGCGAGCGAGTTAGGCAATGACCCCGTAATTACTAATAAGCCTACTGGTCATCTGTCCATCTCGTTGGTGGACATTACGCTGCGCTTACCGACCCGCTGTTTCCACTAGAGAACTATGTATCATGAACTATGGATCATTTGAAAAACAGCGCCTTCTCTCGTCCCTGGTGAGCAGTAGATGTTCCATGGGAGTTTGTAATTGTGTCGTACAGACACATCATTCAAACAGATGATGCATAGCGACAAAAATTCGCATAGTAACAAAAAAGGTTACGTGACACTTAGTAACAGGTAGAAAAATTCGGAGACTACCCACCTGCTATGGGTGGTGTAGGGGTATAGCACGCGTCACGGAATGACGAGGATCCGGGTTCGATTCCCGGCCATAGCTTTACTTTTCGGATTTTTCTAGGTGTTCTAATTTTCACTGACATTTAGAAATTTAGAACTATGTATGTTTTATGTGTAAAAAAATGCTTATTTGCTTCTGTTGGCTTGACTTGTTTCACTTATCTTGGAAACCGCTGAATGCTCAGCGCTAGTACCCCGCACCGTCTAAGCCAACATTATTAATGAGGCTAATATGAAAATTGTTGAACTAATAACGCAGGCAGGGCACGTAGCGGGTTCCGCTCCCGCTGCCAGCGTAATTTAAGTAATGGATGACATGTCGAATGTATTCTGTATTAATATTGCTGAGGTTTCTGATTTTGCGTCGGCTTTAAATTATGTTGACTTTAAAACTGGGAATTGAGCGTTTGTTTGTTTAAATAGTTAATTTAAAGTCGTTAGGATCCCCTAGAATGAACAAGATCAATAAGAAAACTAGTTTTATTGCAAATTTTAAATTTAAACAAGCGATAGCAACTGAAACAAGCGATTTCGGAAGTTTTTTGTTCTTAATTGTCTAATTCACACACGATTTTTAGAGGTAAATACACTTTTAAATGGTTGTTTCTTTTGATTGTGCAGATTGTTTTTAAAGGTTTAAAAGACCACATGACCGCCTCATTATTTTATATTTAATACCAGCTATCTGTCTCACAAATTTTATCGAAATCCTTCCAGTCGTTTCAGTGTGAAGAAGGAACAAACGCACACAGTTCGTCACATCCATCCAACGCATTTATAATATTAGTAGGTTAACTGACTGACAAACAAACAGACTGGACAACAAAATAATACTTACGAGGGTTTTTTATTTTGAGGTATGGAACACTAAAATCATCAGATTTGTCAGCCATTTTTAGCTGGAAGCAAGGGTTTTAGTGCACTAATTAAAGTGTTATTACGTAGTTCATTCTGGCGTTACAATCCGAACAGCCAAAGGGGAATAACCGAACGTAAATATCGTTTTCCCATCCGTGCGTGCCAAACGCTGACAACCGGTAACGGATGAAAAAATAGCGTGCCAAAGCCTTCGATATGATAACCTGAAAAAGTTGCCGTAAAAAACTTAAATTGTCAACTGGAGCGATATCGGCGGCGATGAGTTGGCGCATATTCTGGTAACGATATACATTTAAGTATTTTTAATATCGCGAGAACAATGTAATATAATATTTAAATCATCAAAATTAAAAACTATGATTAGATTAAAAACAACTTTAACAACATAGTAATCATGTCCATAGCAATTCCTACTGGGATTCCTATTCCTAATGAGGTACACAGAGCCTTAGTTAATAAGACCTAAAGGCCACGTCTGGCATGATTGTGGAGCTGTGGGCGTAACATAGAAAGGGGAATCAAAATAGTGAGTTGCTAGCCACATCGCCTATAACAAAATGATTCCTAAGATTTTCGCCCATTACCTCGACGGGTTTTTACCATTTGTGCGAGAAGAGAAGCAACTGGTACATTCTGTTTTTCTTGGCTCCCAGACCAGCAAATTCCAAATTTAGTAGTGTTCAAATTGTTAAAACTTCTGAAATTGGTAAAGAAACAAATTGTTTTCTCGTTACGCGCAATAGGGTCGTATCCACGTCAATTCGCGTCAACTCGAATGAAAATTGTGGAAACTTTTAATGGCGTAACTCGCAGTTGACGGAAATTACGCCGGCAGGTCAATGCAATTATATTGTTCCAACTAAAAGGAACTGACGACTAAAGAAAGACCAGAAGAAGAAAAAAGACCAAAGACAGAAAGAGACGTAAAAGTAGCAACAAAGCAATAGTGGCGTTTCGTCAAAATATCTGTGAGGTAACCCAGAGTAAAGAACACTTATAGGTGCAACACACAAACACACAAATCACGTCTATATCCCTTACGGGGTAGACAGAGCCTGAGGTAACAAAACTTAAGGGCCACGTTTAGCATGATTATAGGCGTATAGGTGGAAAGGGGAATCAAAATAGTGGTGGGTTAGCCGCATCGCCTATAACATGATTCCTAAGAGTTTCGCCCATTCTCTCGATGGGCTTTTACCATCTGCGCGGGACGAGAAGCAACTGGTAAATTCTATGTTTTTCCTTTGCTCCCAGACCAGCATGGAAGTATCATCATTCATGAAACTATAACTGTACTATATTTCCCTGATTACAAATTATGAAAGACATTTTATTCAGCCAATAATGATCCAATGTCAAGTCTGGAAAGTTTGGATTTTTTACGTATTTTTAGACTTTTAAAATGAAGAATTTATGTAATTAGCTAAGTTTCTAGGGGGAATATTTTTGAGTGACGAGCCTCGAACGAGGTCTGCCTCCCTGAAGATGGTTCGGAAGCAGCTCCCATTCTTCCCAACGGACCCCCTGGGCCCTATTTCACCAATACGACAATAGTCGATGACAGGTGACAATTCTGTTTACATTACAAACACGACAAGAATCTACGCCGGTTGGCTTCATATTGACCATGCATTATAAAGCGAATTGTCACTTGTCACACACAATATTGTCAAATTGATGAAATAGGCTAGAGAAATTTAATTTAATTTGGTTTTGAGTAATGTTGATGTTTATATGTATGCTTATTTTGTTGGCTTTCCACCTCCCCACAATGCGCTTGTTCCCCGTACATAACTATTTTACGTAACCAGGAAATTCTAAGGTAAAATAAAGACTATTTCTAAATTAAAACAAACATTTTATCGAATCAGGCGTTACTTTGCGGAGGTCCATTTCAATGAACAAAAAATTTTTACCTTCCTACTCCGCTACTCATGAACAAAAAATTTTTTGAGTAGCGGTGTAGCAAGGTAAAAATTTTTTGTTCATTAAAACAAACATGTTCGCGGCTTAGGGGTAGCCCAAAGGCCACCCTCGCCGCACCTAAACCTAAATCAATCCGAATTAATCATCCTACATAAGTTTTACCAGTGCCGGTTATGTAACTTAGTTATATACGGGGAACAAGCTGCACAATCATGCTAAACGTGGCCTTTAGGTCTTGATTCCTTATCCTTAGGCTCTCTGTCTACTCCGTAAGGGATAAAGACGTGATTTGATTGTGAATGTATATGTGCGGCGTGGCGTCTAGTATATCACAAGGCAAGCCGAATGCAATTTAAATAGCCTTTTCCTCTAATTCTACAAAATAAAGTGCCCAACTGCTTTAAAATAGGGAACATTCCCTGAGCGGTACAATTTAGGGATCTTTAAAAAGCGAGCCTTCCTGTTCTTGAAAGGGCCGGCACCGCACCTGTGATTCCCCGAGTCTTGCAGGTGTCCCTGGGCGATGGTGATTACTTTCCATCAGGTGACCGTCTGCTCGTTTGCCCCCTCTTATATATATAAAAAAAGCCGGTGGGAATCGAGTTCTATGTCGTATCGTCACTGTACGTATCTTGTATAACAAATATCGCGACAACACAAAAACCCATCATACATTAACTCTGTCCTTGTTTTGTATTATTACCGGTAATGTACTCGTGCGCACACGCCCACTTAGCATCCTTCATCAAATTAATTTTAGCTCCCGAATTTTAACAATCAGGGACGACGAGGAAAAAACTCGGGATGGCTTGAAGTGTACAATCGCGGACAAATAAAATGTAGTACTTCATTTTAGCTACCTGTTTTCGTAATGCCTTATTTATTTTGTAACTTCCATGCTGGTCTGTGAGCCAAGAAAAAACAAAGAATGTATCAGTTGCTTCTCTTCCGCGCAGATGGTAAAAGCACATCAAGAGAATGGGCGAAAATCATAGGAATCATGTTATACGCGATGCGGCTAGCAACCCATCACTATTTCGATTCCACTTTCCACATACGTCCACAGTGTTGCTAAACGTGACGTGTAGGTATTGTTACCTTAGGCTCTGTCTATAAGGGATAAAGCCGTGATTTGTATGTTATTTATTTATTTATTCAGTACATCCACATCATGTATATTACAGCTAAATATAGTATGGTATAGTATAGTGTGGTATGGTAGCTTTATGCTAAATATGGTGCAAGAGATTACAGATAGAAGGCGCCACCAGTCGGGATCAGAGCAGGGAACTGGCATTTTACTCCGAAATTCGATTTTCGAAGTTCGTATCGTGCCGTTCCGCTCACACTATAGTCATATTTGAAAGAGGGAAGGTGTGATACGAATTTCGAAGTAATAAACTTTTTCTTTCTTTCTTTCAAGTAGCAGAGCTAACTTTTACTTTCTATTTTGCCAATAAAATTAAAAACACTTCAAATGGACTCTGGACTGGTTTAAACTTAAACTTGGACTATGAGATAGGCACATCAGCGACTCTGCTGCTCGCCTATAATTCAATAATAATAATAATAATAATAAATTTTCGGAGCATTTCGTTATTTTGTCCGGAAGTGTAGTACTTAATGTAAATCTAATAACGATTGTATCGCATCGTGGCTCCTCCTGTTTTGATGAAACACGCAAATAAAAAACAGATATAATTTTATCTGGCGCGCTCACTCAATTACAATTTTTCGATTCATTTTCTTCGTTGTTTACGTCACATTATTATCATAAATATCCACTATACGTCACATCACACTTATCACACTAATATCATAAAGGCGAAAGTTTGTGAGTTGCGTGCGTCTATGTTTGTTCCTTGTTCACGCGCAAATGGCTTGACGGATTTGGATAAAACTTCGAACGGAGGTAGCTGGTGCCCTAGATTAACCTATAGGCTACTTTTTATTCCAGAAAATTGCATAGTTCCCGCGGGATAGCGGGATAAACATGTCAAAGGTCGTAGCTACCTAGAACCGCAACGTAAATATGGTCCCAACGGAAGACCAGCGCTGGCCGTAAGGCCAGCAAATGCTGAATTGGGTCCATTTTGTGACAATTTATCTGTATTGTTTTAAGTGTGTTTAATTTATTTTATTTGATGTTTTGTGATTGTCATAAATAAACTTTTTTTCTTTCTTTCTTTCTTTCAAATTTATCATTGTAGAATATAACTATCAAAATCAGTTCTAAAACCTTACTCCACGCGGACAAAGTCGCGGGAAAAAGCTAGTAATTACTATAAATGTTGCTGTTAAAGCCGCCAAGCAACAGTGCTAGCGCAGCTGTGTTGCGGCGTAGAGAGTTAGGCAATCGGTGAAATCACCGCCACATGACATGAGGTATTCTTTTCTTTCGTTCCTTTTAGGTATAAGTTCGCCTTTGTGCATGTGTGTTGTCCTGTATTCATCAATTTCATGTGTTTTTATGTACAATAAAGAATTATACATAACATAACATATTTGCAACCCTCGTGTATCACTCAGATGACCCACTAGCTCGTTTGCCTAGCTTTTCTCTCATACAAGTGCGTAAAAATTATCGGTTATGAATCTTATAAAAATAACTTGGTGCGAGACGCACTAGTAATTAAGTAAGCACCATTGCCTATTATCTGCCTATTATGTACTCGTGGTATACCATCCTATCCTACTAATATTATAAACGCGAAAGTTTGTAAGTATGGATGGACTAGCTGTTGCATAGAATTAGGCTTACAAACTTTCGCGTTTATAATATTAGTAGGATGGATGGATGGATGGATGTTTGTTACTCTTTCACGCATTAACGGCTGGACAGATCTGGATGAAATTTGGAACATAGATAAATTATAGTCTGGAATAATACATAGGCTACTTTTATCCCGGAAAAATGCGTAATTCCTGCGGGATAGCGATAAATTAATTCTATGCAGACGAAGTGGCGGGCAACAGCTAGTGTAAAATATGCCAATATCATTTCTAAGAAGTCATCATCATCATATTAGCCGTAGGACGACGACTGTTGGACATAGGCTTCCATAGACCTCCAGTAGCCGCGGTTGGAAGCGGCTCGCATCCGTGAACCCGCGGCTTTAACCATCGTCCATCTCGTTAAGAAGAGTAATATACCTTATTCGTCATACATTCAAAAGTTTGACAAATAACCTTTCTTTTTTTACCATAGAACTCACATGATAAAGAAACAAGCGTCGTTTCGTAAAAAAGAATAAATATTTCCGACCCCCCCCCCCCCCGACCTCCCCCCTCTCCCTTTAAGTAGCTGTTCAGGATCACTTTGACGCTAACATTCTATTGTTGATCTATACAAGCCATGCCATGGAGATGTGAAATACGCGGGGATTCCATTGCCATCAAATTTTAATATACCTACTAATTGTTAGTCTCAGGACTGATGACAGAGCCACTTGCGGCTGCTGAGAGACGCAAAGTCAAAAGACAGCCTGCAAGCTCGGTTGACGACATTGCGGAGATAGCTTGAAACAGCTGGATGCGGATGGAACGGAATTGCATTTATGTAGGTATACCTACTAGTTCTGCTACCTAACGTAAATATGGGCAGCTTCTATCTCGCGGGAACTATGCTGTTTTCCGGGATAAAAACTATCCTGTTTGAAAGAAGTGGGACGCCGGTTACGAGAGCGTGATCTGGACCCCCGTTCCTGTTCGTTACTTTTTATAATTTTATTTAAATAAATCATTACATTCCTAGTTTTATCCGACATTGAAACTATATCTATACCAAATTCCTAGTAAATAGATTCAATGGTTTAAGCGTGAAAGCAAAAGACAGACTTAATTTCGCATTAATAATACCTGCTAATATAAATGCGAAAGTAACACTGTCTGTCTGTCTGTCTGGTCTGTTACTTTTTCACAATTAAACCGCTGAACCGATTTAGCTAGAATTTAGTTTACAGATAGTTTTAGTCCCGATGCCATAGGATAATTTTCATGTCTGTGTTTTTGTTTCTTTCTTTTCTGTAAAATTATGTGTATACTTTTATATCTCTCTTATTTCTTTCCTTCATTTATTACATAGTTCCCGCGGGATAGCGATAAGCGAATTCTGCGCAGACGGAGTCGCAGCCAACAGCTAGTATTATAGTAAGTAAGTAAATGCTTTATTGTACAAATATAGAGAAGTAGAGACAAATCACAAAAAAAAGACCTTAAATATATGCACAAAGGCGAACTTATTCCTTTAAGGGATCTCTACCAGTTAACCTATGAGTAAATGAGAGGAGCACTAAGCGAGAGACCGACAAAGAGTGAGTTCAAAATATCCATATAGTGAAAGCCACAATAGAGCGTACATCTCAAAATACAACAAACAAATTTACAATTGGACATATTATAGATGTTTTTACAAAAGATGATATACTTTTAATGCCGTTGCATCTCCTTCAAATTCGTTCCATCCTGCTTATATTAGGTTTAACTAAGCGATCAGCGTTGTCAAAAAGTTGTTTTTTCTTGCTCTCAATATAATCTGGTTTCTATCAGCCCCCGGGTTCCGTGATTAAAATTTGATGACGGATACGCGGATATTAAGAACGCATCAGAATGGAGGATCCAATCAGAATGGGGAATGTTTTTTGCGGATCCCTAAGTGGTATTGTTTACTTTGCACGGAAAATAGAATTTGATGAAATTTGATTTGGATAAGCACTTTAATTTTAACACACAAATCTCTTTATCCCTTACAGGGTAGACAGGGCCTTTTTTTAACGGAGAGGAAATCTTTATGAATGCCCTAGGCACGGAGAAGCCCAGGGTTATGGTCTCCCCCCCGAAAGGGTATACCCAAACTAAAAATTCCGGCGTTGCCTCGATCCGGTGTGATGGGGACGCAGTGGGATGCCACTAGGGTTTCACCACAAACACTCCCCTGGTGGCCCCGGCTTCCGCCAGGAACGCGCCAAGAAGGGGAGTACGCTGAGCTCGTCTTCCCTTAGACAATGAGGCCGTGCAATACAGGTAGGTAATAGGGTAGACAGGTTTCATGTTGAAAGGGTAGACAGGGCCTAAATTCCAACTAGATACATACACACACACACACACACACACATAATCACGTCTTTATCCCCTACGGGGTAGACAAGGCCTAGAGGCCACGTTTATCATGATTATGAGCGTATTACTTCCATGCTGCTCTGGGACTGGGAGTAAAGGAAAAACATAAAATGTAGCTGCTTCTCTTCCCGCGCAGATGGTAAAAGCCCATCGAGGGAATGGGCGAAAATCTTAGGAACCCTTCACTATTTTGGTTCGTTTCCACCTATACGCCCACAATTATGCTAAACGTGGCCTTTAGGTGTTACCTTGGCTCTGTCTACCCCGTAAGGAATATACGTGTTTTGTGGATGTTTTACGCAATCGCTATCGCTTTGGGCGAAAATCTTAAGGAACATGTTATATAGGCGATGTGGCTAGCAACCCATCACTGTTTTGATCCCCCTTTCCATCCATACGCCCACAATCATGCTAAGCGTGGCTTTTAGCTTTTGTCACCTTAGGCTCTGTCTACCCCGTAAGGGATAAAGACGTGATTTATGTATGTATCACACACACACACAAATCACGTCTTTATCCCTTACGGGGTAGACAGAGCTTAAGGTAACAGGTACCTACAGGCCTGTAGCAAGATTGTGGGCGTATAGGTGGAAAATGGAATCAAAGTAGTGATGGGTTGCTAGCCTCATAGCCTATAACATGATTCCTATGATTTTCGCCCATTCCCTCGATGGGATTTTACGTGCACGGGTAGAGAAGCAACTGGTACATTCTATGTTTTTTCTTTGCTCCCAGACCAGCATGGAAGAGACATATGTATGTATGCATACATACATAAATATACCCTTTGCCTTTGTGCATGTATCTCAGTGTTTGTCAATTGTATTTCTCTTGTTTATTTTGCACAATAAAGAGTTTACATACATACATACATACATACATATACATTTACGCTATCGCACTTATCCGGGGCCTAAATACTCGTCCGTCCATTCGTAGTGCCTTGTATTTTCACGGTGTTATTTCTGGGTCTCGCCTAAAAGCCTTCGGAGAGTAAACGATCTGCTTATTTATCGTTGGGCGCCATTTTCTATTACAGGCTTACCAAATAAATAAGAGCTCATTCAAATATTAAGTGAAAAGTTAAAGGATACATCAGTTTGACCCGCGGCTTTGCTCGTGTATTGGACATTTAACCTTTTCGCCACGTCAAATAGAACAGACGTCACCCGTACGCCAGACTTTGGTGCGATGCCTTAAGTTGAACCTAAGCCCAATTGAACGAAGGTTGCTTTTGCATTGAAGTAATGGACGTATATACGCGTATTGGCGTTGAACCTGCGGTGCTGATGTGTCGTGGCGTCGAGAAGGTTAAAAGAAAAGGTTAAATGTGGCAGTTGTAATTCTGGGATATTGCTGAATTCTGAAGGGAAATCAAAACAGTGATGGGTTGCTAGCCACATCGCCTATATAAGTATAACATGATCCCTAGGTTTTTCGCCCAAAGCGATAGCGATTGCGTAAAACATCCACAAAACACATATATTCCTTACGGGGTAGACAGACCCAAGGAAACAAGAACTAAAGGCCACGTTTAGCATGATTGTGGGCGCATAGGTGGAAACGAACCAAAATAGTGAAGGGTTCCTATGATTTTCGCCCATTCCCTCGATGGGCTTTTACCATCTGCGCGGGTAGAGAAGCAATTGGTGCATTGTATGTTTTTTCTTTGCTCCCAGACCAGCATGGAAGAAACGTGAATGGCAGCATGGATGATACATTTATAGCAGCTTTTATAACGACTTAGTTAAATCTATGGTTTACGCTCAGCCATTTCACGTCCGCAGGTTGTTTTCATATTACAGCATGGACGCCATGAAAAGCGGCAAGCTGCATCTAGCTGAAGAATTCCAAAATGGCGCTCGTTTAGGCGAAATCGCTCGGACGCTGTCGTTTATTTTTCGGTCATTATTCGGGCCCGGTGGTGTGATACCCGTAAACGAGTTTTAACTGCTAGTTTCAAATACACATTCGAATGCATACGTAGTCCGGATACTGAGAAATAATTTGGCGCAAGGCAGGGGCGACAGCGATTCGAAGAATGATAATTATAAGCACAATTGTGTTGAGCTGCGTCGTCGCTTTTAGGGGTTCGCAACAAGAGAGCTGTCAAAAGTGACAGTTCATAGACAGCCAATTGGGTGCGTTTTGATACTACAATACACTAGCTCTGCCCTAACTTCGTCAGCGTAGAACTAGACTTGAGAACTGCAGGGTAATTATGTAACTATTTTGACACTCGGCGTCGGATTGAAATGACAGTTCTTGTATGAATGTGGCAGCTAGCTGATTCCGATACCAATTGTCAGCCCGTACATGAACTGTCAAAATGAACACGATGGCGATTGCAAGCGAATTAGACAATAAGCCTGCTGTTGATAGTATATTCTGCAATAATTATGTACGTTACGACTCTAGGCATGTTTATCGCTATCCCGCGGGAACTATGCAATTATCCGGGATAAAAAGTTGCCTGTGTTTTAATCTAGGATACCAGGCTATCTCTGTTCTAAATTTGATCTAAATCCGTTCTGTAGTTCAGTGAAGAAGGAACAAACAACACACTCACATCCTCAACATCTTCCATTTTTGCCACTTTCAAATGCTATTTTCGAAAAATATGATTTTGAAAATCGGCCCTTTGTCTACATCAATCTTTTAAAAACAACATATCACATTGACCACTCGAAAAACTGCCCGCAAAGCAGTTTTCAAGGCCTCTATGGAGATGTTTTCAGAGCAACTGTGAGTGTTATGTTTATTTTGTTTCAAAAAATGATTTTAATATTATTGTACTTTGTTGCTTCCATGCTGGTGTGGGAGCAAAGATAAAACATAGAATATACCAGTTGCTTCTCTTCCCGCGCAGATGGTAAAAGTTCATCGAGGGAGTGAGCGAAAATCATAGAAATCATGTTATAGGCGATACGGCTAGCAACCCATCACTATTTTTTGTTCTCCTTTCCACCTATACGCCCACAACCATTATAAACGTGGCCTTTAGATCTTTTTACCTTAGGCTGTGTCAACCCCGTAAAAGTTAAAGACGTGATTTATATGTGTGTATGTGTGTGTGTGTATTTTGCTGTGCCAATAAATGTTTTTTCTCTATTTGTTAATCGTGCGCGTGAACCACCGATGCGAAACGTTTTTGGTGAACCCGCGTGTTCCCTTGGCTTGCGCCCGCGCCGGGGTCCGGCATAAACGGGCTCCGCGCAGTTTTCAGCGCGCGTTTGAATGGAAATGACTTTATTTAGATAACCGCCTCTCCGCGATATTTCATTCGCAGATTACCGCCATTGATTGGCCTTTTTTGTGTGTGTTTATCTTCCTATCTGCTCGATTTATGCTCATTTTGTTTTATGATGTTTACTTGTGTGACAGGATACAGATACATGTATCACGTTTTTATCCCTTACGGGGATAAAAACGTGATACATGTATCTGTATCCCTTACGGGGTAGATAGAGCCTAAGGTGACAAGACCTACAGGCCACGTTTAGCAAGATTGTGGGCGTATAGATGGAAAAAGGGAACAAAATAGTGATGGGTTGTTAGCCTCATCGCCTATAACATGATTCCTATATATTTTTAAAATTACCAAAGCTCCGTTGTGTGGCTGTCTCATTGACAGGAAGACGTCCGTCTATCCGTCTGTCACAGTAGTAGGTAGGTACCTACGGACCATACTAAGCAGATTTTGATTTTTTTTAACTTTGGGGGTACTTCCATGCTGGTCTGGGAGCAAAGAAAACACGTAGAATGTACTAGTTGCTTCTCGTCCCACGCAGATGGTAAAAGTCCATCGAGGGAATGGGTGAAATTCTTAGGAATCGTGTTATAGGCGATACGGCTAGCAACCCATCACTATTTTGTTTCCTTTTTCCACCTATACGCCTACAATCATGCTAAATGTGGCCTTTAGGTTTTGTTACCTCAGGCTCTGTCTACCCGTAAGGGATATAGACGTGATTTGTGTATGTGTATGTGTGTATGATTGTATAATTTTTAATCTGGAACTAATACAGTGTACAAAAAATATTTACCTTGCTACTCCGCTACTAAAACCGCTACTTTTATTTTTTGTTAATTTAAATGGACCTCCGCAAAGTATCGCCTGATTTAATACAATACCGGAACTAATTACGACAAATAAAGTATAGTATAGTAAAGTTAAAGTTTTTAGTTACAATTAAAACTGTTTGATATATAAAACAAACATAACCTAGCCTACCATAACAAACCCTCAATACGTATGGGACTATATTACCAACAGATTTATTATACCTACGTTTGTCTCTGTTCGCCGAAATTAATTAAGGAAAGGTCATGGGTTCGAATCCGGAAGGGTGCCGGTAAAATATTGGCCGAGCTGACAATATGTGATATGCTCACGACTGTATTTGTGTATGGGGTGGGCTGGGGTTTGTTGACTGCAGATTAAAAGGTGCAGAGTTAGCCGGTATTACCTTTAAAGAGAAGAGTGTTTTGAAAAGGTCTATTATACATACATTTATACATAAATCACGTCTATATACATTGCACTATATATATTGCACTGCTGTGTTCCGGTGTGGAGAGTAAGACAGCCGGGGAAATTACGGGCACAAGAGGCATTGCATCTTAGTCCTCTAGGTTGGCAACGCATCTGCAATCCCTCCGGGGTTGCGGGTGTCTATGGGCAGTGGTGATCACTTACCATCAGGTGACCCACTTGCTCGTTTTCCTTCCTATTCATATATAAAAAAAAAACCCTTACTTAGAGAGAGCTTAAGATAAAAAGACCCAAAAGGCAACGTTTAGCATGATTGTGGGCGTATACGTTGAAAGGGGAATCAAAATAGTGATGGGTTGCTAGCCGCATCGCCTATAACACGATTTCTAAGAATTTCGCCCATTCTTTCGGCGGGTTTTTACCATCTGCGCGGGAAGAGAAGCTGGTACCTTTTATGTTTTTTTACTCCCAGGCCAGCGTGGAAAAAATAGGAAGAAAGGACACTTACGTGTTGTTATGTCCGACATGATGCAAAATCTTAGTCTACCCCGTAAGGGATAAAGACTTGATTTATGTATGTATGTATGTACCTATGTAGATTTCAGGAATTTAAGTGGATGTGGTGAATTAAGCCTTAAATCATCCAACAACTTAAAGAAAACCTACTCGACCTCACGTTTCTACAAAGACATAAAACTTCATTAACAAAATTAAACAAAAGCCAAAAACTAGGTCGCAATTATCTAAAAGCCGTCAAAATAGCCCGCCCCCCCTAATTCCCGGCGACGGCACCTCTGACCCCCAATAATTGAAAACCCCGAGCTCACCAACTTTTTAACTCAATCTATTACCAAGTTATCAAACAAAAAGGTCCAGTGCATATAATTTGATCAATCCAGAATCGAACACGCCCCTTGGGGCTGGTACAATTGACCCTGATGTAATGTTTACTTTACATTTGCCCGCGGACCGCGCGGGAGTTCCTTTTTATCCCGCGGGAAACATTTGCTAGGGATGAAAGTTTATCGACATTAGACGTTAATGTAACCTTCAATACAATTTTGTTGAAATAGGGTTGTTTATAAGGCTGTAAAAACCGTAAGCACAACAGTGTTTCAAGGTAAAATACTAAGCCTTTCATTCAAGTCATACATACATACATATATCACGTCTTTATCCCTTACGGGGTAGACAGAGCCTAAGGTGACAAAACCTTAATGTCACAATAACATGATTCCTAAGATTTTCACCCATTCCCTCGATGGGCTTTTACCATCTGCGCGGGAAGAGAAGCAACTGGTAAATTCTATGTTTTTTCTTTACTCCCAGACCAGCATGGAAGAACAGGTCAAGTCAAGTTGCTAACCTACCAATGTGCCTTTGGTATCCAAACAATTTTAACCAGTTAAAATGCATATTAAAGTTAAACACTTACAGCCTGTTCCCGATATCTTATGACAGATACCTACGGTGTCTCTATTTATTTTTACGAAACAGACAGAAACGGCACCATAGATATTTGACACTTGTCACTTACCATGAGAGCGTTAAGGAGTATAGAAGGTGTATCACTGAAAGATAGAATAAGGAACAGTATGATAAGGGAACGTGCTGGTGTGAAAGAGGATATAGTGACTAGGATAGAAAAAAGTATGCTTAGTTGGTTTGGGCATGTAGAGCGGATGGATGAAAGTAGACTAACTAAACAGATCTATATGGGGAGTGTGAATGGTTACGTTAGGAGGGGAAGGCCTAGACGGACGTTCCGAGACCAAATAGGAGACGTTTTGGAAAAAGGTCAGGTCAGGAGTACCCGAAACCGACGAGCATGTATGAAGAGATTGATGACTGTGGATGAAGCGAAAGAAATATGTCAGGATCGTAGCAAGTGGAATAAAGTAGTCTCTGCCTACCCCTGTGGGAAAGAGGCGTGACGGTATGTATGTCACTTACTAAGCTATTGGTCGTCGAACTCTGCTCAAGAACGTGGAAAAACTCTACATTTTCACAATAAAGATGACAAAAATACGGTCCAATAGGAGCGTACCTCCAAGCAAGACCGCCGCGGGCCCGCTAGTTCAAGTTAGGAAGTGCCAAGTGGAAAGTAACTTCTGGCCGGCTCTTCTGAAATCTTTTTGTCAGAAAATCAGAAGCTTTTACGCTGGAAAGGGATGAAAATAGCGGCACTTTGGTTTGTTTACTTTGAATAGGTTGCTAATCGATTTAAACCAGGCACTTATCCGGGGTTTGCCCGAATCGCTACCAGCGCCTTACCTGCCGCTAAGCAGCTGGCTTTAAACTGCAATTTTATATGGAGAAATAAAAAAAATGACAGCTGTATTGTTCTATTCAGATGTATTGTTGTATGTTAATTCTTAAGTTAAGTCTGTATTTCTTATTTTTAATGGCAATAAATGTTATCTTATCTTATCTATTTTGATTCCACTTTCCACCTATATGCCCTTAATCATGTTAAACGTGGCCTTAAGGTTTTGTCACCTTAAGCCCTGTCTACCCCGTAAGGGATAATGACGTGATATATGAATGTATGTATGTATGATTTGAATGAAAGGCTTAGTATTTTACCTTGCAACATTGTTGCGTGTTTACGGTTTTTACAGCCTTATAAACAACCCTATCTCAACAAAATTGTATTCAAGGTTACATTAACGTCCGATGTCGATTAACTTTCATCCCTAGCAAATGTTTCCCGCGGGATGAAAAGGAACTCCCGCGCGGTCCGCGGGCAAATGTAACGTAAACATTACATCACTTTTAACTTTAGGCTCTGTCTACCCCATAAGGGATAAAGACGTGATTTGTGTATGTATGTATTGTTCACCATCCGCGAAAAGGCAGACACACGAGTAAACAGTTCTGTTTCTAACTAAATAGATACGGAACCTCTAAAGCTGAATGTATTTTATGATGATCTCTATTTCCACCTGGTCCCATTGAATTTCCTCCGTCAATAGACCGCGCGTCTCTGACAGACGGATGGACAGACGGGCGGAAACTCTACACGTGAAATTTTAGGGAATAACGTGAAATATTTATATTCATGTTTGTTAACGTAACACGTAGAGCAAATAACCAATACAGTGAAAATTTAAAAAATACATACACAAATCACGTCTTTATCCCCTACGGGGTAGACAGAGCCTAAGGTAACAGGTACCCACAGACCACAATTAGCAAGATTGAGGGTGTATAGGTGGAAAATGGAATCAAAATAGTGATAGGTTGCTAGCCGCATCGCCTATAACATGATTCCTATGATTTTCGCCCATTCCCTCAATGGGCTTTTACCATCTGCGCGGGAAGAGAAGCAACTGGTAAATTCAATGTTTTTTCTTTACTCCTGGGAGGCTGGTCTGGACCAGCATGGAAGAAAACACCCCACGCATTAATCGCGTATAGGTACATAGGTACATACGTAAATAGGTAAATCAATTTTATGCCAAAAATCACATCATTAAATCATTTTGGAAAAGAGACGATTTTCTTCAGACTACTGGACCGATTTTTACCAAACATGGCTAAGAACAAACACAAAACTGACTTTCGAATGAAAAAAACCGCACACAAATTGGTCCATCCGCTTGACTGCTAGGATTTCACAGACACACACATAGACATCAAACTCATAACACCTCCTTTTCCGTCGGGGGTTAAAAGTATGTCCATGTGTATAAAACAAAATGAAAACACATCAAACATTTTCCCCACTAAAAGCCAATACTTGGTCGCCAACCGAATGGTCACAAATAAATCATGTCATTGGTCCCACTCATTCGTCACGTGGGGGCGACGGGGGCGAGGGGGGCATTTAGAGGTCCCACGGCGACAATATATCATAGATGATCTAGACTCTATGCTTAGTATGTAATGTATGTAAACTCTTTATTGCACATAAAATTTTAAAAATACAGAAATATTCAGAAAAAGTACAAAGGCGAACTTATCCCTAAGAAGGGATCTCTCCCAGCTAACCTGATACAGAAAGGTTTGTTTACAAAGAAAAAAGGCAAGCAGTCATTATTATGCGCAAATAAGTAATATTAATACTTAATAAATGAAGAACTAAAAAAGTACATTACAAAACCATAATAAAATAATATATAAATAACGGAATAAAATTTAACCAATAAACTTACATAAACGCTATCGAATATCAAATAACAAAGCATTTGTTAGGGACTACTGTGCGGTTAAGAGGTCAGGTTTCAAATGATGTTATATATGCCATTTCGGATTTAACAGCGTAATTATAGTCTAGCAGCTATAACATTGCAGTAAAATGACACTTCCAAATGTCATTTTACTATACCTACCACATTTATTTCACTAATGCTCGACTAAAGTCCCGTAGTGAATGATTTGATTATACATACATACCATAAATGAATCACGTATTCATCCCTTACGGGGTAGACAGAGCCTAAGGTAACAAGACCTAAAGGCCACGGTTAGCATGATTGTGGGCGTATAGGTGGAAAGGGGAATCAAAATAGTGATGGGTTGCCAGCCACATCGCCTATAACATGATTCCTAAGATTTTCGCTCACTCGATTTTCCCTCGATGGACTTTTACTATCTACGCGGGAAGAGAAGCAACTGGTATATTGTATATTTTTTGTTTACTCCCAGACCAGCATAGAAGAGAAACAATAATGAATGAGATGGATTATAGAATGAACGAAACATTTTATGTATGTCACATTCTTAGTTTAGTATATTTTAAATAAAGACTACTAGACTACAGGCCCACGTACAAAAAATGTGGGTCATATGAACCACCAGGCGACGTATATAGGACGATATAAGAGCATAAAATAATAAGATTCAGCACTATGCCGTCACTTGTAAGCTGTCCAACTGGGTGCTGGTGAGAATTCAAAAGGGCAACCCTCGATTTTTTCCCCTTGTCGCATGATTTTTGTACGGCGTTGCGGAATAATGGATAAGCTGTATTGAAACAGTATGAAACTGATGCCGTACAAATGGTGCGCCACAAAGTCGGTAATTTTTTTTTATTTTCTGACCATTTCCAGGGTAAATTTGGTCATTTGATTCTGTACGGCATCAGTTTCATACTGTTTCAATACAGCTTCTAATCCATTATTCCGCAACGCCGTACAAAAATCATGCGACAAGGGGAAAAAATCGAGGGTTGCACTTTTGAATTCTCACCAGCACCCAGTTGGACAGCTTACAAGTGACGGCATAGTGCTGAATCTTATTATTTTATGCTCTTATATCGTCCTGTATACGTCACCTGGTGGTTCATATGACCCACATTTTTTGTACGTGGGCCTGTAGTCTATACCATGCGAGGTAGATATAATTATTAAATTAAATATACAGGTCACCTACGGGGGTGAATTTAAAATTGTTGCCTATAAATTTATAGATTTAAAACGTATGTTGTGTATGTAGGCTGCTGGCCGTGCTGCGCGGGCGCCGCTCACGCGCGCGCTTCACACTCTGAACCTTATTGCCGAGGATCTGGACTTATTCTTTTGTGCTCTGAGCGAATTCACAAGAATAGCTTTGTTTGAACTGTATTACGCTAATTAACGTAGTTAAATGTAATTAAAAATATTTTTTTTGCCACATTGTCGCAGTAGGCATTGCCTGTAAAGAAATTGTAAGTGTGGAAATAAATAAATAAATGTTTTTCATCAAAAAATTTTACGTGTACTGATACTTTAAAAACAAAGGCACTAGGCTCCGTGGCGTCGTTCAAGGAGGGCTTGAAGAAGACGTGGCTCACACCACCTCCTTAAATATTGTATGCGTGTACTCATATTGTATGTAGTGTGTATGTATGCATGTGTTTAATGATATTTAGTGGTTTATTTATGAATTGTTTGTTGTATTTTGAGATGTACGCTCTATTGTGGCTTTCACTATATGGATATTTTAAACTCACTCTTTGTCGGTCTCACGCTTAATGCTCCTCTCATTTACTCAAAGGTTAACTGGTAGAGATCCCTTATATGGATAAGTTCGCCTTTGTGCATATATTTAAGGGATTTTTTTGTGATTTGTCTCTGCTTCTTTTTATTTGTACAATAAAGCATTTACTTACTTACTTACTTACTATTAAATTCTAGAAAAATATTTCCAATATAATAACAAAGTTATTAATTAGTTACTAAGTCTTCGTATGTAACAAAACCACTAAACAAGATAATACCTTTCCCTTGTTCGCCCAAACATCATCCTCATTACTTAATTATATCAAAGTGAAAAACCTAGACAAAACTTACCTTTCTATGAACATTATAGAAGACTGAACTTTATGGCTTTATTGTAGGGTTGAGCTTTGGTTAGGCGTGGATGAAACTGCCAAGGGCAGGCTGGATTACGCACAGTGAAGGGTTCCGTATATAAAATGCATTTAAGATAATTACTCAGTATTAAGTTACTTAATATTAAGTTTATTCCATGCTGGTCTGGGAGTAAAGAAAAATATAGAATGTACCAGTTGCTTCTCTTCCCGCGCAGATGATAAAAGGCCATCGAGGGAATGGGCGAAAATCTTAGGTATCATGTTATAGGCGATGCGGCTAGCAACCAGTCACTATTTTGATTTCCCTTTCCATTTATACGTCCACAATCATGCTAAACGTGGCCTTTTGGTCTTGTTACCCCTTCCCCGTAAGGGGTAAAGACGTGATGTGTGTGTGTGTGTGTGTGTGTGTAAACACCATAATGCAGGACAAGAAAGGCAATTGTAACAATAAATATCGTTTTTTTTTTTTAGTTTTTTTAATTACCGCTTCAAAAATTAATAATTCATAAAAATCTTTTACGTAGGTACCTATATTATGCGACTTTGAATAGATTACTTTAGATACGGTCTATTTTATAATTTCCTCAAAAATCACAGATTTCGATAATTTTGGGGCTACTTTGATCGTTTCGAAATTGTTATAAAATCGATATTGTCCATATGCGGTGATTGTTTTGCATACGTCACAGATACGTAGAGCTGCATAATACAGAGCTACTAATTGTCTATTAAGTATTTATGTATGCACTAGCTGTTGCCCGCAACTTCGTCTGCATAGAATTCGTTTATCGCTATCCCGCAGGAATTTCGCAATGTTTCGGGATAAAAAGTAGCCTATGTGTTATTTTAGACTATAATCTATGTATGTTCAAAGTTTCATCCAGATCTGTCCAGCCGTTCTGGCGTGAAAGAGTAACAAACATCCAAACATTCTCACAAAATTTCACCTAGCCTTCCGTCCGCAGCTTCGCCCGCGATAAATTCATTTTCCAGTAGGAAAAGGTATTTTCCCGCGGTAAAAAGTAGCCTATGTCACTCAGTGATAATGTAGCTTTCTAACGGCAAAAGAATTTTTGAAATCGGTCCAGTAGTTTCGGAGCCTATTCAATGCAAACAAACAAACAAACAAACAATCAATTTTTTCCTCTTTATAATATTAGTATAGATAAGTAGTAAAATAGTATGGTACGTTAAGTGACTAAGACGGGACATATATAGTACACGAGTTTTCACACCCTTGACTACGGAACCCTAAAAAAACTATTATTGTTTTACTAATACGAACATTCGGCCAGTCGAGTTGTGGATGATTTATGGTAGTCCAGGACAGGGTTTGGACCAAGTTTTGAGGGGTCGTTAATGGGCCATTAGCAGTTTCGGTAGGTGGCGTTACTGTCGTGTGTGGTCCTTCGAGATAAACGATCTTGATGATTAGGTAAAAGGGTTTTAGCCGGCCATGTTCGAGAAAAAACCTGTACGAATTACGTTGCATTGCTCAGGAGGGGGGGGGGGGGGTTACCATGACGTTTTAATGCAATTCAACTCCGATTCAGTTTAGGTTCGCTCGCTGTCAGATCCATACTAAAAATGACAGCTAAAACTAACTAAGTTTAACACTCTTAAAGGTTTTATCAAAATTTATGTCAAAAACCTCTTTCTGTTCCTTTTTCTTCCACGTATACACCCACAGTCATGCTAAACGTGGCCTTTAGGTATTGTTAATTACGCCCTGTCTACCCCGTAAGCGTGACGTGATTTATGTATGTAAATGTAGGTAATTTAAGTCAACTCTTTTAAGCCGTAAACTTTTAACTAATTCATTCATTAAATTATTATATTTAATTGATTCATTAAATTTGTCAACATTTATAGGGTTCACAAACTACAGTGGAGCTTCGAAGCGCCAACATCCGCTGAGGACGCCTCGGAGAGAAGTGAAACACGTGTCCAGAATATCCTATGTGGTTGCTCATTGTCATTTCGGTTTTTTCCTTTGATTTTCGTTTTGTGTTGTCGTTGTTTTCTCGAACATTGAATGCATGAATAGGATTCATCAGGAACGTGACTGTTTTGCAAGACCTCACTATATCGCGGAGTAGCAAAGTAAAGTTATCATTTTTCTAAATACACACATACATATTTACATATATCACTACATAGTATAAAACAAAGTCGCTTTCCGCTGTCTGTCCGTCCCTATGAATGCCTAGATCTTTAAAACTATGCAACGGAGTTTGATGCGGTTTTATTTAATAGATAGAGTGATTCAAGAGGATGGTTTATCACTACATAGTATAAAACAAAGTCGCTTTCTCTGTCCCTATGTCCCTATGTATGCTTATATATTTAAAACTACACAACGGATTTTGATGCGGTTTTTTTAATAGATAGAGTGATTCAAGAGGAAGGTTTTTATGTATAATTCTACGCAGACGAAGTCGCGGGCAGAAGCTAGTACATACATAAATCACGTCTTTATCCCTTACGGGTTAGACAGAGCCTAAGGTAACAAGACCTAAAGGCTACGTTTAGCATGATTATGGGCGTATAGGTGGAAAGGGGAATAAAAATAGTGATGGGTTGCTAGCCGCATCGCCTATAACATGATTCCTAAGATTTTCGCTCATTCCCTCCATGGACTTTTACCATCTGACTTGTCTGATGGCTGACTGGTTTGTCTTGCTGTCACCCTCGTTCGGCCGAAGTATCTTTTTTTTTATATATAAGAGTGGGGAAACGAGCAGACCGCACCTGATGGAAAGTAATCACCATCGCCCAGGGACACCTGCAAGACTTGGGGAATCACAGGTGCGTTGCCGGCCCTTTCAAGAACAGGAAGGCTCGCTTTTTAAAGGTCCCTAAATTGTACCGCTCAGGGAATGTTGCAGCAGGAAGTTGGTTCCAGATCTTTGTCGTACGAGGAAAGAAATTGCGTTTAAAACGCACGGTACTCGACTGCCAACCATCAAGATGTAGCCCATAAGAGTCAACGAGAGAGCAAAGACAAACGCTAAAGAGCACTCTAAGAGCTCACAGCTCAGCTCAGAGCTCAGATTGAGGTGTCACGACGATTTGTACCTCCGCGAAACGCTCCCCCGGGTGCCCGAGTATCCGTACCGTGTTATTACCATTCCCTACGCAAAAAACCAGCCAATTACAACGCCATAACGACCATCGTAAATCTGGCCGTAAAAATAAAATAGGTTACATAGACGGCCGGTGACGAAACGGAGGGAAGAAAGGGCCCTTGTGAAGAGCGCACGTGTGGTTGTCGCGCGTCCATTGCTGTTGTATGATTCTCAATTCAAAATTTCATTTATTTTATTACGAATGCTACATTAGTTCCTGTTGGAACTTTTTAGAGTCTACCTTGTTATAAAATTTATTCTGTTACTGATAAAGGCACTCGCTCTTCAGGCGCTTGTCGTGTGTGCAGTGAAGCTTGCTTTTACTCATTTTCTATCAGGTCCATGGGCCCAGGCACTTTTTATAGCAAGTTTTAAATAATTTCGTGATAAATATATTTTTTTCCAATCGTCCGAGGCAACTCGTAAAAATGGCGTCGTCAAAGTTTTTCCATTGAAAAAATATCCGGCGCAAATAATTATTCGGTAAAGTTATGTATTGTGGCTCTCAGTGTTTGCAATTTTTAAACTCACTCGTCCATCCCTAATTATAATACTCCTTTCATCCACTCAAAGGTTGACTGGAAGAGATCCCTTAAAGGGATAAGTCCGCCTTTGTGCATATATCTCAGTGTTTGTCAATTGTATAAAATTTGTCTTGTTTATTTTGCACAATAAAGAGTTTACATACATACATACATACAACACCTGGAAATACATGACGGAAGGTGAAGATCATAAAAAGGTTGCAAATGCGTTGCTTGGCTAGAGAACTAGGATACACCTCATGTGCCAGTAATCTCACTATCTTACTCTTCGTGTTGGCGACAGGATAATCGAGTAAGACGATGGCAATCCAGACGGACCTTGCACGAGGTCCTACCCGCAAGATTGCAATTTTATGACGTACCTACCGTATTTACTATAGCCCAAGCCTTCGTTGTCTGAGAGGAGGTCGGTCAGCAGAGGGACTTACACAGTCTGGAGATTATGAGATGATGCTCAACATACATACATACATACAGTCACGCCTCTTTCCCACAGGGGTAGGCAGAGACTACTTTGTTCCACTTGCTACGATCCTGACATACTTCTTTCGCTTCATCCACATTCGTCAATCTCTTCATACGTGCTAGTCGGTTTCGGGTACTCCTGACCTGACCTTTTTCCAAAACGTCTCCTATTTGGGTCAATTTCAACAGTACTCATTTTTTGTATAATTTCGGTATGATCCCTTATAAGTGTTTTTTTTTTAAGATTTTTAAATGTCAAACGATACCTTAGACTATTTTGCAAGACATATGTAAAAGGGAACCTGAAATCTTAAATCGTTTTCGAGTTATTAATTTGGTCTCAAATGATGATGATCAAAGAACAGAGATTTCAGGCTATATCCTGCCTCTGTAATAAGCTATAAACTATTACAGACACAGCAATGAAGAGTGCTCTAATGGCTATCTGTGCAGCCGGCATTAAGTGGGTAATTGGTATTGGGAGCGTCTAATTACGCCAGATGCGGACCAATCCGGCGCCGATACGCCACCGTGCGTTTGCGCAACCCGAGCTCGCGTTGTACATGTACAGAGCCGATATTACCGTCATAATTATTATTTACGTCAACATTTTTTGCTGATCGCACTTTATGTTGACACATCCACAATCATGCTAAACGTGGCCTTTAGGTCTTGTTACATTAGGCTCTGTCTACTCCGTAAGGGATAAAGACGTGATTTATGTATGTATGTATGTGCTTACATTGTTATCTATGTTATATAATCTATGCCAAATATCAAGATAAACGGATCACTAAAAATGGGGCAAAATACACTTTAGATATCTCTGAACAAACTTAGTGTACATAAAAAAAGCTAAAAGCTTGTACGAATAAAACTCTAATGACAGAGTTAGGAGAGAGAAATGTCTATGAGTATTTACTTTTTTCTTTATAAATAGCCAAAAATGTGCTTCACCAGATAGACAACAGAGTATAGTCAGCGAGTAACCAGGAGAGTCCTGACAATCAGCTTTATTGCTTTTCTTTCTGATGAACGAACTGTCATGACAAATGACAAAACACTTTCTTAGTCAACTAAACATCGGTCACCTGATGGTTTGTTAACACTGCTGCCCATAGCAGTAAAACTAGAGGCAGCCAATGAGTTGTCATCCAAGACAACTAAGATTAAAAAGAAATGCCTCGTATGCCCTTAGTTTCCCCGACTATCTTACTTACTATACTGGAACACAACAGTGTATACTGCTGCCATCAGAAGTGTTGCTGGCAACACAAGGTTAGCTCTAGTATGTTGGCAAAGCTTGCCTCCCCACTGCTCTACTTCCGTCTATCATGGCGAAATTTATGGTTTAATGGTGTCGTGAAACCCCTTACTTGCTTTGTTGTACTTAATAAAATAATAGTGTGTTAATGTGTCATATCACTACATAGTATAAAACAAAGTCGCTTTTTCTGTCCTCATGTCCCTATGTCCCTTTGTATGCTTATATCTTCAAAACTACGCAACGGATTTTGATGCGGTTTTTTTTAATAGATAGAGTGATTCAAGAGAAAGGTTTTTATGTATGATTCTACGCAGACGAAGTCGCGGGCAGAAGCTAGTTACTAATAAATAAACTCAGTGAAACAGCAAGCCTTTGAATAACCGACCAGCCAAAAAAGCACTCACAGACCACGCTCTCAACAAGAAGTACTGGTGTACCGTCGGCCAATGACCTTTGACCCATTTCTGTCAAATTCAATGGTAATATCATCTCTGTAAATATCCTCACAGCAAGCCAACCTAATGCGTGACATTTAACGAATGGAGTGTCTTAGTAAAATTTTAATAGCGCTCAACTCCTAACAACCGCTCGTCAATGTATCGACGCGTGATAAAATACGTCGACCAGTCGATATAATCACGTTACACCTCTTATAATAGTATGTTTGCTTAGTCTTGGAATTTTAAGTAGTGTTATTTTGTGTTGAGTGACAACAAATGACTACATACATACATACATACATACATACCGTCACGCCTCTTTCCCACAGGGGTAGGCAGAGACTACTTTATTCCACTTGCTACGATCCTGACATATTTCTTTCGCTTCATCCACAGTCATCAATCTCTTCATACATGCAACAAATGAATACGCTGAAAATAAGTAGGTAAGGTTATTGTACGATTCAGAACTACGAGTACATACAGATGCGTTCGTACCTTACAGGCATATAAGCAGTGCTTGTTTGTAACTTACGTAAATGTGCCCGACGCGTTTCGTGCCAATACGGGTTTTGTTGTCAATATGCCTACCCTCTGTCAGAACCCACTGCACGCCCCTGAGTACATACATACATAAATCACGTCTTTATCCCTTACGGGGTAGACAGAGCCTAAGGTAACAAGACCTAAAGGCCACGTTTACCATGGAAAGGAAAATCAAAATAATATGCCTATAACGTGTTTCAATGAATTATAATATTAAAGAACTAGGAACTCAAATAAAGTTTGTTTACTTCTTAAACGTGATCTTTAAATATTTTACTAACCGTCGTGGTTTATTTTACTAAACACAAAATATACCCGAGACCATATTGAAAGCCATTAAGAGCTGATCACACGAAGACACACGATTGGGCCCGACTTCAAACGAACGTGCGAACGAGTTATAACCGTTAATATAAAGACATCATAGATCTTGGCTTAGGATTTAATGATGACTCATCAGTGTTGCAACTGTACAAGAAGCAACTTTAATTTCCTATGGATCGTAAATCAGCATTATATATATCTTTTCAGGTCACCGCAACAGCTTGTTGTGACTCGAAACATATTATATCCTTTGTAGTGTGACAAATCCGTATCACCTGCGATACAAAAAATGTTATAAAAATCGCCGTTCAAAATTCAGTCGTCAACGCTTTTAAAGTTGGCTATTTAGGGTGCAGTTAAACCTAATTTTATTTATTGACTGATCAAAGAAAATTTTCGAACGAATTTATTTACGTCCTGTCGGGGTAATTGACGACCAATTTGTGTGGCGATGGCCTTTTAATAAATGTTTATTCTGTACGAATGTGAGTTACAGTTTTTTGTGAGGCTATTACCTAAAGTGAACCACAGGCGACTATGGTTGACCAAAAAACTCCTAAACATCCTAAGGATCACCTTTATGTTGTACGACAGCATGACAAACGATTACTTATTTGGACTCAATGTGAGAATTAGAGTTATTGATAGTATGTACAAGTATTTATTTACTTGTCGGCGAGGTGGCGCTTCGAGCGTGCGAGACGTCAACTGTCAACTGTCAACTGTGGCTGTCACCTGTTTACATCTATGGCGCCTTGCGAAACGTCAAGTTATGACATTGACAGCTGTCATTACTTGTGATTGGTCTGTGCTTGGTTTAAAGAGGCATTCTAACTTGAGCCGCCATATTGAACGGACGCAAGCGCAGAACTCTCCACGTTTCGTATTGCAATCCGTTTACATCGCACTAGTGTTAGCATATTTCTTGTGACTTACTAAGTAAATTGATTAAAGGGGTAGTTTGTGATCGATCCGCGAGTTTATTTCAAAGAAACCACCCACACTACCCAAGATGGCGGACGATGAGGAACCAAGTTCTCCGCCTATCCCGCTCGTCCCTCCGTCATCAGAAGTGGGATCTGCTCGCCATCTCCCACTTGGGAACAACGACGACATGTGGCGCAATCTGTTGGAGCAACAAAATCGGAACTTTTTGGCGATCATCGAGGCTATGAAGATACCGCAACCAAATCGTATTCAGTTACCCGAATTTGAGCCACATAAACATTGCGATCCGCGCGCATGGTTAAACACGGCTGATCTTTGTATTGCGGAAAAACCGTTAGAAGGCGCAGCGCTTGTTATCGCTCTGAGTAAGGCACTGAAGGGCCAGTCGTCTACATGGTTTTCGCAAATTACGTTCCCGGGCATTACATGGACCGATTTGAAATCCCTGTTCAATGCGAGATATGACTGCCGTGATACTGCTGCTGCGTTTCTCATCAACTTGAACAATAATCGACCAAAGGAAGGCGAGTCGTTAACTTCCTATGCCGCTACGATGTATACGTCGCTTATGTTGCGATGGAAGGATATGTCTACCGAAGAGGTAGTGGTATCCACCATCCTCGCACACCTCGCACAAATTGAACCACGTGTGCAACGCTTGTCTTTTACCACCGAGGTGTCGTCAAGAGCGAAGCTTCAACAAGAACTGTCTGCGGTATCGTTCTTAAAGAGGAAGGTGAGTGAACGTGATGGGCCTGATGCTAAGCGATTCAAGCCTTCAACCACACCCAGCCTGGGAAAATGCTTCAACTGTGGAAAACCCGGACATAAAGCATCCCAGTGCAAGTCGAAGCCGCTTTCTACCACGTCAAGGGATCCGCGACCTCAACTACCTCCAGCGAAGCCAGGCGTCGTTTGCTTCAACTGCCGTGGCATCGGACACTACGCGAAGAACTGCACGAAGCCGAGCGACAAGGGAACCGGTGGTGCAGCCCAGACATCTGCCGAGGAGAGAGTCGACGTGTGTGACGTCACTGCTCCGCGTGGTACAATGAGACACTCAGGTGAGGAGTTTTCGTTTTATTGCGATTCGGGTGCTGAGTGTTCCTTGATGAAAGAGACGATTTGTAACAAGTTTAAGGGCAAACGATTGTATAACTCTGTTACCATGACGGGTATAGGTTTGGCGAGAGTTGTCAGTACTGTACAGATTTTGACTACCGTTACTATAGACGGCATGTGTGTAGAGGTTCTTTTTCATGTTTTACCAGACCGATACTCACGTTACGACATTATGATAGGGCGGGAGATCCTTAGTCAAGGGTTAGCCGTCCACATGACATTGAGTAAATTAGAGTTTGCGAAAGTGAATGTTATTGATTCCTGTCAAGTTCAAGGCTTTTCGGATACTGATTTGGTTCAGATAGACACGGATGTTTCCTCCAATTTTAGACCCCAACTTGATGCTATTTTAGACAAATTTAAACATCACTTTACTTCCGGTATTCCTGACCACCGCGCTCTGACTGAACCTATGCAGATTAAGCTTAGGGACCAAAATAAGACTGTTTGTCGTCGCCCCTATCGGCTATCGACTGAAGAACGGCGTGTGGTACGCGAACGTGTTGATGACCTTATGCAGGCAGGTGTAGTTCGCCCCAGTTCGTCACCGTTTGCGAGCCCCATCCTCCTCGTAAAGAAGAAGGATGGTAGCGATAGGTTTTGTGTCGATTATCGAGAACTGAACGACAACACAGTTCCTGATAGGTTTCCTCTGCCCTTGATTTCTGACCAGGTAGCTCGTTTGCACAGTGGCCGTTACTTCACCACTCTGGACATGGCTTCAGGGTTCCACCAGATCCCTGTTCACCCCGACTCGATTGAGCGAACTGCTTTTGTAACACCTGAGGGTCAATTTGAATACGTTGCTATGCCCTTCGGGTTGCGTAACGCACCGGCTGTTTTCCAACGAGCGGTCAGTCAGGCTCTGGGTGAACTTACTAACACGTACGTGGTGGTCCTCGACCTCTGAAGAGGCTCTTGAGCGACTTTCAACTGTTCTTTCGATTCTTACAGAGAAAGGTTTCTCTTTAAACATTAAGAAGTGTTCTTTCTTGAAACAACAGGTAGAGTACTTAGGATATGTTATCAGTAATGGAGAGATAAGACCTAATCCCAAGAAAATTCTGGCATTGACTGCTCTTCCACCACCAGAGACGGTTACTCAATTGCGTCAATTTATAGGACTTGCATCCTATTTCCGGCAATTCGTACCCAAGTTTTCCCAAATTATGGCACCCTTGTACGCTCTGACCTCGTATTCCAAGAGCAAACTTAACTGGACGGCGGAACATGAAGCCGTAAGACAGCAGGTTATCTCTTTACTCACTAGTGAGCCTGTCTTGACAATATTTGACCCCGGTTCTCCCATTGAGCTCCACACAGATGCGAGTTCCTTAGGGTACGGAGGTATACTGCTCCAAAAGAAAGACGGCAAGTTCAGGACAGTCGCTTATTATAGTAAGCGCACTACGATGGCCGAGTCCAAGTATCATTCATATGAGCTTTGGACACTAGCTGTTGTAAATGCCGTTAAGCACTTCCAGCACTTTCTACAAGGCCGTAAGTTTGTAGTTGTTGCCGATTGTAATGCGTTACAATCATCGCGCAAAAAGCTCGATCTTGCACCGCGAGTACATAGGTGGTGGGCGTTTTTGCAATCTTTTGACTTTGACGTCGTGCATAGATCAGGTGAACGTATGCGTCATGTAGATTACTTTTCACGTAACCCCCTGCCCCCCTCAATTCCAAAATCGATTGAGAAAATTGAGCCCAAACGTATTGACGCACCGAGTTAACCAATAATTGGTTACTCGCGGAACAGCAGCTTGATAGTGAACTTCCTAAGTTAATTTCTGATATTAACGATAGCCGACTTCCCGATGATATCGCTAAAACTTACGAGATTCGCTCCGGTATCTTACACCGCAGGATCCAACGCAACGGAAGGACACGTTGCTTGCCTATTTTGCCGAGGTCGCTTAGATGGTCTATTATTAACAACACACATGAGTCCCTTATGCATTTGGGCTGGGAGAAAACCCTGGAAAAACTCTATAGTCACTATTGGTTCGAAAACATGGCCAAATATGTCCGTAAATTCGTCGATAGCTGTGTCGCATGCAAAATTTCTAAAACCCATACAGGTAGAGTTCAAGCCGAGCTTCACCCGATACCTAAGCTTGCTATTCCGTGGCATACTCTGCACGTAGATGCTACAGGCAAATTGAGCGGCAAGAATGATAAAAAAGAGTACGTTTTTGTTCTTATCAATGCTTTTACCAAATTTTCCTTGCTTGTCTATACTCCCAATATCGACTCTAAGAACAGCATTCGAGCTATAAAATTAGCTATCTCCCTATTTGGTGTGCCTACGCGTATTATCGCGGACCAAGGACGCTGCTTTGCTAGCCGCGAATTTCGCGAGTTCTGTGATACGTCCAACATACAATTACATCTGATTGCTACGGGTAGTAGTAGGGCCAACGGACAGGTCGAACGCGTTATGAGCACTTTGAAAAACATGCTCACGGCTGTCGAGTCAGGCGATAGGTCTTGGCAAGAAGCCCTTCCCGATGTGCAGTTAGCCCTTAACTGTACTCATAACCGCGTTACGGAATCAAGCCCCCTAGAACTTCTCATAGGTAAGGTAGCGAGACCACTAGACCTGGTAACGGCGGTTGACGAGGAGCCAGTTGATTTGGACCAAATTCGTGACCACGCTTCTGAGAGTATTCAGTCCAATGCTCAATACGACAAGGCACGTTTTGACTTAGGTAAAGCTAAGCTGGTTAAATTTTCCGTAGGTGACTTTGTTTTGTTACAAAATGAGGAGCGTAACCAGACGAAATTAGATCCGAAATACAAGGGACCGTTTAAGGTAATTGAGTTGTTAGATGGTGATCGATACTTGTTAAAGGCGTTAGATTCTAGGAGGACATACAAGTATGCCCATGACAGACTAAGAAAGATGCCCGACAATGACCACTTAAACGACAAGGAGTTAGACGTTGACAATGAAAATGACAACCAAGGTAATTTAAGTGATTATGAAGGGGTTGGACCTTCTGTTAGTTCTCATTAAGATTACTAAACAAAACTCATTCCGTACTCCGATATGTTGTTCACTGATAGTAGGTGTCCTTGGCTCAGACTGAATACACCTTCAATCATTCGTAGGCGTAGGCGTAAATTCGGGCTTGATTTCCCGTCGCAGTGCGGCCACGGCGTTGAGTGGCGTGCGTTTGGTTTGGGGGTGTATGTGGTTGCTGAAATCGCCGGATGGAGGTGATTGTTGTGTGTTATGTGTGACATGGATACTGGCCCCAGCCAAGTAGTCCATGCGTTGTTGAGTGTTGGATATTAGTTGCCGGATGGAGGCAGCTTATACATGGTTTGAGGATTAGTTGCCGGATGGAGGCAGCTTATACATGGTTTGAGGATTAATTGTCGGATGGAGATGGGAAATAAATGATTAGAGCCTTGCACACTTGTTTGGATTACGGTTGCTGGTTGGAGGCAACAACGTATCAGTTGTTTGTGATCGTTGATGTTTTGATTTACGGATTTATGAGTTTTGTTTGACTACTGATTATGATTTACGTTGTTTGTTTTCCATTATTACGGGACTTATGACTTCCATTGAATGTGACTGATGTTTGTTTTCCAGTAAGAATTTGTGAATTTAATTCCCCGATTGATATTACTCCTGATGTCCTTTGTAGTCAGGAAGCCGAGTGGGAAATATTTTGCTTTGCGGATTATCTTGGTCCACAGATACCTCACACGAGGACGTGTGATGCGGCAGGATGACCGTGTCGGCGAGGTGGCGCTTCGAGCGTGCGAGACGTCAACTGTCAACTGTCAACTGTGGCTGTCACCTGTTTAAATCTATGGCGCCTTGCGAAACGTCAAGTTATGACATTGACAGCTGTCATTACTTGGGATTGGTCTGTGCTTGGTTTAAAGAGGCATTCTAACTTGAGCCGCCATATTGAACGGACGCAAGCGCAGAACTCTCCACGTTTCGTATTGCAATCCGTTTACATCGCACTAGTGTTAGCATATTTCTTGTGACTTACTAAGTAAATTGATTAAAGGGGTAGTTTGTGATCGATCCGCGAGTTTATTTCAAAGAAACCACCCACACTACCCAAGATGGCGGACGATGAGGAACCAAGTTCTCCGCCTATCCCGCTCGTCCCTCCGTCATACTTAACTTTCACTATTAATGCGTGTGGGTAGGGCGTCCGTTTCAAAACTGCGAACCACTTATCAACCACCTCTAGTAGACTTAAAATTTGGTACAGTTTGACAACAAATATAATGCGCATCGGCAGTATTCGTTTGCGCAGAGAAGCGCAGACCAGTTTCCGATGGTAGCCGAACGTGTAAATAATCTATATTGAACTTTATTTGCAAGCGCGACTGGCAGAGTATTGCTTGCTTTGCATTCTTAGCTCTGTCCCGCTTACACGATTTTGCCATTGTTGGTACGAAATCGATCGACCAATATCAGCGCCAGAGTTTCCCGCGCTACTAAAATTGGTATACTGCGCAGGTACATCGTGGAGCATTATTTTTGTTGTCAAACTGTATACTTGTGTCGGATATACGATAACGGAAAGTACAGTCGGCAACAAATAGTTTTATAGGTGTTGAAACTGTCATACGAAATGATTAAACACTTGGTGTACAGTCGAAGTAAGTAATACTACCAACATTCTGGCAGTTTCATAAGGAATTTCGCTGTCAGGCATCTATGACATAATGCTCTAACAAACATTCAATAGTAGATTAATGCCGAGGCCTAGGAAGTAGCTAATTGCTGGATGAGTGACTTGTTTAAAAAAACGAACCGCAGGTGAGTGTTTTTTAAAATTACGAATCCAGCAATTGCTTTTCCAGCTCTGCTGAGACAGATATAAATGTTTTTCTCAAACATTGAGAGGAAATGAAAATAAATTTTGCACTAAACTTCCTCGCAACTTATGTGGTTTTCACGTGCCTGCCTTTTTTCTTAAGTTTTTTTTTTATATCATCTGTCACCGTAAGCTATTTGAATGAGACATTGACATTGTAGTTCATTATTCCATAGTCTCTTTGACTTAAAAAAAGTTAAAAACAAATGAAAAACAGTCCAGCAATCCGATTTATGGTCAGAAAATAGCGCCTGCAATGTAATTCAGCCGTCAACAAGGCCCTTCGTGTTCTGTTACTTAATATACAATGATAACAACACAAAGACGACATTACGACAATGTTTGAGAAAACAAAATTTACCTCTTCTACTATTAGAATAGATGGACATAAAATTTATAGTAAGTATTCGGAACTTATATTTGCATGTCTGACGGTAAAAGTCGTATGAGTCATACAAAAATGGGTCAAGTTTTCCTTTGTGTGGTCTGACTCATTGACTGCAATGTTTGTAATGAAGATTAAATTATTGATAACTATAGTAGTTTACGTTTAGAGGGTTGGGTACTAGTGCAAGGTTTGTCAGTAGCGGGTCTCTTTTTTTTTAAATAATGGCCCATATTTAACATTGATCATACATGGCTTCCATGCTGGTCTGGGAGCAAAGGAAAAACATAGAATGTACCAGTTGCTTCTCGTCCCGCGCAGTTGGTAAAACTCCATCAAGAGAATGGGCGAATCTTAGGAATCATGTTACAGGCTATGCGGCTAACAACCCATCACTATTTTGATTCCTTTTTCCACCTATACCCCACAATCTTGCTAAACGTGGTCTGTAGGTCTTGTTACTAGGCTCTGTCTACCCCGTAAGGGATAAAGATGTGATTTGTGTATGTATGTATGTATCATACATAATGATCGCTAGTCATAATTTTTGAAGTGAAAACTTCTTTAGCGGCGTTGTGCACCTTTTGGGATGGGCAAAAAATGTTAAACTTGCGTCAGTGTCGGTGACAGGTAAGGAGGGAGTGTTGCTGCAGGGTCGCAATAATACGTACGTTGATTTCGTCACTCACTCGTAAGCTACGTTTGGCCTAGTCACTAGGCCCTAGTGGTATAAGGCGTGGAATAACAACGTTCGCTCCGGTGACCGCGGTTCAAATCTCGTGTAGATTTTTTTTTCTTTTTCGTTTTGAAGTGCGTTGTGCACTTTTTTAGTATGTTTTTTATTGCGCGAGTGTGCGTGTGTGTAGTTTACACTTCTGCCACCACTCCCGGAGTGCAACCCATCCATTTTTATAATATTAGTAAGACTTATTTTACATCATCATTAACTAAACATCATACAAATGAGAAAATTATCTTCAAGTCAACAAAACGCGCAGCGGGAGCCTGTCACCGTGACAGCGCCATAAACAATAACCAGCTCACATTATGTCGCTCTACACTATTAATTATTTCAAATCCATTCTTAGAGTTTTTCCTAACTAAAACCGATGGTTCGTCATACCCATATATCACTGACGTACTACTTATTTTACCACCGATATTATCTATTTTCGACTATATTTGTGAGCAGTTAAGTGTTGATGCGATGATGTGTGGAGGTTTGCGGACGTACCCAAATGTTTGACATCAGCTTGGGATTTGTTACTGATGTAATATATAGTTTCGAGATGCATTGTCCGTACCTAATTATACTTTTTGGATGTTCGTCATTGAACAAGAATTTGGTTTTAAATTGGATTGTGTCGAATCAACTCTTTTTAAAATGACGTCACAAAGTTTTACATTACGCAATCATATTTCACTAAATACGTTGAAAAAGATCTGAGTCTAAGTTTTCCCAAAGTCTCATTTACTATACAAAAATTGGTAGCGCCACTCGCAACGGCAACAAACTAAGTAGTACATACATACATACATACCGTGACGCCTCTTTCCCACAGGGGTAGGCAGAGACTACTTTGTTCCACTTGCTACGATCCTGACATACTTCTTTCGCTTCATCAATCTTTTCATACATGCTCGTCGGTTCAGCAAACAAAACATAATTTACCATAAAACAGGTTAAACTTTCACAATTTACTCACAACTATCGCGTACAAATTTGACTTTAGCAATAGTTCTTCTTCAAGTGACTCTCCATCACTGAAGATCGGCAGCCATTTTCTTAAATCTCATGTATGAACTAGCTAGCATGAACAGCTCCACGGTCTTGATGGTCCTCTCCCCGATATTCCGAAGCCATGACATTTTCCTTCTCCCAACTTTCCGCTTTCCTGCAACTGTACCCATGACTAAGGTCTGCAACTGTACCCATGACTAAGGTCTGCAACAGATGGTACCTTTCATGTTGCAGTATGCGACCTTTCCACCTGCGACTTTCCTTTTTTACACACCCACAAATCACGTCTATATCTCTTACGGGGTAGACCATAAAGTTGCTAGCCACATCGCCTGTAACATGATTCTTTGATTTTCGCCCATACCCTCGATGGACTTAAAGCATTCACGTAGAGAAGCAACTGTTACATTCTATATTTTCTTTGCTCCCAGACCACCACGAAGCGCTCATTTAAACATTATTTAAAAGCATGATCAAGTCCCAGTGGCAGTAATTAGAAGTCGACTCGTCAAGCATCGAGGGCACAAGTTAAGTCAAACGACCCTTCCAAAAGTCGGTACAAAATACAATAAAATAAGTTAGAAAGATACAAATATTGGCTTAACAAAAGCGGAACGAGGGCCGAACATGCACCGCCCATTAAACTGGAAGTCGAAACTCCATTGTAACAATATTTCTAAGCCTTGGGCCGCGGATCCGAACGGAAATGATATTAATTAGCACCAGTTTGGTTGGGGAGGACACACGGGAGAGAATTTCAGGCGCGACCGCCGCTTTTAGTACTGCATAGCGTGTACTTTCTTAATATCCCTCGTCAAACTTTGCGTTTGAATTGTTGTAAGGTTGCGATCAGTTTCTCAGGTTGATAGTGATCGCATAATAGAACAATAAGTCTCCCCTTTTTTCCGCCACTCGTTCCGGTCAAGGGTATGCTCCTGCCCCTGTAAAAAAATGTGTCCAAGTCATCCCGCCATCTTCTTTTCGGTCTAATAGAAGAATATGACCATACAATTTTCTGATTGCTGCTAATACCATTCGTGTGTTAATATAATTGAAAACATTTGGAAGTCCGATGATTAAGTTTAAGTTACAGTCTTTACATTCATCGAATCGAACTCTGGCGCTTAGTTTTCGCTTAGCTATTCTTTCGACCTCAGCTTGAGAAAGAACCACGGATTGGATCAAACCATGTTGGCGTACGTATCTGGATGTTAAATATGAAGTGAATCCGAGTGCGTCCAACGACACGATAAATAGATAGATAGGTAGATAAAACGTTTATTTTGCACTGTACACACACAATCACATATGATTCAAGAGAAACTTCGTAGAGAGGATGGATGAAAGAAGGTTAACTAAACAGATCTATATGGGGAGTGTGAATGGGTGCGTTGGGAGGGGAAGGCCTAGACGGACGTTCCGTGACAAAATTGGGGATGGTTTTGAAAAAAGGTCAGGTCAAGAGTACCTAAATTCAACGAGCATGTATGAAGAGATTGACGAATGAGGATGAAGCGAAAGAGGAGTGTCAAGATCGCAAGTGGAACAACCTATCTGCCTTCCCCTGTGGGAAAGAGGCGTGACGGTATGTATGCATGTGGCGAAAATGAAAGATAGTTCGATATCAAGTAAGAACAACAGGAAACTGAACTGATTCTTTTTACTGATATGCAACAACTATAACTAATACACTTCCAAGCTGGTCTGGGAGCAAAGGAAACACATAGAATGTACCAGTTGCTCCTCGTCCCGCGCAGAATGTAAAAGCCCATCGAGGGAATGGACGAAATTCTTAGGAATCATGTTATAGGCGATGCGGCGAGCAACCCATCACTATTTTGATTCCTTTTTCACCTATACGCCTACAATCATGCTAAACGTGGCGTTTAGGTTTTGTTTCCTCAGGCTCTGTCTACCCCGTAAGGGATATTATACGTGATTTGTGTATGTGTATGTATGTGTGTACATCTAATACAATGACAAGACTTCAAAAACGAATCGATTAGAAAAAAAAAATTATCAAAACTAAGCAGTTCGCGACATACACATAATTCACGTAGCCCTGACGGGCTAGACAGAGCCTTTGTTGGCACTTTTGCAGTAACCAGGCGGGCGCGTCCGTAATCACCCCTCGTATTTTCCGCGGGCCCGGTTCGAGTTTTCATAATGGCCGAATTGTTTTCACTGTACATGGAGTGCAGGTTTAAGGCTGTTTAGCCAATTTAATGCGAATGCCTCTCTTGGGTCGGATAAAATTCGTTAGACGTTGTAAATTCCGGCAATACCCTCTATTGAGGTTTCGGAAAACTTTATGAACAGTGCCTCCTTAAATTTATGATTTAATAAATTTTTGAGCTGATCCCCGCTGCGAGGCTTTACTCGGGTTCTATCTTGCCTCAGGGTTACAAAGCCAAGGTAACCATGGGACTCTAATCTCCATTACTAGCCTCGGCTGTCTGTCTGTCTGTTAGAGGTTAATTTTTAATTGTAATTAATAGTCGGGCACTAGAAATTCCTCATTGAAGAAACGTGATTTTAAAAGGACACGTGCATACGTACTTATGTCACGTCTTTATCCTTTACGGGGTAGATAGCGCCTAAGGCAACAAAACCTTAAGGCCGCGTTTAGCATGATTAAGGGCGTATAGCTGAAAAGGGAAATCAAAATAGTGATGGCCTGTGATGGGTTGCTAGCCGCATCGCCTATAACATGATTCCTAAGACTTTCGCCCATTCCCTCGATGGACTTTTACCATTGCGCGGGAAGAGAAGCAACTGGTAAATTCTATGTTTTTTCTTTACTCCCAGACCAGCATGGAAGAACAAGGCATGGATTTTAAAAGTAGCATAGGTACCTATAAGTTCCATGATGGTCTGGGAGCAAAGAAAAAACATAGAATTTACCAGTTGCTTCTCTTCCCGCGCAGATGGTAAAAGCCCATCGAGGGAATGGGCGATAATAGGAATCATGTTATAGGCGATGCGGCTAGCAACCCATCACTATTTTGATTCCATTTTCCACCTATACGCTCACAATCTTGCTAAACGTTGCCTGTAGGTCTTGTTACCTTAGGTTCTGTCTATCCCGTAAGAGATAAAGACGTGATTTTTGTGTGCTTTCAAATCTATGTCAATCGCCTTAACTTTTTTTTGAAACAGTAACTTTCGTAAGAAAATATAAAGGGACTTAGGTTACGTTACGATTTCTTAAATTAATGGTGGTACTTCCATCGATCCGCCTTCCGCAAATATTACCAGCCATTTTTCAACACTTTTTATTGCCAGAGTAATTAATTTCTAGCCACGTTAACTCAAGTAATATATCATCTGGCTTGGCAATGTGTGCTGTTTGGAAATCAAATCGTCATATCCGGTGGAGATTGCGAGCGGGCAACGATCCAAAATGGCGGCCGGAAGTTGTCGTTGCTATGTAATGAATGGTGAAAAAATTGGAAATTGTTTATGGTTCGGGGACGGCACGTTCTGCATTGTCGCGGCATAATATATTTTAATTTTATTTAACAATGCGTGAATGTTCTGTTGTCACCAAACGTCAGAGCTAAATAGGTTCTCAAAAATCTATGTAATACCTTTTAACGAGCAAGTTTTGTTAATATACACCTGCTGATTCCGAAATAATAATAATATCTTGGGACAATTGACACCAATTCCACCAAGTCTTGCAGGTGTCCCTGGGCGATGGTGATTACTTTCCATCAGGTGACCCGTCTGTTCGTTTGCCCCCTCTTATATAAAAAAAAATAAAAAAATGACCTAGTCCCAAACTAAGCAAAGCTTGTAATATGGACACTAGACAACGGATAAACATACTTATATAGATAAATACATGATTAAATACATAATTAAACATCCAAGACTCGAGAACAAACATTCGTATTTTTCATACAAATATCTGCCCCGACCGGGGATCGAACCCGAGACCTCAAGCTTCATAGTCAGGTTCTCTAACCACTGGGCCATCCGGTCGTCAATAATTTATAAATAATTTTAACATACGTACCGTCACGCCTCTTTCTCATAGGGGTAGGCAGAGACTACTTTGTTCCACTTGTTACTGTATACAGTATTAAAATCTGAATCTCGGAAACAGTTCCAACGATTTTCTTGAAATTTAGTATGTTTAGGTTTCGGCGGGCGATAAATCGATCTATCTAGGTTTTATTTTTATAAAACGTAAGTATCAAAAAAAACCGAGCAAATCGGTCATCCAGGTACATACATACAAACACACATCACGTCTTTATCCCTTAGGGGGTAGACAGAGCTTAAGGCAATAAACCTTTATGGCCACGTTTAGCATGATTAAGGGAGTATAGCTGGAAAAGGAAATCAAAATAGTGACGGGTTGCTGGCCGCATCGCATTACATGATTCCTAAGACTCGCCCATTCCCTCGATGGGCTTTTACCATCTGCGCGGGACGAAGGAACTGGTAAATTCTATGTTTTTAGGGTTCCGTACCTCAAAAGGAAAAAACGGAACCCTTATAGGATCACTTTGTTGTCCGTCTGTCCGTCCGTCTGTCAAGACCCTTTTTCTCAGGAACGCGTGGAGGTATAAAGCTGAAATTTATATCAATTACTCAGGTCTACTGTCCCTTGAAGCTGTGAAAAAATCAAACTTCTAAGCCAACGCAATCAAAAGATACAGCCGTTTATGCCGCAAATTTCCGCAAATTTTCAACTCTCAAGGGAATCAAAACCTACAAGGTAGTTCCCGTGAACGCAGAATCTTGAAATTTGGTATGAAGGTAGGTCTTATAGCACAGATTAAAGAATAATTGCGAAAACCGTAAATGTGTATGTATGTCTGTATATAGCAGTGACCAATATAAAGTAACCCCACACTGCGTACATTTTGCTTTGGAACAGGGCTCTGCTTACACTGGTTTTAGATATTTATAGATAATGATACGGAACCCTCGGTGCGCGAGTCCGACTCGCACTTGACCGGTTTTTTTTACTCCCTAACCAGCATGGAAGAAATCATCCAGGTACTATAATTAAAATACGCAATTGCGAATGGAGTCGATAATCTCCATTGGTCGAATTAACGAGTTTGTTACACTATGAAAGTCTGGTGTCATTGCAGGTTAAAAAAAAATCTGGTGGCCTAGCCAAGACCGTCTCCAAAGAAAAGAATTCTTCAACCTTTGATCTGATTAAAATGAAATTTGGCACACTTGAATAGGAAAGATGACAATCAAAGTACAGTCAGCTAAAATAGCTTGTGTTGAAAATTAAATTTCTAAATGTCAGTGATAATTTCGACACGCCCTAAGAAAAAGTGTGTATCTGCCTGATACTTAGTTATGCGACTATTGCATTTTCGTAGTCTACGGTATCGAATTTATCATTTACATTAATAAAAACAAGAAAAAAATGGTCCGAACATATTTTTTCCCAAACGTAGAACTAACTATCTACATTCATTGCTAAAAAAACTCCATAGCAAAACTTAATATTTGCCTCTTATTCAATATTACGCGGGAACCCATTGAGCGGGTGGAATAAAAAGTATGTGTAAATACCAATCATACTTTTATTTTAAAAGTAAGTCACTATGAACAAGTCGCCGGTCCCGGGGAACAAAAAGATAACTGCAAAAACCAAATTTTTCAGGAAAAATAAAATAGATGTTTCGCTCAATTGTGACTTGTATATTGAACGTAAACGGTCGGTAGTTAGCTTTATGCAAAGTTAATTTTTCATTACGTTTCAATATGTTACTGTGGCACACGAGAAATGTCTCAAAAGAAAGATATTTAAGAAATAGTAACTTAGTCAAAATAGATCATTCACTATTACGCGTTAAGACGTATATCATTTTATTCGGTGTTTATCGGGGTCAAACGCTAATATTGTACCATTGGTGTACCATTTTATTCGACTACTTTTTAATGTGATTGCCGTGCAAGATAATAGTGCAATATCATTTTATTCCCGTAATTATTAAGATTATTTTTTTTACTAAGGGTTTTAGGAGACTTTTATAACTAAACAATAATATGATATTCAACATTGCAATTATATTACGAACGATTCACATAGCAAAAACAGTCATTAATTTCTTAAAATCAAAGTTTTCCATTATAAAACGTGCAACAATACCACTAAAATTTAAGTATGTCTCAATCAAATAGCAATAAATGCCAGTTTCATAAAGTAACTAAAATCAAAAGTTTTTTTTCAGACTAATAACTTTAAGTTTGAAGCATAAAATCAAACCAAATAATCTACGCATTTGGTATTATTTTTCATCAGTCCAATATAATAATAATTATATTATAATTAGTTCTTTCATTGAGCACTAACCCGGGGGACTATTAAACATGAAATCAGGTAAATCAATTGCCATCATCTTCGTCTTGGTTTTCATTAATTGCAGAACTAGTATTAACGCCCAGGGAGTCATAAAAGCCATGGCAATGGGCTGGGATGTCTCCTGACTTGCAAAGACTGATAAGGTCATCATGTAAAGGCTTACTTATAGGCAAGGGCTCTGTACATAGCACTTGCAGTTCAAAATCGTAGGCAGGATTTGAGTTGACTAAAGGAGCTGCGGTTTATCTTGTTCCCCGCTTGCTTCATGTTTTTGGACAGGTTCGGTTCGGTTTTTATTTTGGCCACAGCAACCCTCGAAGTAAAATGATGCATTTTTGATACCTCTTTGTTTTTCATTAAGTAGGAATTGCCATATACTGCTACCGATTTCATTAGCTCCTCGTTTTGCAACCTGAGCATGCCATACATAGCAATAGCCTTTACTTCGAATGGAATCATAATGCCGGAATAAAGGATTGCCGATAAATGTTAGCGTAGGCAGACCCCGGAACTCAAAAGACACTGAAAGAAAAATACGACAAGCATCAGAGAAATAAGGAAGGTGTACGCCAAATTAAAAAAGAGGACAAGAAATCGGCAGATACTCAGGTTGCAAAACGAGGAGCTAATGAAATCGGTAGCTGTATATGGCAATTCCTACTTAATGAAAAACAAAGAGGTATCAAAAATGTATCATTTTACTTCGACGGTTGCTGTGGCCAAAATAAAAACCGATTCATAGTTACAACGTTAAAGAAATGCTTCAAAACAAAAGGAGTTTTATAACATAAAAGCACTAATAAATAATAAGAATTGGGTCCAATATGAGGTAGGGCAAAAAGTATTATGGACACAGATAATGGAAGTGAGAGTCGCTTGCTCACAGCCCTCAATTTTACAGTATAAATATGATTTTGAGTCTGGATTCTGGATATTCTTAAATGAACATAGAATCTGTCCAAAAACATGAAGCAAGCGGGGAACAAGACAAACCGCAGCTCCTTTAGTCAACTCAAATCCTGCCTACGATTTTGAACTGCAAGTGCTATGTACAGAGCCCTTGCCTATAAGTAAGCCTTTACATAACGACCTTATCAGTCTTTGCAAGTCAGGAGATATCCCAGCCCATTGCCATGGCTTTTATGACTCCCTGGGCGTTAATACTAGTTTTGCAATTAATGAAAACCAAGAGGAAGATGATGACAATTGATTTACCTGATTTCATGTTTAATAGTCCCCCAGGTTAGTGCTCAATGAAAGAACTAATTATAATATAATTATTATTATATTAGACTGATGAAAAATAATACCAAATGCGTAGATTATTTGGTTTGATTTTATGTTTCAAACTTGAAAATAAATCTTTTGTTTTTAGTTACTTTATGAAACTGGCATGTATTGCTATTTTGATTTTTGATTAAGCTATAATGATTAAGACATAGGTACTTAAATTTTAGTGGTATTGTTGCACGTTTTATAATGGAAAACTTTGATTTTAAGCAATTAATGACTGTTTTTATTATGACTGTGAATCGTTCGTAATATAATTGCAATGTTGAATATCATATATTATTGTTTAATTATAAAAGTCTCATAAAAACCCTTAGTAAAAAAAATAATCTTATCTAATAATTACGGGAATAAAATGATATTGCACTTCACTTATACTCCAATCACAGCAATAATTATATAATTTTTGAATTAATCAATCGAAATCGAACACTAAAACATATGACATGTCGATATTTAAGCCACTGTAATTTACATTCGACCCGTGCATGTGACAAAAGGATATGGCAATACTTTTTATAGTTCCTTTTCAAATGTGTAGTTTTGGTGAGCGCCATTGCACGAACAGTATCTAGCGGCTTGCGACGAGAATACAAAGATAACTGCGCATATCATTACTTAGCGATCTAATTTTGATGAGAACATAATAATATGGATGTTTGTCATGCGATGAGCTATAAATAAAAACATTGAAAACTATTGTATTATTTTTTAATTTTGTCATTTACCGTACAAAAAATGCGAAAAAAATTGAGCTGGTGCATTGGCACCTACGGATTCCAAATATGATATAAAAATAAAACTAAGATAATGGCGGTTATCATTTTGTTCTCCGGGGCCGGCGAAGTGTGCATCTGCCATATACATAAGGCAGTCAATAAAGATATATGTGTATCAACCACTACCAGTCTTTATCTTGAGAAAGGCTGTACAATATCTGTCACTTGATTAATCTAGTGTAAAATTTGGAACAACATATACATGTATATCTGGCAGATACTGTTTCGTCAAAGTTAAATATACGTAGAACAAGGTATGTATCAGCTACTTGCACGTCAGAGTTGACGAAATATTATCACGTATAAGTGAATAACTGTAATTATTAAGAAACTACCGTGTTTAATAATATATAAAAAATCACGAATACATATTGTCACAATATTGTACTCCATGCCAAATTTCAATCCTCTGGTATATATAGTTACCACGCAATTGCGATTTTAAATTTATAGAAACTTTAAAACGCTCTCCTGTAAAATTTGGTTTTTGTAGATACACACTTTTTCTTAGGGTGTGTCGATTTGAACATAGAAAAATCCGAAAAGTAAAGCTATGGCCGGGTATCGAATCCGGATCCTCGTCATCCCGTGACGCGTGCTATACCCCTACACCACCCATACCAGGTGGGTAAGCCTAAAAAAAAAAAACAAAAACAAAATTAAATTTTTAGATTGTGTTTTTGTTTCTTCGTGTTTGGTTTTTAAGTTCAATTACTTTACCCTTTCAAATGTATCAAATGCAAGTCAATACTCGTTGCAATCGCGAGCCAGCGCAATCTCGATCCCGTCCCTTAACAACATCTCAGACGCCGATTTACAAGAGGCGGGCAACACTTCGCCCGCAGTGTAAAGTTGTAATTTGCTTGAATGTTCTTGTACTCTCAAAGACGCGACGCGTTTCACACTGGCGGAGAGAAACGCATAAACATCATCAACAGCGTTGATTACGCTCATATTGTAAAGAGGAAAGAATTGGCATTGTTCATTTTTTATAAGTTGTGCTTTTAACACCTTTATTTGATAAAATAGACTATTTCAAGCAACTAATTTGAATATTATGCTTTTACGTAGCTTTGTTAATTAATAATAAATATTTTTTCGCTGTTTGATAATTCGTGAATTTAGACAGAATCCCAATCGCCTTCGTTCGGCTGGCAATAAAAAAAACGGCTTTGTCTATGGTTTTGTCGATTTGACAGTGACACGTGACAGTTACCATAGCTAAACTTTTTTTTTCATTTTTGTGGCAAACATTCGATGCTGGATTCTGTCTAAAAACCGGGTCGTTCGGTCAAACAAAGGTTTAAAGTACTTTTACAAAAATATCTGCAATCATAAAGTATTTTTGGAATCGGACAAGATAAATCGGATAAATGATGGTTTTCCTCGAAATGGTTTTCGAATTGGAGCATACTAAAAATAATGGACCATGCCAATTGACTTTAACCCATCACTGTAATCAGAATCATAAGGCGCGCTAAATCTTTACCCAATTTAATCTATGTTGAAGGAGTACTATCTGTCATCTTGTGCATGAATCTTGTAGCTGGATTTTTTAGATATGTGTGTAAGTGTCTATTGATATCTCCATTTATTATAAGGTAACAGGTACCTACAGGCCACATTTAGCAAGATTGTGGGCGTACAGGTGGAAAATGGAATCAAAATAGTCATGGTTTGGCTCTGTCTACCCCGTAAGATAAAGACGTGATATATGAATGAATGAATGCATTTATTATAAATGTGTGTTTCCTGTATAATATATTATGTATTTCAGTACTTCACTACGTACTATATGAATATATCAGGGGTGGCCAACAGGTCGATCGCGACTGTTAGTCCAGTCGATCATGGCAAGGCAAAAAATATAAATACGTAGACCAGACTGCGCAACGTAATCACCAACTGCTGATTTAAGGTTTCATGAAGTATGTAATTGGTAGATCGCACAGGGTTTCGTTAGTAAACAGGAGATCTTGGGTCTGATCAAGTTGGCCACCCCTAGAATATATATTCTAAATTGCACCACCTGCTCAGATCTGTTCTGTCCTCCAGTCCATTATGGTTGCCTGGTAGAGTTCGCTCTGTAGCGATAAGGCCGCCTATTGTTACCTTGTAATATGCTGTATACCTTTTTTCTGTTTTGGTTGTTATATGTGGTGTTCAATAAAGAGTTATTGTATTGTATTTTGATTCCCTTTTCACGTGTACGCCCACAATCATGCTACAAGTGGCCTTAGTCTCAGACTAATTTTCAAATCTGTTCAGTAGTTTCTTAACGTATTCAATGCAAACAAACTAAGCTTTCCTACGTACATACATAAATAATGTTTTTATCCCTTACGGGGTAGACAGAGCCCAAGGAAACAAGGCCTTAAGGTCACGTTTGCCATGATTTTGGGCATATAGGTGGAAACGAATCAGAATAGTGATGGGTTGCCAGGTTGCCAGCCGTATCACCTACATGATTTCTACAATTTTCGCCGATTCTCTCTATGGTTTTTCACCATCTGCGCGGGAAGAGAAACCACTAGTACATTCGTTTTTTCCTTGCTCCCAGACCATTATGAAAGCGTGTATTTGGTAGATTATAATAATAATATAACCTTTTTTATTCTGTTTCGCTACAATTTCAGTACATTGTGTAGTATTTTTTTTTTTAATTATCGCGTAATTTGGCGTGCCCCGTGGGCATAGGCCTCCTCCATTTATTGGAGGGTTTGAGCTATAGTTCCCACGTGAGCCCAGTGCGGATTGGGAACTTCACACACCATTGAATTGCTTCGCAGATGTGTGGGGGTTTCCTCACGATGTTTTCCTTCACCGAAAAGCTCATGGCAAATTTCGAATGTAATTTCGCAACATAAACTCCGAAAAACTCAGAGGTGCGATCCCAGGATTCGAACCCACGACACTCCGCTTGAGAGGCCACCGGTCAAACCACTACGCCACCACGGGTTTTTTTGGTAGATTAAAAACCACTTTTTCTTTGCCGGCGTTTCTCCGCGTCACTGCGCAATGTATAATAAGTGCAGGTAGTTTCGCTTATTGTGCGAGTTGGCAGCGCGCGCGCCGCGACATGCGCAGTCAGCTGATCCCACTGCAACGAATACCAGAGGGATAAAAGATGCGGTAAGTACGTATTTATTATGGAATGTGCTAAACGAGTCCCGTAGGAGAGAACTATAGTACTCTAATTTTAACATTTCTTTTTTTTTGTAACGCCGTATGCAATGGTGCTCTTACGCGCCCTCTGTCGGATACGGCAAGAGCACTGTTTGCCTTAGCGCGGCAGGCTATTAGTTAAACTTCTATATGTCACTGAAAATTAGAACACAGAAAAATCCGAAAAGTAAAGCTATGGCTGGGAATTGAACCCGGATCCTCGTCATTCCGTGACGCGTGCTATACACCTACACCACCCTTAGCAGGTAGTCCTCGAATTTTTCTACCTGTTACTAGCTGTCACGTGACCTTGTGTTACTATGCGAATTTTTGTCGCTAAGCGTCATCTGTTTGAATGATGTGTCTGTACGACACAATTACAAACTCCCGTGGAACATCTACTGCTCCAGGGACGAGAGAAGGCGCTGTGTGTGTGTGTGTTAATTGCCCTGCAAATGCTTCAATACGCTACGCTACTACTGTTCAAAAGACCAAATTTAATGTTCAAACTTATAAATCCTAAAAAGCATTTGCAGGGCTATAAACACACACGCACAACGCCTTCTCTCGTCCCTGGTGAGCAGTAGATGTTCCACGGGAGTTTGTAATTTTATCGTACAGGCACATCAGTGGTCAAAAGTGGTCAAAAGTGGTTCTTCCAGGCGGGGGGAGCGTTTTCACCCATTTATTGTCAACATACCGTTGGCCCGCACGAGGCGGTTTGCTTCATCCTTCCTAATGCGAACTGCTAGGGAATGGAATTCGCTCCCATCGTCTGTATTTCCGGACAGATCCAACCTAGGGCTCTTCAAGGCTAGAGTGAATAGGCTATCACTGAACCAGTGAGTTACACCTTTGGCCTCATCTGCACCTTCCACCAAGTGAGATAGAGGTCAATCACTGGTCAGTTTATAGTAAAAAAAAAAAAAAAAAAAAACATCATTCAAACAGATGACGCTTAGTAACAAAAATTCTCATAGTAACATGGTCACGTGCCAGCTAGTAACAGGTAGACATATGCGAATACTACCCACCTGCTATGGGTGGTGTGGTGTAGGGGTGCACGCGTCACGGAATGACGAGGATCCGCGTTCGATTCCCGGGTATAGTTTTACTTTTCGGATTTTTCTGTGTCCTAATTTTCAGTTATATTTAGAAATTTAAGGGCTATTAAGCTGTTCAGTCAAACTAACTTAATTCCGGAACAATTTGAAGAGAGCGTATAGATTATTTGTACAGTTATTACGTCAAAAGGTCAAAACTTTTCAAAATGGACGGACTTTGCATAACCAACCCGCCAAGGAAATTACACCAATTTAGCTTCGCCAGTTGTTCCCAACCTTTTATTGACTAGGGGCCACTTTGTATTTTTTTATTAGTTGCCACTGTGATCCTACTAATCTATACTAATATTATAAAGAGGAAAAATTTGATTGTTTGTTTGTTTGCATTGAATAGGCTCCGAAAGTGCTGGACCGATTTCAAAAATTCTTTTGCCGTTAGAAAGCTTCATTATCACTGAGTGACATAGGCCACTTTTTACCGCGGGAAAATCCTTTTCCTACGGGAAAATTAATCTATCGCGGGCGAAGCTGCGGACGGAAGGCTAGTATATTATAAACGCGAAAGTTTGTATTTATGGATGGATGGATGTTTGTAACTCTTTCACGCCAGAACGGCTGGACAGATCTGGGTGAAATTTGGAACATAGATAGACTATAGTCTGGAATAACACGTGGGCTACTTTTTATCCCAAAAATTGCGTCATTCCTTGCGCTTTCCCACAAAGCGATAAACAAATTCAATGCATTCGAAGTTGCGGGCAACAGCTAGTGTAAAATAAATAAATCAAATAAATCAAAAAGTCAGTACTATCGTGCATTAACAATTATTATAAGCAATTATTTTAATAGAGTTTTGTTTTAGTTGAAGTAGCATATGTATGAAGAGATTGATGAACGTGGATGAAGCGAAAGTGGTATGTCAGGATCGTAGCAAGTGGAACAAAGTAGTCTCTGCCTAGTGCCTACCCCTGTGGGAAAGAGGCGTGACGGTATGTGTGTATGTTTTCAGTTGAATGATAAGGCCAATGTTAGGACTAATCTTATGGCGAAATTAGTAAACTTTTACTTCGCGAAAAACTTTTTGCATTTCAAAACAACATATTTGCATATGAGTAGCGGAGGAGTAGCTAGGTAACAGTATGTAACTTTACTCTTTATTGTACATAAAACACATTTAATTTTCCAGGTAATGAGAAACAGATGTACAAAGTCGAACTCATCCCTTAAAGGGATCTCTTCCAGCTAACCTTCAAAAGATTGACAAGTTGGTCGAAAAGTTTTTTGTTAATTGAAATGGACCTCAACAAACCAACGCCCGATTCAAAAACAATAAATATTACGCCATAGCGCACCCCCTCACCCTTACCACCTTTACGCCCACAATCATGCTAAACGTGGCCTTTATTAGGTCTTGTTACATTAGGCTCTGTAGACCCCAGAAGGGATATAGACGTGATTTTGTGTATGTATGGCACAAAGCTATACACATAACCAAGCGCGCTTGGCGATTGTTTGAGGCCTAAATTTTGACCCCTACGGACCACTGGTGGTCCGCGGGCCACGGTTGGGAACCACTGAACTACGCTTATGTACTCGTAATTGGGACTCAGTGCTGTCAAAGTTCTCATGAAGACAAGTCCGGGCTGCGCTCGCTTGTGCTAGCCGCACTTCACACATTACTTGTTATTTACACTGTCGGACACTGGAATGTGAACAGATATCGGATATAGCATAATATACATACATATACATATACATATACTAGCTTCTGCCCGCGACTTCTTCTGCATAAAATTATACATAAAAACCTTCCTCTTGAATCACTTTAGCTATTAAAAAAATCGTATCAAAATCCGCTGTGTAGTTTTGAAGATACATATATGCATACAAAGGGACATAGGGACATAGGGGCATGGGGACAGAGAAAGCGACTTTGTTTTATACTATATACTAGCTTCTGCCCGCGACTTCGTCTGCGTAGAATTATACATAAAAACCTTCCTTTTGAATCACTCTATCTATTAAAAAAACCGCATCAAAATCCGTTGTGTAATTTTGAAGATATAAGCATACAAAGGGACATAGGGACATAGGGACATGGGGACAGACAAAGCGACTTTGTTTTATACTACATATGTAGTGATATAAGTGTGCTCTCTTCTCAACAGTGTATGTACTCATGTCACTTCCGTTGATAAACGTGTTGTACAGTGTATAAATTTGGGCATATATTTTATCTAGATTTAGTCACACACACACACACACACACACGCACACACACACACTTTCTAATTATTCTTGTGTTTTGAGTACTTCACTTGGCACTCGCGATACAGAGCCAGAGTCTAGTGCGAAGGCCGCTGTTTCACTTACCGCATAAAATGTCTACCTATATCTATGTAACAATGTGTCCTTTGTAAAATGTTATGCACTTTGTAACTTCTGTGGTGAAATAAAGTTATTCTTTTTTCCAGTTAACGATCATACAAATTTAGTATTTAAATACGTATTGAATTTATACATACACAAATAACGTCTCCATCCCTTACGGGGCAGACAGAGCTCAAGGTAACAAGAGCTAAAGGCCACGTTTAGCATGATTGTGGGCGTATACATGGAAAAAAAGAATCAAAATAGTGATGGGTTGCTAGCCGCACCGCCTATAACATGATTCCTAAGAATTTCGCCCATTCCCTCGATGGGCTTTTACCATCTGCGGGGGACGAGAAGCAACTGGTATTTTCTGTTTTTCCTTTGCTCCCAGACCAGCATGGAAGTATTGAATTTATTAATGAAAAAAATACAAAAGTAAATGAAATTCAACTAATGTGGCTGTTACACGTGTTTTTACGTTAACTAGTGTGTATATCATAAGTTGTTAAAATGTATGCTCATATCCATAACATACCTTCCATACTGGTCTGGGAGCAAAGAAATAACATAGAATGTATCAATTGCTTCTCTGCCCGCGCAGATGGTAAAAGCCCATCGAGGGGATTGGGCTAAAATCTTAGGAATTATGTTATAGGCGATGCGGCTAGCAACATCACTATTATGATTCCCCTTTCCACCTATATGCTCACAATTATGCTTACCGTCGCCTTTAGGTTTTGTTACCATAGGCTCTGTCTACCCCGTAAGGCAGGGTTTCTTAAACTTTTTGCAGTCACGGACCACTTTCACAATTTAAACAACTTCACGGACCCCTCAAAAAATATTTTAGGGAAATAATAAAAAACCTTATTTAAAAAAAAAAAATATTGCTAGTTTCGCTTATATAATATAGTTACCTTTTTGTTTTCTGTTGTTATTTATGTACCTATTTAGTTTAACATTCGATTCGATTCGCCCGACGACGACGATGCGTCTCGTCAAGTTGACGACACAATTTCCCAATAAATATGATTACATTTAACTGACCTACTGCGGACCCCTGATAGACATGCCACGGACCCCTAAGGGGTCCGTGGACCACACTTTAAGAAACCGTGCCGTAAGGGATATAGACGGGATATGTGTATGTATGTGTGCTCATATGCAATTTACACACTGTATATGAATGAACGCATTGGATGCGGATGGCGCAGGGCCGATCTGTTTGGCGAGCCTTGGGGGAGGCCTATGTTCAGCAGTGGACGTCTTTCGGCTGACATGATGATGATGATGATGATATGAATGGTGTACCATTTAGTTCGGCCCGCAGTGCAGCGTGTTAGTGAGAGGCGCGATTATCCAGTGAACTTTGCCAGCGGCGCCGATCCTAGTAACGTGATATGGTCGCACTAGGGTCGCACAGAGGAATCAACCAATAGAGTGCTAACACAAGGCTTCGATTCCCTGGCCATACTTTTCGGATTTTTCTATGTGTTCTAATTTTCTTCCATGCTGGTCTGGGAGTAAAAAAAAACAAAGAATTTACCAGTTGCTTCTCTTCCCGCGCAGATGGTAAAAGGCCATCGGGGGAATGGGCGAAATTCTTAGGAATCATGTTATAGCCATGCGAAACGTGGCCTTTAGGTCTTGTTACCTCAGGCTCTGTCTACCCCGTAAGGGATAAAGACGTGATTTATGTATGTATGTATGTGCTATTCGCAGTAACGCGTAATCTGGAACGCACAGGTATTCAGTAATTGGTGTTCACGCTACATTGCCGCTCGCTAAAGCAATTACTGCTCGCGATTGATTTACCGCAGCAGTGGATGGTGAATTAGTAGGTGTTGATTGATTAACGATCGGTGTTCTAGTAATGAGCAAAACTGGACATGATAGGTGAATACCTAAAGCCGGATACTCATCTGAAAATAAAAAAAAGACAAAGATTAATTGTGACAATAGGTAGGTACACATAAAAAGTAGTTATAAACAAAAACAAAAGATTAAATTACTTCCATGCTGGTCTGGAAGCAAAGGAAAAACATAGGATGTACCAGTTGCTTCTCGTCCCGAGCAGATGGTAAAAGCCCATCGAGGGAATGGGCGTTATTCTTAAGAATTATGTTACAGGCGATGCGGCTAGCAACCCATCACTATTTTGATTCCTTTTTCCACCTATACGCCCACAATCTTGCTAAACGTGGCCTGCAGGTCTTGTTACCTTAGACTCTGTCTACCCCTTAAGGGATAAAGACCTGATTTGTGTATGTGTGTAAAGATTAAAAAGCTGGGGAAAATAAATTACACAAAATGATCCCATCTCATCATTGCGCTGCCCTTACAGCCATCAAGTGAGTATTTACTACATATAAAAGTAGATGATAAAAACATACATATATCATATCTTTATCCCTTACGGGGTAGACAGAGCCCAAGGCAACAAAACCTCAAGCCCCTCAAGGTCATGCTCTTAGCATGATTGAGGGCGTATAGGTGGAAAGGGAAATCAAAATAGTGATGGGTTGCTAGCCGCATCGCCTTTAAGATGATTCCTAACTTTCAAACTCAAACTCAAACTCAAACTTTTATTTGCTTTGATACAAGGTACAATGTACAAGATCAAACTCTGTAGGGGCACTGCAAATATAATATTTTTAATGTACAAATAGACTACTATTTGTACTAACACACATAGGCATAAATTACATTACATTATAAAGTTTTCTTAATTTCTAAAACATCTCTGCTTATCATCAAAAAATTCCTGAAGGGTGTAGTAGGATTTCTCCAGCAAGTATTTATGTAGTGTCTTTTTAAAAGGTTTAATGTCTTTTATATTTTGGATGAAGTTTGGAATTTTATTATAATTTTTTATGCACATTGCATGTGGTCCAGAATGGAATATTTGTAAGCTGGAGATTGGCAGTGCTAATTTGTTTTGGTATCGTAAGTTATGCGGCCGGGTAAAGTGATCTTTAGCTTGAGAGAAAAAACTGATATTGGATTTAACAAAATTGCAAATTTCTAGGATGTATAGGCTGGTTAAGGTAAGTATTCCAAGTTTTTCGAAATATGATCGACAGCTGACTCTAGGTTTTATGTTCGCGAGGATCCTAATGCACTTTTTCTGTAGGACGAACAGATTGCTAGCGTTGGTGCTGTTTCCCCACAGCGCTATTCCGTACCGCAGCCACGCGTGTGCATATGCGTAATATGCGGAGGTGGCAGTTTTAGTATCAGTAGTTCTTTTTAATTCATACAACGCATATGTAAATCTATTTAATTTGCTAGCTACTTTTTGCACATGGTTTTTCCAGTTTAAATGTGAATCTATAGTTAAGCCTAATAATGAAAAAATATCAACATTCTCTAATTTTGCATTTTTATAACAAAAGTCTATTTTCAATGGTGGTTTTTGGTAAGGTCGAAATTGCATTATTTTAGTTTTTTTTAGATTTAGTTCCAAATTATGATCACTTAACCAGGATACAACTTTATTAAGAATATTCTCTAGATTTAAATTTACGTTGGTATTGGATGAGCATGGGAAAACTATGGAAATGTCATCTGCAAAGAGGACGCTTGATGGATCTATCACTTTAGGCAGGTCATTAATATAAATTAAAAATAATATACATCCTAAGACGCTACCTTGTGGTATTGATTTATTGACTTCTGCTTTAAGTGATCTAGTCTGTGAAATAATTCCTGTGTGAAAGTTATGATGCTCAACCTCAACATATTGAATACGATTTTTAAGATACGATGCAAACCAATCTTGTGCCATTCCTCTCACACCAATGTTGAAGAGTTTATTCAATAAAATATCATATGAAACCCTATCATATGCTTTACTCAACTCCAGCAATAAACCTACTGCATATTGTTTTTCATTTATTATTTTCAATATTTGGTTTATATATTTATAAAGTGCTAAAGTTGTCGATCGTTTTTTCCTAAAACCATTTTGGCTTTCGGAAAAGATGTTATATTTTTCACAGAAGTAGTAAAGGCGCGAAGACATTGCAGTTTCAAATATTTTAGAAAAGGTAGATAATAGCGCTATAGGGCGGTAGTTGTTACAATCAGCTCGGCTTCCTTTTTTGTGTATAGGTTTTATAATAGATATCTTAAGTACATCCGGAAATACGCCTTCTAGAAAGGATTGGTTTATTAAAAAAGTTAAAGGTTCGACTAATTCGTCTGCACATTTTTTTATTAAGGTTGGTGGCATCTCATCGTAGCCAAAACTGCGTTTGTTTTTAAGGTTACGGATAATTGTATAAACTTCGCTAGGTTCCACGGGCTGCAGGTAGATGCTTTCGCCCATTCCCTCGATGGGCTTTTCATCTGCTCAGAAAGAGAAGCATCTAGTAAATTCTACGTTTTTTCTATGTGATCCTATAAGGGTTCTGTATTTTTGAATTGAGGTACGGAACCGTAAAAAAAACTACCTTTTGATATCCCAATTGTTACAAATCCATTTTTTACCCATCATGTAACGTTTTTAGCGTTTTAGCACTTAAAATAATCATTATGTGTTTAGGCACGACGCGTGCTGGGACACGCCTTTGCCGTGTCATTTTGACTGAACACGGCGCAATGACAGATTGACAGAACATTTGACGGTGAATTAATGATAATTGTAGAGCTGTACCCTCTAAGGAGCATAGAGTAGGGACGACAGATAGATAGACGGTCGGCTTGTCACTGTTTGAAAATCGCAGTACATTGTATGTACACACAGCAAAGCTATTCGGTAAGCAGGATAGATACGGCGCGAGCGTGCGTAGGTGCTTACCTGATTATATTGCCGTGTGTACAATTCGGTGTCCAAAAACTTCCATTCCGGTTCGTCACTTTTTTAATGTATGGAACGTGACGAACAGGAAAAATTCCATACTAAAATCTGGGACACATTATTTCTTGAATGAGATAGTCAATAGAAAATTCCAAAATAGACAAACTGGAAAATATGATCATGTAGACTTTTTTTTACGGTCTTGTGTCCAAATATGAAAGGACTGGCTGTTGCCCGCGACTTGGTCCTCGCAGGATTAATTGTAGCCTATGACACTTACAAATAATGTGGCTTTGTACAGGTAAAAGAATTTTCAAAATCGGTTCAGTAGAGCCAGAGATTTCCACCTACAACTTCACAAACTTTACCTCTTTATAATATTAGTATAAATTGACCAAAAAAGTCGTCAACGTAAATCACGAAATGCAAATCGGTAACATTTGTAATGGAGATAGCTGGTACCCTAGATTAACACATAGGCTACTTTTTATCCCGGAAAATTGCATAGTTCCCGCGGGATAGCGATAAACATTTCAAAGGTCGAAGCTGCCTAGAGTTGCGTTAATAATTATTGCAGAACATACTATCAACATCAGTTCTTAAGTCTTTCTACGCAGACAAAGTCGCGGGCAGAAGCCAATGTGCAATAAACTTATTTCTTTTGTCTAAGGCACAATACGCACGAAAATCCGAAATAGGTAGTTCCCGTTTCGACTAAAATTTGTAATTCACGCAGGTCCTTCCGTACTCTACGCGCACGGCGGTAGGCAGAACATAAACTGTGTTTTCCTGGCCACACCCTTCCAATTACCATTACGCGCTCGCACCGACCTGGAAGAAACTCAAATTATTGTTAAGCCCCTCGCACAGTGCAAGATAAATATGGTTGAAACTATATCAAAATATACAAGAAATATACAACAAGTATACAAGTCTATTAAGTATTAATACTACTTATTTGCGCATAATGACTGCTTGCCTTTTTGTTGTCAACTATTCCTTTCTGTAGGTTAGCTGGAAGAGATCCCTTCTTAGGGATAAGTTCGCCTTTGTACTTTTTGTCTGAATTTCTGTATTTTTTAAAAATTTTATGTGCAATAAAGAGTTTACATACATACATACATACATACAATACAATACAATACAAATACTCTTTATTGAACACCACAAATCAGTACAAAACAATACAGAAACAAAGAACAAAGTAGACAATAGGCGGTCTTATCGCTTAATAGCGATCTCTTCCAGACAACCAAAAAGCTAAATAAGTTGGAGACAGTTTAAGTACATACAATACAACTCACGGAACACTTATTCTAGAGGACTTCAGGAGATGTTTAGTTTATCTAAACTTACTTCCATGCTGGTTGGGAAGCAAAGGAAAAACATAGAATATACTAGCATATAAAAACATAGAATATTACAGCTACGTTAGATGTATTATGTGAAGCAGGTATTCAGACCGTTTTGGCTTTGTTTAAATGATTAACATGTTTTTCTTCCTGTAGGTATTAGGGTTTTCAACATAAAACTAACTAACTATTAATCATAATTACACAAACCGATACCTAACATATAAAAAACGTGTGCGTCTCGGAACACCCGACAGAAGTGATAACTTAAACTAATCTAAGTTACAAACGGCATAATAATAAATCGCACACTAAACACTGAGTACAGAGATTAATACGACTAGCGCTGTGGGTTAGAGTGAGAGAGGACGAGCCTGCCTACCGCTGCCTAATGCGTCAGAGAAGAGGAAGCTAGACTGGCGCCGTAACGCGTTACGTTACGAAACTCTTCACCCCGTCATAAGAAGTTATCACTTTAATAACTGTTTTTAACATTGACCAAACGGTGAGCGTGAGCGAAACTATACGAAATGACGTGATCACTATTGTGTGCTGCCAATAATAAAAATGACGATGAAAACGAGGGTAGTTGTGCGCCGCTGTCAGTTGTTATCTCCGCGTGTGGTCAAGAGCTGCGGTTCGTTTTCGGATCCGTCCGCAGGGAAGAGCAGTGCTTGGTCCGGTGCACCCTGCGCATCGGCTAACGATTTCCTGGCTTTTCTGAGGGATACCATTGGCCGTTGGCAAAGAGCCCGACAGGGGTGAGGGGGTTTTTTGACCATATTATCGTACAACTTTGCGGACATTTTGTCACAAAAATTTTGAATTATATTTTTATTGCTTGACATTGGCGAAGTTGTCTTCGCTGGAACGACTTGATACGCCACAAATAAGAAGAAGAAGAAGAAGAGAAAAGCGTTGGCGCGCTGTGTTCGTTTCGCTCCAAGAGGAAGGACTACGAGCATCACTCGACTTTTATAAGTAGTTATCCCCTTGTGTAATTATGTATTAGGGTTTTGTATTGTTACGCTTGAGCAAGCCAAATATGCGTTGGTTGACGAGAGTTTTAAGCAAATACATTGGCAAGACCACCTTACAATTAAGCCTGAAGGGTTATGACTTTTATGAGCTACTAGCTGTTGCCCGCAACTTTGTCTGCGTAGAATTATACATAAAAACCTTCCTCTTGAATCACTATCTATTCAAAAAAACTGCATCAAAATCCGTTGTGTAGTTTTGAAGATATAAGCATATATAGGGACATGGGGACTAAGGTACATAGAGACATGGGGACAGAGAAAGCGACTTTGTTTTATACTATGTAGTGATGATCTTTGACAATAGTCACTGGGCAGAGATGTTCAGTCAAACTGGAATATTCAGAATTGATTTTAAGAAACTATATATTCTAATGATTCTTTTTTCGGTTGATTATCCTGCTAATATTATAAATGCGAGTTTTGAGGTCTTGTTACCTTAGGCTCTGTCTACCCCGTAAGGGATAAAGACGTGATTTATGTATGTATGTATGGATGGGTGTAACGATGTGTGTATGTTTGTTCCATCTTCCCGCTGGAACAACTGGACGGATTTGCATAAAATTTGGGACGGAGATAGCTGGTACCCTAGATTAAAACAAAGGCTACATTTTATCCTGGTAAATTGCATAATTCCCGCGGGATAGCGATAAACATGTCAAAAATGGCCAATTCTACGCGTACAGAAGCTAGTAAACATATTTTTCATTATAGCATAGCTTGTAGTGCGCCGCGGCGCCGCCCGCCCCCGTCATTTTGCGTGGGGGATATTTTTATGCATGACGTTTAATAATAGAGGAGAATCGATGCCTCCCTCTCAGCTGAACCGAACTGGGACAACATGCGCTGCGGTCGACTGTAGTATTGCTCCTATGAAGTGTTGATGTTCAGTTAGGGATTGAGTGCTTTGTAAGTCGTTGATCTTAAAAAAAAGATATATAATTTACTTTTATGCGGTTAAGTCTAACTGGTCCTTCCATGCTGGTCTGGGAGCAAAGACAAAACATAGAATGTACCAGTTGCTTCTCTACCCGCGCAGATGGTAAAAGCCCAACGAGGGAATGGGCGAAAATAATTGGAATTATGTTATAGGCGATGAGGCTAGCAACCCATCAGTATTTAGATTCCATTTTCCACCTATACGCCCACAATCTTGCTAAATGTGGCCTGTAGGTACCAGCTGTTACCTTAGGCGCTGTCTACTCCGTAAGGGATAAAGACGTGATTTGTGTATGTAGGTGTATGTAGTCTAACCGAACTAATTTGTTTACAGAAAAAACACACACACACACACACACAAATCACGCCTTTATCGCTTACGGGGTAGACAGAGCCTAAGGTAACAAATCTAAAGGCGTATAGGAAAGGTGAATCAAAATAGTGATGGGTTGCTAGTCGCATCGCCTATAACATGATTCCTAAGTTTGTCGCCCATTTCATCGATGGGCTTTTACCATCTGCGCGGGAAGAGAAGCAGGTACATTTTATGTCTTTTCTTCACTCCAAAACAGCATTGAAGAATATTATAGAAAAGAGACATATAAATAACAGAACACAGATATATATATCTAAGTTATTATCGTCTGCCGCAAATCTAAAGTTTAGTTGCTAAGATTGTAGCAAACTGAGATGTCCAATTTCTTTTTCATATTCGCAACCAATGTGTCCATTTTTTATAAAAAAAAAGGCAACCAAAAATATAAAAAAGTACTTGTGGCAAAATTACTTAATGAATTTCGATCAAAAAACATATTTTTCATCAAATCCACTCTGTTAAAAATGTATGGGTACTATTTTTCAATAGTGTCCTGTACACCATTTTTCAAATAACTTTAGTAAAATAAGGCTTCTTTAGGTAGAGCTATACTCGTAGAAGTCTACGAATGCGTAGAGGCTCTACGGGCGACCTCGTAGGGATTTTATACAGGGTGAAATGAAATACGTGATCAGACCTAGCATCGGCGACCTGGTAAATGATAACGAATCTTTACCAATACTATGTTACATGAGAAACATTTTCTCATTTCTTTGCACCTACAGACCAAATAAAAAGAGGCCAAGCTCCGTATAAACTACGCCTTAGCAAGTGCGGTAACAGGTAATTTTGGTACAAATGTCCAAATATACATACATACATACATACATGTACATACACAAATCATGTCTATATCCCTTGCGGGGTAGACAGAGCATGAGGTAACGAGACCTAAAGGCCACGTGTAGCATGATTGTAGGCGTATAGGTGGAAATTGGATTCAATGTGAGTAAGTGAGTGAGTGAGTAAGTGAGTTTGCGGGTGGTAGGGCCTTGTGCAAGGTCCGTCCGGATCGCTACCACCATCTTACTCGCTAATCCTGCCGCTAAGTAGCAGTGCTTGCACTGCTGTGTTCCGGTGTGGAGAGTAAGACAGCCGGGGAAATTACGGGCACAAGAGGCATTTCAACTTAGTCCTCTAGGTTGGCAACGCATCTGCAATCCCTCCGGGGTTTCGGGTGTCTATGGGCAGTGGTGATCACTTACCATCAGGTGACCCACTTGCTCGTTTGCCTTCCTATTCATATAAAAAAAAAAAAAAAAACAGACATCTAAGGTTATTTCAAACAATGGGATTTTACTATCTGCGCGGGAAGAGAAGCAACTGGTACAATCTATGTTTTTTTTGCTCCCAACCCAGCGTGAAAGTAACATACAATGGTTCAAAATACATCATTATCAAAATGTACAACGGTCAAAAAGTATGTAAATGTAAACAAATTAATAATAATGACTGCTTGCCTTTCTTTGTAAACTATCCCTTTCTGTATCAGGTTAGCTGGAAGAGATCCCTTCTTAGGGATAAGTTCGCCTTTGTACTATTTTCTGTGTACTTCTGTATTTATTTTTTATTTTTATGTGCAATAAAGAGTTTACATACATACATACATACATATATTGAACCAAAGTTAAATCAAAACAAAAACCTAAGAGCTTAGAAATCACAGAAAAAACGAACAGAAGATAAATGGCTTTTAGACAAAGTGCAGGTTGCCCATAGCATATTTTGCCCCTAAAATATTTAGACAAATACTGTTGCACGCATACATGCATAATATATATAAGACTATTAATTAAAGTTCTTTAAAGAAACGACGAAAATAAACATGTGTTGCTCTGTAAATAACAAAGTTTTATTTCAGCATAAGTTTACACCATTAAACTACTAATTACAATTTATCTGCAGTGACTGCATTACACTAACTTACCTGTAAATAACAAAGAAACGACATTAAAAGTTTATTCTTCATGGAGTCGATTCCTTATCATATTATTAGCCTACAAACATATCTTAAAATTATCAACTTATGTCGCCATCTTGACATAACAGCCTCTGCTTTAACGACATGACATATGTTATAAGTAACGCCATCTTTAGTGAAAATAAATAAACAAAACCTGCTTTATCAATGAGCCTAACTCATAACTTAAAGAAAACTATTTCTTTACATCTCCCCCCCTAGGAAAGGAAATTCTAAAAAAATGTCTTGTTTAGATTCCTTTGAATCCTCATAATGTAGCTGGAATAAGTTTGGTGATATGAAACAGATTTGATTCCAACTTCTTATGACCTGTATTAATTCTGTAAATTGAATTAGAAATTTTTTCTTCTATTTTAAATGGACCAATTTTAAGTTCATCCAACTTTTTTCTATTTAACTTGTGTCCATTTTCAACATATACCATATCACCTGCATTAAATTTGTGATGTATTCTATTTTTATCTAATAACATTTTGTTATAGCTATGTGACTTCATTGAATTTTTAAACGCTATTTTTCTGTCTTCAATCCAGTCATCTACTACTTCCTCTTGTTTTAGTTCATTTGGCATTACAGAAACGTCTGTACCATCTAATAAATACCTCGGTGCGAAGCCAGTGACTGTGTGTTCCGTCTCATTATATTTATCTACACAGTTGTGAGCTATTGTTGTCCATGCAATTTTATTTTCTTTTTCATTCATTTTACATCTGATTTTGTTGACAAGCGTTTGATTCAGCCTCTCGTTAAGACCATTAGAGAATGGTGCATTAACTGCTGTAAAAACCAGCGGAATAAATTTTTCATTTAAATAGGTTTTAAATTCCTTTGAATTTATTCCTGGATACTGATCGGAAAAGATCATACCAATTTGATTAGAATTGGTTACTTTTTCTATTAATTTTATAAAATCCTTTGCGCTCTGCGTCTTGGAGGTTATTATATATGCATATCGAGTAAAATGATCCACTAATAAGTGCAAGTATTTTTTGGTCGATCGTGAGCCTCCGAAGCCTCCAATTGTATCTATAGAAACAATTTCAAACGGTTTTGTGGCTGGGCCTAAATGTGACATCAAACCATACTTAACTTGTCCTCTTGTCTTATTTTTTATACATATTTCGCATGTTTTACAAAGATTATTTATGTTCATTGTTAAATTCTTTGCTGTATATATTTTCCCAATCTTCTTTTGCATCTGTTTTATACCTATATGACACATATTTTCATGTATTTGTTTCATAAGTTTTATACTAAATTCTTCTGATATCACAATTTTTTCACATTTATTAATTTTTTTATAATATATGTTGTGTTTGTGTATTAAATTATTTTTATGTTTTTGTATATTATCATTGTTTTTTTGATCCATTAGAACATCTTGTAATTTTATTAAGTTCACTATTTTTAATTGCTCATCTCTATTTTCATTTTCATTCAATACTGGATTCCTACTTAAGCAATCCGCTTCTAGATTTTCTCTTCCAGGGGCATATTTTATTTTGAAATCATACTGTGATAGATAGTACATCATATCACCTAATTCCTCATCGGTTCTTGATTTAATAGACATATTTTCCAATGGTTTATGATCCGAGTATACTGTAAATGATTTTCCTATGAGCCAGTATTGCCAGTACCTTATTGCTTCCTTAATAGCTAAACATTCTAGATATATGGCTTTTTTTCTCTTTTGCATTTCATTCAATTTTTTTGAGAAATATGCTACAGGTTTTTCTTTCCCATTTGGTTGGATTTGCTTTAATACTGCTCCAATTCCCTCTAATGATGCATCTGTGTGAATGTTTATGGGCAAATTTTGGTCAAAAATCTCCAAAATAGGCTGTGAACATAGTAATCTCTTTATTTCTTCAAATGAATTTTGACATTCAGATGACCACATAAATTTTTGATTTTTCCGTAATAAATTATGAAGTGGTTCTAAGATAATTGAACTTTTAGGTATGTATTCATGGTAAAAATTAATTTTGCCTAAAAATTGCCTTATGTTTTTCTGAGTTTTAGGTGGTGGGAAGTTCTGTATTGAAATTAAGTTATCTTTCACTGGTCGAACCGTGTTGTCTTGTATTATATGTCCAAGATACTTTACAGATTCCGAAGCAAATGTACATTTTTGAAATTTAAGTCTGAATCCTTCTTTCTTAATAGCTTCCAATAATTGGGTCAAGTGGTTAATATGTTCAGTATATGATTTTGAGAATACCAAAATGTCATCGATATAGTTAACTGTAAAATCTGTTAGGTTATGCTTTCTTAATATGTTACTTAATATTCTTTGAAATATTGCTGGCGAGGTTTTTAAGCCAAAAGGTAAGCATGTCCACTGAAAATGACCTTGCTGTGTGACAAAAGCAGTTTTCTGTCTATCTTCAATACGTAACGGAATAGACCAGAATGCCGAGTTTATGTCTAATGTTGAAAAATACTTACAGTTTCTGGTCTTTATTACGAGGTCCTCAATCAATGGAAACGGTTGAGCCTGTGGTACCACTATTTTATTTAAATCTCTGAAATCAATGCATAATCTGGTTTTCCTATTATCTTCTTTTTTGAAAGCTAAGGTCACTGGTGCTGCAAATGGGCTGTATGATTCTTCTATAAGATGTTCTTGTAATAATTTCCCTACTTGTTCTTCAATTTCTTTTTTATCTTCTATCGAACACCTATACGGCCTTTTGCAGCAATATTTGTCCACAACAAGATCAATTCGTGCTTCATAATCTCTTATTGTCCCAATATCATACTTATCTTTTGCGAAGTTTGATTTATACTTGTCTACCAGTTTATTTATTGTAAATTGTTGTTCAGCACTTAAATTATTGATATTCATCGTAAAGTCTTCTTTTTTTACATGCTCATTGAAATTTATGGAATAACAATCTGTTTCCCTTTGTGCTTTCGTAGAGTTGTTTTCTATTTTTTGAGTCACTTCCAAATTATCATTCTGTATCAGCTTATACTCTTTTATCATATCTAGTCCTATCAGGAAATCATATTTAAACTCTTTTCCATCTACAATATAAACATCAATTTTCCTTTCTGTTTCAAATATTTTAATGTTAAGTTTGGTCAAACCTCTTGTTCTTTTAACACCATTAATTGTTATTAAATTTGCACTATTCAGATCACTTTCCGTTTCTCCTTTAAGTTTTATCAATTTAGAATTGATAAGAGAAACATTAGAACCTGAATCGTATATACCAAATATTTCTAATTGGTTATTTAATGTAAGTTTGACCTTAATCAATGGTGTTATTATTCGTTTTTTTGGTCATTGTCACTTAATTCGACATCTAACACGGTGTTATTCACATTTTTTCTTTGATTTTTTTTATTGTCGTAATCATCAGTTTGTCTAAACCAGCATTTATCTTCAGGGTGGAAACGAGTACCTTTATTTAATTTCTCACATATCTGGCATGGTTTGACTTTTTCATTTTTTCCTTTGTTGTCGAATGTGTTTCTTCTTACCTTGTTAATATATATCTTTTTATTTGTTGTATGTTCATGTTTACCAATTTCATTGAAGAGGCCTGTAATTGATGATACTGATGTTTTGTCGATCTTGTCAATTATATAATCTGGTAGTCCCATTACAATAAGGTTTATCATTGTTTGGGGATCAATTTTTTTGTTAACTTCTAACAACAGTCTTTCTTTCTTGGTAGCATATTCTATTAAAGAACCTGCTTGGTATCTGAATGTAAACGCGTATTTTACTTGGGACCAACCTTTATTTCCGTATGTCTCACAAAAATGTTCTTTCCATAGCGTCCATTCTGATTTTACCGTAAATTTTATTAGCATACTGGTGTACCAATCAAAACATTGTTTTTCTAATAAATACTTTAAAATCTCAATTTTTTCTTCATCTTGTAATATTTCAAATCGTGCACATTCAGTTTCAAATTCATTAATCCACTGGTGGACATTTGAAGTTCTTCCGGAAAATTTTTCTAATAGAAATCTCTCAGCTGTTTTGCCTAGATTTTTGCTACCTGACTCTGTATTATTCTTATCACCATGCTGCGATTTGCTTTCATACGTAGTTTCATCAAGGTATTGTTCACCAAATTGCACATTTTCACCTTCATCCAAGTAGATTTTACTCAATTCGTTAGTTAACGGGATCCAGATTTTTCGCGTCTGGTGTCGTTTTTTAAGCGAGTTTTTTATTTTTGTGTATACCTCCGTATTTGTTATGCCAGTATGTTTATTGGCAGGTTTCAGTTCATCCGGCAGATCATAAACACGTCCGTCGGGTGTCTCAATTGAGGTTATACAGATCAAATTGGATTTTCCATCACTTGTCGCTAAGACCGCGAATGTGAATCTTAATTTTTCCATAGTTCTTGAATTTAACCAGTAATGTCGTTTTATAAGACTATTAATTAAAGTTCTTTAAAGAAACGACGAAAATAAACATGTGTTGCTCTGTAAATAACAAAGTTTTATTTCAGCATAAGTTTACACCATTAAACTACTAATTACAATTTATCTGCAGTGACTGCATTACACTAACTTACCTGTAAATAACAAAGAAACGACATTAAAAGTTTATTCTTCATGGAGTCGATTCCTTATCATATTATTAGCCTACAAACATATCTTAAAATTATCAACTTATGTCGCCATCTTGACATAACAGCCTCTGCTTTAACGACATGACATATGTTATAAGTAACGCCATCTTTAGTGAAAATAAATAAACAAAACCTGCTTTATCAATGAGCCTAACTCATAACTTAAAGAAAACTATTTCTTTACATATATATATTTTTTTAAAGTCGGGTCAAAACAACTTACAACACTAAACGTGATTTAAGGCCGCGAAATGCGACTTTTACTGCTATTTGACGTTTATAATACACCTCGCGCTACGCCAGCGCCTCTAGCGGCGAATTATTCCGACACGAAAACATCAGTATCGCTGAATTTTTGTATTTTTCAACGAGCGTTTTTTTTAAACGAGCTGTGCCTCCATAAAGCTGCGTCTCCACTGGCAAATCCGTGCGGATTTAACAGCATTAAGCGGGCGCCGATTTTATTCAATTACGGTCCTATCGCGCGATGCCTGTGTGTACATGGCTTTATGTAAGTATGTGTATGCGCAATGAGAAGAAGGATTAAAAATAAATATCGTACCGTATATAAAACACACACACACACACACACACACACACACTCAAATCACGTCTTTATCCCTTACGGGGTAGAAGAGCCCGAGCAACCCATCACTATTTTGACTCCCCTTTCCACCTATGCGTCCACAATCATGCTAAGCGTAGCCTCTGAGTTGTTACGCTTGGCTCTGTCCACCCCGTAAGGGATAAAGACATGATTTATGTGTGTGCGTATTAGAAATTATTCGATGTTGCTCCGCCTGGATTTAAAGATTCCCTTTTGGAGACTGTCACAGCTATTTAGGCTTTGCAAGACAATTAACAGTTGCTCAAAGCTTAATTTAATTAATAGTTGCTCGCAGACTATAAGTATCAAGATTTAGGCTCAGTCTGGTCCGGAGGCTGATGGATAGTTCAATGGTCAAACTTTTTCAGATAAATAAACTATTTGTAACTAGCTTCTGCCCGCGACTTCGTCTGCGTAGAATTATACGTAAAAACCTTTCTCTTGAATCACTCTATCTATTAAAAAACCGCATCAAAATCCGTTGCGTAGTTTTGAAAATATAAGCATACATAGGGGCATAGGGACATAGGGACAGAGAAAGCGACTTTGTTTTATACTATGTAATGATACCGTAAAACGGGGTGAGTAGGCACAAAATTGAAGTTCAAATCTCGACAGCAAATATTTTCGTATCTGGGAAGTTGATTTTAATATATGAGAAAATGTTCCGGTGGAATGAATATTGAATGATGATTATCTGTCGTTTAGTTTCATAGTTTTAACAATGAACACTAAAATACAGGCAAATCCCAGCTCACCCCGTAGTGGGGTCAAAAAGGGATAGGAACAAAAAAAAATTACGAAAGCAAATCACTTCTATATCCCTTACAGGGTAGACAGGGCCTGAGGTAACAAGACCCAAAGACTACGTTTAGCATGATTGCAGGCGTATAGGTGGAAAGGGGAATCAAAATAGTGATGGGTAGCTAGCCGCATTGCATTACATGATTCCTATGATTTTCGTCCATTCCCTAGATGGGCTTTTGATGCGCGCCGGGAAGAGAAGCTACTGGTGCATTCTATACTCCTATACAAGTATAGAAGAGTAAACAGAGCCTAAGCTAACAATAAGACCTGAAGACCACGTTGAGCATGATTGTGGAGGTGATACTTTTAAATTAGTTATACGAATGTTTTACACATTCCCATCAATCACTGGACATGACATCTTGACATCGGCCTGACCCCGCGTGACCTCTGAACGGAATAAATAATTTTTCATAACTGTACGGCTAACCTTCGCGCGGCGCACTGCGGCACCCATTGTGAATGGCAACATACAATACAGTAATACATTACTCGGATTACTTCAGAGGTTAACAGCTTTTATACAAATTAGAACAGCGAATACACTTCTCACTAGCCGCTCGCCGGCGTGACCGAGCCGTTGTACATCGACGACTTTACATGCAATGAACAAAAAATATTCACCTTGCTGCTCTGCTACTTAATAATAATAAAGATGTTTATTGCCACAACACAAAAAAGACATGATACACAGTTATCCAAAAGATGCTCACAATAATAATTTTGAAAAAAAAAAACAACAATATGTGTACATAACACAATTACACTAAACAATACACAACAATAGGTGGCAATGGGCTCAGTATGAGCTGCCAGTTTGGATTTAAAAAACTAGCATCGCTGGTTTTCAGCTTACTCATACCATCCATAAACCACGTCTTAATCCTATACGGGATAGACAGAGCCTAGGGTAACAAGACCCGGCCACGCTTAGCATGATTGTGGGCATATAGGAAGTGGAAAAGAGAATCAAAATAGTAACGGCTTGCTAGCCACACCGCCTATAACGTCATTCCTAAGATTCCCTCGATGGGGTTTTACCATGTGTGCGGGAACAGAAGCACATTCTATGTTTATCTTTGCTCCGAGACCAGCATTTTTAACGACCTGATAGCCTAATTGTTTGAAAATCTGACTACGAAGCTCGAGGTCCCAATTTTTATACCAGGTCGGGGCAGACAATTTTGTATTTTTATTTTTTTGAAACCTAAAAGCTGAGATGCGTTGTTTAATGTTTAGTCGGTCACGGTTCTATTTTACAGATTGTTAAAACTTTAAAATAATATTTTCTCTTCGTATCTCTTTGAATTTGATCAATTTGTAGTAGTCAAACTGACTTTGAAGGTACTAAATGCTGCGATGACAAAGCAATGAAAAAAAAATCAAAAAGTTTTAAAAATCTTCGTTAAAAATATTGTTTTAGCAACAGTTTTACCATGATGTGCAAAATTTAAATCACCGCATGCAGTAAGGTAAAAAATTGCAAAGAGCAGAAAAAGACAAAATTTATGGTGATATTTTATTACAATTTTCAAGCGTTTTGAGAAAGGATAAAACTCGCTGTAACTAATTAAGTTATATTACATTTCAGTAAACTCGTAGGCCCGAAGGCTAAGCTAATGCCGAAATGGAATTCTAGTATCAAAGGTTGTATTGAAAATGGTTGTACTGTGTGCACTGAAATAAATAAATTAAATCAAATGTGAAACGTATTCAAACAGCGGTTAAATTTGCTTTTTGTATTAAGCTTTTTGTTATTTATCAAAGAGTATCAAAGTACTTAACTAGCTAACGTGAAATCCGTCCTCATTTTGTCTAAATAATAATCTTTGATCTAACTAGGTCCAAAGGTATGAGCTGGTTTACGATGACCCCTTTAGTAAATCTGGAATACATAGATACATACATACATCACGTTTTTATCCCATACGGAGTAGACAGAGCCTAAGGTGACAAGACCTATAGACCATGTTTAGGAAGATTGTGGGCGTATAGATGGAAAATGGAATCAAAATAGTGATGGGTTGCTAGCCGCATCGCCTATAACATGATTCCTATGATTTTCGCCAATTCCCTCGATGGGCTTTTACTATCTGCGCGGGAAGAAAAGTAACTGGTTCATTCTAAGTTTTTCTTTGCTCCCAGAATAGCATGGAAGAAAGAAGAATTTTATTAATCAATAGGCTTAAAAACTGGTAGAGCTCCTTTTTATGACTAATTCCACAATATATTCAGTCATTCAAAAACAATTAAATTTGAAAAAGCTTTTTTGTTCGTTATTTATTAATACTTGTGTATATAATTTTAATAGACGTATACTTTTTAAAAATTTTATGTGCAATAAAGAGTTTACATACATACATACATACATACATACTTTCTAACAGCCCATCAAAGACCGATCTGAGGAGCATAGACATTTCGCAAAGCGCTCCCACACTTTCTGTTTCATGATGAAAAAAAATGAAGCATGCGAGGCCAGTTTGTTCTCAATATAAGACATTTTGACACTTCAAACAGATAGTGTGGGAGCGCCATCACTGATCCAACTTTAATTCAAAAATTTCATCATCTTCGATAGTAATTGGGATTTATCTCACCGGTTAATTTTCGACCCAAAACCTTATTAATTGTGGTTAAACCTAGGGTTAAACGCATAAGTCACCAGCTATCAATTTAAACATGGCGCCGAAGCGCCCGCTACAAAATCCACCAGAATGCATTAACTGCGTGAATTTGCATTTTAATTTGCGAAAATGGGAGCTTGAGCCCAAAATATGGTGGCCATCGCAGGCTGAGCCTCCATTTTTTAAACAACTAACAGATTCGACGCAAAATCCATCGATAAAGCGCTGTCGTTTTCAACTCGGCTGCAGGTAAAATAACGGGATAATACCTTTGATAGCAAATGAAATAAGCATATCCCAAAAGGGATCCCTGTGGCATAGTGCGTTAGAGGATGACACGGAAATGGGAATTGACTCAAAGTTGTTGAAAACAGATACATCCGTTTCAGAATGGGATTTGTAGTCTTACTCGTTCATTTGAAATGTGCAGCGTTTATTTATCAATATACAGAAATTTTAAGACCTTAAATAAAATCTGAAGTAAATGCCGGTAATTTCACGTCAGAAGGAGCATTGAGCATTAATTGTAGAAGAGCGTTTTCTATAAAAAAGTCCACATAAACATTCTTTCCAGAATTTAAATATTTTGGGTTTTTCTTACTCAGAATCGTTTACCTTACCCTATTGATCCTCATAAAAGAAAAAATGAGTCCCAGATTTTACAATGGTTTTTTTCCTCTTCGTCACGTTCCATAATCTGGAATGGAAATTTTAGGACACATTTTTTTTGTGAGGATCGATAGGGTAAACGATTCTGAGTAAGAAAAACCCAAAATAATTAAATTCTGGAACAAATGTTCATGTGGACTTTTTTTTGAAAACGCTCAGAAGGTAATGTGCGATTTACCTTTGCTCTTAAATACTAGAAGTGTTTAGATGTATGTGTGCTTGGCATTTGTGTGACAGCTTTGTTTTAGTATGATCCTGTAGGAATGCAACCAATTTTGATAAAACCTCGCCACAGAGAAAAAAAAAAGTTTAAGCATTTTCGACTGTAGCAGGAACCCCTATTTTTCTGTAAAACTGCGAATGAAGTTTAATGGAGCGCTCGATGTGACTTTAAACCGGGTTTACAGTTTGAATGGCCATAACTTAGGCTCTGGCCCGAACCCGGATAAACCTTCTCATTTTTTGGTATCCACTGCAAAATCCGTGAAAACCTTCGGAAGGCCAATATTTCAGGCGTAATGTTAGCGACGCATCCGACAATGTGTGAGCATTGATTTTTTTATACAACAAATTTAATCCAAATTCCTCCAGTCGTTTCAGCGTGAAGAAGGAACAAACATACACTCACATCGTCACATCTATCCATCCTCACAAACTTTCGCATTTATAATATTAGTAGGATTCGTAGGCCTCATGTGGCAGTTAATTCTCTGTCTAAATACTCTCCAACAAAAATAACTCAAAAGAATTATCGCGCACATTTTATCTATGACTGAATTGAAGTCCATAAAGTTGCATTGTTTGTTTTTAATACGACTTTTATCTCTGACGCAGGCGTGCATTTGCACAAAGCCACAATTTCCTTTCGAACAGTTCTTTCTAATTATCAAAGTCATTCCGACAAATTCTGTTCAATTCCCACGTTTACCTAACACCTATAGAGTTTAAAACTTATTTTTTACCAACAACCACAGAAACTTGAGCTTCACTTACGCCCCCCAACCCCCTGGCATGCTCATTTAAGGTAAGGTCACAGGGGGTCGGGAGGTCTTCGCAAATTGGTGGGTGTTTTATGAAACCATGTCACGTCGGACCATTCGTGTGATCTCACGTGCTTGCGAAATTGGTGAACCGAACGGAAGTGTTGTCGGAAAAGAACCCTGCCAGGAGCGTGTTGACGATAAAGCACCTGCAAAATTTCCACATTCCAAATTCGTATTCGGAGCGCTCGGCTTTTGTTTTTATAGTGGCATAGGTTAAATGGCTGAGTTATTGTTTTTTTGTTTGCTTTTGCAAGCGTGGGATTTTAAGTGACTGGCTGGAGAGAAAAAAAAACGCCAAGATTATAGGAGAGCAGAATTTTTAAACTTCGAACTCGATTCTTTTGTGAGTGGCAAAATCAGTCACACTAAGGGCCTGTTTCACCAATCTCTGTTAAGTTCCAGTTATTTTAAGTTCCGGGTATCTATGATTCCGTCTCTATTTATTACTACGAAATAGACAGAGATGTCATCATGGATAACTGACACTTGAGATAACAGGAATTTTACAGAAAGAAAATAGTACACAGATAATGTACGTAACAAGGCAAAAATAAATGGCAAACAAATGACAATCACGTAACAACTCCAAATCAACGTCATTGATCCAATCGGACGGCATTCAACTCCCAGTCATTGGCTGAAATCGCTAATTTATCCAAAACCGATACCCGGTATATCATAACACGCCAATCACAGCAAATAACGGCAATTCGGGTCGTACGTATAGTAAATGATAGCGATATCAGACAAAAATATCCGTTTGGCGACGTGAATGCGACTTAACGAGGCTCTATGGAAGAGGGGTTCACGTGGCTAAGCTTTATTTGTGGACGCGACACGGGTACGACACGATTTGCCTGCGGAATGACTATAGTCTGATCGCTTAAATGACTCATCGCCCGCGCGGTGCAAGGGCGCGGGGTGGGACGACAAAGGGGGCCGAGAGAGGTGCGGGCGGCAAGCGTACTGCCCGCCCGCACCTCTCGATCCCCTTTGTCGTCCTACCCCGCGCCCTCGCCGCGCGGACGAGAACTCATTCAAGCGATCGGTCTATAACGCTGTCCGCATTTTGTTCTTCTCTATCGGCACCGAAGTTGGATCGCTCGCTGTCAGATCCAAACTAGAAGTCAGAAATGACAGCTAAAGAATCGGAATTGAATAGCATTGAGACGTTATGTTAAGATGATAAGGCCCCAGAAGCGCAGTTTCCCCCCCACCCCTTCATAACCGCTCGCCCCCCCCCCCCGGGCCCGGGGGTACTCGTAAATGAGTTTCCACTACATTAAAAAAAAAGTATGCAGTTAAACTAATCTAATCAGGATTGACTTTAAGACTCAGTGTTAGCCTTAGGAATAAATCAAAATCATTCACCAGTCTCTTGGTGATTGCGAAAATTCAGATTGACAAACTATTTATTCTAGCTAGGAAACTGTTAACAGCGCGATTTAAAATTGTCAACGTCAAGGTACAGCGACATCTAGTGACAAATTGATTAAACTAAATCAAAAACCACCGTTATACGCAGTGAATTTTTAAAAACATACATAAATCACGTCCCCTTTACAAGGTAGACAGAGCCTAAGATAACAAGACCTAAATACCATGATTAGCAAGATTGTGGGCGAACATTTTTAAATACGACATACACATACACAAATCACGTCTCCATCCCTTACGGGGTAGACAGAGCCTAAGGTAACAGATACCTACAGAGCACATCTAGCAAGATTGTGGGCGTATAGGTGAAAATGAAATCAAAATAGTGATGGGTTGCTAGCCTCATCGCCCATAACATGATTCCTATGATTTTCGCCCTTTCCTCGATGGTCTTTTACCATCTGCGCGGATAGAGAAGCAACTGGTACATTCTATGCTCTTTCTCTGCTCCCGGACCAGCATGGAAGAATAAAATATTTTTTAAATTATCGTTAAGCAGTCGTGCGGTGTAAACGCGGGATGGTGTATTCCTGTGTACCAATTACAGACTGAGTCCCAATAATGTAAGACTAACGAACGATAACAACCCAAGTTTGTCTCTACTTATACATAAATGTCACCGGTTTGCTGTGCCGCGGTTTTCCTTGGAAATGTTGAATTGAAAAAAATAAGACGGTGAGGGTTCTCATTGGAAGCTATTGACGGACATAGTGTTCAAAAACAAACGACTGGTCGACCAAGGCAACAAACTCACATGAACCCAAACAACGATGCTCTTTTCTTGATATATATATTCCCGTACAGTTTGACAACAAAAATAATGCTCCACGATGTACCTGCGCAGTAGACCAATTTTAGTAGCGCGGGAAACTCTGGCGCTGTTATTGGTCGATCGATTTCGTACCAACAATGGCAAAATCGTGTAAGCGGGACAGAGCTAAGAATGCAAAGCAAGCAATACTCTGCCAGTTGCGCTTGCAAATAAAGTTCAATATAGATTATTTACACGTTCGGCTACCATCGGAAACTGGTCTGCGCTTCTCTGCGCAAACGAATACTGCCGATGCGCATTATATTTGTTGTCAAACTGTAAAATTGCATTTTATAAAAAGCAAATCAAAAGTAAAAATAACCACCGAATGTGTTGTAAAGTTGTTACTTCCATGCTGGTTTGGGAGCAAAGAAAAAAAAACAAAAAAAAAAAAAACAATAAACATAGAATGTACCAGTTGCTTCTCTTCCCGCGCAGATGGTAAAAGCCCATCGAGGGAATGGGCAATCTTAGGAATCGTGTTAAAGGCGCTGCGCCTAGCAACCCATTTTTGATTTCCCCTTTCACCTATACGCCCACAATCATGCTAAGCGTGGCCTTTAGGTCTTTGTTACCAAAGGCTCTGTCAACCCCGTAACGCAAAGACGTGATTTATGTGTGTTTGTGTGTGTAGATCTAAATGGATACTACCCAGTTCCCAGCTTATACACCCATCACCATCACAAGCGGCGCAAACAACTCGATATCATTTAAGCTTCTGCCCGCGGCTTCGTCTGCGAAGAATTATACATAATATACATATAAATCTTTCCCTTGAATCACTCTATCTATTAAAAAAAATCGCATCAAAATCCGTTGTCAGACAGACAGCGGAAAGCGACTTTGTTTTATGCTACGTATATATGTATATTGATGATTTGATTGCACCCCCGGGCCCAGCTCACCCCGGTTGTAAATATAAACCTATTTGTCCCGGAATAATATCAATTGGTATGTGGAAACTAAGGCTGTCAGTTTGTACGTTTTTAGGGTCCCGTAGCTTGTTTGGCAAAAACGGAACCTTATACTATCACTTTGTTCTTCGTCCGTCTGGAAGGACCATTTACTCAAGAACGCGTGGAGGTATCCTGGGAGCTGTGAAAAAATAGACCCTCTGAGTCAACTCAATCCAAAGATACAGTTGATAGAAAAGGTGTTTCCATACAGACTGCCGAGATCGAAAAACCTATGGGGTAGGTACTTCCAGTTGTCCTAGAAATTTAAAATTTGGCATGAAAATCCATTTTTTAATGTAAATAACCAATATACAATGGTCTCACACTGCATACATTTTGCTTAAGAGCAGAGCTCTGCTAGAACTGGATTATTTTACTCCCGAGTGGCTCATACAACTTTTCACACCGAACATCAAAAAACTTAAAAAAACATTTCTAAATAAAATTAACGAGCTCTACTAGTATAGAAAATGGCGTGGTTTAACAATTATCAACTTGAAAAAATTGTATTTGCAAAAAAACACTTGGAAAAGCCTTTAACAGAAAAGTTGCACTTTGATCCCTCTTGACATCCCTGTCGCAAAGTTAACTTTTCTGTAGGTATGAAAAAAATATTGCGTATAATATTAGATTTTGTATGTTATTGTATGTTGTTTAAGTACGGATAAATGGCAAACAACCTCTTCCTCGTGGCTTAGCAACTCGGTACTCCCGGTCTTGTCCAGACCCCTAACATACATATTTATGTTGGATATACATATGTGTGTCCGTATTGCTCGATAGCGGCCGATCAACCGATACAGTGCAGCGACACAATTTACCTACGTCAAGCTGACAGCCTTCTGAGATTGGGCCTATACAGCGCACATAAAGAACCAGTACGGCAACACAAGACAAGTAATGCTGGTGCGGGACCAAAGAGAAATGAGAATGAGAATGGGCGAAAATTTTAGAAATCATGTGTACAAGACGTAAAAATAAAAATCAATTTGCGTCTCAACGAAACAACACAAAGACGCCACAAAACAAAAACAACGAGCGTTGCGGCCACTTTGTGTTCCACTTTTGGTGCGCCAATCAATGCCCACATATGGGACTCCTGAAATCCTGGGACACGAACCTCAGGATTCTGTTCTGTGACGAGCTCAGTTTCTCCCAGCAAGCAATGCAGTCTTAGTTCAGCATTAAAATCAGGGACGCCTGCCTCCACAAACATCTCTGATGGAGCTGTAAGACTTTTTGCAGTGCCTCCTCACCCATAGCTGGCAGGTAAAACGAGAACCAGTAGGCAGCATTAGTGGCTAGGACAGAAAAAAGTGTGCTTAGTTGGTTTGGTCACGTAGAGCGGATGGATGAAAGTAGACTAACTAAACCAATTATGCCGTATTGCTAAGACATTTCTTGACACTTTGCATTAATTTATTTTATTTTATTTTAATATATTCATGATTGATAATGTATCCTATAATTTTGAATGTTCTTAATTTGACGATTTTTCTTTTTGACATGTATTGATTTCTGTTCTGTTTGTATAACAATTTATTGTGTAGGTGCTTTGATATATCATGTGCTGTAAGCTTACACTGTAAATAAATATAAATAAATAAAATAAATAAACAGATCTATCTATATATGGGGAGTGTGAATGGTTGCGTTGGGAAGGGAAGGCCTAGACGGACGTTCCGAGACCAAATAGGAGACGTTTTGGAAAAAGGTCAGGTCAGGAGTACCCGAAACCGACGAGCATGTATGAAGAGATTGATGAATGTAGAGGTATACCAGGATCGTAGCAAGTGGAACAAAGTAGTCTCTGCCTACCCCTGTGTAAAAGAAGCGTGACGGTGTATGTATGTATCAGCTAGCGGCACCAATTTTTCCGGACCGGTACATCTTAGGGATCTTCAAAAAACGACACTATTCTTTTCTTAAAGGGCCGGCAACACACTCTTTTAACGCTCTTCGTTATGAGTGTCTATGGGCGACGGTGAAAGCTTTCCATCAGATGACCCGCTTGCTCGTTTGCTCCCTATCATATAAAAAAAGCCTGGGAATAATTAATAAATTATCGTCACTTTTGTGCCTTGCATAATTAGTGCTTATCAAGCTTCGGAAGTTACACTACTGGGTTGTATCACACTGTCCGCATGTGTTATTCTGTCCACGTATATCGAAGAAAAGGTCGTTAGGGAACTTTTTAGCCGTAGGGTCGTGGGTTCGAATCCTGACAGTGAACGGTGAGTGAAAATATACTTTATCAATCTTGTTACTTTCCCTGAATTTATGTAGAGTCTATTAAATCACGTACTAGTTAAACTGGCGCGTAAACTCTTTAGGGAAAAGTTTTGCAAATAGCTGAAATTTAGCGCGATTTTTTTCATTGGTCGTCGTATATATTTCAATTTAATAATTACCTCCATGCTGGTCTGGGAGCATAAAAAGACATAGAATGTACCAGTTGCTTCACGCGTAATTGGTAAAGGCCCGTCGAGAGAATGGGCGAAAATCTTAGGAAACATGTTATAGGCGATGTGGACCTATACGCCCACAATCATACTAAACGTGGCTTATTACACATAAACGGATAACTCACGTATAAAAAGTCGAGTGATGCTCGACATGTTTCGGACTATTCCGTAGTCCTTCTTCCTGGAGCGCTCGCCCCGGCGGCAGCGAAACGAACACTGCGCGCCAGCGCTCTGTTCGCGCGGCTGCTCGACGCAACTGACAGCGGCGCACAACTACCCTCGTTTTCATCGACAACAAGATGACAAGGGGTCTGCTGTCGTTGAACATTCGATGGAATCTGATTCGACGCATTATATCAGGTTTGATAAGGTGTCAGTACTGGCGAGAGAAAAGTTTTTCATTCCGCGGAAAGTACGTGAAGCCATTGAAATAAGTCGGTATCCCAATTTCAACCGGGATAGTGGATGGTCGGTGCCCCCGAGTTGTAAAACTGTTTTAAATATTGACCAAACGGTGAGTGTGAGCGAACCTTTACGGAGTGACGTGATCAGTGTTGTGTGCTGCCCTACATTTGACAGTAATAAAAATGACGATGAAAACGAGGGTAGTTTTGCGCCGCTGTCAGTTGCGTCGAGCAGCCGCGCGAACAGAGCGCTGGCGCGCAGTGTTCGTTTCGCTGCCGCCGGGGCGAGCGCTCCAGGAAGAAGGACTACGGAATAGTCCGAAACATGTCGAGCATCACTCGACTTTTTATACGTGAGTTATCCGTTTATGTGTAATAATGATTAAGTCTCACGGTAGTTTCATGTTGAAAGTAAACGTGGCTTTTTAAGTATTTTTACCTTAGGCTCTGTATAAAGGCATAATGACGAGATTTATGTATGTAAATGACATAGAAGTAAAAGGTGGAAAAGGAATTCCTTGGTTGACTAACCTACCTTTATCGGAGAGCCATATACATACTACATACCCGTCTTTCCCATAGGGATAGGCAGAGCCTACTTTGTTCCACTTGCTCCGATCCTGATATGCGTTTATCGCTTCATCCACATTCATCAATCTCTTTATAGGTACATGCTCGTCGGGGTAATCTAGACATGACCTTTTTTCAAAACGCCAAGAGAGCAAACCAGCTCAATATAGGTACAGCTGAGAGCATAAATATCGATTCTGGCATCATGTCAAATATATGTGACACCGACCTTATTGTTAGTTGCATAAAGGTGTACAGATGTTTTTGACGTGTTGGTAATCATATATTTATGCCCTTGACTGTACCTATTTACTCCACGTTTAAAGGTTTTCGGCAAGAATTCCAAGTTTACCTATTTTTTTCACCCATCACTATTTCGATTCCATTTTTCAGCTTTACGCTCGCAATCTTGCATAACGTGGCCTAGGTCTTGTTACCTTAGGCTCTGTCTACCCCGTAAGGGATAAAGACGTCATTTGTGTATGTATGTATGTACCTATTTGTTTTTGACAACATAGTCTGATGTCCAGGGGCGTGCAGTGGGTTCTGACAGAGGGTAGGCATATTGACAACAAAACCCGTATTGGTACAAAGCTTGGCGGGCACATTTACGTAAGCTTACAAGCACTGCTTATATGCCTGTAAGGGATGAACGCGTCTGCTGATGTCTCCCCAAAACCTACAACTAATTGCATCAAAAATATGAACAATATGAACATAACCAGAAATATCCGTCGCCGCAGTCAGTAAAAAAGGCTCATTTTTATTATACACGAAACAAAGAGAGCCCCAAGCGCTCCAGCCAATTCTTAAACAAGCTCAGAACGAAATCACATATCCCATTATTTACATAAAATACGTATTTGCTTGTTTTCACGGCAGGGGCCGCCGGCTATGCTAGTTGGGTTCAGCTACTGTGAGACGTAATATATCTGGGTAAATACGGGTCTTGATTGAACAATGCACAAATTGGCATATTGTTGGATATTTTGTTTGCTAATGAAAAATAATGCGAGTTTTTGTTCCTTTTATTTCGAGTTCGAATAATGTCACATTTAGAGGTTTTATTACATCCGATTTATTATCGATAAGACTGTTTTGTTACAATACTGTTGGCCGCGGCTGCCTCCTATTTCTATGTATTTGAGCGTTTTTCTAATAAAAAGTAAAGTCTACATGAACATTTAAAAACAAATAGGTACATTTAAAATAAAGAGTTATACATGAGTTTTGAGTTATGGGCGAAAATCTTAGGAATCATGTTATAGGCGATGTGGCTAGTAACCCATCACTGTTTTGATTCCCTTTTCCATCCATACACCCACAATAATGCTAAACGTGGTCTTTAGGCCTTGCTATCTTGGGCTCTGTCTACTCCGTAAGGGATAAAGACGTGATTTATGTATGTATGTATGTTATACATACATTTTTTCTTTTGAATTATCACTATCTATTTACCTACTACCTAATATTTATAACAATAAATGTGGGATCGTGAGAAGGAAACAAACTTCTAAAGAATATTAAAAAGTTTATTGTAAAGAACTACTGAACTTGAAGTAATTAAAAATAAAATTCTAGGCAACAGAAAAACATGTGTTCGCTAAGGTCACCGTTCACCGTTCACTCCAAAGGAAATCTCTTCCAGTCATTCAATCAGCTCTCTTAATCCATCATTCGTTCACAGACTCACCTTCATTCCCACATAAATACGATAATAAACATACTAAAATAATGAACTTGACCCAGTAAACGTTACAACTAATTTTTTATACAATCTTAAACGTCAAAAACGTCTGCCTTCAAGCTTTACAATAAAAATTCACACACATTTATAACCCACACAACCCTCACAATATTTCTCGACGCAGGAAGCGGTAACTTAGGAATTCCGCCGTATGATTTGTGGCGTGTTTTATCCCGCGGGATATTCACTGCTTTATTTCCACAAGAAACCGGGTATGCGGCGCTGTGATAGACAGTAAAAGATGCGGCTTTGGTATTTAGAAATAATGTTTAGGTGTGTAAATAATTCCGCAAAAATTATTCAGAAATATTTTATTGCGTGCTGAACAGTGTGCTCTGTACTTTAACTCTGAGGATCCCGTAGAGGAATAGTTGGTCAGACTAGTTTTTTAAACAATCGATGCCGATGGATGTTTTGTGTTGCAGCAGAGAAGGGAAGGAATGCAAGTAAAAGGAAGTGCAAAAAAGAAGGAAAGAAGAAGGGAGGTGCAGGGAAGGATTGTAAGTTAATCTGAAAGATATGCGTGTTGTAAATAATGGAGCGACATGGTAGCCTCGGCGACCAAGCTCTTTAATAAAGAGAGAAAAAGAAAAAGTAAAAACATGAATGTTTCGCACAGGCTTGGATATCTTGCTTGAGAGAAGTGGAGTGGCGTGGTAAATGTTTCTTGTTCGTTCTTGTTCTGTAAAGTAAAATCTAGAACGTTAGAATACCTTTTCAAGTAATCATACATCTGTTAATAAGAAGTTCTTGGACGGATCAAAGTAATGAACTACAGAATATTAAGGCATGAAAAGAAAATTGCCACACGAAATTCCTACAATTATGTATAAGGTAAATTTATTCCCAAAGCTAGATGAGAATATTCCGAAATTATATTCGATTCACTTTCGATTAAGCTCGCGAAATGAAAGAAGAAAAAAGTAAATTATTCCACAGTTTCTTACGAGGCAAGAAACGTTAAAGGAAAAAATAGGTAATTGAAATTCTCAATAATTTATTATTAAATAATACCATGTCTGTTACTTTGGACGCGACGGTACACTTGCGGACACTCCAACCTGCTAGATGGGTATACAGGGTGGAAAACATCTATGAGCCCTGGAGGGCAACTACCTTAATTCCTTTAGTTAGTTCATTTTACTGGAAGGATGAATTCTTTTATTAAAAAAAAAAGAAAACTGTAGTCAAATATCTTCTACAATTAGCTTGTCTCAGTCGGGAACCGAACCAACTAAAAAGTAAACATTTTACTATATCGCTATTTTACTATTACGAATCGATAGGATTCTTTTTCTGCATAAAATTTGTCTAATAAACATATTATGCACTTTGAACATCTCTTAAAGTACGGAAACATTTTTGACAACCACAAGATAAAAAAACAGTAAAACGTTTACAGAGTTAATAAGCAGTTAGTTAGTCCAACCTGCTAAAGTTCTCTTTATTCATTTTTTTTCATACAACATACATACATAAATCACGTTTTTATCCCTTACCTAGACGGAGCCCAAGGTAACAAGACATAAAGGCCACGTTTAACATGATTGTGGGCGTATAGATGGAAAAGCGAACAAGCAAGTGGGTCACAAATGATAAGCGATCACCGCCATCTATGGACACCCGCAACACTAGATTGCAGGTGCATTGTCAGCCTAGAGGACTACGATAGAATACCTCTTGTGCCCGCTCATTCTCATAAAACCAGTAGGTTCACCGGCAGTCTTACTCTCCATGCCAGAATTTATTTTAGATTAGTTTATTTGATCATTCAATAGATAGAATTATTTGTCACCTTTTTAAAAAGTATCTTTAATTGTATTGAAAAAACCGCGTATAATATAAAATTTAATGTCAAAGAATTTATAGTGAAATAGTCAGTGTAAAATAAAAATGAAACCCTAGAAATTTAAAACCCTTTATTACACCATTTAATCGGCACGGCAGTGCACAGAGCCGGCAACAGGGAGATCGGTAACACAATTCAATTCCCATGAACCGGGGGGTTATTCCCGAATCTTATTCCAAATGTGAGAGACTTATCGATTGGTTATCACGCGGATTGATGGCCGCGCCGACTTGCCGAAACGAATAGGTAATTCTAACGACGTTTGCGCTCATACGCGTCTTGTTAGGGGGTGCCGAGCGTTTGGTTACAACCAAAGTGTGCTCCGTTTATGTGCGTCTGAAAATTCTGAGTTATAAGTTTTGAAATCAACTGTAAACTCTAGCCACTCCGACGGCCGTAGCCGAACCAAAGCAGACGACAGGAGGGACGCATGGCGGCTCTGGTTGGAGTGGGCGGAGCGCGCGCGATTTTTGGTATTTCCTTCGTATTAATTAAAAGATAAAAGATAAAGATAATTTATTCATAAACGTTTTACAAAATTATAACTAAGAACAATTTTTTTTTCTTATAAATCTAAGTTAACAACTCATATGCCTGAACTAGGAAATCCTGTGTTTCAGGCTATAAGAGGTAATCAAAATGGCTATTAAATAATTAAACAATCACAAGAGAAAAATAAGTATACATGACAAAACTATAAAGAAATTATTAAATTAAAACTACGATTATTATATCTTATAAATCTTAAAAATTAAAATCCAACAAAAAGAAAGGTTACAAAAATAATCTACTTCTAATTAAAACACTACAGATTTTGAAAATGTAAGAGGTACACGTTATAGACAATATCTCGTTATGTTATTAACTGATTACTTTCCGTGCAGTATTTACGACGTACTAAGGGTTTATTTTGTTATTTAGACGTAACTTTAAAAAAAACTATCGACGAAACTACAAATCGTGTTTCTAAAACGTGTGTATTATAGAGTGAATCCTTAAATATCTTACGTCTATCTAATCAGCCCACATCCACCCACTGCTGAGTAAAGGCCTCATTTTCACGCCACTTTGCCCGGTCCCGTGCCAGCCTCACCCACAGTTTGCCAGCCCAATGACAGATGTCATCTGACCAACGGGCGGGTGGTCTGCCCACTGACCTTCGACCTAGTCTTGGCCACGACTCTGTGACCGATATCTTACGTATTGATTGTATGACTAAATCTTCAGTAATAACTACACAGCATGGAATCGAATCAACGCAATTATTTCAAAGTTACCTCAGCGCTCCCGTGAAGGCATTTGAGCGAGTGCGTAAATGAAAATGATAAATAAATGAAAATGTATGCGTGCCATTTCGTTGCAGGATTGGTCAAGAGAGTAGAGATAATATGCCGCTGTATCTTATACTAACTAGCCTTCCGTCCGCAGCTTCGCCCGCGAGAAATTAATTTTCCCGTAGAAAAAGGTATTTTCCCGCGGTAAAAAGTAGCCTATGTCACTCAGTGATAATGTAGCTTTCTAACGACAAAAGAATTTTTGAAATCGATCCAGTAGTTTCGGAGCCTATTCAATGCAAACAAACAAACAATCAAATTTTTCCTCTTTATAATATTAGTATAGACTATTCAACAAGCGTGATCTGTGTTTAAACTGAACTAAAGTAGAACGTTACAAGAGCGCTCCCGAGAAACATCGAACAATGTTTGGCTTTTATAATTGGCTCTGTTTGTTACATACTTAAATCACGTTTTTATCCCTTACGTAGACGCAGCCCAAGGTAACAAGACCTAAAGGCCACGTTTAGCATGATTGTGGGCGTATAGGTGGAAAGGGGAATCAAAATACTGATGGGATGGCTAGAATCGCATCGCCCTATAACATGATTCGTACTATTTTCGCCGATTTCCTTGACGGGCTTTCACCATCAGCGCGGGAAGAGAAGCAATGGATGCATTCTACGTTTTTTTGCCATTTTTAAATTAAAAGTTGCGCATGCTCAAGTTTATCAACACCTTTAAGCGCCCCCAAAAACGTGTGAACAAAGAACACTAAATTATGTCAAACAAAATCTTCCAACCAAAAGAATTCACTTAGAAACTTTCCAAAACAAACAATCCATCACTTACAAACAATGCTGCCACAACAATAAAATGCTAAATGATAATTCGCGAGATGGCCACGCCGTTTCCTGTTTCCTACTTCCGGTGACGCGCATTAGCCATTAGCATGGCGGCTGGCTGTGACGTCACTTCCGGTTGGAATTGTTTCGCCGATAGAGGGCTCTCTGGTGACGAAGGGTTTGGAGTGTAAATACCTTTTATCAGGCGGAACTGCGGATGATAATAAATGGTTTATATTCTACTGTGGAGTTACCTTTACCTTAGTTTGCACTAACAAATATTATGAGAATCACTGACTTGGAAAAAGAAGTGGAAAGACGGACAGAAAATTGGTCCATGAAGCACCAGGTGAGGTGAAGGGCTTCCGCTTCCGATTTCTTTGAAGGGACTCACTCCAATTCTCACCAAAGGTGCTCAAACTGACGAGTGAACAAGCGATCAGGAGAGCATACATAAAAACCTTCCTCTTGAATTACTCTATCTATTAAAAAAACCGCATCAAAATCCGTCGTGTAGTTTTGAAGATATAAGCGTACAAAGGGACATAGGGACATAGGGATATGGGGACAGAGAAAGCGACTTTGTTTTATACTATGCAGTGATGCTGAGCCAGCGACCGTTTCACTTTTGCAAAGACACACAACGCTGATGATCTATTTTTAATGTCTATGTTTTTTTTTGTTATACCTTGTTTATTTTCTATAAAACTGTGTATATTATCTTATATTTGTGTGTCTTGCTAAAAGGAATAAATGTCTTCTTTCTTTCTTTTTTTGATGATGAAGATTCGCATGTTCTTTACAAGCCGTCTCGTAATCGTCGTCTACAGTCGTAATATCAAACGTGGGCAGAAGATTTGGTTATGAAACTTTTTGACGCCAATGACCTATATGTACGTCCATTACTTCAATGCAAAAGGTACTGTAGGAATAGGTTCTGCTAGTTATGCTGGCAGGCTTTGGTTGCTGGCTGCTTTGAGATAGTTCAAGTTTCGAATATCGAACACTCGTTCGATATTTTAAAATATTTTTCTCAAAAATGTCCGGTAAAGTCGTCATTGTTAACTACATATCAGAACAGGAAGTTAATTGTTGCCGGTCAGTCCAAAATTAAAAAAAAAAAACATTACTGTCGCGCTAAACTCGACAGTAATGTTGCATACAAATTCCATTACTGTCTAGTTATTAACTTTTTAAAAAGGCAAATCACCATTATAAAAGAAAGGCACAAAACTTAAATCATCAAATTAAAAAAAAAAAGCTAGTACGACAACGTGTTTATTTGTGTCTGAAATTGCTTTAGGTGTTCTGGGTAGAAAAATACACTCTTCAAATGCCATTGATAGAAAAAGGCGGCAAAGCAAAACAATTTTCACTATTTTATTTTCATTTATTTTTGTTGTTGTTATATTTTCGATTTTTGAGAAAATCACTATACTTGCCTCGGCCAGAATAGCATTGCTGGCTTCGTATTATTAAACGGACTGCCGGACGGAAGCCTTGTAGGGCTTATTTTTGATATTCCTTGTAAAATATGTTCGGTGTCCAATAAACCAAAAGTATAATCAAAGTATGTGTTTTAACTCTTAGTAGCTTGGACCTTGTGCTACATCATGTTTAGGAACACTTTTAAACCGTTTTCCCGTACAGAACTAAGTGCCTCATCAAGGCAGCTCTACAGTACTTCGTTCAATTGGGTTTAGGTTCAACTTAAGGCATCGCAGTAAAGAAGTCTGGAGTACGGGTGGCGTCTCTTCTATTTGACGTGGCGAAAAGGTTAATCAAGCTTGAAATCCCGCCGTGTACTGACCACATAATGACGTTAATCACCTACTAATCCAATACAGAAAAGGGTAAACTGAATAAGCTTGTGTAATCTTCCATGCTGGTTTGGGAGCAAAGAAAAAACATAGAATATACCAGTTGTTTCTGACCCGCGCAGATGGTAAAAGCCCATCGAGGGAATGGGCGAAAATCATTGGAATCATGTTATAGGCGATGAGGCTAGCAACCCATCACTATTTTGATTTCATTTTTCACCTATACGTCCACAATCTTGCTAAATGTGGCCTGTAGGTAGGGGAGACTGGGGTCAATAGAAACACGGGTCAATAGAAACAAGTGCAATAACTACGAAACAAAAAGCGATAGCGGGGCGGTCCCTGAGGGGGGATGGATCTGCGTTCGTGTCAGAACCTGTGGAACAGTGCTAGCCGCGGCTCTGTGACCGTCGGAAATTATTACGTGAGTGTATTGCTTTTCCGGCACCAAAAGTAAGTATTTTTGATGTTTTTGTTTTGTATATTAGTCAAGATCCATTGGTAGTACTGTAATACTACTTAACTTTCTGTTTGTATGGTTATTGTTGTTGAATTTGTAGTGGTTTATGTATACCTACCGTCTACCGTTATTTTTCTACAATTTTAAATATTCACCATGACGTTGCTGGGTCAATTGAAACAAAATTTACCGGGTCAATTGAAACATTTTTTTTTGCAGTAACACTTCTTTTTTGTTTTTAAAAGGTAGTAGAAAGAGGAAGTCGACCATCTACACGGACACTCCCGAAAAAGAAGAAATTAGGAAAGAATCAGAACAGAAAAATCAGAAAAAACAGGCAAAGAACGTGAAAAAGAACTTGAGTAAAAAATAAAAGAAAGGTTAAAAAATCTAAGCAAACTAAAGAATTGACTTCTTCTGAAGATCTTTTTTTTTTCGTTAAATTAATGGTAAAAATAGTGTTCTATGTGTGGTGGGCACATTTGGGATTTTACAAAGAGTTAATTACGTCAATCACCTTAACCCTAGTTAAGATGTATAATAATGGTTGCTCTTCCTATATTAAATGTTGATTACATTTCTAGATTAGTAATAGTTGATCTTATTACTTATAAATATTTAAATATTCTAAATGATTAAGCAAGAAGTACCATATGAAAATTTTGTTAAGTTAATAGCAATAAATGTTAGCTTTTTTCGTTAAGTTGATAGTAGAAACTACCTTTTACTGTGTTCTAATCAAAGACTGAGATTATGTGATTTAATTGTGACTAAAAAAATAAATTTAAATGATTATTACATTAAATACATATTTTATTTCTAGGTGTTTCAATAGACCCCATTCATTGTTTCAATTGACCCGCAACCAGGGTCAAATGAAACAATTTTCGAGGATTTCTAAAACACTTGTGATTCCGTATCTGATACCTATGGATAAAAATCAACGTAGCAACTTTAAAGCCAGATAACCTAGCTATAGTCGAAATCTTTCACAACCCAGTATTGATAGAAAATGTAGGCACTATGACCGTTTTTTCGGAAAACGTTTCAATTGACCCCGGTCTCCCCTATCTGTTACCTTAGGCTGTGTCTACCCCGTAAGGGATAATGACGTGATTTGTGTGTGTGTGTGTTTTCTCACTAGACACACCCGTTTCTGGGTGGCTCCTGACTCGTGTGATGGTAACAGAGTTCTTATATCTGGCGCCTTGCCTTGTCTTAGTGCGATTCAATCCCGACTCAGTTCAAGTTTTAGCTGTCATATTTAGTATGGATCTGACAGCGAGCGAACCTAAACTGAATCGGAATGAATTGCATTAAGAAGTCATCATCATCATTACTAATCAAAAATACCCAAGCCTTACCAAACGTGTTGTGATCGGCTATGTCCATAAGCTGGGGACATACATACATATACACAAATCACGTCTTTATCCCTTACGGGGTAGACAGAGCCTAAGGCGACAACACCTACGGGCCACGTTTAGCAAGATTATGGGCGTATAGATGGAAAATGGAATCAAAATAGTGATAGGTTGCTAGCCACATTGCCTATAGCATGATTCCTGCAAGTTTCGCCCATTCCCTCAAAAGATCCGATAAACTCGATCCTCTTGCTCTCCGCAGAGACGTTGGCTCCCTTTGCGTGTTTTATAAGTTCTACAGCGGGGAATGCTCTGAGGAACTCTTTGACCTCATTCCAGCTGCGGGGTTCCATTACAAATCTACCCGTCGTAAGCGCTCATTCCATCGACATCATGTTGATGAATGGCAGTCTTCGACGGTGCGGTTTAATCGATCTTTTTTGCCACGAACTTGCAAAATCTGGAACGAGCTTCCCGCTGAGGTCTTCCCATCAAGTTACGACCTGGGTGCCTTTAAGAGGCGAGTGTACAATTTTCTGCAGGGCCGACAACGCACTGGCATCGCGTAAAGCGCTGCGGGTGTCTATGGACAGTGGTGATCATTTACCATCAGGTGACCCACTAGTTCGATTGTCTGGCCTCTCTAACATAAAAAAAAAAGACACCCGTTTCTGGGTGGCTCCTGACTCGTGTGATGGTAACAGAGTTCTTATATCTGGGGCCTTGCCTTGTCTTACTGCAATTCAATCCCGACTCAGTTCAAGTTTTAGCTGTCATATTTAGTATGGATCTAACAGCGAGCGAACCTAAACTGAATCGGAATGAATTGCATTACGAAGTCATCATCATCATTACTAATCAAAAATACCCTTACAAAACGTGTTGTGTTCGGCTATGTCCATAAGCTGGGGGCATACATACAAACACATACACAAATCACGTCTTTATCCCTTACGGGGTAGACAGAGCCTAAGGCGACAACACCTACAGGCCACGTTTAGCAAGATTATGGGCGTATAGATGGAAAATGGAATCAAATTAGTGATAGGTTGCTAGCCACATCGCCTATAACATGATTCCTATGAGTTTCGCATTCCCTCAATGGGCTTTTACCATCTGCGCGGGAAGAGAAGCAACTGGTACATTCTATGTTTTTTCTTTGCTCCCAGACCAGCATGGAAGATTTGCTGGGATAAGCAGGGGAGACATTGTATATTATAGTGGTTGCTATAGTTATATAGCGGTTGCCTAGGCATGTAGTGGTTGCCTAGGCACGTAGTGGTTGTCTGTGTGCCGTGGCCGTCGCCCCGCCGTCTGGCGGCGCGGTAACCGGACCGGCTTACACGCGCCGCCGCACTGCCATGGGTTCGGATCCAGTGTCGCCCCGCGCAGCAAACCTTGGGGTAGCCAGTACGGCAGACTTGGTAGAGTCGCACGAAGATGCTGGCAGGCTAGGACTTACTAGTAGAGATGTCACGAATATTCGGCTACTATTCGGTGTTCGGCCTATTCGGCCAATTTTTCGGTATTCGGTATTCGGCCGAATAATACGTACTATTCGGCCGAATACCGAATACCGAATTATGAAAAAAAGACACGTCATATTACTCAAGATTATATGTGCGCATTACCAAATTACAATACTTTAGTAAGTAAAATTGATCAGTGTTAAGCTGTGATGGATAAAAACAAGCTTTTTAGCATTTGTTGGTAGCAAACGATTATGCTTTTCGTCGCATACACGCTACTCCCAGGAGAAGAAAGATAAACTTTAGCAAATTTCGAGAGAATTGGGTATTGTTTTTCGTTTGCTGACCACCACTTGTAAGGATCAGCCTATAGACAAGCACGTATTTTGTGCCGAATATTCGGCGCTTCGGCCGACAGCGTTGCCGAATATTCGGTATTCGGCCAAATCACTATTCGTGGCAACTCTACTTACTAGGACTTGCTGCTCATAGAAAGGGAAAGAAAGCGTTACATTGTCCAATTTTATGCGATTACCGTCCAGAGCATAAGTTCAGGTCGGAATAGTCTCCCTAATGAATTACCAATATTGCATACATATCATCATCATCATCAGCCTGAAGACGTCTACTGTTGGACAAAATCCTTAGTGCCCTTAGCACACCATAATGAGCGACAGCTCGCCACCTGCATCCACCGGTTATCCCCAACTTTTACGATGTCGTCGGTCCACCTAGTGGGAGGCCTGCCACACTGCGTCTTTCGGTTCGTGGTCGCCACTCGAAAACTTTTCTCCGCCAACGGTTGCCTGTTCTACGAGCGATGTGGATATGGATATTCAACGTAGGTACTCTTCGAGCTATGTCGGTGACTCTAGTTCTTCGGCGAATCTCCGTATTCCGGATTCTGTCGCGCAAAAAAACTCTGAGCATAGCTCTCTCCATAGCTCGTTGAGCGACTCTGAGCCTCTCCCAAAGGCCAGCAGTCAAGGATCACGTCTCAGAGCCACGAGTCATCACTGGCAACATGCACTGATTATAGACTTTTGTCTTTAATACACATGAGGGTAATTTTTTTTTGCCGCTGAATGTATCAACTTGCGCTACTGTTCTGCCTCATCCCACTGTGCCTACACGGTCGCTAACTGGAATTAACACTAGTCTTTAGCTACGGCTTCGCTTGTAATCGATTTAAAGCCGGCGTCTTGTGAAGTATCGGGAATGTTTCAAGAATTCGACGTCAAGGTGAAGTTATGACTTCCGAGATCAGATTGCAGTTGGATTGAAACTTATAAAAAAAACAGCTAAAACAAGAGAATTTGGAAAGTCACTAGCCTAGTGGTTTGATCCATTGCCTCACAAGCAGAGGTCGTGGGTTCGAATTCAGGTAACCCTCCGAATTTTCTGAATACATACATACAAAAATGACGTCTTTATCCCTTACGGGGTAGACAGAGCCTAAGGTAACAAAACCTAAAGGCCACGTTTAGCATGATTGTGGGCGTATTGATGGAAAGGGAAATCAAGACAGTGATAAGTATAGCCGCAAATATAAAACAATTCCTAAGATATTCGCCCAGTCCCTCGATGAGCTTAACATAATTTTGAAATTATAAATAATTAACTTCTTCCATGCTCGTCAGGGAGTAAAGAAAAACATAGAATTTACAGTTGCTTCTCTTCCCGCGCTGATGGCAAAAGCAAATCAAGGCAATGGCCGAAAGTCTTAGGAATCATGTTATAGGCGATGTGGCTAGCAACCCATCACTAATTATAGTCATGCTAAACGTGGCCTTAAGGTTTCGTTACCTCGGGCTCTGTCTACCCCGTAAGGGATAAAGATGTGATATACGTACGTATGTAAATAATTAAAAAAGAAAATAAGCGACTAAATTGGGGCATAATTATACTTGCGAGACGGTAAATTTAAATTTCGCACGTACAACCTTTCGTTCTAAAACCGACCCCCGAACTTACGATACGATAATCCAGCCTCGTTTTCTTTACGGCCTATTTAAATCTGTTTTGGCCAAGTTCGAGCCGTAATGGATTTATCTCTTCACTCCACCGGTTTGATTCCAAATTATCGTCGTTTAGGAGTTACGCGACTTCTGCATGAGCGAATTTCAACTGCGCCGAGAGATTTATACGACAAAATTAAACATGTCGCCGGTGAAACTTGGATTCTCGACTTACGTCGCTCTGCTCGAAGGTTTAAGGGGTTATATATATTTTTTTCGCGTGGGAAGTGAAAGTGTATGTTTGTACTGTGGCCCTAAACGTGGGCAGGTATTTTCACTATGCCTTACTGTACTGTTGGTAATATTGTTTAACTTTTTCATGCGACAACGCCTCTTCTAAAATTGCGTCTTAAATAATTTCTAAAATGGATAGTATTGTTTAAGTTTTTTCTACGCTGGTCTGGGAGTAAAGAAAAAACATAGAATGCACCAGTTGCTGCTCTTCGAGGAATGCGCGTAAATCTTAGGAATCATGTTATAGACGATGCGGCTAGCAACCCATCACTATATTTTGATTCTCCTTTCTACCTATACGCCCACAACCATGCTAAACGTGGCCTTTAGTTCTTGTTACCTTGGGCTCTGCCTACCCCGTGAGAGATAAAGACGTGATTTATGTATGTATGATTGTTGAATGTTTTGCGTTCTGCTTAGTAAAGACTAACCCCTTTATTCATAAACGCTCTCTAGGCATCTGCTAACTTAGATTAGATTGCTAAGTTAGCAGAAGCTATAGAGCGTTTATGAATAAGGAGGTATTTATGAAACATAGATTATCATCACTACATACCTAGTATAAAACAAAGTCGCTTTCTCTGTCCCTATGTCGCTATGTATGCTTATATCTCCAAAACTACACAACGGATTTTGATGCGGTTTTTTTTAATAGATAGAGTGATTCAAGAGGAAGGTTATTATGTATCATTCTAATCAGACGAAGTCGCGGGCAGAAGCTAGTAACGTATAAATGGTTACGTAGATTGTATTCTTTCATGCTGGTCTGGGAGCAAAGCAAGAACATACTCGTAAAATAAACCAGCTGCTTCTCTTCCCTCGCAAATGCTAAAAACCAGTCGAGGGAATGGACAAAAATCTTAGGAATCATGTTATAGGAGAAGCGGCTAGCAACTCATCACTATTTCGATTTCCCTTTCAGTTAACTAAGTCCTCCAACCGTCTATACACAGTTTGCCTTATGCCAAAAAATGAGTACATTATAATTATATAAATGGATTCGTCCTTCCAAGTATTTGGTGTAGCAAACTTGAAAAGCGTAACAAGTAAAAGTTCTAAAGAAACTCACGTCGTTCCGTACAAAGATAGAAGAGTATAATAAGACGAAGTAAATAAAAGCAAATTTAAATAAAGTCGAGGGTTTGCAGATAACTGCCGATGTCTCTTTAGGGAGACATAATAAACTCGCGCCGAGGACCGAGGTTGGGCTCCACTAATAGCAGACTGTGTTACTTAATATATTAGGGTTTTACACCCAAATTTTAATGAACCTGAATCCTTTTAATTAGTATGTAAAGTATACACATTATTATTATTATGTCACCATATATTTTGTGTATTTTATTGAATCAGGCGTTACTTTGCGGAGGTCCATTTCAACGAACAAAAAATTTTACCTTGCTACTCCGCTACTCACGTGCAAGATAACCAAGCCTGTGCGAAATATATATGTTTTTCATGCATTCCCTCCCTCCACTTCTGCCAATAAAACACATATAAATCCCACAAACTTAATTATCCCCTACACCACACAAACACTGACGCGTTTCGATCCCTCTAATGCAGGGGTGGCCAACAGGTCGATCGCGATCGACCGGTCGATCGCGACTGTTAGTCCAGTCGATCATGGCAAGGCAAAAAATATAAATACGTAGACCAGACTGCGCAACGTAATCACCAACTGCTGATTTAAGGTTTCGTGAAGTATGTAAATTGGTAGATCGCACAGGGTTTCGTTAGTAAACAGGAGATCTTGGGTCTGATCAAGTTGGCCACCCCTGCTCTAATGCATGAAAAACATAATTATATATTTCGCACAGGCTTGGTTATCTTGCACGTGAGTAGCGGAGTAGAAAGGTAAAATTTTTTGTTCGTTGATATATTTTGTGTCCCACTGCTGAGCAAAAGTCTCCCCTACGTACTAAAGAGTAGCCCCCTTATTCATAAACGCTTTGTAGGCTTCTGCTAACTTAGCAATCGTTTGTCCTTATCTGTCACTTTGACATTTACCTTTCACAAATAAGGACAAACGATTGCTAAGTTACAAGAAGTCTATAGAGCGTTTATGAATTAGGGGGTAGGCATATACGCTTATAATATCTGTATCCATTCCGCAGTATTCCACCTTTGCTAAGGAAATGATACTTAAATAATATACCTACATTGGAAGTTGGTTCATATTTAAGAAAACGAGATGCTTGTACCACGAGCTAAACTCGTCATTTAGTGTAACAATTAATATTTTTGGTTTTTCAAAATGGTGGTATATCAAGGTCATGATAATAATTGTACTAAATTTTAAATACATCTTACATAATTTTGGAAAAAATAAACATTATTAGATAAAAAGTAGCCTGTGTACTATTCCAGACTATAACCTATTTTCCAAATTTCATCCAGATCTATGCAGCCGTTCTGGCGTGAAAGAGTAACAAACATCCATCCATCCATACAAACTTTCGCGTTTATAATATTAGTAGGATGGATGGCAAATCTATTGTTGTCAACAAAACATAGCCAACATTTATTTTTACAAAAAAATATTTTCTTACGTAACTTGTAATTTTCAAAATCGCTTTAACTGGAGCCCTAATTACTAGCCATCGTTACTGGCGCCGGCGTCGATTATAAACGCCCAACGCAATCATATCTACTCCTAATTCTGCTTCACGAGTAAAAGATAAATATGGTGAATCAAATAAACAGAAAATTACACCAATTTTGGAGAAAAATATTTACCTTGAAATTTTTGTTTCACACAATGTAAAGTTAATTATAATTACAAAGTCTATTTGTTAACAATTGAATAATTGCATTTGACACTGATTTGAGGTTATTTTCAAATCAAACGTCAATTTATGATTTTAAAAAAGACAATGTCTACGTACTTTGTAAATAACCAACCACCTTTGAAAATAGTTAAATATTAGAACTCTCATACGTAGGTACCTGTTTAGTATAACCTAGTTTATTTTTATTACCCGACTACGGAAAAGCCAATTTTTTAGTAAAGAACATTATGATTATTTTACTAAAAAAGCGATTTAAAGCGTTAAGAGCGTGGTATATGTACCTATACATGAATACAATGTGTAACAAAGTGGTATCTGCCTACCCCCGTGGGAAAGAGGCATGGCGTACACATACATGTGTATACATAGTCCGGCTTCCCAGTTACTCACACACGAGTCCTACTAGGTACAAAGACAAATTACTATTATGAACTTGATAAATGTGAATGTGCGTGTGCTTTTATGATTCAATTGAAAACTTTGTGAAAAATATTTAAATTTGTATAGAGTTACGACATTGTACAGTCATAGATAAATATATGTACGTTACCAAAACGTCATAAACATCTGTACACCTTTATGCCACAAACAATAAAGTCGGTGACACATATATTTGTCCAAAATGGGCACACAGTTGAGATTATTTTTACCACAATTATTTTATTTCCTACACGGTTTTAATTAATATTTTTTTTTGTTTCTGTTTCTTGATCGCTAACTGGCAAGATTTATTCACGCGAAAAAATTGTAAAGGATTAAGTCTTCAGCATATAAGCGATATCTATTCAAGTTTAAGTAATGCTCCGTTTAATGTCTTTGAAAGTATTAAACAAAGTTCCCTCTTTGAAAAAAAGTACTTTTTTAACTTTCGAATTGTTTCTAACCCCATTTTCAGAGGTGTCCCTTTATGCCTCCAGGACCTGTTCCCCCGGGAAACACCATCTTCCCAAAATGAGGCGAACTTCGCCGAGAAAAATTGAATTTAATAATTCACCCCATCCAGAGAGGCCTGGCGAAATATTTGACTTTAATTAATGACTTTAAAAAGATAATGAAATGATTTGGTTAAGTTTAAATTGGGTTGGATGTGAAATAATTGAATTAAACGGTTCGTTATTGCTTAATGCAGTTATTAAGTTATTTGTTTTGCACTGATAAATTAATTATAATAGGTAAAGTTTGTAATATTAATAGTATAGGTACGCTGATTTAATCAAATCCAGAACAAAATTTATAAATACAGTAAAAGAATACGTAAATTCACTGTACATACATACATACACAAATCCCGTCTGTATCCCTTACGGGGTAGACAGAGCCTAAGCTAACAAACCCTTAAGGCCAGGTTTAGCGTGATTAAGGGCGTATAGGTGGAAAGGGAAATCAAAATAGTGATGGGTTGCTAGCCGCATCGCCTATAACATGATTCCTATGACTTTCGCCCATTCACTCGATGGGCTTTTACCATCTGCGCGGGAAATGAAGCAACTGGTAAATTCTATGTTTTTTCTTTACTCCCAGACCAGCATGGAAGAACAAATTATGACTTAATATAACATTAACTTAAATAAAAACAAAAAATCTTTTTTTGCCAAAAATGCCTGGCATCACTTTGGAAAAGAGCTGATAGTCTTCACACTGCTGGACCGAATACCAAACATAGCTAAGAAGGGAGCGGATCAGAATACATAAAGTTTAAAATGTATAATGGGTTAAAATACATAATGGTTCAAAATATATAACGCAATTTTCTATAAAACTATTAGCTAAATGAACTTTTTTGATATCGTAATCTATAGATTGGTTTAGGTTAGGTTAGGTTTGTTTTATAACAATCCTGTTAATTTGTAACTTTCTGAGAAAATCGCATTATATATTATAAACCATTATGTATTTTAACCCATAATACATTTTAAACTTTATGTAGTTTAATACGTACCCAGCTAAGAACTAGAGATGTCACGAATATTCGGCTACTATTCGATATTCGGCCTATTCGGCCCATTTTTTTTTTTGAAAAAAAGACACGTCATATTACTCAAGATTATATGTGTGCATTACCAAATTACAATACTTTAGTAAGTAAAATTGATCAGTGTTAAGTTGTGATGGATAAAAACAAGCTTTTCAGCATTTGTTGGTAGCAAACGATTATGCTTTTCGTCGCATACACGCTACTCCCAGGAGAAGAAAGATAAACTTTAGCAAATTTCGAGAGAATTGGGTATTGTTTTTCGTTTGCTGACCACCACTTGTAAGGATCAGCCTATAGACAAGCACGTATTTTGTGCCGAATATTCGGCGCTTCGGCCGACAGCGTTGCCGAATATTCGGTATTCGGTATTCGGCCAAATCACTATTCGTGGCAACTCTACTAAGAACCACAGTTAGGAGACTGGCTTTCGAATGGAAAAAACCGCACTGAAATCGGTCTATCGGCTTGAGAGCTATGATGCCACACACAGACAGTCAGACACACACAGAAAACACCTCTTTTTGCGTTAGGGGTTAAAAATGTCATATAACACTACAAGGATTATCTTATCTTAGTCTAGGAGTCCCTACAGTTACACTTCGACCCATTCGTGGATCTTGTGTGTCCCCCGCCTTCGCACTATTCCATCGCACTTACCACTTACCACCTCATTCGCGCAGGATTGCCTAGCAACACAAGACATGTTTTGCAACAAAAACTTACATACATACATACACATATACAAATCACGTCCATATCCCTTACGGGGTAGACAGAGCCTGAGGTAACGAAACCTAAAGGCCACGTTTAGCATAATTGTAGGCGTTGTGGAAAAAGGAATCAAGATAGTGATGGGTTGCTAGCCGCATCGCCTATGACATGATTCCTAAGAATTTCGCCCATTCCCTCGTTGGGCTTTTACCATCTGCGCGGGACGGGAAGCAACTGGTATATTCTGTTTTTCCTTTGCTCCCAGACCAGCATAGAACAAAAACTTAGTTACAAATAAACAAAAGACCCGAGCCGCAGTTGCCGCACACTTCTGCGCGCACTGATCTCCCGATGGGTCCGCGTCGGCGGTAAAACAAGGTGATTGATCTCCTAAAAAACAAGGGGAAAAAAGATGGATTATATTAAGTGGTCACTGTTTACCGTCAATATTATGACCGCAAGGTGCTTGAGATGGTGAAAATGGCGCAATTCCCCGGAATTTAGGATGTGGTCACCAAATTAAAAAGTTAAGACCGAATTCGTGTGCTAAGTAAGGCTGGCCGAAACTAGCTACGCTTCGTCTGTGCTATAAATACAAATGAATACAGAACATATTAGTATTTTAGTTCACTTGTAAGTACTTAGTAAAATTGTTATTGTTGACATTTTTAAATATTTTATTGGATCAGGCGTTACTCTGCGGAGGTCCATTTCAATGAACAAAAAATGTTTACCTTGCTACTCCGCTACTCACGTGCAAGATAACCAAGCCTATGTAAAATATATATGTTTTTCATGCAACCCTCCCTCCACTACTACCAATAAAACACATATAAATCCCACAAACTTAATTATCCCTTACACCACACAAACACTGATGCGTTTCGATCCCTTATTATTTTGAACCGATTTCAATATTAATTCCTTAATATTTTAAGTGATTACGTAATTTTATATTGAATGGTTCCATAAACTAAAATAAATAACTGCTGAAACCCAAACGCGCAAAACGAAACCACGTCAGTAAACCGCCGCTTAAACTCCCCTGAAATTTATTCAACGTCAATTCGTTAATTTTTCAAGAAGCAACTTTGGCAATTAAACAAACTCGGGACAAAGAAGTCGTTGAAAAAAGAAAATAATTACTTTCTTAATGACCCTCACGCTGAGGTACGTAGGGAACTTGCGAAGTAAAAGTTGTATTAAGGAGACTATAAAGAGGCGGGTCGGCTATCTCACTCTGCTGTGCGTATACAACTATACATCGAGAGGAACGCGTTTCAGGCTGAGGCCGCAGCTCTTCCTCCTCCTCTGTGTTACGATTATGTTCTAGAACCAAATCAGTGTCGTATAGTACACGGATACATTCGTCGATTTCGTAACACGCAGGAAATATATAAAACCAGCACACCAAATCCTTTAAATTTAGAAATATACGTAGAATAGCGAGTAGTTTAGTTTGTTCTCAGACTGAGAACAAACTAAACTAAACTGAGAATCTCAGTTCATGGATACTTGGCGGTTTACTTTTACGGTTTTACCGTTAGAAACCTGCTATGGGTGGTGTAGCGGTATAGCACGCATCACGGAATGATGAGGATCTGGTTTCGATTCCGGGCGTTGCTTTTCGGAATTTTCCGTGTTCTAATTTTCAGTGTCGTTTATAAATTTAATTTATTTGTAATTGATTTAAATTAATTGTGTGTTTCTAATTAGTTATTTCCTGGATAAAATAAAAGGGTAATACTAAATCAGTCCAGCGATTTAAGCGTGAAATGGTAACAGATAGACGGACAGCGTTACTTTCGCATTTATAATATTAGTAGGGATTAGTTTAGCACATTGCTCGGAGGAACACTAACAGCGATCACCCGGTTTCGGACGAATTCTGCTCAAATTAGGCAAGTTGGCGCGTCACCTCTGCGACAATAATTACGCAAGTTTTAAAACGCGTAGACTGAACCGACCCGGTTTAAAACAACTAACTTTTGCTAATTGTTATTGTTTTCTGCCAGCTTTAGGAGTACGGAATGTTCATGTACCTAATAAAAAATATAAAAAATATATTTTTCAAATAACTATAGAAATAAGCGAGGTATAAGCTTATACTATAATATTAAAGATTTGACTCTATCTCTTTCTGTAGACGTTGTGACAAATGAGAGTCCGTAACGATGGGTATATAAATATTTGCTATAATATGAGTGGCTATATAACGCTCATTTGATATAATCATTGAAAGAGAGAGAGAGAGAGAGTGGTTTGTATATTAATAAATAATTTATTTTATGTAATGTACATCATTGAATCATAATAAAAACATTTAACATATTTAAATATAATATAGTTATCATTTTCTATGATGGTCATTCAATCTAATAATATTTTATATACGCGCAAAACTTCTAAACGGCTGTACCAAATCAGATAATTATTTTTTCGTTATGTTTGATACTGTTCGGACAAGGTTTGTATAAAAAAAGAAAAAAAATACTAGAACGGGGGTGAAGCCGCGGGCTACAGCTAGTTTCATATAAGATACAGTTAGCTTAATAATTTTTGATATAATTGTGTAGGTTCATTAGTTATTTTGTGACCCACAGAGCAGAAATACGATTATTCCGAATGATTTTTATATGAAATGACGATTATACCAAATGAATTTTATATGAATTCACGATTAAACCAAATCGTCGCAAGTCATATCGCATCTCTTCTTCTAATCTCTGACTGTGGTAGTTCAATACTCTCATATTTTACGTATTTTTGACCTATATCAATTTTTATTTGTGTCTGTGTATATTTTATTTCGGTCTGTGCCCAGTAGTGGGACTAATACAGGCTGGAGATGATGAATTTTTATTTTGCTTTTTGACATCTCTTTTACGATATTTTTAATTTTTTAATGCATATTTCCTATTTTTATTGTTTTCTACCAGCTTCAAGAACTGGCGTTAACTCCTTTACGATGTGGCCAGTGACCAGTAATTTACTTGGTGAGACAGATTTAGGTATAAAACTTATTCGGCAAGGACAGCAGTCAGATAAGTAATAGACGTAATACTAAAAAGTTGGCACTCTGTCCAAGGCTAGGCGATACTTCACTTTTCACTCTCAAGACCGACAGTTTTTTGGCGATATCTCCAAAACTATAAGAGACTCGGCTGCATGCATAGTTTAGTATCTACTGAAATATATAGCGGTTAATAAAACAAATATATTTTCAAAATATTACTACCAACGTGAACCCAATTTGCTGATTAAACTACCCAACATTAAATAAAAAAAAATCCGGACCAATATCACCGCAAAGAAACTGCCTTTCAAATGACAGAAACCGCATAGAAATCAGTCTATTTGCTGGAGAGCTACGATGCCACACAGACGTTCAACTCTTGACTGCTGGTTTTACCTGCTCAACACTCGAGCCTTTATAGTTTTCGTATAAAGCATCTGCGACATACGGACAGAGCAGGCCTTAGTTCAGGTATTAGCTGTAATTTTTAGTAAGGATCAGACAGCGAGCTAATCTAAACTGAATCGGAATTGAATCGCATTAAGACGTCATGGTACGGCGAGGTCCAAGCTATAAGGGTTTCGTTTTAGCCAAAACAGCAGAACTCTTAAGATGACCACTACCCTTGAATCGGGTAAAAATAAGGAGAAGGCCCAAGGAAGTAGTTCCGAACGGATACCGCTCCGATGGTGTATTGGGACCATTAATTCTTGTGGAATAAGAGATAATTCATAGTTCCCGCCATCACGGAACCTTCGGCGCATCAATTAGAAATCCGTATCCAGGTCATTAGCCCGGGAAAATAACCATTAGGGGAAATTGATTAATTGCGAGGCTGTAAATAAAAATACGCCGAGTTATTGCTTGGTTGGAGACGCGACGCGGCAGTTACTGCTTTTAGTGGTCGTTTTTGACGTTTTGATGAGTCGTTTTCACCACTCCACTTCCATGCTGGTCTGGAAGCAAAGAAAAAACATAGAATGTACCAGTTGCTTCTCTTCCTGTGCAAATGGTAAAAGCCTATCGAGGGAAGAATGGGCGAAAATCTTACGAATCATGTTATAGGCGATGTGGCTAAACCTAACAATATTTTCATTCCGCTTTCCATCCATACGCCCTCAATAATGCTAAACGTGGCCATAATTCACCTCCTAACCCTTGCAGGGTAGACAGTGCCTAAGATAACAAAATCTAATGGCCACGTTTAGCATGATTGTGGGTGTATAGATGAAAGTTGAATCAAAATAGTGATCTGTAGCTAACCGCATCGCCTATAACATGATTCCGAAAATTTTCGCCTATTCCCTCAATAGGCTTTTACCGTCTGCGCGGGTAGAGAAGCAACTGGTACATTCTATGTTTTTTCTTTGCTCCCAGACCAGCTTGGAGGTCTTAAGAACCATTGGCATTAAACTAGCTTTCTAGTAAAGAAATTCTTTTAGAAATTAGTTCAGCTGTTTGGGAGCTACGTCCCCACAGACAGACAGCACTAGCTATCTGCAATAATTCCACGTTGCGTTTCAGAGCTAACTGTGCGCTTGCAGCAGGCACACCGTTCCGTCTACGCCAGAATTAATGCTTAAAGTCCGACAGTAACATCCTAATGTCGAGAAATCCTGATGTGTGACTGTTCGTATGATACGCAGAATAGGCTTTTTACAGATAAACATGCAAGCACCTGCGGCTTTTCCCGGGTTATACACCATAAAAGAATTTAACAAGTGACTGATATACATAGAAGAAAAGAAAAAGTAAGAAGATCTATACAAAATTAGGCACTAGCTTATAAACTTTCGGCCAAAAAACGGCAAAAAAAATCTTGTTCAATACATGGGAGCCCCCTTGAGTATTTCTTTTATTTTAATTATTTATTTTTTCCCTTTTTGATTTCCCTTTTCACCTATAGGGCCACAATTATACACGTGGCCTTTAGGTCTTGTTACCTTAGGCTCTGTCTACCCTGTAAGGATATAGACGTGATTTATCTATGTATGAACAAAAAATCTACCTTGCTACTCCGCTACTCACGTGCAAGATAACCAAGCATGTGTGAAATATATATGTTTTTCATGCAAACCCTCCCTCCACTGCTGCCAATAAAACACATATAAATCCCACAAACCTAATTATCCCTTACACCACACAAACACTGACGCGTTTCGATCTTTCTACGGGATCATTATCAAAGTTTAATGAACACTACTGTTACACATGCAAACCAACGTCGTACTCAGCTGAGTACGACGTTGGTTTGCATGTGTATCTTGCACGTGAGTAGCGGAGTAGCAAGGTAAATTTTTTGTTCATTGAAATGGACCTCCGCAAAGTAACGCCTGATTCAATAAAATATTATCTATGTATGTTATTTTTAATTGTTACCTTAGGCTCTGTCTACCCCGTAAGGGATAAAGACGTGATTTGTTTGTACCTAATGATCCTATTGGAGTGTAAATAAGTATTCTACTTCTTGCGCGTCATGTCGCCATTCCTCCGATTATTTTGGCGAAAAATATATCCAGGGTGAATAGAAAGGGCACAAAGGGCCCGCGAAGTGCATTATGCGTCGGCACGCGCGCGCTCTCATACGTTACAACAGCATTAAGAGATTATGCCGGTATGCTAATGCATGTAGTATTTATTATTATGCCCGCCATAAAAATCCACGATTGATACACGATATTTGAAGGTTGGGGCATAAGAATAATAATAACAGAGTAGAACGGAATCTCTTTTGACCGCGTCCAAAACGCCGCCATTTATGTACCTACTTCCCCCTTCACATCGTTACACCCCTCTGTCGTCCAGGCGTGCTGCTAGGGTTGCTTACTGTTGAATATTACTTACGTCTAAAGATAATATCGCTAAAATATTTTTGTTTTTATTATGATGATATGATGATGACGAGTGAAGTAAAAGCTGAAAACGCGGACAGTAATGTTCCTACATTAGAGTTCAGCCTAATGTAGCGACTACAATACGCAATAACAGTAATCCAACTCATTACTAGATATCGCCATGTAAAAAGACATGAACTTTGTAATTTATGTACTGGAGTTTGTTGTCAACAATGCTGAGCAAATTAACACAAACTACGAGGCAAACTAAACTTTCCGCGAACGCAATAAGGGCTCGTTTGCACACGTGTGCTAGGTAACATGTATATAAGACACAAAATCGCAATAAAGCTTGTAATAAAGTAAAAACCTCGTTTAGTGCCGAACATAAACTAATGCTTCGGTAAAAGAAAACATCGTAAAATGCTACAAGTCAAGTACTGAGGTTGGTACAAGTTACGGGCTGTTCTCGAGATGGTACTGGAATTGTATTTACAAATAAAACCATCTTATTGCAACTGCTACCACGTGCAACACAGCCATCCTCTAGTTGTCTAGAACACCGTTTTTTAACCTTTTTCAGCCACGGACCCCTCGAATATTGTGCTTGATATTCGAGGGGTCCGTTGCTGAAAAAGACCCCCTAATAAAAGAAAAGAAGCGTAGCGATTGCAGGAATTTTGGAAGCATTCCTTTATTATTGTTGAAGTTAAAGGTTAAAAAACACTGGTCTAGAATAACTACCTCTTGGGCTACGATATCTTATTTAAATAAATCAGGTTACTTGAGTATTATTTATATCGGATAATGGTTGAACATTTCAGATCCACCCAAGATTCTTTTCGTGGAATGTGTGCACGGATTCCAGATAGATACAAGTTGGTCAATTGTCCGATATATCGATTTATGAGTAATTCAATATGTCAAGTTGATTATGCTATGCTACTACAACTTATTTTGAAATTTGTGTCTTCATTATCACACTATTAAAATCTATCTGTCGCACTCTGTAGTACCAATTAAGTACAATAATTTCTACTCAATACGTTTTCTTCCGTTTATTATTTACACTAGTATTTTATTAACACGAGACAAAAAATACCTTGTCTCTATTGTATTTAATGTACGCCTAAAGTAAATTTGCCAATGAAACTCAAGCGTCTATTTTATTGTGATTGGTAGGCATACCTACATAATTAAAAAAAAACCCGTAATGTTGCTCCCATGTTATCAGAACATCGTTCCGTGTAACTCGGTCGTCACTAAAGTTGCGACAAGACACCAAGGGCTCTGTAACTTTTGAATTAGTCGGTCGTTATCTCCCAAACGATAGCGCGACCGCTACCCTCACGGCTAACACGAGAAAACTACCCGTCTCTTTCTACAATGAACAGTAAAAAGAAGACGGGTAGTCTCTCGCGCGTACCCTACCCACCAGTTTCGGGGCGTCCGGCGAAACTTGCGATGCTCCGTACCAATCAAGACAGTCACTTATTGAATTTTGTTGTGTTCGCAGAAAGTTTCAATAAATCCGTAGATTCGGGAAACTTTGTCAATTTCCGCAACTGAACATATCAAGATGGAAAATTGGGAGGTAACACCGGCGGAGGCGTGGTTGACGAACTTTCGCAGCGACAACATTCCTAGTAACTTTGAGAATTGGTCGTGAGTATCGGAGTTTTAAAAATGTATTTACGCTTCCAATTATGGGAGTTGATGTTGCCGTTGCATCACTGTATAATTATAAAACAAATTCCTACACCGCGTCTGTCTGTTTGCAATAAAGCATACCTATCTAAATTACATAAACGGATAACTCACGTATAAAAGTCAAGTGCTCGACATAATTCGGACTAGTTCATAGTCCTTCCTCTTGGAGCGCTCGCTAAGGCGGTAGAGAAACGAACACTGCGCACTAGCTTTCATGTTGAAAGAAAATCGACTCAACGGATTTTTATACTGTTTTCACCAGTAAATAGAGAGATATGGGGAGTAAAGTTTATGTATGTTGTTTGTTAAGATTTGTGTGTATATTGGTTGAATAATAATAACGATAATTTGATGTAATTAAGTATTCAGTAATGTACTGGAAGTCACGGGCAATAGTTAGACAATTGGCGTTATGTAAGTTAGAGCGAGACAACGATCTACGAAACCGAAATACCCCGCCGAAATACCGATGTATAATCTTTATAAAAATCTTGAGACTTGCAGCAAAAAGAAGGTTGAAGGTTCCAAATTTTTTAAACAACAAAGAAATCATAAGTTGAAATGGGTCACCTGATGCCACCAACACTCATGGACACCCGCAATACGATTGCAGATGTGTCTAGCCTAGATGACTAACATACCTCACTGGGCCTGCGATTTCATCGGTAGTCTCGCCGGAGTACAGCAGCGCAAGCACTGTGGCTTAGCGCCAGGATTAGCAAGTAAGTGATAATACATTACTCACTCTCCGTTAGCGGTTCATTTGGAAGTAATATAAATTAACTCTAAACCGCGCATGCTTCCATGCTGGTCTGGGAGTAAAGAAAAAACATAGAATGTACCAGTTGCTTCTCTTCCTGCGCAGATGGTAAAAGCCGACCTAGGGAATGGGCATAGGAATCGTGACTTTTATAAGCGATGCGGCTTGCAACTCATCACTATTTTGATTCTGCTTTCCACCTATACGCCCGCAATCATGCTAAGTCTTGTTACCTTGGGGATAAAAAAAGGGATAAAGACTTGATTTGTGTGTGTGTGTGTGTGTGTGTGCGCAAGCAACCCGAGGTTATTTAGAAGAAAAAAGAAAACAGACTTTGGCTACGAATTAATTGATGAACGTAAACAAAGTGGCACTAGACGAGTTCTTCTTAAAAGCTAGTAATAATAGTAAGTACTAAGTAGTTAGGTAGGTACTGTAGGAACTTGAGTTTGTTTGTATGAAGGTTTGTACAAACAAACCAGCGTGCTGGCAGGTAATGCAATTATTTGTAATTTAAGTTTAGAATAAAGAAACAAAGTGTTTCTTCAGGGCATTACCTGGACAGCTGCCTCCGAAGGCACGTCTGTTGTATTATAAATATTTTAAGTTCCTAAACCTGAATATACGGTTAAAGACCTTAACAGTTTTATTAGTTACGCGCAACGTGGAATTCCCGTACTTACGCTTAAATCCAGGAGTTTCCTATTAAGTTAGTGTAGACCTGGCTACAGCCCTCACAGTACCTACTGTTATTTGTGTTTCCAGCCAACAAAATAACAAACCTCCGTGGAGCAAGGAAAGAGCTAATTATTTGCACTTAACCAAGCAACAGCTATAACAAAACCAATAGCAGATTAATACCGAGTACTGGGAAGTAGCCAATTGCAGGATGAGTAACTTGTTTAAAAGCACAAACCGCAGGTGAGTGTTTTTTAAAGTTACGAATCCTGCAATTGCTCTTCCAGCTGGCAGATATAATGTTTCTCTTAAACATTGAGAGGAAAAGAAAATAAATTTGCACTAAACTTCCTCGCAACTTAGGTGGTTTTCACGTTCCCGCCTTTTTTCTTAAGTTTTTTTTATGTCCTCTATCACCGTAAGATATTTGAGACATTGATAAAAACACTAGACTCGAACAAAACGCGCACTCCTCGGCCATCGACGTGGCTGTATGACACTGTTGTTCATAATTCCATAGTCTCTTTAACTTTAAAAATTTTAAAACAAATGAAAAACAGTCCAGCAATCCGATTTATGGTCAGAAAATCGCGCCTGCAATGTAATTCGGCCGTCAAGAAAAGTAAATTACTGGTGTGCCCGTGCAGGGCCTTTCCAGATTGCTACTACCGTCTTATTCGCTAATACTGCCGCTAAGCAACAGACTTGCTTGATTGTGTCGCGGTGCTGATAGTGACCGCCATAGAAGTTACGAAGCATTTCCTTTTTAGGTTGGCAACGTATCTACAATCCCTTAAATTACTTACCAACAAACGACACATTCTTGTTTTCTTATCTTGTATAAAATATATGACATTACATTCAAAATAAAAATAAAAACCATTACGCATTAATCAAGTTGTCATACGAAAACAAAAAAATTACTTACATCATTTTTTTACCAAATTCTTTCTTTCTTTCATCAGATTCTTACCAAATATATCTAAAAAGCACCGCAAGGACACTGGTTTTCGAATGAAAAAAAAAACTGATCCAAATCGGTCTATTCGTTTGAGAGCTACGATGAAAGGCAGTTTCCTTGCGGTGGTTCTTAGCCGCATGTTTGGTAAAAATAGGCCCTGTGAAGCTTTTTTGGCACATACATACATACATACACAAATCACGTCTTTATCCCTTACGGGGTAGGCAGAGCCTAAGGTAACAAGACCTAAAGGCCGCGTTTAGCATGATTGTGGGCGTGGATGGAAAGGGGAATCAAAACGGCGATGGGTTGCTATCCACATCGCCTATATAACATGATCCCTAAGATTTTTGCCCAATCCCTCGATGAGCTTTTACCATCTCCGCGGGAAGAGAAGCAACTGGTACATTCTATGTTTTTCCTTTGCTCCCAGACCAGAATGGAAGTAAAGTGGCATAAAATAGATTATTTTTATTATCATTGCGTCGGGGATACAGAGCACATTGACCCTCATTAAAAGTACTGTGACAAAACATTCTGAAGCATCACATCCATTACGTTCCGCAGGACAAACGTCTTACTTCGCTTCTATACCCACAACGCAATGTATTTTACACTTGAATAAGTTACCGAAGTCTGAATCAGCCCTAAGACCTTTTTTAAGCTCACAGCGTAACCTAAAATGTTGTTGGGAGGGAATAAAGTCACCGTTGTTAGCGAATCGCCGCGTCAACATATGACCGATCCCCTTTATAGCCCACGCTGAGTAGGGAATCGACCTTTGCCTTGAAATTTGGAGTATTGAGGCACTAGAAGGTCCAATTGGCTGCGAAGAAGTCGTGTTGGCTTTTCACAGTCAGCAATCGTCCAAATAGGTATAGAAGAACGGAAAACTGAATCATGAATGTTGGTGCCCTCGTGAATATCAATAACAGCCACCGCTTACTTATTTAAAAATAACTAAATACTATGTACAAAATTAACCTAAACCTAAACTAACTTAAACTACAAATATAACACCCCTCCCAGGTCACTGTTAGCCATTGTACCCAGAAGGCCCCATAAATGATATTCGTTGAAGACGTTTCTTCCATGCTGGTTAGGGAGCAAAGAAAAAAACATAGAATGTACCAGTTGCTCTACCCGCGCAGATGGTACAAGCCCATCGAGGGAATGGGCGAAAATCTTAGGAAATTTATAGGCGATGAGACTAGCAACCCATCACTATTTTGATTTCATTTTCCAACTATACGCCCACAATCTTGCTAAATGTGGCCTGTAGGTACTTGTTAGGCTCTGTCTACCCGGTGAGGGATAAAGACGTGATTTGTGTATGAGTAATGAGTATGTATGTATATACGTTAATAGGTACGTGGTCAAGAATAACTTAAATTTAACTTAAATATGAAATATATGCATCGTTATTGACTTAGCCGACAAAAGAATTGATAAAGTGTATGGGTGCCAAGTTCTGAGTAGAAAATCCTGCATTTATTTCACTTTCACTTGGTTTAACTAATACAGTTATGTCACAATAACTGCTTTTTAAAAATCTAAACTTATAATGTCTTTCTATGTAAATAACCAGTATAAAATGACCTCACGCTGCGTACATGTTGCTTAGAAACAGGACTCTGCTAAAAATGGATTTCATATTCGCTAACCGAATTTGTACAGAACCCTCGGTGCGCGAGTCAGACTCGCACTTGACCAGTTTTTTTGTTAAAATATAGTTTTTGATATATTTATTATTAAATATAACAAACCATGCGAAGCTAGGGCGGGCGAGTTTACTCTAAAATGTGACGATAGTAAAAATTCGAGAAAAAATATTTAACACAAATTAAAATTGTACGAATATTCCTATTTCTAAAGAGTGATACCTATTGTAGTTTGGCTGTTTTTGGCCGAAACCGGCCGAAGCCGAAACTTCAGTAGGATACATAATTACACATAAACGGATAACTCACGTATAAAAAGTCGAGTCAAGTTCAGTAGGATACCATATAAAATAATAAACCTTCTCAGTCGAACGATATAAAGGCGCTCCCACACGCGCCGAGGAATCGCTGCGTTAAGCAGAACAACCCGTCGTCGCTAACACTTATTGCTATTAAACTGAACGTTTCTTTCCCGCTACTTGACGAATATAGTTTTGCAGAGCTTTGTGGCCACGATTTTATAGTAAAAAGGTTTGTTGTATAGTCAATTTTATTGTTTAAACAGTCTGTGACAACAGTTGGATTGTCTACATGTTTATTAAATACTAGCATCAGCCTGTGACTTCGTCCACGTAGAATCAAAATTTACGCTACAACATCTTCCTCTCTCCCGTCGAAAATCTACAAAAACCAGCCGAATGCGAGTCGTACTTTAGCTCGAAGGATTTCATACTACCTCTGTACCTCAACGAAATAGACCCGTTTCTTGCATGGACACCCACTTCCATTATTTTTTATCCCATCCTTTTGTTCTGTGGGAATTACGAAAAATTGTGACTTCTTATGACGCCTACGTGATCTTCAAAGAAGTCTTCAAAAAGTCAATATTTCTATACCGACCTTTTATCCCGCGGGAAAATTGGAAAATCCCTTTGTAGTGCACCTCTTTGACCATCAAGAAATGTCTGTCAAATACCAAGAAATTATATGAGCAAGCCAAAGAGGAAGGTTTATATGTAAAATTCTACGCAGACGAAGTCGCGCGCAGTTTCTAGTTTACTGATAAAGCAAAACTGTCTAAAGTCCAACCATTATTGGTATCGATACAGTTATTAAACTGTCCCGTGTAGTAAAAATTAAAGATATCCACAATAGTGTTGAGGAGGAAATTGCAACAGCTCGTGGCGGAAGGGATAAATAAAGGAAAGCCGGCGGCGGCTGAGGCGTGAAATCCGGCCGAAGGTGCGTGCGGAAGCTTCACGCATCGAGTGGGAGAGTTATTGCATGAGATTGTATGGGAGCGTGCTAAAGTTATTTTAAACAAAACATTTGTTTCAGGACGAAATACCATAGAATTGAATAGATTAGTTACATCTTAAAAACTAAGTACGTAACATGTTTAAATGTTTTTTTTTTGCTTAATTAGGTATGCATTACAATCACCCCTAATGGTAAGCGAAGATGTGATCTAGATCTTGATTTGGAGGCCAGATTGTTTGAGTCAAACGGGTAAACGGTTAATGGTGTTGAGCGACATTTTTGACACTTTACACTACAAATTCTTGCTCCAACTTATCATGCACGGGAAAATCCAGGGAAAGCGACCACCCGGAAGGCGCACTTCGTGGCTTAATAATCTCCGGACACGGTTCAACCTTAGCACAAGCTCACTGTTCCGAGCTGCTGTCGAAATTAAAGATAGCACTGATGATAGCCGACCTCCGGTAGACGATGGCACCTCAAGAAGAAGAAGTACCTACATTTTGAATTTATAAAAATCAGCTTGCCACAAATTAAAATGCATTTTTTATCGAGGTTTGAACTTCAATATTGTCCCTACTCACGGCTTTACGGGCTTAATAAATTCCCTGTTGACATTTAATACCCATCTGAGAACGGAAGCTGCTCCCGCGCAGCGCATTAATATCCCGCAGTCACCATCTTGCTAGCCTTCGGGTACCGACGCCTTTCAATGTCGTTAATAATGACATTATTAGAATTAAGACTGTCACTTACTTAGCTAACATTTCAATAGTGGCTTTGTGAGAGAGGGCGACTGTACATAGCTACTTGTTATTTTATTGGTTAGCTAGACTTTTTAGTGGAAACTATTTTCTTTGACAAAGCCGAGCGCTTCCGAGCGCCGGCCGAGGACTGCCGACCTCAAAAGTCGAGTGCGCATGTGCCATTTCAAACAGCAACTGTCTAAGACTTCTTGCCGTGGTAATCTGTCATCCTTACCACGCTCTTATTCCTATTTGTTTTCTAGTTTCCCTGTATATATCATTCTTCAGTTTTTCCTTCTGAATATAGAGTTATGTATTTATTGTGAGTGCCTTGTTTCCTTTATGCATCCGTTGCACCCATAATGTGTTGGTTTTTTGATTAATTATAAATTTTAAATTATTTTCATTAGCTTGATCCATCGAGTGTTAACATGCAAGAGACGCGTACGTTGCCATCTTTTTTTTTTTTATATGAATAGGAAGGCAAACGAGCAAGTGGGTCACCTGATGGTAAGTGATCACCACTGCCCATAGACACCCGCAACCCCGGAGGGATTGCAGATGCGTTGCCAACCTAGAGGACTAAGATGCAATGCCTCTTGTGCCCGTAATTTCCCCGGCTGTCTTACTCTCCACACCGGAACACAGCAGTGCAAGCACTGCTACTTAGCGGCAGGATTAGCGAGTAAGATGGTGGTAGCGATCCGGACGAACCTTGCACAAGGCCCTACCACCCGCAAAAATTCAATTAACATCCAAATAAAAATAACCCTTCAACAGAAGCACAGCGTTCCCTCATCATCAAATGATTGAAATTCATAATCAAATTTGCGTCAACTGTCAAAATGTCCAATGAAACAAAGACGGACGGAGTGGCCTGTTTTAGCATTCCTTTTTAGCGTTCTGTGGATATCAAAGTGCTGAGGAGGGTCGAGGTATTGTGTCCCGACAGGCAGGCGATCCAATATTAGTCTTAGTCAAATTACTGTTTGTTCAGGGCGAATACCGGCTTTTTTTGTAAATTGAACCTCGATTTTGTCAATAATTTAAAAACGTAATGGAATTAAAAGCCGAAGTCTGTTTAGCTTCGCGTCGAACCAGCACTTAAAGGGTTAAGTTGTCTGTTCCGGATAATATTGGGAAGAAAGTGCTTTTCATGGGTAAAAGAAAAAATATTTGGAGTGGGCTTTAAAATATCCGCATCTTTAGACTTCTACTTTACTGTAGTCCGTGAGCTTTTATAATGCTACTAGCTTTTGCCCGCGACTTCGTACGCGCTAAGATGTAAAACGAAAAAATAAGTTTTTTCCCGTTCCCGTGGAAATTTTGAGGAGTGCTTTTGTAGTGCTCCCCTACACTCCCCAAGGGAACTTGAAGGCCAAATTTCAGTTTTATACGACCAGTAAAACGAAAAATCGATCCCTTAGAACTGAATATATAAATCCCGTTTTTTCCTTATCCCATGGGAATTACCAAAAATCCTGAAATTAGTTTCTTAGTTTTGTAATCACCTACTTTTGTATCAAATTTGAAGAGTCTAGTTATTATAGTTACTGAGATAGCGTCATTCGGAATCGAATATATAATTCCCGTTTTTTCCTTATCCCGTGGGAATTTCCAAAAATCCTTTCTTAGCGGATGCCTACGTAATAACATCTACCTGCATGCCAAATTTCAGCCCGATCCGTCCAGTGGTTTGGGCTGTGCGTTGATAGATCACTATGTCAGTCAGTCAATCAGTCAGTCACCTTTGAGTTATATATATTTAGATTCGGGTGTCTTGCTGTCTCCTTTTATGGGTTTGATATCGTACGGATAATCGGCCGATGGTGATGGGGTATCTGGTTACAGCAGACTTCCCCCCGGCAACCAAAAAAAAAAGGCTCTGTCTACCCCATAAGGGAAAAAGACGTGATGTATGTATGTATGTACAAAGCATTTAGTGATGAGCTACTTTTGACGTTTACTAAACAGACCTTGCTATGTTTGGGATAGGTAAATCGGTGTCAATTGTCCCCAAGATATTTATTATCAGCGTTCACTATCACCCTCAAACCACCATACATTCGGCAATCCAACTCCATAAGCTGCGAAAAGCTATTTCTCAATCGGGCAGTCAAAGGGGCGTCCCGAGGGCCCGGGTTCGATTCCACACCTGCCACGTAATTTGGCCGCCATAATCCAACTTAGATTTGTTCTTTCCACATGCTTTTTTGTCATATACAAACTTGGGACGCGGGGCGGTGGACCGGTAATGTCAAACGTGACAAATTGTACACCCTCGGGTCGCAATAACTATAAAATTAAAAAATTTAAAAAGCACATTTTTTTTGCATTTGCGACGAGCTAAAACTCTACCTATTTTTAAAAACCAACTCAAATCTCACTATTTATCACTAATTTAATCCACTCCCTGTCTTTAGTACCTTATCTTTTCTTTTTGCTTCTGATCAAATCCTTTTCTGTTGTATAGCCTTCTTATATTTCATTGTTACATTCTCACATTTATTTTATCTTAAGTATTATACAGTAATGTTATGTGTATATGTATTATATGTATTATTTTATTTTATTTATTTAGCTATGTATTATATTTATGTTGGTATTGTTGTTTTTTATTATCTCTGCGTTTATCCTGTCTATTTGTTTCCGCCACCTACTTAAACTGTCTCCAACTTATTTCTTTTATTGGTTGTCTGGAAGAGATCGCTATTAAGCGATAAGACCGCCTATTGTCTACTTTGTTCTTTGTTTCTGTATTGTTTTGTACTGACTTGTGGTGTTCAATAAAGAGTATTTGTATTGTATTGTTGTATTGTATTTTTTGCCAAAAGAGCTGATACTCTGCAAATTGCTGGACCGATTATTACCCAACATAGCTGCCACCGCAAGAAAACTGACTTTCGAATGACAAAAAAACTCATAGAAATCGGTGCATCCTTTTGAGTGCTGTGATGCCACAGACAGACCCACACAGCTTAACACGCTTCTTTTTGCGTCGTAGGTTAAAAACGGAATTGTCAAACCTGGACTATGATAGGGGTGAATGTTCACTCTGAGCAACAACGGTAAATTAATCACTACATAGTATAAAACAAAGTCGCTTTCTCTGTCCCCATGTCCCTATGTATGCATATCTTCAAAACTACTCAACGGATTTTGATGCGGTTTTTTTAATAGGTAGAGTGATTCAAGAAGGTTTTTATGTATAATTCTACGCAGACGAAGTCGCGGGCAGAAGCTAGTTAATTAATAAATCCCTATAATGGAATGTCAGACCAAATAAAAAGAAAAGACGGAATAAAACGAAAGGTTTGTGTGTGTAAGGGATAATTTAAGTTTGTGGGATTTATATGCATTTAATTGGCTGTGGGGTGAGGGATTGCATGAAAAACATATATTTCACACAGGCTTGGTTATCTTGCACGTGAGTAGCGGAGTAGCAAGGTAAAAAACTTTTGTTCATTATTATGTAAGTATTTTTACTTTTCTTTCACTTTGGCTACAAATCAAGTAAAAATTTGTCGTGAGAAGCTTTTCCTCTTCTACGTTATTACAAGAGCGCTTGTTCCAAACAGCCATAACACACGCTGCAATATTCCATGTTTGCCAAACTCCATATTCAGTTACACCACAAACAAACACGAATGTATTAAACATGTTTTACCTGGGTGGAAATCACCTCGTCCTTTGATCTACCACTTTGATATACTGATTGAGATCTTCCTCCTTCACATGCACACAACAAACCAGCACATCTTCCACACGGGGCCAGGAGAAACTAGATTTAAAGTTGTAGTCTCGAGGTTCGTTTTCCGTTGAAACGAAGGGTGGCTGTTACGTCGGCAGGGTTGTCAAAAACGCTGTGTACTTTTTACGTCATACCTTGATTTTGTAATGAGCATGGGGAGTAGGAGTGCAAATAAGTATATCATTACGTGCTCCTTTTGCGCGGGTGTTTGATGTCTCAAGGGCTTTGTCTCTGTTAATGGATACGCGTTCAATCAATCGGTAAAACAACTAGAGGGAAATTAAACGATGAACGGAACTGAGTGAATATGGAAAGGTAAGTTTATAATTATTATGTAACTAGCGACCCGCCCCGGATTCGCACGGGTGCAATCGGTGTATCTCTACTATATTATGCATGTTTTATATATTATCACTTCCATGATGGTTTGGGAGCTAAGAAAAAATATAGAATGTACCAGTTGCTTCTCTTCCTGCGCAGATGGTAAAACGATGCGGCTAGCAACTCATCACTATTCACTTTCTGTAGGTTAGCTGGAAGAGATCCCTTCTTAGGGATAAGTTCGCCTTTGTACTTTTTTGTCTGAATTTCTGTATTTTTTAAAAATTTTATGTGCAATAAAGAGTTTACATAGATACATACATACTATTTTGGTTCCACTATCCACCTATACGCTCACAGTCTTGCTAAACATGACCTACTAGGTCTTGTTACCTTAGGCTCTGTCTACCCAGTAAGGGATAAAGACGTGATTTGTGTGTGTGTGATTATACATAAAAACCTTCCTCTTGAATCACTCTATCTATTTAAGACAAACCTCATCAAAATCCGTTGCGTAGTTTTAAAGATCTAAGCATACATAGGGACAGACAGACAGCGGAAAGCGACTTTGTTTTATATTTACTACTACTATATAGTAATGATGTAATTTTTGGTTTTTACAGAGTACCGTTTTGTTTTTTTACAATTTTGTTTGCCCTGTTAAATGTTGTAATTTGACCCACTTGTAGTAGCTGGATTGTCTTGAAATTAGTTACACATTTATAAGTTCAATCAAACCAATTTGTACTCACAAAACACGCTTCTAAAAAAACGGGAATCTGTAAAAAGAGCGTTATTTTTACAGATGAGCCACGACGCTCATACGCGTACGCTATTAATTATTCAAATGCTAGGATTTATGGCGAAACAACAAACGCGACAACCCTGCCAAGTGCGGCCGAGGATACCGCTGCAGTGTTAATCATAAATAACAGAACAACAAAATGAAACCTTTAAGAGATTTGCCTTTCAAATAACGTATTGACGACCGGATAGCCTAGTGGTTAGTGACCCTGACTATGAAGCTAGAGGGCCCGGGTTCGAATCCCGGTAGGGGCAGACAGTTGTATGATGAATACGAATGTTTGTCCCCGAGTCATGGATGTTGTATGTATTTAAGTATGTATTTATCTACATTATATAAGTATGTTTATCCGTTGCCTGGTACCCATAGTACAAGCTTTGCTTAGTTTGGGGCTGGGTCAATTGGTGTAATTTGTCCCAAGATATTTATTTATTATTTTATTTTGTACTAGCGACCCGCCCGGCTTCGCGCGGGTGCAATCAGTGTTTCTCTACTATATTATGCATGGATTAATACATAACCTTCCTCTTGAATCGCTCTATCTATAAAAGCACCGCATTAAAATCCGTGGCGTAGTTTTAAAGATCTAAGCATACATAGGGACAGACAGCGGAAAGCGACTTTGTTTTATATTTGTTTTTTTAACTAGCCTATTGCGGTGTCTCACTGCTGGGCAAAGACCCCTCCTCTCGACCTCCACAACCCTCGTTCAGACGCCATATAAATAATATAGATCCAATGATTACAAACTTAACCTTTTCATACATACATCACGTCTTTATCCCTTACGGGGTAGACAGAGCCTAAGGTAACAAGACCAAAGGCCACGCTTAGCATGATTGTGGGCGTATAGGTGAAAAGGGGAATCAAAATAGTGATGGGTTGCAAGCCGCATCGCCTGTAACATTCCTAAGATTTTCGCCCATTCTCTCGATGGGCTTTTACCATCTGCGCGGGAAGAGAAGCAACTGGTACATTCTGTTTTTTATTTACTCCCAGACCAGCACGGAATAAATTACATTAAAGTATTTGATAGGACGGTAAACACTAGAAATCAAAAGCGCAGTTGATAGTTCGCAACCGCGCGTCAAGGCAGTGCCTAATTTCCCCTGTCACGCGCATCATGCGAGTGCATTATTGCAGTCGCAGCACGACAATTAGCAGGTCGCTGCGGATGCAGGCGACAGTTAAAGTTTGTCGCTCACATGAACACAAATATGAATTTTCTATGTGTTCTATCTTTCACTGACATTTAGAAATTTAATTTCTAACGGTAAAACCGAAAAAGTAAAACATAAAAATCAAGAAATAAAATTTCTTGATTCATTTGATAGTACCTATCATTTGAAAAACAGCGCCTTCTCTCGTCCCTGGTGAGCAGTAGATGTTCCATGGGAGTTTGTAATTGTGTCGTACAGACACATCATTCAAACAGATGACGCTTAGCGACAAAAATTCGCATAGTAACAAAAAGGTCACGTGACAGTTAGTAACAGGTAGAAAAATTCGGAGACTACCCACCTGCTATGGGTGGTGTAGGGGTATAGCACGCGTCACGGAATGACGAGGATCCGGGTTCGATTCCCGGCCATAGCTTTACTTTTCGGATTTTTCTATGTGTTCTAATTTTCACTGACATTTAGAAATTTACAAATATGAACGTTTTCCAAAAAAAAAGACAATTTGTTAATTTTTTCCAGAATTCAACTATTTTTGGGTTTTCTCAGAATCGTTCGATCCTTATACAAGAAAAAATGTGTCCCAAAATATCCGTTCCAGTTCCGTCACTTCTTTTAATATAGTACCTAAGCGCTACGTGACGAACAGGAAAAATAATTCCATAGTAAAATCTGGGACACGTGTTTTCTTGTATGAGAATCGATAGGGCAAACGATTCTGAGTAAGAAAAACCCAAAATATATAAATTCTGGAAACAATGAACATGTTTTTTTTTATATTAAAACCGACAAACGGGCATGCGGTGCACCTGATTGTAAGTGACAACTACAGCACCAATGGGACTGCTAGTGCGTTGCCAGCCTTGCAAGAAATGGTACACTTGCCTCTTAAAGGTACCCATGTCATAGCCAGTAGTAGTATTTATTCGAAAACGTCCATATAGGTACGCCTTCTACTTTACTACATTATTTTATTGAATCAGCCCCGATGGCTCGAGAGCGCACAAGAGTCGCGTATATAACGAGCAGTAAGAAAATTTGCTACTCCTTCACCTTGCTTACTTACTTGCTTGAGTAACGGAGCAGCAAGGTTGTTTGTTCATTTTACTACATACGTATTACACATACACATACACAAATCACGTCTTTATCCCTTACGGGGTAGACAGATCCTAAGGTAACAGGTACCTACAGGCCACATTTAGCAAGATTGTGGGCGTATAGGTGGAAAATGTAGTCAAAATAGTGATGGGTTGCTAGCTTCGTCGCCTATAACATGATTCCTATTATTTTCGCGCGTTCCCTGGATGGGCTTTTACCATCTGCGCGGGTAGAGAAGCAACTGGTACATTCTATGTTTTTTCTTTGCTCCCAGACCAGCATGGAAGACCTACGTATCACTAAATATTATAAAAGTCCGCCGCCGCTGCGTCTGTCTGCACGTTCTCGTAAACCATTTTCATGCGGTTTTCACCACTACATAGTGAGATTCACGAGGAAGGTTTAAGATATACAATTCGTCAGGATTTTTTGAATATTGTTTGACATATGACGATACATTGCGCCCGTGCGACGCTGGGGCCAGGTCGCTAGTTTTTTATAGAACAAGGAATTAAACTTGTCCCCTGGTGGTAAGCAATCACCACTGCCCATGGACACCAGCAAAGTATTGCATATGCCAATAATATCACCGGCTGTTCATCTCTTCATGCTGGAACATAGCAACGCAAGCATTGCTGTTTGGCGGCAGGATTAGCTAGAAAAATGGTGGTATGGTCGAAGAAGAATGTCCTTTACCGCCAGGTTATACGGCTTAAAACATCAAAGCCTATTTTCACTCACAAATCAATATGACAATCAGCTTTGTTGTTTTTTTGTGATGGAGGAACTGTCATAAAAAATGATAAAGCACTTTCTTGGTCCACTATACCATCGGACCCCTCTTAGGTACACAAAATTCAACCAAGTATCGACGCTTGAAAGGCAAATTGGGATAAGCGACATTTTTTGTGATATTGAGTTATCTATTATCATTGAAATCAGCAGATTCTGCGTCGAATGGCGTTCTTGTGTCACTTATCCCATCGGTGATTTTTAGAGACACCGACCTAATTATTCAACCACGTCAATTTTTAAAAATTTCATAATATTAGAGATCAAATAAATATTATGGGTATACTACCAGTTTTCACCAAAGAGTTTTCATTCAAGTTATAGCGAAATATAAACCGCTCAATGTACAGTCAACCTAACTCTCCAGATGTGACACCGAGCTCGAGGCGGCTGACAGCCGTTATTGCTCACTTACTTACCTGGCCGTCTGTACACACGATACTTGCCAGTTTCCAGGATATTTCGCTTTGCGAGCAACAACGAGTAGATTTACAAAATACGGTTAGATAACAAAATTCAGAGTTCAAAAACTTTATATTGCAAATAGGCCGCCAAGGCCTCTTTTACATGTGTGTTTTTAAACTACCAAGAAGAATGCGCCGCAAAAAACTTGGTAGAAAGTCATTTTTTAAAATAAAATAAATTTACAACAATACTTACCTAAATTCTACTTAAATTAATTACATTTATAAAAGGGATGTATGAGGACCTCATGTTAAGTAGGTAACTTAAATTGGGTACGTGTTAAAATATATTATTGTAATGCTTAAAATGCATAATGGGTTAATAAAAATACATAATGGTTCAAAATAAATACTGCAATTTTCAACTTTCAAGGATTAACCTAATCTAACCTAAACCAATCTTTAGATTGCGCGGTCAGAAAAGTTTTTTCAGCTAATAATTTCACTGAAAATTTCATTATACATTTTGAACCATTATGTATTTTAACCCATTATACATCTTAAACTTTATATGTTCTGATTTGCTTCCTTTTAAATTGTATTAGTCTATAGTAGAGATGTATAAAGTCTCTACTGTACATTTGCTCGCAGTGACTTGAATGTTGAGATCGATAAATAAGCTACATGTACAGTGCTTCTAGTTTCATAATGTATTATGACAGTTGCCGTGTTTGGAATAAACATGAATGAAAAAGTACATTGGGGATGAGAGCGAGTTTGGTCAGAGTGGTGCTCGATGCAACATTATTTTTCATTCATGTTCATTCAGAACACGGCAACTGTCAAATACATTAAGAAACTAGAAGCGCTGTAACTTATTGAATCGGACATTACTTTTCGGCAGTCCATATTTTACTCGTATTGAACAAAAAACATATGAAATTTGACAAAGAATATTTTTGAGACAAGGGTTTTTACAATAATAAGATGTTTTGATCTTTTTACATGCTCTTATATTTTTTTACTTGAAATATGTTCTTGTTTGTTATTATGTGGGTTTAGGTTAAATTTTGTTAGAAATTTATAAAGATGTTTTTAACAAAAATCTTAAAAAAACAATCGAAGTTATATATAAGAGGGGGCAAACGAGCAGACGGGTCACCTGATGGAAAGCAATCACCGTCGCCCAGGGACAACTGCAAGACCTGGGGAATCACAAGTGCGTTGCCGGCCCTTTGAGGAACAGGAAGGCTCGCTTACCTTACCTTGGCTTGGTTACCTTAATTTTCTGCAGACAATAAACAAAATGCTGAGTCCGCGGAACAAAGTAAGTGGAACAAAGTAGTTTCTGCCTACCCCTGTGAGAAAGAGGCATGACGATATGTGCCTCTAATTGCAGTAATGGTTTTTATTCTGCCGAGTTCGCTCAATTGTCATAAAGGAAATCACGAAACTTTAAAACAATTAATTTATATCAGTATTCTGCAGTCGTCTCAACGCCTAAACTTACGTGTAGTGCCGCATGTCGCGCGAACAGAGTCCCATCCGAGCGTGTAATCTTTAATTATTATAATTAGCGACACTCCAACTCCTGTGCAACTATTAAGTCACCTCGGGCTGTTAAGAGGCCTTTCGGTTATACTTACTCCATTTAATGTACACACACATACACAAACACAAATCACGTCTTTATCCATTACTGGGTAGACGGAGCCTACGGTAACAAGACCTACAAGCCACGTTTAGCAAGATTGTGGGCGTATAGGTGGAAAATGGAATCAAAATAGTGATGGGTTGCTAGCCGCATCGCCTATAACATGATTCCTAAGACTTTCGCCCACTGACGATAACTAAAGATAACTGGAACTTATCAGAGAGTGGTAAAACATGGCCTTAATTTTCTTATTATTATTTGTGACAACGTTATAAAAGAAATAGCTAAGATTCTCCGTATAATTATTATTTCTAGTCCATCCAGGAAACTGGCTGAACATTCTATCGCGCCATAATTTTTTATTTTTATTTTTTGTCTGTTTAGCAAGATGCGGGCATTCCTTCCATAAGAATTTAGAAGGACTAGCATAGCGGATTCTTTACTCAAAGCTATTTTATTTGACGCTTTAAATATGACTAGCTTGTGCCCACGCCTTCGTTCCTGTTGAAGAGTTATAAAAAACCGAGTTCGCTGTTCCGCGGGAATTTTCTAAAATCATCTATTACTTCTATCAGTTGTTAGTTAGTTAGTTTTGATTTCCCTTTCCACCTATACGCCTTTAATCATGCTAAATAAATAAATAAATAAACATGGCCTTAAGGTTTTGTTACCTTAGGCTCTGTCTACCTCGTAAAGGATAAAGACGTAATATATGTATGTATGTATGTATCTATTAGTGAACTTCTACTAAGATACTTAAAAAAAATAAAAGTGTAATTTCAAATCTCTATATCGTAAACCAATCTCACACACAAACATAAAGACGAAAAAAAAAATTATAAGTTTGACGTCGATGTCTGTGTGTGTGTGTGCGTTACGGGTTTGTCTGTCTTGGCATCGCAGCTCTCAAGCGGATGGACCGATTTCGATGCGGTTTTTGTCATTCGAAAACCAGTTTCCTTGCGGAAAATCGGTTAGTAGTTTTGAACAGTATCAGTTCTTTTCCATAATGATGTGCATTTATGGCATTTAATTGTTTTTTTTTTAATTTTACTCGATATATTTTTTTTAATTCAAAATATTTTCTTGCGTAGTCCGGTTCACACTTGACTGGCTTTTTGGAAAAAACGCTGTCCGTCTCCAGATGGTCAAAAACACATGCTAGTGCTGCCGCAGAGTCGGTCGAGACAACATAGATTACGGAACAATCGGTCGTTAGGGGGCTAATCGGTTTCGAATAGGTCGGACTGAGGTTTTTATAACCCGAGCACCATACAAACATGGCCGGCCCAAGTTGCAAGCGACTCCATTTCGAAGACGGGAGTTTTTTTATACTGTACCTACTAGCTTCTGCCCGCGACTTCGTCTGCGTAGAATTATACATAAAAACCTTCCTCTTGAATCACTCTATCTATTAAAAAAAACCGCATCAAAATCCGTTGTGTAGTTTTGAAGATATAAGCATACATAGGGACATAGGGACAGAGAATGCGACTTTGTTTTATACTATGTAGTGACGATGAGGATGAAGAAAGGCAAACGGCCTGGGTCACCTGGCCTCCTTCGACAATTGTCGGTGAGAAATGACAATTCGAATTGCGATGCGTCAATATGAAGCCAATCGGCTAGACTCTTGTCGAGTATTTTGGATATTTAGACTTACTCTGTCGGTCCCTTGCTTAATGCTCCTCTTATCTTCTCAAAGGTTAACAGCCCGGCTAGCACGCGAGCGCGCGAGATAGACTACCCGTCTCTTTCTGGGATGAACAGTAAGAAAAAGACGGGCAACCTATCTCGTGCGCGACGCGACTCTTTTGCGCTCTCGTACTAGACGTGCTGATAGAAATCCCTTATAGGGATACGTTCGCCTTTGTGCATATATTTAGACTATATTTAGACTTTTTTTGTGATTTGTGTCTTATATTTGGACGACAAAGGGGACAGAGAGAGGTGCGGGCGGGTAGTGCGCCTGCCGCCCGCACCTCTTTCTTTCCCCTTTGTCGTCCTACCTCGCCCCCCTGCGCCGCGCGGGCGAGGACTCATTTAAGCGGTCGGTTTGTAGAGGTAATTTTATAATAGAAAATGTGTAATATTTGCAGTCTTTGTAAGGTATGATCTTGTGTCAAGTCAAAGTAGTTGTTGGCATTTGAGTTTGAGTCAGCTCTTTCTTCTTCTTTTGTTAATATGGCCCCATCGAAGCGATGATTTCGCCAATGTCAAAAGTCAAAAGTCAAGTGTTTATTTGTGAAACAGGTGATGGCTGCATAAATACAGATATGTTACATATTTTAGTGTTGCACTATGTTTTGCCGGTTAGCGTACAAAAACATGGGCCATTAAGTAGTATTAACAATTTAGGTCATCATTTAAATAATCGAGAACAGAATTATAGCATTTATTCGTAAGCAGGTTTAATAATTTACGTCTCAAAAGTGGTATTGGCAGTAGTTTAAATTCTATTGGTAATTTGTTATAAACCCTTATTGCAAGAGAACATACATTGTCAAGAGTCAGCTCTTTCTTTCACTTAATTATTTGCCACGGTGTGTGTGCAGTGGCAACTTTGGACGCGCGCGCGTCTCACTTGCGCCTACTCCACAAATTCGTGGAAATTGGGTGGTCTAGTTCTGTTCCCAGTGTTAGCGTTTAGAAAGGCTGCGTTTATCTTACTATTTTAGTAAGTAGGCCGCAGACGTAAGCCGCCAAAACGAGAATGCGGTTATTTTATTGACACCAAACTGGTCTGGGAGTAAAGAAAAAACATAGAATGTACCAGCGTCTCTTCCCGCGCAGATGGTAAAAGCCCATCGAGGGAATGGGCGAAAATCTAAGGAAACATATTATAAGCAATGCGGCTAGCAACCCCTGACTATTTTGATTCCTCTTTCCACCTATACGCCCACAATCATGCATAACGTGGCTTAGGTCTTGTTACCTTAGGCTATGTCTACGCTGTAAGGGATTTACTGTAAGGGGCTGTAAGTGAGGGGCTGTGATTTATGTATGTATGTATGAATTTGGCAACGGAACCCTTATAGGATAACTTTGTTGTCCGTCTGTCTGTTGATACCTTTTTTTTGGACCACGAGAAATAATCATTTTATGTTAAACTAGCTTCTGCCCGCGACTTCGTCTGCGCAGAATTATACATAAAAACCTTCCTCTTGAATCACTCTGTCTTTTAAAACAAACCGCATCAAAATTCGTTGTGTAGTTTTGAAGATATAAACATACATAGGGACATAGGGACAGAGAAAGCGACTTTGTTTTATACTATGTAGTGATGATACCTACGTAAATTTGCTATCGATTGAAGCAGTCTATAAATCAAACTTCTCAGTCAACGTAATGATAAGATTATACAGTCATTAGAGAAGGTGGTTCCATACAAATCGCCGTCAACTGAAAACATGCTCTTGACGTGTGTGCTAACTTACCTCGTTTTCGAAAACTTCTGAAGTTTTCAAGGAAAAAGTCTTTAAGTAAACCTACAATTTTAAACTAATAACTGTAGCAATTTCAAACAAAATTGAAAGCAGAGAGAAATTAACTAATAGAGTGGTCATACAAGCTATCTAATTAACCTCACATTTTTTTTTTTTTTATATGAATAGGAAGGCAAACGAGCAAGTGGGTCACCTGATGGTAAGTGATCACCACGGCCCATAGACACCCGCAACCCCGGAGGGATTGCAGATGCGTTGCCAACCTAGAGGACTAAGATGCAATGCCTCTTGTGAAAATCACATAAACAGTTCAAACCAGTAATCATCATAATCAGTTACGAATTCACACCATCACTACATACCTAGTATAAAACAAAGTCGTTTTCTCTGTCCTTATTTCCCTCTGTCCCTATGTCCCTTTGTATGCTTATATCTTCAAAACTACACAACGGATTTTGATGCGGTTTTTCAAATAGATAGAGTGATTCAAGAGGAAGGTTTTTATGTATAATTCTACGCAGATGAAGTCGCGGGCGGAAGCTAGTTTTTTATAAAATGAAAAAGTTTTATTTACTAGTCCATACAACGACAGAACATTTGTTATATCTAACTATACTGTCCAGATTGACCTTGGGCCACCCTATTATACATGCAGTTATCACCGTAGTAGTGCGGCAAGTGGGTGACCTGATAATAAATGAGCATCACAACACGTAGACACCCTCAACGTCAGAGGATTGCCGGTGTGTTACTAGCCTAGAGGGCTATAAGATAGAATACTCCGGCTGTCTTACTCTCCACATCTGGACACATTACATTACAGTATTCCATTAAAATTGTGGTAGCAATTACAATTATTCCATGCTCGCCTGGGAGTAAATAAAAAACATAGAATGTACCAGTTGCTTCTCTTCCCGCGCAGATGCTAAAAACCCATAGAGGGAATGAGCGAAAATCTTTGGAATCATTTTATAGGCGATGCTAGCACCCATCACTATTTTGATTCCCTATTTCCACCTATATGCTCACAATCATGCTAAACGTGGCCTTTTTGGTCTTGTTACCTTAAGCCCTGTCTTCCACGTAAGGGTTTAAGGCGTGATCTACATATGTATCGGACGTGCCTAGCACAAGGGCCTACCACGACTCTATTGGTTAACTACTCTAGCTGAATGTAAGGTAAACGAGTATATAATTGTATTCTCTAAGGATCCATTATTCTCAGTTTGAAATATAAATTGCGCGCGAAGTAAACAATAGCTACAATCGACGTTCGCTGGAGGTTTGAACAACCGTTTTATGACCTAACAAGAACTAGTAAATTAATTAGCGCCGAACATGTTGAACTGGACCTGGGAGATGTAGGACATTGGATGTGGTACGCTTTGGTCCGATTTTATGAAAAAAAAACTTGACAAACATCTCGGCAATCCTGCTAATATTATAAATGCGAAAGTTTGTGCCGATGTGAGGGAGTGAGCGTGTATATTTGTTCCTTCTTTACGCTGAAATGAGTTGACGGATTTGGATAAAATTTGGAACGAAGATAACTTTTTATCCCGGAAAATTGCATGGTTCCCGCGGGTTAGCGATAAATATGTGAAAGGTCGTAGGTGCAATATAAATACTTATTTCAGAATATACTATCAACAGCAGTTTCTAAGTTTAATTCTTTCTACGCAGTAAGCGAGTAAACAATATAAAAACATGTCCCTCGTAGTCGCTTAGTTTTTTTCGTTTTCATTGTCGCTTGGCATTTTGTAATGTTTCAGAATTTTCGGCTAAAGTAGTGGCGCCAGCTCTGTTTCTAGGAGGTGAAATTAAAAAACCTCGGAAAAAATATATCGTACATAGTTTATATCAATTATTATATCTCTACTGTCTTCTCAGACGCAGCTTTTTCACCATTTTATATGTAAGACACTATATGTAAAACAAAAAAAAAACTAAAGCCGCCTATTATTACCTTATAATATTCCGTATACCTTTTTTCTGTTTTGCTTGTTATATGTGGTGTTCAATATAGTATTGTATTGTTTTTTATTGTAAATCCTCCCTGTCTCTCTCTCTCTCTCTCTCTCTGGTAGTTGGTGGCAGTGACTGTTTGCCATCAGAACGGGAGACCCATTCGAGGCTTTGCTCGCTAAGGAACCAATATTTTCCATTTCCAATCTCCGTAAAATGTTAACTAAGTCAGCATCCTCTGTCCAGCTCGCTGGCAGCTTCGCAGTTCGGAGCCGAGTGCAATCAACTAACAAGTGGAGTAATTTGATTGGCCGCCGCTAGAGTCGGAAGAACGGAATTATTTATACAAATCATTCGGCCCCGATCCCGGCGTGAGGGTCACTCGCTGAATGGGAAATTTACGAGCAACTCCATTCAGTGTTTTCCGTTTCCGTTTAACAATAGCACAGATCCTAGGTTGAGAATCGGAATCGGCGAGTTCCGCTGATTTTACTCGACTATTTAACAATAATTCCATTGCAACCGCTCATTTGAGTAATACCAAAGGAAACCGTAAAGGAGAGACATTGAAAATTAGAACACGTAAAGCTATGGCCGGGAATCGAATCGGGATCCTCGTCACTACATGACGCGTGCTACCACTACACTATCCTTAGCAGGGGCACGTATTAAAATACATAAAGTTTTTTTTTTTTTATATGAATAGGAAGGAAAACGAGCAAGTGGGTCACCTGATGGTAAGTGATCACCACTGCCCATAGACACCCGCAACCCCGGAGGGATTGCAGATGCGTTGCCAACCTAGAGGATTAAGATGAAATGCCTCTTGTGCCCGTAATTTCCCCGGCTGTCTTACTCTCCGCACCGGAACACAGCAGTGCAAGCACTGCTACTTACCGGTAGGATTAGCGAGTAAGATGGTGCTAGCGATCCGGACGGACCTTGCACAAGGCCCTACCACCCGCAAACCCGCAGTTTAAAATGTATAATGAGTTAAAATACATAATGGTTTATAATATATAATGCGATTTTCTCAGAAAGTTACAAATTAACAGGATTGTTATAAAACAAACCTAACCTAACCTAAACTAATCTATAGATTACATAATTATCAAAAAAAAATCATTTAGCTAATAGTTTTACAGAAAATTGCGTTATATATTTTGAACCATTATGTATTTTAACACATTATACATTTTAAACTTTATGTATCTGATCCGCTCCCCCTTAGCAGGTAGTTGAACCTGCTATTTGTGGATCCGGGTTCGATTCCCGGCCATAGCTATACTTTTCGGATTTTTCTGTGTTTTCATTTTCAGTGTCGTTTAGAAATGTAATTTCTAACGGTAAAACCGTAAAAGTAAACATTAAAAAAGAAGTAAAAATTCTTGATTAATTTGATAAGAGTATTAGAAGTAAAAGAACTAAGCTACTGGACATCGCTTTAATAATTTTTACTTCCATGCTGGTCTGGGAGCAAAGGAAATACATAGAATGTACCAGGTGCTTCTCGTCCCGCGCAGATGGTAAAAGCCCATCGAGGGAATGGGCGAAATTATTAGGAATCATGTTATAAGCGATGCGGCTAGCAACCCATCACTATTTTGATTCCCCTTTCCACCTATACGCCTACAATCATGCTAAACGTGGTCTGGTTTTGTTACCTTTGGCAGTGTCTACCCCGTAAGGGATATAGACGTGATTTGTGTATGTTTAATAATTTTACAAATGGCACACCTTGACCACCTGTGAGAGGGGCACTTTGCTCGAAGAGCTGATGGCATTAGGGCCGTGAGGTTTTGGAGTGTTAACCGAAAGGCGGAGTGTTGGTAGGCCTCCTGTAAGATGGAGGGATCCGTTAAAGATCGCAGGAAGCCATTGGCTGCGGGTAGCACAAGATTGATCACCGAGGAGTGCGTTGGGGAAATCCTACGTATTTCGCACCCTTTGTGGAAGAAAGACGTAAGTCCTATTAAGGCTTAATGGGACTTACGTCTTTCTTCCACGAAGGGTGCGATTTATAACAATCAAATCTGGCTGATGCTGTAAATGCTTGATTGGGAAAGGTTTAATCTGTTAGTAAATAATTCAAAGAAGACTTGATGCGATCATAAAAACGCGATTTTTCAATTTTGCCATAAAAAACACGGGATGGCCTGTCAATACCGACTTTTAAAAAAAGGAGAAGGTTCTCAATATGACTGCATTTTTGTAATCATGTCCGGTGTCTTCGATGATTATTTTTTCATTTGATAGATTATTAAAAATTGATCACATTAGGATGTATCAGAATTGTTTATTTATAATTCAATTGGATTATTTCTGTATTTTAAAAATAATACTTCCATGCTGGTCTGGGAGCAAAGGAAAAAACATAGAATGTACCAGTTCCTTCTCGTCCCGCGCAGATGGTAAAAGCCCATCGAGGGAATGGGCGAAATTCTTAGGAATCATGTTATAGGCGATGCGGCTTGCAACCAATCACTATTTTGACTCCCCTTTCCACCTATACGCCTACAATCATGCTGAACGTGGCCTTTAGGTCTTGTTACTTCAGGCTCTGTCTACCCCGTAAGGGTTATAGACGAGATTTGTGTATGTGTATGAATGTAAAAATAATATTAGGTATCTTATACTATACCCAGCTATAATAATAAAGGGTAAAAGAACTTTGGATGCCATTATTTCGGTGTAGAAAAATATGATTTCGTGCATGTTATTAAAAGGTCTATTTTGCAAAAATAACTGATGTCAATGTGCGATTGCTTTCACATTTTTATTTGATCAATTCCTCTCTGCGACAATCTATTATCTTTATCTGTGGGTAGGGAAATAGGGAATGTTATCTGACTACAAAGAAAATATTTTCTTGCGCCACAAATCATCGCGTTAAACGCCGTGGGAGGTCTGTCCTAATTACTATTGTGAAGAAAATGCGGTAAATTATTTGTAAAAAAACTTGTGAAAATATTCCAGAGTGACTTTGCGGCGAAAATATTTATAGGCGCTAAGCATTCCAACCTCCAAAACAGAGTAACGTGTCTTTATTATCACTTGAACCAATTAAAAAGTAGAGACGGATCCAGTGTTAACTGTGGTTTAAACTTTGCTTAGCGTAAAGCGCCACCAGACTGCTGGGAAAACTGATTGAGACACGCACACGCGTATGCAGCAAAGCGTTCTGTAAACCGGCCTAACTTCGCTGTTCACAGCGCTCAGTCTTCATTTTTTATTTGGTCTGAGTGTAGGATTCTCATTTTGGAACAATTCTAATTCGTCTCGCTAAGACTCATTAGTAGTTGTTGTGTGACTGTGTATGTGTGCGTGTGTATGTGTGAAATCAAGAGTATGTCTGTAAATACACACACACGCTTTCTAATTATTCTTGTGTTTTGAGTACTGCGCTTGGCACTCGCGATACAGACCCAGAGTCTAGTGCGAAGGCCGCTGTTTCACTTACCTCATAAAATGTAATTTATCTGTCTCTATGTATGTAACAATGCGTCCTTTTTATGCACTTTGTAACTTCTATACACACACACACACATACACACACACACACACACACACACACACACACAAATCACGTCTTTATCCCTTACGGGGTAGACAGAACCTAAGGTAACAGGTATGCCACATTTAGCAAGATTGTGGGCGTACAGGTGGAAAATCGAATCAAAATAGTGATGAGTTACTAGCCTCATCGCCTATAACATGACTCCTATTATAATCGCCCATTCCCTCGGTGGGCTATTACCATCTGCGCGGGTAGAGAAGCAACTGGTACATTCTATGTTTTTTCTTTGCTCCCAGACCAGCATGGAAAAGAATTTGTGTAACTTCTATGGTGAAATAAAGCTTGTTTAAATAAACACATTCGCAACGAAAACAGAAGAATTATATTCGTTGCCAAAAAATCGTAGTAAGGTAATAAACAGCACAGCGCAGCCATTACGCCTAAATTCCTAGAAAGTCGGTACATCGTTACATAAGAAATAATCCTGATATTAAATGTAACCGGCCGCAATAACCCCCGCAATAGCCCCCTAAATCTCCGACCCCCGCGGCTTTATCTATGGGGTCACAAGAAACGACAAATTACAAGTTACCCCGCTTCTACTGTTTATGGGTGTAATGCTGATCATGGTCAGCGGAAACAGTGGGAGGAATCGGTAAGATGGCGGACGCCAAGGACGAGCCGTTGCGTCACCGGTGTCGACCACGGCCTAGACTATAATTCAGAAGAATAAGATAGAAAATAATTCATATGGAATTCCAGTACTTTAGGACTTCTAGCGCTTCTAAAATAATAGTTTTGCCGAACAGTTCATACATACAATCACGTCTATCCCTTAAGGGTTAGACAGTCTAAGGTAACCAGACCCAAGGCCATGTTTAGCATGATTGTGGGCGCGTAGGTGGAAACGGGAATCAAAATAGTGATGGGTTGCTAGCCACATCGCCTATAACATGATTTCTAAGATTTTCGCCCGTTCCCGCGATGGGCGAACGAAATAAATAATCTATACTAATATTATAAAGAGGAAAAATTTGATTGTTTGTTTGTTTGTTTGCATTGAATAGGCTCCGAAACTACTGGACCGATTTTAAAAATTCTTTTGCCGTTAGAAAACTACATTATCACTGAGTGACATAGGCTACTTTTTACCGCGCGAAAATACCTATTCCTACGGAAAAATTAATTTACCGCGGGCGAAGCTGCGGACGGAAGGCTATAATCTATACTAATATTATAAAGAGGAAAGATTTGATTGTTTGTTTGTTTGAATTGATTAGGCTCCGAAACAACTGGACCGATTTCAAAAATTCTTTTGCCGTTAGAAAGCTACATTATCACTGAGTGACATAGGCTACTTTTTACCGCGGGAAAATACCTTTTCCTACGGGAAAATTAATTTATCGCGGGCGAAGCTGCGGACGGAAGGCTAGTAATATTATAAAGAGGAAAATTTTGATTGTTTGTTTGTTTGTTTGTTTGCATTGAATAGGCTCCGAAACTACGGGACCGATTTTAAAAATTCTTTTGCCGTTAGAAAACTTACATTATCACTGAGTGACATAGGCTACTTTTTACCGCGGGAAAATACCTATTCCTACGGGAAAATCAATTTACCGCGGGCGAAGCTGCGGACGGAAGGCTATTTTATTAATATAATAAAAATGAATCGTCGAAATGTATGTATGTACGCGCATAACTTCAAAACGACTGCACCGAATTGGATAATTCTTTTTAGTTGTGTTTGTTACTGTCTGGACAAGGTTTGTATAAAATAAAATTTAGAAAAAAAAATACAGCGAGGGCGAAGCCTCGGGCAGCAACTAGTAATTAATAAATAAGTAGTACGGGTCAACTTATAGCAATTGACCTAGTCGCAATCTAAGCAAAGCTTGTACTATGGATACCGGGCAACGGATAACAAGACTCATACACGTAGATAAAAACAAACTTAAATACACCTATATACCAGTAAAAGTCAGGTCATAAGTACCCAAAACCGACGAGCATGTATAAAGAAATTGATGAATGTAGATGAAGCGAAAGCGGTAGCAAATGGAACAAAGTATAGGCTCTGCCTACCCCTAAGAAGAGGCGTGACGGTGTGTTTGTATATGCTCGAGTACAAACATATATCACGTCTTTATCCCTTGCGGGGTAGACAGAGCCTAAGGTAGCAAAACCTTAAGGCCACGTTTAGCATGATTAAGGGAGTATAGATGGAAAGGGAAATCAAATTAGTGATGGATTGCTAGCCGCATCGCCTATAACATGATTCCTAAGACTTTCGCCTATTCCCTCGATGGGCTTTTACCATCTGCGCGGGAAGAGAAGCAACTGGTAAATTCTATGTTTTTTCGTCACTCCCAGACCAGCATGGAAGAAGCTCGAGTACAAACATTCGTATTCAACATACAAGTGCCTACCCCTAGCAGAATTCGAACCCAGGACCTCTAGCTTCAGTCAGGGCCGCTATAAATAAATACATACATACATACATACCGTCACGCCTCTTTCCCACAGGGGTAGGCAGAGACTACTTTGTTCCACTTGCTACGATCCTGACATACTTCTTTCGCTTCATCCACATTCATCAATCTCTTCATACATGCACGTCGGTTTCGGGTTCTCCTGACCTGACCTTTTTCCAAAACGTCTCCTATTTGGTCTCGAAACGTCCTTTTAGGCCTTCCCCTCCCAACGTTACCATTCACACTCCCCCTATAGATAAATAAATAAGGACATAATAAGCGACAAGCAACAAATAGCGCATGCTAAGCACAGCTAATCGCCCCTCACCCTGGTCTAGATTACCCGTAGGCTCGGCCCATCCCGCTAATTGCCGTCTTCCGAGCGCCGAATGGCCCACAGTTGTCTGTCACGGGCAATTTGGCCCAAACGGCCCGCGACTCATTTACTCGCAGCATGTTTTGGACACGGGCCTAGATTAGCTAGCGGTAGAGGGGACACTCCACACAGAGCCGTACAGGGAAAAAAATGAGTTGCTGCCAAGTTTCTTGCGGCGCATTCTTCTTGGCAATGTTGGCCTTTCCGAAAAGACATGTAAAAGAGCCCTTGGCTCCAATGTGCATTTTTTTTAATAGTTAATTTTTTTAAACTCTACCGGTACTCTACCGTCCTGCTGTCGAAGAACCGGTAACCGTTGAGCTAAACGAATTCTTGAGTGGAGATCGCGACTCTGAAAGCGCAGTGTGGGACGCCTTCAGCTAGATAGAGTAACGATTTGCGAAAGGGTAGTGATTGGATGCGACAAGCCGAAGACAGGGTAAAATGGCGCTTTTTAGGGTAGGCCTATGTCCAGCAGTGGACTGCTACAAGCCGATGATCCCTGTGGGTCGTCGATATTATACTTAAGGACCCTAACTTTAAGATGAGAGGGACACTGAAAATGATAGGCATTAAGCAAGTTGATTATCATTAGTCACTGGTACAAACCCATATCCATCCTTTGCCTAGATCAAGGACTTTTTTCACCACTCTCCGTTCCTGATACCATAAGGACAGTATATATAAGCTAAAGCAGTGAGAAAACTACGAACAAAACGGTCGAAACGAACGCACACATAGACGCGCGGTTCTACAAGGCTCCTAAGCGGATCTCGCGGTGCCGTCAGTCGCGAGTGCCGCGTTGAGATGAGTGGCCGTCTATTACTTTCGCCCTGTCTGTCTGTTTCGTTTTAAACATGCCAAGAGCGTATTGCACAGTGTATCCATGTTTCCCAATAGTTTATTTAGTTAGTCATGTATATAATTTACAGATGTTACAGGAATTTTTGTTAGTCCATGACGCACTGTAAGCCCCGTGACGCCTGTAAGGGCACACAATAATAATATAATTGCAATTTAGACTAGTAAACTCATAAAGACTAAATTAAATTTCATGTCATGCATTTTATGGCTATTTTAAATAGAAATAATACTACATTTTAGACGAGAGGAGCATTAAACGAGGGACCGACAAAGTGTGAGTTTAAAATTCCCGATAGTGAAAGCCACAATAGAGCGTACACATCTAAATACAATAAAAAGAACATAAAATAAACTACACACATGCGACATACAAAATAAAATAAGAGTACACATACTTATACAATATCTAAGAAGATGCTAGATGGTGGTATGCCTGCAGGCCGGTCTGGTCTGTGGCGCCTCACCGGCCGCAAGCATCTCGACCGCACAGCGATCCCGTCAACTTAGAGGACGCTACGCTGCGTCAGTTTTTTATCTGTATCCGCAATAAATACTCTTTTGACTCGTGTCGGCGGCGGAACATTAGGTTGGAACTTTCTTAAGCTGCGGAGTAGGGGTGTCTTTTTTCTATGTTTTTTGTATGGACAGTCGGCCTTCGAAAATTTTGAGCACTTTAGTACTTTGTCATAATACAATTCAATTTTTTAAAAAAGAAATAGCGCCATCGATACTGTCGATGATTCCGCCAATGTCGAGGTTGAAGAAGACAGTGTCGTTATTTATTTAACCGTTGTTCGGTGGCTTTGTTGTACGGTAGCGGAACTCAGTTGAGAATCTAAAACAGACAACACATACATTGATTTTGTTAGACTACCTACAAGAATAATTTGTTAATTTTAATAAATTTACATAATACTTTTATAAGGGGTGTGAGGTAGTGCAAGAAGGAAGTTCAAATTAACAGGGCGAGGAAATTTGGGGGGGAGAAGGTCATGCCACATTCATTGTCATAATACACTTTGGCGTATACATGTACATGTCAAACTGACGTTACGAATGTTTTTTTTATTTCAAATGACAAGGTTCCAAGTATGGTCAACATTTTATTGAACCGGAAGTTTGTTTAACTGAGATGTCCTTTTTATACAACAACTTCGTCCGCGCAAAATTAAATTTTGTCCCACAGCTTGGCTTCCCGACACTTCCATCAATTATCATTATTTCTAAAACTTCCTTGGTTGGCTGTCGGTACAAACCACACGAAAATCCGTCTTACAGAACTTTTTGAGTTGCTGAAGAAATTGAGCGTTACAGACAAACTCACATTGCTCGCCTAACCGAGCATCCGAACCTGGCAACCAAGCTGTTAGATACCCTCTAGTCACATCGTAAGGCTGAAAAGACGCCATGTATTGTAGACGGAGAAAACAGCAATGGCCCACCCTCAACAAGTCTGATAAGTCTTTCGACTGTTTGCGAATAAATTAAAAAAAAAATCGCGAACATACACACAGTATAACAACTATAATTGCCTGCTCATTACCTCCATTGTACTCGCTAAACCTGCATTCGTAAGATGGTGTCCCAGACCTTGCACAGGAGTCCCACCCAAACCACATACCCGCGGAATAATAAAACGGGTCGAACTTTTCCACCGGCCCATAACCTTTTGGGAGGTGTGTTATGTGACAAAGCAAAGTGACACTACAGATTAGGAGCACAGAAGTCCGCGTAATGAGAGGTGACTCGAGAATGAAGTTGTCCGAAAAACGAACGACACACGTAATAAGACGAGCTGTTCATTATCAAACAACATTAACAAAAAAATATCTTCGTCTTATAATGTTGTAGCTTCTGCCGGAGACTTCGTCTGCGTAGAATTACACATGTAAACCTTCCTCTTGAATCACACACATACATATATCACGTCTTTATCCCTTACGGGGTAGACAGACAAAGGTAACAAAACCTTAAGGCCACGTTTAGCATGATTGTGGGCGTATGGATAGAAAGGAAAATCAAAATAGTGATGGGTTGCGTGCATCGCGTATAACATGATACCTAAGTTTTAGCCCATTCCCTCGATACGGTTTTACCATGCGCGGGAAGAGAAGCAACTGGTAAATTCTATGTTTTTTTCTTCCAGACCAGCATGGAACAAAAGGATCAGAAGCTACCTTATTATTTAAAATGTGCTCGATGTGCTAATCGTCTTGCTCGCGCTCACTAAATGCTTGCTAGTGGATAGCTGGCTTGCAGAGTTAGAGCCGCCCTTATTATGTATGTATGGACCGGATCAGGGTCCATTCGGAATTTAATAAGGCCGGATTTCAAGGGGTAATTGTATAGTGTTAGTGTAATGCGGTTTTTATACCCCTGCCGATGTGCCCGGAACCCTTATTTAAAGGGAAGTAAGTCTCTACCTTTTCATAATTATTTTTTATTATCAAATGAATCAAGAATTTTTACTTCTTGATTTTTTATGTTTACTTTTACGGTTTTACCGTTAGAAATTAAATTTCTAAACGATACTGAAAATTAGAACACATTACAGAAAAATCCGAAAAGTAAGGTTCCCAGCCATAGTTTTACTTTTCGGATTTTTCTGTGTGTTCTAATTTTTGGAAAAAGGTCAGGTCAGGAGTACCCGAAACCGACGAGCATGTATGAAGAGATTGATGACTGTGGATGAAGCGAAAGAAATATGTCAGGATCGTAGCAAGTGGAATAAAGTAGTCTCTGCCTACCCCTGTGGGAAAGAGGCGTATGTATGTATGTATGTATTCTAATTTTCAGTGTCGTTTAGATTATTTTTTTGTATTGTTTTTAATAAAAAAACAATTTAGGAGTTTGTAGCAAAATTTTAAATTAATTTCAAAGTGTGACAGCATCTTTAAATAATAATAGTACCTATTTCAATAAAAAAAAAACAAAATCAAATTTTTTATTTTTGCAAATTGGCCGCCAATGGCTCAATACCAGCGCATTTAGAAAGACCATCATTGCCAAGAAGAATGCGCCGCAAGAAAGTTGTCAGAAAGTAATTTTTTTTAAATAAAATACAGTAAGAATACTTAAATTCTACTTAGATTAAATACATTTATAAAAAGGATGTATAAGGTCCCCGAGCCTTACATATACATACATACATATATCACGTCTTTATCCCTTACGGCAGGGTTTCTTAAACTTTTTGCAGTCACGGACCACTTTCACAATTTAAACAACTTCACGGACCCCTCTCAAAAAATATTTTAGGGAAATAATAAAAAACCTTATTTAAATAAAAAAAATCTTTTATTGCTAGTGTTTAATAAAACCTTCGATACATAAATGGTGACTGTTACCAAGGCCGTGGTTTAGTTATCCCTTGTGCAGTATTAGGTCTAAAAATCAATTTCAGAGCCACAAACCTTGATGAAGCCGGCTTCGACCAACGCTAAGAAGAGTTTGTCCGTAAAGTCTTTTTGCCACTGCCGCCGCTTAAGAAATACACACCCGAAGACTGGTCCGTGATATTATGTACACTAATTACACTTTTACCAAAGTCTTATACACACTAACTTATATTTACAATAGTTTAAATACAATTCCGCATAAACGACCGACCGAGCCCCGACAATTTTAGAAAACAAGTGCCAGCCGCCTTATTGTTCTTTTTCAGTTCCGCGGCGCGTGGCAATGGACTAGCGCCAGCCAGCCACCAACAGCCAAAAAGGTTGCAACCCTAAAAATTGATTATTATTCAAAATACTTGCACAGCTAGTTTCGCTTATATATATAGTTACCTTTTTGTTTTCTGTTGTTATTTATGTACGGTCAAGTGCAAAAATAAGTATCGATAGGAACATCTCAAAAATATGTCCCACGACCTTATTACGCTGGTGTAAGAGCGTATGGTACTTGTTTTTGAGACTTTTTCTAGATACATATTATTACACTTGACTGTACCTATTTAGTTTAACATTCGATAATTTCACTACCCAAAGGTGCGTCTCGTCAAGTTTACGACACAATTTCCTAATAAATATGATTACATTTAACTGACCTACTGCGGACCCCTGATAGACATGCCACACTTTAAGAAACCCTGCAATAAGCCTACAGGCCATAGCGGTTGTTAGGCTAAAAAGGAACACAACTAATAGTGAGTTAATGCGATTCAATTCCGATTCAGCTTAGATTCGCTGGCTGTCAGATCTATACTAAAAATGGCAGCTAAAACCAGAACTGAGTAGGAATTGAATCGCATTAAGACGTTATGGATGTGGAAAGCACAAGACCGGTCTGAGAAGCCTTGGGGGAGGCCCATGAGCTGACATGATGATGATGATGATGATGATGAAGACGTCATGGTAAGGCCCCTCTAACTCCTCCCTTTAATCAAAAGGACGCAGCCTAAGGCCCCCCAAGTTTTATGCGGCCAAAGTGCAAAGGGCAGGCACGAGTGATAAATAAAAACGGCCAGCTTATTAAAAAACATCGATGATGTATTGCGAGCGATCCCGGGTCGGGCCGGGGGGATTCCCCCGCGGCAACTTTGATTTATCGCCTTCTTAATAATGCGAGTGTTGCCAGGATGTCGGGTAATTAAAGGACTCGGGGAAAGTGTGAGCTGTTACCAGGCTAGAATAGTTTTTCCATTTGATGTAAATAAATGTGTTAGTTTAGGCTCTGTCGACCTCGTTGTGATTTACGTTTGTTATTGTTTTGAAATTTGAAGTAGTGAAACATACATGCATACATAAATCACGTCTTTACTTTATCCCTTACGGGGTAGACAGAGCCTGAGGTAACAAGACCTAACGACCACGTTTAGCATGATTGTGGGCGTAAGGATGGAAAGGGGAATCAATATAGTGATGGGTTGCTAGCCACACCGCCTACAACATGATTCCTAAGTTTTCGCCCATTCCCTGGATGGGCTGTTACCAAAAAAAAAACAAGCAAACTTAAAAATACCTATTGTAGAATCATCAACATTTCCAGAAACGTCTAGTTACAATCACAATTCAAGCACTCAGGCAATAAAAATTGAACAAAACCCATTGAAAACACACCCTCATCATAGATTATAAATACTAAACCAAAACCAAATCGCAAACAAATCGAGCACACAATTAAAACCAGCCCCTCGGTCTTTATTTGACTGCCATTCATTCAAATAACGAGCATCAAACAGTTCGGTCAGTGAGCGAATGAATAGATTCCGTACGCCAATTAATCACGTTGCTATGACGAATAATCCGCGCAGTAATCTTCGGGCAGACGGACACCGTTCGCTAATACAAAGCGCTTATGGACGCTAAAGCAACTGACAACGCGCTCTTTCATAGAGATACAGGCAAAAATCAATTAGTTAATTAATTATCATCTCATTGCGCTATCCCCGTCGTTTTGAAAACTGATTATTTCCCCGACCTTTCACTATTTCTATGCTGGAGTAAGGAAAAAACATAGAATGTACCGGTTGCTTCTCTTCCCGCGCAGATGGTACACTCTACTATAGATTAATATAATTCAAGGCTCGGGGTTAGTTTCTGTCTACCCCGTACCTTATTGTCTAACTCGCTCGCAATCGCCATCTTGCTCATTTTGACACTTCACGTATGGGCTGACAATTGGCATCGGAGTCAGCTAGCTGTCACATTCATACAAGAACTGTCAAAATGAACACGATGGCGATTGCGAGCGAGTTACATAATAAGCCTACAGGTCGCTTGATGGTAAGCGAGGACTACTTACTGCCCAGGGACACCTACGGCACCAGAGGTTATCAGCCTAGAAGTACACCTCTATCATCTATCCGTCTCACTAATCGCGGCGTTTCTATTTTGTCACCGTTCGCCTGAGCTAACCTACCCCCCGCCGCTCAGATATTACGCATCAGCTAACAAATTTTAAAATAAAGTTGTTGCTCAGATTGCACCGGCCCCAACGCCACTCTCCCCGCCTTTGAAGCGGGGAAATACAACGCTCGAACACACTAAGCTATCAGACTCGCAACTCACCGTACTCAATAATTCTATAATTTTATTACAAGGCAATTATCTGAAGCTTACAACTTTTACAAGAAAGGTATTAAGAATCAGCGAGCAACCCTTCCCGCGGCATTCTGCCGTCCTATTAAAACTTTACAACCATCCTTTTCATTAAAATGTGTATTGCAATCCCGAGTACAATGCCGGGGAAATAATGTTGCCATCATTAAAAAAAATAACAGTAACATGTTAAGTCTGTCAAGGGTGCTGTTTTCAGATTGGTTTATTAGCCTGAAACAAGTAGGCTTATTGTCTAACTCGCTCGCAATCGCCATCGTGCTCGTTTTGACAGTTCATGTGTGGGCTGACAATTGGCATCGGAATCAGCTAGCTGTCACATTCAGACAAGAACTGTCAAAATGAACACGATGGCGATTGCGAGCGAGTTAGACAATAAGCCTACAGATCTAAGTTTCAATATTCCATTCGGTTTACTATACAATACATACCAAATAATATTATAAATCCGAAAGTAGGTAAAGGCTAGATTACACTTTGTTAAGTAGCAAGTGCAAGTGAGAAGAGCAGGTGTAAAGTGATTAGTAAAAACAACGTGTACGCGATCAGCGTGACCGTCTACACTGTGTTTTTACTAATCAATTTACACCTGCACTAAACTTGCTACTTAACAAAGTGTAATCTAACCTTTACTCTGTCTGTCTGTTATGCTTTTACTCTTAAACCATAAAACCGATTTTAATGAAATTTGATACAGTGATACACCTAGAAAAAGGATAGAGGTATACTTTTTATAGGATTGAAAAGAGAAATTGATTCAAATTTAAATGACACCCACATTAATGTTACCAGTGTAGAAATAAGTTAAAATGAAATTCCGCAACATGGCGCCTCGCATAAATAACGGTCAGGCTTTAAAATCGATTACAATACAGAAATACAAAGTGCCTACCAACGACACAATAGCTAAAAAGCGTCACTATAATTGCTACCCTCCTTTGTGCTACCCTGTGCCATATCAATTGAAAAGTTAAAGAACTTGACAATTCCTCTTATTTTCTGACACACAAGATTCAATATAAAATGGCTAAAAGCTAACTCAGTGTAAAATGTAAAGTGGTGTTCATGAAACGTACAATGAAACCGTTCGACGTGAAGAGTGGTCGATTATGTAAATTTTTGAATTTGGAACATTCGAACGAGTTTTGCTTTTAATTGCGTGTGAATTATATTTTTATTGCCAGTCAAGGGTTGGATTAGATGGATTAAAAAAACTAAGAGCAGGGTACCTATTTCAAGCAGGAGTGAAGCAAAATCTTAACGCATTTTTGACATAAACATTTTCTTTATAACGTCTTACATGAAACCAAACTAGTAATAACATTTTTACTTGTAAGATCAAAACTCCTGACCTCATATGATGCCTGTTTCTGAATAGGTTTGGAGGCTCAAAATCACCCAGAGAGCAACGGAGAGTGGTAAAATCCGCAGAAGAACAAAGGTGGCCGACATAGCCCGGAGCATTGCCACACTCTGGTAGTGGGCAGGTATTGTGGCTTGCAGGACCGACGGCCGATGGAGCTGGAAGGTTCTCGAGTGGAAACCACGTACCGGAAGACGCAGCGTAGGAAGGCCCCCTCAAGATGACCTGATGAATTGGAGAAGGTCGCGAGAGTCCACTGAATGAGGGCCGCGCAAGACCGGTCTTTGTGGCACCCTTTGGGGAAGACCTACATTTAGTAGTTCCAGCATCTGCTGCAGCAGTGGAAGTCTTTTGGTTGATGATGATGAGGAACGGATAAAGTTATAATTGTCGCCCGAAGGCGGTGATAACTTTACGTATTACGAAGTTCATTTAAAAGAATCCATATTTCTTCCATGCTGGTCTGAGAGTAAAGAAAAAAAACATAGAATGTACCAGTTGGTTCTCTTCCCGCGCATATAGTAAAAACCTATCGAGGGAATGGGCGAAATTCTTAGGAACCACGTTATAGGCGATGCGGCTAGCAACCCATCACTATTTTGATGTGCCTTTCCACCTATACGCCCACAATCAAGCTAAACATGGCCTTTAGGTCTTGTTACCTCAGGCTCTGTGTACCCTGTAACTGAAAAAGACGTAATTTATGTACCTATGTATGTTTAAAGAACCACACCCCAGGACGCATTAACATGAGTTAACACGAGTGAACATTAAAATGTTAATTAAGCGCCATTCTTTCATATAAGCAACAATAAAAACTTAAACGCGTCATGCCTCGGCTTGATTACGAGTATATCCGAAATTACAGACCCGCTGGGAATTCACATTCCGGTGTAGGATGGGATCGACTGGGACCGCGTTCCAAGAACCACTGGGTTCTTCAAAGTCCGTTCACTACATACACCAAGAGATGAGCGTCTTTGAAATCAATCGTTTAATCTAATTGGTCAAATGAAACACAAATTTAATTAAATGAATTCACGTCAACGCTCCGCTGGGTAAGTTAGATAGAAGGGTAACTTCGATCATTTATACTCTAGCTAGGTGCAACACTGCCTGCAATTTGTCAGTTTAAAATATTTGCAACTAGCCTCCCGTCCGCAGCTTCGCCCGCGATAAATTAATTTTCCCGTAGGAATAGGTATTTTCCCGCGGTAAAAAGTAGCCTATGTCACTCAGTGATAATGTAGTTTTCTAACGGCAAAAGAATTTTTAAAATCGGTCCAGTAGTTTCGGAGCCTATTCAATGCAAACAAACAAACAATCAAATTTTTCCTCTTTATAATATTAGAAAGTACCCAAAACCGACGAGCATGTATGAAGAGATTGATGACTGTGGATGAAGCGAAAGAATATGTCAGGATCGTAGCAAGTGGAATAAAGTAGGCTCTGCCTACCCCTGTGGGAAAGAGGCGTGACGGTATGTATGTATGTATGTATAATATTAGTATAGACTACTGAGTCAACGCGTGACTGCGCTGAAAAGAGCTCTCAAATGGACTTTCCCCGTCTTTGTCCGGCACACTTTCGAGTGGCTGATGTAGATTGATGGGTAAGAAAAGAAGTTAAGTGTACCGAAATATTATTTTGTATTGTCTCGTCCCTAACATCGATGTAATAAGTTAAATGACATGTTTTTTGAGTGTTTTTTTAAACAAATAGGCATTTTAACCCTTGATTATTATGCCGATCCCTGGCCAAAACAGTAAACAAGCTAGTTACAAATTAGTGAGATTGCGCAATTTTGTTTGCACCTTGCCGCTTTTTGGTTTGGGGCCGTACCATGATGTCTTAATGCGATTCAATTTCGACTCAGTTCAGGTTTTAGAGGTCATTTTTAGTATGAACCTAAACTGACCACGACAACGTGCGATTGGTGACAAGCCGAGCGTTTTTAATCATAGGGTTGCCAATTAACTGAAAAAAAAAACGCTCACTATGCCGCCGGTCGTTCATAGTCGTGGCTGGTCGGTTATGCTTACAAATGTCATGGCTAGAGGTCTACTAACTACATCTCGTAGCGTTTCATCTCCTATGCTGCCAAATTCAGAAGCAAAGCGTAACTTCGCTAGAAGTTGTGGCGACACAGCATTGCTTAGCTTGCGATATAACAAATAACTATGCCGCCTGTAGCGTCAGTAGTCTCTCGTCCGACGTTGTGAATTAACGTGTCTCAAAGTAGCAATAAATGAAATACGATTTGTTATTTGGGGTAACCACAAGACCTCCACTTATTTCTCCATAAAAAACGGAACGAGATAAATCACAACACACCTCATCCTGTAATACTTGATCAGGGACCTTGGGATACTCAGCATACTTCTCCACTTGGGACGTCCTCGCGCCGCGACCTCCAGCTCTTACCAGTTCATGCCCAATTCCAATTACCTTTCAACAGAGCGCTGCCATGTTCTTTTGGAACGACCCCTTTTCCTAGGAGCTGGCGGGGCTATTGCGAAGTCTGTTTAGCCATATTATAGTCATTAGTTCTCCTCATGGTATGTACATCTTGAAAAAAACAATAAAGTGTGAATCAGCTCTCGGCCTATCTCGAAATTATGATGGGCCCCGTGTGTTTCCGTCGTTTACAGCGCAATCATAAGGACAATTATCAACAATTAGCCAATCAGCGCTAATGAGAGCGGTTATCGCGGGGTTCATTAATCACTTGATTGCTTCCTTCACACTGCGTCTACGCGTTTTGGGTAATTGCACGGGTTCATTTCCATTTTCGCGAGATGGCGGGACGATCTTACACACTTCTGTTACCTTCGGTAGGTAACGTAAATTTACGCACACGATGATTGCAAATAGATCTTCGAGAGGCAGACAGAGGACAATGTTTTCTAATGTAGTTATGACTGAGGTTGCCTTTTTTGTATCAAAACTTGCTCTTCATTCGGAAGCACTCTTTCTGCAAGCAATATGCTATCGTTTTTCCACGTTAACCCACGTTACTCGTATGTATTGCATAAGAGCCATAGCATAATAAATCTGAGCTGCAAATTGGAATGTCTGGAGACAAACACAAGCCAGCGAATGTAATCTAAAGCGGACTGCTACGTATGGAGGTTTTTGCGCCTCAATGGCTTGCAGCTTAGAAAGGAGAATTTGCGGTAGGATGGTTTTAAACAGACTTTTTGCTGTGATATTGTTTTACACACTCAAGCCCACGAGAAAGAATGTCTTGCTAAGTTTTATAGCCAACTATCTGTTGTCTGCGACTTCGTCCGCGCAGAATTAAATATATTCTTTGACACGGGTGTCTTTTGGCAAAATAATTTTCGAAATCGGTTCAGTAGATCCCGACTATATAAATGCGAAAGTAACTCTGTCTGCCTATCTGCCTGTCCGTCTGTCTGTCGGTTAACTAAACCGATTTTGCAAGAATTTGGTATACAGGATAGTTTCAGTCCCGGGAAATAGCAGTTCCCGCGGGATAGCGATAAGCGAATTCTGCGCGGACGGAGTCGCGGGCAACAGCTAGTCTAATATACTTACGTTGAATTGGCAAGATAAATATTTGTGCCGTTTAGTGTGAGAACGTTCTACAGTACATAGAGTTTTTTTTATATTAAAGCCGAGAAATCGGCATGCAGTCCACCTGATGTTAAGTGATCACCGCCACTCATAGACCTACAGTATCATTAGAACTGCTGGTGCGTTGCCAATAAGTTAGGAAGACCTCAGCCGCCAGTCCACTCCAAATCTAATACGTACGGGGCAAGAAACACCGCTTAAACCGCATGGTGGAGCGAGATTCATCGAGATGGTGTTGATAGAAGCTACCTTTCCGTCGAAAAGTATGTACGATAATGGAATTTAGCAGCGGGACAAGGTTAAAAAGTTGTCAGAACACTCCCCATCATAGATCCGGTGAAGTACGCGGAGAGGACCGACATCTCTGCCGAGAAGAAGAGTCAAGTCTAGAGATGTCACGAATATTCGGCTACTATTCGGTATTCGGCCTATTCGGCCCATTTTTTGGTATTCGGTATTCGGCCGAATAATACGTACTATTCGGCCGAATACCGAATACCGAATTATGAAAAAAAGACACGTCATATTACTCAAGATTATATGTGTGCATTACCAAATTACAATACTTTAGTAAGTAAAATTGATCAGTGTTAAGTTGTGATGGATAAAAACAAGCTTTTAGCATTTGTTGGTAGCAAACGATTATGCTTTTCGTCGCATACACGCTACTCCCAGGAGAAGAAAGATAAACTTTAGCAAATTTCGAGAGAATTGGGTATTGTTTTTCGTTTGCTGACCACCACTTGTAAGGATCAGCCTATAGACAAGCACGTACGTATTTTGTGCCGAATATTCGGCGCTTCGGCCGACAGCGTTGCCGAATATTCGGTATTCCGTATTCGGCCAAATCACTATTCGTGGCAACTCTAGTCAAGTCTTCCAGAAACACAGGGTGTCCAATGATTGTGATACGCCCTACGAGGCAATCAAACGGCAGGCTGGTATTGGGGAGCGCCAGCCCAGAGGTGTGAGAGCAGTACTCCAAGTGTGGAAGTATTATTAGGGAAGATTAAGCTAACCTAGAATTAAACCGACCTTACTGCATCTATTCTTCTTCAGCACTCCCCTACCAATCGTTTCAACTTCTCGTTGGCCATGTTTCCTTGAATCTGGCATCAAATTGTAGCTACACGAAGGCGCGCGAGTCCCCGCTTTCTTCGGACGCTAGTCGACGGCCGGCGATGGAGAAATAATGATTCTCCAATTGCCGGGGGCGTTACACTGCTACCTGAATAATACAACTTACATGAGCGAGTTAATAATAAAAAAGGATATTTATTTGATAGTTTGTTAGTGCTTTTTCTAGCGGCATGACGATTTATATGGCCTGTGAAAAAAAAGAATATCACAAAACATACATAAACTTACATACATACTATTCTCTCGCTTAATAATTACAATACAGTATGTACATACAAGTATTCTTTATTGAACACCACAAATCAGTACATTGAGATGATAAAAATAAAAAGACAAGGTAGACAATAGGCGGTTTTAAAGCGATCTTTACCGGACTACCATTTAGTTACATAAATCAATTTGAACAGTATAATAGGTGGCTGTGACACAAATAGCCAAGAGAAACGAAAGTATAATTTGTATTAGTAGACAAAATCACAAATTTTTGTAGCATAAAGATGAGGTTAAAACGCTCGACGACCTGGATCCCGATTTTTGAAAGCACAGATATGAAAGTACCATTCGAAAGTGGTGAAATATTGTGCTGAATTCGAAATATGAGTAGCTACTAAATTACTGCTCTAATTAATTTAGATAACTAATCGAAAAATTAATTTGAGCCACAGTTTTGAAGCATTCACAGATTTATACTACTCGAAAGTACGTAAAGACGTAGTGGTAAAAAATCTGCTTATATCTTCGAAACTACAGCTCGAATCTCGAATCAAATTTTTCACTAGGTCACAAGATTAATGAGATCTGTATTTTTCTTCAAAACTGCTTGTATTTCAAATTCAGCACGATATTTCACCATTTTCGAGTGGTACTTTAACATTATGTGCTTTCAAAAATTGGGCCGCAGTTCCCTGAACCGTCTGTGATTACAGTAGAGGCGGGGTAGGCAGCGCGCGCGCACCCCCGAATGGCTCTCGTAAACAGCTCGTGATGGATCGCGACGTTTTTATCGACGCCCGATGCGCCACGATCCGTCTCCGCCTGCAATACGCTCACTTGATTGATAATGAGATCTAATTAATTCTCAAACGCCGACGGCAGCATGACCGAACTTGGCTTAACTTATGTATACATGTGTATGTGATTCATAGACGTGTGTAATGTCTGTAAGTCGCCACACAGATGTAACTAGCTTCAAATTTTATAGCTTCACATCATGCAAAGCTAGTTCTGCTAAAAGCTTGAGGAGCTGTAACGGTTGGTCCTATTGACTTGAAATTTATTTGGTACACGTTATGTAGGACAGGCAACATGAAATGCAAAGTTAGGAAAAAGTAGAGTCAGTAATAAAGCTTGTACATATCAAAAATTATTCATTTGATAGAAACTTATTTTTTAGTATAACTGCTTAATATGTATACTTAGTTTTAGAACTGTGAGTTTGCGCTGTTTTGGCTCTAGATGTTAAGGTGTAGATTTGTTATGTAAAAAGATCGAGATAAGCATGCATGCCTAGCATGCCTTACATATACAAGGTGTTAGTTAAATAACTAAAAACCTCATGCACCCCAAAATTATTTTATTATTTTTAAGTTATTTTAATGCTTTTATTTACAAATATCTTAATTAGTGCAAGAGATGTTCGTATAGCACAGCTAAATTGACGTTATCGTTGCAACGCGCACCCATCCGAACCATTTCATAATATTGAAGACTCATGTATCTAAACGCCTTCGTGATAGTTATTGCAAGAAATGGGAAATCAACTGACAACCTCCAGTTTTACAGAAATAAATGACATGACATGACGTTAATCTTTCTTCCATGCTGGTCTGGGAGCAAAGAAAAAACATAAAATGAACCAGTGGCTTCTCTTCCCGCGCAGATGGTAAAAGCCCATCGAGGGATTGGGCGAAAATCTTAGGGGTCATGTTATATAGGCGATGTAGCTAAGCAACCCATCACTGTTTTGATTCCCCTTTCCATCCATACGCCCACAATCATGCTAAACGTGGTCTTTAGGTCTTGTTACCTTAGGCTCTGTCTACCCCGTAAGGGATAAAGACGTAATTTATGTATGTATGTATGTGAAAGTTATTTTTAGTTTTAATACAGTAATTTTTCAACCAAAAAAGCGTCTAATTTTTCTTAAATTTAATTTTGTGCAAGTTGTCAACGGTGCACAGCCTTCGTTAGCAATTTGTTATAATTTTGGGAGCTATCCTGCGTACTCTTCTTAAGTAAATCTGACAAATTATAGTATTTTTATGAATTCTACGTTTACTACGTAACATACCTAACCTAGGTCTAGGTGTTGTTCTATATAAGTATCTTTAAAAATTAAACGCGCCTAACGTACCTACAACTCCTGAAACGTTTCGAATATTGTAATAATTGCTATTTGTTTTCTTTAGGAGTTATGCATTTCTACTAGTAATACGTAGAAATTAAGGACCAGAAGCAGTGGCACATGTATTTTATTACTTGTTTTCTAAATAACACACGAGTTATGAGGTGTCGTATAACATTTTAAAACACGATAAAATTCACGAATATTTCATAACATTTTGTGACTAGTAGAGACTTTATACATCTCTACTATAGACTAATATAATTTATGGCTCGGGGACCTTATACATCCCTTTTATAGATGTATTTAATTTAAGTAGAATTTAAGTATTGTAGTAGCTTAATGTATTTTATTTTGAAAAAATGACTGCCAAGTTTCTTGCGGCACATTCTTCTTGGCAATGATGGTCTTTCCGAATACGCTGGTAGTTTAAAAAAAGACATGTAAACGAGCCCTTGGCGGCCAATTTGCAAAAAAAAATGAATTTTAAATTTTGACTACTTGCAAGTTTAGTTGTATGCAGATTTATAACTCCACCATTATAACCTACAAAGTTGTAATGAACAAAAAATATTTACCCTACTACGCTACTCGCGTGCAAGATAACCAAGCCTGTGTGATCTTTTTTCATGCAACTTAAAAGTATTATATATTATTATATAAAAAATAAATAAATAAAAAACAAACGTCGGTAAATATATTTTGTTCATTGAAATGGACCTCCGCAAAGTAACGTCTGATTGAATAAAATACAAAGTTGTAGTAACAAAATGGTGTAAGTGTTAATGAATGTTAACGCGTTTTATAACGTTTTACAATGCTTTATAACACCCAGTGTGGGAGCACCATTTGTTCCATTTCTGCCGTAGGGCTTGTTCCATTGCCGTGTTGCGAATGTTTGGCGATAGCTGGTCCGAGCTATGAGAGGAGCATTAAGCGAGGGACCGACAAAGAGTGAGTTTAAAATATCCATATAGTGAAAGCCACAATAGAGCGTACATCTCAGAATACAATAAACAATTCATAAATAAACTACTAAATATCGAAAGTATAACATGGATGTGATTTAATCCACATTTCATGTAGGTATAATTCATTTTAAGCATTTTTTGTCATTAAGGCTTATCCATGTAATGATTTTATTATGTTCGGTGAAAAAGGGACATAAATAAATCAAGTCACGCGATAATTTCTATAATCGGTATCTGACACAATAGAATGGAAACTAATTACAATGGACCGTTGCATTATATCTTCTTTATCTTTTTATATAATACAAAACAAAGTCACTTCACGCCGTCTTTATGACTTGTATCTTTCAAACTAGGCTACAAACTACGCAATAGTTTTTTTCATGCGGTTTTCACAATAGATGGAGTGATTTAATGGGAAGGTTTATTAAGCTTCATACGTACCTATACTTTGAGAACCCGTGCGAAGCTGAGGTGGGTTGCTAGTTTTAAAAATAAAATTACAATGGGTCATTTTCATGCAACTTGATATTAATCGTAATCGATAAACGCATTTTTGGGGGTGCGAGTCGGGTTACCTCCGGTGTGGTCAAGAGCTGCGGTTGGTTTTTGGATCCATCCGAGAGAAAGAGCAGTGCTTGGTCCGGTGCACCCTGAGCATCGGCTAATGATTTCCTGGCAGTTTCTGACGGATATCATTGACCGTTGGCTAAGAGCCTGACAGGAGGGGGGTGTCTTTAGACCGCATTACCGTGCAACGTTGCCGCCATTTTGTCACAAGATTTTTGAATTATAATTTTCTTACTTTGACATTGGCGAAGTTGTCGTCGCTATAACGACTTGGTACGCCACAAATAAGAAGAAGATAAACGCGTTTGGTTTTTAGGGTGCCACAAAAGTACGAACATAACATAAAACGATTGTTAAACATAATGCCGCGTGTGCGTCGCGCAGTCAGAAAAAAATAGTCATGCTAATTTCCAAAATTACTACAAGTTTTATTCATTTACACCTTGTCATGTTCGCTTGGCGTCGAAAGATGGAGGGTCACCTATTGTTACTCGTGTATGTATTCGATGTCAAACATACGAGGCTTCAAAAATACTACATTCCTTACACCTACATCGTAAATGTAAGTATGTATATAAACGACACCTGTATGAAATTTTATTAACATTCTACTATACTTCATTTATTTTAGGATGAGAAACCACAACAACATTAAATTGCGTCTGGTCAACTATTTCTTACCTAGCAAATAGTACAGTGCAATAGTCAGGGAGCCGCAAAATAAAATTGTTTTAATGCCACTTTATTTTCGTGTCGTTTACAATTACTCCAGTACAAATTGCAAAGAAAGCACATTTCACGAGCCGCAATATAATGTTGTTGTGGTTTCTCATCCTAAATTAAATGAAGTATAATACACATACTAAGTATGTACCTAAATGCGAAAGTTTGTGATATGTGGATGTATGGACGTCTGTGACTCTTTCACGCCAGAACGAATGAAAATTACGCTTATTACCTACTTGCTCGCAATCGCCATCGTGTTCATTTTGACAGTTCTTGTGTGAATGTGACAGCTAGCTGATTCCGATGCCAATTGTCAGCCCATGCATGAACTGTCAAAATGAAGACGATGGCAATTGCGAGCGAGTTAGATTATAAGCCTACAGAACTGAATGATATTTGGCATACATTTGATTTGAATGAACAAAAAATATTTACCTTGCTACTCCGCTACTCACGTGCTAGATAGATAACCAAGCCTGTGTGAAATATATATGTTTTTCATGCAAACTTATTACTTACCTAGAACCCATAATAGCTTTACTTACTCCGTGCGTGCGCGCTTCTTCCATGCTGGTCTGGGAGCAAGGAAAAAACATAGAATTTACCAGTTGCTTCTCTTCCCGCGCAGATGTTAAAAGCCCATCGAGGATATTATCTGTATTATTAAAATATTTTATTGAATCAGCCGTTACTTTCATGTATGTATGTATGTATGTAAACTCTTTATTGTGCAAAATAAACAAGACAAAATACAATTGACAAACACTGAGATACATGCACAAAGGCGGACTTATCCCTTTAAGGGATCTCTTCCAGTCAACCTTTGAGTGGATGAAAGGAGTATTATATTAGGGATGGACGAGTGAGTTTAAAAATTGCAAACACTGAGAGCCACAATACATAACTTTACCAAATATAATACATAAACTCCTAAAATCTATAATATATATCAATAAAATATACTACATAAAATAAATAAATAAAGAGCGCAATAAACAAAGGAATATTTCCATTAATTTAAGAAGGTGGTGCGAGCCACATCTTCTTCAAACCTTCCCTGAACGATACTATGGAGGGAGATTGCCTGATGGAGGTTGGTAAGCGATTCCACAGCCTAGCCGAGTGTACAGTAAAGGATTTCGAATAAGTTTTGGAAGAGGAAGAAGGATTTCAATGAACAAAAAATAATATTTTTGCGTGGCAGTAGTGGAGGGAGGGATTGCAAGAAAAACATATATATTTCGCACAGGCTTGGTTATCTTGCACGTAAGTAGCGGAGTAGCAAGGTAAAATTTTTGTTCATTGCATTGTATTATTTAAAAAATGATACATCATAGGAATCATCACTAGCTAACAACCCATTACTATTTTGAATTCTCTACATGTCCACAACCATGCTAAACGTGGCCTTTGGGTCTTGTTACCTTAGGCTCTATTTACCCCGCAAGGGATAAAGACTTATGTATATGTATGTTACGGTTCTTTTTATTCCCCTTTCATGCATGTATACATATAATAGCGTTCATCATCATCTTCTCCAGCCAATATATGTCCCACTGGGTACAGGCCTCCTCTCAGAATGAGAGGGCTTGCGCTATAGTTCCATGCGGGCCCAGTGCGGATTGACAACTTCACACACAACATTGAATTGCTTCGCAGATGTGTGCAGGTTTGCTCACGACGTTCTCCTTCACTGAAAAGCTCATGATAAATTTCATACGTGATTTCGCACATACATTCCGAAAAACTCCACGACCTTCTGCTTGAGAGGCTTCAGCTCAAACCACTGAGCTACTAGGACTTTTTTATAATGACTAGCTGTTGCCCGCAACTTCGTCTGCATAGAATTCGTTTATCGCTATCCCGCAGAAATTACGCAATCCGTTCTCAGAGGATGCCTATGTCATAGTAGCTTTATGCATGCAAAGTCTCAGCCCGATCGGTTTAGTATTGACAAAGTTTCATACAAACTTTCATCTCCTATTTTATCCCTTTGGGGGTAGAATTGATCAAAATCCTTTCTAAGCGGATGCCTACGTCATAACATCTACCTGCATGCCAAATTTCAGCCCGATCCGTCTAGTGGTTTGGGCTGTGCGTTGATAGATCACTATGTCAGTCAGTCAGTCAGTCACCTTTGGGTTATATATATTTAGATGTTACGGCGTTTTTATAACACGTGAGAAAGTTATTGCGTCATCTGCTTACACAAAGGTCCATGGGTCCTCTCGCGTATCTACGCCGGACCCATCCAGGGGCCGGTGGGTCCAGCATGTTCGCACGAGCTCTCATATTGCAATATTTATAGCACTAGCCGCAGGTAGATAAGCGAAGTTATGCGGGTCCGAATGGGGACATTTTTGCACCTACCCGGGGAAAGGAGGGCCACGGCTAAAGCGGCAGCGGAAAGTGGAAATAAATTATTTTACATACATACATAAATCACGTCTTTACGCCTTACCGGGTAGACAGAGCCCAAGGTAGCAAGACCTAAAGGCCACGCTTGGCATGATCGTGGGTGTATGCAAAGGGGAATGAAAATAGTGACGGGGCTAGCCACATCGCCTATAACATTATTCCTAAGATTTTCGGCTTTTATCAACAGCGCGGGAAGAGAAGCAACTGGTACATTCTATGTTTTTTCTTTGCTCCCAGACCAGCATGGAAGGAAATAATTTTAACTATTAATAATGAGTCATTTGTGACCTAAGGCTGAGCAAACGATTCAGCCAAAGCTGTTAGCTCTCTGATATTTTAAAGATAACTTTATAAAGTGGTAGCTTAGTCAATTAAGGCCTGGTTATTTGGGCGCAAAAAAAGAAGATATTGGCAGAAGTTAAAGAAATGGAATAATGATTAATTTTTAGAGATAATGAAAACTCGTGAAACCTAACGGTCTTGCTAGCGCATAATAGTCTGCAACGAGAAATTACTAAAGAAATTTACGATGACTTTTACGGTGAAGAAAATACGAGTATGTCGCGTGTGCTGGTTACACAATTATAAAGATTATGAAGCTAGATAATTGTTTGTTGATGGTGGTTTCCCCTGGCTTACCACGCAGCAGCATTAACAGTAGCCTGGAAATAACTAGTTTTGTATAAATCTCTACATAGTATAAAACAAAGTCGCTTTCCGCTATCTGTGTGTCCCTATGTATGCGTAGATCTTTAAAAGTACGCAACGGATTTTGATACGGTTTTTTTTATTAGATAGACTGATTTAAGAGGAAGGTTTTTATATATAATACATGCATAATATAGTAGAGAAACACTGATTGCACCCGTGCGAAGCCGGGGCGGGTCGCCAGTTTTGAATAAGTATGAAAATCATTTATTGCTTGAGTGTTAGCAGTTACAATGGTTTTACAGTTTTGAAAGTCCGTCACATTCGGCACTAGTTTGCTTTCCTAGCTTGAAATACTGTCGTCTGTCCCCGGCCACGGACCAGTACGCCTACTGTAAGTTTTCGGTTTTACGCGTTTACGTTGAAATGACAAATACTATGAGAACAGAACAGTTTGTTGCCGTTTCATTCCGCTAGTGGCGCTGTCAAATTTCCCATAGTAATTGAGACGTTTACGTGAACGCATTCGAGACGTTTGTTTGTATGAAAACTTACACCAGAGAGTCGGTTCCCGCTAGAGGTCCCCACTTGCCCCACCGACCCACGGGCCCGGTCAGATTTGCGGCGAGGACCGCTGTTGATAATTCCCTGTTTTTAGTTTATCTTGAGTACGGTAATGACCAGTTTAAACTATTACCCCCTTAATCACAAACGCTCTATAGGCTTCTGCTAACTTAGCAATCGTTTGTCCTTATCTGTCACTTTGACATTTACCTTTCAGATAAGGACAAACGATTGCTAAGTTAGCAGAAGCCTATAGAGCGTTTATGAATAAGGGGGTTGGGTTTGAGTAACATTAAACGCACTGATGCAGCGCCAGAGCTTAGGTCACGGCCAGAGTTGAGTGCTAAAGGCTAAATTGGTCCAGAAAATACATCAGAATTTTTCCGGTAATATTTCCTTTCCGTTTTCTTCACCTACACCGGGTTGGTCTTGCAACAGGATAAGAAAATTAAAGCACAGCTTCTGCTACTCAAATGGAACTTTAGTTCTGCAACATAAATTAATTAATTTTATCATTATGTTTATTCCAAACAAATAAAATGGCATTTTCAATGTACGGCATCCAATCCAATAGCAATAACATCGCCTGTCACATTACTAAATGATGGAGTTAACAATACATTGCATACATTGCAAATGGATACAGGTTATATTTTAAAAGTTGTAGAACTAAGTTAGTTCAGGATGAAAACCGAAAGCTGTGGTTTAATTGTTTGCTTCTGTTACAGGGCCCATCCTGTATCGGTCTGTAATTCTGTAAATGTTGCGGGCATAAGGTGGCAATAAATAGAGTTGAAACTAATTAATTAACACATTTAATGTTTCATAGAAAATATAATATTTTTATGACTGTGTTTTTTGTTGACTGTAATTAGGTATTGTCATCCAATTTACATACCATACCAAATTTCAAGCGTAAAACCACTGGAAGTAGTCTAGGTACGCTTAGTTTGCAAATATCAAAGGGAACAACTTCAACTTGTAAAAGTACGCATGTAAACGTTATCGAGGGTGATGGAAAAACGTCGATCTAATTTGCTTAATGATTGTCATTTTTCTTCCACAAGGTAATCCAGCGTGCAGCAGCTCACGTGCTCACGTGGTGTGTAGCGAGGTCCGTCATTAGCGGACCGTACTTAGGGCGCATGTACACGGCATAAACCCCGCGGGAAATATGGTCGGTGTGCACCCGCCGATAACACGGATTATGGTAAATACCACTGCGGCCGGATAACCGGTATTTTCACCCGGATTTACGGCATTTACCGGATTTTTCCCCGCTTTTTACGGTAGTGTTTTAATCTTTATTGTTCCGAGTGGTTCGGTTTGACGCCGGATTTCGGGTAGCTTTTGCCTTCCGCGTTGTTTACGGAATATTCAATTTGTTTTGTTAACTTGGCTTTCCATCAATAATCAGCCAAGATATTATAATATGGGCAATTGAACACCCAGCATGGCAATACTTAGTATAAATGTATTCTACAAATAAACAGTATTATCTATTTTCGTTACTAATTTCAAAGCCAACTAGCCTTCCAGCGATTCCGTATTAAACTTCACAAGGGTTCTAAATGTCCAGATTTAATTCATAAATTAATTAAACGTATCCAAATAATTTCTAGCGACGACTGTCGTCGTATCATTGACTCCCCGGCCGATTGAAGCCCCAACTAACAAAATAAAGCATTTCCTCGCTTTCCGTGAGTTTATGTGGCCGGGTCGTCCGTCTATTTACCGGCGCGTATTTTAGAAACCGCGCCCGACCGCGATTAAGCGGATAGTTCCGCTCATTCACCATTCACCATTCAGCCATTCGCTCACCCGGTCTCCATTCATTCGCGGGTTTAATAAGCGCCGTAAGCGGCTTACGCCGAAACGTCGGTTCGAACTGAATGGGCAGTTTAAAGATTTTCCGCCTTAAGACCGAGGTGCTATGACATTTTCGGAACGTCGTTGAAACTCTTGGGTCTTCTTTTTTTACCAACATATACGTGTAAGGTGTCTTAGAACTGTTGTGGAATATATCTGCAGTAGCCCATTTCTTGTGGCTACTGCAAAAAAAAGTTCATTAAAAGCTCATTTATGTAATAAACAAAATGAAAAAATATTTTTCAAATACTATGAAAATAACCAAGATATAAGCTATAAAACGGAATTTTAATAAGTATGGAGTTTATTATGTATATGGGCGTTGAGACAAAATGACGTCACATGTCATATCGGATATCTCTTTATAATCGCTGACAGTAATTTGAAACTCATATTTTCGGTATTTTTGGACCAATATTACTTCTAATTTAACTTTTTAATTTTTTTTGTTTTCGCTTTTGTGATATTTTCATACTTTTGCCCGTGACTTCGTCTGCGTAGAATTATAAATATAAACCTTCCTCTTGAATCACGCTCTCCATTTAAAAAAAACGCATCAAAATCCGTTGCGTAGTTTTAAAGACCTAAGCATACATAGGGACAGACAGCAGAAAGCGACTTTGTGTCATACCATGTAGTGATGATGTGATATTTTATATATTCCCGTAGGTACCACGGTTATTGAAAAACATTTTGTACTTCAAATAATTTATTTACTTCCCTGTTACTTTTGTGCATACTAACTACCTAAAACAAACACCTAAAATAAAAGTATAACTAACTAAAGCTTTAAGGAATTTGAGATTAACATTATATTAGGACTACCGAGATCATCCAACTACTGTAACAATTAAACAATCTGAATTGTGTACGACTCCAACATCTGACATGGAACCTTGAGTGGGTGACAGACGGGCGAGTAAGTTTGCGTACTTACGACTCGACGGCTTTACTCGCTTGTGTGTCGACACAAGCGAGTAAAGCCGTCGAGCCGTAAGTAGGTACGCGAACTTACTCGCCCGTCTGTCACCCACTAGAGTGGTAAAAGAATTCCTTGGTCGACTTTACCATAAGGCAAGCTGCTTAATTGTAATGTTACAATACTTCAATATTTTGATTGCTCTTTCCACCTACACGCCCATACTCTTGCTAAACGAGGCCTGGTCTGGTTCGATCATTCGAGCAAACATTAAATTGGCAAAACAATAAATTTGACCATCATAGACCCCGAAAATGATAAGTATGTAATTAGTGGTGGTTAGCGGTTGGGTTGTATGTCATTTTTCTTTCAGTTTAATTTCATTGCTCCTCACTCTGTCTTTCCTGCGGACAAGACTGGCAGTCAACATTTTTTTTTAAATTTAGTTTTAATTTACAAAAAAAGAATAGATAGCACATACAGCGTGGATTTGGAATACGGGCGAAAGCTTTAGCTAAACGTAGGCTTTAGCGGTACAAACGATATTCAATCATAATATTTTAATCTTCTCTAACTCGACGCACCTAATTAATTTTTAAAAATGCTGTCGAGTAGCAATGTAACGCAAATTTATTTTGGTTGTCACATGTCAAACTTAACGTAACTGCATTGTTTGCTGTACATTGCGTGCTGAATAATTTTGTGCGGTCTTTTTTCGTCTTATTTTTACTAAGAGGTACCTTAATTAACTCTTTCGGACCTAAACTTACGCTGTTTTAAGATTCGCCCTTAATCCAAATCCACGCTGTGTACGATACCTACCCTTTTTTGACCCTTTCGTGTATTAATAAAAAAAAGTGGTTGATGATGATAGGTGGGCACAGTTAATCCAAAAGTTAACTTCGTTAATCGTTAATTTGTTAGGTAAAATTTTAATTTCGGTAATCAATAGTGTTAAATTATCAAAAATTTAAGCAAGTAATTGTTAACCAAAAAAACAGAAACAATTAGAAAGAAGAATTAAAAACACATTTATCTATTTTGATACTAAAGTAGGTAGAAATTAGGCTACTATTAATCATAATTTTGCATCAGGTGCATGTTCCCCTTCATAAAAATTAGAAAATTAAAATTGACATCCATGATCGTTTATCCCGTAAAATATTTTTCCCCGTAGAAAAAAACATTTTACTACAGCACTAGAGATAGCAGTGTTATATTTAATAAAACGACTAATGTAACGGACTAAAGTTAACAGAAGCTCAATTTAACGGTAGTTAACAACAGCGTTAACATTTTTTGAAGTTAACTTAAAAGTTAATCCGATAAGCAGATTGTTAACTTCGTTAATTAACGATTAACGAGTTAATGCCCACCTTGGTGATGACACCAAGTCGTTAGCAATTATAATAATTATTACTATTATTGTCATTATGTCCAGAGGAAAGACAACGTCCGTTTCTTGCTCTGTATAATTGACCTTTAATTATTTAGTTACGCTAGCTATCATTCCGATGGATCTTTCTGTATTCAGTATAGACCTCGTGCCAGTAATTGAGCGAGTTACTACCCCACAGTGGGGTAGTAGAAAATTCTCGGTCTATGACGAATGCTTGTAAAGATGTATTTGTTGGCTGCCATCTCATGGGTAATAGTTCTGTAGGTTCTGGTGTTGGGTCCCTGGAAACAAAACAAATGTTTATGTGGGAATGGGATCATTAAAATACAAGTTTACGGGTGAAAGGGCCTTGTGCAAGGTCTGTCCGGCTCGCTACCGCTATCTCACTCGCCAATCGTACTACCAAGCAACAGTGCTTTCACTGCTGTGTTCCACTCCACCGTGGAGAGTAAGATAATTGGTGCAGGTATTGGCATTGCCACTGGCACAAAAACTGGATGCCAATGTTTTTAACCATATACATAGGTATATACATACATACATCACGTCTTTATCCCTTACGGGGTAGACAGAGCCTAAGGTAACAAAACCTTAAGGCCACGTTTAGCATGGTTAAGGGTGTACAGGTGGAAAGGGAAATCAAAATACAGATGGGTTGCTAGCCGCGTCGTCTATAACATGATTCCTAAGACTTTCGCCCATTCCCTCGATGGGCTTTTACCATCTGCGCGGGAAGAGAAGCAACTGGTAAACTCTATGTTTTTTTCTTTACCTGGGAGTACCAGCATGGAAGAAGCATAACCACAAACATAACCATATTATACCAAATAAACAAACCAATCGAAGGTATCTTACGATTAAGCTTATGCTAAAAAACTTTTTCACCTCACTTGCTCGAAAAGGCTGTCTTTCTCCTTCAAAATCTGCGTGGAAAAGTGCTTTTTCCCCGCTTGCGTGGAAAAGGTTTTTAAAATTCGAACGTGACAATGACCACCATTGCCCAACTACTCATATACTCAGAAATTAGAACTTTGAACTTCGTATGTTGTCGTCTCGCTTATACGAATAGTAACATCTTCCTGGAGCGGAATCTCTTTAATGATGTCACTTCTTTTTTTTTAGGTGAATGAGAAGGACGGAATAATACGAACTTCAAATGTCGAACTTGTCATCAGACCCCTAACTTTTTCATCCGATAAAAAAAACATAATGTCACGTTCAGAAACACGATCCGGTATCCATTATTAATTTATTTTAAAATCCGTTACTTCCTAAGTTATTTTCAAGATTTGCTAACTTTCGTTGCTAAAAGAAAAAACGATAGGTATTGGTTTTTATTAATTATTTTAATTTGTGGTTAACCACAAAAATAGCAACCAAGCAGGAAAAAACAGATGTTATGATGCAAATTCAGAACGCGCCCCATTTTTTTTTTATTTAGTCTAGTTAGTGCGATTTTTAACTTTCTTTTTAAAAATATATCTAGTTATGATTAGAAAAAAAAAAGTTTTTAGAGATTGCTCGTCGGGAAACCGAAAAGTTGACCAAAATTGTTGTTTGGTTTATGATAAAACAGTATAATACACAAGAAATTAATGTGATAGAACAATCAGAAAAAATAGTTTTACTTATTAGATTATTAGACTAGGCTGTATGGGCTTAGATCCTTTTACCTTTCTTATTTAGAAGAAAAAGAATAAAAAAAGTGACTGTTTTTCTTTCATCCACCATTTTTCTCGCTGTAGTGAGGTGAAAAATTGTGTGTTTCGCTCGGCAGCAAAGTTGTTTAGTATCTCGTGCCTTGAAACCCTCACGACGCTCAGGATTCTTCTTTTGAACCACTCGCTTCGCTCGTGGTTCAATCATAGAATCCTTCGCTTGCTCGGGTTTCAATTCAGGCACTCGCGCCAAACAAACACTTTGCGCCCTTGCATAACAAATAACTATTACCATCACAACTAACGACTATAAAGGTCATGGAAAAACTGATTTAACCAGCAGCAACTGTCTTGAAACACGCATCGAGTTGCTTGTAATTACGAGATTTAATCCTGATTGGTGTTAGATGTAACTATAACACAGCTACGTCAATGAATTGTTAGCACTCACCCGTACTTCGCGAAGTTGGTCCACAAGGTAGTGATCTTGTCCATCATCCTCCACTCGAACATGTTCGGCACGTTGTGTTGCTCGAACAAGTAAAACAGCTCGTCCCCGTGCGAAGCGCCTGGCGATCCCGAAAAGCCAGCGTACAACTTCGCTATATTCTTCCAACCATCATATTTGAACAAGTAGTTGTACACCGGCTGGTTATTTTTCTTCAAGATCAGCTCCGTCTCCGCTACCGCAGGGTACGTGAAAAATGCCTCTCCATGAAACCTGGACAGCTTACTGAGAGTCTCTTTAGAAATCGTATCGTTGCCCATGTACATTTTCTTAACTCTGCACGCTTCTTTATTTCGTTCCATCTCTGTTGGGAAGTCTAGATTTCTGGGCATAGCCCCCGCAAAATTCATTGAAGATAACGTTGTACCATTCTCGTAACTTGCTAAGAAAAAGCCTTCTTCGTTGTTTGTGCCTATCATTACGGGCATCTCTGTGAATTCTCCTTTCGCCAGCAAAGTGTAAGGGTCTTCTGTTAAAAAGGGTTCTACGCCATCTATTATCTTTTCAACGCATGGAGAAACTAACATTTCTGCCATAATGGTACCGCCGCGCTCGCGAGGTATTCTCGGCGTGCTAATTTCTAACTCAGACATATTCGTGAAGAGCTTGTAAAGTTCGTGCGGGTCCTCAGTTTTGTGGCCCATAACCCTCGCAAGAGAGGCGGCGACCTGCACCGGACTAACTTGATGTCCCCAAGGAGCAAGAGCTGACCCACTTTGCATGATGGCTTTGTGGAACAAACCCTTGGACATTTTTGACAGCAAGTGGTGCGACACGGATGCCGCACCCGCGCTCTCGCCAAACAGAGTTACACTCCCAGGGTCTCCTCCAAATAGCCGGATATTCTTCTGGATCCACCGCAACGCAGCCACTTGGTCTTTCATACCTGCGTTTCCCGGAGCCTTTTCAATGCGTAAACAGAGGAAACCTTGGACGTTGAGTCTGTAATTTATAGTAACTAGGATTACTCCTTTTGTGGTCATGTATTTTGGGCCGTATAGGCCCGGGGATCCTGATCCTTCGATGAATGCTCCTCCGTGGATGAAGACCATGACGGGTAGAGCTGCGTCAGGCGATGCGTTGAGGGGCGTGTATACGTTCAGGGTGAGACAGTCTTCCTGGCCGGTGAACATGTTGTACTTTATGTCCAACCTTTGGAGACATCTCACATTTTCTTCAACTGCGTCAAATACGCCTTCCCATTTAGGTTCAGGTCCCGGGGCCTGGAAACGTAACGATTTGTTTTATATGTAGGTATACTATACGTATGTATCTAAACTCTTTATTACAAATGTCAATTAATTATAATCCAAAAATACAGTAACAGTAGAAAGGCGAACAAATCCCTAAAAAGGGAGTTTTTCTCCGGTTATTTTAGTTCAATAACAAAGTTCAGTGAAGTTAATACTTCAAATCGTTTTGCGTTTAATAGTTAATAAATACCTATGTCATTGTTTAAATTAAATCTAGGTTATTCGGACGCAGAAAGCTTTCGGGATTCTTCCGCGCGAAGGAATTGTCAGAAATGTCACGGTAATTATAATTTTTTAATGATGAAAAAAAAACCGAGGAATACTCAATGACATTGTCATTATCTATCTTTCGCTTTATTTACATCGATAAGGGTTTTGATAAACTTAAAAAATGACCAACAGTAACATTCCATGATTTAACTGTTATTGTGTTTTTTCATTAAAGTAAATTTTATGTACTTAGCGTGTTTTGAACCATTATGTAATTAAAAACGTAAGTAAATAAACAATATTTTTTACTAAATCAAAAATTAAATTTTAATGTGTATTTTTTGTGGCCTTAAGTACTTATAGTGACATATTTATTACGCCGCTGATGGCATATCGTGAGCTACAATAATGCATAAAGACGAACATATAAGTATTAATGAGCATTCTTCGTTGGAACAACAAACATTCGCAGTTATCAAACTTGTCAACAACCAAGCAAGTCCAAAAAACCGGCCAAGAGCGAGTCGAAATCACGAAGGGTTCCTTAGGTATCATTATCTATAAAAACGGCAAGAAAATCATGTCTGTTGTACGGGAGTCCCTCTTCTGTTTTTAATATTTTGTTGTTATAGCGGCAACAGAAATACATCATCTGTGAAAATTTTAACTGTCTAGCTATCACGGCTCATGAGATACAGCCTAGTGACAGACGGACGGACAGCGAAATCTTAGTAATAGGGTCCCGTTTTTACCCTTTGCATACGGAACCCTAAAAACAAACTATCGAAAGTGAATCAACTATGCAAAGCAGCTATAATACAACCATATCACTATTTAATTACCTGGAACCTGTTGGTATGCGTGAGAGTGGCGTACGGAATGCCGAGGTAGGCGGCGTGCGAGCCGTCGTGCGCGATGCTCCCGCGCAGGCGGCCGCCGCTCACGCGCAGCGTCGCCGTCGGCTGCCGCGCCAGCCGCGCCGCCCACAGCGACCACAACACCAACCACTTCGTACTTATCATCACTATAGTTTGTAATCACGATGGTATGTATTACATTAAACACAAGAAAAAGAGACAACACAAATGCACAAAACGTAAATGGTAAAGGTAATCTAGAAGTAACTCAATTATTTTTTAGGATTATACGCTCTCATCTGTGCGATGATTCAGCCAATAGCGTTGAATAAGACACTTCTTAAAGTTGACTTCAAGGCATTGTGCGACAGAGTTATTCGTTTGATTGGATATTAGCCACTGCCTATCTACGAGTAAAACGAGGTGTTAAACTGTGACATAAGCGTAAACTTAGGTAGGTACACACATATTTGCCTTTATGTACTCTTTAAGCGTCCGTATTACGCTGTATTCTTTTTAATTTACTTGATTTGTCCGTTCACACAACCGTTTAAGTTACTGCGATTTTCTTCCCACTCTTACGTGACTTCTTGAATCTTTCTTTATTCCGTTTCTTCTTCCAATGTTGGTAAACTTTCTCTCGCTTACTCGACCGCAAATCGACACAGTGACCTATCGATATCCAAACAAGAAGTTAGCAAATGGTATAACAATGTTGTTTGTGATAAGGTATCGTAATAGTAAACAAATCGGCGCGTGCGCCGGCGATACCGATTGATGCGCGACTGCAGTTTGCGATAGTTTGCGATTTCTGATCACGTAATAGACCGGTGCGCCTGGATATGTACATGGAACGTGTTCTGTTGCTTGCTCTGTCTGCATTGGAATATTCGTAGATTGGAACTCACCAAAGCAAAGTGTATCTGAATACTTGCAATTACGCCATTTAATCTGATTTAGTACGGTCACTTCTCAGCACCAGAGAAATCAGTCGATAAAGTACTGCGTTAATATCACTACATAATTATAAAACAAAGTCCTCCGCTCCGTCTGTCTGTCTGTTCGCAATAGTCAAAAACTCTATAATAAACGAATACGTTTTAGGGTAAGTAATATGTCAAGGTTTTGTGTAAATTAGTTGAAATAAAACGAGAATTTTATTCTTGGAATTTAAGTATCGCTAAAAGTTTTGCGGGTGGTAGGACCTTGTGCAAGGTCCGTCCGGATCGCTACCACCATCTTACTCGCTAATCCTGACGCTAAGTAGCAGTGCTTGCACTGCTGTGTTCCGGTGTGGAGAGTAAGTCAGCCGGGGAAATTACGGGCACAAGAGGCATTTCATCTTAGTCCTCTAGGTTGGCAACGCATCTGCAATCCCTCCGGGGTTGCGGGTGTCTATGGGCAGTGGTGATCACTTACCATCAGGTGACCCACTTGCTCGTTTGCCTTCCTATTCATATAAAAAAAAAAAAGTTAAGTTGCTATCGGCGAACGACGACGCCGGCAGAAGCTAGTCATAATCATAACATAGATATCTGATAGGTGCAGTCAACGTCAAAAGTAAGTGATCAAAATCAACGTTTCACATCATCTTCCAGCATGACTTCCCAAATATAAACAGTAGGTAGTAACCTAACTCGCTCGCAATCGCCATAGTGTTCATTTTGACAATTCTTGTATGAATGTGACAGCTAGCTGATTCCGATGCCAATTGTCAGCCCATACGTGAACTGTCAAAATGAACACGATGGCGATTGCGAGCGAGTTAGGTAATAAGCCTACGGGTCATACCAAAATGTCAGTTTTAAGTGAAGTTTTAATTAGTCAAAATAAAATGATCATAAATAACCACACCGATACAGAAATGAAGTGACAAATCAATATTTCAAAATATATTAACAATACACGATCAACACGATGTCATTTTTATGAATGTGTCGAGTAATAACAAAAGTAAAACAACATATCGAATTGTTGTGAAATGAATGGAAATGAATGAAAGCTCGATAAAATAAGGATTTGTTTAAATCAAAACATAACTAAAAATCAAGCTGATGTAATAAGACCTTATTTCAAACTTTGGCGGACATGAGATGTGTTATAGTCGCTTCGCATGTTCGTTGACTTGTACTCCTAGGTGTCCCGTAAACCCGTATTTTATAGATAACTTTAATTTGAAACACTACAATGACTTTAACTGTTTGAATGGCAGGTCACTTAGTTTTCAAGGATTGAAATAAATGTGATCAATTACTTATGCCACGTTTTGTTCATTTACTTCTAATAAACTACAATAGTCACGTTGGTCTTAATTTAATGTAATTTAATAATTTAAATATATATTTTTTTTTTTTTTTTTTATGTGAATAGGATTGCAAACGAGCAAGTGGGTCACCTGATGGTAAGTGATCACCACTGCCCATAGACACCCGCAACCCCGGAGGAATTGCAGATGCGTTGCCAACCTAGAGGATTAAGATGAAATGCCTCTTGTGCCCGTAATTTCCCCGGCTGTCTTACTCTCCGCACCGGAACACAGCAGTGCAAGCACTGCTACTTAGCGGCAGGATTAGCGAGTAAGATGGTGGTAGCGATCCGGACGGACCTTGCACAAGGCCCTACCACCCGCAAATATATATATATTATTATATTATTTTGGGAGCCTAATTCATCAGTTTCTTATATTGCTGTTGACTATATTCTATCAAATGAATCAAGAATTTTACTAGGCAGTTGATTTTTTATATTAATTTTTACGGTTTTACCCGTTACAAATTAAATTTCTTAACGACACTGAAAAATCGAACACAGGATGGTGTAGCGGTATAGCACGAATCACGGAATGATGAGGATCCGGGTTCGATTCCCTGCCATAGCTTTACTTTTCGGATTTTTCTGTGTTCTAATTTTCAGTGTCGTTTATATGTTTTTATAGATATCGAATTTCAATTGCAATCTTCCCATCGAGTTACGACCTGTGCCTTTAAGAGGCGAGTGTACAATTTTCTGCAGGGCCGACAACGCACTGGCATCGCGTAAAGCGCTGCGGGTGTCTATGGACAGTGGTGATCATTTAACATCAGGTGACCCAGTTGTTCGTTTGTCTGGCCTCTCTAACATAAAAAAAAATGTATTGCATTGAATATTAAAATGTAAACGGGAGCTATTATCAAAATAGTAGCATTTTAATGTTATGTTAGTAGTTGTTGCCCGCTATGCTATGTTGTTCCGCTATGCTATGTTGTTCCCCGGGACTGAGACTATCTCTACCAAATTTGAACAAAATCGGTTGAACTAGCAACAAATGTATCGTTTGAAAACGAATTCATTTTCTGCTAACATTTTAACTTTTTGCTGGTACCTACTTAACTATAACATGGTTCTAGATGGCTCATTAGACCTTAGTTATTTTACAAAATGGATATTTCACGCAAGTAAATATCCATTTTAAGTTTTTTGTTGGCGAAAAATAGCAAATCTTTTTAAATAAGCAAATCGATTTTACGTCAAAAATCTCTTGCGTCAGTTAAACCGTGTTTGTTAAATAAGTAAAATTTTAAAAATACCATTGCTGGATACCATGTCAAAGGCTAATTTTTTGCACAGTGTTGAAATTTTTTAACATCAAGTATAGTTTATGGATTGATCATTTATCTCACAAGATATAAACCTCAACCCTCAATAGTATGCCAGCAACGAACTAATCTAAAAGTATGTACACAGTGACATTTTACCGTGAACGCAATCGCGACGTTTGCTGCGGGAAAATATTTACACTAAAGAATAATTCCCACCAAACGGCTCACATCACATCCAAACGAATTTTACAATCTTTACATACATACATAGGTACATAATAATTACACATAAACGGATAACTCACGTATATTCTTCCTGGACTCTTCTTCTTCTTCTGGGTTCTTCTTCGTACCGGCGAGAGAAAAGTTTTTCATTCCGCGGAAAGTACGTGAAGCTATTGAAATAAGTCGGAATCCCAATTTCAACCGGGATAGCGGATGGTCGGTGCCCCCGAGTTGGAAAACTGTTTTAAATATTGACCAAACGGTGAGTGTGAGCGAACCTTTACGAAGTGACGTGATCAGTGTGGTGTGCTGCCCTACATTTGACAGTAATAAAAATGACGATGAAAACGAGGGTAGTTGTGCGCCGCTGTCAGTTGCGTCGAACAACCGCGCGAGCAGAGCGCTGGCGCGCAGTGTTCGTTTACTTCGTTTCGCTGCCACCGGGGCGAGCGCTCCAGGAAGAAGGACTACGAAATAGTCCGAAATATGTCGAGCATCACTCGACTTTTTATACGTGAGTTATCCGTTTATGTGTAATTATGATTGAGTCTCACGGTAGTTTCATACATACATAAATCTCGTGTTTATCCCTTACGGGGTAGACAGGGAGCCGGGGGCGAATAGTGCGCCTGCCGCCCGCACCTCTCGGTCCCCTTTGTCGTCCTACCCTGCGCCCACGCACCGCGCGGGCGAGGACTCATTTAAGCGGTCGGACTATAAATATGAGCACTGTTAAAAAAATAAAATGTAAAATGTAACATTTGCAGTGCCCTCACAGGGTTTAATCTTGTATCTTGTATCAAATGAAAATGAAAATGAAAAATATTTATTTCGTTATCACATAAGTGTATGTAACAAAAGATGGTGCCTCTCTTTAAGTTAACTAGAAACCTGTGTTGAGAGACGCCGCTCTTCCTAGTAGTAAGTACCTTATTTCTTATCTTAGTGTAGACTTAAATAATACTTAGTGCAAAGATTAAGTTACGGTTCAAACAGAGTAAAGATTGAAAACAAATATCTTAACTGTGAGTTAACATTAACATTTTACAAAGTAGGTGGGTTTTGGAATCCAAAAAAAATGTTTAAAAAAAATTATGTATAACTAACTACATCAAGTGAAAATTTAGTTTAATTTGAACTTAGTTCAAGTCACTATGTACAGAGTAAACATTTAATAAACATCCTAGTCCTAGACTTAACAGATTTGAAGAATGATTAACAAAGAAACCACAGACGATATCCGACGACTTGCACGAATTGTCCCATTTTAAATATAAATATGAGGACACCTACGCTGGTTATGACTGCGTGTGTGCGTGCGTGCGGTGCAGGCGCATGGCACACATAAAGGCCACCCGGGGACACACGAGAGCATCACGAGAGCAATCAAAGCAAATAAATGTTTGAATTTGCGTTTTAACATAAACACAGTTAGATGGAATTTAATTCTAAAAAATAACATTATCCAGACGGCCGCCGTCTCGCTGTTGGCACTCCTGCAATCGACTACGCAAACTTTGAACTCGCTGACACCTAATACTGCGGGGGTCTAATTAAGCAGAGAGATTGCGATGCTGTAACCGTTTAGCACTAGTACTGCAGACATCCGACGTGACGTGACCACTGGCCTTACATGCTATTCCTCTCCCTCTCAAATTAATGACTATTAGTGTGAGCGGAACAGCACGAAACGAACGTCGTGAGTCGAATTTCGGAGTAACCCTTCTCCGCGTAGAAAGATATCACGCTATAGCCATAGCTAGCGTGTCTCAGGCAACACATACATACATACATACACAAATCACGTCTTTATCCCTTACGAGGTAGAGTAGACAGAGCCTAAGGTTACGGGTACCTACACAGGCCACAATTAGCAAGATTGAGGGTGTATAGGTGGAAAATGGAATCAAAATAGTGATGGGTCTCAGGCAAAAGAGAAATAATAAACAGATAATGAAAATTTTTGTGATCCCGCCGCCAAGCAGCAGTGCGCAGATATTCTATCTTGCCTCCGGGCTGGCAACGCAGTTGCAATCTAGTATTACGAATGTCCATGGGTAGTGGTGCTTACTAACCATAAGAAGATTGCTCGTTTGCTTTCCTTGTCATGTACAAGGAAGCAGTAATTTGGTCATTTTTGCCTAATAGTAACATCTCTAATCTGATCGGGAGTGGTTGACGAGGAAATCAATGACGGAAATTGGCGTTGGACGGTCTAAAGGTCCATGACTAGGAGTGCATTAGGAAGCTGTTGGACAAGCTTGTATCCATGCTGATCCGGGAGCACAACAAAACACAGAATGCTTCTCTTCCGGCGCAAATGGTAAAAGCTCATGAAGTGGGCAATAAACTTAGGAATCATGTTATAGGCGATGCGGCTAGCAACCCATCACTATTATGATTCCCCTTTCCACCTATACGCCTACAATCACATAGGATTCCTGTCTCCGTGTAATAATGCCTTGTACACAGAGCAACGTTACTTACTAAGTAGTAGGGGGTCGTAGATTACATTTCAGAAATGTATATTTCTCTCCTAGCAAAAGATAAAGACGTTGTTAATATGCATGTCGCTAATGATAGATATATTTCAGAATTAATTAAATTCAACAAGTATGAAATTGATAGTTAGTTTCGCTTTTAATTGGCTGTGTCACTTATTATCAGGACACATTAAGCTATAAAGCAGCAATTATATTGCATTGATAATTATGTGTCCACGTGCATGGTGATTCTGCAGTTTGTATGAACTGTGAGACACAGCTGGCTAAGATCAGTTAAATGAATCAGGCGTTACTTTGCGGAGGTTTTTATCAGTGAACAAAGAATGCATTCCCTCAACGGACTTTTACGATTTGCGAAAAACATCTGGTATATACTGTTGTTTCTTTTCTCAAACCGCGAATAATTTGCACAGAGACGTAACAAAGAGGTTGATTGATACCACTGGCGGTACAAGCTGGCAGCTTCCTCGCACAGCGTATCTGTATTGCGATTTACGATATAGCAAGGAGAGGAATTCGGCCCCGGAACTAACTACCGACACTAAACTTTGATCTATTCGGTGGTTGATAACCACAATCATATTTTTTGCATAAAGTGAATATGGGCCTATTTTATGGGACAATGATTACAAAAATACCTGAATGAAGAAGCCTGATAATTGATAATTACGGGAAATAAAATTGTTTAGTTTCATCTATTTATAAACATAACACGCTGAGCATATAACCATACATGTTTTAAGTTAAAAGGATTATTTAATGCACAAAACTCACCACTAGGTCTAAGAACTTTAAATTTGCCACTAAAGTGCGTAGTTTTGATATGTTACAGACAATCACTGAGAGCGTTTTTTCGGGATTTTAAGAAGTTGTTTCCACAGATCTTTATACCTAAGTAGCCTGGTGTTTTAAATACGAAATTTGTGTGTATGCGGCAGGAATCATACATAACTTCAGCCAATTTTGAATCTCTGCTAAAACTTACCTTACAAGGTATCTAAATTTGAATTAATTATTAGTTATATTGTACATTTTTTTATGTCACTTACAACTTAACATTATTTACTTTCATTCGTTTGGAGCCTAATAATATTTTAAATGCAAAATTACAATCACTAGAATTTGCGATATGACGACGAATGAGATATTTACATCAACACTGATATTTATAATAAAGAGGAAAGATTTGTATGTTTAACGAATAAACTAAAAACCTACTGGACCGATTTCAAAAATTATTGCGCCTTTAGAATAGCAACAAATATTTACCTTGCTTCTCCGCTACTCAATAAAATAGTAGGTATATTAATTTTTTACCTCACTATGCAAAACTGGTAACTAAATCAAACCACTTGCGTTTTGTATCAAAACATTTATTTTAAATCTTAAATTTGTGTAATATATAAAAAATAAATTAAATTAAATGTACATTAAACATAATATGTTTAAACCATTATTAACTCTTGGAAATACCACTCTCAACTTCATATTGCAAAAAGTATCAGAAAAAAACAGCACAAAGACCAGCTAAAGTCAAGTTCCAGTGCTTCGTACTGCTTTCTACATTATGTTAGGCATCCCTGTCTCTAACCGTCGATGTCTTTAAGCTCAATGCTTATGTTTCATGGTGAATTGAGAATAAATTCGACTGGACAACAGTGTTGCGCACCACCTTTTCATTCACTTATTTCTGCCTATATTTCAAGTCTACGTCTTTCCAGAATTTAAGTGATTCTCGATGCCACATTGGGCTGGTGTACAGCTCTTTGTCTATAACTAAAGCCTGAGGTACCTCCTTGCTGGCTGGGAGCCAACGGAGTGGCAGCAGCTCCGTGGTTTCCGGGGTTGGATCACTGAAAAAGAACAAAAGAAGAACTGGTGAGTGAGAGAGTTGATACGGACATTTAGAATACGATGAACGAAGGATTTCGGGAATGAATTTGTACACTTACCCATACTTAGCAAAATTTGTCCACAATGTTGTCATTTTATCGATCATTTCCATATCAAACCATGATGGTATAAATGATTGATAAAACAAATAAAATAGATCGTCTGCATGCGACACTCCGGTGGTATTTCTGAAAATGGATCCAGAAATAAACTTGCCGATGTTTCTCCAACCATTATATTTTAGGTTATAATGGTATATTGGTTGGCCACTTGAATTCACCAACAGTTCTGTTTCAAGCATAGGAGGGTAGTTGAAGAATGGTTCCCCATAAAATCTGGAAAGTTTCAACTGAGAAAAAGGTGACTCTGATATGGGTTCGTCACCCATGTACATTTTCTTAACTTCTTCTGCAATACGTTTTGTGTCATTTTCTGACGGAAACGCTAAATTATTTGGTAAAGATTCTTCGATACCTAAATTTTGTTGGACTAAAGGTTCCTCTAATCCAACAAACAAATATCCTTCTTCATCATTGGTTCCTATAATCATAGGAACTTTGTTGTATTCTCCATTGAGCAATAATTGGTAAGGATTCTTTGTCAAAAACGGTTCTACTCCTTCAAAGATCTTTTCAACACTGGGTGCATAAATTAGTCTAGATAACAACATTTTCTTTACATCCAAAGGGGGTTTTATGTCTGTGATTTCCTGAAGAGGTTTATTTTTGAAAACTTTATATAATTCGTGATGATCTTCAGTGTCGTATCCCATGGTTTTCGCAACAAGTCGTGCGTTGTGTTCTGGGTTCGCCTGGTGCGCCCACGACGTTAGCGACGAGCCACTCTGCGTGATGGCTCTATGAAAGAGACCAGCAGACATCGGCGACAGCAAGTGGTACGACACCGAGGCTCCGCCGGCACTCTCGCCGAACAACGTCACGTTGTCAGGATCGCCCCCAAACACTTTTATATTCCTCCGAACCCACTTTAAGGCCGCGACCTGATCTTTCATCCCGGCGTTGCCAGGCGCTTCTTTAATTCCCAAACCCAGGAATCCGTGCACGTTTAGTCTGTAATTAAATGTCACCAAAATTACACCCTTTGGTACCAAATAATTTGGACCGTACACCAGAGGTGTTCCAGATCCCTCTACAAATCCTCCTCCGTGGATGAATACCATGACTGGGAGCGGAGTCTCCGAGGGGTACACCGGAGTGAACACGTTTAGGGTCAGGCATTGTTCTCGACCCCTTAACTGGTTCCCAACGAGGGTGCGTTGGTAACACACCACCTGGTGGTCGACGGCATCAAACACGCCTTCCCATGTTGGTTCAGGACCAGGAGCCTAAAAGTAAAAATGGTATTAAAATATTTCGTATTAGCAACACTTAATTAAGTTCCCTCGTATAGGCATACAACATGTTCAATGTTCATGTTAATCCTAAATTATGCAAATGGCCTTTCCTCACTTTCTGAAGTTGAATATCTCTTAGAAGATCCAACGAATTATTTTTTATTTTAACAGCGTACGGCAGTGTAACCATGAATTTGAACGTACCTGGAATCTGTTTTCCGACGTGAGCGTCGCATAAGGTATGCCGAGGTAGGCGGCGTGCGAGCCGTCGTGCGCGATGCTCCCGCGCAGGCGGCCGCCGCTCACGCGCAGCGTCGCCGTCGGCTGCCGCGCCAGCCGCGCCGCCCACAGCGACCACAGCACCAACCACTTCGCTCTCACCCACATTAGGCACAGACTAACCTCAAGACATCAATATATTTGCAGCCTAGCAAATGCTACTTGCAAACACGTATGGCAACAGCGAACTATTCAATGCTGAATTCATTTATTTTTTGATCTTTATACCTCAAAGCCAATGTCGACAATGGTATTGGAATACAACACAAAATGTTTTATATTTTGTTGTATTAAGAGCTGTTTTAAAGTGTAGCTGCGGATACCAGCCCGATATCAGACAGTCATTACAACTGATTAGATTATTTATTATATGTAAAGAGCGTCGCGTAGCTGATTTTTCGGGTTTATGACTATTTCGTATGGTTCTCCTTTTTCCCGATTGCGGAGAAGCACAAAATGGGTTATGTGTTTATCCCATTTATACGTATCCGCTCATAACTAGCCAACGGCTCAACAGATTTGATAAATGTCATACATCAGTAGATTTGTTTTGAATAAATCAAAATGACGGTTTTTAGACGTTTTATGGTAGTGTATAGACAGAAAAAAAATTCTACCTTTACCGATTTAAATTTGATTAACAACCGTTTTCATAACTATGCGCACGCGCAGGCCGAGCGGCGGGAGGCGCATGCGCGAACACTACATTAGAAGAAAATTACAGGTAATTAATCTTGTCAATTAGTCAAATAAAAATTACTCCTGCCACCAAGCAGTATTGCACCCGCCACTGTGCTTTGACAGACAGCAGACGTTGAAATTGAATAAAATACTGAATACTAAATACCTACTGATTACTAACGCCTGGCAATAAAATGAAGCAAAACGTAGATTGGCAGATTATGATTTTTAGGAACAGGCTGTATTAGCTATATTAGCTATAAATTTATATAAATACATCTCACTATAGATTAATATAATTTAAGGCTTCCCTCTACGGGATCATTATCAAAGTTTAATGAGCACAACTCTGTGGAAAAGCGTCAGTGTTTGTGTGTTGTAAGGGCTAATTAAGTTTGTGGGATTTGTATGTGTTTTATTGGCAGTCAGTAGTGGAAGGAGGGTTGCATGAAAAGCATATATTATATTTCACACAGGCTTGGTTATCTTGCACGTGAGTAGCGGAGTAGCAAGGTAAATATTTGTTGTTCATTGAAATGGACCTCCGCAAAGTAACGCCTGATTCAATAAAATAAAACAAAATATCAGGGAAAACACTAAGAAACGTTTCAAATATATCACAAAATTTTGAATTTTAAGCCCGGGAAGCTATCTGGATTCTACTTTTCTATCTAGACGATAGCAATGAAGGGACTTATCTGAACTGACTGTAACTGAGCATTTAACGGACATTGGTCAATAGAGGAGGAGGAAAAGTCGGTATTTATAAAAAGTATCTTCTTCCATGCTGGTCTGGGAGTAAAGAAAAAACATAGAATTTACCAGTTGCGCAATACCAGTCGCGAATTTAGCAGTTGTCGAGGGACTGGGCGAAAGTCTTAGGAATCATGTTATAGGCGATGCGGCTAGCAACCCATCACTATTTTGATTTCCCTTTCCACCTATACGCCCCTAATCATGCTAAACGTGGCCGTAAGGTTTTGTTACCTTAGGCTCTGTCTACTCCGTAAGGGATAAAGACGTGATTTATGTATGTATGTATGTATCTTCTTTATTTCATGATTACGATAGGCCACATTTAATGATTTTTATAATTACACTATCTAAACCTCAGAACATATCTATTCTCATAAATAGGTATCTGTGATCTGGACCAATTCTTCTATTCTTGGCTAAGTATATATTATAATGTACTAGCTTCTGCCCGCGACTATGTCTGCAAAGAATTCGTTTATCCGTTTATTTTTCGAGATAAAAAATAGCCTTTATAATATTCCAGATTATTAACTATCTATGTTCCAAATTCTATCCAGATCTGTACAGCCGTTCTGGCGTGAAAGAGTAACAAACATCCATACTCACAACCTTTCGCACTTATAATATAAGTAGGATGTACATATCAGGTATGTGGACTTTAGTCATATCAATAGGACTTATTTTTAACCAAAAGCTACGTTTTACGTTACTTCCTTATGCTAACTATAAGTATTCCTCATTTAGATATTTTTTTTAATTAGAAGAAGCGGAATCGGCTCAGTCTTATGCTCTGTTTTTTTTTGCAAATGGGCCGCCAAGGGCTCTAATATGTGTTTTTGAAACTACCAGCGCATTCGGAAAGATCATCACTGCCAAGAAGAATGCGCCGCAAGAAACTTGGCAGAAAGTCATTATTTCAAAATAAAATACAGTAAGAATACTTAAATTCTACTTAATACATTTATAGAATGGATGTATAAGGTCCCCGAGCCTTCAATTATAATATATATTAGTCTATAGTAGAGATGTCTAGTAGGTATAATCGACCAAGAAAGTGCTTTACCATTTATTGTGACAGTTCCATCAGAAAACAAACAAGGCTGAATGTCACATTGACTTGTAAATGAATAGTGTTTGAGGTTTAAGCCGTACAAATGGGATTAGACCTTAGGGTGCTTAAGGACTTTCTTGGTCGACTATACACACGAAACTGGGTCAGCCACCGGTTTTATGGTCATAAACAAGTCAACAGCAGGTTTAGACTTGCATAAAAGAGCCTGCAAGTCCAATTACATTGTCTTGGTCGACGACTTCTAACCCGTTTGCATCACGGCTCTATTTCACCAACGCGACAATTGTCGGTGACAACATACATACATACATACATACATACCGTCACGCCTCTTTCCCACAGGGGTAGGCAGATACTACTTTGTTCCACTTGCCACGATCCTGACATACTTCTTTCGCTTCATCCACATTCGTCACTCTCTTCATACATGCTCGTCGGTTTCGGGTACTCCTGACCTGACCTTTTTTCAAAACGTCTCCTACTTGGTCTCGGAATGTCCATCTAGGCCTTCCCCTCCCAACGTTACCATTCACACTCCCCATATAGATAGATCTGTTTAATTAGTCTACTTTCATCCATCCGCTCTACGTTTTTCTATCCTAGTCACTATATCCTCTTTAACACCAGCACGTTCCCTTATCACACTATTCCTTATTCTATTTTTCAGTGATACACCTTCCATACCTCTTAACGCTCTCATTTCTACTGCATTTATTCTACTTTCATGCTTCTTTTGCCATACTCAAGTCTAGCTACCGTACATTAGTGTTAGAACGAGCACCCCTCTGTGGACAGCCAGACGCGCCGCGCCTTCTTTGTTTGAAGTGACAATTAAGTTTACACTACCAAATCGACGAGACTCCGATGTTTGGCTTCATATTGAATACGCATTACATTTCTTCCATGCTGGTCTGGGAGTAAAGAAAAGCATAGAATGTACCAGTTGCTTCTCTTCCCGCGCAGATGGCCCATCGAGGAAGTGGGCGAAAATCTTAGGAATCATGTTATAGGCGATGCCGCTAGCAACCCACCACTCTCGGCTCTGTCTACCCCGTAAGGGATAAAGACGTGATTTATGTATGTATGTGTACGTGTGTACATTTCGAATTTCCAATGAAATAGGAGCCTGTCAATGTGATGAAACGTGCAGAATTTTCCTTTCAAGTGTAAACCAGGTTTTACATTTATTGTTCTAACGGATTGACAGTTCGTGAGCAGTGGCAGTTTCCAAGTTTATCCAATGCCAATTCGCTACATCCTGTAATACAAGATGACCTTTTAAATGTACTTTTTAATAAACTATAAGTAAGTAAGTAAGTAAATGCTTTATTCTAGAGTACTACTTTGCTGGCTTACTTAACAGTTACGCATACATCTAATAGGGCGTTAAAGAGCTAGGTACTGAAATTGTTATCACTTTCGAATGGTATTTTCCGTGGCATGATCTAAAAAATAAGTCTACAGTATGCTTTTGCTTAGCAGTAGTTAGGCGTCCATAGAACTGGACTCCCACCGGCTTGCCTATTTTAATTTTAAGTTTTCGGTCACAAAATACGTCTCGAACGCGTTTGCGTTAAAATGTCAAATACTATGAGAGTTTTTTCCCGTTTCGATCCGCAAGTGGCGCTGCCAATTATTCCATAGTAATTTAAACGTTTACGTGGAAGCGTTCGCGTTTTTATATGTGAAAACTTACACTAGAATCTGGTTTCAATTTTCAAATTTTTGCGGAAATAAAACGATACTGAGTTGTCTGTCACACGTCGATTTTCGCAGCAGTATCTTAATTGTTATTAGCTTAGCGCTAATCCTTACACTGAACCAATTTTGATAGCGATGTTGATATAATCGCAATAATTCAGAACAGCTAATGATACCACGTAATTAAAGGAAGTGCTGTAAGTGAAGAGCGTCAACAAAAACAGGTTTTGACACCACACCAACTATTCCGTGAACAAACTGCGTGCGATCCGAACGTGTTACCCAATGTCCAACCACTGAGTCGTTTTAATTTTACTAAATTAACAGGAAACTGATTCAGTTGAGCCCACAATTGTGAAGTGAAGTGACTATGGTATTTCCATCTCGTAAAACTATTTAAGTATTCGTGTTCAAAGTTCAAACATAGTGTAGCTCGGAAACCGGTAAGTGTGCGTGTTACTTTTATTACCAGGATGTGCATATTACACGTCAGTGTAGCTCGATATTAAGGTATTCCGTCTTTTATTTGGTTGTATTATAAACACCCAAATATCCAGTTTGTATCGTAAATGCTCATGTAAATAAATATTCAAACTTTTGAATGTTTATTGTACGTTATCTGACTACAAGTTGACTTTTAGCTGATTTATTTTATTTGTAAATATCATCATGACCGTGACCTTATTCAAACAATCGATTATCGCAAGTGAGAATGAGCTGACGCTACTCAATACATTGCCCCTCACGTTGTAACTTTGAACGTTGAACTTGCGGAGCCCGCAATGTACGCTATTCACCGGCGTTTAATCGTTTCGTGTAAATGCGCTTAGACTTATTGGCCCAGTTAGCATTTACCTGTTCGTATAATTGCCTCGATCGAAATGTGAACTCTTTTGTCTAATGCTTTAACGCATTCACCATCTCTTTCTACCCTCATTCTAAAGCTTCTGATGCATAAATTGATGACATATGACGATAGTAGTTGGTGGTGTGTTAAAATGCAAGCTGCCTGGATTTAAATTTTAATTCTGCGCATACGGTCGCGGACAACAGCAACAATGAATCAGAACCAGTCACTGTCACTTTTTAAGCACTTACCTACTCTGCTTATTATAATACAAGGATTAACATTAATATTTATTCCTTTAAATTACTTACCTACTTAATTATATTTCTTATTTTTCTGCTTATGTGCCTATTATCATACCTCCGAATCGTCGTTACAGCATCAGAATTCTCGTACATTATACAATGTATTTAATTACCAAAATATAACTATCCAACCTACAAATAAATGTCAGACTAACAGGCCAAATATAATCAAACATACATACACACGGTTTATTTATATATTTATTATTTATTTAGACATGCCAACAGTACATAAACAAAACATTAATATTAACAAAATTACAAGTTACAATCCATGTTCATGCACCAATAACAGGCATGCGACAGCATTTATCATGTTTAGGGACTTACACTACAAGTAAAACTAACTAACATAAAAGAAACAGGATTAAGCAAGTGAGTGAGCATCCTGCTTATAACAAAACTAAAATTAGGGAAAAAAGAGAGCTAATTTTATTTTTATTTTTATTTTTTACATAAATCACTTCTTTATCTCTTACGGGTTAGACAGAGCCTAGGGTAGCAAGACTGAAAAAGGCCACGTGTGGCATGATTGTGATCAAACATTATGGCATTACAAAATTGAGGCGTAATGGGACCTACACTTTCAAATTACCAAATTACCTTGGTAATTACCTCGTTGTTTGTATAATGCTAATCACAGTCATGACTAATCTTTTTTTTAGACAGCAGTTGACGTGGATAGAGCAAAACTAAACTCATTCCATGTTTTTTTCTCCCAACAGATGTCGCTACGCCATTAAAAACATGAAGCGTCGCGTACGATTTTACAGAAGTAATTGCTTTAAGTGAACATTGGAAATAATGTGGATGAAAGCGAAGTGGTTGGTGCTGTGGTCGCTGTGGGCGGCGCGGCTGGCGCGGCAGCCGACGGCGACGCTGCGCGTGAGCGGCGGCCGCCTGCGCGGGAGCATCGCGCACGACGGCTCGCACGCCGCCTACCTCGGCATACCTTACGCTACTGTTACACCTGATCACCGTTTTAAGGTAGGATATAGTACATTGCATTTCGAGTGTGGTGGAATAAAGAATGTCTCAGATCGCAGGAATTTGCCGCACGAGCCAAAGGCGAAGGCGTTAAACATGCGGTCTAAAGCTTTCTTTATCACCGCGTGAGGTGTGTACACAATTTTACGTCTTCCCCTGGCTGGGAAGTGGAAATTTCCGTTGCGGACTGTAAATAGCTACTTACGGCCCGGGAAGCCGTAAAATGTTTAGTTTTGTCATATATTTTTTACACGTTAAATAGTTTGTACCACGGAGCTGTAATGGGTCGGTAATTGATTTCATTGGATCGTAAGTTAAGTGTGGCTAAGCAAGCGACATTCGCTCCGAAGCGTATCAATGTCGACATACGCTTGCCGGTAGTATTTGTTCCGCTAGACCGCGTTATTTTTATTTCATTCCATTCTTCTTTTTCTTTTTCTTATTTGTGGCGTATCAAGTCGTTATAGCGACGACAACTTCGCCAACGTCAAAGTAACAAAAATATAATTAAAAAATCTTGTGACAAAATGTCGGCAACGTTGTACGCTAATGGTCAAAGACCCCCTCCCCCCCTGTCGGGCTCTTAGCCAACGGTCAATGATATCCCTCAGAAACTGCCAGGAAATCATTAGCCGATGCCCAGGGTGCACCGGACCAAGCACTGCTCTTCCCCCCGGACGGATCCAAAAACGAACCACAGCTCTTGACCACACGCGGAGGTAACCCGACTCGCACCCCCTTCCATTCTCTCAGCGTTATCGATGTTATATGTCACTCTGACAACGAAGACAAAAGTAACGAGACCTTAATCTTAAAACTCGTCAAACCGTTTAGGCTGACACAAGAATAACTTTCATTGTGGGTAGTTTTGTATTACTTGGATGGCCCGAACATTTTTACTTGAACTCTTTTCCACACCTAATGAATCAATTAGAATGAAAACAATTTACGTTCCACTGGTCAATATGTAAATACTTAATTAGCATGTACAGGACGTTGGCCTGCAACGGTTCGTTTGTAAAATTGCCCTAAGCAAATGTTAAGAGTCTCACATTTAAAATTCCTTGCATTTTAAATATCTAGTTTACTTGGCATCGCGAGCCACCAACACAATTGCAGACGAGTCCACGTCGGAGCCGATACACCTAATTGCTTAATAGACAAAATAACGAGTTGCAGACCATGTAATGACTAAATGACGCAATTATTCCCCTGCATGGTTCCTTTACATTATTTACCCTGCCCTAGTTGGTTACAAAAACACAACCACCGGTAACAAACATTACTAGAAATTGCTACTCTAAGAGCCAGTTCCGCCACTTTGGTGTCAGATGTTGCCGTCTCTCTCTGCTTCGTAGCAATACATAGAGACAGCACACCAAAGATAATGGATAGAGGTGGATCAGGCCCTAAATAAGTAATTTATCTATACTAGCTGTTGCCCGCAACTTCGTCTGCATAGAATTCGTTTGTCGCTATCCCGCAATAATTACGCTATTTTTCGGGATAAAAAGTTGCCTTTGTGTTATTCCAGACTATAATCTATCTATGTTCCAAATTTCATCCAGATCTGACCAGCCGGTCTGGCGTGAAAGAGTAACAAACATCCATCCATCCATACTTACAAACTTTCGCGTTTATAATATTAGTAGGACTTACCTACTGGTGTGATAAACTCTTGATGTCACATGAAATAATAAGCGTTTAATCTCCATTATACATAAGTGACTGAGTAATTCCTTTAATTATTTTTTCAAATATCAAAATTGACCTTTTCCAGGACCCGGGACCAGAACCAAAATGGGACGGAATCTTTGAGGCATACAACGAAAATGTCAAATGCCCACACCGCTTCGGCTCGCGCGTCGTCGGTCAAGAGGACTGCCTAGTCGTCAACGTGTACACCCCCCTCGAGGTCACTCCCCCGCTCCCCGTGCTCGTCTTCGTCCACGGAGGAGGGTTCCGTGGCGGCTCAGGCTCCCCGGCTCTCTACGGACCTGAATACTTGGTCAAGCAAGGAGTGATACTTGTAACGTTCAACTATAGATTGGAAATATTGGGGTTCTTATGTCTAGGCACTAAAAATGCACCGGGAAATGTGGGTATGAAGGACCAAGTGGCAGCTATGCAGTGGGTGAAAAGAAATATAAGAGTGTTTGGCGGTGATCCTGACAATGTGACACTGTTTGGTGAAAGCGCTGGCGCGGCTTCCGTGTCCCTGCATGTTATATCACCGATGTCTAAAGGACTATTTAATAAAGCCGTCATGCAAAGTGGCACGGCGTTGGCTCCTTGGAGTTTGCAGTTTGAGCCTGTAGAAATCGCTAAAGCAATAGCGAAGCGCGCAGGCTATGAGACTGAAGATTTGGATGAGATTTACAATTTTTTTATGACAAAATCAGCTGAAGAGCTACTGAGTACACGATTATCAAGAAAAAAAGGTGACATTGTTCAATCAGAAAACATTTTTGTTCCTTGCGTAGAGAAAAAGGTAGAAGGAGTCGAACAATTTTTACCGGATAGTCCTTATAATCTTATGTCGAGCGGACAGTATCTAAAAATACCGATGATCATCGGTCACAATAACGCGGAAGGTTACTATTTTGTTGGTAATGAAAACGACACAACCATATCTCAGTTAGATTTCTCAAAAGCCTTACCCAGGGATCTGATCATTGCTAATGAAGAAGAAAAATTGAAAGTAGCTCGTGAGTTAAAACATCTATACATGGGTGATAAAGATGTATCCAAGGAGACGTTACAGCAGTTATCGTATTTTGAAGGTGATTTGGGTATCACGTACCCTGTTGTGTCTATGACAGAACTGTTTCTTAAGACCAATACGGAACCTATATTTACTTATAGATTTGATTATGACGGCTGGTTGAACATTGCCAAGCTGTTTTCTGGTTTTGTGAGGGCTCCAGGGGCGACGCACGCCGACGAACTTTTCTACATGTTCAAGCCGTTCTTTCCGACGCTTCATTGGTTTGAACGAGATATATTGAATCAAGTCGCCAGCATGTGGGCTAATTTTGCTAAATTTGGGTGAGCATTCACTGTTATTTTAAAGATTTTATCTAAATATCGCGTTCAATTTTGCACCGCCACACGTTTTGATTATCTCCTGCAAATATAAATGGAGCAATGTGGTGCTACGTGGTAATAATTAACTTTTGGATGAGAATATAATTGACTTGTACTATAGGAACCTACATGGTAGGTATACTATATTTTTTTATATTTACACCGCAATGATTAATCATAATTATTCCAATCATTATCATAATTTGATTCCTCTTTCCACCTATACGCCTACAATCATGCTAAATGTAAGCCTTAGGTATTGAATGTTACCTCAGGCTCTGTCTACCGCGTAAGGGATATAGACATGATTTGTATGTGTATGTGTGTATTAATCATAAATTTAATTGCCATGGTTAAACTAGATTTCTTTTTCTTTTCCAGGGACCCCACACCGGAAGATTCGCCACAGCTAGCGAGATGGCCACCAACTGATAGTGCAGACCCTCAGGTCATAGTCATAGACAAACAATTTAGCAAGAGCCCTCTGTGGGCGGATAAAAATATGTTGTTCTGGAATCAGACCTACTCCAAGTTTAGAAGAAAACGTTGAAATGAAAAATTAGATAATTGTCCCAATTTTTATACATTTTTATTTTTGTACCTACTTAGTTAATTTTATGTGCCATTTTTTTTCAATAGACTACTACTATATTTTACAAATGTTTTCACTATAAGTCAACGCGTAATGAGAAGGTAAGGGACAAATTTTTAAAACCACATAAATGTGCAAATACCGCTAGAAAATGCTAATTACTATTTTTTTACGAACAAAAAATTTACCTTGCTGCTCCGCTACTCACGTGCAAGATAGTTAAGCCTGTGTGAAATATATATGTTTTACTATTTTTTGTTATTTAATTTTCTACTACACTGTTCGAATTTCCAATTTAACACAAAAAATGACGGTTTCAAGTGGTTTTTTCACATATTCGTGAGGCAAAGGCAGCTGTTATTATTATTGTACAAAACACACACACACACACACACAAATCACGTCCTTATCCCTTACGGGGTAGACAGAGCCTAAGGTAAGCTGTAATATAAATATTGAATACTAGCCTTCCGTCCGCAGCTTCGCCCGCGGTAAATTAATTTTCCCGTAGGAAAAGGTATTTTCCCGCGGTAAAAAGTAGCCTATGTCACTCAGCGATAATGTAGCTTTCTAACGGCAAAAGAATTTTTGAAATCGGTCCAGTAGTTTCGGAGCCTATTCAATGCAAACAAACAAACAATCAAATTTTTCCTCTTTATAATATTAGTATAGATAAAGCTTTTTAGAATTGATTTCTACTAATGATACTTTATTGCGAAATAACAGTTAGTAAGCCACGATTACCTTTAACGAGAAAACAATAATTTAATCACGTCATTTCGCACGGCAGATATCATTGCACCGGCGACATAACCCCAGCATCGGTGCAACGCTGTTTTACATAAAGGCTTTGCCTTCATGCCCAAAGTATTAAGCCTGTCACTAGCCTAGTTAGGCATTTATGTAAAAATTCCACCTGCATTTTCATCCGCTGACCATCATGTGGAAGCGCCATAACCGGCGCCGGCGTCCTTGCTGGTTGTGAAAGGCGCGCGCGCCGCATTGCCGCGCCCGGCTCATTGGTTCCACACGTTTTCCCGCGAAACATGTCCCAAACCGAGGAGCCCGCGACTGCGGATTAATGTGTGAATGCGCCAATTCATAAACCAAGTTGTTGCCGACTTGCCGTTAGATGGCGGTGTTTTAAAATTAAATTTTGTTCTTAATCGATCTTAAAAGATTTTTTTTTGTAATCTATTACGTGTGCGATTGATGAGAACATTCAAACGTGATGTGATGTGATTTAAAACGCACGTGCTGCGGATTGTCGCCATGGCGAACAAAACGAGCGTAAGTACAATAAATAATATTATTTTACTATTATTCTATTTGAAAAAGGCACGCATGTACTTTTGATCGAGGTATGTATGTTATGTACGAAACATGTCGGGTCGGACACACCTCAACGAAAAATACGTGGGGCTTTACCATGACGTCTTAATGCGATTCAATTCTGACTCAGATCAGGTTTTAGCTGTCATTTTTAGTATGGGTCTGACAGCGAGCGAACCTAAACTAAATCGGAATTGAAAATTTGATAACTGTGTCCGAATCTCATCGTATAATTATAGTGATCAAAAAGTGAAGCAAAAAAATCTATATAAGTAGATGACGAACAAGACCACCACACAAAATCACAATAGAATTTATGAAACGTAATAAATTATAATTAACAATGTTTTGTTTAGTATTTGTGGACATATTTAAAAATTTGCAGAATTTGGGTCATGATTTTGTTTTTCTCCTTAGTCAAATTTACAGTACCTATGTAGAAAACGCAGTCTTATGCTTCTAGCCATTGCCGTTTACACATAGACTTACTGATGATAAAAAAACTAAACGCAAAATAAAAAATCGGCCAATGCACCGAGGTTCCGTACAAATTTGTAGGCATGTAAACAGTTCTGCGAGTGGTTATGAAAATCCAGTAGGTATTAGCAGAGCGCTACTCCCAAGCAAAATGTCGGCAAAGTGAGGTCGTCTTATATGGTCAAATTACATAAACAATTAAGTTTTTTCAATTTATTTCATAAATTGTGCTATACGAGCTACCTTCATACCAAACCTAAAATTTCTAGGGCAATTAGAAGTAAGTACCCTTTAAGTTTTCTTTGTGCAATTTGTATGGAAACGGTTTTTCTAATTATTGTGTTAGGTAGATTTTTTTTATTGCTCTAAGGAGTAAGAAGTAATCTTGCTAAATGTGGCCTGTAGGTACCTGTTACCTTAGGCTCTGTCTACCCCGTTAGGGATGAAGACGTGATTTGTGTGTATGTGTATGTGTCTAAGGAGTACCAGGAGTATTTGATAACTTTCAGCTTGATACATGCACGTGGTCCTGAGAAAATAGGTCTAGACAGACAGCCGGACAACAAATTGATCTCTCAAGAGTTTGTTTTAACCGATTGAAGTACGGAACCCTAAAAATGTTAAGACCAAAAGTAAGAACGACTCAAAAAGATATAGAAATAAAGTTAAAAATAAAGATGTCCGGCGCTCTTCGAAGCCTCAACGGTGACCAGTCAATAGGTCAATGTCACGCTTAATTATTTAAGCAAAAAAACTGGCAAAACCAGTTACACAAACAAACTGGTCATAGCACGTCGACGTTCCTGCGGTAGGGTAGCGGTGAGGGGGAACGTCTTTGTGACGTCAAAATAAATGACGTGACTTCTGACGGACGTCGGCGAAATTCGATTTTCGAAGTTTGATTCGTGCCGTTTCGCTTACAATAGTCGATGATATCTACGTGTATCGAATGTGTGTACATAAATGTTTCTCTCTCTCTCTCGCTCTCTCTCTCTCTCTCTCTCTCTCTCTCTCTGAGAATGAGAGCATTTAAGAGTGAGAGGGACGGTGTGATACGAACAACGACAATCTAATTTCGGAATAGCCCCCATGAATTCGGACTGTAACGAGGATTTATAAACTGTGTCCCAAAATTACTCGTACTTCCAACTTGGTCTGGGAGCAAAGGAAAAACAGAATGTACCAGTTGATTCTCTTTCCGCGCAGATGGTAAAAACCCATCAAAGGAATGGGCGAAAATCTTAGAAATCATGTTATAAGCGATGCGGCTAGCAACCCATTCTATTTTGATTCCCCTTTTCACCTATACGCCTAGAATCAAGCTAAACGTGGCCTTTAGGTCTTGTTACCTTAGGCTCTGTCAACCCCATGAGGGATGAAGACGTAATTTATGTATGTATGTATGACTCAAAATTAATCCGGACTACGAGTACTTACCTACGTCAGCTGATGCTAGAATTACTTTGTTAGAAACACGCCTGTAAATGTTTTTAGGAATTTATTTGTTTAGTTTATTATTCATTCAATTCAATTCAATTCAAATTTAGGAAAAAGTGGATTCATCAACTTTTTGATGATTCTGTCGAGGTTGGATAAGACACGGCAAGTAGGTGGCGTCTTGTTCAATAATTTTCGATGGGATACAGTATTCATTCAATATAAAAAATACATTGGTTTACATAAAATGTCAATTTTAGTCAAGCAAGACAGGTAATTCATATTGAAGTCTTCAGAAAATTTATAAAAAAGAAAAAACCTAAATGTCACAAAATCAAGTACAATAAAAATTCGCAAAAAAATAAATAATAATAATAATATAATCGAGAAATATCAACTAAGAATGATCTTTAAAAAAAAAACAAAATTATATTATAATATATAAACAATAACAATTTATAAATAAATACCTACTAAATTAATTTAAAATGTCATGCTTACGAATTCATTAATATTGTAAAATACCAAGCAAAATACGATACTAAACCACTACCTGCCCAGGTATACAATATTAATTCTAAGACTGGAGTAGACTTTTTGTGCTGTTTACTCTTTATATTATCTTTACTTAAATAGGATTGCGCTTATTTAAAATAAGAACGGGTTGCACTCCGGGAGTTCCAGAGAAGTGAAAACTACACACGCACACTCGTGCAAGCGCCCAGCGCCGCTTATACGACCCAGCAGCAACTCACCCGCCGTTCTACGAATTTTCCATCAGGTCACGTGTCCTGACGGTCACGGGACCTGACGCGAGTTTACCATTTTTTACCCCATCCCAAATGGTGCACATCGCCGCTAAAAATTTCTCACTTCAAAAAAATGTTTTTTTTCTGTGTTTCTGCTCAATAATGCTCTTTGCTTAAAACTATTTAACCCCTTTGCGGCTTTAGCTTAGCGGTATAACATCCTGTTTAAATTTTATGGCCCTGTAACAGTTTTGACTAGAAATTCAAGTGACAAGACAAGTGCAACCTCGACGTTTAATGTCCCTAAATGACACAACCACGGCAATAAAACAATTTCGTGGTCTGATAATGTCAGATGACCGCAAAATCTTTAACCTTCAAAAACTCGCTTGTCACTCAGACAAGTTATTCGAGTAATAAAACATGTACCAGTTGAATCTACGCACAAAACCTATTAAAAAAAACGTAAAGTCGTCCCATTGAATATCATGAACCAGTAGAGTTCACGAAGACCGTTAGTGAAAAAGATACTTCTAAATTATTTTTAACACTAGATGCAAAAATAGGGGTGTAGTTTGACGTGGCATCGTAGCTCTCAAGCGGATGGACCAATTTGGATGCGATTTATATTCATTCGACAGCCTTATTTCCTTGAGGAAGTTCTTAAGCATATTTGGTGAAAATCGGTGCAGCAATTTAGACAGTATCACCTCTTTTCCAAAATGATGTAAGGTGTTTTCGGCATAAAACTGAATCATTTTTTATAACTGTTACCTTAGGCTCTGTCTACCCCGTTAGGGATAATAAAGACGTGATTTGTGTATGTATGTATGTATGTTTTTTTTATTTACGTGCGATTACTCGATTAGATGCGTGGGGTGTTTTTTTTTTTAATTTAATATTGTTTACTGTCAGAGGAAGGCCAACGAGGAATTGAATTATCCCATGGTAAGTCAGGACTAGGAACCCGAGGAAATCAGCAACGCCAGAAGAGTTCCCAGTGGAGTAGTGTAGTCCGTTGGCGTATAACGCTTTCTTGCCATAACTGACCTGACTATCTGACCATGACCTGACCATGGCCTGAGCTGACCATCGATTATCCCTTTTTTAACGTATGCCCTCCTCCCTGTTTTAGGTAGCAATGGGTATTAGAGATTATTTCACATTTGGCGTACCCTCTTAAAATCACACGCATTCTCTTTTGGTCATAGCCAGCCCTGAATCTTATCCCTCTCCTGCAGTAGCAGCTTTTTAAAGAGGTATCGTGGCCACCGTCTTGAAAAACCCTTGAAGAGCCCTAGGTAAATTAATTAATTATCTCACAACAATCAGTCTGGCGTTTCCAAAAAAAAGTCCAGAAACTTTTTTCAAAATTTAAATATTTTGGGTTTTTCTTACTCAAAATCTTTTACCCTATCGATTCTCATACAAGAAAAAATGTGTCCCAGATTTTACTATGGATTTTTTTCCTGTTCGTCACGCTCCATACTCTCCACCAACGTAGTGACATTAACTGCGACAACGTAGTGCACGCTGAAAATGATGCGACTGAACACGATGTTGTGATGTAGACGATGAGCCAGGCTCGTTAGCGGAGCGTGTCACGGCCTGAACATCTGATGGCGGCTTCAACTACTTAGGCGGCGCTGGCGCAAGACAGGAGCGACACCGACTCGTATTACAACTTATAAACTAGCGACCCGCACCGACTTCACACGGGTGCAATCAGTGTTTCTCTACTATATTATGCATGTATTATACATAATATTCGTCTTGAATCACTCTATTTATAAAAAAACCGCATCAGGAAAGCGACTTTGTTTTATACTATGTAGTGATGGTAGTTAATTAGGCTCATAGTGTCAAGGAGCGAAACAGATAAGCCGCTGAACAGTGAAACCGAATCGCGTGCCACAGTGGAAACCTTTTCCCAGCAAGCCAAAGGAATTATTCCGAAATTGTATAACAATAGGTTCCACAAAGTTACGTGATTCAGTTTCTTCGATCATACGTAGCGACTGTACAGCATGCCCGCTGTCACACTGTACAGGTGTCCGGTATAATAACGGATTCAGTTGTTCACGAGGCGTTCGATCAATTTACCCAATGTGTCAAAGTTGAGTCGACTTACCTTTACACTAGTTGTCTGAACTAAACTGTGGCCTGTTGCACAATAAACTCTTCATACTGATTTGTTTTTACATAAATAGTTTTACAATAAAAGACGCTGCTTCAAGTCACTCGGTTCCATAGACAATAAGTACTATTGCTACTACATTTTGTGTAGGCTTAACACTTCCAAATCATAGGCGTATTTTCAAAAATTAGTTCACCTCACATGTTCCGCATTATTTCATGTTTAACTAATGATTTATTAATCAACAAAAATTACATTACATAAAAACATGCATGTCACAAATATAAGTACCTATTTCTGTTGAGATCGTCAAAATTAATAACAAGAACATAATAAATTATAAACAATGAAATAAAAATACAATGTCAAAACAAATGTGTAGAAAATATGTCAATTTTATAATTCTAAAAACATTTTGAATAGACTACCTACTCGTATATGTCAACGTCATTGAGCAAAATTTATTACAGAGCTGTTTTTTTACTATAATCAAACAACATGCGGTACCTATTATTTTTTATGTAGAGTTTACCCATTTACCGCCGTCATGCACATCAAACGCCCCTCGACCTATACGCCCACAATCATGCTAAACGTGGCCTTTAGGTCTTGTTACCTTAGGCTCTGTCCACCCCAGACGTGATTTATGTATGTGTATGCATACACATCAAGGTGACGCCTGATTCGGTAATTAAAGAAGCATTTAAGTGAATCCGCTACTGCCTCTGCCTCGGCACGAATCGGAAGTATTGCGCTGCCGATTGTCTGCCGCTCATTAGGCGCGGGAAGTGCGTCCGCGATTGCTAATCTCCTGCAGTTGCCACACTGCACGCGTCCTTCCGCGGGTACGGGTTCAGCAACCTCCAAAATATCTGTGCACTTGCCTCCGTGACACCGAAATTGGGGGCTCAGCCAACGATGATCATCAGTGCTTCTTGTATCTGTTTTTTTCTTTTTTTTTTTTTTCATTGTACCCCTGACTTGCCTCAGGGCCCTTAATTACTATCTTCATACATTCCAGTTCTCGCACTTATTCCTCTCGCACTTTTATTCTGCATACTTTTTCTTTCTTTCATTCATCGTATCTCATGGTACTTTATGGGTGGGACTCCCATCTACTTTAGTATGTTGTACTACTACTATGTACTTGTATCTGGTTAGATACTATCAAATGAATCAAGAATTTTACTTCTTGATTTTTTGTATCTGGGGGCACGGCAGTGACGCCAAGTCGAGCAAAAAAAGCGGCACGGCCGTACCATCCTTTTCTCGAAGCAGTTCAGGCCATTTTCGACCCCCCTTTATTGAAATTAAATTACTGAACGACACTGAAAACTAGAACACAGAGAGATCCGGGTTCGATTCCCGGCCATGGCTTCACTTTTCGGATTTTTCTGTGTCATTTAGAAATTTTAATCTGGTTAGGGCATCGGGCACGTATCAGAAGACGCAGCTCAGGAAAGCCCCTAAGACGGACTGATAACCAGATGAAGGTTACAGGAGTTCGCTGGATGAGGGCCGCGCAAGAGCAGTCTTTGAGAGACCTATGTTCAGCAGTGGACGTCTTTTGGGTGATGATGATGACACATATAATGTAATAGTTATTTTTTTAAAACATAAGATGTACCATTTGCTTCTGTTCCCGCGCAGATGGTAAAAGCCCATCGAGGGAATGGGCGAAAATCATAGGAATCATGTTAAAGGCGACGCGGCTAGCTACCCATCTATTTTGATTCCATTTTTTGCCATATACGCCCACAATCTTGATAAATGTGGCCCCGTAGGTCTTGTGACCTTAGGCTCTGTCTACCCCATAAGATATAAAGACGTGATTTATGTATGTGTATGTATGTATGTATGTAATCTATCACAGCTCCCAAACTACTAATCAGAACTGGACAAATGGGTGTCGTTAGAAGCGTCGTGATCGTTGACTGGTTATATATACGTCATATGACGTGTCACAAAAGTCCAATGCGGCGCCCTCTGGCGTCTTTTTTGTCGTAGTTGGGTTTTAATTTTCTACTTTTTCCGATACCCATTAAATATTGCCACATTGATCGGTTCTGATTCAAGTGCGCGCGCGCCGGTTGGGCAATGGCGGTTGCAAAACGTGACACTGGCAAAGGCAGCAGCCAAGGCCGCATTCTTCCGAGATGAGGCCTGTTATCTCACAATTTCTGCAATATTTGACGACTGCAACACTACTGTGGCCATCGATCATTCTGTAGCCGCTTAAAAGTCTTCCATGCAGAGGAAGCAAATAAAAACATAGAATGTACTAGCCGCTTCTCTTCCCGCACACGTGGTAAAAGCCCATCGAGGGAATGGGTGGAAATCTTAGGAAGCAAACCTATTTTGATTCCCCTTACCACCTATGCGCCCACAATCATGTTAAACGTTAGGTTAGATCTTTAGATCTCGCTACCCCAGTCTCTGTCTACTCCGTAAGGGATAAAGATAAAGACGTGATTTTTGTATGTATGCGTCTTGAAAGTATGCTGACCAAATTTTGTTAAAATAAAACTACCGTGAGATTGACACATTGTTAACATTTACGGATAAATAAAAAAATATCTTGGGACAAATTAGGTACACCAATTGACCCAGCCCCAAACTAAGCAAAGCTTGTACTATGGGTACCAGGCAACGGATAAACATACTTATATAATGTAGATCAGGGGTGGCCAACTTGATTAGAGCCAAGATCTCCTGTTTACTAACGAAACCCTGTGCGATCTACCAATTACATACTTGATGAAACCTTAAATCAGCAGTTGGTGATTACGATGCGCAGTCTGGTCTACGTATTTATATTTTTTGCCTTGCCACGATCGACTGGACTAACAGTCGCGATCGACCGGTCGATCGCGATCGACCTGTTGGCCACCCCTGATGTAGATAAATACATACTTAAATACATACAACATCCATGACTCGGGCACAAACATTCGTATTCATCATACAAATGTCTGCCCCTGCCGGGATTCGAACCCAGGACCTCTAGCTTCATAGTCAGGGTCACTAACCACTAGACTATCCGGTCGTCACGTAACTCACGTAATTCCTATCGAGATTGCTCGACATGTTTCGGCTTGTTCCGAAGTCGTTATTCTTGGAGCGTTAGCCTCAGCGGCCAGCAACATCGACCGATCGAATATTTGCATGCGACACAATTGTCAGACTGGCTTTGAGAACTGGTTCAATTCCGATTTAGTTTAAGGTTCGCTCGCTGCCAGATCCATACTAAAAATGAGAGCCAAAACCTGAACTGAGTCGGAATTGAATCGCATTAAGACGTCATAGTAAGACCCTGTTTTCAGAGCAGTCTCATGTCTCAAGATAACATCAGCCGGTTTATTTTATGTTAAAAATTTTACACTTTTAAATGATACTGCGTTTTAGCCAACAGCGGTCTTTACGAATGCCATTTCGATATCCGGCGAATACGAATATTCGTTAATGGGTCGATATTCGGCGAATACGAATATTAGTATTCGTATTCGTTGCATCATCATCACTACATAGTATAAAACAAAGTCGCTTTCTCTGTCCCCATGTCCCTATGTCCCTTTGTATGCTTATATCTTCAAAACTACACAACGGATTTTGATGCGGTTTTTTTTAATAGATAGAGTGATTCAAGAGGTAGGTCTTTATGTATGATTCTATGCAGACGAAGTCGCGGGCAGAAGCTAGTCACTAATATTTATGTTTTCATAACATGCTTTTATTGAACTCTGCGTAAACAACACATTAACTGGTTTGCATCGATTATTGTGTACTGCGGTCTTGTGGCGGTATAATGACGACAACCTTGAGCAAATTATACTCACTGGCAAGGTCGAACAAGGGACTAAGACCGCACATTCAGGAAAATAGTTATTTGCAATCAACAGAACTAAACTCGTGCAAAGAGAGAGCTTACGTTTAAGAGGAGCTTATTTTTGAAATCACTTCACTGACAAACACTATTCAAAAGTGATGAAAAATATGTGTATTGCTACACGAATACTGCTCGGTCGATGCTGGTCTGGGAGCAAAGAAAAAACTTAGAATGGACCAGTTGCTTCCCTTCCCGCGCAGATGGTAAAAGCCCATCGAGGGAATGGGCGAAAATCTTAGGAATCATTTAATAGGCAAGGAGGCATCACTATTTTAATCTCCCTTTCCAGCGCTATACGCCTGCAATATTATGCTAAGCGTGACCTTTAGGTCTTGTTTTCTAAGGCTCTGTCTACCCCGTAAGGGATAAAGACGTGATTAAATTAATATCGAAAATCGTGTTTTGGTAAAATGTCAACAGCTGCAAATTTCTTTGAACTTGCTGTTACTCAAATCTGACAACAACGAAGAATAATCAATGTTTAGCGCGTAGAGGCCTAGTGGAGATAAAAATACGTCAATGTTGATAACAGGTTATTGGCCCAGATTTCGACCACAACACAACTAAGTCGGAACCATGAAGAGCATTAAACGAGGGACCGACAAAGAGTGAGTTAAAATTCTAGATAGTGAAAGCCACAACATAGCGTACATCTCTAAATACAACAAACAATTCATAAATACATACACATACATACACAAATCACGTCTTTATCAACAACACAAAGTAACAAGACCTACAGGCCACGTTTAGCAAGACACTGAGGGCGTAGAGGTGGAAAGTGGAATCAAAATAGTGATGGGTTGCTAGCCGCATCGCCTATAACATGATTCCTATGCTTCATAAATAAACTACTAAATATCATTACACCAGGTTTACATACTAAATACATACAAAACGTATGAATACGGAGGAGGATACTTATTATAGAAAACTTCTTGAAGACCTGGTTTGGTAATTCAAACGGCTCTGCAGATGTAGAGTCGAGAGATCTCTGAGCCTCTAATGTAAGTTTTCGCATACAAAAACGTCTCGAATGTTTTTTCCATGTTTTTTTACTCTGTTAATCAAGCGTAGGTTTCTATTAGTGATATAATTTTTACAATCGGTTCGTTTGTTCCAAAGACAAACAGACAGACAAATTAACAAAGTATCATTTTTATTTAATTTACTGTCGAAGAAGTGCTCGACCCTAACGACCTGTATAATTTGATTAATTCCAAAGCGCGTCAAACAGCGCGGCTGAATGTTTGTCTTTGCCTTCCGACCGAGCGGCGCGCCCGCAACTCTCCGGCCCTTTTTAAATAAAGTGTCAGTGTTACTGTGACGTGAAGGTTCAGGCCAACTAGGATTATTTTTGATCGGTATGTACTTACGGCTCAATATTTTTCATTTTGCTTTTTTAGAGTCAATTTTTATGATTCATTTAATCCTTAAAAGAGACAACTCTGGTCCTACCACCAAGTAGCAGCGCTTGCTCGGCTTTGTTTCGGTTGGGAGAGTAAGACAGCTGATGGAATTGCGCATGAGGTATTTATTGTAGACTTGATTGAAACTTTTATTGTAGAATGATTGAAATGGAATGAATTATAACAGTTAAACAGTACTACCAGGTTTCAGGGTGTTTTTTTTTTATTTTTCAGCTAAATGTTTTAGCATTTATTTCTATTTTATTATAAACTAGCGACCCGCCCCGGCTTTGCACGGTATATTATGCATGTATTATACATATAAACCTTCCTCTTGAATCCTATCTATCTATTAAAAAAACCGCATCAAAATCCGTTGTGTAGTTTTGAAGATATAAGCATACATACGGACATGAGGACAGAAAAAGCGACTTTATTTTATACTATGTAGTGATAACTTCCGAAACACCTAATTGATGGATTGTATATCGTTCGACATATTCCATGCTGGTCTGGGAGTAAAGAAAAATCATAGAATGTACCAGTTGCTTCTCATGCTTTCTCACGGTAAAGACCCATCGAGGGAATGGGCGAAAATCTTAGTAATCAATCATGTTATATGCGATGCGGCTAGCAACCCATCACTATTTTGGTTCTCCTTTCCACCTATACGCCAATAATCATGCTAGCCGTGGCCTTTAGGTCTATCCATACTAAAAATGACAGCCTGAGTACCTGCTGTGAGTGGTGTAGGGGTTATAGCACGCGTCACGAAATGACGGGGATCCGGGTTCGATTCCCGGCCATAGCTTTACTTTTCGGATTTTTCTGTGTTCTAATTTTCAGTGTCGTTTAGAAATTTAAAAATGACAGCTAAAACCTGAACTGAGTCGAAATTGAATCGCATTAAGACGTCATGGTAAGGCCCCTGGGCCTATGAACTGAACGAACACACTATTATAATTATAATTATTATAATAATTATTATTATTATACCTAGGTACCTAGTGGTATCAGATCCGTTTTACTAGATAACAACTGTCACAATAGTAATTAATAATTATGTATATCATATAAGCAAGGAAAAATAATTATGTACATACCATGTACATAATATAATACTCCTTTCATCCACTCAAAGGTTGACTGGAAGAGATCCCTTAAAGGGATAAGTCCGCCTTTGTGCATGTATCTCAGTGTTTGTCAATTGTATTTGTCTTGTTTATTTTGCACAATAAAGAGTTTACATACATACATACATGTATGTATAAATAAAAATGAATGGTCGAAATGTATGTATACGCCAACTTCCAAACGACTGCACCGAATTGGATCATTCTTTTTTAGTTGTGTTTGTTACTGTTTGGACAAGGTTTGTATAAAGAACAACACGGGAAACAGCCAGTACATACATAAATCACGTCTTTATCCCTTATGGCGTAGACAGAAACCAGGGTAATGAGACAAAAAAGTCACGCTTAGCATGATTGCTTGCAAAAAAAAATTATAAACTTGTTTTTGCAATCTGCGAGTTTGTGAGGTGCCGGAGGCCAAAGTTCAGACAACATAAAGTTGGTTTGTACACATTTTTAATAACAACTGTGAGGGAAGTTATTTAACAATATACGTACTTAAGACAATTAGAATACAAAAAACATGCACAATAGCTACTTGGCATTCAAAATGACATGACAGGAATCAACCACTTTTAAAATAAGAAAATACGTCTAACAAAATTGTTCTGTTGTTTTTTTTACATCACATGATTTGCGATAAGGCCGCCTATTGTTACCTTTTAATTTTCTGTATACCGTTTTGGTTGTTATAATAATATGTGCAATAAAGTGTTATTGTATTGTATTGTTATTATGATGTACTATTATGATTATCGGCTTATAATAAACAGAAGCTGAGCATTGCAATGCAATGTGTAATAAATAAACCAATAAAATAAAATATTAAATACATCTCTATACGTATATTTCCCGTTCCCTACACATAATTATGTGGGAGTAAAGGAAAACATAGAATTTACCAGTTGCTTCTCTTCCCGCGCAGATGGTAAAAGCCCATCAGGGAATTGGCGAAAATCTTAGGAATCATGTTTAAAGCGATGCGGCTAGCAACCCATCACTGTTTTGATTCCCCTTTCCACCTATACGCCCACAATCATGCTAAACGTGCCCTTTAGGTCTTGTTACCATAGGGTCTACCCCGTAAGGGATAAAGACGTGATTTATGTATGTTTATGTTTATCTGTTGCCCACGACTTCATCTACGCAGACTTCTATGACAACCGTCCAGCGGGAACTATACAATTTTCGGGGAAAAAACAGCGTAGCACAGTGACACTAATGACCGACAAGAACCAATAACCGACACTTTCAACCTCATATGTATGTATGTATGTAAACTCTTTACTGTGCAAAATAAACAGGAGAAATACAATTGACAAACACTGAGATACATGCACAAAGGACTTATCCCTTTAAGGGATCTCTTCCAGTCAACCTTTGAGTGAATGAAAGGAGTATTATATTAGGGATGGACGAGTGAGTTTAAAAATTACAAACACTGAGAGCCACAATACGTAACTTTACCGAATATAATACATAAACTACTAAAACCTACCAGTCAATAAACTACTTTATACTACCTATAATATATATCATTAAAATATACTACATAAAGTAAATAAATAAATAAAGAGCGCAATAAACAAAGGAGTATCATATCATATTCTCACACAAATTTCGCATTTATTATTAGAAGGATGTCTACCAGCGACGTTAAGAATTGTAATTCTAATAAAAACTAACCATATTGCTAGTTGAACAGAATGGCCGCTGGGGCCGCCGTAAGGTTCTAGTGTCGGAAGGCAAAATGTTTGGTAGGCGTCCCGGAAGGTGGACGGACGATCTAGTAAAGATCGCGAAGCCATTGACTATGGGTACAAAACCGACCATCATGGAGTTTCTTGGGCTCCCCGCTGAGTTTCTCCCGGCTGACATGATGATGATGACGAATTAACCATAAAACATTCGTCATTGCATTTTCGCGCCTGTTATTGGAGTTGCTTATCCTTTTACAGCCTCGAGGCTATCGTATACATTATTGTAGTACGTAAATGTAGTGGTATTTACTAAGAACCAGTTCTGTTAATTATTCAACATTGTTACCTTAACTGACGACTTCGTATAATAACGGACGCGATTTGTTCGCGATCAAATAGGTCATTACCGACCAGGTGGATAGTCGCAGTTACTACCCAGCATATATTTCTATTCGTCATCTTCCATTCTAAGGATACCAGCGTATTGTAAGTGAAAATGACACTCATGAGAAACACAAATGTAAAGAAGGAACCCTGGACACGGACTAGCGCTAAATGCATAGAGGACGTAAACAAGACAACCGTTCATAAATAATTTTCAAAATTACATAAGTTGGTGTTTTATACCCTTTTTTTATGGTGTGGAAATTGCGCCTTATTCATCCGCCTGGTACGGGTTTACCGGGGGTATGTGGGGCTCTCCCACGACGGCAGGCATACCCACTAAAAACCACACGGATTCCTTATTCAGTCGTATGTGAGGCGTTTCGGGAGCACTCGGTGTCACCGCGACTCCCCACGACCACCCCAGAATGGGGTTCCCTCTTCGCTGCACCCGTGCAATACAGGTTTGGGAAATGGTGTTTTAGACCCTAGCAAGGCCATTAATTACAAGCGATGACCATTGCAAAGATGAAGAGTATAAAGAGTACTCTTATTCCGACAACTTCTTCAATGACTTTCAGTAATTTATACGTCATGTCTGTGTCCTCAGCTGGTGTCCAGGCGCGACATGAAGTGGGTGGCGCTGGTCTCGCTGATCCTGGCGACGGTGCTGCAGCAGCCGACGCCGCTGGTGCGCACGCGCTGCGGCCTGGTACGCGGCCGCGTCTCGCACAACGGACGCTTCCACGAGTACTTGGGGATCCCCTACGGGACTGTTAGTGAGGAGAACCGGTTTCAGGTAAGACAAACGAAAAAAACATTTACCATACTATATTCCGATATGAGTAGCGGAGTAGCAAGTCAAATGTTTTTTGTTCATTGAAATGGACCTTCGCAAAGTAAAGCTTGATTCAATAATAAAGTAAGACAAACGTCACGTTGGGTATAATCTTCCAGCTAGGTAGAGTGACGATTGGCGAGAGGTGGCTGGTAGTGATTGGATGCTACAAGCTGAAGACAGGGTAAAATGACGCGTTTTACGGGAGCACTACGTCCAGCATTGAACTAATGCAAGTCGATGACGATGAAACGTCAGTCAAATGCAATCCACTCCTGAACGTAGTCCTCCCAAAAGGTGAATCACTGAATCATCCTATGGCACGGTCCTTTCTGGACCGGATCAAGATTATACGGTGATCTTACTTTGCTTACACTTATGATGTTAGAATCAAATACACCATTCTAATTCTAATCCCTAACAAAACGGTAAGGTGGCGCCCGGAAAATCCATAGAGACGGTTTGAAAAGTCATTGGACTTTTCTAGAGTTGATTGTGGACAGGTTTGTTGGTCCTCATTTGCCTCATCAGCCTCAGGCTAATCCCGTGGAATGATTAGTTAGGAACAACTAGTGTAAAAGATACCTATACCACAATCTACGAAAGCCCGTTAATATTGAAGGGAGGGAGTGGTGTAGAACTTTAGGGACACTCACGTCAAGACGGATAAACATTCATTCATTCAGTCTGTCTGTCAGTGTCAATCTCACATGATGAATTAATTAACTTGAAATCGGTACTAGTTAATCCACATTGTATACTTTATCACTTTGTGAGTTTTGCGAGCGAAGTCGCGTCGGCAGCCAGTGGCAAACATTTGGCAGCGTGGTTGCGTGCGCGCAAGGACAAGGCCGCGCCGGTCCGAGCGCCCCCGACCGACCTCATGTTTACTGACATAACACGGAGAACGTACTGATAATTGCCTTTATCTGGGTCACGTGGTAGTGACTTATTATGACCTCATTATATACCATTCGTATATTTAATTTTATCAATTGTGAGTGATCATGATCAGTATACATTTGAAGATGACTTTTTCCCACGAAAGCTGGCTGGAATCGTCAAGTCATCCTAGACACTTTTTCTATACTTCAGTACTAATATTACAAAAATATAATAGGTATTTATGTTTTTAATTATTTAAAAAAAGATCGCTCGGTGCCGGGTCCACCCAATCAAGTGCCAACTGTACTTTGCAGGTGTACAGCTTAATAAACTGTAGTTGTTTTTATATTTAGAGTCCATAAAACCTGTGTTACATTGTAGGGTTACTTAGGAGTTAGTACTTTGTTAGTTTATTTAGCTTAATGGAACCATGAATAAACATCAGTTTTGCTTTAATAATCCGTCATTTGCATAACGTTCAGCGCTCTCGCAATAATAGTAAAACTTCCACATGGTTCTAGAAAACAAATTCCATAATGGAGATGCTTTTTAAAAACAATAAAACTATTTAAAACTCCTATTTAACACGGGCAGGTTTTGTATTCTTTAATTTGTCATAAACACATATCCTCGTTTTCCATCGGGTTAGGAGGGTTTTCTTTACTGAAATTAGTGTTCAACCATTCATACCGTGACAAATGTCTTGTTCCTCCTTCTTCCAGGCGCCGCTGCCCTCACCGAAGTGGGAGGGCGTGTTTGAAGCCGTCAACACCAACACAAGATGCCCCCAAACCATCTTAGGCTCAGTGGGCACCATCGGCCAGCCTGACTGCCTCAAGCTGAACATCTACACGCCTGTCCGTACCAGAACAGACAAACTTCTGCCTGTCATGGTCTACATTCACGGAGGCTGCTTCTTTGAAGGCACAGGATCCGCCTTCCTGTACGGAGCCGACTATTTTGTTGAACACGGAGTCGTATTCGTAGGAATCAACTACAGATTAAATGTGGAAGGCTTTCTCTGCTTAGGCATCAAAGAAGCACCAGGTAACGCTGGCTTGAAAGACCAAGTAGCAGCGCTGAGGTGGATAAGGGATAACATAAGTGCCTTTGGAGGAAATCCAAACAGTGTCACCTTATTCGGTGAAAGCGCTGGAGCTGTGTCATCCTCGTTCATGGTGCTATCACCTGCTGCCAGAGGACTGTTCCACAGAGTGATCTTACAGAGCGGCTCTTCGTTGGCTCCGTGGGGGCTGCAACACGATCCAATCAAAACAGCTCATACTCTAGTCAAGCAATTCGGCTACGATACCAAAGATCCACACGAAATATACCGCATTCTATCAAACAAAACTGTAAACGAATTAATTAGAGCTAAAGCTTTTGATAATAAGAACTACATCTCATCCGACCGGCTTTTTGTTCCGTGTATCGAAAAAGATTTACCAGGCGTCGAAGCTATCGTCACTGAGTATCCCACTGCTATTATAGAGTCTGGCAACTACACCAAGGTCCCCATGATAATTGGTTTCAACGACAACGAAGGAATTTACTTCGTCGCTAAAGATTACGGCACTACTCTAAAATCGATCAACCCTAAAGAAAACTTGATGCCTGATCTAGAATTTCCCACTGAATTTGACATGAATAACACAGTGGAAAGTATAAGGAACCATTATTTCCCGCCTGACAAAGACGAGTTAATTCAAGATATGGTGGATTTGTACTCCGATCTTCACTTTAAGTATCCCTCTGTGGTTGAGTCAGATTTATACGCGAAGACGTCTGGCAAGCCAATATACTTCTACCTCTTCAAGTATGGGGGCTACAGGAATATGGCGAAGATAATCTCTCGATTTGGCACGACGGGTGGCGCCTCGCACGCCGACGAACTCTTCTATCTCTTCAAGCCTCACTCCATCCCGTTCCCGCACCATCTGGAACAGCGCATGATCAAGCGCATGGTCACATTGTGGACCAACTTTGCCAAATACAGGTGATATTTGTTTGCTGCTTTCATAGTTTATCCTATGCACAAATATTTACTTTCTCTATAGGTGTGAATTTGAATAAATAAATCACTAAATGCAAACATTATTGAACATGCTCTCAAAAATCAACAGATAAGTTTCTAAAGGTAGTTATTTGAATAATTGAACAGTTTTTTTTTTAGCCTAAGATATTTTTTTAAGCGTTACAAGTATTGTGTTTGATACACGCGCGGAAAATACCTCAGGGCTCGTGGCAAAATACCTCAGGGCTCGTGAAGTAATGCCATACTTTCCGCACTAGCATCGAAATGTGCTATTTCACGTTTCGTTCGCGAATTAAAAATCAATACCTACTTACATTTTCTTTAGCACTCAAACGCGAAGGAACCGTAATTAGTTTTTTCTCGTATCAAATAATCCGGGATCTAAACAGTCCCGATGTTTTGTTCGGTTTAGGATACATATCTACGAGTATGTATGTATGTATGACAACAACTTCGATTATATGACGCAAGATAGTATAAATGGGTAGCCCTTTTCTGCGACTTTTTTATATTTAGGCTATGTTTGTTTTAGCGTAGGCTCTACACTTTTTTAAAGTTTGGAATACAATAATTACATAGTTTGCAATTTAGAACACCACAGTTGTTTGACGCGACATTCCATCGCGGCGCTAGTGGCGCGGTTCATTTGCCCCCGGATCACGTCTCACATACAATTTCCATAAATTTATAGCTCTTGTAAAACAGAACAAAACAGGACATAAATTTGATCGTGTCGTGGTTAGGTCAGAGCTGACTGCGAGAGAGTTCAGCTGAGTGAGTGAGTGAGTGAGTCGGGCGAGACGATTGGTACCCATTTACCAATGGCATACCAAACACCAATGGAGAAGAGCCACTCAGATTCAACAGTTTCTTGCGGCACATTCTTCTTGGCAATGATGGTCTTTCCGAATGCGCTGGTAGTTTCAAAAAGACATGTAAAAGAGCTCTTGGCGGCCAATTTGCAAAAATAAATTTTCATTTTCAACATTTTTGTAATCATAAGTACAAAACTAGTATTTGAAATCTATTTTTCGTAACGTAAGACAGGTATTTTTTAAAATTACTTTTGTAATTTTGTGCGAAACATTGTTATCTACACGCGACGATGTTAGGCCATTTTCCCAGCCCCACTTAAACTTAGTCAGTCTGTACCAACAAATAGGTAAAAGCATTTGAAACGAATATTTGATTTCGGAAGATATTAGATTTGCTATCATTACCATGTAGATTCAATGATATTAGTATGAGTAATCAAATCGCTCATTTATTTGCTCAAACTTGCTACAATTATGTAGCTGATTTATAGTCACCAAGGTTTATCACGAAGATTATTGTTTAAAGACTACGTAGTTGTTTTTGAAGCCTCGTTAATATTTCAAAGGTTGATTATTTTCATCGCAGACACTCGCAGCAGCGCTCCCTGGCGCCGGCATGTACCCAGCCTAACGACATCATCAAATCGATACATGTTTTGTTATCTGAATCGTAAAAACGACGAATCCTAACAAAATAAAACGTACAGAGGAAAGGCTTCCCCTGAATACATTTCCATTCGCAGATTAATCCGAACAGTAATAAAAATAGGGTACTGTCAGATGAATACTAAATCATGAACCTGTAGTCAGCGTCCATGTACAGTCTGCCAAATAACTAGCCTGCCACTTTTCGTACAACTTCCTCTCAAATGAAATTGTCGCTAAAGTTAAAGTTTCAATATGACAGCCAAGTCTTATCGACATAATAATGTTTTTTATGACATAATTACACATAAACGGATAACTCACGTATAAAAAGTCGAGTGATGCTCGACATGTTTCTGACTATTTCGTAGTCCTTCTTTCTGGAGCGCTCGCCCTACATTCGCGCTGCATTTGACAGTAATAAAAATGACGATGACAACGAGGGTAGTTGTGCGCCGCTGTCAATTGCGTCGAGCAGCCGCGCGAACAGAGCGCTGGCGGTAGTTTCATGTTGAAAGTGATTTTTATGACGTTGCAAAGGATTTACAACTTTAGGGACAGACCACATATTTGGCTGATGTTACAGTCGCGAACCGGGTTTGTTGCACTTGCCATTGTCCGCAATTAGCCGTGTAATTAATGACCGATGTTACCGACTAGCTGACAGCTGACCGATTTGACATAAGGTGCTGTTTACACTTGAGCATTCACTTGTAATGAGCATTCTAGCGAATGTTACAAAATGTCGCGAATGCTCGCTGTTTTGTTACAAGTAAATGCTCAAGTGCACCTTTACACGGCCAAGCTACAAACATTGGTAAGTGCCTCAACAAACCAGGTTCTCGACTGTACCTGTCTAACATCAGCGTGAAGTGCACAGAATATAAGACTAATAAATTGTGGTGTTCATTTATTTTGCACGTTTTAACACTTTTTTTACTTTTCTTTCTTTTGCAAAATACTGGCCAGTGATTGATCCGTGTCCCACCTGATGACCTATATACATCTTTTATAAGATTTTTCAAAAAATATTTAAATTCTTTCTAGTGACCCGACGCCGCAGACGTCGTCGCTGCTACCGCTGCGCTGGCGGCCGGGCCGCGCCGGCAACCCCGCCGCGCTAGTGATCGACAGCCAGCTGTCGACGGCTCGTCTCTGGGACCACACTGCTGTCGAACTCTGGAACCACACGTACACTAGGTACAGGAGGAAGCGGTACGGGTTCCACTGAAGCTGGCACAAGTACACTTTGGTGACCGTGATGTAGTGAGTGCGGCGGGACAATACGATTGTGTTGTTTGTATTTAATGAGAAGAAAAGGTACAGTGTCTTATTACTGAGCCGGTGATTGAGTCAGTTTGACTGAAGAACCTTATTAATGTTTTATGTTTTTTTTAATTGTAAAAGACATATGTTTTCATGCATTAGTCGATGTCCAAAGTGTACGCCATTGAGGGGTGATCTATTTTTGAAACCAAAATTGCGATGACTAACTGGAATGTTCGATCAAACTAACTAAACCATTTACTGTAATTATGTGTATAACGGTTGGATATGTATAGTATACGCGGCACAAAATTTGGCGCAGTATCCATACAAAATTACCTATATTTGCGTAGCTACATGAGAGACAAACGCACCTTATTGATGACCTTAAGTGCTCACTGCTAGAGGTCCAGTGAAAACCTACACCAAAAACAGGAAGAACTTTTATTCTTCTTCTTCTTCTTTTATTTGTGGCGTATCAAGTCGTTATAGTGACGACAACTTCGCCAATGTCAATGTAAAAATTTTTATTAAAAAATCTTGTGACAAAATGTCGGCAACGTTGTACGGTAATGGTCAAAGGCCCCCCCCTCCCCCCCTGTCGGGCTCTTAGCCAACGGTCAATGATATCCCTCAGAAACTGACAGGAAATCATTAGCCGTTGCCCAGGGCGCACCGGACCAAGCACTGCTCTTCCCCCCGGACGGATCCAAAAACGAACCGCAGCTCTTAATCACACGTGGAGGTAACCCGACTCGCACCCCAACTTTTATTCTTCTTATACGGCCTTAAAAGTTGTCACATCACCTGTAAACCGTTGAGTCAAATGTCTACCCAGCGTGTCGATTTGTCGTGTTGTTTGACCAAAACCAGTCAGTCTCTCGTGGTATAATGGCGACCAAAGTGGTTAAAGATCGGTACACGCTGTTGCTTTGGTTCGAATGCGAAGCGAAAATGGCCGACGACTTAAAATAAATATTTTCCACAGAACTGCATGTTTGGTTCTCATACATTTCACCATACTTAGGTCATCCACTTTTATTCAGGTCCATGGTTGACAGGTTATATTTTGGTATAGGGAGCAGTGTGCCATGAACGACAGTGGACACGCGCTCGCGCAGCAATGGGCAGCAATGATAGCGGTGTGTAATGTTTTCGAATGTTTTTTATTTATGTCAAAATAAAACAGAAATGCTCTTGGTTGAAATATTGCTCGAAAACTGTGTAATGTGATTATTTTATTTATACAGAGCGCCCGCGAGGAACCCGACAGATTTGAACAGTGTATTCCTGAGGTCATGGGGCAATGTCGACAGTGCCCATACAAAATTAAATTTAACAACGCATAATTCGACCTATGTTCATATATTTTTATACTCCTTATGGCTTCAGGCATACGCTGTTCAAATTTCTCGGGTTCCTCGCGGGCGCATCGTATTTTCGTGTGAAATGAATGAAAACTGCATAGATAGGTACCTAGATATAGTTGAATTGTTAAGTTTTACAGATTATATATGAGTATGTACCTAAATAACAGTCGTATTTTGCAGTGTGATAATGTTTCTAGTCTGATTATTAACGTAATTAGTATACGAATATGGTGTAAGCACGTATTGTAGTCACTTTTATTATTTGACGTTCATGAAAATATTGGGTTACAGAAAATGGTAAATAATGTGCAATAATTAAATTAAATGTGTACGCGTCTTTCATTTACTCATAATCATTGTAATTAACGATTAAATGAACCGCCGCGATAGCAATTGACTGACAGTCATAAAATTATCAGTGTTAGAAATTACCTCATATAATGAGACTTTAGCTAAATTTCTGTAATATTTTACTAACAAGATGCCTTACTTAAAAATTCAAAAGACACGCACTGTTTCTTACTCTTACCGTTTTTTAATCGTCTTACAACAAATGATGCAAAAGTTGAAAAAGCGCAAAGGGGCGGCGAAACTTCCAACCGTTGTAATAAACGTAACAAGGCGAGGCCGCGAGCTGCAAGAAGTTGCCAGCACGAGCCACGCCAGCTGATTGCTTGCAACTAAACTTGTTAACATGACGATCCACTTGCTGATTTAAAATTACTTACATCGAATATAGTGCCTCCCATCTGGGAGTAAAGAAAAATCAGAATGTACCAGTTACTTCTCTTCCCGCGCTGATGATAAAAACCCATCGTGGAAACGTGCGATATGGCTAGCAACCCATCACTAGTTTGATACCCCTTTCCACCTATACGCCACAATCATGCTAAACGTGGCAAAGTTCTTGTTACCTCAGGCTATGTCTACCCCGTAAGGGATAAAGATGTGATGTATTTTAAGTTTCAGCTGATGGTGGTAGTACCTAAGTCCTAGTTCGAACACAATACTTGTCTTCTGAAACTTTAAAAAAACCAGCACAAACCTGCCATGCAATTCAAAGGTCAACACGCTGAGCAAGTGCAGGAGTGGATGTGCGAACCTGTGGGACCTGTGCTGGACATCTGTGCCATACAAATACAATTGTAATAACACACACGTCGTGTTAGAAATCACACTTTTACAGCTATACAAGGAGGCTTTAAGTTTCTTGGATACATCTTGGCTTCTCTTGACAGGCGACCGTAGGTAGTCAGAACAGCTCGTTCAGTTTGTGGTTCATCATCAACATCATACCAGCCATAGGACGACCTCTGTTGGAAATAGGCCTCCCCACAGACCTCCAGTTGCCTCGGCTGGAAGCGGCTAGCATCCTCCCTGAACCCGCGCCTTTAACCATGTCATTCGCCCTCCTCGTTGATGGACATCCTGCGCTGCGCTTCCTGATCCGCAGTTTGAGGTTACACTAAATGAATGACTATATTTGCTAGTCCGCAGAGTAGTGACCGTAGGGTCATCAACAAACAGATGCCTCGGGGATGTCTCGTGTCCGGCCGGAGTATTTTTAACCGACGAAAAAAACGGAGGAGGTTCTCAGCTCAATTTTTAATGTGGTGTTTGTTTTACTTATGCGATTTCTAGCTGCATGCGAACGCGGCTATTCCGCATGACTTGCCCTCACTATTTCGCGGAGTAGCAAAATGGTTATCTATTTGGTTTATCGCGCGTATGATCAAACATGTATCTATTTTGCGCTGAAGGCTGCTTAGTAAACATTGAGTCTGGAACGCACTTGCAGGTGCTATTTGAATCGATTGTCATTTCCGTCACGCAGCCATTGGCGGCGACGCTTGACGACACTTAGCGTATGACGACGGCAACATTTGGAACTAGAATATCCTGTTTATTCCAATTTATTGCAAAAACTTGAGGGCACAAAGCACGTTTTCAATTTATCGCCTCAATTGACGACACGTACGGGAATTGAAGAAACGTTGACAACGTTTCGTTTTTGACTCGCTTATTTTGTTCTTAGATCATGTCATGAGCACGGTAAAAAGAAACAAAACTCGCATTTCTGATAGCGGTGCTTTTAAACACCTCTTTTAGGAATCAAGTCCGTGGACAAGGGTTGCTATCATGAAAATTTACCTAGTTGTCGCACGGAGATCCTTAAAGCGTAAATCGTGAATAGATTCGGTTTCACTTAGGTACTCTTAGTGTCTAGGTTTCTTCCAGATGCTTTCGAGAAGATATTCCAGATCCCCCCTATCCTACAAACTAGGACAAATCCGGGGAAACCCCGACGGATGGCAATCCTACCCTGGACAGGCGTTAGAATTTTTTAATCATGGGTGACAATTGATCCATAAAATGTATCATTATTATGGGGTCGACGTTCAAAGTCAAAGCTGTGATAAAAAAAACCTTTACTAGAGTCTACAATCAACTGACACCTATTGAAATAATCCAAAATAATTTTAAGACGCTTTATTTAACAGAAAGTTCTAACAACTATAGTTCTATAACGAATGTTCTGCCACGAACGTTCCTCAAATAAAAAGTTGGGATTGCCAGACTGTTGTGAGTTAGAAGGCAGACAGAAGTTCGGTGCTAACAAGCAAAGGGGCTCCGCTTCAAATAAATGTAACAGGACAGACTTCCGAAGAGAATACGTACTGTTGGCAAAAGCTATTTCAACACGTATATACAGGCCTTTGCGTCTATTACAAACTGGGAGACCACGCTTCCTGTGGCTATACAATCCAATGCGTGAGCCACATGTTCTGCCACAAGCCACAAGCCTGACAAGAAAAGTTTGCGGTCTTCGTTATGGCTACCGAGCCGCCTTGATGTCGCTTCTGTTTGCGACCCTCCACTATTAGTAACACATAGATACTAATTAAAAAATGAACATAAAATGTACCAGTTGCTTTTCATCCCGCGCAGATGATAAAAGCCCATCGAGGGAATGGGTATAGGTATCATGACTTTTTATAGGCGATGCGGCTAGCAACCCATCACTATCTTGATTCCCCTTTCGACCTATACGCCCACAATGATGCTAAACGTGGCCTTCAGGTCTTGTTACCTAGGCTCCGTCTACCCCGTAAGGTATAAAGACGTGATTTGTGTGTGTGTGTGTGTGTGTGTGTGTGAAATTAAAAAATAAGTGAATAATTGGCTACTTAAAAGCCCCACTAAAATACAAGTTTTTTGTTAATTCTCATTTTTGTTTTTACCTAAACTGTAACGCAGCACAACAATAACCAACTCATCTGTTTAGTTTAAGGATTTAATTTGAGTAACCAGCAGCGGCAGATAAACTGCCGAGTTTTTGCCCGCTGTCATAAACCTTTAAATTGTATTATTATTAATTTGTTTTCAATAAATAAAAAATAAAAAATTGTGATTAAACTGAACAAAGTTTTTTTTTTAATTTATGATTTATTTAGTCCCGCCTTTGACGAGGGTCAACTTGAACCTTGATGACTGTTTAGTTCAAACCTGAGCAAATTAATTTTCATCAATTACCTACAACCCTTTCACATAAGAGTACAAATACATCAAAAAATACACACATATATCTGGAGTCCTCTTCATTAACCCGCTGCGTGTTAAGTCCTCAGCAAACAGCCCAGCTCGGCTCACCCCCGGGACCCGGGACCAACATGGCGGCAATTAACAATTTGCAATTTTTCACGATTTTAAAAGACACTTCATTCCAAATCGCATTAGACTAACTTCACAAGAGCCTGTTGGTATTTAAATAAAATTAAAAAGCACTATCAAACGAATTGATCCCCAACCTGGGATCCTTTCACAGTGAATGTCATAGTGACGTTACATTGAACTGACAAGAAAAATCACTTCGACGTTTAACACGAGAACGTTCTACAGCGGGTCAGGAATGAATTTGTTCGACAGTCAACCTTTAGCCTTGGTTTGGGAGATATTAAGGCGGCGGCCGGAGTGGAGGCAGCGCGCGAGACGCGACAAATTGGCATAACTCGCTGACGAGTTAAAGGCAGTTACGGGCGTCCCGGCACGCTGCCGCCGCGCAGTCACGACTCTGCAGAAGAGACGACTCGTTTCCTTGTATACATACACATACACAAATCACGTCTTTATCCCTTACGGGGTAGACAGAGCCTAAGGTAACAGGTACCTACAGGCCACATTTAGCAAGATTGTGGGCGTATAGGTGGAAAATGGAATCAAAATAGTGATGGGTTTCCTTGTATCAAATGATATTATAGTTTGTGGCACAAAATTTCGCTCAATCTCCATACAAAATTACTTCTATTGCATACATGTCCTCACATACATTTACCGCATTACCTACCTGCATTGCACTGTCTCATTGTCTAAGGGAAGACGGGCCCAGCGTACAGGCTCTCCCCTTCTTGGCGCGGTCCTGGCGGAAGCCGGGACCACCGGGGGCGTTTGTGGTGAAACCCAAGTGGCATTCCACTGTGTCCCCATCACACCGGATTGAGGCAACGCCGGAAAGTTTTTGTTTGTGTATAGTCCATAGTATATTGAGGGGAGTCTCACATATCCTCTCCTTAAAAAAAAAGTTCATACATTTACCGCTGAGTAAAATAATTTTTAGCTTATACAAAATTATTATTACTGTACAGAATGTTAAGCCTGGACTGTCAAAGAGCAAATTCGGAAACGTATAGAAGCCTTTGAAATGTGGGCCTATAGACGCATGTTGGGCATTAGCTGGATGCATCGAGTGACTAACGTTGAAGTACTACGCCGAGCTGGGAAGAAACGCCAACTTATGCAGACCATCAAAAAGCGTAAAGTTGCCTATCTGGGCCACGTGCTTAGGCACGCCAGATACGAACTCCTGCAACTAATAATGATGGGCAAAGTAGCAGGCAGAAGAGCCGTCGGCCGTAGGAAGAAGTCGTGGTTGCGCAATATCCGGGAGTAGACCGGAGTCGCAAGTGCTGCCGAACTTTTCAACCTCGCGAAGGATCGGAGGAAATATGCGAAGCTGACTGCCAACCTCCACTAGTTGGAGAGGCACTATAAGAGAGAGACAAAATTATTCCGGAATATTTGAGCTGGTGGTTGAATTAATGTGACTCAACACTCCCGTACAATTTTTTCATCGTAGTTTTGGATTTAAAATTGAGTCGCTCTTTCACGCCGTGCTCTTTTGACATCGCCATTTGGCAATGCGTGGAAACATTTTGTCAAGGGAAATCGAAAAAAAAACATTTACAAATGTGTTCAGTGAATTAAGCCAACCACTGCTGGGCAAATGATTAGGGCTTGGGCTAAGTTTCCAGCGGGCCCAGGGGCCCGATTTTTGAAAAACGTTACTCGAAAGTAGGCAGTACAAATTCGTGTATTGCTACAAAAACCACGGTTATCTCGGCTTTTTTACTAAATACATACATAATTCTTGTCTTTATCCCTTAGTTACGGGGTAGACAGAGCCTAAGGTAACAAGATCTAAAGGCCACGTTTAGCATGATAATTTACCTTTTTTTACTCATTTTATTGACATAGCAATGGAAAATTTACAAAATAGCAAAATTTTCAACACGAAATATTCCTTTATTCCCGTGATTTTTTCCAAAAATCTCCAATAACTATCCGCTACTTGCACATCTGTACATATTCTTAAGTGTTACGCTACTGTCCTCCTGCACTGCGGCCGCGTGCGTTGTCGCTGCGCGCCCATACCTCAGGGTAACGTACGAAGGAACTTTGCGGCTTCTACGAGTTATCTTGTTAGGATAGTCTGGCCTTAACTTCGTTTCATCATTATTTTTAAGAATATGATGCGGCTGAGTGCTGTAAGTTTAAAGTGCCTGCCTGCCTGGTTGTCGCAGGCATGCCCAAAGCATGTCCAAATCTAATGTGCCACGGAAATGTGTAACTAAGGGTTATGGCTTAGATACTAACAGTGAATTGTAGGAGTTACTTTTACAATAACTTTAACATAACCGACGATTTTCCTGCTGCTAAGTTTTGCTATAGTACCACTCGTAACCGACTTCCATTCCACCCTCACCATCAGGCAGCGGCACCACTTGTTCCGAACCGGTAGGTAGGACGGGATCTTCAAAAAACGAGCCTATTCTTTTCGGCAACACGCTCTTAACGCCCTATGTTATGAGTACCTATCTATGGGCGGCGGTGATTTGCCCCCTATCATGTACAAGAAACATATATTTCATAGGTTTTCTGTATACTTTCAAATATAAGTACTTCAAAATCGTCGGTTATTTGGTGCAACTCTCGCAAACATATCCTCAATTTGTCTTAATTTTATGGTACGTGTGTGTCGTCATTTCATCAAGAAAATAACCTTAAATAGACAGCACGAGACAGCCTTTTTGTTTTTATTGGGCGCGTAGGCAAAACATTATCCTGGCAAAGTTTAATGTCGCTCCCTATCTTAACGCAATCCTCCGTAATGCGTTTAAATAAGTAATAGGTAGTTAAGGCCACATTAACGCGGGCACGCCGGCTGCAAATAAACGCAGCGACAACTAACAATTCATTTATTTAAAGTAATTAAGACAGCTAGTGCCGGCTAAGCCGGGTAATAAAGAAAAATACCCGCCAGCGCCGCTAATTGTTATAAACTACGCAAACATGCAAAGTGGACGAGCACGGAACTCTTAGATGGAAATGTACTTGTTTTTTACCTTGCTCCAGACGCTGCGGACCTCTGTTGCCTTAATATGGGTTGATTCTGTTATGAGCCTTGTACCTAATTAAGTACGAATTTGTTCGTGTTATGTTTCTATTATGTACACGTTAAATATCTAATTTAGTAGAGGATTTAATGAATGTTCTTCAATTCGCCGACCAACAATCACGCAATAACATCATAATTATCTCTGTTGAGGCTTCATGCTGTAACACCAGGGTAGGTATCTAGTTTAACTTGACCGTATTAACGTATTCGATCTGTGGCCAATGCTCTGAGCAGGTTCCCACAATGCGCGCTCAAAGTTGCACAACTCGCAGCAAACCGCACTTTCCCTCGCTGCAAGCAATGCAACTGCATCTGTCGAGATGCACACACAACCGGCTCTATTAAATTTTCCTAACAAAAGCTTTTGAGACTTTGAACTTTTGACAACTTGAAGTCCCGAACGGAAGCGCATTGTGAGCGGTGACAAAACGAAACAAAAGATGTGATCGTGTTAAAAAAGTTTTGTGGTTAGAGTGTTTCTAATACTGGTTTCTTGTTGAAACTTCGTAGAACGTAATTTAACTTTATTTGTGACATTGGGGTTTAAAATCTAAAAATTAATCGACTGGTGCTTACTCAAATAGTGAAGAGTTGAGCTGCTTAGTGGCTGCTTAACATATCATGTGCGGCTGACGAACCTTCAATTTGTCAGAGGCGATGAAGCGAGGCGCGCAGCTGCTGTGTTGCATCAGCTCCGTGCTAGGTCTGCTGACCCCGGAGCTGGAGATCAGCCAGGGCAGGCTGCGCGGCCTGCGCGGCGTCTCCGGCCAGCACCGCTACTACGGAATACCGTACGCTGTCAGCGAGAGATTCCAGGTTAGAATACGCAGATACGCTATACGATACGCATTCAAGCATTTGTTTTTGAACTAGACTAGACTATTGTTTGTTTCGAATAAGATTTCTTAAGAATTATTTTTGTGAGCTGTACATACTCGTATTTTCATCTTATCTCCATATCTATACCAAATTTCAAGTCTAGCCGACCACTGGAAGTGGATGGAATTAGCCTTGGGCGTTTTGAAATGGGTTTAATTTTTATATTTACCTACTTAGAACCATGCGAACATGGCAAGTTAAAATAAACTAAAAATAGCTTGAGATACTTTAAGAACAGGTAACAAATTTGAAGACTTCATAACTTTTACTGTTTCCAGCCTCCGAAGGAGCCACCAAAATGGCGCGGCGTGTTCCACGCCGTGCACCGCTTCGGCGCGTGCGCACAGAGCGTCTCCTTCCTCACCCTCGGCTCCGAGGACTGCCTCCACCTCGATGTCTACACGCCGCAGCGCCCCACCGGCAAACTTCCCGTGTTCGTCTTCATCCACGGCGGAGCCTACTACTACGGAGCCAAAGCCCACTACGACCCCGAATTCCTAGTCACCAAAAACGTCATAGCAGTAATTATTAACTACAGGGTCGGCGTGTTGGGATTCTTGTGCTTAAACGGAGTATCTAACTTAGGGCTGAAAGATCAAGTGGCAGCTTTGAAGTGGGTGAGAAAGAATATAGCTGCGTTTGGAGGAGATCCAGATAATGTGACCATTGCTGGTCAAAGCGCGGGAGCTAGCGCTGCAGCCATGCATATGCTGTCCAAATCCAGTGAAGGATTATTTCACAAAGCTATTTTCATGAGTGGAACACCCATAACACCCTGGGCGTACAACTTAGAACCTCAAAAACCTGCTTTCGAAGATGCGCGTAAACTGAGAACGGTGCTCACTGACAATGACGTTTATGACACATTTATGAACGCTAGCCTGGGAGATTTACTGAAAAGTACGCACGATATTTCAACTAACACGAGATATTTCAAGTACTCGCCATGTATGGACGACAAATTCCCGGATCCCTTCTTCTGGGATACGCCATATGAAGTTATGAGATCAAAATTCTTCAAACCTATCCCAATTATCTTGGGGTTTGCTGACGTGGAAGGCATGTTATTTTATGGCCTTAACAACGATAGGGATTTCAAAGAGTGGGACCAGAATTTCGAGCAAAGGCTGCCCACTGTGTTTTCCTGGTGTTCGGATAAAGAGAAGAGGAAGATCGCTAAGAAATTGCGTTCGTTCTACTTTGGAAATAAGAAGATAAGTAAGAGAAATGTGAAGGGAGTTGTGAATTATTACTCTGATTGGATTGCGTATGCATCTGTGAACGCTTTTTCTGAACTTATGTCCCACAGTTCAGAAGCACCGGTGTATAATTACATGTTCTCGTATGAGGGTGGCAGGAATTTTGCCAAGGGTCTGTTCGGGAGCAGCGCAGGGCTGAAGGGAGCCAGTCATTCGGATGATATTTTCTACATTTTCAAGCCACTGGGGCTGACGCTGCCGCTGTCATCTGCGGATAGGCTGTTTGTAGAAAGAGTAACAACTATGCTGACCAATTTCATGAAGTTCGGGTAAGTGTACCTACACTTAGACATATAAAAAAAATAGGTACTATCAAATGAATCAAGAAATTTTTATTTCTTGATTTTTATGTTTTACTTTTACGGTTTTACCGTTAGAAATTTAATTTAATACCGGCCATAGCTTTACTTTTCGGATTTTTCTATGTGTTCTGATTTTCACAGACATTTAGAAAATATAAAAAAAAATCTAACGGGTAAAACCGTAAAAGTAATCATTAAGTAAAATTTTTAATTTATTTGATAGTACTTGGACGTAATAACTAGTAATTTTGCTGGAACAGACAGTCAATGTTTAACATTAAATCATTATGTACCTACTATCAAATGAATCAAGAATTTTTACTTCTTGATTTTTATGTTTACTTTTTCGGTTTTACCGTTAGACATTGAATTTCTAAAGGACACCGAAAATTAGAACACATAGAAAAAAGACGAATCAAAGAATCAAAAAAAATTTTTTTGATTCATTTGATAGTGGGTACCTATCATTTGAAAAACAGCGCCTACTCTCGTCCCTGGTGAGCAGTAGATGTTCCACGGGAGTTTGTAATTGTGTCGTACAGACACATCATTCAAACAGATGACGCTTGGCGACAAAAATTCGCATAATAACAAGGTCACGTGACAGCTAGTAATAGATAGAAAAATTCGAAGGCTTACCCGCCTGCTGTTGGTGGTACGGCATGAAGAGGATCCCGGCCATAGCTTTACTTTTCGGATTTTCCGGTGTACTAATTTGCAGTGTCGCTTAGAAATCAAATCATATTTTAAAGTTCAATGAGTTGCCTCTCTACCCGCGCAGATGGTAAAAGGGAATGGGCGAAAATCATAGGAATCATGTTATAGACGATGAGGCTAGCAACCCATCACTATTTTGATTTCATTTTTCACCTATACGCCTACAATCTTGCTAAATGTGGCCTGTAGGTATCTGTTACCTTAGGCTCTGTCTACCCCGTAAGGGATAGACGTGATTTGTGTATGTATGTATGTATAAGTGAGTCGCTGCAGAAAAACAAATCACCCCCAGTTGCGATAAGTAGTCATTGTCATGGTGTCGTGTCTCCGCGGAGACTTGCACAACTCCAGCGCGGGAGTGTGTCAGCATCTCGCTAACGCCTGCTTTGCGCAACTCATCGGTCACGTACAGTTACATCTCGAACACATAAATACTATCGGTTTGGCTTCACTTAACAATTCATGGGGGCAGTTCAGATAACGTTAGGAAACAAACCTACCACCATAATATACCGAACATGGCGTAAGGAACTTAATAAGTTGAAATATAACATTAAGCTAAATTTGAATTTTGGTTTCATTTTGTTCAGACTTTACTGACGACCTATGAAGTTCTTCACGCAGTGTACGGATTATGATCTTTACTCTTATTATAAGTCTGATATTTGCAATTAGCTCTAGTGGTTAACTCTGGTGTGACCACCAGCCCCCCCCCCCCTTTTCACCTTTCACCTTCCACCCTTCCCTTTTCCACCTATGCACCCACGATCATGCTAAATGTATGTAAGTACAAAGAACACAATAATTTTACAGGTGATAACTAAGATAAACAGATGTGGCCTTTAAGTCTTGTTACTTTAGGCTCTGTCTACCCTGTAAGGGATAAAGACGTGATTTATGTATGTCTAGATGTCTGTGTTACGCTTATTATGAAGCTGTATCAGACAACCTGGTTTCGATTAAATACTGAAAATTAACTCTTTAAAACTTAATCCCTACTAATAATAAATGCGAAAGTAACTGTCAGTCGGTCTGTCTGTCTGGACCGATTTCGTAAAAATTTGGTATACAGATAGTTTGAGACCCGGGGAAGGACATAGGAGTTTTTACCCCGGAAAATTGCATAGTTCCCGCGGGATAGCGATAAGCGACCTCTACGCAGACGGAGTCACGGGCAACATCTAGTATCCCTATAACTATAAGACAGTATTTACCTATAATACTAATGCCTTGGTCATTGTTTTTATCGCCTTTCAGGAACCCCACCCCCCAACAAACGGCTCTGCTGCCGACTGTCTGGCCGCGCGCCACCAACGCGACCCTGACGCTGCGGCTGGACCGGGCGATGGCCGTGGCTCCGGCGCCGGAGAGCCACCGCGGACGGGTGCTGCTCCGGCTGCTCTGCCGCCACGGCCAGCCGGGATTCGTGCCGTGTGAGAGCCAGCGGGCTTGTGGAGGGGAGTAGCGAACTACAACCATTTTGTTAAAGTGTATTGGAATTAATCCATCTAAGTAAATGATTTGCGGTTAGGCCCTCTTGCATGGTCAGTCCAGATCGCTGTCACTGTGTGAGCTGATCCTACCGCTAAGCAGCAGTGCTTGAGCTGCTGAGTTCCGTTGTGGAGAGTAACGCTGCCGGTGAAATTACCGGCGCATGAGGTATACTTCATTAATCCTCTAGGTTGGCAAGGCATCTGCAATCCTCTAGTGTTGTAGGTGTTAATGGGTGGTGGTGCTCGCTTACTATCAGGTGACCCACTTGCTTGTTAGCCTTCCTTGTCGTATAGAAAAGGTTATCCTCATTGCAAGGCCCCAATCCCAAAGGGATTCCACCAAAGCGAAGATGTAGTGTAATTGTATGCATAAAATACCATTTTCATATTAAGTAATTTCATTTCCGCTTAGCCAGTGGCATAACTATAGGGTGGCAGAGGTGGCAAAATGCCAGGGGCCCCTAGCTCTAGAGGGCGCCGAACTGGCTTGGTTTAGAGCCCAAAAGGGACGCTGATGCACTTCTTTACATTGAGGAAGGAGCCCCATCTGACGAATTTGCCACGGGCACCAGACGTTATAGTTACGCCACTGCGCTTAGCTTTAGTGTAGATAACTATTGACATTAAATTAAAACAAAATATTAACTGGTTTTATTCTGCAAAAGATATTGGAAATTCGCATATCTCTGAACTGTTCGGACTCCATATTCTGGGTCAGGCGGGCCCCACAGTCCGCACGATTTGAAATAAACTATAAATCAGCAAACACGCTCCGGGCCCCACAAACAGTCCGCCGCAGATTTATAAATATGCAGATCAAATATTAAAAGGAGAGAGCTGCAAGATGATCCCGGGGCGCGCAACGATGGGAGCTCACAGACGCAATCATCCTCTGCGGGCGTGCAACGGCTAACCTCCTAATTAGATTAACTTAGACTAGTTTAGGTACCTACTAGACTTCAGTTAAATCAATATAGGCTCAACCATCCCTGCTCGCATCTTTAGTTTAATGGCTAGAGCTGCGGCCTCGAAGTACCTATACTACCTAGTCGATTGTACCTAAGCTTTTTCAAATGCCGGCTATCTGATAGAGGAAAGAGCGAGTATAGCTTGTCTCAACATACTTATTTAAAATCAAAGCATTTTGTCCTCTTTGCATATTAAAAAAAGGACGGTCTACAAAGTTAAATTAGTCAAATCATTAAATCTGAGTTAGGGACGACATTTTGACAGTATTATAGAAGTAATATGGAACTATTTCTTGGTTAAATACCTGCTAACTCTAGGTTAATAGTTAATTCGAAGACATTCAGCTTAGCACATGCGAAGGAATGAGCTTGCTTTATCCGAGCGACTAGTGAGTCCCTCCCTATATCTACTCAGATTGGGAACGTCGTCCGCAGTGAGGCAGCGTGTCCTCATCCTGCATTGACCCGCCGCGTCTATCTGTGTGTTCTTTGGTCGCTCCGGGCGGTGCAGCACCGCATCGTCTCAGAATAAATATTCAATGTTTTCATTCAATTTCTCGCGCCGGCCGCTATCGAAACAGAGATACCACGTGCCCGTTTTATTTGCCAGTGTTTCGTGCTATGCACGGACAAGGAAATTGGGATATTGGCTGCTTTCAGATTTGGTTTTGAAGGAAAAAGAACTGGATTTATGGAGTAGTTTTATAGTTCTGTGTGCTAGAGCATCTTGTACCTACACGTAACGTTTTACTGTCTGCGATAATTTTCTACTCTAGCTAATACAACATTGCCTATATTTTTCTTATTGTTACATACTTAGGTATTTTGAGATATGCAGGGTAGTTCCACGTGTAACTGCGCTGAAAACAGCTCTCATAGTGTCTTTGAGAACCGTTTTGCCGGCACTTTTTCGAGCGGCCGATGATTCTTAATATAATTTTAATGATCGATGTTAGGTATGTAGTAATTGTATTGCTGTCTCCAAGTGCGGGTTCCACTTCATTATTACCTAATAAATTCTGCGCAGACAAAGCCGCGAGCGAAAACTTGTCCAGTTAGTAATATAACGACGCCGTCGACATCAACGCAACTTTCAAACGAAATTCAAATAGCAAAAGAATTACGGACTCTATAATTCACAACCGAAAATGAAATTTCCATCAAAAACCTCCGTTAAAATGACAAAATTATAATGAAATTGTAATCCGGGCGCGATTTATCGAGCCCGGCGCGATATAAATTATCAATAATCATACCCCCTCCAAAAAGGAAGGCCCAATCACTTCCCTTTCAAATTTATCGGATTTGTTCCCCAATAATGGCGGCAATTAACATAATTATTCAATGAGTCGTTATCTATGCGTTTCTATTCGAAAAGGTAAGTAATAAAATTATTGTAATCACCGTATTGAAGGGATATTCGAGCCCATTGGGCCCGCACGGGCGCCTCCAGCGACACTCCGAGCCGCCTCACACGCTGCGCTGCCATAAAAACACAATCTCATATGTTTAGGTATTTCCACAGCGAAACTGCGTGGTGCGAAGCAAATAATGAGTATGAGGGTTAATTACGTATAGATTATAAAATTTACAAGTAATAAGGAATCTCAAAACAAGTAAAGGAACACATTCGAAATTCATTGTTTTTTAATGAGAATAATAAGGAATTTGACTAGTATAGTGCATTGGGGTAAATTCGAAACTGGGGGAATTTCGAAACTCGAGGATATCCACTAATCGGGCAACAATTACATGATCTAGCAACGCTTACCTAGAAGCTCCAATGTCTTTGGCGTCTAGATAAGCATTGCCAGATTATGGAATTGTTCCCCGTTTAGTGGATATCCACGATTTTCGAATTTACCCCAATGCACCTTATACTATTTTGAAACAATTATTTTCTGCCAAGTTTCTTGCGGCGCATTTTTCTTAGCAATGATGGGTGTTCGCAATCGCTGGTAGTAAAAGTCATGTAAAAGAGCCCTTGGCGGCCTATATGCAAAATACCTAAACATTTTGATTTTGATATGTCATTATTGCAACTGCCACGGGTGAGAGCAAACTGGAACTCGGTTTGTGAAAGCACATATCTGAAAGTACCAATCAAAAGCGTTTAAAAATTGTGCTGAATCTAAATCTTCTAAGTTGCCTTGTATTAGCTACTTAGAAGAAATGTTTGTCAAAAAAAAAACATTTTTTAAAACAAGCTTTTTTTGCTGACTGTAGGTACTTGCATTGTCATCCGTCCTACATTATGTGTACCAAATTTCAAGTCAATCGGACCAACCGTTGAAGAGTTTCTCCTCCGGGGAAAATCCTGGCTGGGTCACCAGCACTCCACTACCAGATTATTGTATTCTCATCTGACTTACCCGAGTCTGCAAAATTTCAGCTCAATCGGTTGAAGATATCTGCTTCAACATTGAGTCGCAAGATTCCACCCGGACAAACATACATACGTTGCAAGTCAATATATAAAGCTTGTAATAATATACTGCTCTAGTTAACTTGGTCAACTTGTCCCAAATTATATTTGAGCCGTATTTTTGTAGCAATACACAATTTTTTGTACTTTCAAGCGAGGTGCTTTCAAAAATCGGGCTCCCTGGTTACTGGTTATTTACTGAATTTATATCTGGGCTAAGTTTAGCCGTCTTTGTTTCTGCGTTTGTTTTCCATTTTGTAGAAGTATCAGACGCTTTTGTTTTATGACAAGGACGGAATGTTTCTAGTTCAAAATCTACCCTCTATGCTGCACATACTTACTTTTGAAAAATAAGCGGTCCAATAAAACTCGAAAACGCCGTTTAAACACAATATATTATTAAAAAAGAAAACAATACAATATAAGAACAATATTGTGGATCATTTACAGAACAAGTAGTCGAGGCCGAGGCCCAGCCGGCCGGGGACACGCGACAAGCGCCCTTAACACCACGCTTTAAAGCTCAATTCATTTGATTGGAAAAAAATAAGCGTCATACAAAACGCTGGTATATACAAAAAGCTCATATTAAAGTAACGCTTTACAAAATGACGATGAAAGCCAATTAGTTATTGCGACAAAGTCGGTCCGTGCGACCCTCGCGCCCGGCCGGCGCGTGCCACTGCGTTTAGAGCAGCCAGGCGCGCCCGCTGCAGTGCACACGGCGCGCGGTCAAAACATCTGTAGTCTAAAAGCAGTGGCAATCCTATACTAAGCATATACACGCAGAATTCTGTCGTTATCATATAACTATGTTAAATTTGGCGGGGGCACTGACGGGTCGTTGGGGGAGCCTTGCTAAACGAATCCGTTTAACTTTAGAAAATAATTACAATACAGTAGTACAAACATTTCCTTAAGAAACGTCTCTCCTTTATTTAAAACGGGCTGTTTATAACCCGCAACTTCGTCTGCGCAGAATGCAATATCGCGGAATATAAAGTAGCATATTTCACACAATGTTCGAAGTAGAGGTTTTACCGTGAATAGATAGCAAATAAACGACAGAAAGACAGAAAGACAGAGACAGAGTAACTTTAAATTGCAATAGTTCTAATCATGTTTCACTTCGCTTTAGACTACTAAAGCTACGTTTTAGAATTGTCTGCGCAGACAAGCGTTTTTTTCAAAAAATATACGATATTAAAATCATCTGATTATCAGTGCAGGCATTCAATAGGCCTTTTTAAAGCAACATCTCACGCGGCTCAACTAATATTGCATGAGATTTATACTCGTACCGGTAACACTCCTAGTAGACTTAAATTTAGGTTAGCGGGTGATTCCACCGCCTGAGATTAGTATGCAAAGTTTCAAGGATACACTCTTAAAAAATTCTAAGGAATAATAAGTCGCGATTAAATAACTCGGCTCTCAGGGTGTCGCGCAGTGCCCCGCTTATATCAATCTTTACAGATCTACCGACTACACGCGTCCGGAACACACATGCGTCCGCTATCACTACCGCTGTCCTCGCGCTCGGTAAATATATCTCTATATATCTATATCTTGCTCGTCACAAACACGGCATTCGGCAAGCGCCAGCCACTCAAAAACTTACGCTTAGTAAAACTTATACAAAACAATGATTGATTGGAAACAAAACGAGATGGACGACGAAATTACTACAATAATTATACGGCGCGCGTGGTGGTCGAGTCAGGTCAGATTATTAACGCTATTTGGTCATGTCAAGTTTACAGGCTCAATAACATAGGTATAAAACAAATCGAACTACTTAAATTGATAACATTATGAACAGTTCTGCAGAACAAAAGTAATAACAATACAAGGTTCACGTCACCACGCACGCGGGCGATTAAAAATAATTTTTCAATTGAGAATTGATCAGAATAATTGTTTAAGCGCCTAACACAATCACATCACTCGCCGGCGGCCGCCGCCGGCGCTGGCAGCGCTTGCGGAGCGTCCGTCCCACATGCGTACGTCACTTAAGGCATCGAGTGTGCGTTAATTCGTTCAATGAATCGATCTTTATTTACAAGTCACTCGGCACTGCGTCCTCGCCGCGCGCCGCCGACCGCGCGCCGCGTCGATACGGAACACACACAGACACATCTCTGAATAATGTGATACTCCGCGAACGGATCCTATGATGTCGGCTAGATTCTAGCTTTACTTGTCCAATCAGTATCGTTCGTTCAACGCGAGACGCACACCGCATCACTCGCGCGTCTGCTCCGTCTCCAAAGGCCCAAGATTCACCACACCCAAATCCGGCTCCGAAGGACCCTGTCAGCCATTCTTCAAAATCACAACGGCCTCCAAAAAAGCTGGTGGCCACCGCTCCAAAAGCAGAAGAACGAGACAATCTTATCCAATACCCACAGCTTCCGAGTCACGGGAGTCGCTCAACCTGAACGCCTGTCACAAATCCAAATCTCAATTCCGCATAACACTTAAAGACATCACTGGCTTCACAGCTCCAAACAGGGTCAAAGTCTATTGGGCACGCTCACGTATGTTGTTCCGGCGTGGCTCGGGCTCGGGCGGTTATGCGCGCGTGTGCGTGTGCGTGTGCGCGTGCGGGCGGCGGCGCGGGCGGCGCTTGGCGCGGGCGCGGCGCGGTCAGCGGCGCAGCAGCGCGGGCAGGTCCGCGAACGCGCACGCGCCGAGCCCCGCGCGCGACATGCGCCGCAGCAGCTCGCGGGAGTGCGTCACGCACGCCTCCACGGGGGACGTCCACTGCATGCCTTGCGATTCTGGAACAGTCACATCCACGTCATATAACCACTCAGAGTGGTGAAAAATTTAGCTCAATTTAAATACAAGTGGCTTGAAGGTTAGAGCTGTCATTAATCTTGTGAACAGGTCAAAAATTTGATTCGAGCTGTAGTTTTGAAGATATAAACAGATTTTTACCACTTTGGAGTGGTGTTTTCAAAAATCGGGCTCGAGTCAGAGGACATTATTATAACGGACGGACAAGACAATTTTGAACAAACTAGATTCAGCATTGGTGCTGTTTTTTGTTGTCATAAAAAGTTAACCCTCAGCATCATTTGTTTTTATCATATTTTCTGAGAACATAATGACTGGACTGAGATTGTGGGCGTTGACGGAGTCGACTGTTCGTCTTCAATACTACGTTTAAAGTGTCCATGCCGGAGCTCAGCACTGCTGCTTGGCGGCAGGATTAAGTAAATCGGTTGCAGCGATCCGGACGTTAGACCTTACAGAAAGTCGTAGATACCAAAACATGGGCAAGTCTGTCGGTAGTTGTGTTTGTATGGTTGCGGTACCTAGTATGGCAGAGTTGAGCGCCTCGCAGACGGCCTCGCGCCGCACGGGCTGCAGCTGCCAGCCCACCGGGCTGTCCCAGGGGTTGCTGTACGCCAGCAGGCTGAACGCGTCCTGACACAACATCAACAGTCTTCAAATACAGTTACAATTTTTGAAAGGATGCGAGTCTGTTTCACCGCTGTCTGTCAAGTTCCTGATATCTTAAATGTCTCGTATCAATTGTGTCATCTCCATTCTTCATTAGGAAACAGATTGAATTGGCATCATAGCTATCAGACACTTAACAGACAGTGCTGGAACAGGACTTGCAATTTACAGTAGTTTTCAATGGCGTAGAAATTAAAAGCAAGAAGATAAAAATCATTGTTTTTTTCTAAAACTTATGGGAATTTGAAAACCAAAACGAAAACCCTTCTATGAAAAATAAAAAGGCAAAATAACATTAAAAAATTCTGCGTCTCTTTGTTCTTCAATTTATAATTTTCGCTTTGCATTTCGATTGTTTAAAAATCACTGTAGACGAATCAAAAGTGAAAATTAAATAATGCGAACCTCTAAAAACTAAATTTGTAATTTTCAAGTTTTCCAATTGCATATAATTTTTATTTGTCATAAAAGCCATAGAACTCACCGAGAATATTCGGACAGACGGACAGCCGAGCCTTTGTAACAGGGTCCACCATATGTGTACAAAACACCTAAATTTACTCAAGCATCAATAGTATAAGGGATAAAGACACGATTTATACGTGTTACCTCGAGCATGGCCTTGTGGTAGGCGTCCTGCGAGAGCTTCTGGCTGGCGGCGTACAGCTCGCGGCCGAACGCCAGCATGCGCTCCACCGACGCGCGGCTGCCGCAGTCCGCGTCTGCGCACACGCACACTCAGCACACGCACACGCAACGCCGCACGCGCACGAGTGCACCACACACCGAGACCAAAATGCGCTGGCGACGCATAAGGAATACACCAAAGCGGAGGGAGGGGACCCACGTAAGTTGATAATAAGACTATCAGATGAATCAAAGATTTTACTTCTTGATTTTTTATGTTTACTTTTACGGTTTACAACGAATGAAACGAAAATTAGAAAACAGAAAAATCCGAGAAGTAAAGCTATGGCCGGGAATCAAACCCGGATCCTCATCGTTCCGTGATGCGTGCTATACCGCTACACCACCCATAGCAGGTATGCCTGTAATTTTCAGTGTCTTTTAAAAATTTGGTAATAAGAATACCGACCTTATCGCAGACCTAAGCGAAAACATTCTATTGGCTGTTTAGAGGCTGTGTAATATTTCACAGTTCCGGAATAATTTTTCACCAGGTGGCAAACGAGCAAGTGAGTCACCAGATGGTAAGCGAGCGCCACCACCCATGGACGCAAGGCTAGAGGGTTGCAGCGCTGCCATCCTAGAGGGCTAGGATAGAATACCTCTTGTGCCAGTAATTTCACTGGCAGTTGAAAAATGTATCCACAAATTTTTATAAAAAACCTTTGCAGGAATATATGTACGTACAGTCAGCCGCCTGCTGAAATATCCCGGAAAAAAATCGAGTCCTTGTACAATAGGGCGGTCACAAGCACCGCCCCCCTTTTCACCTCACCTCCGCTTTGTTGTTGACCAACTCAATTGGCTAAGTAAAGTTATTTGAAGAGGTTCAAATTATATTGTTTTCCGGCAGTCGACGTCTTAATAATCGAGGAACAGCATCTCATTTATTTTTATTTCCTATTATTAACTAGAAATAATTTAGAATTAAAAAAACTACGTCAACTGTCACTTTTACATTGTCAAAAAATAATGCCGCGGTTCTTTTTATCAGCCATTAAATGTCACTAATGTCATTTCGACCACTTAAAAAATATATTGCTAATTCATAATAGGAAATCAAATAAAAAGGCTGCAGTTCCTCGATTATCAAGACGTCTACTGCCGGAAAAAATAATAATTTGCAACTCTTCAAAAAACTTTACTTAGCCAATTTGAGCTACGACAAATTCGTAACATGTCCACTGGCGTCCTCGCAGGGGCCTGCACGGCGCCAGCGTCAGAAACGACGCAATGTACGCGCTACCCAGTAACCGCCAACAGCGCATTTTTATCTTCGGCGTGGTGGATCCATAACTCGTTCCTTAGTTATAATTTGACACGCAATTATCTGTTTTGTTTAGGTTGAACTTAAGGAACGAGTTAAGCGACACTTGTGCTATGAGTGCGGCAGTTAGTTAAGTATAAGTGAAGGGTGTACATTTGCGAAGCTTGGTCAAGGTGCTGACGTTAACTGTTTTAGATTTATTGACGCTGGCAATGTTAAGACACGTGTTTGAACACTGCCAACTGTTACACTTTTTTTTTAATCAAAACGAAATGAATTCGAAAAGTGTAAGACGGGTAAATATGCGAAGCCGACTTGAAGTGTCAGCAACATTTCACGGGAAGAGACGAGTAATAAGAGTTCTTAAATAACGTTTATTACAAAAGGTGTAGAATCACGGAAGGATGTCATTCAAACAGTGTGTAACCAAATCCATAATGTGCAGGAAACACCGGAGCACAGCGAGCAGAGGTCGCGGGACATAACACCCATGCGGGTCAACTTCCCGTTTCAACCACCAATAAATAAAATGACGATACTGTATGAGTAATAATTAAATTTAAATACAATACAGAATATAATGCGAATACAAATAAATAAGCGCCCCCATATTATTCATCATGCAGGTTCCTTTGCATGCTCGCCGCCACAGGGATATAGTTAAACATTAGTTTTATTTCCTTTCACACCTAATTAAAATTATCAAGATACTCAAATCGTGCAGGAACGATGCTCAACTTAGAACAATGCCACAATACAAAACAAAAGAAGATAAGTTGAAAATCGTGGGGACAAACACTTGGTAGCAAATATACTTACTGTTTCCAAACTAAAGGCATACTTACATTTGACGAGGAACTTAAAAATAACTGGTTCAATGATGATGATGATGATGATGATGATCGTGATGATTATAATGGTGAGTAGTCATCCAAAAAATTCAGTTCTCAACACATTATTGGAAGACAGAAGACTGCAGACATTGATACGTAAATTCAGACTTTTACTTTATGTTGCGTTGTCTTTTTGGATGGCCTCTCGTATAGGTACTTACGAAAATTAAGACTAGCAGAGTGTCGAAAACTGGAATGCGTTAGATCGGAAAATAATGCTTCAATAAACCAAGAAAAAGCACTTACAAAGACCCATTCTGAAAATTTCTGCAAGCTTGTAGAGCTCCAGAATTGTAAGTTAAGAAAGGGTAGAAGTGTCCAAGGCATATTAAAATAGTAGGTAGAGAATAGTCTGTCAGTAGGACAAAACAGGAAATTAAAATCAAAATCAGGTGATAATGTAATGATACTGAGTGGATTAGAAGAGTTGACTATGGAAGATATAGTGAAGACAAAATCGCATGATTTCTTGATTTGAAACTCGCGTCCTTACGCCGTTTAACCAAGCTGTCTTAAAGTCATCAATATTCAAAACAAGTTGTAAGATCGAGAAACCAGACAATGATGAAGCGAGCCAACAGATACTGAATCATTACGACCGCGACTCCGCGCGGCGAACCCGGTGACTTCGACTAAAGTGGCCAACGCAACACTTGCACGGGAATTTATAAAGTCAAAGAGAAATCACGCGCAACGATCCACTAAAACTTAGGCCCAATGTGTCAACACAATATCAAACAGACTGATAACAAAAAAAAAGGTATGTCGGACATTATGTTCACACTATTGAAAAAGTCGGACAGCTGCGTCCGGCAAAGTCGGATGTCGTGGTCACGATCAGCACAACGGCAAATATTCGGTGGTCACATTAGAGATGTCACCGCGTTCCCCCCGCGGCGCGGGCGATACCCACCGCAGTGGAAGTCCGGCATGAGCGCCGCGACGCTCGCGGTCACTCCGGGCATGCCCTTGACCAGCGGCAGCGACTCCGGACCTACAACCCACACCCGTCACAACCGTCCCCGCCCGGCCAAGCCGCTCCACCCGCAGACGACCCGAGCCGCCAAACTGACGCGTCTCATAGTTGATAACACTGGACTTGCAAATAGCCGTTAAGCTGTGATGCCTTCATACTAAACTATGGAGTTTCCAACATATTTATTTCTAAGAAATTAGCCAAGTTAATCACCAATTTTTTATCTAAAATCTGTCATTTATTTAAGCAAATTCTCCAATTGTTATCACCCACTTAACTTTAGTCTGCTCAATATGATCACAATCCAATCGCAATAGAATTTCGAATGTCAGAGGCACTCAGGTTGTCAGCGAATCAAGTAGCACTTGGCTTTTACCATTAACTGTGGCACAAAATGTGACATTTGACAAACAATCTTGACAAACAATCTCGAGATAAAGTCATAATAACATGTCATATGGGAATATTAATACATCTAAAGTTCCAACAATGAAATACAGTGTATGGCTCTCCCAAACGTATATTTTTTTAATTCCTGTCAAATGTTTACATTATGTACCAAGTATTCGTGCAGAATTTTGCCACTCCGCCGGACCAGGGATCCACGGAGGCGGCAGCGGAAGCGATGATCGCTAAACAAAGTAAATAAATAGTAACCATGCGACTAAGTGCGATGAGATGCCAACTAATGCCGGTGCGAGAAGCGACGCAAACTATAGCATGCACTGAAGCTGTAACCATACCAACTGCTAGCCTTGCCTTAGGCCTGTTACAAGTCCAACGGACTTCGTATACAACAAAAATGTTTAAATGGCGGGAGAATAACAAAAGAATCAAGTAAAGACGACGACGTACAACTATGTCGGACTCATTGGTCACCATGCTCGGCGACGTCGGACCTTATCCATCGCGTCCGAGAGGTATTTATTTAATTGAAAATCTCGTTTATTTTTGTTTATCTCGTGATTTACAATTAAATTGTAAAACTATTTTTTATTATTAAATTTAAACAGGGTGGACAAGTATTCGAATATTAAATACATACGTACACACACCTTACGTAAACGTGTTCAATATCATAAACCCCAACTTACTTATATATAATCAGGCAAAACATAAAGCAACTAGCAAAAGATAAAATAAATAATGACGAATGTTATATTTTATGAGTCTAGTTAAAATTATATGTATGAATGGAGTGAAATGCAAATAATAAATAATAAAAAAATCAACTGCGAAAGTACATACAAATAATACCGTACACATTATTAATATCATGTTAATAAAGATAAATCATTATAATTAATAATAATTCTGTTATTAAATAATAAGAATCAACATTTATTTGTGAAGTGTAGGAATCATAGATATAATAAATTTTGAAACCCAATTGACATCAATTCGTTTAATTTACTATACATATGCATTTAGTTAACGGTTCGAGAGGGTGCACACTTTAAACCATTGAATTTTACGCAAAGAACTATTGTGTTATCTTACCAGTGCTTTATCTTATCCAAAACTATTGTTATACATTAGTTAATCGACCAAGTAATTTAAATTCAATACGGGTTAAGACAGGCTTTGTTCTATTACAGAAACTGTCTTTTACTCAGTCGACTTTACACAATAGGCACCGCTATATTACAGCTTCAAGTAACTATTATTGTTTACAGTGCCTAGCACATGTCCCTAACTTGTTCAGCATCTTGGATTTTTGCCTCAATAAGTACACACATATTATACGCACCAACTGAATTTCCAAGCCTAACAACATCAAAATTTTCTTTCATGTATTTTGATAACGATTACAAATTTGAATTCCATCTCTCTAACCATGGGTGAACAAACATACACCGCGGAGTCAGCGCTGCGCTCGATAGACCAACATAACTTGACCCGTTCTTCCATATGTCGTATGTATGGACGCACGTACCAAGGAAAGAACGAGACAAACTATACGACCTCTGTCGAGGGCAGTGCTGTCCGTTGACGACGTGCGTTTATAGAATCATACACCAAAACTGCTAGCACAACTCGCTTTCCTACACTTTGCTAATAAGTAAACAGTGCCTTCTCAACACCAGAGTGAATGAGTGACCCTCTCTCCCCTAGCCCGATAATTGATCTCTACGAATGTTCTCCCCAGTGGTGGGTACGTACCATGGTGGGCGCCGTTGGCGGGGGCCGCGGGGGGCGAGGGGCTCATGTCCACGTCGGAATCCTTGCGCGCGTCTGTCGCGCTATCCGACACACCTGGAACCATGCAGAAGAGGTTCTTAACACCCTTGTATATGTATAATCTTCAATGAAGTAGTTGTGAAAAATGTGATTAAGTTTGTAGTCGTCAAGACGTCATTCGAGAGGCCAGTGGTCTGCTCTTTATTTTCTTCTGATGATCATTCTCCTATGAGTGCGAGGAGCATCAGAAGGTTGTGTAATAATGAACAATCACTGATCAAGGTAAGTTTGTGTCACGTATAAAGTGACGGTCACGAGCCTGCGGGTATAACTTGCCGTGGATACGCAGTATAAATTACACCCACTTAGTAAAGTACCACGAACAAACGGGCACTAATCTTTATTCTTCTAGGAATCGAGAAGTGCTGTAAACTCGTGTCTGCAGCGCGCCGATGATTTACGGCACCGCAGGCGGCGATTGTTAGATTAGTAGAGCCAAAATGAACAGTGAGTAGGGCGTGGTGGTCATTACCGTTGGTATGCCGTGGCGCGCGGCTGGTGTGTGATATGACGGAGGTGGCCACTCCGTTACTGCTGGCGCCGTTCTCACTGCAACCCTGTAAACAGACCAAAACGTCGTTACAAAAAATATACAGAAACACTGGATAAAACACCTTGTAAACTTTATTGAAATGATGCAAACTGAAAGTCAAAGTTTATGAACGTGGTTTCAACTATTAACACGGTGTCTTATAGGAGGATTATGAAAAACGCCTCAACAACCTTGATGACGTACGGCATCAGGTCATGCTAGTCGTCATGCTCACTGCTCACTGTGCCAGCAATATATAGTGCATAGTCACCTCGCCCTGTTCGGTCCCATTGACCATCTCCACGAACTGGCGGCATTGCAGCAGGAACAGCAGCTCGCGCTCGCGCTCCAGCAGCCCGGGGTACAGCCGCCGCGTCAGCTCCACAGCCTCGCCGATGCGCCCCGCTATCACCAGCTTCGATATTTCTGCAACCACACAAACTGACACTTGAAGGTTTCCGCCCACTAGACCTGCCCGTCACAGCGCAAAGCAGACAACAGTGCAAGTCTGGATGCGTCACGTTACCAGCGGCAGTACGAGTTGATACGCCACCGCAAGATACAAATTCATAAGTTTACTGCGGACTTCGGAACAGGTCCTTCATAACAATTATTCAGATCGTATGAACGCTCAATGCATATGCTTTGAACAATTAAGAACTCTTAAAATTTGGCACAGCCTGTTCTTATCACTATGAAAGTGTGCATGTGGTGGAACTCACTCTGTCTGTTCTTGATGGAGGTGATGTCCTCCTGTATGGGCATGGCAGTAGCGCGCGAAAACGCTTGCGCCGTGCTGCAGTAGCCGTGATGCACCAGGTATGTCGACACCATCCTGCGCGGACAAACACACCAATACATCAATATGTTCCACATGCCAGCGCTCTTCCCTGACCAGGAGATGGGGGTGAATCAGATAACTTGATATCATTAAGGCAACGCCATTTGCTCCAGGAATTAATATTTAGCTTTTGTCAGACATATCTTTTTAATGTCAGAAAAGCACTACATGAGATGCAGGAGAACCAGGTAATGCAGCGTATCCATGTTCAGGCTGAACAGGGGCGTGCAGTGGGGTTCGCCAGGGCAGGCAGCGGGAAGGTGACACGACACAGTTTGTACGCGCTGGCTGTCCTGGTGCCCCTCCACTGTACCGTACTGGTTTTTACCCCTAACTCACATGATGGAATGTGTATCGTAGATCGTAGATAAGGCCGACGGTGTAAACGTTAGAAGTTGGAAGTTCGGGGGTAAAAAGGAAACGGAGCTCCCTGGTTGACAACGATATCGAATGGAGTGTGCGCAACACGTACCTGTGCAGCACTTGTTGCCATTGGCCTTGGGCGTCGGGCAGCGGGAACTCGTCAATAGCGAGCCGGGTGCGCGCGCGCAGCTCCCGCAGCATGTCCTCGATGTCGAACACGAACGGCTGCTGGCCAAAGTTCGCATCCACCACCTCGCCAGGAGTCTGAAGACCCACCGTCGGGTACAGGTTCGGCTGCAAACCATACGGAGATCGTTCACTTCACATTTTAAGAAGCAGCAGACCCTGGCGCCCATACGAAATATGGCTTGGAAGTACCTAGACTACAGCGAAATTTCATGAACTATCTCAACACTGACGTTTTAATACAACTCTTAAATGTGGGGGGGTACTGTCTCATTGGTTCTAAAAATTTGTGAAATAACTTTTACATGCATACACATTTTTCCATACTCCTATTTTGCGAGAATAGTTTTTTGATTTCTAATTTTCATGGAACGAATGTGACCACACTTTAGTCCCTAGAGATAATGTTTAAATAGTAATAAATAAGGCATGATTTCAATTTGATATTCTATTTTTTTTAAAAAGAGGCTATGGTAATCTGTGTATCCACAATATGCAAATGCAAATTACCTCTTTATTCCGTCAAAATCGGTTCAGAGTTCTTGCGCTGAAGCGGAGAAATAGACAATGACATTTGGATTAACAAAATTGACATAAAATGATTTACTATATATGGCGATCGGACGGATTTGGATTGTGAGGAATATACGTGCCACTAAGTGTCTTTCTTTCTTCTTCTTAGAACTGACCGGCAGTCCTCGGAAGGCGATGCCGAGATGGTGGCCGTTCTTCGTGTAGAAGCATGTGTTGTCGACCAGGTTGACGCCGCAACCGATCACGTCGCCGGTGGTGAAAGTGGGCCCGTACGGCTGCCCGGTGCCCGACGAGCAGAACGAGTGCCCATCGTCGCCGTGATAACCATACGAGTTCTTGTCCCACCCTGTAAACAACCACCGGATACCTCAATCATTGTTGATACATACCTGACGGCTTAGATGATAAACCAATAAAGCCATACAACGCTATCACGGAAGAGACAAAGAGGCTGGAAAGTCTTAGCGGGCATGGCGCTCATACTTAACCTCAGATACGCGGGCTGCAGTTACTCTTGCTTAGATACTACGTTTGTTGCATGTCTGCATTTTTCATTGCGGTTGGCTTGAGAACCAACAGCTGCACTTCATTCAATACAGCCGTGTGTGTAATATTTATTTAAATCATTGCTAACGTAAAAGTAGTGGTGTCTAGTCTACGAGCAGCGACACAAGTTCTGACACAAATCTAGTATGATCGATTGATTTGTACAGTTAATTTGAAAGATAATGCCTGGAAATTTTATTTAAACTTGGTATATCTCATTCAAACATCTCATACCACGCAACAGTGAAACAAAAAACGCAAGTTAGTAAACAGTTCGAAAATCGATCGTTTCGGACTTTATAATGATATACGTATGCATTGCACGTCCCGAGTTGAAGGTAGTTTCGGAGCCGTTACTTGTGGCTAAACAATTTCGAACGTCTCTATAGACAATCCAACTAATGAAACAGGTTTACAGATAATTTACGGAATGGCCGAATCGCTGAAGAAACAGACAATATCTAGCTCGGCTCGTAAGAATGAACACATTGCTATTGGCAAGATTACAATTTCAGCTATAATTTTGCTAGACATTCGCCGTGAAAGGTTATCAGTATGAACGATAACGCGAATTTCAGCAGCGCAGGTTTTATCGCTCGATTCAGACGAGCGAGCACTTTCACGGGTCCTTCTTTTTCACCAATTTAGATGAATATCAAACCAACGCTGTGCAAACCATGGTGTGCTACATTTAATGCCATCAATAGAAAAAAAACGAGTCCTTCATTTCTTTACCTATTTTCTCAGAATAAGACGTAACCATAGACGAGGTAACTAGTAGGTATGTGGTAATTACTAAATCAGCCACCCTGACGACTGTTTAGTCAATTCGTCGTCGCCTCTGGGTTAAAGTGTATCATGTCAACCCATTGCTAACCTTAAACTTCCAAACATCATCATCATCTGTGTCGTGTTTATTTCTTCTTATAAACTATAGAAGCGTCTCAATATGGTAAGTACAGTCGAAGGCATAAATATCGACACTGCCATCATGTTAAATATACCTATGTGTCACCGATCTTATTGTTTGTGGCATAAAGGTATATACATGTTTTGACGTCTTGGTAATGTACTTGACTGTACAGTAAAGGTCGTAAAATATGAAATCGTTTTTTAGCTTAACACAAATTTAAAAAAAGGATGAGAAAATGCACACATGCGGTTTTAACTGTAAATCAAGTCAATAACGTTTAGAATAAAAAATAAATAAAATAAATAAATAAATATCTTGGGACAAATTACACCAATTGTCCCAGCCCCAAACTAAGCAAAGCTTGTACTATGGGTACCAGGCAACGGATAAACATACTTATATAATGTAGATAAATACATACTTGAATACATACAACATCCATGACTCGGGCACAAACATTCGTATTCATCATACAACTGTCTGCCCCTACCGGGATTCGCACCCAGGACCTCTGAGAGCTTCATAGTCAGGGTCACTAACCACTAGGCTATCCGGTCGTCAAAGACAAAGAAGTAAATGGGTATTTCTCTTCACTCACCAGGCAGCCGGTTCATGTTGACACCGTGTGCGGACAATCCGATGCCCATGTAGCCATCCCGACCCTTGGAGACGATGCGCACCTCGAAGTAGTAGAGGCCGCAGGCCGCCGGGATCGGGTGCGTAGCGCGCACGCTCGCCGCGTCCTTGTGCGTTTTGCCATGTCCTGCAACAAGGGACCACTGCGTCAGGTCAGGCCAGATCTTAGATGGTACCGGCTTTAATACCCAAGCAAAGACAACGACACTGGATCATGCTCACAGCTTCGAGCTGCATCTCGCATCCTGGAAATGCTGACGCAGAAGCAAGGACGCATGCTCCTTAGTATTTTTGTCTTGCCATCTGAATTTTTAACAGTGTGGAGAAGGCCGGTCCTTCCCCCGCTTGTCGATTTCGTACATATTCACAATAACGGCACTTCAGCTGGCCTGGCGTTTCTGATGGTACAGCTATGTCAGTTTGTAAATGATGTCGGAGGAAGAGCTGCGTTTGCGTGATCTGCGAGGGAGATCTGATGATTAAATAATAATAACCGTCATACGAGATGCACTGGAAGAAAGGTTACGTCCAAAAAATCAGGTATCATTTGGGGTGGTTCGTTTATTAATGAACAATAAACATTTAAATATTTTTTTTGTTGTAATAGCGGAGAAACAAGTTAGATAATTATCGTTCAATTAGTGTTACGACGTAGGTTAGTGATTAGTGTTATTTTATTGGTGTGATACACAAGCATAATATTAAACGGCTAGTGCAATAAGTACAGCATACTATTAGTGCAATATTACGCATACCAAATATGAACACGACACGTGTAAATAGTTCGTAGCCCTGTTAAACATAAAACAAGTCGTCAAGCAATTCCGATCACGTTACTGACACCCCGGTACTGATTCGATATCCGACTTCAATTATGTCCGGGAACAGAGTGAAGTTAGTCGCAGGTGGCTATTATTAGCGGCTGACGTCACACGGAACCCTTACAGCTGACGGCAGATGCCAAGCGATCTAGACAATTGATGGGACATAGGTATGGATGAAAATTAAGTAATATTTTCCGACTAGCGCGTAGTTACGAGGCACCATTTCGTTAACATTTTAGAGGAGGAAAAGATGAAGCAAATCTGATAGTCGAAGGTAAACTACTGAGTAAATATTGCTGTTTTGCAAGTCTCGCATAAACGTATTTCTGACGTACCTAAAGAAAATTTGATGAGGGTAAAAGGGCTAATTCCTCGGGTACATTCAATCTCAATTATAATCTTGAACGACGGCAGCTGCAGAGCTGGCACGATTTCTATCACTCATCCAAACAACATCCAGACTGTCAGAAATACAAATTCAGACACGAGCCAATACGTGAAAATACTATATATCTGCAAAGCAAATGTATCTAATGGGAGAGTTAAATGTGTAACAGCGGAAGCGGAGCTGCTGGACGGCTGCATATTCCTCAAATATGACCACCGCGTCAATATCTGTTGTTTCACAAACGGCGGCCGCAGCATACTCAAAATTGTACTTATTTACGCCGACTCGACCCTTTTACTGTCCCATCAAAACTCTGCCAAACGCTGAAGAGGAAAAGTAAACAAGTATAAAAGTAAAACAAAAAATACCCAGAAATTGGTTCAAGATGCCAATAACAAAGCAGAATCCGGTTGAAGTGGCAGTTTAAAGTCCAAGCTTTACGGTCCAATTTCAATTCAAATGAATTCACGAGTCAAAATTCGCACGCGTCGTCTGATTCGACAAATAGCTACAAAACTCAAGGTCAAACATTGTTGCTATACTATTTATTGAGCGCAAATAATAGTGAACAGACCAAGATACAAGATAAAAACTACTTGGACATAAACAATTCGCATCTAGATAGTAAAACTAAAACCAACCCCAGACCAGTTACAAATCCTAACGCCGGAAAAGGACCAAAACATCGTAGGATGTAGATCACTGGTAGAGGATACAAACAAACCGTTGGCTAACGTTACATGATAAACAACATGAGTATCCAATTTTTAAAACTCTTTTGTACACTACTCGTCATGAATCAACCAATCCCATAGCACTGACGCATGTAGGCGTGTTCTGGAGTGGTCCTTCTCGCGCACACATGGATACGCGCAAAACAACAGGTTAACGAACCGCCACGTGCGCACGCGCACAACAGTGCTGTGATGATGCCAGATTGTCTTTAGTAGGTACATCAAGGTCTGAAGACCTTAAATATATTTGTGAAGTCGTTTTTCGCACTAGCGAATTTAGTGTTATTTTAGGAGAGGCTTCGCTAATAAAGGTTTTATAGTTGAATGTACGAAAATGAAGGCTCAATTTACCAACCGAATTAATCATGACAGCAGTCGTATCCAGTTGTCGCACATTGATGTGAAGGCATTAGCTGAGAAAAACGTTGGAAGCAAACGAGATCAACGTCCCGGCACAGAGTCGCCGCTCTTGACCCACGATAACACGGAAAGGGTTGAGTCATTGCGCTTAATGGCAACTTCCATCTGGCCTATTGTAGCAATAACAATAAAAGCAAGTACCTATAAAGGCGAGAGGCATAATTAAAGAGTGAATCAAGTTCCTCAAGCAAACAATTCAAACAAAACAAGGCGGTGCAGGCATCGACCGGCGCTCATTCAGCCGACCGGAGCTTGATCCTTGACATTCGAAATGTTTCCGAACGTTAACTTCATCGTTGAATAATGGATGGATACAGCTCTCAGGTATTACGAGGAGATAACCGATTCATAAGTGTAGCGGCGTGATCCAGCTACTCTGGATTTTTTGATAATTTTAGCCAAAAGATGAGAAGGTTCCAATAAATTAAACAAGATGTTTCTTAGCCAGTAGAATATGAAAAAGTGCTTGTAATGGTTAAAAAATTCATACAAAAAAAAAGGAAAAAGGGAGAGGGAACAATGAGCCAATCCGCGAATGGCATGACACAAATCACGACACTTTCACACATTTGATTGGACGAAAAAAGCTCATTAGTTCAGGATCTATCCGTAGAGGGCGCTTCTGTCGAATGTGTCAAGATGAACTTTGAGCCTAAACATGCCCGCGGCCTTGGAAGCATCAGCTTGCAACAGTTTGCCTCGTACTAGTTGTCCACAAGAGGACATATTTTGGCATATGCACGTCTTGCGATGCCTGACGTAGTCTTGATGTCGGCCACTCTTGACACTCCATCGTTTCCTGGTACAGTCTTCAAAACGCGTCCAAGTTGCCACTTGAGTGGCGGCAGGTTGTTGTCCTTAATGAGGACAAGGGTACCTGGTTTCAAGTCGGGTATATTCTCCCTCCATTTAGTCCTGGTCTGGAGTTCAGAAATGTACTCCTTAGCCCATCGTGACCAAAACTGCTGCCGAATTTGTTCGATCTTCTGGTAGCGGGATAGTTGATGTACCGGTGTGTCACGTAGGTCGCCGTCGCAGACAGGAGCAGTGAGAGCCCGGCCGATTAGAAAATGACCAGGGCTAAGTGGTTGATAGTCCCTGGGGTCCGATGAAAGCGGTACCAGTGGCCGAGAATTCAGAACAGCTTCAATCTGCGCTAGTACCGTCGTAAATTCCTCGAAAGTGAGGTGAGCGTTGCCGACCACGCGACGCAAGTGATACTTACACGATTTCACCCCAGCCTCCCACAAACCGCCAAAATGAGGAGAATAGGGAGGTATAAAAGTAAATTTAATTGCCTGGCTGTGTGCATAATCAATTATATCCGAGCTACATTTGGATAAAAACTGAGCAAAGTCACTCTTAAGACCTACAAAATTTCTACCATTGTCTGAATAGATTTCTGATGGTTTTCCCCGTCGAGAAATAAAACGCCTTAGAGCGAGTAAGTATGAGCTAGTAGAGAGGTCACTAACAAGTTCTAAATGTATCGCTCGTGTAACAAAACAAACAAATAAACACACATAGCCCTTTACCATTTTAGCGCCTCTGCCTGGGCGGTTAAGAACTGATACTGGCCCGGCGTAATCCACTCCTACACGAAGAAAGGGGTAACTCACAGTTATGCGTTCTTTAGGTAAATTCCCCATGAGTGGAGTCAAAGTTTTACCTTTGATGCGTAAACAGGTAACGCATTGGTGAGTCACCTTTCGAGCTAGATCTCTGCCGGCCAGCGGCCACCACGTCTCACGCACTCTGTATAGTAAAGCCTGTGGCGCAGAGTGCAGAGACTGAATGTGCTCGTGCCGAAATAATAGGACAGTGAAAGGGTGTTTACTCGATAACAGTATGGGATGTTTTTTATTGTAGTTGAAATCAGGTGAATTATTTAAGCGACCTCCTACTCGTATTAGACGTCGATTTTCATCCAAAAATAAATTTAAACTAGATAATTTTTCCCTAGTTTTAATGGGTTTTCCATTGGTGAGTAATTTATAAATATCTGGAAACGATTCCATTTGCGATAGTCGAGCTAGGGTATTAGTGGCATTTCTCAATTCATCGACACTGATCGCGCCCGTCAGCTGATTTGTTCCGTGGCGCGTATTATGCAAGAAACGAAGTACATAAGCAGCTGTGCGCCTGACGCGACTATATTGAGAAAACCGCTCGAAAGGAAACAGCTTCGATTGTTGTGTTGTTACCAATGAATTAATAGCATTCGATTTTATTTCCGGTAGTTGATTATTTAGATTTTCGTTGCAATTTTTTATGGAATGCGAAATTAAATTATGATCCAAATAATTTTTATGCAAGAGTCTAGGACCTTCCCACCACAAATTCGAGCAAGACAACTCATCTAAATCTACGCCACGCGAAACTAGGTCAGCGGGGTTGTCTTTGCCACTTACATGCCTCCATGTAAACTTGCTGGTTAAGTCATGTATTTCCGCTACCCTGTTTTGCACGAACGTTTTAAGTAATGATGGAGCCATGCGTAGCCATCCTAAAACAATAGTGGAATCAGTCCAAAATATGACGTCATCCGCAGAGCGAGTGAGTGAACTTCGAACCTTATCGTAAAGTCTCGCGCCTAGCAGCGCACCGCACAACTCCAGTCGTGGTATGCTGACCGGCTTTAGAGGAGCGACTTTTCCCTTAGATATAAGTAATCGAACCATTATTTTGTCATTACAAATTGTGCGTACATATACACAAGCCCCATATGCAATCTGGGATGCGTCAGTGAATATATGTAACTCAGTGCGCGTTGAATTACTTTGAAAGGCATGCCGTGGCACCTTTATTGTATTAAGTAACGCTAGGTTGTTTATGAAGCGGTCCAAAGTTCGCTCGACATCAGTAGGCAGTGGGTCATCCCATTCTAATTTTAATAGCCATAGTTTTTGTAATAAAACTTTGCCAATCATAACAGTAGGGCTTAATAGTCCCAAGGGATCGTATATTTGTGAAACGATAGACAACAATGATCGCTTGGTGATAGCCTGATTGTGGTGTTTAAATTGAGTATTAAAATTAAATTCATCAGTGTCGTTACACCACCCTAGCCCTAATGTTTTGCATTGATTGTGTTCGCCTAAATTTAAATCTGTTAATGTGGGCTCGTTAATGAACACAGATGAGTCATCGAGTTGAAAATTAAAAACCCACTTTCGAAGTGGAAAACATCCTGATTTTAATACGTCTGCGGTGCCCTTGCAAATATTTATTAGTTCGTGCATGTCGTCACATGACGTCAAAAGGTCATCGACATAAAAATCGTCTCTAATGACCCTCTGAATGTGAGGATCCGTGCTGTCTTCTGCTAATTGTTTTAAGCAACGGACGCTGAGAAAGGGAGAACAAGCTTGACCGTACGTCACGGTGTTGAGCTGGTACGCCTGCAACGGCAACGACGGATCCTCTCGCCAAAGGATGAGTTGCAAGTCACGCTGACAAGGAGCAACCAGTACTTGTCTGTACATTTTTTCACAATCGGCTATCGCTGTATATTTAAATTGCCTAAATCGCAACAGGATAGCTAGCAAATCGCCCTGAATGGGAGGACCCACAAGTTGGATATCATTAAATGACTTGCCGCTGCTCGTTGCAGCACTAGCGTCGAACACGACACGGAGTTTTGTAGTAGTGCTGTGCTCGCGGAATACGCCATGATGCGGCATGAAATAATGCGGATGAGCGTAGTCAATAACTGGGGACATATGACCCAAATCAATATATTCCTGCATAAAATCTGTATATAATTTTTTATAACTGGCAGGCGCTTGCGATAGTTTTTTTTCTAAATATAGAAAGCGGCGTTTTGCTTGTGGGAGAGAGTCACCCAATACGTCGGCTGATTCCTTTAACGGTATGCTAACAATAAATCTGCCGTCACTGTTGCGCGTAGTAGTACTGACAAAAGATTGCTCACAAGCCCGCTCGTCATCTGTGTGCGTATCCCGATTCGTAGGTAACTCTTCTAACTCCCAAAACTGACGTAACTGCATATCAATAGACTGAGTAAAGTTGCATAAGATGGGTCCGTTATTACGCGGAATTTTAATAGGACCCGAAATTATCCAACCGAGTTTAGTATTTTGTAGGAACGGACCGTTCGGTAGACGCATCTTGCCTTCAATAAGCAAGTCCCAAAAATAATCCGCGCCTATCAAAATATCTATTTTCTGTGGATCTAAAAATCGTGTATTTGCCAGCTGTACGTGGTCAGGAATCCTGAACTGTGCGCTTTGTACCGGTACAGATGGCAGCGTTGACGTAATTTCTGGTAGAACGAAACACTTCATGCGCGTCGAGTAGGTATTAACGCGTGATTTAATTTCGATATCACAAGTTTGCAATGACTGTGACACGAAATTACCTACTCCCCGTATCTCGTGTGTGGACTGTAATAAATTAATATTTAACGCCTCGCAAAGTGATTTTGTTATAAAACAGCTTTGACTACCGCTGTCGAGTAATGCGCATACCGTGTGATAATTATTGTGATTATCGGCTATCTCGACTAATGCAGTAGAAAGAAGTACTGGCTGCACGCCTATACATTGTGCACTCGAATGCATATTATAAGTGTAAACATCTTGAATGGACCGGTTTTCGCTGTTATTGCGAGGGATAACTATCGCGGGCGCCGGGAGGGGCGACGCGCCGCTAGACGAATGCAATGATTTAGTTAAACATGATAACGACACGGTGTTAGTATTAGCATGACTAGAATCTAATTCATTGGGATGAATCAGTGTGTTGTGTTTTTTGTTGCATTGTCTGCACGGTCCGAAACGACAGCTATCCACAATGTGCCCTGAACGCAAGCAATTTTCGCATAATTTGTTATCGCTAATTAATTTTAATTTATTTTGCAAATCACTGTTAATAAACTCAAGGCAGGAGTACACTGGATGGTTGCCTTTACACATCGAACATTGCTTATGCGAAGGGCGCTGCGGCGGCTTACTTGTGGAAACATTGCAGTGTGAATAGTTATTTTTGTTTATATTATATGATTTTTTGTTCTCATTGTTAATGTTATCTTTGCTGTGTGATAAAAATAATGTTTCCAGTAAGTCAGCCCTGTCCTTAAGGAATCTCAGCAGATGATCGACTTTTAATGTGATTTGAGATTCAGTGTTAGACAGTAAAATACCTTTGTGTTGCTCCCATTCACGCTCAGTGGTTTTATCTAGCTTAGATACAACAATATAAATAATTAGCGTATCCCATGAGTCAGTAGGCTCGCCGAGGGTTTTTAGAGCGCGTAAATTGTTGATTATTGCATCAATGAGTTTTCTGAAGTGCGGAGATGACTCTTTAGATAGTGTTTGCAGTGAAAACAGTGCTTTAACGTGGCTTTGAACTAGCAGTCTAGTGTTGTCGTATCGATTAAGAAGTAATTCCCAAGCGACCGAATAGTTAGACGCTGAGATTTCGAGTGAGGTTATGACTAATTCGGCGTTTCCTTTGAGTGATGATTTCAGGTAATGAAATTTTTGTATATCACTTATTTCATTGGAATTATGTACTAACGATAGAAACGTGTCCCTATACTCCAGCCAGCGTTCGTATTGACCGTCAAACGTAGGCAATGAAATGGTAGGCAACTTAACTAACGATACTTTACTGCTATGTTGACAGTTTTTAGAACTGTTAGTGACCTCTGTACCATCGCTTAGAATTGACTCTGCTTGAGCCAAGGTGCAGTAGTAGCTATCTTCAAATAGTTGGCGCTGATCTAATTGTTCCTCTATTTCCTGATCAGAAACAAGTTCTTCGATTTTAGATTGAATTTCGTTAAATTCGGACAGCAAACTACCTGCGCCTTGTATGCGTAATTTTAAATCTATGCTAGATTGACCTGTAAGGAATGTGCTACTTGTATTGCCAATAATACTTAAGTAGTTAGCGAATTTAGTTAATCTACCCTTAATTATACCTCGTTTCCTAACTAGATCGCGAATAATTTGCTCAGTTTTTACATCGCCAGACCTATTATAAGGAGATTTATCACGAGATTTAGTACTAGATCTATCATCATCTAAAGGCATTTCGGTGGTTTGTAGAAGTAGAAGGTACTTACGTGTAAGTAGTTGCTAATAAAGCACAACTTATGCTAGCAGCGGCACTCGGATGTACTCTATATATGCGCAATAAGCAACACTCACCCAACTCACTGGAATTACGTACGCACTTTGCACAGCTTCTACTGATTCCAAATTTTTGGTTCGATAATGTGGTTCTGAAGGATCAATATGTAGCGGCGTGATCCAGCTACTCTGGATTTTTTGATAATTTTAGCCAAAAGATGAGAAGGTTCCAATAAATTAAACAAGATGTTTCTTAGCCAGTAGAATATGAAAAAGTGCTTGTAATGGTTAAAAAATTCATACAAAAAAAAGGAAAAAGGGAGAGGGAACAATGAGCCAATCCGCGAATGGCATGACACAAATCACGACACTTTCACACATTTGATTGGACGAAAAAAGCTCATTAGTTCAGGATCTATCCGTAGAGGGCGCTTCTGTCGAATGTGTCAAGATGAACTTTGAGCCTAAACAATAAGAATCCGACGCCATTTGGCTAACATGAGGAAAACATCGTCATTTTATCAATGACTGTTGGAGACACCGCGAAGTGCTTAGAATAAGCGCGAAATCTACAAAATTTAAGTTCCCGAGGTCATTACTTCCTGCTACTAGGCAAACTACATTCCAAGGCTAAGGCATAACGTGTGTCCAAAGTGACTAAAGCTAACGGGCAAAAACTCAAATCTAATCCGTTAGAGCCGGGCGTCCGACTCCGACATAAAAGAAGCCAACATCTAAGCAAAGTCCGAAACGTGTTAGAATATACAAAAAGGATTTTTGATTGTTTGAATAAGTTAGTAATTCCACCTATCTAACCCTTCCTTTGAGGTGGATAGCGAAGTCGACCTTCAAAAAGCCAAATAAACTTATCATTAATAAGAAAACTAGATAGGTGTATACGAATGAGTAATTGAGTTGTTAACTATAAAACTAGTCAAGCGTAGTGAGGTGACCATTAAAAAGTAATAAAACGCATCGATAAATCAGAGCTCGTCCGGGTCACACGCAGGGAAACCGAACAATGCGCAGGAGCGTGGCGGGAAAAGCAAGATGGCGGATTCGCGGACCGAATTAGACAATCGTTAGCGTACCGTTGCTCCCGCGCCGCTTCAAGCGCGCTTTATACACAGGTGAGGCCTAGCTCCCGCACGAGTGCACCGTTAAGCCCGGAAGTGCAATAAAAGGTTACCCCTTAGCAATACCCGTTGGATTGATTCATGCACTACGCAGGGCAGCGTCAGTCGATAGGACTGTGGATTTGTAGTCAACGTTTTACATAGTAATAATATCCACCTGATAGACACATAATACTAACCTTGGTGCAATGGTTCTTGCTGTCATTCCACCTTTGTTGGCAACAGAATTGCTGCCCAAGCGTGCTGAAAGACGCCTAGCATACAGCTCCATTACGTCATCATAACACAACACACGAGTCTATTTCACTTCTTATTTTACTTACTTAACTATGATCACCATCATCATCATCATGTCAGCCGAAAGACGCTCACTGCTGGAAATAGGCCTCCCCCAAAGCTCTCTCTAATTATGGTCATGTTGTGAATGTCGAAAGTCGTTTTACTACTTAGTTACACAAAAAGCGAGATAAATATGACAAAGAAGCTCGTAAAAGCATGAAACATAAACGTTAATTTGCAAAGAGAGCACAAGAGGAAGTCATGAATAATATATCACACAGGGCAAATGACAACGACACAGGGTGAGCAAATACAAATAGCAGAATTACGAAGTGCCGTCAGTCTTAGTAGGTACGCAGTGTAAGACTAGAAGAGAACACGTGTAAGCTATTTACTACTATATCACAGCCATAAGGTGCTAATAAATGTAACTAATTAGTAGGATGCTTTATTGTAGAACTTTTGAATAGTCGTAAACCAACTTTAAGTGCCTAGAGTTTCAGGTTTATACATATCGAAACAGGTTAATGTTACATGTCACACACACTTTCTAATATGGATAAGGAGCTTTATCCACTCTTGCAGTATTGTAATGTGACGAATAACATTAACAATTATATGAAAAACGTACACAATTGTATACAACAAACAAGAAAGACTTTAAGATTTGTAAGATAGATTAATTAAAGTATTTGAGATAAGATCTTAGTCGATATAAAACATGTAAAACGACAATGGAGAAAAAAAAAATATTTAAGGAAAATCTTCAAGCAACACCAAGAAGTACATTATGTGTAACTATAAAACTTATGCGCACTAGGGCCAAAAATACAGCAGAATTAAAGTTATTCATAGAAAGATTAGACTTTGATAAACGGGTAAAGTACGGACGCGAGGCATGCGCCCCACTTCCCGATGCATTCTGCTGAATTTCCAACGGAGCAAGCTGTTAGTCACACGTCAGGGTAACACTAGACCCCAGCACAGTCTTTACAAACATCGAATAAAAATGACGTAAAAACGTACACAACGCCATAGGCGTGCACAGAAAACTGTCATTTGATTCATCGATATCGATAAACACTTTGATGCCACAGTTCTAAAGGGGATTCATGAATATGTATATGTATGTAGACATACGATACATCCAGAGGCGTAAGTGGAGATATGGCAGGTGGGGTCTTCGTCCCGGACCCTGCGTCCCACCTTCCAACAAATAGAGAAAACCATGGTCCATTAGACAGAACATTTGGAGGCCCCATATACACCACTTACGCTTCTGGCTGCTCGTCGACACCTCTCATATTATCGAACATGATTTGATTATTCGTTATTTTTTTTCCGTTTGACCACAACATAAGCTAACGAGATTTAAATAAATCAATATTTTATCACAATCGATAAAACTACACAATATCGACAATCTTACGAAGCATCACTTAGTTGTGGCAAAACGTAAAAAAATACTGAGCATGTTGGTGCTAAAGCGGATCGAGTTATCTGTTCGACATGCATTGCTGGGTCGGTTCGAGCGGCCGCCCCGTGGCGGCTCGCAGCGACCAATGAACGCATTCCGGTGCACAACGACGCATGCAACCCGGACTACAGCACGCGAGTAAGAGCAAGTGGTGCTATGGAGCCGATGTAACACTATTATAACTAAGAACTAGTTTATCACTATGTTGCTATAAAATATTAGGATAATGAACTCGAAGTATACACATCCTCTGCTGAACACAGAACACGAGAGTCTGAGGCAGTCTTCGCCTGGGCTTGATGCTAATTTAATTTGATTGTGTTCAAGAAAGTTTCAGCATGTTATACGAATGTAGACAATGCTGGCAACGAGTCTTGTAATTTGCATCATCTTACTCAAACGCGAGGCTTATTAGTAAATGTTCTTATGCTATTGATACTAAGTTAAGATATTTACCAAATAGAACGTGGCGACAGTTGATTGTTATTTAATTGGTTGAGGTTTAATCATAAACTGATGGATGACGTTTCTCCAGCTCCAAGCACACACTAAAGTATTTATAGAGCAAAGTAATTACTGCTATGAACACTAGTAGCCAACAATAGTAGAAAATAAAAATACTTCAAACTTACAACTTCCACAAAGGCATAGATGGATAGCTACTTTTGTTCGCAGAATTAGAGCGAATTATTAGACGATTCCCGGAAGGAAAAGTTCAGTAAAATACAAAACTGAGGGCAGGGAGGGGTCTCTTCCGCCGAGCGGAAAGAATAAGTAATCAACCTTGTAAGGAATTCATTACAAGACGCGCACAAGGCAATAATTTTACCAAGGCCGCGCCATCTCATTAAAAAGTAGGTCATAGCATTGACTTATCTAAACCAGCGCAGAACTGCTGCGACGAAACATGTGAAACTATAATGTTATATAAATTAACACAACTAATCTAAAAAGCAACACAAGCCACATCATTTCTCGCTTCAATAAATGACTCGAAATAGGTAAACAAAATAAATTGCGTTGATATCTCGTTTTTCAAAATCTGATAGAGTATAATCCAAAACTAAATGAAGCTCATCCAGCAGATAAATTGAAAGTTATTTATTTTGCTCGACGAAATGATAGGAGTCCGCCGAGCAAGTTGCGTGGTTGTCTACCGCGGTTACCAGCCTTGCGCCGACGATTAGCTCAAATTCAATTATGCGTACACGACTCACTAAGCCTTTTACTCCTACCAACACAACTAACGAACCGACGGACGACGTGCCACTTAAAGTAGGAAAATTAACCACAACATTAAGAGAGGCACCAACAAGACATTTATTTGTAATTAGAATATGACTAAGAGATAAGTAAATAATATCAAAAGCACATGAGTACATCATTATGGATGACACATAAAATGATAGTGGAAATAATATTATTTGAAACCAAATGCTATTTGTCAGCGAAATACAATATCCGACGCAACAACTTTGGCTTCTTGCAGAAAAATATTGACGTCGTCGATACGAACGAGAATGCAACAACAATAAATCCTGAAATCAACTACACAAGGATGGAACCTCAAGTTTCTAAGAAAACAAACATTCTGATAGAAGTAGGATATATCACTTGCAATTTATACAGTGGACCCCATTATATCGTTTTTCGATAAAACCTTTGTGCACACGCTCATAAAGTCTGCAAAATATAGGTCGCACACAACAGACGAGACAGAACACAAGAAGACTATAATATTTTTACTGAGAACATAAAACTATGTTCTTGTTCATCTGCTATGAATAAATTCGTAACTGAATACAAACCTGATCTCTATTAATGGAGATCTTACAAATTTATAGACATGCTCATTGTAATTTTTTTTATTGGTCGTTTATCAATCTCAAGCAATAAGATAGGTGGCTTTCATTTGTGTTCGTGTCGTACGAGAATCGCGTGTCGCGTCGCGGTCGTGTTGCTCAAATATCCCACGGAACCAACTGGTACCTTTAGCGAAAAACCTACTTTTTCGAAATCTATAACAAAACAATGACGTGTTTTTATTTTTTTAACAAAGTCAAGATATGAGAAACTCCGAAAAGTCCAACAACTTATTACTTACCCACAGCGACGCTCAGAATTCTTCTTAAGCGTCGTGAAGGCGTAATTTAATTACAAATCCTTACGGATAATAACTTTTGAAAGGATGGCTGCAGAAGGATCGCTCAGTAACCTTAAGGGCCTAGCAACGAAGCAGCCCCCTGGGAGCGGTCGGTGTCGGTGACGGCGCGGCCTCGCCGGAGACGGCTTCAATTACATTACGTGCTACCAAGCTAATCGTATGATACATCATCAAATATTATACTACCAGTGCTGCAACCAATGGAGATTTAGTGTTTGGTAAAACTTCTCTTAATTCAAAGATACAAGCAAAAGTTACAGATACAATGTTTTGAGTCTTTGAGCTTCAAAAAGAAAGATACATAAATTTCTTTATGTACATAAAAGCTTTACAGTCAATGTAACTATGACCCCTCAAGAAGTAACCGTAAAGAGAACCGATTGCTAAAAGTTTTAGTCAAAAGGCATCTTCAAAGAGGGTTGACATTGACACCTTGGAACGTGCCAATGAGACAACAATAGCAGTTAAGAAATTGTTAAAGTTTCAGAAAAGCCAACCAGACTGCGTGCAGACTTCATTATCATAGACGCAGATAACGACGCAGATTTTCGCTGCAGTGGCACCGGGTAGCTAATAGTATATATTGCCAAAGATGAAGAGAAATCGAAGCAATATTATGACTGCTAACTGCTAAATAATGAAATGCGTTATATCATTAGTGAAGGTAGAACACAATACGAGAATATCGCCAGTGGCCATCGCGTCATTGACAGAAAAACTGTTCATAAACGCAGATCATGTCGGTTTAGATGAAAATGTAGTTATTTAGTGTTTACTATCTTCGTCAGTTACCCCAAAGGATAAAATAAGTGAATGCTGACAGTAACTATAGTCTATGAATAAATTTCGCAGTCTGTTACTCTCTACTCTCCACATTTTTAGAATAATTTTTATTCAGTAAAAATAGATGTAACATTTTTCTGCCTAGCCAAAAGTCAAAGACAATGGTTTAGAGTTAGAGTATCAACTGAGTTAAGAAGTTAAATTAATACAGTTTAGAATTAAAATAAGATATATGGACGAAAATACTACGTAGCTGATTCGTCCTTGACACAGATATTGAAATCAGTGCAATGAGGTCCCTGGGAATATTCGCCTTCCCGGGGCGGATGGGAATGATAGGAAGTTCGTTGAGGGTCAATCTTCCCAGACAATTGTAAAAGGCAACGATAAAGTTGGGTACATCCTATTTGTTCTAGAAAACAGACACTGATGGCTAGATTCTGATTTTCGTCACTTCACGATTTCATAGTTCCACACTAATGTGTAGTATTTACCCAGAAGTGTACAAAGGCGACATTGTATTGAATAATAGCCGCATATTACTTCTGATAACGCAGCAAATATTTAACAGTCACTCGCTTTACCTAGGATCTTTAAAATTCTAAATTTGTCTTAGAATTCTGGCACGTATGATGTCGCAATAAGATTCGCAATCGTGTTTTAGCCGCGCAGAGCCGAGTGACTGGCGTAACGAACTTGACCCGCCATTGGTTGGCTTCGACCCACATCGAAACTACAGTGGCTAATTCACAGCCAAAAAAAAACCTAAATAAAGGAAATACTTTAATGGGATTGATTCGGAAGGGCAAGTATGAATCGTCCCCGAAATAAAAGGAAAACGCTCTTGATGTAAAGAGCTTGGGACGGGTCGTTGTCCTTCAGGACCCTTCAGATAAAGGGATTGTACGAGAAGCTACGTCGAAATTGAGAAATAACGTAATAATGGTTATTGTTATCGTGCCAACAAAACTATGCAAACTTTTCAAGATATAAAAATTGGAAAACAATCTTGCTAAACGTGGCCTTAGATCTTGCCACCTTGGGCTCTGTCTACGCCGTAAGGGATCAAGACGTGATTTGTATATGTATGTAAATTGGAACTTTACAAAAATTAATTTTGTCTTTAAAACTTATTATGATGTTTTGCAACTTTTACTGGGAAGATATGAGAGTAGGTATAGTAAGAATAATGTACAAGAAGGTAAGTTGGACGGCAGGCAAACCAAGAGGTAAGTTAAAAATACTTCACCGGAGACACAGTGTCTGGCCAGTCCGAACAATTTGAATGCAAAAATTGGCAGCAAACGAAGACTGCAAATAACAATGATGAATCAAAATACACCCTAGTACGATTTCAAAGACCTACACAGAATGCCAATAAGATAATCTGAATTGCAAAAGATAGGATATGGCGATAAGGTAGCAGTTGTAGAAGTTAATTAGAAGTTAGGGAAGCATTTCCGACTGCATACACAATTGGTCAACGGGCACCAGTGGAGCGGATTCCCCTGTAAGCCGGGGATTAGCTGCGCCTTACTTGTCCTTTCTCCTTTCCGCCGTCGGCACATCATTCAACACTGCGACAATACTACAGTGGATATTTTTAAAGCATTCAACGACTACTACTGAACTGAACCAAAACGGAATTGCTAAACCTATAAATACGCTGGGATTTGGTAGAGAATGTTATTTCTGTTCCTGCTCACATTGAGCTGACAGTCTTAATTACCGACCTGGCGTCTCTCTGAATTCCCAGATGAAAACTATAATTTGTTAAAATGTACAACAAATAGGCTCGTCGCTCGTTTAGACCCATATGGCTGCATACAACCCCGCGACATGTAACAAACTATCAGTTTCTGTGTATCAGTTCTACTCCTAATCACAAAATCATATTTGTGTTTTATCATGGTACACGACCGTCCTATCCTGTAATTGTGGTTAATAAACAACAGGACCAATATTAGAACCTTACAAAAGCATTCTAGTTATATCATATACATTTTCCAAAATTCATATTTATGGCTTCCCGAATTTGTTCCCATAACTTTCGTAAGTAACGATCCGAATCCCTCGAGCCTGCGGGCGGGTCAAGGCCCGTGACGCCGAACTGGGGCGCTGAAAGGCTGAGATAACTGCAGAATTAACCTGCTTTTCGAGCCTCTGTAATAATGTCATGGTGTCTATTAGACTCTACTTCAAATTGGCATATAAAATTACTAGTCTTTACAAGCTTGGTAAAAGAGACAATACTAGGTCACTTTGGCAAGAATACGATAACTAGTTTTTCTTTTTTCCTGTCGATGACGTGACACTTTTACTAGTTTCCGGAAAAATAGGGAGATGAAAATATGAAGGTAACATAAATTAGATGCAAGATTAACGGTATCAGCAAAAGGCGGCCACGAAAACAACTTTCCCTGCGGAGCGCTGCGTTACATCAGGAGGGAACCAACTCCAACTCCTTCCGACTTTACTATGCACATTGTAGATCAAATAAACAGCTTATTCATACCCGTTGTCCTTATCAGACCTATTCACGCATTCAAGCACATGTATTTAGGTTAAACTTGCAATTACTTATCACCGTATTGAATTATTCTACATCTGAAATGAGTTTGATGTTTTTATGATATTTAAGTACAGCCCTGAGCGCACCTCAAATAACGATGCTATTGATTGGTATTTGTACGTTCTTTGTTCCACAGTTATCGATCTAATAAATACGCTAGTCCCCGGTCCTGGAAATGCCGATTCTCCGAAATGCACCCGGACTCCGACCGCCACGGGCTGTTTGCACCTCCCCGGGGACGTCAGCTATTGATTACCCACGAAGTAATGAAAGTGGGTCACATATTTGACATTTTGAATTCAATGGACGCAGTTGATCAAACATGACGCGTTGACTTCAAAGAACAAGGTTAATGTCCTCATCTCTATTTAAATATAAACAACAATACGCTGTTACTTCACCTACAGCCACATAAATAATATTTCCCCAGCGCGCTGGGACTTCCGTATTTTTGTAATAATGCAAATACGCCATCAAAACATTCGTTCAGCGCCATGACGTGCTATTCCAAAGCGCTCCTTATCATAGGCGAGTCAGCGTTGATAATGGAATAGGCATCGACAATCGCGTACGGCAGACAAGGCCAACTGAGAGAAGCGAGCACTAGGAAAAACAACCTTAGCTGTTGAAAATTATAGCTATTGTCGGTCGGGAGCCGAGCGCGGGGGGAGTGGGGCAACACGTGGCAGGCGACCGACGCAGGCGAGCTTGACCCAGTTGCTAGATGCACCATTTCGGTCCGCTCCCAAAGCAAGGACAGCCCTTTAACATCGATTCCGTCTTCGGAACCTTTGTGGCTTTGTGCTTGGAAGTCTGATGCGCATTTTCTCGTCCCACATAAGGGCTCGCTCTACGCGTTGCAGAACAAAGAACCTACTGTTGGAATCGATGCGATTGAAGAGTTAATCTTTTGGAGTTAACGAAGCACAATAGCGATAGCTACAAATGCGTGCTACGATACTAATCGAATCGTAAACAACAAACAAACTCTGCTGGCAACGTTCGCTCAGTTTATTTGAGAAGCAGTATATATAAGGAAACGGATAACATCGGTAGAGCGGGTCGGAACCAGTGGCTGCTGTAATGCGGTTTTCAATCTACTCGCCAATTGCTGGCAAAACGCCGACTGTAGGTACACAACTATAGGTATCTGCTAACTCAACTTTATCAATATTGCAACAAAACACGAGACCTCTTGATGGCAAACAACAAAAGGCTTTGTTCTAAGCTTCCATTTCATTATTCACGGATTTTCTAGTGAAATAATTAGGTCTTGGTACCTTCGGCTCTGTCTACCTCGTAAGGGATAAAGGCGTCATTTATGTATGTATGTATATATTAAACTTGTATCGGCCTTGTTATTGAGTTGCTGTCAAACATTAGACTCGAAGGGATTATGTTGAGTTGAACGAATGTAAATAATCGTAGTCTCAACGTGTAAAATTAGACTACGTCTTCGTATGTTTCAACAACTACGCTACGGAACTACGACAAATGGTTGACTGCTCGTAATCCTCCAACAAGGTGAACCAGGGGACCACTTCTTATTGATTGATTCAATGTTAATTCGGCCAACCTAAATAATTTGAAGCGGAAATTGCTTTATATTAGCAGTGTACAGTGCACAACACGTCAGATAAATAACTTGAAATGAGAAATAACTGATACTTTTATGTTTGCTTATTATTCTGTTCCATGAACTGCCGCCAATATGGTGTTCCACAAATTAAAATCGACATCGGCAGTATTTTTTTACAAACCTATTTTTAGCTGTAGAAACGAGAAAACGGATATTACGAGATCCGTAATCTAACGATATCTCGCGACTCACAACCAAACGCCATATTGTTTAACGCTTTAATCACAATCGCAATGAATATCTCTTTCTGCCGCCATTTTGTAATGTTTGAGAAATAGAATTGACGAATGCGATTGCGGCCATGAGCGTGTTAGACAGGAAGCTTGTCCCGCTCGCTAAAGTGCCCAATTCCCACCAAAGTCGACGATCCTACGCTGATGCCGACAGATATTTAATAGGTACCTACCAATTTATGAAGGTCAGTTATGAACATATTTAAATAGGAAGAATCTTGCTATAACAACAACTACCTACAAATAATAATACTACAAATAACTCTGCCTAAGTCACCCATGTCAATAATAGATTCAAACAAACAATTGATTGTGGAATAGCGTTCTGTTCACTATCAATTTTGTCAACTCATTACGGCGCAGTTACACGTTGTTATCGAATCATAAACAGCTCAAGCAAATAAACTGGTAATAGGTATTGTGGTTGAAAAATTAACAATAACTTGAATTTGAATCATTTTAAAATTTGGTACGCAAAATATAAAACTTATCAAAGTTAGTGTAAAAGTGTTATAAGCACAATCAATAATATTATTAACAATGGTTAGACACACGAGGCGGACCATGAACAACAGAACAATGCAAGGCGAGCATTATTCAATGACATTAAGTGGTGCAAAACGGAACAGATGGCTCACTTTGCACACCTAAGAAAATAGTTCTAACGTTGGTATACTCATATTACTGTTTCTGGTATTCTTAACATCTATTATTCAAAGTATAGCATTAGCAATATCAGTTCTAATTACATAAGTCTCGTAACGAAACTGAAATAAGTAGGTAGTTTGCCTTCTCTGCTACGTTTTTTTGCATCGGTACCGGACACTGCAGCACTGCTGGTGTAACACCTAGGGTTTATGTTTGAATTTTGTTTTGTAAATGTGAAAGGAATGCCCTGGGCAGCGAAGCGAATGACTGATGCATCGCAGAATAACAAGTCGACGTGGTCTGGTCTGGTCTGCATTTAATTTGTAGACAAGAAAAAACTAACACCACAATAACATGTTGACTTTTTAACGACACTTTTTTATTACAGCTACTGAAGTCTCAGAGCTTCAGTGTAATTGAAGGTAACAAGGCGAAGCTACGAGTCATAAGCTTCTACTTTTAAAAGACTTGTCCGTAGCATTTTCACCATTTATGAAAGCTTCGAAAACTTCTTCAGAAATAGCGAAATCATAGTCGCATTAAAACAGTCGGTGGCTGCATATTGATGCAAAATCGCAAAACCGGTCAAGTGTGTGTCGGGCCACGTGCAGTCTAGGGCGCGTCGTCGCGGGCAGTGTGGAGGACAGACAGACGGACGGACAAGGCAGCATTATGTATTTGACACGTGTTTTGTGTGGGTGGGATGTATTAGTTAGCAATGGCGACTAAGGGCATCAAATCTTCTGGAAAAATGAGCAAAATTACGCCATCTTCAAACCAATATGATGAATTGACAATATTAAAAAAAAATGTGTTACTTTTTATTATCTGTTTCGAAAGAGCGCACCATTTTAAGAGGCCCATGTTTTTATATTTGTGATAATCTTGTATTTTCGTGGAAAAATCCATTTAAATCGTTGCTCGAACAGAAAGGGCGTATGTTACAATTGTCAAGTATTAGCGAAATGACTAATTTTGAAATATTGTCAATTACATTTCTACATCTAGGGAACACATTTTACACATCGTTCCTCAATTAGGTATGTCTGCCATCTTTGAGATGTGGCTAAAGGCCATCGCATTCCTACAGAGATATCGCTTGAATGTACCGCAAGAGTGATATACTATGTTACAGGCCTGTACCCGGACAATCACATCACTTACAAAATGCTAATCTGTGACTACAAAGTACTAAAAAAATGCGTTTGTCTCATTCTATTAGCTTCGTTTTACGAAAGAAGTGTAAGAAGACGAACTAGTTGACAAATAAAACTTGTTTCTGTGTGTCTACTCTACATGTGTTTGCGTTTAATTAGAAAGTTTAACATAAGAGGTCCATGGAAGTAATTCAGCTGTGGGCGTCCAAACCCTAATAAAATCTTACCATAGTCACTGACCATTGACCATTAAAAGCCAAGTTGGAACAGATAAGTGTAAGTATCTAATCTCAAAAATAAGCAACACAATCTCAGGTGTCTTTGAACGATTCCTGTAGATACTGACTGTGTGAAGAACCATTATGATAGTCATAAACATGACAAGCATTAAACGATACAGTGCACTCTGACCGACAAGCAATGAGCGAGTTCATCGACAGAATGACAGAACGAGACAGTTACACAGTCTGAAGCTTAAAGAATAGAATTAGACGTAGAATTTGTCAAAATTTAAGACCCAAGTTCATTGAACGCTAGGGACCAGGGACGAGACAGTGTGTAAATGTATACTCGAATAAGCAACACAGCTCCGTCTACTTTAGCCGTTCCAAACTCGAGGATAATCACCCCCAAAGGGGTAACAACTATTATTTCGGATACTTTTAAGCTGTTATTTGCACTTTAAAATATTAAACTAAAAAAAGGTTGGGAAGAACTGGGCCCATAATTTCAAAATGTCTTCAGACTTTTTTCAGACACCGTTGGACAGATAGAGAGATGGCGAAAGCGATTGTGATTCAGTGCGCGAGACAAAAATGGCCTCGTCTCTACATAATTTCGATAGATAGAAGTTAACTTTTGACCAATCAAATAAGTGATCCCTCACCGCTGGTGTCACGAGCTCTCACGAGTCCAGCTGCTTGACATATTACAGATTATTAGCCATAGCTGCGTTATGTTGATGCTAATACTCTTACAACAGTCAACGATTTGATTCCGCCGGTCGACAGTGTATAAACTTGCAGCCTGGCGTCGCGTATTGAAAACGAGAAAAACGATGTCCTAGTTGCGCGGAGTGGTGCAATCTTTAATGGTTATCTTTATGAGATAATTCGTCGAGTGACTGGCAAAAATAAAAACGATATTTTGTCTATTTAAGCAAGCACCTACTTTCTTTGGAGCTCATCGTGCTTATCCATCTGAACATTCAGTACCCTACCCAAACTAATTAATATTATAAAAGCGAAAATGTGTCTATCTGTCGGTTACCTCTTCACGGTAAAACCGCTGAACCTATTTAGTTGGAACTTGGTTTAGAGATAGTTGCAGTCCTGGAGATGGACATAGGATTGATTTTATCCTGGAAAATCGAATAGTTCCCACGTGATACCAATAAACGAATTTGTTACAGACAGGAGTCACGGGCAATAGCTAGTAATAATTACTGCTAATGTCGTGCTACTTTGCTCAGATATGATGTGGGTGTATTACAAAGGTCAGAGTAGCAATATTTTGAACGACTTGTTATTCAAGAAGAGTCCCTAGCGGCACCCGAAAATAGATTATTTCAGTTGAAAAACCTTCGCCAACAGTTCAACAAATATGTACCCAATTTATTTATGTTCTGTTATTTATTTCTGGCCTTAGATGATGCCCTTTAGCCCAAATGCACGCAATCGCTATTCAGAATCACCAAGTCAAAAGTTCAAACGTCACAGTGACTGATCGCCCTTACATAACCGAGCATGCCAACATAATAAAAATATCCAAACATCTAATCGCGGCAATAAAGTAAGAGGTATATTGGATCTCAAAGTTAAAAACATGACGAAGAATGACAAAGCATCCATTAGCAACAATGTACACGATACTTTGTCTAGGTTTAATTGTATAAAGGAAAAGTGCTGCATAACTAAGGTGGCACAGCATCGCCACAAGAGTTATTTATCACAGCGCAGACTGGCGTGACGTGTTAAGTTAGCTAGCAATTGAGATAACGTAAATGCTGTTTTTATTACTTCGTTTGACAATCAATATGAACACAAAACAAACAATGAGTCTAAAACAGTACTGATCCCCTTTTTGTAAATATTTTCTTCAATGGTAAATCCTAAGCCAAATCATAAGCTGTCAACATTTAACATATTGGTACGTAAGGAACTTTGGTACGTTAAACATCCTGTTTTGCTTCCATGCATTTGAATGGCAGAGGGAATCGAGGGCTGAGCAGTAAGTGCAGAGGGACCGAGGGGCTGTCCCTTATTGTGTGACCCCCGCGCGTCAGGAGTCATCGCCCTCCGGTTAGGGATTGGATGTGTAAAGATACATGAAGCTACGGCAAGATATTTGCAAACTTGCTAGTTAAATTGAATACCTTCGCTCGCGTTGCAATTAATTAGTGCAATGTGGGACAATTAAATTTGCCATTATGGACTTCTGTACCAGGGTAGGTACTAGCGATTAGCACCCGATCAGCGTGACAGGAAATGATTACGTCAGGCTCATCGTTGTTTTTATCACGGAATGAATTGTTGGCGTTGGCGTATAACAATCAACAGTACGTGACCACATAGTCGCGAGATGCGGTATGTGCACCAGTAATTGCAGTACTGTCGCATGGAATAACGAACATAATGCTACACTCGCACACATACATGGATCGATATACACAAAAATAACCTGACGTACTGAAATATCAATAAACATTTTAAAAGGCACGCCCAGGCATTCGTATAATTTATCTGAACGCCTCAACCGACTTTCAGGAGCAATTTTCCGTCGGTGTGTTGATGGAGGGTGGAAGCGCACTCAGCTTAAGCTACGTTGTTATAAGCTCTGATTCGTGCACAGCCAGGGTTATTCGCCGTATTTATGGAGCCTCGGGGAAGGTATGTAATGTATTTGTATTAGTGCACTCACGCCATGTTGCTGTTTTGTTACAGACGGGAGTTGCGTTCTCGAAACGTTTGCTGGATTTAATGAGGGACTGCTGACTTGGCCCTTGAGTTTATCATGCCAAAATCATAATGCTACTCATAACAATGAAGATTGAAAAGTCAATGTTGAAGAGACCTCAGTCCTTTTACAATTTACAAGTTAAGAAGCTTTAATCAAGACAAAATGCTTATGCGATTCTGGTTTGGCGTGGTGGCATTTGTCCTAAATATGAAGCTTGCAACTCGTATCCTAAACTTGCGAGGGCAAAATCGATATCACATCACAATGTCCTAAAGTCACGCTATTCTCCGAAGTGCTCTATGCACATAGCACACGTCAAATTGCTTCGTTTAAGATTACAACTTATCGTTACTACCTATCCTTCGTTCAAGATCAAAACGACGAATAGATTTGTCAATATTGTTATATTCTATGGTTTACGTCGCTTCTACCAGCCTCAAACGTCAGATCGTACCTATCGTACAGTGATAGTCTTCGAAACCTTCAGGCGATGACCGCTTGCAATCAACTGGTCCAGTTAAGCAAATGATACAGTTTAAACAGTCTAACTATTTGCCGATGTGATTCATCAGGCAGGTGCGCTATGCGAACAGACCACTCGTAGAGACGTATTACGTCAAACTTGCGTTGTAAAAGCAATGCTAGTGGCTGAAATCAAAATTACTTATTATCGAACAGTTAATTCATATCAAAACAATCAACTGTTATTTTAATACATACGAAAAACGCAGCATAATATAAAGTTTATATAAATACTTCAAATTAAAACGTCATTCGTATTAGAAAGCTAAACAATGAAACCGTCAAGAACCGGCTCGTATCTCGATCCTTTGAATTATGGAAATCGCCTCACACACGAAGTTAATTGAAACTCGCTCGACCGAAATGTTATCCCATACAAAATACTCGCGTTTTGTAGATTAAATTTCGTACTTCAGTCAATAAACCCTCTTTGAGTGCGCGATCCTACCATAATCAGGTCATTAAACCCGCTCAAAGTCCGGCGGGGATAGCCGAGCCCGCGCACGTCCATACCTACACTACATGCATTCTCGCAACCCGGTGGAAAGGCAAAGGAACCAACCGGCGGCCTGGGACTATGCCTCGCACAGAACAGAATACACCACGAACTTCATAAATAAGGGAAATCTGCTACGAGGTTATCATTTGACTCCATCAGTATTTCTTCATTAGCTTAGACATGGTCGCCCACACATTTTACGCAATCGAAAGGCGAAACCTTGCGAGCAGAATAATTAAAGGGATAACAATGTGAAATCGGCTTTACTTGACATTAAAATTTTATTCATTAGCTTATTGGCCTGTAGTTCCAGCGGAGGCAAACAATTGAAGACTGATTTAATTACGATTAAAGTTTTTAAATAGAAACCACATTCATTTGACTTCGTAATTTGACGCTGTTGATGGGCGCGTTGGTTGTAGACTATAACGTAAACAAAAAACCATAATTTCAGCAAAGATAATAATAATAAATGGCCAAGCCTTCGGCGCCGTTGTTGCTATGTTGCCCTCATTAAAATTCTGTTGCCAACTCGCAACTAGCTCCTCGACGAAGGTCGCGCTAAACAACGACGCATTAACTTCTAACTTCAAATCAGTCGTAGATTATTTCTAATAATTGAGTCCCCGAAATCATTCGTTAACGCTTCCTTATGCCTACCATGTCCATCGTGTCACTTGCAAGTAGAGATTGAAGAGTTCATTGACAGGACTGATTCATTTAGTTTACATAGTCCTTATTTAGTTATGTCCATTTTACAGAGTATCCGGTGTGTATAGATGTAGGTGGATGAGCAAGTCCCAAGCAAAGCAAAACGTCAACCGTAAAGGACGCGCGGGCCATCATTCAGGAGTCCATGAAGGTTCAAGAACTCGTTGATGAACTGGTTCTGTCGGTCGACAACCTCGTACGTTGCCCGGACCAACCACCCCAAGATGACATCAAAACAAGATCAAATTAAAACCTTTGGTGCAAGACGTAAAATTCAATTTCTGATCTAAAAGGACCCATTAGCATTTGCGAGCAGCACTCCCTAGTGTTGGCCATTGTTGTCTGCCTTCCCGGTCTTTGCCCTTAAGTCTAGACACGGAATTTGGAAAGTGTAAGAGCCGGGTGCAGCGGCCCGGGCTGAGCCGGTCAACAACCGTCTGCCGGTGCAGCGCCGGTCGATATCGTCCCGGAACGCCGTGAGTGCATCCGGCTGCCAGTCGAGACGGCAGCTGACATGGGCCATCGTCTAATACAGTAGACATGTCTACATTGCTAACGTCAACACGGATTTAGATTGGGAAGCATTTGCTGGCACGATGTACAATCCATTGCAATCGGACCTTCTGTGAAACAAATTACCTGGTGAGCAGTAGATGTTCCACGGGAGTTTGTAATTGTGTCGTACAGACACATCATTCAAACAGACGACGCTTAGCGACAAAAATTCGCATAGTAACAATGGTCACGTGACATCTAGTAACAGGTAGAAAAATTCGGAGACTACCCACCTGTTATGGGTCGCGTCACGCGTTCGATTCCCGGCCATAGCTTTAATTTTCGGATTTTTCTGTGTTCTAATTTTCACTGACATTTAGAAACCAATTACATTACGTCAGCAAAATTCTAAGTTATATTGTGATTTCATTTTGAAATAAATTCGATAAACAGAATATTCTCTGCTACAATTTTTACCGTATCTGTCATGGTTTTATTGGAATTCTATGGCCAAAGGCAGCTCCTGCGCTGACTCGGCGAAACATAGACCGTGGGCCCGTTTGCGGCATCCGAAAATGCCAGCCGACACGTTTCTTTTCTTTCCCATCGACGTTCCAACATTGTCTACTCTAACCTTCTGTCAGGACATTTATTAATCTCAAAGAAATATTTCATTTCACTTACTGAAATAAGATGGATACATCGTTGTTACTTGTGAAATTAAGAATAGGTATTTAGAAGTATTTTGCCATGAGGATAGAAATAATTTTTTTTTTCGTCGGTTAAAAAGATCTAAACCATCTTAGCTATAAAAGAATAGTGTATGATATTTTTGGAGCCTTTTCCTAAAATAAATAGGCTTTATTGAGATGAATGAACAAAATCCTGCGACAAAAGTGTTTGGAGGACAAACTTAAATCACCCGCAGTGCGACGAAGAAGACCTTCTCTCAGACTTTGATAAAAGGTAGACTGAAAAAAAAGCTAGTCAAGTGAGAGTCGAACTCGCGCGCTGCGGTTCCTACAAACAATATCATTAATACACTATATACTAAGTTTGTTCGTTTTATTACTGGAATTAAGTTATTTATATGCGTAAAATAAAAATAAAAAATCTAAATGTCTGTGAAAATTAGAACACAGAAAAATCCGAAAAGTAAAGCTATGGCCGGGAACTACACTCATTACAAGTGGAAAAAGTTGTTTTATTTTTTTATTTTTCTTTTATTTTTTCAAACCTACAAATTTTGATAGCCACAGTTTGGATGATACACTTTCAAGAATAAGACATTTTATTTTGGATTCCAAAATTTGGAAGGTTGCGAATATTATTACAAATTGCTCTTGACAAACAAACAGACAGTTACACAAACGGATAACTCACATATAAGAGTCGAGTGATGCTCGTGCTCGACATGTTTCGGACTAGTTCGTAGTCCTTCCTCTTGGAGCGCTCGCGCTTTCTTCTTTAAAAATGAGACGGTACCCGCAACTTTCGCGCCGCCGGTCGCACACAAAGATAATCAATTAAAAGGTCCGCTTTACGTTTGCTTAATTGGAGTGAATTTCTTTTGAATCGATTTACTGAACTTTACTCGCCATTCCTGGAAAGAGCCTAATAAGCTAAACGGTTCTACCTTGTTGACGCACGCGACGTAGGTACGCTTTGGTAAAACGTCGTTCGAAGATACTGCTTGTTAAATCATTATATTCTTTAGTGAACCCATAACAGGAATAACAGACATATTAAATTCGATATTACATAATAGGCGGGTGTATTCTATTGATTGCGAGTGACAGCTCGGGTTCGCCGCTCCGCTGTTGGGAAATGTTGGATTTGAGGGTTTATGAGTTATTACGTTGACTGATAGGTTTGTGCAACTTACATAGGTACAATATATTTGATTATTAATATCATCATTGTTTGATGTGAAATTGTGGAAATTAAGCCAAAACATTAGGAGGGGTGCATATCATTAGACCTCGGAGGGGGAGAATAATGTCAGGACCGATGCACCTTGGGCAACAGGGATTAAATAATTTATACATAAATTATGTAGTTGTTGGCTGATATGATAGTCCACTGGGAGGAGGGAGTTTACCCTAAAACTGGGTGGTAGTTGTCCAAAAAAGTCTATGTTAGGTTAATGTCTTCTTCAACCTCACCAATAGCAAAATCATTCATTTTATTGCCAACAAAGTTCCAAAACCATAGAAAAAAAAACAAAGAGTCAAAACAACACATATTTCAGGTTTGACAGCTACAAGATTTATTATATACCTACATATAGGAAGTACTTGTGCTGTGACAAAAGAATTTTAATTTACACCCACACCTCAAATAGGTATATTACCATGGTCTTGCTTCTCAGAAATGATAAACCTAGGTAATTGGCTTATTTCTCAAACTTTGATTTCTATTTAGAATCAATTAGTGCCACTTCTAACTTGACCACAATCATTATCAGCTCGAACAATAGGCTCAAGGCTACTACGTTTGCTGGAGTCTGACCTTATCTGCTGATATGATAACCCTGTCTGCTGCAATAACCCATGCTGTTGGTGCAGGTTATGACAAGGACAGCATATTGTTTGGATAGACCATACTGCCAACACCATCAGCAAAAATCGTAAACAAATATATGTACATACAACATAAATCACATCTTTCCCTTACGGGGTAGACACCCTAAGGTGACACGACCAAAAGGCCACATTTACCATGATTGTGGGGTGCGTGTATAGGTGGAAATGGGAATCAAAATATGGTGATGGGTTGCTAGCCACATCGCCTATAACATGATTCCTGAGATTTTCGCCTATTCCCTCAACAGGCTTTTAACAAGAGAGGCAACTGGTACATACTGTTTTTTTTGTTCCCAGACCAGCATGGCAGCAACAGCAAGTTTTGTTACCTGTTAAATTCCGGATAAGAAGTAACCTATGTTTTAACCTAGCTATCACCATTTCCAATTTGATCCAAATCCGTCCAGGCGTTTCAGCGTGAAGAAGGAACAAACATACACAATCACATCCTCACAAACTAGTATTAGGATTAGTATATCTAACTAAAGAAACAGTAGGTATGTCAAATAGGGAGCTAAAGTGCAAAGAAGAATTTGACATTTCGGACTCAAATAATAATTGTTAGCAATCATTTAAAGAGTTTAAATTATTATGATCAGTCTTACATCCAAATGAAGTCCAATAAGTACCCATTATTTTTTTGGCAAACTCAAATGCCACACTCACTTACCATCTAACATAATTGGATAGAAAAAATTGTTATTCAATAGATTGTCGATTCCCTTTTCCACCTATACAACCACAATTATGCTAAGTGTGGCCTATGGGTCTTGTTGCCTTTGGCCCATAAGGGATAAATGTGATTTATGTACATACATATACATGTACAGTTTGTTAGCAACTTACAGACTTATATTGTTGATAGTATAAAAAATGTTGCAAATTATTAAAATGATGGGTGAATTGGGTGACTCAATTCATGGCTCTAGCCTTAATATTTTAAATATTTAATGTTACATAGACAGAATAAGGTTGTAATTATTTTATTAGGTACCATTATTTCAATGCCAAGCTGTTCCATTCTTTGATCAAATGAACTTGGTGACCGAGTCAAACTTATATGTTGAGACATTTAAGTTATTGTGGCCATTAAAGAGTTGTTGTCTTCTTATGCAAATAGGTGTTTTGACTAAGAAGAGCCTGTCTAATTATAATGAATTGCCTGTTTTCAATGTGGCAGTTGAATGACATATCTGTTTGCTGTGAAATTGCAAAAAGATTATATTTATAGCTGAATATAAAAAGGACTAACCTCTTCAAATAAAATTTTACCATAAAATTATGGCTTTCACTTTATTTTAAAATTTCCATTTTTTTTGAGCTCTTCAGATATTAATGTAATTAACTGTTAACAGTAAACAACAATGCCAAGTAATAATATATAATCACAATCCAACTTCATATAATAGTACCTATTAACTCCTGTGTCTGTGAACAGCTGATCATTCTGTCAATCTAGACAATTTCCAAGTCTAGTGCACAAATAACTTAGCCCACACAAGACACAAACCTCAGCTAAATACATAGCCATTCCAAAGGTACAACAATGGCACAATAATACAATACACATTTTCTCTATAGAATACCACAAGTACCACATATCAGAATGTAGGAAGTTCACAAAAAATAAAAATAAGGGTAGACAATAGGCAGTTTTATCACTTAAAAGCATTGATTAGCTTTTATCTGCATAAGTAATTTTGACACCATAATGTAGTGGCATTGTGTCCCACATATTTGTCCACCAAACAGGACACCCTAGTTAGAGACTTTAAAGCGACCAGAATACGCGGAGTGCGTCTCGACGCAGGAATAGACCTTGTACGAATCCCACATTCCACGACGATAATAACGTCAAATTAAACCAAACGCGCAGTTGAGACGACCACGAACGTTCCCAACACGAACTAGCAAAGTCATAATTTACACCACACTCCAGTGTTGATGCAAATCATACGATCAGCTGATTTCTTTGTTTGACTGTCCGTCTATATCCGATGCACCTAACTCCACGAGCAGATTTATGACACGTCAGATATTCTCTAACACAACTACGTAGTTACGCGTGTCATCATACGAATCAGATTAAGTATAAAGTGTTTTAATGAAGTTTAGCGAGTTACTCAATCCATAAACAAACGAAAGTTCCTACCTTTGTAATGCACTCGAAGATTATTTTGCGACAGCCCGATGTAGCTGAACTTGTCCTTGGCACTCCATGATCGTGGCAATGGGGTTTCTTCCTCATTCACATTTGGATAAAGCAGTTTTAAACGATCTACAGCTGTATCACTTTGCACTTGATTTTGGGAATCCATCGTTCCCCGTCCACTACCTACCGCAGCCATTTGTGATTTCCTTCCCATTCCCGTCGGTCGGACAGTAGTGTCAGTGACGTCACATTCATGCTTCTCGAAATTTGGTGCAGGTGGCAGCACCGAAGCTGTGTAGTGAAGTGACTAAAGAAAAACCGGTAAACTGATATATATAAAAAGCATCCTATTAACGTGCGACAAATAATTATAACAATTTTTTTTTATTTGTACTTTTTGTATTTGTAGGGTCACCAGATTAAGGTACGAATAATTGTTTAAATTTTAAGTAATATTTTGCCGTTCTGTTTTGTTGTTGCTGTATTGAACAACATGTTATATTGACTACCTGCTAAAATCTGTTTTTTAGATTCAACGTTTTAAGTAAATATTAGTACAACGCTAATAAATTGCTCATCGGAGCGATCCATATCACACATTATATTTCAATAGGTACATAATTTTAAGATAATCACTACAGAAACCAAACCAACCACTTCAAAGATAACTCTCATGTTACTTCGGTAAATTAAAAATCAAACTGTACTCGAGTAACTAATTTCCAAATAAAACTAAAAATGTATTCTGCAAGTGTAAGAAATAGCACTCCAAAGTATTTACAAGAAATTAACTGTAGAGTAACCATGAAATTGAAAAAAGTTAAAAGAACTTGCAGTGAAATATTAGAAACCCGGCAATTATATGAAGACCAAGTGCTTGAGGTACAAGTGTAAAATTATGGAAGTTTAGTATTCTTGATAATTTATTTTACTTATATAATACACTATAGGTATTTTTATTTATTGGCTTCTAGATTTACCAAGAAGCATTCAATGGTCTCATACAGTGTAGCATCACATATTCCAGTATACTGTATAACATAAAACAAGCATATGACCGTGCTTTACAAATACGCGACGAGAGAATTTCACAATTTATAACTCAAGACGTAAGTAAAATCTAAAAATTAAGTCGTAAGTTAAATTAATATTTTAATTATTTTATAATATTTCCAACTTATTTTTAAAAATCACAGCGTTTTAAAGTGTAATTGAAACAATCTCACTTTACTGACGTCACTTTGACATTCGTGACATTAAATTCAATGACATTTAAGACATTCACTTTTTTCCTATCATTATTTTTGTTTACAATGTTGAATCAAACCAAACTTATCGCAATAAACGACTGATAATAATATATACGGAAAGATTAATTTATCTCCGCTCATTCGTGACAAGAAATTCGGGAAGTGAAGTCGTAATTTGTATAAGATAAACGATTTTGGCGCGAGAAATGGCAGAGCAGGTGTCGACGACGATTAAAGTTCTAGACGGGGGCTTCTCGTCGCAGCTGTCGTGCCACGTCGGCGACAACGTCGACGGCGACCCACTGTGGACGGCGCGCTTCCTGCAGACTCGTCCTCTCGACGTGTTCAAAACCCATTATGACTTCCTCAAAGCTGGCTCCGACATCATTATGACTAACACCTATCAGGCCTCCGTCGGAGGATTCGTCAAATACCTCGGAGTTTCCCCCGAGGCGGGTTTAGAATTAATTAAAAGTGCCGTATCTCTCGCTAAAGAAGCGAGAGAAAAATATTTTAAAGAAAATGCCTGTACAGGTGCTTCCGATCGCAATCCTCTCATCGCAGGGTCTGTTGGCCCATATGGAGCTCATTTACACGACGGCTCGGAGTACAACGGTGCTTACGCGGACGTCACGCCCGCCGAGACCATTAGAGAGTGGCACCGGCCACGCCTCGAAGCTCTCATTGGTTCTGGAGTAGATCTACTGGCATTCGAGACAATTCCTTGTGAAAAGGAGGCAGTAGTGTTAGTTGAAATGCTGAAAGATTACCCCAGCATTAAAGCATGGCTGTCATTTAGTTGTAAAGATGATAAACACATAGCTCATGGAGAGGATTTTCAAACTGTTGCTAAGAAGTGTTATGACCTAAATCCAGAGCAGATCATAGCTGTGGGGGCCAACTGCACGGCCCCAGCCAACATTGCTGGCTTGCTTTGCGGTATCAACAGCAATAGAGAGGCTGCTATACCACTCATTGTATATCCAAATTCTGGTGAGAAATATCATAAGGATTTTGGTTGGACAGAGGGTGATAAGCTACAGCAACTGGACTGTTATGTTCATGAGTGGCTTGACTTAGGTGTGAGGTACATTGGTGGGTGCTGCCGGACATATGCAGAAGACATCAGACGTATCCACAAACAAGTACAGAGTTGGACTGATAAGAAATAACAAATAACATGTAACTCAAGAAGAGCATCTGATCTCCAGAAGCTCTCTATTTACACAAGCCACATGAACAGCACTTGTAAAATGCGCCTTATTAAGTGATGCAGATACACATATGATATACTAACTTTGTTATCTTGACTGTATCAGTGAGAAGTATTATAATGTTAAACAATTTTTATGTTATTGGATAATTAAAAAGCAATGTTATAAAAACTTACCATTTTATTTAAAGTAACACCCACAACAGGAATGAATTTAAAAAATGTACCTATACTATGTATATACAGTCAGTAGCAATACCTACAGGACAGTAAAGTGATGTACTTTGCAGCACGAATGTCCGCGACTGGCTATTTCCGTCCGTATTTCAACAGACTGTTAGGAATTAGCCCAAATGCAGGGCAATGAGTAAAACCTGTGGCACCTTCAGTGCCTTCCTTCGATCATTACGAAAGAGTCGCATATTCCAGAAAGTGTTTGGCGTGTCGGCCAGGAAGCAGCGACGGGACGAACGGATCAAGCTGCTCGTGAAGGAAGCTGAAGACCTGCGAGAGCAGAATCTCAACTTAAAATTCGAAATATCCAAGTTAAAAAAGGAAATTGGGAAGGTAACTTGTGATTTAACGTCCCCTGTAGGTAGTATGTAATAACATTTTGTAATAGTGGCGTTATTCGGCATAAACTTTGCTGTACTAGGTACTTAGGTTTGCGTCGCATACGTCACACGCTCGTATATTAATGTAGGTATGATACATAGACTGATTACTTACAGCCCCGTCGCACAAAAATATGCGAGTGATGTTAATTTGACCAGACCCGTTCGACTGCAACCGTAACCTATTCGTACTGAATTTAACAGATGAAAGATGAGCAGTTTTCGGAGTACTTGTCGCTGGCGCGCGAACGCGACGCGCGCTACACGCTGTACTTCGAGAACCTGGCGCTGCAGCTGCGCCTGCGCGAGCTGAGCGGGGGCCCGCCGCCCGCCGCCGACGCCTACGCCGACCCCACCGTGCTGCGCCTCGCGCTGGAGCGCTGCAGGTGTGCAGGCGCAGCAGTATACTGACTCAGCCTGCGTGAGCTGAGCGGGGGCCCGCCGCCCGCCGCAATATACCAGCGTTGTAGTTGTGCTACTACTGTTATTTGCTGTTTCTAGGTTCTACATGTTTGCTGCATTATGATTCATTATCATTAGGTACTGTAACTACTTACCTCGCCTACCTGGGATTATATAAGTGAAGTAACTTACCTCGCTGTAACTTGGATTATGTAGGTAAGTAAGGTATGAGTGAGTTGAGTGGGTATTTAACAACTCTAAAAAATGATTTCCAAGAAATAGGTAAGATAAACTTCGGCTATGATGAATGAAACTAGGTGATATACATACATAGATCTGTAATATACATTGTACCTACGTATATTTTGGTATTCAGTGTACCTAGAGCTACACCACATAGGTATAGGTACCTAAAGATTGAAATCGTTGGTATGCTTTATCGTATTCTATGTAAATATCTTTATTATCTACTTACTTGTTTCAATCAATATATCAATGTATTTACTGCAACATGAATTGTGAAATGATTCTGTTTGCTACGTGACCTTTTATCTAAACGGACACGTTTCGATCACCGACCGACTAGTGTCGTTAGCTACCTATTACGCTACGTACAATGTCCAAACCAAGTACCATCACAAAACTGAAAAAAAATGTACGGAAAATTAAGATAAACTATTTACCTTAGTAATTGTATTGGACAACAGTACAGTACCTACTTAACATTTTGAATTGAAAATATCCTAAAAGAAAATGCTTCCCGACAGAGAGCAGCTGTCGTCGACGCAGCGCGACTTGGCCAAGATGAGGGACGAGTACTCGGAGACGGTGCCGCGACGCGAGTACGACATGCTCGAGAACAAGGCCAACCAGCTGGGCAAGGCGGCGCAGCGGCTGCAGGCCGAGCTGGACGCCCTCGGCGACAAGCACAAGCGGGTGCTCGGTACGATGAAGATACGCGAAACCACCAAATGCTTTTCTGTAACTACTGTCTAATAATCTTCGATGCGAAACCAACCACCTGATCTGCATCTGTTATAGACGACCTGTTAATACGCGATCTGATAATTCATGTCTCCCAATTGAATTCTATAAATACCTACAGTTCACGAATTTGAGATGTTACCTATTGGTATTTAGGTCATCAATATTGGCTCCATATATTTTACCTACCTACGTGATCGCATTTATTTTGTCCTGCTTGGCTTTTTAATATATACCTATCTGAAACCTAAAAAAAACTGTTCATATCTATATTCAAGCCTTGAACTTAAAAGCAATATGGCATTGCGAACGTCATCCTGCTATCATCGAGCATTTAAGTTTTAAACCTCTTAGTTGAACAACTAAGTAGTTCAGTACTTTCATAATTGAGTGGTTATTTTGTAAAGCGTCAAAGAAGAGTATGGAGGAGGAGCTGGCGGAGTGCAAGGAGCGCTGCCGCGAGCTGGAGCGCGCCGGCACGCCGCGCCCGCACTGGGAGCTCTGCGCGGACTTCATCAGCGGCGGCCGGGACAGGTGCACTCGCGTCTACTGAATACCCCTAAGTCTGGCTCTGGCCGTCGAAATATTTAAGTACCTATCGAGACCTTAGAAGCGCAGCAAGCATAGCTGGAGTTTTTTTAATTTTAACAATTGAAACAATTTCAAAATAGTTACTAATTAGGAAAGGTATTTCATTTCAGATGGTGGCAACTGGCGAGCGGCCTGACTTCAAGAGATATTCTGAGGGTTCTTCTGAAAGAGCTGGGACCAGCGGCGGAAAGTGACCACTTGGAGTATTTCGATGGCTTGGTAAAAATACCTTGGTAAATAGGTAGTAAGAAGCACGCAACGTCTATTCTAGAAATTAATAACTAATCAAAGTAGCCTAGTCTTCTAGTCAGATGGCAACGAGCACCAAAATCTGATGGCGTGGGGCGCCAAAGGCTACTTGGCGGGGGAGGAATAAAAACGTCGACCGATACGTGCCGAAAGACAAGCTCGCGCTATTTTGAACAAGGTAGGGCCGACGCGGATTTGTTTTTTTTATGAGAAATAGGCATGCGTTTGATCACAATCATGCCTGATAGTAGGTACGTATATGTATATGTGATCTAGGTTGGAACACGCTTGCCTAGTAAATGCCCTTTCACTCTTGATTCGCAGACGGCCAGATTGTAGCGTTTAGGGAACACAGATGCTGGCAGGGAATTCCGTTCCTCAGCGGCCTGAGTAATAGGTACGTGAAGAGTGGAGCCACTTAGGCTACTACGAGTAGCTATGTAAATAGTATGCGCTGGTGTAGGGCACGGACCCGTCGGTGCCTCCGTACCTGCGCTACTCGGGGCGCGTGCGCAACCTGCGGCTGTCGCGGCGCGAGGTGGCCGTGCTCGTCACCGACGTGTGGCGCGGCAAGCTGCAGGCGCCGCCGCAGCTGCCCATGCAGGACTACGTCACGCAGTACTTCGAGGAGAGGTAGATACCTCACCTCCAGAAAACGTTTCGTGGGCTCAGATTAGGCGGTCAATATTATTGTGAAACTGGTATGTGAATACAGGATCGTGGATTTCAAAACCGCCAGATTCGCTGCGATAGACATCAATATTTCCTTATATGGATCGCGTTAGGCATGGTTCACGCGATAACATTGACCCTCTAATCCATCCCATTCTCATATGACATTTTCTCTGTAACTAGTATTGTCTGTACACACAACAAGAAAATTCCTTCTTGTACAGCTACAAATAAAAAGTTCATACCCTCTTAGTAAACCTATTAGCAGTAAGAAATTTACCTAATCAAATCACATGATACTGTATCTCTGCTGCAGAGATATAGATAGATACAGGAATACAGAATTTACAGAATGCTGAACATATCTACTTGTAGTCTTTTTGTTAATCACTTCGACTACTAATTGACTCAGACCTCGCCACGAAACCTGCGGTTTGTGTGTGCAAGGTACCAGCAGCCGTCGGTGCGCGCGGAGTGGGCGTACAACCTGTGCGCGGGCGCCGAGCAGATGCTGGACGAGCCGCAGGTCAAGCTGTTCTGGGGCGCGCTGCACGGCCAGCTCAGCGAGGACATCTACTGGAACTTGCGCGCGCAGTGGCTGCAGCTGCGCGACCAGCTCTACCGCCACTCCAAGGACGGAGAGGTTAGAAGCCCCATCAGGCGCGAGCTGAGTTTCAGTTGACGCGTAATAGGACTAGACGCTGCTAGGTGTTAAACCTGGCACGGTTAAAATATAACCAGCTTGGCCCGGCTTCTGGCTGTCTAGTTGCTTTTCTAACTTATTTTATTATTAGTTCGGACTTAAATGCGTAAAGGTTTATTCAGGACTCAGAACCGGCCCTAGAGAATTGGAGTGTAGAGGCCGCTCTAGACGCCAGGTGGAAACTGGTGCCATAACGGCATGGGGTGCGAAAAGCAACATGAATGGGGAGAGGAGTAGAAAACGACGCCTCAACGGCACCGAAAGACAATCTCGCTTTACTTTGATCAAGGATTAGGCAAGGCTCTATGGTTACTGGGAAACCACTTAGATACCCGCTAAGTTCGCACTCAAAAGCTGCCATAATTTTATATACCTTCTATTGTCAGACGATTTCGATAGAAGAATTGGAGAAAGTGGCCAAGACGATGTTTCCGCTGAAGAGCGAGGTGGACGTCCGCAACCTGTGCGATACGGTGCGCAAGCAGCTCAAGATGCGGCACGCCAGCAACGAGGTCAACCTCGAGAAGCTCTTCCAGGAGGTTAGCTTCTTTATATACTCGGCGACTGCATTAGGTGAACGTATTCATACATACATACGCTTATCACGCTCTTTATCCCTAACAGGGCAGATAGAGCTTAGTGACTAGACCCAATGGCCACGTTTGGCGTGATTGTTGGCGTATAAGTAAGCGGAACAGGGAATCAAAATAGTGATTGGTTGCTACTGTTGCTAGCCGCGCCTGCAACATGATTCATTAGATTTTTGCTCATTCCCTCGATGGGCTTTTATTAGAAGAGCTGGTATACATTCATGTTTTCTCTTTGCTGCCAGGCCAGCTTGGAAGAATAGACTAAGAATAGAATAGGCGAACGCAGTATAGTGTAATGCCGCATTATTAATGTACATCGTTTACCTCTAGGTCTATATAGTTAGTCATATATGTTTCTTGTTGATTGCATCAGAACGAGGAGGGCTTCGACCGCGTGGAGCTGGCGCGCGAGCTGTTCCGGCAGCGGCAGCTGGCGCAGGACCGCTACCTGCGCGAGCTGCTGGCGGCGCTGGGCGGCGGCAAGGCGCCCGCCGCGCGCGCCGTCAGCGTCGACGCGCTCAAGCGGGCCTTCGCCATCGTGGACCCCGCCATAGGTGGGTAGTAGTGGTCGGCGGCATTTGGCAAGGGACTGCTGCCTGGCGTCACTATAGGGTGGCCGGACTGGCAAAATGCCACGGGCCCCCAACTCTAAGGGGCTCCGAACTGGCGAGCATACACAACAACAGTACCGACGAGACGGGATATTGATGCGCGTTACTTCGTTACTCGTACCTGTATATACGAAGAAGGAGGAGAAAGAACTTACATCTGGTGAATTTGCCGCGGTCCCCAGAGGTTATAGTTAGATAGCTGGGACCGCTGCTGGTGTGATGTTGATTTATTTCATATTTAATTTATTCGTTGTAAATTGTATCTTAAACTAAAACATTATAGACGAACAAAAAGGATCGATATGCAAGTGTACCGCGGCGGCGAGGATTTTTTTCTCCATATACCTATACCTATATACCTACCTATGCTTCGAGATTAATTGTGTCGGAAAAGACTTTCATTTACTTTAATTTGACCTTGAGGATGAGTTTCGGTCGAGAGAATACACGTTAGTCGTGTGCTATTTATCTATTCTCCTGTTTTATTCAATTTTGTATCTGTAACTGAAGTCTAAATAAAATATTTGCACTTATTATCATTATTATCTTATCTTCTCGAGACTGATTCCACTCTCAAGTGTAAGAGCTATTAGTTCCTATAGGTAGGTACCTACATACGTAGAAAATTCAGAAATTTATTTTTAACTAGCTTCTGCCTGCGACTTCGTCTGCGTAGAATTATACATAAAAACCTTCCTCTTGAATCACTATCTATTAAAAAAACCCGTATCAAAATCCGTTGTGTAGTTTTGAAGATATAGTTAAGCATACATAGGGGCATAGGGATATAGGTACCCTAACTAACGTGAGTTAAATGAATAAAGTTTTTGATAAACAAAACACGCTTTTATTTAGGGTCCCACAATTTAAAAGTTTATGATTAAAAGATAACAAGATGCACGTTCAGTGTCACTTACACTACACCAAAACACAAGACTAATATTAAATTGTTCCGCGTGAGATTCACGAGCGTGTACGTAATAATGTGCCGGATCGTCTGCGCAAGCATTCGCCGTCGCGATCAAGTTCGGACTGCCCCGCACCGGGCAAACCAATCGCGCCCTCCTGCGCGGCTTTATAGCGCGCTCCGCGCATGCGCAATCTCCAGCAGGCAAGTTTGGTTTTAACCGACTTTATCAGAAGAGGTTGATGAGTGTGCCCGTAGGTCGCTACACCACTCCCCCGCTGAGACCGTTGCTTGCTACGGTCGATAGTATGCGTTTAGGAAAATGTACCAGTCGGCCACAACGCGTTCTTCGTTCAGGTACTTCTGTACGTTCATGTCCTTCCGTACGTTCAGGTACTTCCGTACGTTCGGTACGTTCAGGTACTTTCGGGTTTACTTGTGGCGAAATGTTAGGTTTGGCGTCTTCATGAGCCATGTGAGCTGGCTTTACTCTATCAACAGATACTGTAGAGTGTCTACCTTGGATGTTCAACTTCAGCGTTTTTGCTCCACGTTCCAGGACTTTGTAGGGTCCGGTGTACGGTGGCTCGAGCGGTTTTCTGAGAGCGTCTTGGCGAAGAAAAACATATTCTGCGGTAGATAGGCTTTTTGGTAGGTAAAAAGTTTTCTCTGAATGCCAACTTACAGGATTCGGAGTCAGCTTCGCAATATGACGTTTTAGCCGTGCTGCAAAGTTCGTGACATCGGCAGTGGTTTCTTTGGAAGGAGCGAAAAACTCACCGGGTAGGCGTAAAGGTTCACCATAAACCAGTTCTGCAGCCGAAGCGCCTATGTCTTCTTTCCACGAACTTCGGATACCAAGCAGCACGATCGGTAGCACTTCCACCCAATGGATGCTCGTATGGCACATTATTGCCGCTTTCAGTTGTCGATGGAGCCTCTCCACCATGCCGTTGCAGGCCGGGTGATATGAAGTGGTAGGGCGGTGTTCAGCGCCTAATATCTGTGTGATGTGATGAAACAGCTCGCATTCGAACTGCTTACCCCGGTCGGTGGTAATTTTCTCTGGGCAACCGAAGCGTGCGACCCAGCCTCCGATAAATGCGCGGGCGCAGGTCTCTGCCGTCACATCTGCTATAGGATATGCCTCCGGCCACCGTGTAAAGCGGTCGACGGCTGTGAGACAATATCTGAAACCAGACGAAGAGGGCAAGGGGCCTACGATGTCCATATGGATGTGTGAGAATCGTTTGCTGGGGGTTGAGAAAGGTGTTAGAGGAGAGGTAATATGGCGGGAAATTTTACTCTTTTGGCAATCAATGCATTGTTGTGCCCATGTGCGGCAATCTTTTTGTATTCCAGGCCAAACGAATCTGAGGGCTACTAGTCTTGCGGTGGCTTTTGCACCAGGATGGCTCAGGTTATGCATTATGTCAAAGACGGGTCTTCGAAACGCGGCTGTAATGTATGGTCGGAGGTTATTTGTAGAAGTGTCGCAGTAAATTTCTTCTTGTTTCTCTGCCATCTTGACTTTGCTTAGCTTCAATGCTGTGCCGTTCTTGAGGAGGTCTTGCAGCTCGGGATCGGATTCCTGAGACCGTGCGAGAGCTTCATAGTTAATAGGCGCTGAAACTGCTTCAATTCTTGAGAGGGCATCTGCAACAACATTTTCTTTTCCGGCGACAAACTGTATATCTGTGCTGAACTGAGATATCAAATCCAGGTAACGGAACTGTCTTGGGGAGCATTTGTCACGACGTGATGAGAAGGCGTATGTCAAAGGTTTGTGATCAGTGAAAATAGTGAACGGCCTTGCTTCAAGCATATGACGAAAGTGCCTTATGGAGTCGTAAATGGCGAGTAACTCGCGATCGTAGGGGCTGTATTTCTTTTGAGCTGGGTTCAAGCGTCTGGAGAAAAATGCTAAGGGCTCCCAATGTTTTCGTGTGCGTTGCTGCAATACAGCGCCTATTGCAGTGTCTGAGGCATCTGTTTGAAGTGCTAGTTCCGCGTTCAGGTCGGGGTGTGCTAGCATTGCTGCTTCTGCCAAGCTTGCCTTACAGGTGGTAAATGCGTCCGTCATTTCCGTGGTCATCACAATACCTTCAGATCCTCTTTTCTTACTTCCTGCTAGTACAGTGTTCAGAGGGGCTTGTATTTCTGAAGCGCGAGGGATGAATCGTCGGTAGAAGTTATACATTCCTAAAAAACGTCGTAACTCCTTTACCGTTTTGGGCTTCGGAAAATCTTGTATGGCCTCGACTTTGCTTGGGAGTGGCTGTATACCTTTGGCACTTACTTCATGGCCCAGAAACGTTATTTTTGATACTCCGAATTCACATTTGGAACTATTTACGAGCATACCATAGTCTGATAACTTTTGAAACAGCTGGCGGAGGTGTTCACGGTGCTGGTTTTCGTTCGAAGAGAACACGAGCACGTCGTCTAAATAGCCGTAGCAGAACGGGAGATCAGTCAACACTTCATCAATAAAACGCTGAAAAGTTTGCGCAGCGTTTCTCAAGCCAAATGTCATGTTAGTGAATTCGAACAGGCCGAACGGGGTCGTGATCGCTGTTTTAGGTATGTCATCTTTAAATACGGGTATTTGATTGTATGCTTTGACCAAATCTAGTTTGGAAAATACCGTACTTCCGCTAAGTTGGAGTGCGAAATCCTGTATATGTCGAATTGGGTAATTATCAGGAATTGTGCGTGCATTTAAGGCTCTGTAATCACCACATGGACGCCACCCGTCATCTTTTTTAGGTGCTAGATGGAGTGGGGATGACCATGCGCTTTCTGACCTGCGGGCTGTTCCATTCTTCAGCATATCCTCGAACTCCTTCTGAGCTATTTTCAAACGGTCGGGTGGTAGGCGCCTTGGGCGGCTGGAAACTGGAGGGCCGGGCGTTGTTCGGATGTGATGAACTGTATTGTGCTTGGGTACCTTGTCAGCTCCTGCAGGACGCGTGATATCCGGGAATTCACGAAGGATTTGGTAGTAACTTGATTCGCCGGCCACTGCCTTGATGGAAGTTATTGTCTCTACGCACTTCTGAACTGGTATGTTAATAGAAAGTGATGTCAAATTGTCTATTAGGCGATGATTTCTGCAATCCACTAATAAATTGTAAAATGACAAAAAATCTACTCCAATTATTGGTTTGGATACATCTGCTACCACAAACTTCCATTGGAATACACGACGCAAGCCAAGGTTTAGATACAGTTGCACAGAGCCATAGGTGGGTATGACTGTACCATTAGCGGCAAAAAGCTGGTAAGTGGACTTAGGACGCTGTCCCCTGATTGCCGAGCGCGGGTACACACATAAGTCAGAACCCGTGTCTATCAAGAACTGATGTTTGGAGGTCTGATCTGTGACGAAGAGGCGGCCCGGCATGGTGTGGCAGTCGTTGGCCGCTACTTCCGGCTGCCGTTGAAGTTTTCCGCCGGGTACCCGCATGGTTTAGTACACTTGTAGGCTTTTGCTCCGAACCTATTGTGGTAGAAACAGTACGAATCATTCCATTGTCTTGAAGTTGAACGCTGGCGAGTTTTGGATTGCGATCGGTTTCTTTTTGAATCGAAGCGAGTACGTTCGCGCGACGTGTGTGCTTGCGGGTCTAACTGTGCTCTCAGTGACGCCACCTCCGTACGCAACTCTGTCATTTGTGCGGCTAATTCTTCTAACACGTTGCCAGCGACATTTGTACGGGGTTGGCTGGGTTGTCCGCCTATTGCTGAAACTTGTGTCGTCGTGGGTATAATGTCATGCACTGTGTCTGCCAAGTCCGCTAGTTTTTCTAAGCTCAAAGTTGGTTGTGAGGCTATTACTGTCTGTAGGTGTTGGGGCAAGCGAGAGGACCAAATAGTCTTCAGGAAATCTTCCGACACGTCTTTACCGGCTAACGTTTTAAGATGTCTAAAAAACTGAGACGGTTTTCTGTCACCCATCTCCTCGCTTACCATCAACTCTCGCAGGTTTTTTTCTCGTGACGCTGACAGACGCTTCATGAGCTCGGATTTTAGTTTTGCGTATTTATTTTCAGCGGGCGGTGCATTCACGATATCCTTAACCTCCAATATGTGTTGATGTTCGAGCTGACTGACTACGTAGTAGAATTTAGTAGTATCGGCGGTAATACCGGACAGAAGAAATTGACCCTCCATCTGCGCGAACCACAGTTCTGGTTCCTCGGGCCAAAACGGCGGAGTCCGTACGGCTACTTTGGCAACTTCACTTCCAGAACTTTCCATGGTTGTTTTTTGGTTGTTCGTTTCGTCTTGCATCTTACTGTTCACTTTTTGTTACAACTTGCGTAATTGTTCAATGTAGGGGTCACCAATATAGGTACCCTAACTAACGTGAGTTAAATGAATAAAGTTTTTGATAAACAAAACACGCTTTTATTTAGGGTCCCACAATTTAAAAGTTTATGATTAAAAGATAACAAGATGCACGTTCAGTGTCACTTACACTACACCAAAACACAAGACTAATATTAAATTGTTCCGCGTGAGATTCACGAGCGTGTACGTAATAATGTGCCGGATCGTCTGCGCAAGCATTCGCCGTCGCGATCAAGTTCGGACTGCCCCGCACCGGGCAAACCAATCGCGCCCTCCTGCGCGGCTTTATAGCGCGCTCCGCGCATGCGCAATCTCCAGCAGGCAAGTTTGGTTTTAACCGACTTTATCAGAAGAGGTTGATGAGTGTGCCCGTAGGTCGCTACAGGGACAGAGAAAGCGACTTTGTTTTATACTATGTAGTGATAACTGTTTCAGTTTCAATAACAACAGCCACCAGTAATCTAAGGTTTAGCTAAGGTTGCTTCTATCGTCTTTTTAGCCCAGGAATGTGTATTTTGAAAATCTTCGCTTTCCACTTAAAAATAGTCTGAATATTCTGCATTTGGCATACAATTAATTATAGCAACATGTTTACGACTAGAAACACGATTAGGTAGTAGCTACTTACGGTCAAAACAGAAAGATAGCAGAAGCAATAAGTAGTAAGTAGTATGTACCTATATACCTGACTGACTAATTAATATTATTTCTAGATCATATTCGTATGGAACGGAACATCCGATGGGCGTTCTCTGACCAGGTGTCGGAGCTGAGCAGCATCACGCCGCTGCCGCTGCGGGCCGTGGCCTCGCGGCTGGCCGCCGGCGACATCGAGCGCGTCGGCCCGCGCTATCGGGGCTCCCATCGGCGAACCACTTACAAATAGTTATTCATTAGTATATTTTATAGGTTAATAAGAAAACACTTCGATCATGTCATGACTATGTCTCTCGTTTTGAACCAATTTATGATCACCCTCCACCCTGTTACAATTACAATAATATAAAATTTCCCGCTAAAAGGCCTCCGTTTCATTTATTTCAATCCAATTGCCAAAATAAAATAAAAAACCTATTTAAGCAGCTGTTTAAAACGCTCATACTATTTGATTAAACGAAAATAGTAAATTTTCGATGGTTACCGATTGATTGCACTAACTGTCAAAGTTGTCACAAATGTCAAAATTTTGAAACACGTGTTGCATATCGCTGTTTGTTTACAAGCTGTACTATTTTATTATAACGCTGAAATTAAAATAATCCTTATTTTTTATCAAAAATGGCAGATATCATTGATACAGAAGAAGAGGATAGAGACATAATAAGCCCGGAGGAGTTAAGACAAACTTTTAGTAAAAATTACAACTTATTAACGGAAACTGCAGTTTCTCTCAAAAAATCGTATATAAATAAGTTAGCTACAACAAAGTAAGTATTAAAATACACTATGGTACTTTCCAGCCTTCCTTTTCTTTATGAAATAACAGCCACGCATTGATCAGTATGTATTGTTAACATAATACCACGCACAAACGCATATAAAATTTCTTACCTAATGTAACTTAATAGTATGTGCCTGTATATGTGTTTACCTGGCGCTCTCGCTACTGACTTTGCCGTCTAGGGAAACCGCCAATTTACTACATTAATATTTTATTGTCCTTTCTATGACAATGTGTATTAAAATTTTCTTCACTACATAAAATTTTATGGTCAAATAAAATTATAATTTATTAACAGGTCATTAAAAATAGCAGTAAGCTTATTAGATAACAGCATAGAAGTGTACCAACTCAATAACACATCACTGAACAAGGTATGCCGTCTAAGCGGGCACAAGAAAGCTTTAACGGACATAGTGTTTCTACGTAAAGAGGAACACTTACTACACTCTTGCGGGCAGGACGGAGTCGTGAAGCTCTGGGACACGCGAACCAGTGGCAGTTGCGTTCAGGATTACAGAGGTGACATTTTTTTTATCATGAATTTTAGCAAGGCTTGATTGAGTACACCAATGGTGACTATGTCAGCCTCAGGAAACCACAGGTACCTATATCAAACTCTGCCTTGGCCAGAGTCCGAGGTTCTGGAGCCAAAGGTGTGCCTTATAAATTTATAGAACAGTACTGCGTCATCTGGTAAAGGGCAACTCAGGATCACACTAACACCTCCATAGGGTGACACTTTAAACTAGTATAATCATTCATAAAATCTCTTGATGTAAAATACTTGAGTGAGGGAATATGTCTTGTCTATGGAGGGAATTTGTATTGTGTTATTACGAATGAAATTAGTTTTAAAATTTAATATGTAAATTATCTACACTGTGAAATGATGTGATACTCCTCTATCGTATTGGGTAACTGTAATGATAGATGTATGTGATTATTAAATAAATAAATAAATAAATAAATAAATGTCAGTCATGGTCAGTAGGGTGTTTCCTCATAATAGCATATTATTGTTTACTTTTACTTTTATATGTATGTAACTGCAAACTGTTGAATAAATATCTTTTATTATTATTATTATTATTATAATAACGAAAAACAAATGATTTTTGTTTTTAGTGAACAGTGGGCAATAAATATTTGCTGTAGTACAGCAGCCTTGGCTTTGAGTTACTGATATACTCACATCCTTTAGGTTTTGATTTGCTTTTCCTGAACAACTTGAATGAAATATTATACTAAATCCCTAATATTTTAAACGTGAATCTCTGTCTGTCTGTCTTTCTGTCTGTCAATCTTTCACGCCTAAAGGACGTAGGATTTTATCCTGGGAAATCGCAGTTCCGCGGGATGGCGATAAGCGAGTTCTGCACAGACGGAATCGCGGGCAACTGCTAGTATTTCATAAGTTAATGTACTAAACACCAGCTATAACTAGAACTCAAAAAAAAACAAGATTTCTTAGTAAATCCATTTCATAATTCGCAATACATGACATGTATTTTGTTATGTATTAATATGGGTAGTCTTGTGATTGGTTAGTAATGACAGATGTGGGTACATAAAAATAAATGAGTTTTGCTTCTTGAATCAACGTTGTGGTATCTTGTATATTTAATCAGATGAAGAAGATGCCATTGTCAGGCCCTTCGAGTGCATGGATGTATCGTGCAATGACCGTGTGCTGTGTGCGGGCAGCCAGACCGTGCAGGATGATGCGTACCTCGTGTTCTGGGACCAGCGAGCCACCAAACCTCTGGGAGGTTATTGGAATTCACACACAGATGACATCTCACAGGTAATGTGACACTAGATTCTTATAAAATTTTCTATTTTCATAATTTCTGAAGGTATTCAAAAAATGAAATAAAAAGTAGTAAGAAATTTATTCAATAGTAACTAAGACTTTGTGCTGGATGCTGAACAAGAGAGTAAAAGAGTTATGTTAAGAGGTTTGTCAAACCATTTACCAATTTATAGAATCAGTGGCTAGTTTGCGGAGGTCCAAATTATTTCCAACTGCTCTAAAACATCCAACTGCAAGTGAACAATACTTAAGTATGCAAAGAACTGAGAAACAAAGTCATATCTATGTACTTGTGTGCAATTACCACAAGCTTGAAACTGGATTCCGTATTGTATTTTAGGTCAAGTTCCACAAGAAAAAACCGAACGTCATAGCGTCCACGGCACTAGACGGCCTCCTGAACGTCTACAACATCATGGAGCCCACGGAGGACGACGCGCTCACCTACTCACTGAACGTGGAGAACTCGGTGGAGAGGCTGACCTGGCTGAGCGACTCGCAGGTGGCCTGCGTCACGCAGAGCAGCGACCTGCAGGTCTGGGACACTGACACCGGGGACTTGATTCGGAGCTATGACAGGGACAAGATTTCTAGAACTATTAAGGTATTATTTTGACACCATTTTTTTAAACTTCAGCCTTCAAAGTCTTATTAGGGTTCCGTATACATCTCTACTATAGACTAATATAATTTAATGCTCGGGGACTTTATACATCCCTTTTATAAATGTAATTTAAGTAAAATTTATGTATACAGTTCTTTTCTTTCTGTCCATAGAGGAGCAAGGGAGACGACTGCTACCTCGTGGACACGTATCGTTCAATCAACGGCGAGTGCGTCATCCTGGCCGGCTCGCACGCAGGCAATGGGTAACTAAAACTATACTAATATTGTAAAGAAGTAATGTTTAAAAGTTTGGATGTAGGTTCTATTCGAAAGCACTCATCCACTTGTAAAAAGAAAACAGTAGAACTATGTTATCACTGAGTGACATAAGCTAAGCTACTTCATCGTCATCATCTCCACATTCATGCTAAACATAGCCTTTAGGTCTTACCTTAGGCTCTGTCTACCCCGTAAGGTGGGGTGCGAGTCGGCAGTAGCGTAGCGTGGGTCTCGGCCGCCCGGGGCGGATGAAAATTTTGCCGCCCCATTGCTTATGTACTTCAAATATTTATACGATATTATTGTTATTTATTCTGAAATTTTGCCGCTCCCTAAAAGTGCCGCCCGGGGCGGGCCGCCCCCCTCGCCCCCACTACGCTACGCCACTGCGAGTCGGGTTACCTCCGCGTGTGATCAAGAGCTGCGGTTAGTTTTTGGATCTGTCCGGGGGGAAGAGCAGTGCTTGGTCCGGTGCACCCTGGGCATTGGGTAATGATTTTCTGGCGGTCTCCGAGGGATATCATTGACCGTTGGCTAAGAGCCCGACAGGGGGGGGGGGGGGGTTCTTTTGACCGTGTTCTACTGTACAACGTTGCCTATTTACTATTTATTACTTTGTCATTGGCGAAATCATCGCATCGATTGATGTGGCCATATTAAAAAAAGAAGTACCCCGTAAGGCAAAGACGTGATTTATGTATGTATGTTCTTATAATGTCAAGTTAATTGTTTTAATGTAGACTAGCTTTTCCCCGCGACTTCGTCCGCGCACATAACGTCAGAGTGACGACACACCCCATACATCCACTCATGACTGTTTCCAAGTATAAGGTTTTTATTGCCTATCCCGTGGGAAATTCGGAAAATCCCTTCTTAGAGCACCTACAGATCCTCTAGGAATATTATCTACTAATTATAGTCTTAATTATTTACCTTGTGTTTTTATCCCGTGGGAAATTTGAAAAATTCCTTTGTAAGTGCATCTTTATACTAATCAAGGAATAATGTGTAGGCATGCTAAATTTAATGTCTGTAGCTTTATTAGTACAACATTTCGGAATTTTCCAATCCCGTGGGAAAATCGGGATAAAAAGTATCCTATGTCCGTCTCCTGGTTCTAAGCTACCTCCCTGCCAATTTTCAGCCAAATCGGTTCAGCCGTTCTCGAGTTATAAATAGTGTAACTAACACAACTTTCTTTTATATATATAGATGTTTGCGTTGTGGATTTTGCAGTAATGTGTTGCGCTCGGTGACGGTGACCAGCAAGAAGCTGCAGCCCACCACCAGCTTCGCGGCCAACAAGCAGCTCGTGCGCTGCTGCGCCTACAACAAGGAAGTGAGTGCCATCCTGACCACACCCGTACATAACTTATTGAATTCCACCATTAGAATGCTACTTCCCTGAGTTAAATAGGCTATATTTCTGCTTGGCCGAAATGGTGGACAATACTCGTAGCTAGAGATATCCTAACTGATATTATAAATGCAAATTTGAGTTTGTTTGTCACGCGTAAACTAGTCAACGGATTGTGATAAAATATCCGATCATTTGACCGAGAAACGTTCGACAAATGTATCGTTTGACAAACATTTCATTTGACAACCTTTTAATATCTGACAAACCGTAAACTATAATGTCGATAGCCTTTAGGCGTGGCTCACATTAGGTTAGGTCAAGTTTTCTAAAAAACTCAATATTTTAGTAAAAATACCTAAAATGTTGTCAAATCATGTGTTCGGCAAACGATGCATTTGAGAAATGTTTAGCAAGTGATGGTGGTAAACCGTTATGGGCCGCGATAATGATATTTTGACGGCCCTGCAGTATAAAATAAAATAATAGTAAGCTAGACTAGCCACATAGATCATGAGTCATGTCATGTGTCAAAAAATTTAAAATGAAATGCATTGGATATAATTCTGGCTCTCCTCTGAAATATCTGTAATTTCAGGCCCGCCGTGAAATAAGTTTCTGTCATAAATTTTATTTTTAATACAAGCTTTTTTTGCTGACTACTTGCATTGTCATCCTACATAATGTGTACCAAATTACAAGTCAATCGGACCAACCGTTGAAGAGTTCCCTCCTGCGGAGACGATCCGACTTACATAATTATGCAAAATTTCAGCTCAATCAATGACCGGATGGCCCAGTGGTTAGAGAACCTGACTATGAGGCTTGAAGTCCCGGGTTCGATCCACGGTCAGGGCAGATATTTGTATGAAAAATATGAATGTTTGTTCTCGAATCTTGGATGTTTAATATGTATTTAAGTATGTATTTATCTATATAAGTATGTTTATCCGTTATCTAGTGCCCATATTACAAGCTTTTCTTACTTTGGGGCTAGGTCAATTGGTGTCGATTGTCCCAAGATATTATTATTATTATTATATTATAATCGGTTGAAGATATCTGCTTCAAAATTGAGTTGCAAGATTCCACCCGGACAATCATGCATACGTTGCAAGTTAATATAAAGCTTGTAAATAGGACCACTACTGGTCTAGCTGGAGTAGCCATGTGCCATGTGTATTGAGGTCCATGCTTGTTGGCAGCGCGAGGTGCTGGTGACGGCGGGCGAGTCCGGGCTCGTGAGCGTGTGGGCGCCGGCCGCCGCCCCGCAGAATGGCGGCGCCTCCCACAAGCTGGCCAGCTCGCTGCACAACATGCGCGTGCGACACAAGCCTTACTGACCGCAATAAACCACCAGCTGGGATACGCTGTTTCATTTTAGAGTTAATCCCTAAATATCTGCATGACCTTGAGGCGCCCGAGTACAAATTACGGACAGGTTTAAATAAGTTTTTTTTTGCTGACTGTACGTTTTGTTAACCGTATTTGCATTGTCACCCCATCCTACACAGGTGTATCAAATTTCAAGGCATTCCGACCACTACAAGTGTGTCGAATTTGACTTACAAGATTTGACCTAAACAAAAACAAAGGAAGTTAAATGAAAGCTGTTAAAAAACTAAAACCCAACTACGACAAAAAACAACGCTGAAAAAGTACGAAACAAGTTGACAATAATGTCATACGATCGATATGATACACAATAATCACTGTGTATTGAGTGTATAGCAACACTTGGATACATTGCCGGGACTGCTGTGTTATTAAAGTGATAACTTCTTAGGGGGGGGGGGGGGGGGGGGGTGTCGGTTAAACTGCTTCGTAACGTAACGCGTTACGGTGCCAGTGCGCATGCACCAGCAGCCGGGTGACGCGCTGACGAGTCCGCGAGAAAAAGGACGCAAGGGCGACTTATACGGCGTCGCTTATGCGCTCGACTGCTCCAGGCGGAAGGCGTTAGTTTTTCCGTCAAGGGGTACGGTAATAGTTTAACTTAGATTAGTTTAAGTTATCACTTCTGTCGAGCGTCCCGAGACGCACACGTTTTTTTTATTTATTATTAATACGTCGAGTTAGTAGCTCTGGTAGCGTATTTTGGCTGTGGCAACTTTTAACACTTGTCCATGCCCCCAACTTTGCCAAAGTTCCATGAAACCACCAATTGAACCCATCAATGCCACAGCCTGCGTGAGGCCCAGGGTGCATCAACTACAAATAAATAACAGTACAATTTCAATAACTTAGATCTTTATTACCCAACTATGCAGCCAAAATAATAAACAAGTCAGGTCGTATTCGAATTAATACAGCTAATATTACGAGACAATCACGCGAATCTAAGTGTAAATATATTTTAGAACACACACAGCTACATACAAACAATATATCTAAACGTTAATAATAATCTCTTAGCGACTTGATTTCAATAGATATTCCGGGAAAAATTATTTCAACAAAAGATATTACACATGGTAAGCAACCGGCTACCGATTAGTAAGTTAGCGAGTTACTCGACCTAGTGAGCAACTACTTGTAACTTAGTAATTGTCCACACGAAGCCGCACGAAGAGTAGCTACCTTCAATACCTTGTGTCCGACATTAAATTAGGTACCATTCGAATTCCTTGTTCACCATAGCCATCGTCAAATAGATTATAAAATGAGCTGTGGAAGTGTCCATGCAACCAAGTCTCCTACACACTAACAGATAACTAACCCTAAAACGGCACGCAATTATAAAACTAACGATAATTTCCAATAAATATAAAATTTGTACTCAAATATAATCTAATCTCGGACATTTCACTTTTATAAAGATTAAAATAAAATATAAAATCAGATTGCAGTAAAATATCAGAGTAAAAGTGGGCGCTGTTGCCGCCAAGCGAAGGCCCGTTTACACAAAGCAACCACTGGCGTGCGCATTCAATTTAGTCGAGCGCCGCGTCGTGTGAACGGGGCTTCAAACACAATTATAAACAATTTACCGATGTCAATTTTTTTTATTAGGCACCAATTCACTCGAATTTTAAAAATGTAAGTAATAGAAAAATGCCTTTGAAATTCGAAACAATTCTAGTAAAGCAGGCCCACTCCGAATTTACAAATTCGTAGTTAGTTTCGTGCCGTCCCGCTCGCACTACTAGTCATTAAAAACAGAGGGAGAGGGACAGTGTGATATGAACTTTACAGATCACCTAGTTGACCACAAATTCAGAAACTATATGGTAAATGTAAGCGAATTATTCTTGATTAATGGAAGCAGTGACCCTGTTAATAAGAAACGAGTATGGCGTTAAATCAAGTGTCAGTTTGACAGATCACGGCCCTTGCTAGTGGAATAAATCTTTGGTCGTTGAGTGAGAGCGAGCCGCCGGCCGCGGCGCCGGATCACTTCGACGTCAGAAACATGATGAGTCTGAAATATCAACAAAAACGTACTTATTAGTCGCGTGTGTCGATATACTTAGGAAATAAAAAGTTGGTCCTTTCAGATACCTGCCTATATAATTTGGTTAACAAATGACTGAGTAAAATGAAACTGAGAATCTTATTGTTCAAACATTTATTTTATCCCCCTCTTAACATTTCCATCTATTATGGCAAATGGGGAAGGCGTCTTCAGAGTCAAACCAAAACAAAACGCCATACTACGTTATCGACTTTTTAAATTATATATGTTACTACTTTTTAGTTCACACACTTATCAGTGGCGGATCCAGTGGGGCATGGCCACCACTTTAGCAGACACAGACACGTGATTCAGAAAGTACCTGATTAATCGTGGTGCATTAATAAACAAAAATTCACAGTTGCCGCATTTCAAATCACTACATAGTACAAAACTAAGTCGCTTTCTCTGTCCCTATGTCCCTATGTATGCTTATATCTTAAAAACTACACAACGGATTTTGATGCGGTTTTTTTTAATAGATAGAGTGATTCAAGAGGAAGGTTTTTGTGTATAATTCTACGCAGACGAAGTCGCGGGCAGAAGCTAGTATTGGATATAGCAATACTGAGCATATGACTAGATTACTAGGGTTTGTAGTTTAGCTCACTTGACCGAATTACGGCGTTCGATAGATATAGGTAACCCCCCTAATCTGAAGCTGGATCTGAGCCTGTTAAGCATAATTTAATGGTACCGAAAGTGTATGGCCTTGTTGCCGAGCAGCCGGTTGGTGTCGTTGTAGTCGGCGAGCGGCAGCGGCTGCGCGGGCGCCTCCGCGTCGTCCTCCGCGAAGCTGTGCGCCGCCACGCGCGCGCGCACCGCCGCCTCGCCGTACGGCCCGCGCAGGCCCACCCACTGCACCGGCAACGGGCACAGCGTCTTGCTCTTCAGGATCAGCTGCCACGACATATGCATCACTTTTTAAATAAACGAAAAAGCATTGCAATAAACAACAAAAAAGCCGCAGGTTGCACTTCGGGAGTGCCAGCCAGTGGCGGATTTACACTAAGGCCCGGTAGGCCCGTGCCTAGGGCGGCTAGATTTTGGGGCGGCCCCAATCGAGTCAGAAAAAAGTTGGCCATAAAGTAATTTCATTATGTAGTCTATATGGTAAAAGCCCATCGAGGGAATGGGCATAGGAATCATATAGGCGATGCGGCTAGCTACCCATCACTATTTTGATTCCCCTTTCCACCTATACGCCCACAATCATGCTAAGCGTGGCCTTTGGATCTTGTCACCTTAGGCTCTGTCTACCCTGTAAGGGAGAAAGACGTGATTTATGAATGTATGTATGTCTATATGGTGGATGCTGCGAAAGGGGCGGCTGATGGCTTGGGGCCTAGGGCGGCCGAGACTGCAAATCCGCCACTGGTGCCGGCAGAAGTGAAAACCACACACGCACACTCGCGCAAGCGCCCAGCGCCGCTTAAACCAGCAGCAGCTCTCCTTCGTCCTACGCATTTTTGACCACAGTCACGTGACCCTAACGCGAGTTTAAGATTTTTTACCCATCCCAAAAAAGTGCACAACGCCGCTAAAGAAGTTTTCACTTCAAAAACCTGTGCATCGTTCATCGTCAGCGTTGCACTCACTACCGACACCTCGTTACACATACCACCATTGATGGACACTCGCACCGCCGGAGGCAGCGCGTTACCAGCCCAGAGGGGAGATGGAATACCTCATGTGCCAGTAATTTCACCGGTTGTCTATCTCCACGCCGGAACAGCGCAAACACGCCAGGACATAAAGCTGTACACCAAGCCCTGCATGCAGAACCCCACTTGCACTGACGATTCCATCTGGATTGTTAAATGACGGGCAATACGATTGGTAGTGTCAAGTATACTACTGACAAGGCCCTGCAGAACTTTTGAGTAATGCCGCTCCTTCACAACTACACTCTTCTCGCCCCCTTCCTCACCTACCAAACATCATTTTTTGTCACTTGAAACTTGAAGTAATGTAGGAGTGGCATAAGTTTATCTAACACCCATTCCAAACAAGTGAACAGTCCAACTGAACCTAAACGCATCGCCTCGCGAGGCAACAGCGTGGGATATTTATTGTGTCAAAACTAGTCTCACATTTACGTACAATTGATGTGTGCATGTATGTTACCTGATAGGTGATCTCTCGCTGCGTGCTCTGTGTAGGATCCCGCTGGTTGCGGTTGACGAACGCCTTCACGACCCACTGGTGGCCGAACGCGCTGAACCGCGACGTCTCGTAGTACAGCTTGTGCACGAACTCCTCCGTGCGGTACGGCTTCAGCTGCAGGTCTGCAACGTCACCATAAACATCCTGTACAGTGCTCTCGACGTCAGTCAACAGCGTCCAAGAGACATGCGTAAAGAGCGAGATACAAGACACAGCGGCTTGGTCTACGTCTCTTATGTCTGACATAGTAGTCGCTTTACTTCGCTGCTATCACGATAAGAAGAAAAATACGCAGGAGGTGGGCGATTGGGCATTAACTTTCGCGTTGTTTAGTAGGTATGGCTGGGAGAACAAATTCGTTAAAAAAATAACTATTATAGCCCGGTACAATTCCCGAAGTGTTATAGTAACACTACGACAAGTTTTTTTTATAAACTTAGGCATTTAAATTTTCGTATTACGGAACATTAGTACGCCTACGCGTGGCCCTAATATGCCCTACCCTACTCAATGTCACACAACGCATCTATAAGGTCATCTACATACATGTAGATACTGACATGCACCCAATACAATGACTTTGGAATTCTCGATGGTTTCGTAATAGCCGCCGAAAATTGGACACGAGAGAGCCGTATTGCTGCAGTCTACGACCGGGTTGAAGGCCGGCGCCTCCGAGGCTGCAATGTACTAATGCCACGAACGAAACGACGCAACCAAAACAGATATGTGATCTGTTCGAATTACTCGACAGTGTCGTAATTATAACGGGGCGATAGATAATTTATTGTTTGTTTGACGGCGTCATTTGGATATAACGCATTACAATACGAATGCTTTTAGGGATTTGAAAAGTTATGTGATAAGAAGTAAAAAAGGTAAAATTGAATTGAGCCACGCCTTACAACAGCTTCTTAATTTTTAGGTTTAGCTCTTCTAGCTCTAATTCGAATCTAGATCGTCTGAGTTTATTTATTACCGCGTGACTTCGCTGTGGAAATGCTGCGAATCGACCAGAAATGAAGCATTAGGTACTTCATTTTCCTTGGTGCTGCTCCCCCACTACCAAGGCACGGCTGCCGAACCTTCCTGGCAGTCGCGCTATTTGACGCTAGAAAAATCTGTCGGGCCACAGGAAGTTCCTTTGTGTGTGACCTATGGACCTTTTAAGCTGGCGTGAATTTTCAAAATTGCGTATAATGGTTACTGTATAAAATTTGTTTGTGGACATACAATGAGGTTGAGCAGCCACGGAGTAAGTCGTCGCTACAAACAAGGGTCCGCACACAGGCCACAGGTGACAGCCACAAAACGCATGTATGGCGAGCGAGTGTATCCGTCTAAAATGTATGGAGGAAAGCGTCCGCAAATTGTGGCGATCACTATGGGGGGTAAGGTTTATGACTGACCGTTGATGGTGATCTTCTCGTAGGAGAGCAGGTCGAGCACCTGCGTGTAGACGGCGAGACTGTGCTGGTGCTGGCGCTCGCGCTCGGCCAGGTGCTCCACGACGGCGGCGGCGCTCTTGCCGGGGTGCGCGCACGCCGCCTCGTGCGCCGCCGCCTCGTGCGCCGGGCCCAGCCAGCCGCACCCGATGCCCCCGTAACGGCACCCCGTCGGCCTGCCGCCGCAAACACTCTGCTTTACCCTCTCTGTCACTACAACGCCGCTAGCACGGTGCGCTAGATAGACTATCCGACTCTGTCTAGAACGAACAGTATGAAGAGGACGGGTACTAGTCTATCTCGCGCGCTCTCGTGCTTAGCCGAGCAAGCGTGAATGGATACAAAATTCTAGCCGATAGCTTACACATGCCCAATGGAAAGGCCATACGATTCAACGACGTTGGTTACACACCATCAAACAAATAATATGTGGTCTGCCGAGAATCATTTGCATGTGTTCATTTCCACTCAGCCCTGTTGGACAAGGAAGTGAACAGGGAAGTGGGCAACGCGAGAATGTCAATAGGTCACTGGCGCTGCCACTCGTCATGCCGCTGCCGCTGCCCGACGCTCCCGCGATTGTCGGTTTTTCGTGCGGAAGTCAAAGGACGGGCAGCGCGAGGGCGAGTAGGGTATCGAGTAGCAGCGCGAGTGACCTATTTACGTTTTCGCGTTGCCCACTTCCCTGCCCAACAAGGCTGAGTATAAACACTCGCGTCGATACTGCCGCAGAAGTATTTAGGGATTTTTTTTTCGGCAGCGCGAGGAGTGGCAGGTGCTGATTGTAAATGGGGTATAAAATATAATTATTATTCTTCAAATACTCGAAAATTGGAAAATTGTGTTCGCCTCTAATTCTTGAACTTGGCATCAAAAACACAGAAACGACCAAGGTGGACATGAAAAAGATAATGCGTAGTAAGCACTCTCAATACCCTTAACAAAACTATTTGGACAATGCAGCCGAGATAAGATATCGACAAAAATCTGCGATTCTTACACAAAAAGACGTCACGGCCATGCGTTTTTTCTACAACGATGCAGTCTTTTGTGTTAAATACGGTTTCAGCAATCGTCGTGGTAATAATTTTCACTTCATTTAAGACTACAGAATCGTTCTTTATGCGTGGTCAGAAACACACTTGGCCAATTAAAAATAAAGTATTCGTTCCTGCCGGGATCTTCCTCCCACTTTAATTTATAGTATTCCCTAGTTATAATACGTATATAAAACCCGTTTGACGCGCAATAATGGACTGGCTCAGACACATAAGCACAATATTTTCCAGTTCCACATAACAGTAGATAAAGTTTGACTACAGACAGTAATTGCGTGCTAAGACGAGGCATCAGTTTCCCACTTTAATCGGGACTATGATTACACAAAACCGATTCCTTAGTATGTACAGGAGCTCAGGATCAGCGAAACGTCCTCCTATAGTTATAGGTCATCGCACCCAAACATAAATAGCTAAGTATTTAGTCACACAAGTCCCCGTAGTACATGGCAACATACACATGATATAGCGGTAAGCGGGCAGGCTGTGAGTCGCTTGGCATGGCGGCGCCGCCACGAGCGCGTACTAGTGCACCCCGGGTCAAGGCAGCCAGAGACGTTATCACCAAATTTACTCAAACTAACAACATTAGGCATTGCTGTTTCAGCGATCACAAGTGCCACGAAGCGGGATACAGCGGGGTTTATAACTAGACATGATGAGAGGTATACACGTCGTGTATTCATGACTAGAAAATAAACCTAATACGAATTAAATACACGTAATAGGTGCGAGTAATTATTGCTTTGCAAGGCAGAGTATCGAAATAGAACTGAGAGGATTATTTATAAGTTGGTTGCTTGTAGCGTGTCCTTGAAAATATTACCTGGAAGGGACCAAAACTAAGATCGGCTCTGGTCCAAAACAATGTATGTTTATAAACTGGCCTAACTCACATTCATCACACGCACCAACATAGACAACATAGACGGGCGCCACTTTGCAATGAAAAGGATTAATAAGTACCTATGGTTAAACGTTAGAAAATTAGTCGACAGCGGTTAGCGTACTGGACGGTACAATGCACTACAGGTGGTATGGTAAATTTTGGTGGTAACGTCTCGTCACCTTTGGCGCGGGGCCTTGGGGACAGGGCGCGGCGGGGCGCCCAGCACGGCCGCCGCCAGCCCGCCCAGCGCCGCCAGCACGTAGCCCCAGCCCGCCCGCGCCCGGCGCCCCGGCCCGCTCACTACCACCTGGGAGAACTTGTACTCCCTGAGGGAAGACACGACTCTTCAGTGCCACTTCAGTGCTGTTCGTTCATGCCTGGTTTAAGGCAACTGAACAGCTTCTGTTTTCATCTCATGTGTGTACTCCTATCCCCTCCTCAATTGTTTATCCATTCAACCGAGTACCGCATAGGTTTTGCAGTACTCAGAGCTACCCAGTTAAGCTGCTTTGTTGAAGTTGCTGAAACTTTCCAATAACAGCCATTTGATCTACATATAACTATTTCTATCTTTGGGTGCCCAACATGTAAGGTTTCTAGGCCAGCTACTACTTAGATGAAATTAAATTGGGAATTTAAAAGAAACTGGAACTCGGTTATCTTAGTGTGCAGACCAGGACTTCTTAACGCGACTGACCTGTCATCGCAGCTCTTCTCCTCGTGATGTTGCAGCGAGTGGCGCGGGAACACCTTGGCGCAGTACTTGCACTCAGAAGGCAGCTCCGAGACCGTCTTCTCGACAGCCAGGTTGCGGGATGCTGATGTCTTGGATATCTCCACGCGACAGTTAGGGCAGGTGGCTGCCTCGTCACGGAGCCGGGCGTCGGCCAGGAGGTGCGTGAAGCAAGGCGCGCACATCAGGTGCCCGTTGCTGCACTGCGGGGAGAACAGAGTTCAGCGGGCGCCTCTGGCTGGTACGACTGTTACCAGCAATGAATATACTAAAGTAGAACTGCTCCAATAATTTGAGCTATTGTTCTATTCCATTATACTGATGCCAGTCAAATATTGGTTTTAAGGAATACAAAAGTTATTGTAGTGTGGGTGTGAATGTAATTGACCCTAAAAAGAAGTGGGCATGTCAAAGTGACCTCTATAATAATTGATGACTCACTAACACAGTGACATGTGGTGGCCAAGGAACAGTAATAAAAGCTATATTTTTATGAAGACTGCAGTGGTCCACCACACTTTTAACAATTTAGTAAATTTGGTACTGAAATGTGCTTTGTATGGGTGTGTGTGTGACGTCTACCTCAGACCCTCAATGGATGTGGCTCCTGAAAACAAACTACGCAATAAAATTCTGGAACAGAAAATAAATTAATTAAAAATTCATGGACTCAAATTCAATCAAATAAAATGCTATCACTTATTTGTAGTCTACAATGTATGGTAAAAGGTTTTATTTTAAGCTTTTTTAGTTGTATTATTAAATTATATGCAACATTTATAGAAATGATCATGTATTTATGTTTAACAAAAATATTTAACTGTCCAAGTCTCTTTAAGTCTTTTGTTTGTAACTATTAAGCTGCGATCATTTAATTTCTAATTTGATCAAGGGAAAATAAATCTAAAACTGGTAATTAATAATATTCTAAAATGCAAGAACCTGGATTTTTTTTACTTCATATCATTCAACGCAAAAAATATTGATCACAGATCGAGGGATAAGGAGTTAGGGGGTTTATCTAAATGAAAAAGGGCCACATCTCTGAAACATTTCTTTATTCAAGCGGAACGCTACAAGACTCCATACAGCTAGGTCCATTACAGCTAGGAGGTACATACACTAACTAGTCTATCAGCCTTAAACATAAGTTAACATAATGCCTAAACAAATACAGGAACTGTGCCCCAATTCACAACATTTCAATTTTAAATAATTACTAAAGTACCGACAACCATTTCGAGCTTTGTGTTTAAGTATTCCATTCCATATTTTTTTGATTTTTTTTATTACTTATTTAACGTAATATTCACAAAAATCTTCAAAAAATCCGAAGTGAGGCATCGTCGTAGTATACCTTTGCCTTCCTAATTCTTTATGAATAAAAATGTCAATGTCAAAAAGGTGTCAATGTCAAATATCAGTGTTGTTTGCCGATCGATGTTTTGTTCGTTTTGTTTTGAAAAAGCATTGTTATATTTATTAAATTGATTTGATGAAAGTTTCGGACGGTTATGCCATGGCAGACAGCCGAAACCTTCCCAAGGTGGATTATAATGATGTTGTTGCAATACATGCGTGAAAACGACTCGTTTAACGTTGCCGAAATCCGGGGAGCTAAGATTTTGTTGTTATCAGGGGATGCTTACGTTGAAACTTCTGTAGGCTATGTGGAAGTAAACGAGAGAATGCTGTGTGTTTTATCAAGGGCAGAGTAACTCCTGAGCACCGAGTTCGTACTAAAATTTACTCTGTTGTCGCAAGCATTAACGAGGCAGAAGAAACTATGACGTGATAGGATGTGAAATGTGAAGACTGTGCTCGTGCTGCAAGTCAGGGTGGATGCAAACATTCAATTTGTTTTATTATCTGGCTTATTTTGTTGTCAATTATTTCCAATTCAGTCCAGAAAATGCGAATAATTAAAATCCAATAAAAACAATATCAAATCACCAAACGTCAATCAAAAATTCAAAATGACAACCCGTTGTGACAACCAGTAGACAATGTCTACATTGTCATTATAATAATATAAGATTGATGTCTACATCAATCTTATATTATTTTTTTATGACCCCAGGCAAAGGTAATGTGTAGATTCAACCTTACAAGCGTTTTTGAAATTTTCGAGATTTCAATATTTTTTTTGACTAACTTAGAATACAAATTTCGCGAAAAGAAAAAATATGGGTCTCCTAGTTTTCAAAGTACTATTTATTGAGCATAAGAAAACACAAGGTAAAAAAATTGAAATGTTGTGAATTACAAACTAATTGAATTTAAATTATAAACACAATGCGCGAGCCCCCGAGCAAGGGCGGACAAAGGGCAGCGCCCGCGGCCTAGCTTACATCGTACAATCCAACAAAGGGTCGTGACGCCATAACAGTTTTTCAATCTCACAAAATGGTGATTGATAATATACGTCGTGTAGGCGTCGCCACGACGCATTTCGCAAGCCCGGGCTTACGTAACAAAGAAAGGTCGCAATGGAAAATGTTTTGGTAAAACAGCTGATGGCTTTGTCGCGGCGATCAGCTGTTTTGTGAATACCTGGTAGACGGCGGCGGGCGGCAAGTCCAGGCAGACCGCACAGCACAGGATGCCGCCGAGCCTGTGCTCGAGCTTGTCGCTCGTCTCCTTATCTAATTTCCTACGCTTCTCGGGCTGCGGGCCCTCGTCCTTGGCATCGGTTGCCGCCGTGAGCGTGTTCTCGCTGCTCGACGGCACGGGATCACTCTCGGGTGCCTCGGCCATTGCCTCAGTAAATAAACGCGGATCGGATCAAAACAAACGGGAACTGCGCCAGATCAAAAACACAAACAAAGGTTTTGTTACACCGTATAGATAAAACGAACTACATATATAAATTTGACGTGTTTTGTTTGTATATATAGAGCCCCCTCCACCCTCTGTTTTTGCGCAACGCGACGAAACGTTCCATTTTACGCTTTTTGACTCGCGTTTCGGTTAAAATATTAGATAATGCAATTTAACATTTTAAAACAGTTTTGCCAACATTTAAAAAAAAACTTGGCAGTCTTCAATCCCGAAGATGAAATTTCAAACGAAATAAATTATAATATTCAATCGACCACTCGAATGGAATCGATCCATATTTTGTTCTATAAAAATTACAATAAAATATAATGCGTTACTTGTACTCCCCGCTACGCAATGTAAACACGATTGCACGATTTTTGTCGCACGTGTAACCAAGGCCTAAGAAAAATTACTGTGAAATAAGAAAATCTCCATGTTTTTTGCTTTGTCTTGCTTGGGTTTGATTTTATTTTCAAAATCAATTGTTTATTTGGTAAATTGACCGCTAAGGAGTTTTTTAAATGTTTATTTTTAATGTCACCGCTTTCAGAAAGACCATCCTTGCCAGAAGAAACTTGGCAGATAGCAGTGGCGTAACAATAGGGTGGCAGGGCTGGCAAAATGCCAGGGGCCCCCGACCCAAGAGGGCCCCGGCCCAAGCGCCCGCGAGCTCAAAAAGATTAAAATTAAACTGAGTACAACGTGTCGATTTTTACTGATAGGGCCCCATCAAAAGAATTTGCCTAGGGCTCCAGATGGTATAGTTACGCCACTGGCAGATAGTCATCTTTTTCAAAAAGAAGATTATTCTTATTAGTATTAATCAAGGCATACAATTCAGAGATTGGTTGTTGTTTTGGGCACAGCCATACACACTCTCATGACATAGCTAAGAAAAAGTAGTTTCTGAAAAAAGTTATTTAAAAATAAAACAAAAATTAACTATTAATTCACTTATAATTAAGTCATTAATTAGTACCTAAATCATAAACATAATCATAATATGTATTTGGCTTACTCTTTGCACTTCAGTTTCGAAACACAAGCAAAGGTACCAGCAATAGGTTCTCTACTTCAAAGAGTATTAAGTAATTTCTCCTCCTCTCCTACAATAGCACATTTTCACATCAAATTTTAGGTTTTTTAGGTAATGAGCCAAATGCGGATATAACAGTTCCTTTGGTGCCTGTGACATTTGTGGTGAGTGGCTGCTGCAGCAGGCCGGGCTGCTTGATGGTGGGCTTGGAGCCTACATTGGGCGCTGCCTGATCCCATTTTGACTTGCGTTTCTTCTCATCATCACTTTCTGACTTTTTAGCTACTCCCGTAATGAAGTCAATCTTAGCAAGTTTCTCTTTCTTTTCCTTTTCCCTCCTATCCATCTCGACCTTTTGAACCCGGGCCAGTTCATCATAATATGACTCCTTGCCCCACTTTAAAGGATCATAGATCTCTGGGGGGTAATTAGTGTCTAATTCATTGATGTCACAAAACTGAATAAGCTTCTCATAAATGCTAGGGTTTCTGAAGTTCTTCTTATCCTGTATGATCCGGTTCATGTCCAGGCCCTCTGTGAGCATACGGCTGTAGAATTTGGCGATGGTTTCCTGCAGCTCACGCGGGCACTTGCCGGGAGGCTCGGGCGGCACGCCATCGTCGTCGGGCTCCGAGCGCGGCGGCGCCTCGTCCGTGTCTGTCTCCATGGACAGCCGCCGCATGTCGTCTGCGCCTCCAGCTGGAGGTGATGCCTCCTCGTCCGAGACCATCGTCTCATCCTGGTATGACACCAGCCGCTTCACTGGCGAAGGGGGCGCCGACGACGACATGACTGTGTCCGGGCCACGCTTCGGGCTCGGTGGCGCTGAGTGGCTCTTCAGCTCATCCTTCTCGGGCGTCTGCTCTTCGATGTCTTCCTCTCCTTCCGAATCCGTGTATGTCGCCGTAAGAGAAGCTAACGCTTGTGATGTCATTGTTGGTTCAATTTAATATAATACAGGTATTAAACAAAGTAAATTCACACAAAGACGAACTCTATTATTTATTTACAAAATTTAAAACAACAACGTGGATGCTAATGCATAATAAGAAAGATATAATATTCAACGCAACGCAACGCAACGCAACTGTCATTGTCACTGTCAAAACTCGTCCGTGTAGAAATAAATTCTTCGCTAGAGCGTTTCGTTCGGAAACAACATAACAGCATAACACCAATCGTCGCAATGCAGCTTGTCTTGCAAGTAGAACGGAACGCATTATTACTGCTGTGCTGACTGACTGTCAATTTGACGAATGATGGAGGTGTTGGACTTTCAGATTGTAGAATTTGTAGAAATCAGTATGTATTCACGAAAATAATGATTTGCCTGCTGTGAAACTTGTGATATTAGATAATACGTGGAGTCCAAGTCAGTGCTCGGTGAATGTTCCGGTAGTGGCAGGTACCATAGCGAGATGGCTACGCAGCCAAGCGACTCGACGGAGTTTCCGCCCGAGATGATCGCGAAGCCCCTGGCACTGGTGGGGCTGTCGGGGCTGGACGCGGTGAACAACGCCGTGCACCGCGCCGTGTGGGAGGCGTTCAGCGCGCGCCGCGCCGACCGCACCGTGCGCTTTAAGCTGCTCCCCAACACTTTCGAGTTTCCTGTCGTCAAGCCCAAGCGCAACTCCTACGAGTGGTACATTCCCAAGGGTGTGCTCAAGAAGAACTGGATCCACAAGCGCGTGGCACTCGTGCCCGCGCTGGTCGTCATCTTCTACGACATGGAGTGGAACGACCCTCAGTGGAACGAGAAGATCATTGAGTGCGCGTCGCGCGTGCAGAGCATCCGCGCTGCCGTCGAGGGTCACGCCACGCGAGTCGCCGTGGTCGTGGTGCAGGGTGCGCTGGCGCCGCCGCCTTCCGAGTACATGCTGGGCGCCGAGCGCGCTCAAGCACTCTGTGCTGCCTGTGAAATCCAGTCCAAGGCCTTATTTGTGTTGCCACACAACGACCACCTCATGGGCTACATTGTGCGCCTCGAGAACGCCTTCTATGACATCGCACAGAACTACTACCACCATGAAACTAAGAACATTAAGCAGCACAGAGATCACCTCAACAAGACAACTCACCAATACCTCTTTGTGCGGCACCAGTTTAAGCTTGGCTTCCTCAATGAGCTGAAGCAAGATCTCAGCACGGCCCACAAGCACTACCTGCATGCCTACAACAACTTGCTGGAAACCAGGACCGTTGACACCAACATGCATGAGGTGAGAACAGTGGCTGGTTACATCAACTATAAACTTTGTAAGCTTCTCTTTGCCTTAAATATGGCAAGGGATGCTATTGCTCAACTTAAATCACATATTGAGAGGTACAAAAATAGGATTGGTCCAACAGAACTATTGTTTGAGCACTATGCTTGGATCGCAAGACAGTACAGTGCCTTCGGAGAACTCTTTGATGAAGCAATACGTGCAGGGCTTCCAGCTATACAGTCGCAGCACCCAGGCTTCTATTACCAGTATGCAGCTCAATTCACTGTGAAAAGAAGACAGGCAATGCGGTCAGTCTGTGCTGAAGCATTAGAGTACCCTCCTCCACCAGATCCTCTAGAAGGGATAGTGGAGTTCTACGGGCAGAGGCCTTGGCGGCCCGGCCGCCTCAGCGCCGACCCGCACGACCCGCAGCGGGAGCAGGCCGCCGTACTGGCACTGCAGTACAACGAGCGCATGTTCAACCATTCCGGCGTCGTCATCAGCTTCCTCGGCAGCGCGATCTCGCAGTTCAAGACATTCCACTCGCCGCGCATGCGTAAGCAGCTGGTGGTGGAGATGGCGAACGAGTACTACTGCGGCGGCGACTTCGGCAAGGCGCTGACGCTGCTCAGCCACATGCTGTGGGACTACCGACGCGAGCGCTGGTGGGTGCTAGCCTCGCACGTGCTGACGCGTGCGCTGCAGTGCGCTTTTCTCTCTGCTGTCGTGCAGGACTACGTGCAGCTCTCTCTGGAGGCTCTCTCCAAACACATTAAAGTGCCAAACGATGACAAAGACAGGATATTCCGGAACATCATGTCGGTGTTGAACCTGGAGGTGCCTTCCCCCGAGCCCGAGCTGCCAGCAGCGGCGCAAGCCGCGGCGCTGGGGCTGTGGAGCGCCGCCGCCGCGCGCGACCCGCTCACCGTCACTGTCGACATGGCCAACATATCCAGCGTGCTCGAGGTCAAACCCAAATTTACGCAGCCAAAGTATAGAATGGACGAAAGCTTCGAAATAGAAGTTTACGTGAGACTTTCTTTTAATGCTGTCCTAGAAGTGAAGAAAGCCTTCGTGACGGTGACAAGTCGCACGGAAACTGTCGAAATTCCGATAACAGATAATGGCAACCAGATAATTCTAGAAGGGGGCAAAGTGAAGCGGTTTCTCTGTAATTCTAAATGCAACTATAACGATAACGGCTCCGAAATTGCGATTAAAAACGTATCCTTCGTCCTAGATAATGATAAGAAACGAAAAATTATTATGAACTTTAAAATGGAAGAGAACAAAGTCTTAGATTCCGCTATTCATCCAGAACTCCTACATTTCATTCACAGCCCTAAAACAGACTATGAATTCGATTGCATCGTGCCTTCGACCGTAGCGCACGTGGTGGCGCGCGAGTGCCGGCTGTCCATCAGCGTCAGCAACCAGAGCCCGGCGCTGCAGGGCGAGTGGTTCCCCACGGCCTTCACCATCGCCAACGACGAGCGCGGCGCCGTGCGCGACGTGCGCGTGGCTGTGGCGCTACTCAGCACGCCCGACAACCTCAACCCAGAGACCGTCACCGAGCTCAGCCTCGCGGAGGGCGAGCCGCAGCCCCAGCCGCTCCAGATACCCGCCGGCTGCATCGCCCAGTCTGCGCTATACACTGGAACATTCTATTTGAAAACCAACAGAACTTCCACCACATCAGTCCAAATCAAAGTATCATACAACACTGATCTACCAGAGGTATCAAAGTTGGAGTGTGTGAAGGAGTTTACTACTAAAATAGCTGTAGTGAAACCATTCGAGGTGTCCACTAATTTTGTTGCAATGAACTTTAAACCTATCTCGAAGTGCTTTATAGATGACCCTCTCATAGTCATGCCTCATGTTAAAATTCTTAGTCCTTGGGATCTATTTATAGTAGACACGGAGCTAGAAGTAGTAGATTGTTTTAGGTATGCTGATGAGGACAAGCCTCGGTCCTGCATAAGTAATCTAGAAGTGGCCGAGAATAATACTGCCGTAGACGCGATCTGCATACAAGCGAAATTCAAGCCCAAAGATCCCCCCACAAGAGTAGGACTGTACAATATAAAATGGCGACGAAAAAGCAATGTGGACGGACACTGCGTGATGAGTAGCACAGCCCTATCAGGACTTCCCATAGAGGAGTGCCCCATCGCTGTAGAAGTACACTACCCAGAGATTGTGGAACTACAAACTTCTGTTCCGTTGAAGTGTATTTTGTATGGAAAGTCACAGTCCCCAGTGCGCCTGACCCTGACGGTAGAGGGCACGGACGCTTACATGTTCGCGGGGTACAAGAAGGTGTCGGTGACGGTGCCGCCCGGCGAGCGCGTGCAGGTGTGCTACAACATGCACCCGCTGGTGGCCGGCAACACGACGCCGCCGCGGCTAAAAGCGGCGCTCGCCACGCCGGGGCCCGCCCAGGATGCCGTCAAGGAGATGTTCGATAAATCTTTCCCCGAAAATATATTTGTTATGCCTAAGTACAAGAAATAAAATCTATGAAATGTTATTTGCTTCGTTTTTTATTGAGAATTGTAAATAATAGAACAAAAATCTTGAGTTTTACTGTAGTTACCTTATAATTATTAAAATAAAAAATTCAGTTCATTGTTATGTATGTTATTTATTTAAAAATACCTATCTGGAGGTTGCCACATGGAACAAATAATTTTGTTTCTTAAACATTACTGATCCAGAACCTTAATCTCTACGAAGTTCGAACTTTTCTTCTTGAATACCATCAGCAGTAATGATGAGTATGTAAATGCTGTCTCCTGTGTAGATATCTCTCTCTGCTGCACTAATGAACACATCCTTGATGAGAGCGAGGGCTTTCTCACGGGGCAGGGGAGCTTCAGTCACATTCTGCATGTTCTTTAAGCCAATTTGATTATCAAGCAGTGGCTGCAGCTGGGCACCAGCGGAGCCGCCGGCGCGGTACGTAGAGCGCTCACAGTGGCCGATGGGGTCGTAGCTGTAGACGCAGCCTTTGCCGTCGGCGTCCAAGCCCGCGAGTACATTGGACACGTAGTAGGGGAAGAATCGCTTGTAGTACAGCATCGTGGACAGCATCTGCGCGACGGCGGGCGTAGTCATCGGCTTGTTGTGCTCCTGCTCGTACATCTGCAGGCGCGCGCGCAGCAGCCGCGTTAGCGTCAGCGTGTCGCACCAGCAGCCTGTGGCGCCAAGCACGGTGCGCGATGACAGCTGGAACAGTTTCTTCTGCTCGCGCGTGTAGATGGAGAAGCCTGTGCTGAGCCGAGTGTCTGCACCGATCACAGCATAGTCGTCGCCGGCGATGGCAACGATGCTACCGCCGTTGTCCGCGTACGGCTCAAACCGGTGCTGCTTGGCGCCGGGCACTGCGTATTCGGGAAAGTTACCGTGGACATTCAACATGTTTGCTCAGAATTATTCAGAAACTACTTAATGAGTGTATGACTTTGTTTAATATTCGATGACATGCACAATACCAAAAGCTCACAGCTCAGGCTTGCTTGACATATTTGACATTTCATACAGTGTGACCCTAGCAAAAATGGCACGTTACGAAATAAATTCAAACTCGACGTTTTTATAAATATCTAGAATATCATTTTTGACATTAATAAAAGCAGACTGTCTGTTAGTTGTCTTTGGTACACACACGGAACGGATGACGTGTACGTAGCTACAGAAAGCCGAATCTAACACAAAATAATTAATAATACATACAAGATGACTTCTTTGATGTCTGTGATTCCGAAACTGTATCAAGAATACAACAGCAAGACTTCCAAGAAACTGAAGATCATTGACGCTTACCTACTTTATATTTTTTTAACTGCTGTGATACAGTTTGTGTACTGCTGCCTGGTCGGCACATTCCCCTTCAATTCCTTTTTGAGCGGCTTCATCTCCACCGTCAGCTCGTTCGTCCTGGGTGGTAAGTTGAAGGAATGGTTCTGTTAACTTCTTAGAAACGAATAGCCAACAGAAAACAAGATTAAGCTAGGTACTTTACAAGTTTAACAACTTGAGCCGTGATTGTTTGATTAGGTTAAATTAATATTGTTTTATATTTTCAGTTTGCCTGAGACTGCAAGTGAATCCCGAAAACAAGCATGAATTCCAGGGGCTCAGCGCTGAGCGAGGCTTTGCGGACTTCATTTTTGCACACCTTGTGTTACATATTGTAGTAATCAACTTCATAGGTTAAGTTTACTATTACATTTCGTATGCAGTAAGACATTCTATGATTTCATGTTCATTTCTGTCAACTATAAATGTTGTCGAGGACCCAACCATTTATCAGTTTGCTTGTTTAAAAGTTGTACACATTTGTTTATTTATTATTTCATTCAGCATTTCCCCCAATGAAGTTCTATGTTCTATGAGGCAGTTAAATAAACAATATAATAATTTGTATCATTTTATTTTATTTCTTTGACTAGTCTTGAATCAATTTTACAATATTTATTCAAAAAATATTCCTTAAAGTAATGATAGTAGACCAAGGGCTAGCTTTTCAAATGAAGGCCAACAATTAAGTACTAAACAAAGTTAGTGTTAAAATAATAATAGCACATTTTCATATTAAATGGTGATAATATTTGAAAATAATTTTACGTGAAATTAAGTATTATTGCTAGTTCACAATGTCCAAATGCTACCTACATTGAATTTGAAAATGTATGCTTGCTTGACCATTTATCATTCTATTCTCATAAAATTGAGGTATACAGCTCATTGCTAACAAACAATATGCAGAGAATTTGTTTAGTGTTGCGGGCATCCACCATGAGATGCGTTTGAAAGCCATTGTGTGGAGAACTAAAATATTTGTGATTCAGATACCAAATTCTCCTCACTGCTTATGAAATCAATACTTCCAGAAGCATGCTCTATGTTACCAAAATATCTTGTCATTTTTGTCAATTTTTTACCTGAGGAACTACAAGTCATATAGCCACTAGTTTTTTTTTACAGACTAGTCTAACTGTAAAACAAACTCTTAAATATTGTTTGTGTAGATAGATTTCTTCTCTTTTTTACTTCAAATGATAAAAATGTGTTGCAAAGGTGAAATACATATTATTCCATGCATTTTTTTAGATATATCTATAATAATTTAAAAAACGTGTTAATACTAAAACTATGTAACATCAAAGTCCAAAGTGTTATGTAAAAACCGTCACATAAGGAACTGGACTAACAAAGGACCCTGCCGTGTGCCGGGGGCAGCAGCACAGCGACGCTGGTGCCGCCGCACATTGCTTTACCAACACAATAACAGCAACATCCGCTACACTTAAATGAATGATAGCTGTCATCATTTCAGAATTTCAGAATTTAACATGTATTTGGACGATCTTTTTAGATTTATAGATACAAAAATACTCTCTCCAAAGACTTAGAAAAATAATGTTGTTTGCCGCTAGAAGCAACTACGGTAAGGCGTCCGTGGAGCCGGTGCTCCCGCGCCTCACAGTGTTGGTAGCGGTCACCGCTACCCTCCGCTCCCACTTGTTGGGTATCAGATCCGACCAAATATCGGCTGCTTTCACATAAGATTGTTCGCGTTCATCCGACACTGTTTCGTACGGAAACGACCGACATCCAACAAGTGGAGCGGGATCTTAGCTGCATCTACTGTGAGGTGCGTGTTGCGAAGGCACCTCGTTACTCAAGTATCTGGCGGTTTATTGCAGTTGCAGCTACCGAGCAATACTACTCTCGTCACGTTGCGTTGCTACGAACTTGTTAAAACTAATTAAAATATCACAAAAGATGAAAAAAGGTTACGTATTTCTAGATAAATATAACTAATACAGCTCTTGCAGTGAGTAGATACACCTAACGTTGCGACTTCGGTATCAACTAGTATTTAACACAATTTTGCCAGTTTTAGTTGAATTTTGACAAAAAAGAACTAGTTACTGAAATACAACCGTGGAATACCCTACCGCGAATACCGTAAACTGAAGAGTTCTTGCCAAACCTGCGCTGTCCTATTGGGTACCCTGCTCCTTCGCATGTTTAGTTAGATATATGCAAAGTGAGTGATAGCGAGTACCAACGGCGTTCGCTGACTGGCAAGTGTTTGGCTCCAGATCCACAGATTCACTGTTTCAGCCGTCGAAAATATTGCACAATTGAAAGAAATTAAGTCAATTCGTAGTATAGCAAATTAATTATTGTAATGGCGGCTTCTTTGTGTGAACAAAGCCTATTAATAAAACTTTGGACACGGAGGTGCTCGCAGTTTGTTTCCGCTGCTCTGCGTCCATTCCTTTTTGGCTAGTCCGGAGCAAAGAGGACGGACGCGGTCAGCCCGTGCTCGGTGTCGCCCGCCAGCACTTTCCGCGCCCGCTGAATCGTTATGGACCACGAAATTTAGTAGCGAGCAACGTATTAGAAAAAATAATGTACGCCGTACCTAATAAATCAGAAGGAGATAAAGAGGAAGACTCCCTACTGGAGCGAAAAAAGGGATATTACTATCATACGTAGTTCCGGTCGGAGTCGACTATTGTCAGACAGACAATCGATTAACGGCTCAGGTTCTGGCGGCGCTCTCTGCCTTTCCTCCGTTTCCCATTCTGCAGCTTCATTAACAGAAAAAAGTCGCGGCGACCGCTCCGTTTTTCCACCAACGAATACGATGACATCCGCACCGAGGTCTCCTCCCGCTACCGTTTCAAAAGGCGACAGGTCCGCGGCTTTCATCGGCGGTCGCTCCAGGAACTCTCGCGTGTAGTACGTCGATCGTATAGACAATTTGACACTCGATGGTTAAGCACATGAATCCCGTTCAAATCTGTCGTAGGACATGGGAGAGTTCTCTCTGAAGCCGAGGGCCTCGCTCAGCCGCTCAGGGCGCACGGGAATTCGTAAAGCATTTTCGGGTTCGGTAGGCCAGGTAGCGGCGCCGCGCCTACTCCAGCAGCTGCTGCTGGCGGGCGTCGGCGCGTCATCGTGTGCGTGGCGGGGGGAGGGGGGCGGGGGGGGCTGGGCGGGGGGGGGGGGGGCTCAGCTGTGGCGCGGGTCGGGCTTGGCAGGCGCGCGGTGCCGCGCCAGGTAGCGGCGCCGCGCCTGCTCCAGGAGCTGCTGCTTGCGCCGCTCGAGGCTGCGCTCGCGCTCCGACGACGTCGCGGGGAACTCCGACGGCCCCCACTGCAGCTCTCTACACGAACGAGATTCACTTTTGAGAGAGCAAAGCGAGAAGAGATTGTGACGACTATTAAACTACAATTGTCGATCGAATGTAAGTATAGGTACTGACTGTTGTTCGTCGAGCGCCAGCGGGAGGGGGGCGGGCGGCGCGAGGGCGGGGCGCGGCGCGGGCGGGGGCGGCGGCGGGGGCTGCGGGGGGGGCGGCAGGCGGCCCTCCAGGATGTTGTCCACGGTCAGGTCGGCGTCGCGCGTGGCCGCCAGGTCCGCCGCCAGCGCCGCCAGCCCGTAGTGCGGGAACATCGCCTGCACCTGCACGCAATATACGCTGCACTCGGATACCGGAGTCAGACTATAGCGAAGGAGGAGGGGAGGGGGCTTAACCCTCTGTGACATACGCTAGTCGTCGCACCTAACACAGAAGAAAATATTTTGAGTTCCTTCAATACACAAATCGTTGTTGAAATTTTCTAAATCGAGATCCCTCAGTCCGTAGGTCTTTTGCAGCTGGAAGAGTCTTGCACGAAATTATTCCCGGACCACGCCGGCGTGGAGGGCGAAGCGAGCTCCACGCGGAGAGTCCGAGCTTGCAGGCCGCGGCTCTCCGCGCGTAGCCCGGGCTCCCCGGAGCCGGGCGGCGGTGGCATCAGCCAGCTCACCTGGAGCGCCATGGCGTCCAGCTGCGCGGCGGGCAGCGGCGCGCGCCGCACGCGCGTCACCTCCACGGAGAAGCTCGGCAGCCACGACACGTAGCGCGAACCTGCAACCCGACATTATCACCACCAACACTCCGCAAATAGCCCCAACAATCTAAACTGTAGACCGACCGCCTAAATGAGCCCTCGCCCGCGCGGTGCAGGGCCGCGGGGTGGCAGGGCAGAGGGGGCCGACAGATGCGGGGGGGGGGGGGGGCAGCGCGCCTGCCTGAGAGGTCGCCGCCCTCGGCCTACCCCGCGCCCCTGTGCCGCGCCGGCGACGACTCATTTAAGCGGTCGTTAAATAGAGTTCGTTTTCGAAAACGTTGAACATGACTTCGAAGCGTGTGCTCGCGTCAACGCAGCGGGGTATGGAGTGACGTGCGGACGCGAGGTATACCTTATAGAACAGATCTCAAAGTTGATGCGAGGGTTGTCCAAAAACCTTGCACCATAAACCGGAGTGACTTTAAAAAGTAGTTATAATGACGAAATAATTAATTTTTATTTGCGTTTACTCCTTCCGATCGACATCTTCATCGATCGCCTTTGCGGCTACATGTCAAACTTTCACTGCATATGGAAAATATCGATTTTAATAGCAATTTTAAAACGATCAAAGCAGCCCTAAAATTGTCAAGGTCACCCCGGTTAACGGTATTAATTATTTTATAATGTAAACGAGAAATATGAAGGGCATGCGGAACTCCTAAGGTTAGGGAATCGTGGTATGAGACCGGCGCGCTGTGGCCAGGAGCCGTACCGAGGCAGCTGAGCATTTGCAGCCGGTGCAGCAGCAGCGCCGCCAGCACGCCCAGCGACAGGAATATCACGAGCGCGTACACGCCGCGCCCGAGCATGCGCCGCGCGCCCCCGCCGGCGCACCAGGGACCGATGCCGGGCGACGTCGTAAACGATTTATTTTAAACCATGCTTCGATTGACACTTTCGATTTGACAATGACGGCTGCCAGGCCGGAGCCGCTGACGTCGAACGAATGTTTTTTTAAAGAGTTTCGTTGTCGCCGTACCAAAAAGGAAGCAAGTGACCGATTCAAGCGTTCGGTTCAGGTTTGAGAATGCTAGTTATATTTTAGTGGTTCCTCACAACCTCGAATGAAGATTTGAGACAGATGTCGGGAGAAGTAAACCGGAGCAAGTGAACGGCCGGGCACGCGGGTCCGCTCAGCGGGGGGCAGGCACACATGCTGGCTGCAGCACTGACCGTGGAACTGGAAGAGATGGTTGGCGGGCGCGGGCGGCGCGGCGGCCGCGCGGCGCGCCACGTGCAGCGCGCGCCGGCACGTCGGGCACGACGCGTCCTGCTGCATCCACTGGCACAGGCACGAGCTGCGGGACACGCACGCACACGTACACAATCACCACACTATTATGTACATCCACAGAGGGATACCGATATATCTATACCTATAAAACAATATTCATTTATTTATTGAAATTCCCACGGAATAGGGTAGATACAAGGCTTATATATTTCTCAGTAACTGTAATAACTAGACTCCTCAAATTTGGCACTGATGATTGTAACACTATTAAAACGTGTTCTCCGAAAAAATGCGAAATTCGAGCGGGACAGGAATAAGTGCGTTCAACTTCGGGGCTGTTTTTAAAAATTATTTCACTAATAGAAAGCTACACTGATTCTGGTTGACATTTAAGATTTTTTAAAATGGGTCAAAACAGTTATTTCTATCCCGCGGGAACTTTACACTTTCTCGAGATAAAAGTAGTCTATCTCAACTAAAAACAGTCTAAGCGTACGAAGTCGCGGGCAAAAGCTATCATGTATAAGTTTACAACTTTATTACTGAACGCTTTCACAGTATCATAGAATGCATGAGTTTCTTATACCTAGCTATCCCATAAAAATCGCTGAGAAAAAGATTTGTACAGTCAACGTCGGCAGAACCGCATCAGGCAATTTTATACGATACTTTCTCAAATCTTAAATTTGCACAAATTCATACCAAAACAAAATTGCCACACAAATACGAAACTCGCAATTCAAAGACCAAAATTTTCCACGATCAATGCGGTCACTTGTCAACAGAGGGGAAAACCGTACTGTTAGGTTCCATTAATGTGCAAGCTGGAATAACATTACCTCAAATAATCGTTATGCCTGCTTGCAACACTTGCTGATTGGGTTTTGGCGGCAAAGCCGATATACTTTTGACAGTCGCTAGCTCGGGGGGATTCCGGGAATGGGGATGATGATGGGAGGTTTACTTGAGAGATAAGAAAACGAATATTAGGATTAAGAGTACTAGATTAAGGTATTGTATGGTTGCCCTAGAGAAGGAATATACTAATGTAAACAGGTGAGTGTGTTTTATTATATTTCAGAAGTGCGAACTAAGCCTACTAAAGTTGATACTTAGTGAAATTGATGCTGTCAATATATCTCGGTTGTACTGTGTAAAATAGTTGGGAGTGTTTTCTCGTAAAAGCACTGATAACTGCTAAAGTACTTTATACCCTAAAATGAAGTATGATTTACATAGTAAAGTGAGATCGTAATAAAGTTACTCAAAAATTCGCTGAATGTGAGGAAAATAGGCCTTTGACACAAAACGGCGTTCGACCTGTGCCAATTATTAGTATTACCTAAACGATGGGGTACCTAAGCCCAACATCCATGTTTCTTTCATAAGAAGGTAAGGACTGCCTCATGGTGATTGATTATACCTACTCAAAATGCAACTTTTGGTGCAATTCTATCTGACTAAGAAGGTCCTAGGACCTAGTGATGTTGTATGAGTTTGAAATATTTATACAGCTAACCTATAGTACTCTAGGCATAAAGCCCAAGTTGTTCAAGCAATTTTGGGTTGAGCATTCTGCTCACTTGCTGAGTTGAGTTTACATCATATTTTAGTATAAATGCCTGTGTTGTGAGAATAGTGAGTATGAGTTTTTAATTTTTACCCCAAGGTGAAGACCTATTAATCTCATAGTTAAGAAGAATTTTCCAATCAAAGTAAAAGTTGAACGACCAGCTCATGGCTGGTCTGGAATCATTTCTATCTATTTTAATTGTGAGTGCTACAAGTTGTAATCAATTCCTAACCATTACTGGTAGTATAAACCTTAAATTAATTTTATATTTATTTTGAAAACAAAGTTGAAGCTATCTTAAAACAAAATTATGTTTCATCATAAGTTTGTGCTGGGTGATATTAATCTATTGCTGTAAAATAAAATAACAGATTACAACAGAATAATAAAATGATATACAAAATTGCTTTATTGTTGATATTAGATATAACAGTTTGCCTTATTGTGGAAATTAGAAATAATTTGCATTGATTGAGACTAAATGCTTCAAGTTACAAGTGTAGTAAACTCTCTGAAGTGTAAAGTATACAGTAATAGTTATTAAAGTGAAGTTGAGATAAATAACAAAGTCAGAATTTGTTTGACTTGACTTGAAGTGACCAACCAAGTTGAATATGAGCTCTGATTTCAGATTATCTAGACTTGTGTGTGACCATAACCGAATTTTAGGACAGCTGATGATTATGAAGTTTATTGTTGTGTCAAGAGTGCAGAAAGAAACATGGGAAAGCAAGCTGCAGCATGAATTATTCGGTGAATGGTAACAGAATGTTGGAAGCAAATAATGCCTGTTTTAATTTCAGCTATCAAAAGATTCATATACAGATTCAGGTACCGTGGTTACTACTATTACTTTGACTTATGCATTGGATATGACAAGTTACTGTAAGTTGTTGTGGAAGTACTTTCATACAAATCTGAGCAAGTTGTTGAATCACATTAATATTATTAAAAGATAGCTGCACATATGCGTGGCATGGCAAAATCAAAAACATGGTTCAGCATGATGATAACAAGAATGATTTTGTTGTTTGATTTACAATTTATAATTAAAGAGTTGATTGCTCAATAATGGACCTGAGTGTATCATGATTTTATTAACATGGGCCTTCTTTACTTGTTTGGGATACTTATAAGTTATTACAGCTTGCTTAAATACTGAACGTTTATGCTTATAAAATACTAGCCTTCCGTCCGCAGCTTCGCCCGCGATAAATTAATTTTCCCGTAGAAAAAGGTATTTTCATGTGGTAAGAAGTAGCCTATGTCACTCAGTGATAATGTAGTTTTCTAACGGCAAAAGAATTTTTGAAATCGGTCCAGTAGTTTCGGAGCCTATTCAAAACAAACAAACAATCAAATTTTTCCTCTTTATAATATTAGTATAGACAAGCTTGGTGGAACATTGTTGGTGTCAAGTAAGGAGGTGGCCAATAAACAAGAGCTAATTATGGTAAATACAAAGGGACCAATTGTGAGTTTATTTTATTTCTTCTTGCATCCTCTTGCATTGTATGGGAAGATTGGTTGACAACATTGGTACGCATGCTTCACCTGATATTGCGAGCGTCCACATAAAGGTGACACTAAAATTCACTCATTGCAGGAATATTGGTAATATTGTACCCATGATTATAAACATAAGTATTAATGCATACTACAAGTATAATGATCCTATAGTATAAGCTTTGCTTAGTTTGGGGCTGGAACAATTGGTGTAATTTGTCCCAAGATATTAATTAATTAATTTCTGTATTGTGATAAAAGATCTTATATTATGCATAATTCTATTGAGTGTAGCAAAATAAATTGGTTAATGTGACTTGCAGAGGTAGATGCCAATTTGTGTTGTAAATTCAATTCCGAATTTATCCATGTCGGTTCTACTATTCGAAACTAGATGGCGCCAGTAGTTGATACAATCATGTTCCTGTAATCATATTGTTTATATTTGTGTTATCAGAGTGAAAAAAATTAGTCTTGCGCATGACTTGTGGGAGAACTGAGCGTCAAATGATCGCACGAGCATCAGCAGAAGCCTATGTCGCGTGCTCCGACAGCGATACTCCGAGGTCCGTACAGTATTAATACAAGTTTGACGGTACAGTGGTTGAGCAAGGGAAAGCTGTGTGATCAAAGTTAAGTATACGCTGTATTGATTTGTCTGAAACAGTAGCAAAGTGACCTTGACAAATAAGGCTGATGGGAATTAGCAACTATATCACTACATGTTATAAAACAAAGTCGTTTCCGCTGTCTGTCTGTCTGTTCCTATGTATGCTTAGATCTTTAACACTGCGCAACGGATTATGATGCGGTGTTTTTAATACTTAGATTGATTCGAGAGGAAGGCTTGTATGCATAATACATGCATAATATAGTAGAGAAACACTGATTGCACCCGTGCGAATGCGGGCGGGTCGTTTTATGTAAAATGTTTAAGGAAATATTATTGGCTCATGACAATTAATGGAAATTAGTATGGAATAAAGAAAGGGGGCTGTCAGTTAGCCCACGAGTAAAGAGATTTGGTCACGACTATTCAGTTGACAAATTGATGTTCAGGTGGTGTGTTCAGTTGTGTTTGTACTCTATGGAATATAAATGTTGACATTTCACTTTTGAATCATGCGAAATTAAGCGTACATTATAAACTGTAGATTTATGGGCATGAACACGGATATTTCTCCTGCTCAATGGTTGCAGATGTATGCGAGTTCCTGCTTCGCGAGGCAGAGCTTGTAACGCTGGCACGATGCGCGGGGCTGAGGGGCCTCCTTGGTGCGATGTAGAACATATGATGTCATCGGCGCTAGCTATTCATGTGTAGTAGCAGTTTACGTGGTCGACGACTAGGTAGCGCTAGGGTCGCTACAACTACAAGGCTATCGAAGCACAAGGAGAGCAATCGAACCAAGCTGAGCCAGACGAGTCTTCGTGCCAGGGCAGCGGACCGAGCGGTCCAGTGCTGTTGGATCCGTGGCTCGTGTGCTGCTGGGCGTTAGCAATGAAGCCTGATGATTCTGCCCGCCAGAGCGGTGCAGTGCTGTTTGATCCGTGGCTCGCGTGCTGCCGGGCGTTAGCAATGAAGCCTGATGATTCTGCCCGCCAGAGCGGTGACGTGCTGTTTGTTCCCTGACTGGTGTGCTGCCGGGCGTTAATAGTGAAGTCTGATGATTCTGCCCGCCAGAGCGGTGCAGTGCTGTTTGATCCCTGACTGGTGTGCTGCCGGGCGTTAATAGTGAAGTCTGATGATTCTGCCCGCCAGAGCGGTGCAGTGCTGTTTGATCCCTGACTGGTGTGCTGCCGGGCGTTAATAGTGAAGTCTGATGATTCTGCCCGCCAGAGCGGTGCAGTGCTGTTTGATCCCTGACTGGTGTGCTGCCGGGCGTTAATAGTGAAGTCTGATGATTCTGCCCGCCAGAGCGGTGCAGTGCTGTTGATCCGTGACTCATGTGAGGAGGAGTATTTTCACGAAGCATGTATAACCTTTTTATAAATCGCATATCGCTTAATACCGAGCCACTTTGTCCCAGTTATTTGATTTTTAGATTTAATTTGATCATATTTCATTTAATAATTTGTACTTCACATAGTACATTCGGCCGTTATTCTTGCTATTGCTATATTAATATGTACTTCAGGTAGTACATAAGGACTTACGAGGATAGACGTGGTTCTTTGAAATTTAATTGTTGTTCACTTGATTCGAGATTGACAAAAGTTGTTAGATAACAGAATTATTCTTAAAGATGATGATTTTCATGAGTGATTTAGTAATTTGAAATTCAACCAAGAGGAAGTGCATATATAAATTTTGTGCAGCATTCCTTCATAACCAGAGCATCTGGTTCTGGGGGAGGGGATGCTGCATGGATTGTAATTTCTGATCTTCTGGAGTACTCCCATGAGGCTGACATAGTCACCTCTGTGTACTAAAACCTCTTTAAAAATAAGATAATATATAATATCTTATATGTCTTTCTAATATTATATTCCTGAATACCGGTAAAAGTAAAGTGTGTTTATGTTCTATGCTAAAAAAAAAACCTTTTTCTTTGATGACGTACAATTACTTAGCTACAAACTGAGTCTTAGTCTCCTTACAATAAGGTTGATAGTCAGATGTGTTAAAACAAAGTATGCATGTCCTAGGTGTATTTTCCAGTGCATTGTGAACATGATTGCTACTTTCACGCAGCATAATTGTATGACTAGGGTTTTGATGGTTAGCCTGTAAAGGGATCTCGCATCCAAAATATGTATATTGGAAAATATTGGTATATATTATATGTAAAGGCATCGTGTACACTGTGGTCTTAAGAGAAGATGCAAATTCACTAGAATTTTTAAGTTATGTACTATGTTCTTATTTATGATTAGAATTGAAATGAGAATTTTATGAGTTGTGTTCTTATGATGAGAATTGAGATGAGATTTCATTTGAATACTATCTCATTTATGTAATATGGTGTTCTTGTGGAGAGATGTGGGGCCACTTGAACATCTGAGATAGCTACAGATTGTTTATGTTCTTGTGGATATATGTGAAGCCATTTGAACATCTGAGGTAGCTACAGATTGTTTATGTTCTTGTAGAGAGATGAGAAGCCACTTGAACATCTGAAGTAGCTACAGATTGATTGTTCTTTTGGACAGATGTGATGCCACTTGAACGTCTGAGGTAGCTACAGACTGTTTATGTTCTTGTGGAGAGATGTGAACCCACTCGAAATCTGAGGTAGCTACCTACAGATTGGTGATGTTCTTGTGGAAAGTTGTGAAGCCACTTGAACATCTGAGAGAGCTACAGATTGATTATGTTTTCGTGGAGAGACATGAAGCCACTTAAACATCGGAGCAGTAGCGTGCACAGAGTTTTGAGACCGGAAAAAAAAAAAAAAAAAACAACACTTTCCAAAAATACTGACTGTTAATTTTGCTGTCGAGTCTGTTAATTATGACGTAAGTGATACCTCAGATATTGAAAAACAGATTGCAATTATAAAAATATGCCTCGGATGTTGACTTCAACGAGAAAAGAAGTGAGATTTAAAAGGGTGCTAAATTCAATGGTCAGCCCTGAAATTTATTCTTAATAATATAAAATGTTTTATATTAGCAACTTAAAATACCTACATATATATATTTTTTCTTTAGCTTAGAGTAATTATATTGAAGCCAAAGGTCTGACTTGGCTAGTTCTCATATACGAATTGTCAATAAGTACCTACTAAAATATCTTTATGAAGTGCACGCGACTGTTCTGAGGTAGCTAAAGATCGTTGATGTTGATGTGAAACCACTTCAACATCTGAGTTTTCTGGAGATTGTTTATGTTCTTGTGGAAATATGTGAAGCCACTTGAACAGATGCTTAAGTTAATAGTATCGAACTTAGACAATTGTTACATATACGGTCAAGTGCAAAAATAAGTATCGATATGAACTTCTCAAAATATGTTCCACGACCTTATTACGCCGGTGTAAGAGCGTATGATACTTATTTTTGAAATTTTGACCGTATACATATTATTACACTTTACTGTATACCAATTTAGATCTCATTGTTCGATATTCTGTGTGAAGCTAAGTTGTAAAGAAGCTCAATTAATTTTAATAGTGATCTCATTGCCAAATGAATAGATAGCACAGAGTTAGGATTGTTTATTTATATTTTACGTTTGTAAAGTGCATTATTTTTGCTTTTGTTTGAGTACAGTGAATTGTACTTTGTTTTGGTTAATGTTTTTATACTTTTGCTATTATTGTAACTTTAATTGGTTGGCCTAGTGTTAGGTTCAATTGTAGCAATGAAAGGTGCGTTGTTAAAATAATTTTATGTTGAAAGCATGAAGAATGCACTAGATTGTTAATTTTTTTTACAAAATACAGAATTACTTTCTGTTCTCGTGCTGATGTATATGTGCAGGCCCATGGAAATGGTGAGCATACTTGGAACCTTGTCGCTTTGGATAAGATATATATATTTAACGTTAAATTGTATTGTGACAAAGTATTAAGGTGTTCAACATTTTGGTAGGTCCAACTCCACAGTGCATAACTTGAAGTGTTACTGTATCTCGAATCATGATAAAGTTAGCCCAATATCAGGTTTAACATATTGTATGTGTATGAGGACATACACGAGGTCAGGATGGTCGAGTGTTAGGTTCCATTAATGTGCAAGCTGGAATAACATTACCTCAAATAATCGTTATGCCTGCTTGCAACACTTGCTGATTGGGTTTTGGCGGCAAAGCCGATATACTTTTGACAGTCGCTAGCTTGGGGGGATTCCGGGAATGGGGATGATGATGGGAGGTTTACTTGAGAGATAAGAAAACGAATATTAGGATTAAGAGTACTAGATTAAGGTATTGTATGGTTGCCCTAGAGAAGGAATATACTAATGTAAACAGGTGAGTGTGTTTTATTATAGTACTATATTCTCCTGTCACAAATGCTTTAAGGAAACTGGTAGCACTTTGTGGAAATCCAAATGAAATTCTTTATTTGCATAACATTATATCCATTTAGATGTTAAGAATAATAATGTGCGAGTCCAGATAATGCTAAACACCATTTTCAAAGTTTTTCTGTGGCAATAGATCAATTGATTAAGCGGCAGATCGTTATTAGTACATTATGATACAAGTGTGCTATGTTGGTAATCACACACGAGGCGTATTGTACGCGCGAGCGCTAGCGAGCGCGGGTAAGAGAGCCGAGATGTGTAATTACCAAAGCACACGCGTCGCATACGACGTTTTTCAACACATTTGCGAGGAAAAATAAATAAAACTTAGTTAATAAAAGGACTTTAAGAACTTTAGTTTACCTTTGTTACCAGACATTGCTTACCTGGAGCTGCTTTAGAACTTTACTTTATCATTTGGTAATTAACACCTTGGATTTCTTACTGATATATGTCCGAACATTGTCCGAACATATTTTAGTATTTCCAGCGACGGACACTACATTTCTTTATTAATTGAACTAGTAATTTTTAAAGTAATAAAATAACAAAGTCTGAATCAACCATATCAGTGAAAAATGGCGGCAGATATTATTTCTCTGCGCCAATCCGCACGCAGCACTCGCGCATGCGCGCTGTGCACCACAGACTACTAAGAGATACTGACGTATCAGACAACCATCTCTCATACATTTGGCTTAAACCATTGAACACGCCTCTTGAACTTTTTCGTTTGACGTTTGTTTTTTTTTTTCATTCATACTACAAGAAAGGCAAAGGCGTTAAACTTCAACAGCCAGTGCGAGTGGCGGGAATATTCAAATTTCATTTCAAGCAGATATGATATGTTATAGTGGTGGGGCTCTGAAGCGTTTCAACCGCGTTTCCCGTGTGTTACGAAAATCTAAGGGTATAATTTCCACAAACTCGAACCAATTACAATTCTGCGCCAGCACATGTCGTGGTATTGATGGGATTTTTAGTTGACAGACATAATTATAAGTCGATTTTCATAACACACTGAAAACGGCGGTTGAAACGCTTCAGAGCCCCACCCTAATATAAATTTAGGATGGGAAAGCTACTTCACTTTATTAAAATATACACAGACATTAGAGTAAGCATATATTAAAATAAACTGATACAGCTTTTGAAATAAAATGAGTATGTATTTGTACAAAGATTTATTTTTTAATTTTTTCATGTATTTTTTTAATGCTTGTGACTGCATGAAAGGCAAGTTATTAGAATTTAATCGGCTTATATCAGTGCCTTTTAAAATGCGATTAATAATATTGCACCAATTAAAAATTACCAGTGTAACGGACACTGTGATGAAGTACTCCCTGGCTGAATCTCGGTGAGTTTCTGGAGCAACTGCTGGAAATATATTTATCGAGAATTAAAGTAATATCCCTTTGTGTAACATATTTATGTATTTTTTTTGTAACAATTTGTGTAAACATGTATATATTTATCTATATAAGTATGTTTATCCATTTCCTAGTGACCATAACCACAAGCTCTGCTTACTTTTGGACTAGTTCAATTGGTGTCAGGTTGTCTTTCCTTTATCTATAACAATCAGGTTTTTCGTGACTATTCAGTCGGTTTAGTAGATTCAGACAAAACTGGCTGAGACAGTCAGCTAGACAGACAGCCAGACAAGCCAGCAGATATATATAGAACCCTTGGTACTTGAGTCAGAATAGCACTTGGCCCGGTTTTCAATGTAATTAAGTATTATAATCAGGTTATTGTATATAGCCCATGTCTCCTATCACAATAAGGACTTATTTCTCACATGGGGCCAATGTTGTTTGGAAGTTTATGAAAACTAATAAATTGCTCCATAGATGAGTTCACTGTGTAGAGCTACCTAATGTAATGCTTCATCAAAAACTTGCGGATACATTTCAGATTAAATTGGGATCAGAATACTCTGGAAAACTAAGAGGTGTATACAATACAATACAATAATAAGATTCGACCTGACAAAACCCTCTGGTTTGTGCCAGTCAAAACTTTAGGCCACCGCTGCTTTCTAATTTTAATTTAGCAACTAAAGGAGAAAAACTACAAACCTGCTATGTTGAAGCCTTGTGTCGATGCATGTTCTGTCATTGCATAACAGTGGTCATAATGAGGCTCCCTCGAATAAGAGTGGTCATTATTTGTTGTATTGCATTGCACCAAGGATTCTGTTAACATAAAAATATACATTAATAACATCCACTTAAAAGAATGTGTTTGTTAATCGTGAATTTTAATCAGACACGTATATACGAGCATTGCAAGTAAAAAGTAAAATTAAGTAAAAGCTCTTAAGGATACTATAAAGAAAAGAGTACATACCTAGTTCCGCAAAAGTTTTTGTTGGTGTGCCACTCGATTTCAGCAATAGAAAATAATGTCGGACACGCATTGGCCTGTAACCGCATACTCGGACGTACGTATTGCCTTTCGAAATGTTTATGGCAAATGAAAAGCTGGCTTAGTTCAGTCACCGCTGAAATAACTTTCAGCCAAGGCTTAAGTTTGGCACGACTCATTGGCATATGGTGCAATTTAACGTCATGTCGTTTACAATTAGGTACACAGCACTGGCGAGACATATCCGATGTCGATATGAACGGAGCACTATCACAATTTAGGCGGAGAAAATAAAGGTACAGAATTTAATCAACGCAAACTCTTTACACACTCGACGCAAAAACTGTAATGTCAAATCAAAATTCAAACCGTTCGTCGGAGGGCTACAAGCATGAAGCTTGTGTATCTAACTTCATGGGTAATAGAAGACGTCAAACGTGCGTCAAATAAAAAAGTTTAAAAAGTTATCACGGCTAGTTTCGTTCCACGTAGATAAACGCCCGTGCTGTGCACTTAGCACGCGCGTGACGAAGACACTGACAACAGACTGCTAAACAGCCTAATATTAAAATTATAATAAAATAATTAATCAATGTCTTAAATATGCAAATTATGGTCCCTTTTTAGATAAAAATGAATAATTTGTCGAAATTAAATGTTTATTTATCATCTTTAAACTAAAATAGTTTAATATTCACGAAAATATTCCTTGTTCCTATTGATACTGAACCGTTTGCTGAGATTAAAAAAAGTTTATATTACCGCACTCGTGCGGTAATATTATTACAGCACTTGTGCGTAATAAGCTGTATTATCAGTTTAAATGCGGTGCAATAAGACTCAATTTACGAGCAACTGTGTTGAAATTTTTTTTATAGCTATAATAAAAACGTCAATGCCAATCTCCACATCCTTACGTTGGCCAATAAGACGATGAAAACGAGATAAGTGCTCACTTGTGGAAGAGGTGGTCGCAGGGCAGCTTGCGCGCCTCCTTCATGGGCTCCCAGCAGATGGCGCAGTTGTCCTGGTTCTTCTCCACCTCCTCCTTGCTCGCCATCGGGTAGCTGCAACACCGACCACACTCGCATAACACATCTGCTCTGTACAGTCGCCAACTATTACACGGACAAATCCGGTAAAGGCAGATCCAAAGCAACCTGGCTGTCAGCTCACTTACAATGGGGACTATCGTTTCTTTGCTCACCAGTTGGCGCCACTGTTGACTAAGGTCCAGGAGGTATAGCTGTCGAAGGCGACTTTATAAGATCGGCGCCGAAACAAAGTTTTAAATCTTGAATCTCATTAAGTTTTTTAATTGTAAATAACTATCATCATATCGAGTACCTATACCGCAATGTTGTACAGTACGTTTTGTTCGGGAAAAAAACCGCTTTCAAAGCGATCACATGCATCATCAAATAATCCATATTTGCGGTAATTTCACGAAGGAGAGCATTTTTCAACAGGTAAATGAAAGAAATTATAATTTATGTCACGAAGCCCGCCAAAGCCAGTGAAAAGTGAATGTTATTGGACCTCACGCGACACTAGCGCCTCTAGTGGCAAATTCACACGCGATAGTCACCATTGGCTAACATCAACAAACTAAGCAAATTTCCCAAAATAAAATCTTTTTTTGCAAAATAAAGGTATCCTATAGGTTACTACGTATTCCTTTATGTTATGCCAACCCTGAATGCAAATCTTTTTAACAACAATCCGTTAAATCATGTCACATATGAATGAGTAGCAAATATTCAACCGGTATAGTAGTAAGAAAACTAAGTCTAACGATGAGTGCACATGCACAGGTCTCACTAACTAGAGAATCTTACGTAATATACTTGTGGATATAGTAGGTATTATAGTCGATCAACTTCTTTATCATTTTTACAAATTACTATCCTACATCAGAAAAAAACAAGGCTGGCTATATCACTTCGAGTTGTAAGTGATATAGTCTGTGACATTTTAAGCCGCACAAACATAATATCAAAAGTTGTGTGGTTAAGGCGTGTCTCGGTTGACTGACAATGACATACATTATGCACATTGTGCTCATTATAATAATTATAAATGCGATTGGTAAGCAAGTTTCGTGTTACAAGGGCGATTAAATTGGCGTTTGATGAGCTATTTATAAACGTATGTTTAATAAAATAATAGTTAACAATATAGGGTATCTTTCATATTATCTCCGTGGTCGACTCTTAGTACATAGGTAAGTTGGAATATAAATTAGAAGTATGTTAACCAACCGCAAAACAATACAGATATCAACAAACTAATCAATCATTATATATACTGTTAGAATGGCATACTTCCATGCTGGTCTGGGAGCAAAGAAAAAACATAGAATGTACCAGTTGCTTCTCTACCCGCGCAAATGGTAAAAACCCATCGAGGGAATGGGCGAAAATCATAGGAATCATGTTATAGGCGATGCGGCTAGCAATAGCAACCCATCACTATTTTGATTCCACTTTCCACCTCTACGCCCACAGTGTCTCGCTAAACATGGCCTGTAGGTCTTGTTACCTTAGGCTCTGTCTACCCCGTAAAGGATAAAGACGTGATTTGTGTATGTGTATGTATGTATGTAGAATGGCATCGAATGACAACGACTAACAGTAGAACAGAGCGCTGATCAAGTAACACATTGTATGAATATAGGAGTATCTGTGGTCGAATCTAACTAATCTGTAACAGGACTAAAGATGGTCGCAATAAAAAAGTAATTATAAATGATAATTGTTTTAATCATTTAATACATGGCGCAGTCTTGAACGCGATAGCAGCAATGGCAGCAATAGCTTTTAATCTACCGGAAAAATTGTGCTTAACCGGTGATTTGCCCAGTAATTGGAGAAGATTTAAACAAGAACTAAGCATTTACCTGCTAGCGTCGAATCTAAATGAAGGAACGGACGCCAGAAGAATTGCTATACTTCTAAACACTATTGGTGAAGAAGGCGTGCAAATATATAACAATTTTAAATTAGAGAGTGATGCTAAATACGAAGATGTCTTAAAAGCTTTTGATGACTATTGTGAACCGAAGAAAAATATTCTGTACTCAAGATTTTTATTTTACACACGAAGTCAGCAGCCCGGCGAGTCATTTGACCAATTTTACAAGGATGTCAAAAGTCTTTCGAGGAACTGTGACTTTGCTAACCCAGACGAGGCGATCCGCGACCGAATTATTCTCGGGACTACAGATAAAGGTGAGCAAGAAAGATTATTGTGCTTGGGAGATGTGCAACTGGATGAAGCCATAAAGAAACTCCGGCTCTCTGAGATATCCAAGTTACAAACTAAAGCTATGCAAGACAGGCAAAATCACAACTCTCACACTTCCAACAGTGCTGAAGTTTGCAAGGTGGAATTTATCATAAAATGTAGGTGGTGTGGTGGAAAGCATGAGAGGGATATCACAAAGTGTCCGGCAAGAGGGTCCCAGTGCACAAAATGCAAGAAATATAATCATTTTGCGAAAGTGTGCCGAACAAAAAGCCGCGCCGACCAGGTTCAATCGGTGGAATCTGAAGATCACAGGGATCAACTATATTGTGATACGGTATGTTCAAATGTTAATCGAATTGATTGTTGGGATCAGAATCTGTTATTGGAGAATGTGACGAAATGTGTTTTTAAGCTTGATACTGGCTCAGATGTCAATCTGATTCCAATCTCTTTGTTCAATGATATTCAGGACAAAATATCAAAGAAAAAACACAACAGTATTAAATTGTGTAGATCAAATGTTAAGCTACAAGCATACAATGGTTCAAAGATTAAAACATTTGGTACTGTTTTGCTAGAAGCTAAATTAAACTCAAAAATATTCTTGTTGGATTTTATTGTGACAAGTCCTGGATATCAGCCAACATTGGGAAAAGATTCATGTTTGTTATTAGGTATAATTGAAAGAAAATTTGTGAATAATGTTGGAAATGATTTAGGAAAAGAAACTATAATTCACAAGTATGAAGATGTCTTCTCAGGGTCAGGAAGGTTTCCAAAAGATTGTAGAATTTTATTAAAAGATAACTCCGTTCCGGTATCAAAGCCACCACACAGAGTTCCTTTAAAGTTAAAAGAAGAGTTGAAAAAAGAGTTAAATAGACTGTGTAAATTAGGTGTAATATCTAAGGTTGACGAGGCTACAGAATGGGTGAATAGAGTTGTAATTGTGGAAAAGGATGATGGTTCTATTCGGTTATGTCTTGATCCAAGAGATTTGAATAAATGTATTCTGAAGAAATACTATGAAATTCCAACCATAAATGATTTAAAGTCTCAGATAGGTAATTCTAAATTTTTTTCTGTTTTAGATCTGAAGGAATCATTTTGGCAGATTGCATTGACTGAAGACAGTAGAAAGTATTGTACATTCTCCACAATATATGGCTCCTATTGCTTCAATGTCTTACCTTTTGGGTTGGAGATATCTGCTGAAACTTTTCAAGAAAATTGTAAATCATGTTTCAGTGATATTGAAGGATTATTTATATATATAGATGACTTTTTGGTTCATGCTGAATCAAAAGAGAAACATGATGAGATTCTGGAAAAAGTCCTTACTAGAGCACGTGAATTAAATATCAAATTTAATCTTAAAAAGTTTCAGTATCTACCTCAGGTGGTCAAATACTTTGGCCATGAAATTGTAAATGGTAAATTATTACCAGACAGAGAAAAAGTCACAGCTGTGTTAGAATATGACATTCCGGCTGACAAGCAAAGCCTACAAAGATTTTTAGGTTTTGTTAATTATTTTAGGGAATATATGCCAAACATTTCTGAAATAACTAGTCCATTAAGACAGTTACTAAAAAAAAATGTTGAATTTGTGTGGAATGACAGTTACACAAAATGTTTAGATGATATAAAAAAGCTTTTGATAAGCCCCCCAGTGCTATTAAACTTTGATCCTAAGAAACAAATTGTTATCCAAACAGATAGTTCCAAAGATGCCATTGGTTGTGTACTGATGCAGGATGGTCACCCCGTTTCATTTTCCTCAAAAAGTCTATCGAAGTGTGAGTCTGAGTATGGACAAATAGATAAAGAATTCCTGGCTATACTTTATGCGTGTAAAAAATTTCATTACTACATATACGGCAGGCATGTAATTGTACAAACAGATCATCAGCCATTAGTGGCTATAATGAACAAAGAAATTAATACTATCAATTCTCAACGTTTGAGGAAAATTAAGTTAAAATTATCAATTTATGATTTAGATGTTCAGTATACACCAGGTTCTAAAATGCATGTGGCTGATGCCTTGAGTCGAGCTTCTAGTAGAGCTAGTAATGTAGAGGTGGACAGCTCTTTGACTAAAACTATCCATGCTATCAATGTCAGTGATGAAGTACAGAATCTGATTGTATTAGAAACTAAACAAGATCCTGTGCTTCAACAACTGAAATCATACCATGAGACAGGATGGCCTAAGTGTAAAAGTAAAGTAGCTGATATTGTACAAATCTATTACAAGCATAAAGACAATATTACTTATGAAAATGGAATTGTTTATCTGAATTATAGAATCATAGTTCCTTTAACACTAAGGAAGAGGGTAATTAAGAAAGTCCATTCAAGCCATTTTGGGATCAGTAAGACAATTTCTAGAGCAAAATCTTTGTTCTATTGGCCTCATCTCGAGGATGATTTCATTACTGATGTGTCAAATTGTGAATTATGTGAAAAGTATAGTTCAAAAAAGTCCAAAGAGCCTATGCTACTTGATGAGGTGCCTACTTTGCCATTTCAAAAAATTGGGTGTGATTTTTGTCAGTGGGGTAATAAATCTTATTTCATTGTAGCTGATTATTACTCCAAATGGTTTGAATTAATCCAAGTAAATTCATTGACTGCAAATACTGTGATAAATATATTAAAAGGTGTTTTCTCCACACATGGCATACCAAGGATATTGAGGGCTGATAACATGCCATTCAATTCATTTGAATTTCAAAATTTTGCAAAACAATGGAAATTTCAAGTAATAACTTCAAGCCCAAGATATCCTAGGTCTAATGGATTTATCGAAAGATATGTTGGAATAGCCAAAAACTTGCTTAAAAAATCCACTGAAAGTGGTATGGATTTACTAGAAGTGTTATTAGAATATAGGAATACCCCTGTGTTAGGTTCTCCACACACTCCAACACAATTGTTATTTAGTAGACTGACTAGAACTAAGCTTCCAATTCATGAGGAACTTCTGAAGCCAAAATTGGTGACGAATTTTTGTGAAGTACAAAGTAAGGTGAATTACCACAATAAGAAAAATTTTGATAAGACAGCTAAATGTAATAACCACAAGTTTCACTCTGATCAGGATATAGTTTATTGGAAAGAAAACTTATGGCATCCAGGGAGGGTTGTTAATAGCCATACAGCTCCTAGATCATTGATTTTGGAAGATAGAAATGGCAATGTATTCCGAAGGAATACTCTTCATGTTAAGCCATCGTTTCATAAGGAAAGTGGGTATATGAATCAAGGCCGTCATATTGATGTCGAGCCTGAACAGAATGTAGATAGTAGTCCTACTGTTACTCCTGTTGTGCAGGAGCACGATAGGGTGTTGAGGCCGAGGAACAATATCGTTCCTCCAATACATTTAAGAGATTACATATGTGATTAGGTAAGAGTAGGTATAAGTTATGTTAATTGGCCATGGGGAAGATGTATGAATATAGGAGTATCTGTGGTCGAATCTAACTAATCTGTAACAGGACTAAAGATGGTCGCAATAAAAAAGTAATTATAAATGATAATTGTTTTAATCATTTAATACACACATAGTTCCATATGGGGTCAGTTACTGCAGAATGTGGTTATTTGATTTTCAACTAACTTATGCCCGTATACGTTCATATACATAGTTATTTTGGGCTAAATTTGAGCCCCAACAAACCAGATAACATCAGTCAAAACGGCATCCACTTGGTTTTAGCCGTTTTTAAGATTATCGCGCCCAAACGAACATACAAATATATCCATGCTGGGACATTTTCCATGTACAGTCGAGGGCATAAACATCGATACAGCCGTCATGTCAAACATGTGTCACCGACCTTACTGTTTGTGGCATAAAGGTGTACAGATGCTTTTGACGTCTTGGTAACGTGCGTATAGTTCTGCCCTAGACTGTGCCCAGTTACGATTTCATTACATTTAATAGATGCACATTACCGATTTAATTTGGCAAAAATATTGATATAATAAATAAATAAATATCTTGGGACAAATTACACCAATTGACCCAGCCCCAAACTAAGCAAAGCTTGTGCTATGGGTACGTTGCCTGGTACCAACATACTTATATAATGTAGATAAATACATACTTATATACATACAACATCCATGACTCGGGAACAAACATTCGTATTCATCATACAATTGTCAATTGTGTGTTGTATGTGTGTACTCATATTGTATATAGTGTATATGTATGCACGTGTTTAATGATGTTTAGTAGTTTATTTTTGAATTGTTTGTTGTATTTTGAGATGTACGCTCTATTGTGGCTTTCACTATATGGATATTTTAAACTCACTCTTTGTCGGTCTCTCGCTTAATGCTCCTCTCATTTACTCAAAGGTTAACTGGTAGAGATCCCTTATAGGGATAAGTTCGCCTTTGTGCATATATTTAAGGTCTTTTTTTGTGATTTGTCTCTACTTCTCTATATTTGTACAATAAAGCATTTACTTACTTACTTACTTACTTACAATTGTCTGCCCCTACTGGGATTCGAACCCAGGACCTCTAGCTTCATATTAGTCAGGGTCACTAACCACTAGGCTATCCGGTCGTCGTATTCCAGTACTAAAGCAGATAAGTACAGAACCGGAAAGCACAACAAACTGTCAATGGCTGATTGAAGAGATATGCCAAAGTGGCATTAGTAGTATTACGATTTTAATATACAAAGTTCAATTAGGGTGCGAGTCAGGTTACTTCCCCGTGTGGTCAAGAGCTGCTGGTTCGTTTTTGGATTTGTCCGGGGCAGTACTTGGTCCGGTGCACCCTAGGCATCGGCTAATGAATTCCTGGCAGTTTCTGAGGGATATCATTGAACGCAGGCTAAGAGCCCGACAGGGGAGAGGGGGGAGGGGGGGAGGGTCTTTGACCGTATCACTGTACAACGTTGCCGACATTTTGTCGCAAGATTTTGAATTATATTTTTATCGCACACTTGTCATTTAAATTGACATTGGCCCAAGCCTTACGGCCGCCATTAAGGGATAACATAACATAACAAAGTTTAATTCCTCGTTATCATATAAACCGGGAGACGTCTACTACTGGATACAGGCGCTCCTATGTTTTTTTTATTGCTTTCTACATTTGCGTACGTTTATTCCGAAGCATGATAATAAGAAAGCCTATCAGACGTGTGACATAACGTACGTATCAGATAATATGAATCAATAATAAAGCGATGAGTCACGTCTGCGCCGGCAAAGCAGCCGGATGATGAAACTCTTTCGAATGACCTAACCGGCGGCTTTCACTAACACTAATTTACATATTTCACAATCACAATTATGATGTCAATAATATTATTTGCGGTAAAATAAACATTTAACTGCGTGAAGACTAAAATATCTATATGACAACAATACCTTAGAAAAGCAGGCATGTTGTGGATATAAAATTTTCGGTGAAATTATTCCGCATTACGCGAGTGTTTCGTGTTATTTTATTGAAATGCCATTGTTATGAAACTCGCCGGATTTTGGAAATTTAAATCAGTATGCTTAGTGTAAGTTTTCGATCATAAAATACTTCTCGAACGCGTTTGCGTTAAAATGTCAAATACTATGAGATTGGTTTGTTGCCGTTTGGATCCGCAAGCGGCGCTGCCAATTATTCCATAGTAGTTGAGATGTTTACGTGAACGCGTTCGAGACGTTTTTAAATGCGAAAACTTACACTAGAGGCTCAGGTTTTTCTCGTAATTTGTGACCGCAATAATAGTACATTACTGCAGAGGCCGTGAAGTAAGGGATTGCTGGACGAGTTTGGGGTAGGTGGCCGAGTCGAAGACGAGGCCAGATAGAACGAGTCCTGCAATCCCTGTTCCGGCCAAAGCTTGTATAGTGCTTTTCTCAAACAATGTGAGGAAATATTAAAATTAAAATAACTACTAGACAATCAAGTAAATCATAGTTTATTATAGGGAAAAAGTAATTTAAATAGGTACTAATTCATGTTGAAGGTAATATTGGACATATTAGGGCAGTTTTTAAACGTGAAATGTATTGTTTTGCCGGGCACATTAATGGTGTTTTATTTCTGTTAAATTATAATAACAATCACTACGAAATACGCATAAGCAGAAAAAAAGATTTTCGATTTGCCACCGTTTTTATTTTTTAAATGTACTAATTTGATCCAGCTATTTGAGCACCATGTTTAACCGCACATAAATATAGTACCATAGATTTTTTTTTTATGTCGCAATTATGCTTAGGTACAGATTGTGGTGGTGGTTGGCTGTATGTAATTTTTTCCTTTGCCAATTTAATTTTAGTATAGAAATTTAAAAAATTAGAGCAGCGGACAAAAATGGATTTTCATACTAACTTTTGTGGCCTAAGCCAAGAAGTAATGTAGGGAGCCATAAACGAGAAACTTCATGTCCTCATATCGGGACATTAACGCATACATTTCCGAGCATGTTTGAGAAAATACATATTTAGTCTATTCCTTGTTTTAGATAATTCTAATGATAATTATGAAACATTGTGCCCCTTTATTCTCAAGTGCTCAGGGCCTCTAACAGCTGAATGGCGATCCCGACGCTGGTCAAGTTTGATAGTGTCGCGTTACCTGGCGTGCATGTGGTGCTGCAGCGCGGTGTAGAGGCGGTGGCGGCGCAGGCGCGCCTGCAGCTGGTGCAGCAGGTGGCGCAGCTGCAGCAGCAGCACCAGCGACGCCATGGACACCAGCATGTTGCTCCACACCACCATGTGTTACCTGGCGTGCATGTGGTGCTGCAGCGCGGTGTAGAGGCGGTGGCGGCGCAGGCGCGCCTGCAGCTGGTGCAGCAGGTGGCGCAGCTGCAGCAGCAGCACCAGCGACGCCATGGACACCAGCATGTTGCTCCACACCACCATGTGTTACCTGGCGTGCATGTGGTGCTGCAGCGCGGTGTAGAGGCGGTGGCGGCGCAGGCGCGCCTGCAGCTGGTGCAGCAGGTGGCGCAGCTGCAGCAGCAGCACCAGCGACGCCATGGACACCAGCATGTTGCTCCACACCACCATGTGTTACCTGGCGTGCATGTGGTGCTGCAGCGCGGTGTAGAGGCGGTGGCGGCGCAGGCGCGCCTGCAGCTGGTGCAGCAGGTGGCGCAGCTGCAGCAGCAGCACCAGCGACGCCATGGACACCAGCATGTTGCTCCACACCACCATGTGTTACCTGGCGTGCATGTGGTGCTGCAGCGCGGTGTAGAGGCGGTGGCGGCGCAGGCGCGCCTGCAGCTGGTGCAGCAGGTGGCGCAGCTGCAGCAGCAGCACCAGCGACGCCATGGACACCAGCATGTTGCTCCACACCACCATGTGTTACCTGGCGTGCATGTGGTGCTGCAGCGCGGTGTAGAGGCGGTGGCGGCGCAGGCGCGCCTGCAGCTGGTGCAGCAGGTGGCGCAGCTGCAGCAGCAGCACCAGCGACGCCATGGACACCAGCATGTTGCTCCACACCACCATGTGTTACCTGGCGTGCATGTGGTGCTGCAGCGCGGTGTAGAGGCGGTGGCGGCGCAGGCGCGCCTGCAGCTGGTGCAGCAGGTGGCGCAGCTGCAGCAGCAGCACCAGCGACGCCATGGACACCAGCATGTTGCTCCACACCACCATGTGTTACCTGGCGTGCATGTGGTGCTGCAGCGCGGTGTAGAGGCGGTGGCGGCGCAGGCGCGCCTGCAGCTGGTGCAGCAGGTGGCGCAGCTGCAGCAGCAGCACCAGCGACGCCATGGACACCAGCATGTTGCTCCACACCACCATGTGTTACCTGGCGTGCATGTGGTGCTGCAGCGCGGTGTAGAGGCGGTGGCGGCGCAGGCGCGCCTGCAGCTGGTGCAGCAGGTGGCGCAGCTGCAGCAGCAGCACCAGCGACGCCATGGACACCAGCATGTTGCTCCACACCACCATGTGTTACCTGGCGTGCATGTGGTGCTGCAGCGCGGTGTAGAGGCGGTGGCGGCGCAGGCGCGCCTGCAGCTGGTGCAGCAGGTGGCGCAGCTGCAGCAGCAGCACCAGCGACGCCATGGACACCAGCATGTTGCTCCACACCACCATGTGTTACCTGGCGTGCATGTGGTGCTGCAGCGCGGTGTAGAGGCGGTGGCGGCGCAGGCGCGCCTGCAGCTGGTGCAGCAGGTGGCGCAGCTGCAGCAGCAGCACCAGCGACGCCATGGACACCAGCATGTTGCTCCACACCACCATGTGTTACCTGGCGTGCATGTGGTGCTGCAGCGCGGTGTAGAGGCGGTGGCGGCGCAGGCGCGCCTGCAGCTGGTGCAGCAGGTGGCGCAGCTGCAGCAGCAGCACCAGCGACGCCATGGACACCAGCATGTTGCTCCACACCACCATGTGTTACCTGGCGTGCATGTGGTGCTGCAGCGCGGTGTAGAGGCGGTGGCGGCGCAGGCGCGCCTGCAGCTGGTGCAGCAGGTGGCGCAGCTGCAGCAGCAGCACCAGCGACGCCATGGACACCAGCATGTTGCTCCACACCACCATGTGTTACCTGGCGTGCATGTGGTGCTGCAGCGCGGTGTAGAGGCGGTGGCGGCGCAGGCGCGCCTGCAGCTGGTGCAGCAGGTGGCGCAGCTGCAGCAGCAGCACCAGCGACGCCATGGACACCAGCATGTTGCTCCACACCACCATGTGTTACCTGGCGTGCATGTGGTGCTGCAGCGCGGTGTAGAGGCGGTGGCGGCGCAGGCGCGCCTGCAGCTGGTGCAGCAGGTGGCGCAGCTGCAGCAGCAGCACCAGCGACGCCATGGACACCAGCATGTTGCTCCACACCACCATGTGTTACCTGGCGTGCATGTGGTGCTGCAGCGCGGTGTAGAGGCGGTGGCGGCGCAGGCGCGCCTGCAGCTGGTGCAGCAGGTGGCGCAGCTGCAGCAGCAGCACCAGCGACGCCATGGACACCAGCATGTTGCTCCACACCACCATGTGTTACCTGGCGTGCATGTGGTGCTGCAGCGCGGTGTAGAGGCGGTGGCGGCGCAGGCGCGCCTGCAGCTGGTGCAGCAGGTGGCGCAGCTGCAGCAGCAGCACCAGCGACGCCATGGACACCAGCATGTTGCTCCACACCACCATGTGTTACCTGGCGTGCATGTGGTGCTGCAGCGCGGTGTAGAGGCGGTGGCGGCGCAGGCGCGCCTGCAGCTGGTGCAGCAGGTGGCGCAGCTGCAGCAGCAGCACCAGCGACGCCATGGACACCAGCATGTTGCTCCACACCACCATGTGTTACCTGGCGTGCATGTGGTGCTGCAGCGCGGTGTAGAGGCGGTGGCGGCGCAGGCGCGCCTGCAGCTGGTGCAGCAGGTGGCGCAGCTGCAGCAGCAGCACCAGCGACGCCATGGACACCAGCATGTTGCTCCACACCACCATGTGTTACCTGGCGTGCATGTGGTGCTGCAGCGCGGTGTAGAGGCGGTGGCGGCGCAGGCGCGCCTGCAGCTGGTGCAGCAGGTGGCGCAGCTGCAGCAGCAGCACCAGCGACGCCATGGACACCAGCATGTTGCTCCACACCACCATGTGTTACCTGGCGTGCATGTGGTGCTGCAGCGCGGTGTAGAGGCGGTGGCGGCGCAGGCGCGCCTGCAGCTGGTGCAGCAGGTGGCGCAGCTGCAGCAGCAGCACCAGCGACGCCATGGACACCAGCATGTTGCTCCACACCACCATGTGTTACCTGGCGTGCATGTGGTGCTGCAGCGCGGTGTAGAGGCGGTGGCGGCGCAGGCGCGCCTGCAGCTGGTGCAGCAGGTGGCGCAGCTGCAGCAGCAGCACCAGCGACGCCATGGACACCAGCATGTTGCTCCACACCACCATGTGCAGCACGTGCGCCGCCTCCACCAGCAGCTGCGCCGCGTCGAAGCCCAGGTGCGTGTAGTAGGCCGCCGCGCCCGCCGCGTCCGCCGCCGCCAGCGCCAGCCCGTAGCGCGCCATCACGTGCAGCGCGCCCAGCAGCACCAGCACGCACTGCGGCACAACCACACGTCAGACACCTCGAACATTACTATGCATAAGCCGTGCTTCATCGCGGAGACGTTTCTACGAAAGTGTGCACTCCGTGGTTGCGTTCCATATCTACGTGCGCGCGAACAAGTTCCGCCAACTACGCAGCCGCTGCCATCTCGTATTAGAAGACGAGAGTCGCCAAGTGCGTACGCCGGTGCATCCCGTTACGGGCACTCGGTAGTTCATTTCTCAATCAGGATCCGTTCATAAAAGGTGGAAACTACGCACAGGCTACCACAGAAGTGTAGCGAGAGGAATTTTAGAATTTGTGGAAGCTTAAAACTGTTTACGTGATGGAAAAGTTGTCTGTCGAATCATTCGCATCGGGGTGTTACCTCGGCGGCCATGAAGGCGAAGGTGTCCTTGGCCTGCGGCAGCGCCCACACGACGGCGGCGACCAGCAGCGCGGCGGCCGCGCACGCCACGCCCGCCAGCAGCGCCGCCAGCCGGCAGTGCGCCCAGCGCGCGAGAGCCGGCGAGGACGACAGCTGACACGACAAAAACTTAAACACAGAGAACTACAACAACTGTCACGATGATCAGCGGCAGCTGCGTGCGTGAGACGAGTAGTGCGAGTACAATGCCCGGCCATAAACATTTGCACGTCGGTCCTCTCGGCTAATTTCGGCTTCGTAGAGCGTTGCCAATTGTCTCTTTCCAAAGACCGAAGTGCAATATTTATGGCCGGGCACTGCAATGTATATGTATAGCGTTGAACCTTTTATGTCCGCGGCTTCACTTCAAGCGGAATAATACAATGTTTTGTATCTCTCCATCTATCTAGTGTCACCCCTTGGAGATTTCGAAAAGTCTCTCCTTAATGCACCTCTATGATACTAAAGACTATGCTCACAAAATTTTAAAGCTCTAGCTTTATTCCAATAGGATAGGCCGTGTGCAGTTTCTCAGATAGACCAGACACTATTTCATAGGCATACACGGCTAAACCATTTAATATTTTGTATGGCCATTAAAGTTGCATAACTTCAAAGTACCGTTATCCTTTTGTGTAATTGGCATTGTTCATTTTTTTTAAGATGTGCTTTTAACACCTTTATTTGATAAAATGGACTATTTCAAGCAACTAATTTGAATATTATGCTTTTACGTAGCTTTGTTAATTAATAATAAATATTTTTTCGCTGTTTGATAATTCGTGAATTTAGACAGAATCCCAATCGCCTTCGTTCGGCTGGCTATAAAAAAAACTGCTTTGTCTATGGTTTTGTAGATTTGACAGTGACACGTGACAGTTGCCGTAGCCAAACTTTTTTTTTTTCATTTTTGTGGCAAACATTCGATGCTGGATTCTGTCTAAAAACCCGGTCGTTCGGTCAAACAAAGGTTCAAAGTACTTTTACAAAAATATCTGCAATCATAAAGTATTTTTGAAATCGGACAAGATAAATCGGATAATTGATGGTTTTCCTCGAAATGGTTTTCGAATTGGACCATACTAAAAAAAATGAACAATGCCAATTGTAGCCATACTTTTGTCATAAAAAATAATAAATAACAATGCGAACGTATAAAAAGAAGAAAAAGTCATAACTAATAGTGTAGTAGTTAGGTAAACTCGGAAAGCATATTTTTTCCTGCGGAAAATTGAATACGAGTCCGTTTAAAATGACTCGTTTACCGCAGTTAATTACGTGTAATGGTGGTCATTAAAGTTACGTCTCAGACGATGACTACCGCCTAATGGTCACTTGACAGCCTCAACCTATAGATATATTTATGTAGATCAAATATTTCTGTAACTAGCTGTAGGGGAGACCGAGGCGAGTTGAGACAGAGGTGAGTTGATACAAAGCCGATTTCACTGAACTGTGACAGTTTATCGGGCTAGTAACTTCGCTAATTCGTTGCTCTTTCTACACTCCACAGTTTGTGTGAAGTTGTTACCTCGCTAACTGTCATAGGTGCAGAGAAAAAGGCTTTGTAACTCACCTCTGTCTCAACTCGCCTCGGTCTCCCCTATCATTTGTTTGTTTTGGAGGACTGGTGTCATTATGAAAGGAGTGATTTATGAAGCTCAGGTAGGTAGGCAGCTATAATGCGTGGAAGAAAGGTCATTGTCCAGCCAGTATGAGACAATCGGCCAGTATTTCAACTTTCTGTACGTGGCGATGGGAATGAGAATAATTACAATTCAGGAATGTTGCCAGGTTCACGTCACCCTGAACTATTCCGAGCTTTTATGCTAATATAATTTAAGGCTCGGGGACCTTATACATCCCTTTTAAATGTATTTAATTTAACTAGAATTTAAGTATTGTCGTAGCTTAATGTATTTTATTATGAAAAAATGACTTTCTGCCAAGTTTCTTGCGGCGCATTCTTCTTGGGAATGACGTACTTTCCGAATGCGCTGGTAGTATCAAAAAATACATGTAATAAAAAAAGAGCCCTTGGCGGCCAATTTGCAAAAATAATATTTTGAATTTTTGTTTTTTTTTTTGTTTGCACGACGACGAGCGATTAGTGTGACCCATTGTTAAAGAGAACATTTCTCGTTATTTAGACAGTTCTGCCGATATTTTAGACCAGTCTTCATCTGCAGCCTATATGTACGTCACACTGCTGGGCACAGGCCTCCTCTCAGAATGATAGGAAGAGGACTTGAGCTATAGTTCCCACGCCGGCCCAGTGAATTTCAAATAGATATAATATCGCACATAAATTCCGAAAAACTTAGAGAAGCGAGTCCGGGCTCGAAACCACGACCCTCTGCTCGAGAGGGCACATCACAGGTCTAATCACTAGGCTACCACGGCTGTTTTAGACCAGTACTCAAGTACTGACGATTACAAGTATTTTAATTAATTAGTGTTTGTTTAGTAGGTATTCAACTTTTAAGACCCATACAGCGCCTCTGACAAATCGAGCAAAGTCACGTTCGCTGTCGACAAAAAAAGACGTTTTTGAGGCCGTCTTCCGGGAAAACTGAGCGTACTTTAGTCGTTAAAACTCGTAAGCTTGATTGTTCGATACATTTACTACCACACGTAGGTTAAAACTAAATCCAGATTCATTTTTCACCCCACTGCCGGCGAAGCCCAAAAGGAGAGATTTCCAGATAGTACCCCGTAGTCCCCATTTGCATCCTTACGCCCACAATCAGGCTAAACGTGGTCTTTAGCTCTTGTTACCTCATTCCAGGCTCTGTCTACCCCGTAAGGGATAAATAAATGATTTATGTATGTATGCATGTAGTACCCGTAAACTGCACGTCTAGCACGAGAGCGCACACGAGTCGCGTCGCGCGCGAGATGGATTGCCCGTCTTTTTCTTACTTTTCTTTCTAGAAAGAGATGGATGGTCGACTCTCGTGCGCTCTCTTGCTGGCCGGGCTGTCTATGTAACTTGAAATTTCCACTGGGATTAGTATAAATAGGCAACATTCGACAGTTTAATTCGAGGATGAATTTCCTTCCGCCATTGCATGACCCTTAAGTAACGTAATGCTGGTCACAGAATTTGAATACAATCGATTGCTTCTAGATCAAGGTGGAGTCAGTTACGTCAGTATTATTTATTTCCTGTTTAGGCACACACAAATATTAAAGCATAGAGTAGGACTGCAGTATTAAGGACATACATACATAAATATATCACGTCTTTATCCTTTACGGGGTAGACAGAGCCTAAGGTAACAAAACCTTAAGGCCACGTTTAGCATGATTAAGGGCGGCGATAAAGAAAGCCTCTGGTCGCATGTTTATCGCCCTCGCCTCTAACTCGTGCGACACGTTCCTACGATCTGAGACATTCTTTTACCACCCTCGGAATTTTATGTACTAATGTTTACGTAGTTTGGCAGGAGCGTTCCCATCTATGGTTAGTATTTCCTTGTTCGTCCGTCATTATGTCCACTTGGCACGACACTGCCGAGGGAGGAAGGAAAATATGTACGGTCAAGTGCAAAAATAAGTATAGACACGAACTTCTCAAAAACATGTCCCACGACCTTATTACGCTGGTGTAAGAGCGTATGGTACAGTCAAGGGCAAAGATATATATGCAAGTAATGTGAAAGAAAATAAGTAATCATATAAAGTTAAAAAGATATACTCATTCAAATGGGAATTAATATGCAAACTACACTGGCAACATAAATATGTACCTGGCAAGTCCAAAAACTTGTATACAATCAAAATTCCATTATTAGTATCCTGCAAATAATGCAAAATATTATAGTCATACTTATGGCATTATATATAGATTCAGTAATTGCCACGAAAATATGTATACAAAATGTAATCTGCGAAAATCAACTTTACGGCCTAGTCACACGAAACAAATTTGTAAAGTATGTTTTGACAATTCACGAAAACAGTACAGACTTGTCATCGCATATGTTTGTCGCATGTTTTGACCTGTCACCACGACGTTATCAATCGGCATGTTTAATAGATTTTACAGATTCAGATTTCGTTGATTTTGATTGAAGATGAAAACGCTAGGTACATTCAAGGACAAAAATAAATATATACCCAAAGTATCGAAATATGTATACATAAACTCAAGAAGGCTTGTGTTATGGATACTAGTTACGAGTAGATGACGATATACATACCTATATAAATAAATACATACTTAAATATATATAACATAGAATGTACGTATGTATGTATGTATGTGTGAATGTATGTATGTATAGGAATAACATAGAATGTACCAGTTGCTTCTCGTCCCGCGCAGATGGTAAAAGTCCATCGAGGGAATGGGCGAAATTCTTTGGAATCATGTTATAGGCGATGCGGCTAGCAACCCATCATTATTTTGATTAATTTTTCCACCTATACGCCTACAATCATGCTAAACGTGGCCTTAAGGTTTTGTTTCCTCAGGCTCTGTCTACCCCGTAAGGGATAAAGACGTGATATACATATGTATGTATGTATGTATGTAGAACATCCATGACCCAAGCACAAATATTCGAGTTGATCACACAAACATTACCCTGGCCGGGTTTCGAACCCGGGACCTTCGACTCAGAAAGCGGTTGCTTCACCACTGAGCCATCCGTGTCGTCAATATCAAATCATACAGTAAAATATTGGCGATTTACGCTATTTTCTAATTTTGTTTTACTTAATAAAAGGCAAAGTATACTTAAAATAACTGTATAATAAAGAAAACCACTCCTTAAACTTAAGACAAAGTGATTAGAGAGTAATATTTTCTATAGTACGTTATTATTAACATGTTTAATATTTCTTACCGTGATGCCTAATTCGTCAGCAGAGCTATATCAAGCACGTATATACCTTCCTCGCATAAGGCAACAATCCTATGTTTTAAATGATCGCTTAAACGATACATTTTCTCCTTCAAAATTAATGAAAAGCCGCCAGATAAACCATAAGAAACGGTAAGTCAAATGGAATTAAAAAATCCAAAAGTGACACATGACACATGCATATGCACAAATCACGTCTTTATCCCTTACGGGGTAGACAGAGTCTATGGTAACAGGTACCTACAACCTACAGGCCACATTTAGCAAGATTGTGGGCACATGACATGATTTAAAATAAATAGAGTAGGTAATCATCAGTTAAAGAGTTTGGAATAGCAGTTGTTGTATACGACTTGAAGCTTCAAGTGGCTGGCTGATTACATTGAGATTCCAGAGTTCGATGTTACGCAAATACGTTCATTATGCTCCTGACAATAGAGTTGTGTTAATAGAATTTTGGATTGTTTACATATTTTTGGTTATCGTTTTAGATACATAATTAATGGTTAAATAGTGTATACATATTTTTGAACTTTACGGTGTTTCTAAGTTTATGGCCTAATACATGAGGACATATTATTGCAAATGTTGTATACATAGTTATCTCTCAAATCATGTATACTAATTTATGTACTTTTATATGTTGCCAAATTTATGACCATTTAGATGACCATGCTTTTTGACACTCTGTGGTGTGTACATATCTTTGCCCTTGACTGTACTTATTTTTGAAACTTTGACTAAATACATATTATTACACTTGACTGTACCTACTTATACGCTAAGTATCACCACTTGTGTTGTGTTCTCATATCAGGCTAGAATAAAATCAGAACCCCAAGGAAATAACGTTCGTGAAGTTCAAATTTCGACTGTTTTGTTGGCCTTTGATTTGATTTAGACTTTCGCCTTAATTCGTTGACTTATAGATTCAAGGTAGCTGATGAAAACATATGGCCTTTAACTCCGGAAACAAATACGTTTTTTATAGCAATGACTTTTGGAAACTAGTTAGCTATAAATACAAGAAATATACTCGCAAATTGCCTCTAAATTCAGACTGCTGACCCTCAAACTGGCAAAGTTACCGACAAGGCAAGAGCTAGCGCCGCTTTGCGGTCGCGGAGCAACTTGCTCAGCCGTGACTTATAATAATAATAATAATATAGCCTTTTTATTCCGAATTCGCTACAATTTCAATAAGTATGTTGTTGTTGTTGTTTATTATTAAATTGTCGCGTAATTCGGCGTGCCACATGGCATAGGCCTCCTCCGTGTATTGGAGGGTTTGGGCTATAGTTCCCACCCGCGCCCGTGCTGATTGGGAACTTAACACACACCATTGAATTTCTTCGCAGTTGTGTGCAAGGTTTTCTCACGATGTTTTCCTTCCATGGCAAATTTCAAACGTAATTTTCGCACATAAATTCCGAAAAACTCAGAGGTGCGCGCCCGTGATTTGAGCCCACGACGCTCTGCTTGAGAGGCCACAGGTCAAACCACTAGGCTATCACGGCTTTTTTTTCTCAACCCTGACTTACTTGAGGTCAAATAAAACCGGCCAAGCGCGTATCGGGCCACGCATAAGAGAAGGGTTCCTTAGTCCAAATGAAAATAACTAAGGGGTCATTTTGGCCACGAACATCTAAAAGCGAATAATGCCTAGTTGGTTAATCTTGGCGATGCTGTCATAGTTATTATTTACTTGCTCCCACACAGCCACTTCATACTGATTACCTTGAGGCATGTTGTTTGGAACTTCGTAACAATTTAATTTATTATCATTATCATTACCAAATGTGCGGAATTCAGCATAGTGTTATGCACAAACGCAAAATAAACGCTTTGTCATGAGTCGCGTTTCTGAAGTTATTGTGATGCTACTAATAGCATCACAATACAATAAATACAAGTAATGTAATTAGGTTCTAAAACCTAATTACATTTATTACAGTAAGTGTCTAAGTCAATACTTCTGTATTTGCTTAGTTTTATGTTCCCTCCGTTACGCCCTAGTTGGCGCTGCCTGTGTGCCCAGCTGCCCAATAGCTATAATTTACTAGTTTAGCAAAAATTATTCGATAAAGTGACAAAGACACTCGTTCTATAGACAAAGTTGTTTCAATATAAGAATCATCAATGTTATTCGCAACGTGTTGTTCAAAGGCGGCTCGTGTGGCGATTAGTTCCGCCGCGTTATGAAGCGACGCCTCTTCGCGAAGCAGCAAATCTCTGTTCCAATTTTGTTTGATAATGTCTAAGCAGTAATGTTTCCTAAAAAACCAATAAATAATAAATAACATTGGCCTAGAGCACAGAAGGGACGATAATGCACTTCTTCATATTGAATTGAATATGCCTCGAGCCCCATGCGCGTCTAGCACAAGAAAGATTGATTGCCCGTCTCTTTCTTACTGTTCATTCTAGATAGAGACGGGTAGTCTGTGCTAGCCGGGCAGACGTTGAAGTTACGCCTCTGCTATAATTTCTTATGATTTTTAAACATACAGAAGTCGCAACTTATGATATTTGCATTCATATACAAAACTAGCTTTTGCCCGCGGCTTCGCACGCGTGAACCATGAGCATTTCAAAGAAGCTAGCAATCAAGCAAGCGAGCACCCAAACCTGCAAGCATGTAGGTATGCAAGCAGGCATGCAAGCAGGCATGCAAGCAGGCAAGCAAGCATGCAAGCAAGCGTGCAAGCAAGCATGCATGCAAGCAAGCGTGCAAGCAAGCATGCATGCAAGTAAGCACGCAAGCATGCATGCATGCAAGCAAGCATGCAAGCATGCATGAAAGCAAGTGTGCAATCAAGCATGCAAAGCAAGGACTCAAGCAAGCATGCAAGCAAGCGTGCAAGCAAGCATGCATGCAAGTAAGCACGCAAGCATGCATGCATGCAAGCAAGCATGCAAGCATGCATGAAAGCAAGTATGCAATCAAGCATGCAAAGCAAGGACTCAAGCAAGCATGCAAGCAAGCCCCCGCATTGCCCCGCTGCCTTAATTTTTCTGAAACTGTAAATATGGCAGGATTTTTATAAAACAAACCTAACCTAACCTAAAGGGCTGTTCTAAAATATACCTACCCCAAATAGCTTTTGCCCGCGACTTCGTACGCGCTAAGATGTAAAACGAAAAAATAAGTTTTTTCCCGTTCCCGTGAAAATTTTGGGAAGTGCTTTCGGAGTACACTTAAAGCCTTTAAAGAAACACGTTATAAATGTTAAGTCTCTTTCTTCCGCTGTTTCGTCTGGAAACGTAAAATCCCGGTTTTTCCCGTTCCCGTAAAAATGTTAGGAAATCCTTTGTTAATGCTCCCTTACACTCCCTAAGGAAGCTAAATGCTAAATTTCATCTTTCTACGACCAGTAAAACGAAAAACCCCGTTTTTCCTGTTCTCGTTGGAATTTCTGGAAACTCTTTCTTAGTGCTCCCATACACTCATCAAGGAAGGCTCTTACCAATTTCTACGACCAGTAAAACAAAAAATCCCGTTTTTTCCCTATCCCGTGGGAATTTCGAAAAATACCTTCTTAGTGCACCTCTAGGATACTCAAGGTGTGCCAAATTTCAATTTTCTAGCCATATTATGCCTACCGCAGTATTTCTTTGTAAACAAATATTTTTCCCGTTCCCGAGGGAATTTGTGAAAGTACTCTCTTAATGCTCCTCTGCACTCCCGAAGCAACCTACATGCCGAATTTCAGCTTTCTGCAACCAGTAAAACGAAAAGTCCCGTTTTTCCCGTCCCCGTGGAAATTTCGGGAAATCCTTTTTTTATTGTTTACACTCCCCAAGGGAACTTGAAGGCCAAATTTCAGTTTTATACGACCAGTAAAACGAAAAATCGATCCCGTAGAACTGAAAATATAAATCCCGTTTTTTTCCTTATCCCGTGGGAATTTCCAAAAATCATTAAATCATTATTTTACTATTATAATCACCTACTTCTATGCCAAATTTGAACAGTCTAGTAATTATAGTTCTTAGGGTTTCGTTTAACTGAATATATAAATCCCGTTTTTTTTCCTTATCCCGTGGGAATTTCCAAAAATCCTGAAATCAATTTCTTCGTTTTGTAATCACCTACTTTTGTATCAAATTTGAAGAGTCTAGTTATTATAGTTACTGAGATAGCGTCACTCGGAGTCGAATATATAATTCCCGTTTTTTCCTTATCCCGTGGGAATTTCCAAAAATCCTTCCTTAGTGGATGCCTACATTGTATAAGGTATCTATGTGCAAAATTTCAAGTCTCTAAGTCCAGTGGTTTGGGCTGTGCGTTGATATATAGTTAAGTCAGTCAGTCAGTCAGTCAGTCAGTCAGGACTTTGAATTTTATATGTATAGATATACAAAGGAAGTTATCACGAGTAGCACGGTCCCATTTGGCATCACCACGAACTGGCCACCATAAACCGTGATTGAAAAGTGTATACTCACATATTCGAAGCGGTCCTTGCAGAGCTGGCCCAGCAGATGCAAGAAGCCGACGGCGGTGAACCAGGAGCACCACATGAGCACCTCGTCCATGTATTGCACGTTGAGCACGCCGAACACGAAGATGAACTTGTAGAACACGTAGTTCCAGAACTTGTCGCGCGCGCGCGCCGCCTCCGCCACGCGCAGCGGCCCGAACACCAGCCGCTGCAGCGACCAGCCCAGCAGCGCCAGCAGGCAGTACGACATGTTGATCGCCGTCTGCAAACAACTCGAACTGTATAGCCATGCTTACACCATACACTGCCAAACGGCCTATGTTTGGCAGTGGATGATCCCCCAAAGAGCACCGTAAAGAGCTGCCTTGCGCGGCCCTCATCCAACGGACTCCTAAACCTCAAGTCATTGTGAGCCTGGGTAAGTGGGGTTGTGGAAGTGGCGTTGTCAGGTTGCATGTTTTGAGTGCCTTCTGTTACCTCTACCCAGGTTTTCAGGCGTTTAACTAGTCTCATGAATCATGAATTATATGAACGCTTCTTTTCAGTTCCTAAAACCGTGCATACATAGCCTGCAAACCGCGTCACGCCATTCGGACTTCGGAGATTACATTCCCTAGCATTCGGGGAGCATGGCTGACAATATACCTACCTCCTGGCAAAAACTAAAAGTATGGATTAGACGGTCAAAATTATCGTGATACTGGTATGTCAAGATCGTGTATTTCAAAACAACCGGATTCGCTGCGATACGCATCAATATATCGTGGTATGGATCGCGATATGCGTGGATCACACAATAATATTGACCGTCAAACCCATGCGTATAAGGAGCATTTTGTTCCACAGTGATAAAATATCCGTCGACCTACGATAGCTGGCAAGAGGCAAGACTGATTAAGGCGTAGAGTTAGACAGTCATTTGATATACCCGTACTCTAAAATGATTTATCAGACGGCTGTGGTACAGTTAATTAATAGTATAATCGGAAAAGCGTATCCGGTTCCGGTTGCTACAGCGTGTGGTGGCCTTCGTTAAAAAGCTTAGGTATTCTGTACGTGTAATCCATGACCTCGCAAATAATTTTAGGGTGCGCATTCACGTCCTCGTCCTTAAAGAGTGTTACAAGGTGATTTTTGCAGTGCCTTTGACAGCGAAGGTGTGCCAAAATCTGCATCAATTTCCTCTCAGTATACCGTTGGAAACGAAACGGGCGGAGCTCGCCGCGATTTATGCAGGCAGTGAAAGCAACACCCGGCGACGGCGACTAACCAGTTTATTATCAACATGAGGTAGAGCTGCAAATCTGCTGCACTGTATGCGTTCAAATAATAAGACAACTACACCGAAGACTATTGAACTATGATTAAAACCTACGCAATAAATCTTGAGAAACTGTGTTTTCCTTGACTATTGTTTTAAATTACTTTAAGATTGTTTTGCGAGAAATAGACTGCTTAAAGGGAGGGATCTGTGAGCTTTCCGGTATTTCCATTACGCAACAAACGAGAATATTAAACTATTCGGCGACATTGATTCAACAAACGACCTTGAAGGTCTTTCAATTATGCTGCTATGCCAAGTGAGAATAAAAATACACGACCGCTGACTCAAATTCAAAGCTAAATTAAATGTGGAGGGGGAATCTAGACTCAAAGCGAGATCATTTCCAGGTGTGGCTGACGGCTTTCTTCTTCACTCTGCAGGTCGCAGTTCCATCAACTGCATCAAACCGCCGCGTTGCGCTGCAGCTGCAGTCAGAGTCAGACTGCGACAGTGATAGTGTTCCCAGCGAGCGTGCAGTGCTACTAAATCCCATTAGCTAATTATTGATGGCTGTGTTATTGTCTTAGGTCGTCGCCCTTTACGGTGGGAGCTCTTAAACAGATTATCAAATACGCAATAGGTACCGAGAATGGCGAGCGTTAAGTTTCACAACAATCGGCGTTTTTACAATAGCCACGCGGATGACTGAAAAATCTACTTTTGTTTCGTTGTTGGTTTTAATTAGCACAACCAGCTCATCAAAAGTTTTCCTTCAGAAGATAATTAAACTACCTATAAGCTAGTTTCTGAACTGCTGGAAGGAGTTTAGTTAAATAATTAATAAAGCGGGAAAACATAGCAATTATAGAGCAATTAATAGGTAGCTATTTAAGATTCACGTAAACAACCGAGCAGGCTTTTTGGTTTATTGATAGCTGGTTATAATGTATAAATAAAGATAGTACGACGACGAGCGTAGGACAAAGTACGACAAAGCTACATAATTTAGCAATGACTTGTTTTGGAGAAATTGGAGGTGGAGTGTGGCTCTAATATTTAGTCTGAATTAAAAAAAGCTTGTAAAATTTAGGCGGCGTTGATGTAGCAGACTTGCGTTAGCTATTATTGTGCGTCTATTGTTAGATAACATTAGAAAGAAGATCGCATTCATTTGAAGACTAAGTTAGATAAATATCGCGCAATATCGCCGTACGCAAACAAGCCATCTATTATAGTCCGCTACGACTGCGTTCGAGCCAATTTATAGCTTGCAAGCGTAAAAAACCGGATTGCCGTTACTCCGAACATCTAGATGATAGGTAAACTCGGTAATTAGACGGGTGCTACATTGTTTATCGCCTTCGTTCGGTGCCAACGAGAAAACGTTAGTGCTGGCAGCAGCTCCGGCACTGTGTCTGCTGTGTTTGGCTCGCTGGACATCGGTGCGACTTGTGTTGTGTCGCGCCGTGCCTCGTCTGATTCGCGATAGCGCGTGACGCGCCGTGACGTCACCCTTATCGGTCGCACCAAATAAACAAATACGCTTCGCAAGTGTTAAGATTTCAACATTTATAAACATTTATAGTAACGGTAACAAACGGCTATTGTTAGCGTCGTGCTATCGGTCGCGGGAGTCGGTTATGTCACCAATTCGGTTCCGTTCAGGGCTGGCCGAGGCCGCCGCGAATGAAAACAACGTCTCTTGCGTGCGGCGCGTCGCGTGCTGTCCAAACGCAAAGCTCTATTTTTCGACATTTGCATTTACGCTGGTCTGCTTTTAGGCTTATTACAATTACTACAAGCGCGAACAAACGTATCTATTTCAGTGTAATACATATTTGAATTGAAATTCTGGCAAAACGCGACAGGCAGACTACCCTAGTTTATTATCTACTGTAATATTAAATAAAAAATAATTATAGAAGAAAGTTTCAAAATTTAGGAGTTAGGCAATTCTTTAAATATTATTATGTATTTATCATCCACTTAAAACCCATTTAAGAGATAATTATAAGGTTTGCTGATTCAATAATGGTACAATTACAGTCGCCATCAGATATATCGGAGCGGGCGAGGTCCTCAAATATTTCGGAGCAGCAGTAAATTTCAATAAATTCGTTACATTAGATAAGGTTAATAACATCAGAACACGCAAATCGTCATAAATATAAGAGCAGCGACTTTTCAATAAATTCGGAACGTTCAATGAGGTAAAAATATCAGGAAGCACAGATCGTCAAAAATATCGACGCAGTCAGACTGATCATAAACATCGGAACATTTATGGAAAATAAACCTTACTTCTGTAATATACAGTTCCTTATCAATCTCACATTTAAAGTTGTCAAACACGATTTTGACAAGAGTAAGAGTAGGGTAAATCGTCAATTACTGGCCACCCTCCAATAACTGGCCACATTGTACAAAAAATATTAAATTAAGAATTTTACAATATAATTATATTTACACGCTTCAAGTAAATCACCAGATACCTAAGGGCAGCTATCTCAAGTATTAGTCGAGTAGATATTATTCTAAATATGATAGCAAAGACGTTCGTCAAATTCCTGTTTCGTCAAAATCTTATTGTTATGGCTATTGATTAGGGCTAATGCCCATTAGGACAACAACACTTAAGGTAAATGACATGAGGTGAAACTTTATTAGGGATTTCGAGGAATATGCAAAATAACATTAGGGATATTAATAATTATGGTAAAAAATGATTCGGCCAAATGAGTTTTAGGGCAATCATTACATTATGGAACATGATTATTATGGCAATTGATCGTTAGGGCTAATGCCTATTAGGACAAAACAGTTCAGGCAAGTGATTTTAGGACAAACGATGTTAGAGATCGCGAATGAGACCCAAATAAATTATTGCGTAATTGTATGAGAAAAGGTTCGACAGAGGTACGTGTTCAGTTTCTTCGACCGTTATGTTATGAGTAGGTATCTAAGGTGAAATAAAAAGTGTAAGGAACAGAACATACTTTTTATTTTATACAAACGTAAACACTACATTAACTTATGTAAATTAAAAAAACTATAACTGTCGGTGAAAACGCGGGCAACGCGGTTTAAACACGAAAGGTACGAAATACTAATATTTCGTATAGGCACCTTCCGCGTTTAAAACGCCTTGTAACCGTCTTCGCATGGAACCGACCAGGTTTTCACAAATGTTTCGCCCTCTAAAAGACTCCCAGACGTTGATTGCGTGGCGTCTTAAAGCATCTTTTGTGCGACACTGACTTCCGTCCCACTCTTGCACCATTTTACCCCATAAATTCTCTATTGGATTGAGATCGGGGCTTTTAGCCGGCATTTTTATGCGAGTCAGCACATCTCTGTGGTCATCAATCCATCTTTGTACCAACCGAGAATTATGCACTGAGCTGTTGTCTTGCATGAAAGATATGTGCGCATTTGGATAAAATACGTTGGCAGTCGGCAGAAACGTATCCTCAAGAATTTCTTTGTAACGCATGGCATTCATACGACCTGTAATTTCTACCAGCTCCCCCGGGCCATCCTTACACATCCAACCCCAAAACCCAATCGTTATACGCCCACTCTGGCGATTAGGCACTACATTTGGCTCCAGATAGCGCGTGTTGTCTGGTCTCCATAAGCTCGTTCTACCATTATCTGACGAACAGAACACCTTTTCATCCATGAAAATCACTCTATCAAAATTGTGATTTAAATAAGTAGCTGCAAATTGCAACCGGTCAGTTTTGTGTCTGTCAGTTAGTGCCGGCTTCCTTGCTGGCACTCTATTTTGTAAAGCACATTTAGGGCATAAAGGTGACCCTATATATATTAATCTGACTCGCTTGAGTATGTCAAAATGGCGATTTTTTTTGCATATTCTAATAATGGCCACGAGTTTGCGTCACATCCAAATCGTCAGATTATTATATAAGAGCTTTGTTTAAGTTCACTTAACATCCCCTTAGAAAATCTGACGCGCTCGAGTAAAATTTTTTTTTTTTTCATTTTCAAACCTTATATACGACCACCCCCATCACTGAAACAATCAGATTAACATACGTACATATTTAAAAATACGTAGGAAATGGATGCCAGCAATATCTGACACGCTGGAGTATGTCCATGCAACAGTTATTTTTACAATTTTGAAAATCTATAGCCGCTCCCCCTCCGATGAAAAGGTATATATTATATAACATTTTTTTCTTTTTATCATCTAAGCTTCGCAACTCAATAGGTCTCTATGACGCTTGAGTAAATCCCGATTTAGCAGCGTCGGCTCCCCTACCATTATCATTTTGTAGAGGAGTAGATTCGAATTCCTAACAAAACAAAAATATGGCTAATACGTCATACAAAAATGAAAGATGTCACCTATATTTAGTACTCGTTTGCATGCATAATTCACTGTAATTTAAACAGTATATTACAGAAGTAAGGTTTATTTTCCATAAATGTTCCGATGTTAATGATCAGTCTGTCTGCGTCGAAATTTTTGACGATCTGTGCTTCCTGATATTTTTACCTCATTGAACGTTCCGAATTTATTGAAAAGTCGCTGCTCTTATATTTATGACGAATTGCGTGTTCTGATGTTATTAACCTTATCTAGTGTAACGAATTTATTGAAATTTACTGCTGCTCCGAAATATTTGAGGACCTCGCCCGCTCCGATATATCTGATGGCGACTGTACTACGAGTACATACATATACCCAAATATAAAAAGTATGTCAACATACTCCAAGATTAATAACCCATTTAATAGTTTGGTTGTTGGTTTAGTTTCCAGTTTCGATTAGATATAAATTGCAAGATAATTTAAATAAAACAATATTTGTGTAACTATACTTAAAAGTTACCTATGAGTATTTTAAAAACTATTTACTTGTTTTACACATATTACATAGGTAGGTATCAATGTCTTCACTAGAGGTCATTGGCACTTCTAAAATAAATAAATAATAATAATCATGAGACCATTGACACTACACTGAATTGACTGTGAGCTTCTAGGCAATTTCTTTAGGAAACTTGTGTTTGAGTCATAAATGTAGATGACATTATATAAAAGATATGAGAGGTGATAGCCTGTGTCATCAATTTAGAAAAAAGTGGGGAAATAGGGAGCATAGTGTATTCAGTAATGCTGCTCATCACATAGAGTTGAATAATAATTTGATAGAATCATGACAAACTGATTTTTTTTTGCATTGCTTTATCAGTATGATTGTTTTAGTAGAAATCATCATTAAGTGTTGTTACACACTGTTATTTCCTGCTAGTTGTTAGGTTTGGGACATTATGTTTGGATTTTCTAGTCTACCAACTTCCAGTAGCTAGGTCTACTTGAAATTTAGATTTTTTTGTACACATGTAGACAGGATGAGATTACAAGTAGTCACCGAAAATACTGCTAGCAAATCAGCTTGTATTAATAGTTAAAAAAAACTTTTCCACTTTCATTCTAAGGTTGAGTTAATCACATTTAAAAATAGGTTAATGCAGACACTGACAGAAAAAACTACTATACCTAGTTCCTCTTGCAAGATAACTTTGTATAATGTAAACAACCCAAAAAAATAATAAATTTGCAAGCTACTATGATAAAATTGTACAAATAGCAGAATAAGCAACCTATTGTCTCTGTGCCACCAATGACATTGTTATACCTACTTATTCTTCGCAAATAAATATATTCTATTCTATTCTATTCATATTTTAATCAGTAGGAAAATACTATTGATTAAAATTATTATGAGGCATGACAAAACACTAACTGAATTACTTTTTTTATTTATTCTACTGACAAACTTCCAATGCCCTTCTATCAGAACTTAATAATATATTGTATAATTATACCAACCAGCAAACAGAAGCATTATTTTATAGGTACATATCAGGCATCAGTAAATGAAAAATATAAATAAACAGTGTTGATTGCAAAACTTTTAATTAATTCATTGTTGTTGTGGTGGGTAAAGAATATAAACATGTTGACTTATAACATAGGCTAAGATATCTGTTAAACCATTTAAATTTTACATCACAACTTTATATTCCACTTTATTGCATTTCAAGTGACTTATTTATCAACTATTTAAATAAATAATATCACTTTCATGGCTCAGGAGAACAAACACCTAAAAAAACAGTTGAAAATCCTTAGAATATTTGCAAGTAACATTGAATATATTCAATAATTCGACTGCATAAAAACAGCTACTGGTAGGTACTAACCATTTTGATAAATTGGCGAGCCACCACAATCCAACAGCTGCTATCAGCAAGGGGCGACCTTTCTAAGCTGGTCCATGGTGTGGTGTGCGTGAACTTACCCACATACAGAGCGGCTCCTGCATCATGAAGGTGAGCACGTCAGCCACCTGGTCAGACAAGAAGCGCGAGGAGTTGGTGAGGTCAAGCGGCGGCGCGGGCTGCAGCAGCCGGCCCTCAGCTGCCGCGGCCGCCGCTGCCTCCTGGCGCGCCAGCGTCGCGTTCGCGCGCCAGCTCGGCTGGCTCGTCACGCTCAGCGCGTAGTACACCGCCACCGACAGCACGGACACGCTCGCAGCAGTATAAACCTTGAGATTCGGCAAGGGCAACCGATCTATGAGTGTCACAGGCATATTGCAACTCCACTTTTATATATACTAATGACTTGAAACGTCACACTTCACATCACAATCACGTATTAATGAGTTTTAGTTGTTATTAATGATCGCACGCAATTTTTATCGAACTATTGCGAGCTAACAACACATCATCCAAACGTAAGATAAACAGGAATGACAAGTGCCAAGCGAAGTGCGAGTGAGAGATAAGACTTCTGCCATTCGGGTTAAAATGGTTATTTTTACGTTTCACTAGTTACCGAAAAACTGCGCTTGAACTATTTTTTTATATAACAAAAAATAGTTGCTGTTGAAATAGAATAATTGATAAATAATAAAACAAATTATAAAATTGGGTTCAGATCACTTGAACACACCCACCGGACAATAGCCGTTCATTTCAATTAATTTAGAATACAATGAAATGGAACGGAATGGGTCTGGCCGTCAACAAATGAGTAGAAATTGCTAAACTACTATTTTCGTTCAGAAATACGTATTAAAGATTCCCCTTAGAAAAATAAAGTCAATTAACCAAAAACAGAACTTAAAAAATCCTGTTGCTTATTAAATTTGGAAGTTATTTTCAGTGAAATTTTGTTTTTTTACAGAATTGTTTGAATTAGCATTAAATTAAAGGATGATGAGAGGATGTTTCAACATTTTGTATTTCTTAACGAAAATCCACTGTCAAAGTGACAATGACATAAGCTTGGGGCTGTCCGTCCGTAGTCGTAGTCATCTGTGTATATTTTTTCGGCGATTTTATTTATTCACATGTCTTAAAACATTGTAAAATCATAAAAAATGTCGGAAAGAGACTACGCTCCACTGAGCATAGCCTGCGTTCGCGGGCTGTGTGATAAACTTTACGAGAAGAGAAAGTTCGCAGGAGTTGAAATAGAGAAGTTTGTTTCTGTTTTGATTGCATGAATTGCTGGTTAAGTAATATAATTCAAAGGTGCAAGAGGGCCTGTATACATGGACGGCTGTATTTTGTGTTGTTAGGATGGTGAAGGACTTCGGTGACGCGAACAACACGTCGCAGATAAAGCGGCTGATTCGAGTGTTGGGGCAAGATCTCATGGCCTCCACCAACCCCAACGTGAAGAACGGCGCGCTCATGGGGCTCTCCTCCGTCGCCGTAGGCCTCGGGAAGGTGAACAAAAATAAACACTTGCTCAACCTGCGAACCAATTGGCTTTCTTAGCAAGAAATACAAAATAAATAGTAAAAGATGTTTTATTAGTCTTAATTAGCATAAAACACAGTATACATGAATACCACGTTAGGACATTGCTCACATGTTTATTAATCATATAATGATGTGCAATTTATATAAAAAAATAGTAATAGGTCTTGAATTCTTAGGCTCTGTCTACCCTGTAAGGGATAAAGACGTAATTTATGTATGTATGTAGTAATAGGTCGTTCCCAAAATAAAAAAATATTAAATAAAGAAAATATTTTCTAATACAAACTTATTTTTGCTGGCTGTATTTTTCAAGTAAATCTGACAGAAAGCTTTTGTGAACTTACTAGAAACTACAAGTTGTTGATGATAGAAATTGACGTCCAGGGCTGCATAGCGTACCTGGCCGAGCTGGTGCACCCTATCGTGGCGTGCTTCAGCGAGGGCGAGTCGCGCGTGCGCTACCAGGCGGCGGAGGCGCTGTTCAACGTGGTGAAGGTGGCGCGCGGCGCCGTGCTGCCGCACTTCCCGCTGCTGTTCGACGCGCTGGCGCGCCTGGCCGCCGACCCCGAGCCGCAGGTCAAGCAGGGCGCCGAGCTGCTCGACCGCCTCGTCAAGGTCACACCACTAAAATACTCAATTCAGATTAATCACTTCCTATGCTAAATTTCGTAATGTGATGCTTACGCGGCAAAAATGCATATCTATATATGTTTACATTAAACTATGACACAACGGCAATGACGTCTCATCACATTTTCGCGTTTCCTTGCTAGCTCTTGGAAAGGGGGATTTGATAGTACAATTCACGATGGCGAGTGGGCTTTATTTGTTGTACAACACGCACAAGTGTAGTGAATAAAGCTTTCCCATGATTTTTCGTTGAATCCCATGCGACTTTCAATTTTAATACATTTGAACAAGGTTCTTGTTTATAAAACAATTTAATCTGACAATTGCATTGCAACACAACCAGATAGAATCCAAAGATATGTCATGGGAAAGCTTTATTAACTACACATAAGGGTGCGAGTCGGGTTACCTCCGCGTGTGGTCAAGAGCTGCGGTTCGTTTTTGGTTCCGTCCAAGAGGAAGAGCAGTGCTTGGTTCGGTGCACCCTGGGCATCGGTTAATGATTTCCTGGCAGATTCTGAGGGATATGGTTATCCGTTGGTTACGAGCGAGAGGAGTAGGGGGAGGGGTCTCTTGGCCGTGTTCTACCGTACAACGTTGCCGACATTTTTGTCACAAGATTTTTGAATACTGTATTTATTACTTTGACATTGGCGAAAACATCGCATCGATCGATAGGGATATATTAAGAAAGAAGAAGAAGAAGAACTCACGTACAAGCGTAAAAAATAAAGTGAAATCTCGCACGAAAATATCTCCATAAAACACGCGCAGTTTGGCACGTTTATCCGGATACGCGTTTACCTGAAGTAAAACTCATTCGCCATCGTGAATTAAAAGAGCAATGGAATTAAAGGCTACACGTCGCAACTTCGCCACCGCCCTAACCCAGCTGCGGTTCCAGGAGATCGTGACGGAGAGCGAGGAGTTCTCGCTGGAGCAGTTCGTGCCGATGCTGCGCGAGCGCATGTACGCGCGCAACGCGGCGGCGCGCCAGTTCTGCGTGTCGTGGCTCGGCGTGCTGGACTCGGCGCCCGAGCTGCCGCTGGCGCGCCACCTGCCCGACCTGCTGGACCCGCTCTTCTGCATGCTGGACGACCCGCACCCCGAGATACGCCGCATGTCAGTAACACCCACTCACCCACACGACCACACCCTCAGCATCACGACTTGACAAACACTCCAAAAGCTTCAAATTGTCTACGGATGTATAAGGCCTTAAATTATATTAGTCTATAGTAGAGACGTATAAAGTCTCCACTAGTAATCAAAGTAGCACAGATTAAACATGTGTTCTGTGTAGGTGCGAAATCCAGCTGGGCGAGTTCCTGCGCGGCATCAAGAAGGAGCCGGCGCGCGCCGACTTCGCGGCCATGATCAACATCCTCATCACGCACGCGCAGTCGCCCGAGGAGCTGCTGCAGGTGCCCCACCCTCACACCATCATCATCACTATATCAGCTATAGGACGTCCACTGTTGGACATAAGCTTCCCTTATAGACCTTCGGTTGCCTTGATTGGAAGCGGCTTGCATCCACCTTGAACCCGCGACCTTAATCAGGTCGTCCGACTTCGTCGGTGGATTTCTTGCGCTGCGCTTGCCGACACACTGTAATAAAATTAAACTACAGAAACTAAGCGGAAATCTAAGGAATCATGTTATAGGCGATGCGGCTGGCAATCCATCACTATTTTGATTCCCCTTTCACATATACGACTACAATCATGCTAAATGTGGCCTTTAGGTCTTGTTGCTTTAGGCTTTGCCTACCCCGTAAGGAATAAAGACGTGATTTATGTACCTATGTATGCATAAACATTATAAAATTCTGACGTATTCATCGAGTTGTCATACGTAAATAAAAAAATAATTACATTTTATGTTAAAACGCATTACATCATTTTGCAAAAGAGCTGATATTTAAACTACTAAGTCAATTGCTGAGGAACTTGGTTTTTTATTTAAAAAAAAATGTTACCTGGTTCGCCGAAATGTAATTATTTTGTAAGGGCCGCCTGTAAATGTATTCCGTCATTTGTAATCCTCGGCACGGGTGCGCGGGGCAGCTGACGGCGATCACGTGGATGAAGGAGTTCGTGGAGCTGTCGGGGCGCGGCATGCTGCCGTTCGCGTCGGGCGTGCTGGGCGCCGCGCTGCCCGCGCTGGCGCTCGCCGACGACGCCAGCCGCAGTATCCTTGCCACATCCCGGCCTCCTCCGCGACATATACGCTCCTGGACAATCTCTCATTTGTGCTTCAAATTTTACTAACTTAATATATAAAATCCCTTCTTCCATGCTGGTCTGGGAGCAAAGAAAGAGACGAGGAATGTATCGGTTGCCGTTCTTCCCGCGCAGATGGTGGTGAACACCCATCGAGAGAAGGGGCGAAAATCTAAAGAATCATATTATAGGCGATGCGGCTAGCGACCCATCACTATTTTGATTCCCCTTTTGTATACGTCCACGACCATGCTAAACGTGGCCTTTAGGTCTTGTCACCTTAGGCTCTGTCTACCCAGGAATAAAGACGGGATTTATGTACGTATGTATAAAATCCCGTGCACGGTTTCAGCTTTCAAAATAACAATGGACAAATTCGCAAAGACTGAAAGCGCGCGTCGGCCGCCTCGGCCCAAGTGCTTAATTTCTAATAATTTTTTTAGGGCACCTGCCCCGGCTTCTCTGTGATATGCTACGTCTGTGTTAATCTTGCAGGATACTAAACGGCAGCTCCAGAACTGTTTAACTGTTTCTCTCTTTTTTCCACCACTATTGAATTTCCTGAATAACGTAACCCAGCCATAAGAGAGACGGCAGCTATAGTGAACTTCCAACTGACCAAGCTGGTCGTGGCCGAGTCCCCCTCCCCGTCGCCCCCGCCCGCGGACAGGCGCGAGGGCGACGAGGAGCCGGCGCAGAGCGAGGCGGAACCACAGAGGGAGCACAAGCTGAACCTGGACGCGGTCGTGGGGGTCCTCACGCAGATGCTGCACCACAGCTCCGTGCACACCAAGGTGGCCGTGCTGGACTGGATACTGCATCTTTACAATAAACTACCTACTCAAGTGAGTCCATGTGTTATCAAATCAAATGCACCGTATTGAACCCGTAGGCAGTAGCGTAGCTAGGTGATCAGGGGCCCGTGCAAATAAAAAAATGGGGCCTCACTACTATCTAAACTGGTTAGGTTTACCAAGTAAAAATATTAAATATTACTTCTGGTAAGGATTCGAGGGCCCCCTTTTTTGAGGGCCCCGGGGCACTGCACCGTCTAGCCCTTAGGTAACTACGCCACTGCCCGTAGGTGCTTGTATAATCGGTTTCCACGTTTTGTTTAGTCAATTGATATATTTCTTCAACATAATTTAGTTATGTTAGTTTTGGTATAAATTTTCTCAAAGAAATATATAAAAAAAACACTTTTTACAAAAGGCTATGACGAAGCAATTATAGATTTAAAAAAATTGATCCGCCATTTCATCGACTTCTCATTCTGATCGTTGACTATTTTGCGTCGCTTGACACCGTTTAAATTTTGTAATTTTTTGGTGCCAATTTCATTTTAATTCGTGTAAGTGATGCTGATGTCGCTATGCGTGTGTGCCGCCAGATGTCGGCGCAGTCGGGCAAGGTGTTCGTGTCGGCGGTGGGCAGCCTCACGGACCCCGCGGACGACGTGGTGCGCCGCAGCCTCGCCGTCGCCGCAGAGATCTGCACCTGCCCCGGCACGCCCGGTACTACTAAAGTTCAATTCGATCCAGATTTTCTGGTAAAGATTCAAAAGCCCCCTGAGTTCGAGGGCCCCGGAGCACTGCACCGCCTAGCCCCAAGGTAGCTACGCCCCTGCGACCATCTATCCAGTATGGCGGGTGACGTGGTCCACCAAATCCACCATGCTGCGTGGCCCACTGCGGTCTACCGGGCAGATCAAGTACATAATAATATTCGTTTTATTCCATTTCAGGTGATCTAGAATCGAGCCCCTACTACTACAAATTCCTGCAAGCTCTACTGAGGCTGCTGGCGGCCGATGAGAACCTGCTAGAAGACCGGGGCGCTTTTATAATAAGGTATGAAGCGAGTTACTTCCATGCTCGTCTGGGAGCAAAGAAAAAATATAGAATGTGCCAGTTACTTATTCTCTTCCTGGGCAGATGGTAAAAGCGCATCTAGGGAATAGGCGAAAATCATAGGAATCACGTTATAGGCGGTGCGGGTAGCAACCCATTACTATTTTGATTCCATTTTCCATCTATAGCTAACCCCACAATCTTGCTAAACGTGGCCTGTAAGTCTTGTCATCTCAGGCTCTGTCTACCCCTTAAGGGATAAAGACGTGATTTGTGTGTATTGGATGAAGCAAGATAGAGGCCTCGTCTGTTGGCGGCGCCTCAGCAGTGCCGTATTGTAACGGTGGTCCCTGCAGACAGTTGTGCGTGCTGCTGAACGCGGAGGACATCTACAAGGCGCTGTCGTCCATCCTGGTGGAGGAGCCGAACCTCAAGTTCGCGGCCACGCTGGTGTGCGTGCTCAGCAGCATCCTGCTCACCGCCGCCGAGCTGCATCACCTGCGTCTGCAGCTGCGGAGCTTCAGCTCGCCGGTGAGTCCCACTCCAGCACCACAGTGTGTGTGTGTGTGTGTGTGTGTGCTTCTACATTGTGTGTGTGCGCAGGCGACGCGCCAGCTGTTCGCGGGGCTGTACCGCTGCTGGTGCCACTCGCCGGTGTCGCTGTTGGCGCTGTGTCTGCTCACGCACAACTACCAACACTGCAACGCGCTCATCTCCACGTTGTATCCTTTTTGATGACTCTCACCGACCGTTTACAAGAACTAAACCGTGACATACTTATTGCTGTTGAGCGATGAATGAGCGCCTTTTTGGAATTATGTACTTTCCGTTTTATTTTTTATACATACATACATGCCGTCACGCATCTTTCCCACAGGGGTAGGCAGAGACTACTTTGGTCCACTTGCTACGATCCTGAATCTCTTCATGCATTCTCGTCGGTTTCGGGTACTCCCGACCTGACCTTTTTCCAAACGTGTCCTATTTCGTCTCGGAACGTCCGTCTAGGCCTTCCCCCTCCCAACGCAACCATTCGCACTCCCCATATAGATCTGTTTGTTAGTCTACTTTCATCAATCCGCTCTACGTGACCAAACCAACTAAGCATACTTTTTTCTATCCTAGTCACTATATCCTCTTTCACACCAGCACCTTCCCTTATCACACTATTCCTTATTCTATCTTTCAGTGATACTCCTTCCATACTTCTTAACGCTCTCATTTCTACTGCATTTATTCTACTTTCATGCTTCATTCATTTCATGATATTTCTTTGTTTGGTTTTTATTTTTTATATAATTAAAAAATATACACCGCATAAGTTCCCCTACTGTTTTGCCATAGTAGTGTAAGTACCAGCTCGGCACAGTGTCGGTTCCTTAGCCTCTGGTCAGCGGCGAGCTGGAGATCACCGTCGACTTCCTCACGGAGCTCGACAAACTCGTACAGCTCATCGAGTCGCCTATATTCGCATGTAAGTACCCAATCTTTCATAATTTTCGTCCAAAGCATATCCGGCGACAGCGTCTTCTTAGGGTGTTTCGCCACACCGATCGATCGGTCGTCGATCGATGGCAGAATGGAACAGTCGACGTCGATCGATAGTTTCTACTAGATTCGACCAACGCTACCACACTAATCGATCGATGCTGGTCGATGAACTCGATGACACCGATCGATGGTCGATCCATTGGTGTGGGAGCACCCTGATATGTGTATAATTTTAATGTTTGAATTATGTTTAAGACGTATTCAAGTAACTATTAATGTAGTGGTCGCTTGTTGTGCGTACTTGTCGAACTCATCTGCTAGGATGAAACACATCCTGCGTACGTACGTATGCAGTCGCCATCAGATACATCGGAGCTGTTTCGGTGCTTAAAAATATCTGAACACGAATAAATATACCATCGCGTAAGTGCGAGTTCAGATATGTTAGAGCATCTGGCCGCCCGTCGGTATTCGATGGCGACTGTACGGCCGGCGACGCGTGCAGACATGCGGCTGGAGCTGCTGGGCGGCGCGTGGAGCGCGGAGCTGCGCGGCGCGCTGTACGGGCTGCTGATGCTGCTGCCGCAGAGCGAGGCCTTCCACACGCTGCGCCGCCGCCTGCAGTGCGCGCCGCCGCAGCACGACAAGCCCAGCCTGTGAGTACACCCCACTAGTGCTGTTGATGTGACAGCTTCAGGGCTCGGGGCTGCAGGCGATGGTCGAGGTACCTCTCGAGTCGCCGACTATGTGGCAGGTTTATCTAAATCCTGCAATTCGCCTATACTGACTTTCTCGACAGAATCACCTATTAAATTCAACTGATCAACTGAAACTCTAGCGGCCCCTGCATACCCGACTTTGGTCCTTCTAACCGGATTAGCCGATTCAGCAGTAGCTGGGGAAGATCGGCGCGAGCTAACCTCACGTCTGTGTGCAGAGCGATCGAGAAGCCGACGGCGGAAGCGGAAGACATCGACTTCGCGGCGCTGCTGCAGGAGTTCCGGCGCGTGCAGGACGCGCACCGCCGCTACAAGCTGGTGGAGCGCCCGCGCGCGACGCACGACTACTTGTAGCACAGCCCCCCGCCCCCCTCCCCGCGCGCTGACCTGTCCGTCTCCCTTTAGGACACTGATGTGATGCCAGCATTTCGTTAAATACCATTTTGTGCTGGCGTCCCATTTATCGGTAATTAATATGACGTGCGAATGTCAATGGATAGGAGGGGACGAGTTGCCTTATAAATCTAGGAGGCAGTTTAAGATTAAATAGAGGCGAGCCAGTAATTCGATGCTATTCTAATCGTGAAGTAAGCACTGGTGCATAAATTATGCCGTTCGCACAGTAATGTGCTCCTTTATTTTATTCTCCGTCACACCTGGTGGGAAAAGTGCTTACGAGATGAAAGGCAGTGTAAGTAGAGTAGGAGTAAGACAACCGGTGAAATGACTATTCTATCCTAGCCCTCTAGGCTGGCAACGCATCTGCAGTTCTGTAGTGTTGCGGGTGTCCGTGGTTGGTGGTGCTCGCTTACCATCAGGTGACCCACTTGCTCGTTTGCCTTCCTTGTGTAGAAAAGGTGCTCACTGGCTCAGTAACAGCTTATTTACTCTAGCCTCAAAAAGGCCTAGTCCTACGTCAGACGAAGGCACTAAATCAATTTGAGGATGTGAGCGGATTTTAGTGATTGCTAGCTAGTAAATATACCGACGTATCTGATTCTGTTTTTTTAAACCGTCAATTTTGGCGACTAAGGCAGGACGTCTTGACTTTTATTGTGTCTTTAAAAAAATCACCAAGTTTTGGCTCAAGTTTAACTTTAACAGTAATCCATCGAACTTTTTTTGACGCTTGCTTTGTAGCTAGACAGCAATACATATAGTTATGTCATTAAAAATTATTTTGAATTATATTCCATCTCAGCCGAACGCGATTCTGTTGAGTTCGCATTAACAATAAAAAATTGTATAAAATTGTTAATGAGAGTAGGTATTATACATGTGTATAATAAAAAATCACGATGGAATCACTAAGATCTTTTTTGATGGAGTACTTACTCAGTTATGTTTTATTTTCTTGTTCGTTTGTTAAGTATTATTAGACCAATGACGTACTATGAAGTCAGAACAAACATCGATCTCTCGCGAGCAGTTCAAATTACCAATGATTATTTAAATATATCGATTTGCCATTGTAAACGAGAAATATCGAAAAAATACAGTCATCATCTAAAATCACAGGCACTGGGCACACTTATTTTGCGAAGTATTCTGATAAGTGTGTATTTGATGGCAACTATACTTTCTACATCTGTTACAGAGTATGCAGGCATACTGCGCTCGCGCTGCACTGTACTTTAAGGATAGGCTACTTGATAAGAAATTATTTTATAACTGTTATTTAAAACAGAAATATAATTATAATGCATACATTCCAAATCCAGTTTTATTTGTAAATTAAACTGCAACGTTTTTTATAGTAATTCATTTAATAAACTTACATTAAAATATATCTCAAGTATTTACATAAACATGTTGTTCTTAACAATCTCTTCAACTCTATTTATTTATTTACCTACTTATTATTACTAAAGAGTGCACCATTTACTGTAGTAGGGACAGGCCTGTGGGCTTGTTGTCTAATGCGTGGGCGCTCGCAATCGCATTTGCCATTCTTCCCCCTTGTGATACAAAGAGATTAGGAATGCGATTGCGACAGCGCTCGCGTAGACAGTAAAGCGGCACAAGCAGACTTTCTACTTCGTTCACGGGCACTCTTATACATGGAATACCTATCACAAAATATTACTATACATATCCATACACTATACAAGGATCAAAAATCCTATATTACATGATCGACATCTATTCTCGGTTCGTATAGGTCTCACAAACAGTTATAATTTACTTACTAAAGTTCGTTAAGATTTCATATTTACTTCACAGGGAAATTCATTGCATATTACTTTTCCGACTGCGCCAGAAGGAGGGTTATACCCCTTGCAAAAAAAACGGGCACCCATGGCTTTTGTATTTTATGTACAGTCAAGTGTAATAATATGTATCTAGACAAAGTTTCAAAAATAAGTACCATACGCTCTTACGCCAGCGTAATAAGGTTGTGGGACATATTTTTGAGAAGTTCCTATCGATACTTATTTTTGCACTTGACCGTACATAAAAGCTTACTTTTTGAACTTTAATGCCTAAAAATCTGAAAAACCATAGTTGCCCAATTTTTTTGCAAGGAGGTGTAATTGAAAATAAATTATATCAATTCATTGGAAATCAGAAACTTGGTGATATTGCGCTCTAAGAACTCCTCCAGTGATTAAATAGTTGCACGAAATTACTGTAACTGGGACTGTCAACGAAATGGATACAAAGAGCCCAAAACAGGGCGGAGTGGCGCACACTGCAGGAGGCCTACATCGAAATGATCGATAAAGAAAAAGAAGAGCTTGACGCCACGTTTAGTTGCAGAAGTTAGTAGTCGAGTCGAGTGGCTTCTTTGTGGCTGTGGTTAAGTTTGCGGTAAGATTCGTCTTAATAGCTTGATCTATTTATATCTTGTATTTTACTAAACTATGGAGGTAGCAATTAGACAAATCTTTAGGGTGCAAATGCAAATCGACCAGAGATGTGCGAGGAAGCGAAGCAGTGGACGATGAAAAACCAATAGGAAAGCAGCGCTCAGCGACGTTAAAGCTAGTTTTTTTCTTCGCATAATAATATAGCCTACCTCTTTCTTCTAACATCTCTGGTGGATGCACACCCTGCACGGCTAGCACGAACGAACGAACTTCTAGAACGAACAGTATGAAAAAGACGGGACAGGACAGGACACGCTCGTTCGCAAGAACAATCGGCTACACACGAGCTAGGAGACGGCACACGCCGACTTCCGCGGCTTGTCCTCACAGCCGAGGTCCTCCTGCAGCGAGCCGACATCCCTCGAGTTCACCGACTCGTAGATGACCGTCCGGACGCCCGACGCGAGCGAGAGCGCCTCGCTCGAGCGCGACCTCTCGCTCCCGCCGTCCGAGTCGCTGACGCTACTGTCGTTGCACTCGCAGTCCCTCGTCACGATCACGTCGTCCACATAGTTTCCGTCGCACTCGCCGGCTTCGCGCGGGGGCGCGGGCGGGCGCTACGGCTGCAGGTCGGCGGTGAGCGCGGCCAGGTGCGTCAGCAGCGCGCCGTTGGCGGCGGCGGCCGCGGCCAGCTCCTCGTGCGCGTGCAGCAGCGCCCGCACGCCCGCCCCCGCCGCGCCCACGCCCGCGCCCGCCCCCGCCCCCGCGCCCGCCCGCAAAGGCGCGCGCGGCGAGCCCGCCTTGTCCGCCGCCGGAGCCAGCTTCGAAGAATTCAGCTGTCAAAAAATTCACTACATTAGACCGACATGTTCATCAAACAATGATCCCTCGTGTAAGTGGTAGGGAGAGGAAGACGCGTGCGTGTGTGTGTGTGTGTGCGGTGTACTGACGTGGTCCTGCAGCTGTATGCGCGCGCGCAGCTCGGCGTCCTGCAGCCGCGCCGCCAGCGCCAGCAGCTTCAGCTCGGCGCCCGCCGCGTCCTTGTCCAGGATGCACGTCTGCAGCCACACCGTCTGCGCCACCTGACGCATCGTAAGCGTGTTTAATGATCTATGCTCCACCAAACCAAAACTCAGAAACGTAACTTATCGAATGTCATTATAAAAATTGCACAATAAAGAGCGATATTTGTGCGAATATACACCTTGAATGGGCGTAGTGTAGGTCGGGCTGGCGTACCTGGTACCAGTCGTTGAGCGCGTCTGCGCGTGCGCGGGCCATGGGCGCGGCGCGCAGCAGCAGCGCGCGCGCGCGGCGCCCGGCCTCGCCCACCGTGATGCGCTCCAGCACGTGGAACTGCTCGTCGTTGTAGGTCAGCGCGCGCGTGGCGCGGTCGCGCACCAGGTGCTGCCACGACTCGCGCAGCCTGCAACACGCGCGCACGTCACAGTACGGTCTGTTTCAATAAGGAAGGTGTGACAGATCCATACGATGCAACTGTCAGCGTTCACGAAAGTTTTGACAGCAAAATAAATACAAATTGAATTACTAAGAAATAAATCAATACTTGGTGCTGTACATTAATAACATTCCAAAAAGAATCAAGGCGATGTTTTTTGCATTTACATAATTTTCACATACAAATTTTCAATATATGTCATACTTACGAGACGTTCCTAGGTCATTAAAACTAGAGAGGTGACTACGTATAATTGGGTAATCGGTTAAAATCGCGCATAATCGAAAATCCAAAGACAACCTACAAAAATATAAAGTGAGTATTTTACATTGTTCACACTCGCTACCCCCGGGCGGCCCCGCGTGCTACCTCTCCATGAGCGTCCTGGCCCGGTGCTGCAGCCGCTGCTCGTGCACGCAGGGCGCGCTGCGCTGCTGCGCGTCCCACTCGGCGCGCAGCCCCGCCCCCCCCGCCCGCGTGCTACCTCTCCATGAGCGTCCTGGCCCGGTGCTGCAGCCGCTGCTCGTGCACGCAGGGCGCGCTGCGCTGCTGCGCGTCCCACTCGGCGCGCAGCCCCGCCCCCCCCGCCCGCGTGCTACCTCTCCATGAGCGTCCTGGCCCGGTGCTGCAGCCGCTGCTCGTGCACGCAGGGCGCGCTGCGCTGCTGCGCGTCCCACTCGGCGCGCAGCCCCGCCCCCCCCCGCCCGCGTGCTACCTCTCCATGAGCGTCCTGGCCCGGTGCTGCAGCCGCTGCTCGTGCACGCAGGGCGCGCTGCGCTGCTGCGCGTCCCACTCGGCGCGCAGCCCCGCCCCCCCCCGCCCGCGTGCTACCTCTCCATGAGCGTCCTGGCCCGGTGCTGCAGCCGCTGCTCGTGCACGCAGGGCGCGCTGCGCTGCTGCGCGTCCCACTCGGCGCGCAGCCCCGCCCCCCCCGCCCGCGTGCTACCTCTCCATGAGCGTCCTGGCCCGGTGCTGCAGCCGCTGCTCGTGCACGCAGGGCGCGCTGCGCTGCTGCGCGTCCCACTCGGCGCGCAGCCCCGCCCCCCCCCGCCCGCGTGCTACCTCTCCATGAGCGTCCTGGCCCGGTGCTGCAGCCGCTGCTCGTGCACGCAGGGCGCGCTGCGCTGCTGCGCGTCCCACTCGGCGCGCAGCCCCGCCCCCCCCGCCCGCGTGCTACCTCTCCATGAGCGTCCTGGCCCGGTGCTGCAGCCGCTGCTCGTGCACGCAGGGCGCGCTGCGCTGCTGCGCGTCCCACTCGGCGCGCAGCCCCGCCCCCCCCGCCCGCGTGCTACCTCTCCATGAGCGTCCTGGCCCGGTGCTGCAGCCGCTGCTCGTGCACGCAGGGCGCGCTGCGCTGCTGCGCGTCCCACTCGGCGCGCAGCCCCGCCCCCCCCGCCCGCGTGCTACCTCTCCATGAGCGTCCTGGCCCGGTGCTGCAGCCGCTGCTCGTGCACGCAGGGCGCGCTGCGCTGCTGCGCGTCCCACTCGGCGCGCAGCCCCGCCCCCCCCGCCCGCGTGCTACCTCTCCATGAGCGTCCTGGCCCGGTGCTGCAGCCGCTGCTCGTGCACGCAGGGCGCGCTGCGCTGCTGCGCGTCCCGCTCGGCGCGCAGCCCCGCCCCCCCCGCCCGCGTGCTACCTCTCCATGAGCGTCCTGGCCCGGTGCTGCAGCCGCTGCTCGTGCACGCAGGGCGCGCTGCGCTGCTGCGCGTCCCGCTCGGCGCGCAGCCCCGCCCCCCCCGCCCGCGTGCTACCTCTCCATGAGCGTCCTGGCCCGGTGCTGCAGCCGCTGCTCGTGCACGCAGGGCGCGCTGCGCTGCTGCGCGTCCCACTCGGCGCGCAGCCCCGCCCCCCCCCGCCCGCGTGCTACCTCTCCATGAGCGTCCTGGCCCGGTGCTGCAGCCGCTGCTCGTGCACGCAGGGCGCGCTGCGCTGCTGCGCGTCCCACTCGGCGCGCAGCCCCGCCCCCCCCGCCCGCGTGCTACCTCTCCATGAGCGTCCTGGCCCGGTGCTGCAGCCGCTGCTCGTGCACGCAGGGCGCGCTGCGCTGCTGCGCGTCCCGCTCGGCGCGCAGCCCCGCCCCCCCCCGCCCGCGTGCTACCTCTCCATGAGCGTCCTGGCCCGGTGCTGCAGCCGCTGCTCGTGCACGCAGGGCGCGCTGCGCTGCTGCGCGTCCCACTCGGCGCGCAGCCCCGCCCCCCCCGCCCGCGTGCTACCTCTCCATGAGCGTCCTGGCCCGGTGCTGCAGCCGCTGCTCGTGCACGCAGGGCGCGCTGCGCTGCTGCGCGTCCCACTCGGCGCGCAGCCCCGCCCCCCCCGCCCGCGTGCTACCTCTCCATGAGCGTCCTGGCCCGGTGCTGCAGCCGCTGCTCGTGCACGCAGGGCGCGCTGCGCTGCTGCGCGTCCCGCTCGGCGCGCAGCCCCGCCCCCCCCGCCCGCGTGCTACCTCTCCATGAGCGTCCTGGCCCGGTGCTGCAGCCGCTGCTCGTGCACGCAGGGCGCGCTGCGCTGCTGCGCGTCCCGCTCGGCGCGCAGCCCCGCCCCCCCCGCCCGCGTGCTACCTCTCCATGAGCGTCCTGGCCCGGTGCTGCAGCCGCTGCTCGTGCACGCAGGGCGCGCTGCGCTGCTGCGCGTCCCACTCGGCGCGCAGCCCCGCCCCCCCCGCCCGCGTGCTACCTCTCCATGAGCGTCCTGGCCCGGTGCTGCAGCCGCTGCTCGTGCACGCAGGGCGCGCTGCGCTGCTGCGCGTCCCACTCGGCGCGCAGCCCCGCCCCCCCCGCCCGCGTGCTACCTCTCCATGAGCGTCCTGGCCCGGTGCTGCAGCCGCTGCTCGTGCACGCAGGGCGCGCTGCGCTGCTGCGCGTCCCACTCGGCGCGCAGCCCCGCGCCCCCCGCCCGCGTGCTACCTCTCCATGAGCGTCCTGGCCCGGTGCTGCAGCCGCTGCTCGTGCACGCAGGGCGCGCTGCGCTGCTGCGCGTCCCACTCGGCGCGCAGCCCCGCCCCCCCCGCCCGCGTGCTACCTCTCCATGAGCGTCCTGGCCCGGTGCTGCAGCCGCTGCTCGTGCACGCAGGGCGCGCTGCGCTGCTGCGCGTCCCGCTCGGCGCGCAGCCCCGCCCCCCCCGCCCGCGTGCTACCTCTCCATGAGCGTCCTGGCCCGGTGCTGCAGCCGCTGCTCGTGCACGCAGGGCGCGCTGCGCTGCTGCGCGTCCCACTCGGCGCGCAGCCCCGCCCCCCCCGCCCGCGTGCTACCTCTCCATGAGCGTCCTGGCCCGGTGCTGCAGCCGCTGCTCGTGCACGCAGGGCGCGCTGCGCTGCTGCGCGTCCCACTCGGCGCGCAGCCCCGCCCCCCCCGCCCGCGTGCTACCTCTCCATGAGCGTCCTGGCCCGGTGCTGCAGCCGCTGCTCGTGCACGCAGGGCGCGCTGCGCTGCTGCGCGTCCCACTCGGCGCGCAGCCCCGCCCCCCCCGCCCGCGTGCTACCTCTCCATGAGCGTCCTGGCCCGGTGCTGCAGCCGCTGCTCGTGCACGCAGGGCGCGCTGCGCTGCTGCGCGTCCCACTCGGCGCGCAGCCCCGCCCCCCCCGCCCGCGTGCTACCTCTCCATGAGCGTCCTGGCCCGGTGCTGCAGCCGCTGCTCGTGCACGCAGGGCGCGCTGCGCTGCTGCGCGTCCCGCTCGGCGCGCAGCCCCGCCCCCCCCCGCCCGCGTGCTACCTCTCCATGAGCGTCCTGGCCCGGTGCTGCAGCCGCTGCTCGTGCACGCAGGGCGCGCTGCGCTGCTGCGCGTCCCGCTCGGCGCGCAGCCCCGCCCCCCCCGCCCGCGTGCTACCTCTCCATGAGCGTCCTGGCCCGGTGCTGCAGCCGCTGCTCGTGCACGCAGGGCGCGCTGCGCTGCTGCGCGTCCCACTCGGCGCGCAGCCCCGCCCCCCCCGCCCGCGTGCTACCTCTCCATGAGCGTCCTGGCCCGGTGCTGCAGCCGCTGCTCGTGCACGCAGGGCGCGCTGCGCTGCTGCGCGTCCCACTCGGCGCGCAGCCCCGCCCCCCCCCGCCCGCGTGCTACCTCTCCATGAGCGTCCTGGCCCGGTGCTGCAGCCGCTGCTCGTGCACGCAGGGCGCGCTGCGCTGCTGCGCGTCCCACTCGGCGCGCAGCCCCGCCCCCCCCCGCCCGCGCCGGGCCGCCAGGGCCGCGGCGGCTGCCCGCAGCGCGCCAGCCTCGCGCGACACCAGCGCCGCCATGGCCGCCCACTCCGGCGCGCCCGGGGCGCCGCACACGGCGTTGTTGACCTGCACACGGGACACGTTAGCGCCTGACGCATGAGCCGCCCCCGCCGGTCCCCGCGGCCGCCACCGACCTGCGTGACCAGGTCGAGCGCGCGCGCGGCGTCGTGCGTGCGCTGCGCGTGCGCGGCGAGCGCCTCGGTCCGCTGCTTGAGCGCGTCGAGCCGCGCGGCCAGCAGCGAGCCCCAGCGCTCCACGGCGGCCCCGCAGAGCGCCGACGTGGCCGCCAGCGCCTCCACGCGCCGCTTGATCACGTGGCCCACGCTGCACGCCGTCTGGAAGCACCGACGAACTGAACGCTCAACAGAAGCTGAATGATAGCAAACGACCGCATACGCGTATCGTCTCCATCTCGAGCGACCGATCGTCTAAAGCTGCCGTGCGCGGCAGCTCGAGCTGAATCGTATAAAATATCAGAAATAGTATTGTCGTCGTTAAAAGTAAGATCTACATATGAGATTGGCTACGATCGATGTCAAACGCGAGATGGTGGAAAATAATTGAACAGAAGCCCATACACCAAGACATGCTGATAAGAAAGTAGCGATCGATCGAGTTGTCGAACGGCCTCCTGTCAAAGCAGCCTCTGGTGCCAATTTTCTGCCAGAAAGCGGCCGGAGCGTCCTCGGTCTACGCGGAGGCGCTCGGTCGCGATGGAGGCTGGCTCGATCGGGCTCGGCTGGGATGAGCTGGAGGAACCGCGCGAGGCCATGCCAAATGGAAAATTCTTTTGCGAGCCTTATGTCTCCGACCATGATGAGGACGGGAGAAATAACAGAAACACATCATCATGAGATACCTTGGCCTGGCTGGCGTCGTTCTCGACGGACACGATGTTGGGGAAGACGGGGAACTTGGGCGGGTCGGGTTCGGGCGCGAGCGCCACGCTGGTGCTGCTCTTGTTGAACAGCAGCAGCGGCTCGGCCGGCGCGGAGGGCGGGTAGGCGCGCGCCGGCGCGTCCTCGGCCACGGCGCTCAGCAGCAGCCGGTCGGCGTGCAACAGCACCTGCGACTCCGCCACCACGCCGCACTGCTCCAGCAGCGCCGTCTGCAGCTGCTCGTACCGGTCCTCGGGCTTCAGGAACACCTGTCCCGTACATTGAGCACGTGTCACGTCATCGCTTCATCGGCGACATACGACACCAACAGAAATCCAGCTATATAGTGTGGCGTTCCTTTGCTTATATTAGTCTATCTCTCAGGGGATCTGCCTACCTGATCGTGATCTACCATTATCCTAATTTACAATATCAAAGTTCTCAATACATACAAAAACCATCTAAACATTACAGTACTCTACCAGGATTGCGAATAATTAGCATGCATAATCAGCGGATTATCGGTTGCTTTCAACGCGCAGCCTTCACCCGGCCGAGCGGCGGCGCTCGCGGTCGCGGCGCAAGGTGAGCCATTGTTGCGCTTGCGCAAACCTGCCCGCTGCAGCGCCTTTACCGCCGTTATGCAATGCTGTGTTTACATCCCATTGTGAATCATGTCCAGAAATGTTCTGGTCTGTTGATGTTTAGAGTGAATGCTCTTGCAAACAAACATTATGAATCATGTTGATGGCATCCTTGAAGAAATGATTTTAAATTTTCAGACACATGTATACTGAACACATAATCATAATGAAAAATTGAGGATTAAAAAAACAATCAACAGTAATCAATAATAGGAGATGTTGAACAATGGAAATTTAGTAGTTTCCTGATCTGCTGTTGAAAAGGTTTCATATTTGATGGCCTTTCTGCTAACCATGTCAGAAGTCAGACTTCCACAGTCGGAGGCCACACGCCCCAGCTTGCTGTTGTATTGAGATCTATTGTACCTACTGTAGGGTGCCATTAATTGGCAAGAACTATATTTTATTAGGTGTAAAAAAATAGACTTCCTTGTACATTTACACACAGTTTGGAATTATTGCCCACTTAAGCTTAGAAAGGAATAAAAACACAAAGTTGCAATAAATCAACACTAACAATGGAACAAGTGGCTCACTATTTACTTTTTTTAAATACTAACAAAGGCCATTGTCTTTTACATAGCACATTTATTTTCTGCATACCTTGATACTGCAGCACTTGTTGACATGAAACACATGCACTGCTATGGTGGAAGTGGCAGCCTGGACCTCAGAGAAGAACCTGTCAAAGGTCCATATTCGGTGGGGGTCCACTTCCAGCAAGCCGGCTAGGAGTGGGGTGACGAGCTTACGCAGCCCCACACTGAGCTGGCAGTGGGATGGGAGATCTCGTGCCCAATCTATGGGACCATTCTCTGTAGTTTGTGTTCCCTGAAATTTTATTAATTTATTTTAATGATTTTTTTGTGCATCAATTATTATTGAATAAATAAAATAATTTTACTCACAGCAATCACTCCTGAAGCCTTCTTAGTGGTAATATAAAACATTGTCTCCTTATTCCTCCGTCCCCCATACGGCCTGAATGGCAGTTGCCCTGTGGCAACATGGTACAATGTCACTCCAATGGACCACAGGTCTACTGTTGCTCCAAAACTCTTCCCACAAGGCTTCCTTAGCACAGCCCTCTCATACATATCAGGGTGAAGGTACTCCTCAGTCCCATACAGAGACACAAACTGCTCTTCCTCCTGCAACTCTCTAGCGGCCCCAAAGTCTGTCAACTTGTAAATAGTTGTGCCATCTTCATTGATGAACTTCATGATGTTTCCTGGTTTCAAATCTCTGTGCACTAAGTTGTTATCTCGCAAATGTTTCATGCCAGCGGTCAGGTGCTCTAAAACAAGCAGGAACTCCTGTTCTTGAAGGCCATATGTGTTCTCTGGATCATCTAAGATGTTGAAAAGGCTGCCCCCTGTGCAGAGCTCCATGACGATGACCTTGCCGCGGCCCTCCTGTTCCTCCTCGATGGCGAGCAGTTTGACGATGTTCTCGTGCTTGACCTTCTTGAGCACTTCGAATTCTCTCATCTGCACATCGTGCGGGCGCATGTGGCTGAGCTGGTTGAAGGTTTTGACGGCGACGGGCTCGCCGTTGTTCTTGTTGACGCCCTGGAACACTGCACCCGTCGCGCCCTTGCCCAGCACGCTCGTCGTGCACCATACGTAGTTTTCCGAGCCCCGAAGGAAAGACATTTTTGAAGTTACTTACGATCTCATTTATTATTTGGAAGATTAGAGATCGCTACCGTAGTATATATCATGGGTTATAAAAGCTTAAGATCTTAAAATTCTACAAAGAAAAAGATTTAATAAAGACCAATTATTTCAATTCTACGTGCACTGTTGCTTTCGACTTTCGTCAGTCAACAAATTGTTTCTGTCAATTTTGACAGATCTACTAGTGTAAATTTTGGAAATGTGCTGTCATTTTTTAATAGTACAGCGAGCGGAAAATAGCACTGCTTAAATAGCTTGACGATTCACACTTTTAAAAAAAACGCAACATCTGTCTTGAAGCTTAAACTTATGACTGGAACAGTTTTTTTTTCGGGATTGGCTGTATGAATATGGTATGGATCTAAAACTGTCGTCTATTCTTGATAGTCCTAAAAAAAAGAAGCTGTCTGTCAAATTGACAGTAATTAATTGGTTGGTATGGTATGGTTGCGCTATATGCTGGACTTCGTGTTGTTTTTATCACTATCGAACTTTAAACGTAAATAAAACTTATACTTCAATCATGTAAGTTTTTGAATTACGTATTAGTAATTTACTGTAGTCTGCTAAATAAACGTCCTAATTTATATCTATAAATGTCTGTGTTTGTGTAGGTCATCTAGACATGAAGTCAGCAGGAGCAGGTACAGAGATCGCTCGCGGAGCCGCTCGGTGGAACGCCATCGTTCACGCAAAGATGAAAAATACAGGTCAAAATCTCCCGCCACATCTAGGCACAGGTCAACGAGTAGAGAAAACAGGAGTAAACACAAGAAAAGTAAAAAGAAGAAGAAAAAGAAGCGGGAGAGCAGCTCGTCGAGCAGCAGCGACACAGACGAGGAGCTGAAACTGCTGCAGCGGCTGGAAGCCGAGCGCCTGCGGCTCAAGGAGGAGCGCAAGAATCAAAAGGAGCTGCAAAAAGCTAATGAAACCCCAGAAGAAAAACGGTAAGTTTTAAAAGCATACATACATACATACACAAATCGCGTCTATGTCCCTTACGGGGGTAACAAGACCTTTAGGCCACATTTAGCATGATTGGAGGTGACTAGGTGGAAAGGGGAATCAAAATAGTGATAGGTTACTGGCCGCATCACCTATATCGTGATTCCTAAGAATTTCGCCCATTCAGTCTATGGGCTTTAACCATCTACGCGGGACGGGACGAGAAGCAACTGGTACATTATATGTTATTCCTTTGCTCCCTGACCTGAATTTTAAAAACAGTTTTGTGATAAAAAATTTTGATACTGTTGCATGCTATGCTGCAATACTATAAAATTTGGTGATTGCAGAGCTCGACGACTTAAGGAAAAACAGGAAAAAGAGCGCAAACGTCGTGAGCGCATGGGCTGGGACAATGAGTACCAGTGCTACACCAACCAGGACAACCCGTTTGGGGACTCTGCGCTCACACACTCCTTTGTGTGGACCAAGAAGCTCGCCAAGGAGGGGGTGAAGGCCGTCACCAGGGACGAGCTCGACGCTCTCAACAGGCAGAAACAGTTGGAAAATAAGATTGAACTAGAAAAGGTATGGACAGTGAATCGTATGTATAAGATAGCTTAATTATTTTACGGCTATTCATTCACCATGTTTGTCGGTGCTGCTGCCCTTGATAATTATCATGTGAAAGGAAGAAAGTGACCCTTACACTACTACACCACTAGTATGTTGCAATGAACGTGTGTCGTTTCGTGTGTCAGGTGAAGCAGCGGCGCTTGGAGCGCGAGGCGGAGCGCGCCGAGCGCGAGGCGGAGGCGGCGGCGGCGGCGCGCGCGCGCGAGGCGGCGCAGTTCAGCTCGTGGGCGCGCCAGGAGGACGCCTTCCATCTGCAGCAGGCGCGCCTGCGCTCGCAGATACGCATCCGCGACGGCCGGGGTAACGCCACGCACCACACGCAACATGCCGCATGCATATCAATACTTACAACTCGAACAAGCTAAGTTTACGCCTAGCGTCTTAACAAAAAAATTAACTCAACAAATCATCATCATCATCATACCCAGCCTAAACATATACGTCCCACTGCTGGACACAGGTCTCCTCTTAGAATGAGAGGGCTTGGGCTATTGTTCTTACGCGGGCCTAGCGCGCAGTGCAGATACAGTGTTCAAGTAATTCAACAAATAGGCGAATTCGTAAGACGTGTATCACAGGTGTGAAAGGTCGCCGCATTCCAGCGAGGTGCAAACTTAGCTTGGTCAAGCTGTATTTATAAATTCAACAGGTAAAATTAAAAATAAACTTAGGCATCTGTGTGCCTGAAAACGAAGGCCTCCCCCAGTAGTCTCTTCTCTACTCTCTCTCTCGCATGTGGCCACTCATGACCGCATTCCACCAGCCACGAAAGGCACGAAATTGCTTTCTTCCTTATCATGTTTCTAGGATACCGTGCTGTTGTAATTTTGCTCCATTTGTCTGGGCCTCGCATGATTTGCTACACATTATTATGTACTTACCTAAACCTTTAAATCTTCTCTCTGTTTGTTATATCTATTTGAAATGTTTGTCATGGTTGTATTGGTGATCACCCTACTGTTTCCCCTCAGCCAAGCCGATCGACCTGCTGGCGTGGTACGTGAGCTCGGAGGAGTGCGTGGAGGCGCTGGAGATGCACGAGCCCTACACGTACCTGAACGGGCTGCAGGCCGCCGACCTGGAGGACCTGCAGGAGGACATCGCCGTCTACCGCGAGCTGGAGCACGACGCCAACCAGCGCTACTGGGAGGACGTGCAGACCATCGTGCAGGTACGTGCTGGCACACCTGGAACACCTGGAGGTCCACAGCTCGGGTCAACAAACAATGTTCGTGCTAGGAACAGTGATGATTGTTGTTGCAGGACGAACTGGCGAAGCTGCGGCGCGCGGCGCCGGACTCGCAGGACGCGGCCGCGCCGCGGGACACCGTGCACCAGAGCGTCGCCGACGACGTCACCAAGGTAACGCCTCTACTCTGTACTCGCCGTTCGATGGTATTCAACCGTCTCTTCTCTGCAGCTGCTGGTGAAAAGTGGCCGCGAGTAGTGACTTACAATTAGTACAGTGGCTATATAGATTACTTTTTTTTAGCTTCAGTTACTAAAGTCCATAACAGAGTGGCATCATTTTCAAAAGGTCGACAATTTTTTATATTTTTTTATGGCTTACACCCTTGCAAGGCGTATTTCGCCAATGTCGACGTTAGTGTTAGTTACACACATGTGGAGATTGTTCTGTTTACAGTATTTTTTTCCCGCCTCGCGCAGGTAAAAGCCCATAGAGGGAACGGGCGAAATTCTTAGGAATCATGTTATAGTCGATGCGGCTAGCAACCCATCACTATTTAGAATCCGCTTTCCACCTACACGCCTACAATTATGCTAAACGTGGCCTTTAAATTCTTGTCACCTCAGACCTTCTCTACCCCGCAAGGGATATAAGACGTGATTTGTGTATGTAAGAATAATATAAAAGCGGTCCCCGACTTTGTAAGGAACCCCAGTTCTGGAGTATGTGTGCATGTGTGTTGCGCTGCGGTGCCGACTGACAGCAGCTGGTGCTTGCCTGTTTTCTTCCTAACTACTGTCTTTCTTCTTATTATGTGCCATAAAATAAGTATTACTAACGTCTAGTTTTTCATCTTTTTAGGTTTTTATAACTATTAATAGGATTCTTTGAGTTTGTAGACACTACACACCTGCTACTTGTGCCCGTGTCACTTCACTTGTTATGTACTTAGTCAACGCTGGTCTTGTGCGGAGCAGTCGGGTTCGGGGTCGGGTGATACGAGTTTTGTCCCTGTACGTGACGTTGTTGGCGACTTGCAGATCTTCAAGGGCAAGTCGGGCGCGCAGCTGGCGGCGCTGCAGACGCAGATCGAGCAGAAGATCGGCGGCCGGCGCGACAACATCGACGTCGGCTACTGGGAGAGCCTGCTCAGCCAGCTCAAGGGTGAGACGCACGAGTGTTACCTTACTAGACTACAGGCCCACGTACAAAAAATGTGGGTCATATGAACCACCAGGTGACGTATATAGGACGATATAACAGCATAAAATAATAAGATTCAGCACTATGCCGTCACTTGTAAGCTGTCCAACTGGGTGCTGGTGAGAATTCAAAAGTGCAACCCTCGATTTTTTCCCCTTGTCGCATGATTTTTGTACGGCGTTGCGGAATAATGGATTAGAAGCTGTATAGAAACAGTATGAAACTGATGCCGTACAAATGGTGCGCCACAGAGTCGGTAATTTTTTTTGATTTTCTGACCATTTCCAGGGTAAATTTGGTCATTTGATTCTTCTTCTTGTTTTAAGTAAGTATAACGCGAGAACGCTCGTAATCGCATTCATCTCTTTTTTTTTCCTTTATCCCATACCCATACCATTCTGCAAAACGAATGCCGTTGTGATTCTGAGCTCATTAAAGGCTATGGTTAGAATGGTGGGTCATGAAGTGGTGTGTTGCAGCGCACATGGCGCGCGCGCGGCTGCGGGACCGGCACCAGCTCAACCTGCGCCGCAAGCTGCAGCTGCTCAAGCAGGAGCAGGGCGTGGCGCCCGCCGCCGGCAGCAGCGACCAGCCGTCCACGTGAGTCTATCCACGCGATCACCTCCCTACTTCCATTTTCTCGAAGGACGGGACAGCGAGTCGGCTGGAGTTGCAACCGTCCAGGGGCTACGACGTGGTTTCAAAAATTAATTGTATAGGATTTGTGATTTTGAAAGTTGGGGCCTGGTTTTAGGCCGGGAGATGGCGATAGAAAATATTTAGTCATTTGTACCAGTATGTCGCCGTACTGGTACAAATGATCAAATATTTTTTGTCACTGTCTCCCGGGCTATTTTGGAAACTACACAATACAATTTTACAAGTCTAAACTATCCTATCAATGTAGATATATGAACTAAACAATCAACCGATGGTAGAGTGTTCGCCCGATGTTGATGACGGTGAGACGGGCCCTTAACATTGCATCATCTCATAAGCAGGTCTGGAACTCCGAAAGCGGAAGCCGAAACGGAGGCGGAGGCGCCGGCGGAGAGCGCAGCGGGGCGGTCGGGCTCCGAGTCGGGCGGCTCGGAGTCGGAGTCGGAGGCGGCGTGCGTGGCGCTGTACCAGGCGGGCCGCTACTCGCCGCCGCCGCTGCCCGCGCGCGCGCTGGAGCCCGGCACGCTGCTGGCCGACGCGGCGCTGGACGAGCAGCGCCTGCACTACCTGCGCGCGCGCGCACACGCGGCCCGCGCGCCCGGCGCCGCGCCCGGCCCGGCGCCCGCGGCTCCGCTGGCGGCCTTCGAGCGCGAGGCGCGGCGCGGCATGGGCGCCGACGAGGCCGCCTTCAGCGTGGAGGCGCCCCTGCCGCCGGACGCCGACGCGGCGCCGTGGCCCGACAAGTTCCGGCCGCGCAAGCCGCGCTACTTCAACCGCGTGCACACCGGGTTCGAGTGGAACAAGTACAACCAGACGCACTACGACATGGACAACCCGCCGCCCAAGATCGTGCAGGGCTACAAGTTCAACATCTTCTACCCGGACCTGATGGACCCGCGCTCGGCGCCCGAGTTCTCGCTGGCGCCCTGCGCCGACTCCGAGTTCGCGGTGCTGCGCTTCCGCGCCGGCCCGCCCTACGAGGACATCGCCTTCAAGATCGTCAACCGCGAGTGGGAGTACTCCTACAAGCGCGGCTTCCGCTGCCACTTCCACAACAACATCTTCCAGCTGTGGTTCCACTTCAAGCGCTACCGCTACCGCCGGTAGGCGCGCCTCTCTTACTGGCTCGCATCATCTACTGCAGATTCTGTAAACGGAATATCCATAGTGCCAGCTCAGGAGACTCAGGATGAACAAAAAATGAAAAATCAACAATCAACAGGCCAACAACACATTACAAATTGGCGTTAGCAGTACAGTAATATAATTTAAAATACTTATTTTATTGTGTTTTATTTTAGCCTTGATTACTTATTATAAGAAAAATAAGATATAAATTTTCACACTTCTCAGTTATGTGTTATGGATGATATAGATATAGATGATATAGTTGTAGGCTAGTTTTAATAACAATAAAAAAGTCCCATAGTTGAATAGAAAGCTTCATGACACACACACAAGTTACAGGTACCGGTGACATCAAGATAAAAGGGGTCCTTGTATTTTTCTATTCAAATTCCAGCCACGCACTTTGTTGCTGAATGATATTTATCTTATTCCACAGTCATTGCCGCTTGGTCTCTGCATGTTCAAGATACATGAAGTCTTAGTTCACTCAGTGAGACTTATTTTGAGAGAATGATTTTCAAGGATGCTTACAAAAACAGAAAATCAACTGATAAGACATCCATTTATTTTATTTACATAATGTTTAATCTAAAAGCCATAACTAGTTCATTCCTTTTTGGGAGCCTCAGAGGGGTTGGTGACCTCCTCAGCGGCAGGGTTGCCTCGGAAGTTGGGGAACTGTTCCCATGGAGCAGCCAATTCAAACCTGCGGAACTCCTGAGCGAGCTCTAAGGGCTCGACCACCACTCTCTTCTGTTCATCATCATAGCGCACCTCCACATAGCCACTAAGAGGGAAATCCTTTCTAAATGGATGACCTTCAAATCCGTAATCAGTGAGAATCCTCCTTAAGTCAGGGTGATTAGCGAAGAAGACTCCGTACATGTCCCAGATCTCGCGTTCGTACCAGTTGGCGGCCTTGAACACCTCGCATGCCGAGTCGATAGGCGTGAGCTCGTCGGCGTAGGTCTTGACGCGCGCGCGCGCGTTGTAGCGCAGCGACAGCAGGTTGTACACGATCTCGAAGCGGTTGGGGCGCGACGGCACGTCCATGCCCGCGATGTCGACGAGGCTGGCGAACTGCGCGCTGTGATGGTCTTTGAGGAACTGCAGCACGGGGATCACGCCCTCCGGCGGGACCAGCACCTCCAGTTCATTGCCGGCCGTCAGCTGCACTTTTTGCACGAACTTGGGCAGGCATTCCGCGACGTACTTGCCGAAGTCTACGAGTTGCGACTTCTGCAGCGGGTCGAGCTTGGCGTACGTGGGTCGTGTCTCCACCTGCGGAGTGGCCGTCTCGCTCTTCCTCGCCACGCTCTGGACGGCGGGCGCTTTGGCGTTATTTAAAACGACGCGCCCCATACTGCCAGCTGCACCTATTGTGCGTCTCAGGAAGAACGACATTTCGTTTAAATTATAAAATTAACCTTACGTAATTTTGCGTTCGATCGAAATATCGCAAAACAAACCCTATCTGACACCTGACACAGCATACGGGCAGAATAAAATTGACAGTTGATTGTTGACTTTGACGGTAAGAAGAAGCAGAACACAAAAAAAATTGCAGCGTTTTGTTTGGTATCTTAAACGGCCGACAGAACACGATACAGTACAAAACAAACTTGATTTTTCACTTCCGCGGAGTTCCACGGTGATAGTAATTATGCCAGTGGATCAAACGGGACACCAACGCCAAATTTCAGACAAGACTTGACTCCTTTTCATTAGAACCCAAGTTCCAATCCCTATATTGATTTTAATTTCCTGCCGATAGCGCCATTGGTTGCGTCTAAAAATATCGTAGCTGTAAGGATGTAATTTCCTTTGCCTGTGTTTGGAGTGTAGTGTTACAAATAAAAAAAAACAATGAAAAGTTGAAATGTGTTGTGTTGATGATGATGTTGAGTTGAGAATTGTAATTTTTAAGTTTCTTTGTTATTATTTCTTTAATGAAAATTGACTATAGGTGTTCTACATAGTGTGTTTTATTAATGTGACCTTTAAGTAAAAACAACAAATTAAGGTGCATATCAAAATTTAACAAGTAATGTTTACTTGCGCTGGATAACCGTAGTTATTTTGAAAATTGCTTACACCTGCTTTATTTTTAAGTTCTCAGAAGTCTCATTTTACTAGATTATTCAACTGGTTTGTCTAGTGAGTTTTTTGCTTTTATAGTAAGGAATATTAGTGTAGCAAATTTATGCATAGAAAACTAATAATAAAGTATCAAATGCCATTGATGTGTCTGTATGTGTTTAGTAAAACCAAAATTGCTATGCACGTGCTTTGTAGAATTTTTAGATTTAAAAGCCCACTTCAGACTATTACGATACTCGTAAATATACAGAAACAAGCATAAATTATAGTGCTTGTACTAAATAAAAGAAGGGCATAATAATTAGCATCCGGTGCCATTCTCAGAGGGGTTGATAAGATAAAGGGAATGAATGATTGAGCGGCGTTTCAACAATTTTATTTATATAGATTTAGAGGCAAGTTTTGCGCAATAATTAATACCAAATATTGAGCTGAAAAGTAAGCATCTACAATATGTATCGCTGCTCAGTTGATACTGATAGGTTCTGCCAAGAATGGAATAAAAATATATAACTTGCGGCCTCATTAATGTGGCCTTATGTTCAAAAGTTAATAAAAAAATCTTTAAACCAGATGACGGACTTGGCGCAGCTGAAGTCGGTGCTGCGGTCGCTGGTGGTGTCGTCCCCGGCGTGCGTGGACGCGCGCGCGCTGCTGCGCGACTACCGCAGCATGATGGGCGAGGCGCTGCCGGTGGCGCGCCACGGCTACCGCGACCCGCTGCAATTCCTGCGCGAGCGCTGCGCGGACTGCTTCCTGGTATGTTAGCGCTGCGCCGCTGCTGGTCCCCCTACTATACTGCGACGTGATGGGCGAGACCCACGTCTATCGCGCCACCTCAGCTGTTTCCCCGACGTCCCAGTGTGGACCTGTCGCAAAATCGTTTCTTAGCCGAGGTCTCCCTCGTAAATCACCTCCCTGCCAAACAAGTTTAACCTTCTTCGATCTTTCACAGGCTCAAGAAGGTACACACTGTACTTTCCCATGTATGCATGTAACTGGTTTGATTTGTTAAAGATATTCTGTAGTTATTTATAGTGTTTGTATATTTAGTTAACTTTTGGATTTTATCATAGTTTAATTTTTTTGTAATTCCCCTCTTATATCACCTTAAATATCTTATGTTTTAACATAAGGGTTTATTTTTCCTTTTCAATTAAAAAGACCATTAGAGCCATCCCAGTGTTAGTAATTATGAGCGAAAAATGCGATTATTGTGACAACTGTTACTAAAAATAGGTTCAATAAAATGTAGTGTTCAAATTGTATTACTGTACGGAACCCTGCCCCCCTGCCCGGGTGATGAACATACAACTGATTAGTCTCTAGACTCGGTGCGTATTTGACACATTTGTCCTGGTGCGCAGCAATTTATGGCAAGGTAATAATGTTAAATACGCTTAGGTAATGTGGTAGTCACATGGCAAATTTTATTGAGAATAGGTGCAATGCCTGTGTACTAGGACAATTGTAAGTAAATGCTTTATTGTACAAATATGAAGAAGCAGAGACAAATCACGAAAAAAAGACCTTAAATATAAGCACAAAGTCGAACTTATCCCTATAAGGGATCTCTACCAGTTAACCTTTGAGTAAATGAGAGGAGCATTAAGCGAAAGACCGACAAAGAGCGAGTTTAAAATATCCATATAGTGAAAGCCACAATAGAGCGTACATCTCAAAATACAACAAACAATTGAAAATGAAAATGAATGAAAATGAATTTTTTTTTTGCAAATTGGCCGCCAAGGGCTCTTTTACATGTCTTTTTGAAATTCATAAACAAACTATAATAATAATAATAATAATAATAAAGCTTTATTTCCACTTTCAAAATTTTTAAGTTGTTACATTGTTTATACATTTCATTTTTTTACATTAATATATATTTATAGTTTAAACTTTTTTGTCGAGTGGCCCCCCTAGGGTAAAAGCCTCCTCCATCCTTTTCCAATCTTCTCTACTTTTAGCAATAGTCATCCAGTCTTTTCCTGCCATGATCCTAACATCATCAGCCCATCTTTTTCTCTGCCTTCCAACGTGTCTTTTGCCTGACGGCCCTGGCCATTTTGTTATCTGATGGGTCCATCTTTTGTCTTCATATCTTGCTACATGTCCTGCCCATCTCCATTTCTGTTTAAGGCTAAACTGAAGGGCATCTGTTAATTTAGTTCTCGTTCTTATGTCTGTATTCCTTATTCTTTGTATTTTCCTTAGTTTTAATAAGCTCCTTTCCATTGCATGTTGGCAAGACAGAATTTTCCTTCTCTCTTTTTCCGTATAGACCCATGTTTGGCATGCATAAGTAAGGCTTGGAAGAATGCAGGAATCCATTATGGTCTTCTTCATGTCTAGTCTGTATTTTCCTTTCATAATCTCTCTGTGCCCAATATCTCTTCCATGCTATATTTATTCGTCTGTCAATTTCTTTCTCATTGTTGTTTTCTTCGAAGGATAACAATTTCCCTAGGTACACATATTCGTCTACATAGTCTATTTGTTTGTTGTCTATTTTGATAGTTCTTTTGTGGCTGTTAGACATGATTTTGGTTTTCGACGCATTCATATGCAAGCCCACTGCCTTGCTTGCGGTGTCCAGTCTTTGTAACATGTCTTTCATGTCCACAGCAGATTCGCTGAAAATAGCTATATCGTCTGCAAATCTCAGATGTGTCAGCTTCTTGTTTAGTATGCTTATACCTTTGTTTTTCCAATCAATGTTTTTAAAGATATCTTCAAGCACTGCTATGAACAACTTAGGGGAGAGCGGGTCTCCCTGCCTCACCCCTCTTCTGATTGCAAACTCTTCTCCCTGTCTTTCCAGTTTTATTCTGCTAACAGTACCTGAGTAAATGTTCTTAATAATATTTATGAATGAGCTATTTATGTTGTTGTTTCTCAGAGCCGTCCATATAGATGAATGTACTATGCTATCAAATGCTTTTGAATAGTCTACTAGTGCTATGTAAAGCGGTCTGTTAAATTCTCTGAATTTTTCCATTAATTGTTGAATAGTGTGTATATGGTCTGTTGTAGAAAAGTGTGACCGGAAGCCCGCTTGTTCTATTGGTTGGTTTTCATCAATACTTGGCGCTATTCTGCTTGCTTAGTATGATTGATGAGAATAATTTATAGATCGTAGATAATAGGCTTATAGGCCTATAGTTGTTGATGTCTAGCGGGTTCCCTTTCTTGTATAGTAATATTATATTTGATTTGAACCATTGTGTTGGTATTTGTTCTGTTTCAAGAACTAAGTTGAAAAGTTTCGCTAGGTGTGAGACTAATATTGGTGCTCCTATTATTAGGGCTTCGTTTGGGATGTTGTCCGCTCCTGGGCTCTTCTCAGGTTTTAATTTCTTGATGTGTCTCATTATTTCGTCTTCGCTTATTGGGTCCAATGGTATGTTGTTTTTGTTTGAGTGATCGTCTGCTTGTGATAATTCGTACGGTGGTTTCTCGTACAGAGTTCTATAGAAAGCCGTTGCGCATTTTAATATGTCTTCTCTGTCTCTAACTTCTCCTTTTTTACTATCTAGACTCTGTATCCAGTTTTTGTGTGTTATCAGTTCTTTAAAGGCTTTTTTTGAGCTACGGAATTTACCGATATTTCTTTCTATGACTGTTTTTCTGTGTTTATCGTAGTCTTTCCTAATTGCCCTATTGGTTTCTTTAAATAGGTTTAAACAAACAAACTACTAAATATCATTATTAAACACATGCATACATACACACTACATACAATATGAGTACACGCATACAATATTTAAGGAGGTGGTGTGAGCCACGTCTTCTTCAAGCCCTCCTTGAACGACGCCACGGAGGCAGATTGCCTGATGGCATAGGTATAGCGGATAGCGCGGACGCGGCGCTTATAAATGGAGTCAAGTAGAAAGAATATGTATCAATCTACCAACCACTTTTATTTCCTGCATCGCATTTTCCATATATTCGCAACGGGACCAAAACCAATAGGGCACTCCCAATTGTCGTAGAAATTTGAAATTGGTATAAAGAAACAGCACTTGTCCAACTCGCACTTGGCCGGTTTTTTTTGTTTGTTGATTATTCTTTGCTGAGTTAAGGGCGGGTAGACGGTAAACGCGTGGCGCAGCGAGTGACGCGCGCCACCCGGCTACAACCGGCTCGTGTCATTCTGTCATTCTGGTAGTCACATTGCTGCTCAATAAAGTATTTGTTCACTATAATTTTGGCAAAGCCTTCTTTAGTTCTTCAAAAACCTTAGTAAAAAAATTGTCTTATAAAACCGGTTTAAAGATTTACTTAGCTTTATGTAAACTATTAACTTTGTTCAAACGAATAAAAAAGTAAGTGTCGTGAAAAATAGGTTATTTTGTGGATTGAACTGTTTTTCTGTGTTGCAGTTCAGTGGGTCGCCGCACAATCCGGTGCTGACGCCCATCGTGCCGGAATCGCTGCGGCACATCGATGACTTCGTTCAGAGACAGAAGTCCACCACCAAGACCACTCGCTTGTAAGTATTATCACACAGTACCCGTCGTCAGTCGGGCCTAAGCCTAACCGCTGACAATTTATTGTGACAACATCTACTCGTAATGATTGCAGTATGGGAAAAAGAAGAAGCGTTCCCGAGCCGGTCCGGACGGAACCTCCGCGAAATAATAATCTAGTCGCTCACACCTTCAATAGAGATCCCGTCAAAAAGCCAACTTCGTACGAGTCGACGCACAACAAAATGTCACTTCCCAAAGTGGAAGCGATAAAACCGGGGACAGAAACTCAAGCAAAGAGACCAGAAGCGCCGGTTCCGGCAAAGAGACCAGAAGCCCCAGTTCTGGCAAAGAGATCAGAAGCGACGGTTCCAGCAAAGAGACTAGAAGCGGAGGTTCCGGCAAAGAGAACAGAAGTACAGGCTCCGGTAACGAGACCGGAAGCGGGGACTGTCTTAAAAAACAACGCGACGAGGCCCGAGATCGTGTCGCAGACGCGGAAGCCCGAGCTCGTGGCCCGCGCCAGGAAGCCGGACGTCGTGCCGCACAGCGACGTGCGGGAGCGCGCCGACAGGGCGGAGCCCGGGGGCCGCGCCCGCGACGACAGGGCGGAGCCCGGGGGCCGCGCCCGCGACGACAGGGCGGAGCCCGGGGGCCGCGCCCGCGACGACAGGGCGGAGCCCGGGGGCCGCGCCCGCGACGACGAGGCCGGCTCGCGCGCCATCCTGCAGCGCCTGCGCGCGCGCGCCCGCGCCTCCGCCGAGTCGCTGCACGACGACGACTCCGGCCGCCACACCGCCAGTGAGTGCCGGCCCTGCCGCTACCCTAGCCCCCCCCCGCCCCCCGCTCACGCGCGTCTGTTGCAGGCTCGGGCGGCAGCAAGCGCTCGGCGCTGGAGCGGCTCGGCGAGGACGTGGCCGCGCTGGTGGCCGAGCAGCCGCAGGGCGTGTGGGCCAGCCAGCTGCCGCGCCTCTACGAGTGAGTACTCTGCGACCGAGTGAGCCTCCCGTCCGCCGCCGAGGCGACGCTAACCGTGTGTCGTGCGCAGGGAGCGGTACGGGCGCGAGCTGAACTACACGCGGCTCGGGTTCGCGTCGATCTCGGCGTGCGCGTGCGCGCTGACGGGCGTGGCGGCGGCGCGCGCGCCGGACGGGGACTGGCTGGTGCGGGACGCGCGCGCGCCGCCCCCCGCGCCCCCCGCCGCCGCCGCGCCGCGCCCGCGCCGCCCGCGCGCCGCCGCCAGCGCTAGAGGCGTGCACGACCCCGAGGACGCGCTGCCCGGCATCGACTACGTACGTAACCCCCGCGCCCCCGCGCCCCCGCGCCGTGCGAGACGCCCGAACGGTGGCGTAACCGTCCCTGCGCGCGGTCCGCGGTACGCCGCGTGCGACGGGCGATCGCGCGGCGCGTGGGGCGCCGGCCGGCCGCCGCGCCCCGGGCCGCCGCCGCCGACCGCGACCATAGCGCGGCTTAGTTTTTGTCGCAAAACGTCTCGACCGCCTTCACGTTACAAAAGTACCGTGGGAATAGTTTGCCGTCGATACGAGCCGCTGGAACACGCGCTCGATAAGGCTCCGAGCTCCGTCTTAAAATTGTTCAAAGATGTTTCGCCGGGTCGGTTTAGCTGTAGATAGGTTCCTGGAAATGTCCGGTTTTTTTCTGTAGTCTAGCAATTTTTTCGTACATCGATCGGCGCTCGAATTGTACGGCGTTAAAGGGGCGCCTCAGTTTTGAAACATGACTTAACCTCAGCAAGAATGTTCGATCAGACCGATCCGAGCATCTGAAATATCCCTGAATAATTTTCAGACACCTCATAGTTATCGAGACGTTTGTAACAAAAATTGAAACGGCTCTGGTTGAAAAGTATCTGCCTGGCAGGCCGGTGCGCGGCTGGCCTTCGGTGCGCCTGCGCGCGCGCGTGTGTGTGTGTGCGTGTAGCGGGCTGCGCTGACGCGTGTGTGTGCAGGACGCGGACGTGTTCCCGGCGGACTGCCTGAGCTTCGCGGAGAGCATCCCGGCGAGCACGGTGGCGGGCATCCAGCCCGGCGACATGCTGCCGCTCGTCGTCGGCGAGGTGAGCTAACGCTGTCTGCTGAATGTCTGCCCCTATACATACTGTCGCAATAACTATAACTTAGAGTATAGAGCGTATTACTTTCTATCTTGTATTTAGCTAGATTGATATTTGTTATTTGTCCAACGTCAAAGTTTCCCAGCCGTCAAACGACGATTTAATAATAACCACTAGCTTGCATGCTCCTATTGTTATTTTTCCTTTTTTTTTGTGCTGTTTATTTTTAGTTTGTGCTGTTTTTGTCCTACGCGTCAAACATTAGTACGATGAAGACAACGCTGTCAGTAGTTGTTGCGCCGTTATTTACCTATGTATAAAACTATTTAAACAAAAATGCTAAGTATTGATCGGGCAGCAGCCCCGCCCCAGCGCGTGCGGTACAGTAGCGTCCCGTTGCAGGTGTACTCGCCGTCGCACCTGTGGGTGCTGCTGCTGGGCGCCGAGTACGACCAGATGGAGACCCTCATGGACGAGATGACGTGAGTAGCGCCCCCGAGCCCCGCGCCCCGGGGCTCCCGGCTGGCCGACCACAATAAGCAGACAGTAGTTCACACTCTGTTCTGTCGGCCAGGCCGAGCACCGTGCTCGCTCGCGCGTCGCTTTCTATTACATGGTACAAGTCGAATCACAAGAGCTGGCATGAATGGATCGAATGAGCGAATGATAATACTATGTGTATAGTGTATAGGGAAATGATTAAATACAACTCGAGGTTTATTTTTTTCTTGAGTATTGTGCTCGTTTACGAATTAGGAGGCCCCTGCCACAAGAACGCCATACGATGACAAGTGACGTCACTTCGTTCGATCCATTCGTGCGCGCGTCTTGTGAATCGATCCGTACACGCTACTCGTTATTCGTAGAAGGAGCGAATATTTATCTAAGAAAATGTAAAGTCTCTCTGTTTCATAAATACGGTGATAGTACAGGGTAGTGTCGTGTGTGTCAGGGAGTACTACACGCGCGGGCCGGGCTTAGCGCGCGTGCTGGCGGCGGGCGCGCGCCGGCCCGGCCAGTACTGCAGCAGCGTGTTCGAGGGCGACTGGCACCGCTCGCTCATCGTGCAGGTGCTCGACCAGGACACCGTCAAGGTGAGTCACACGCGTGTCGGTGTGTCAGGGAGTACTACACGCGCGGGCCGGGCTTAGCGCGCGTGCTGGCGGCGGGCGCGCGCCGGCCCGGCCAGTACTGCAGCAGCGTGTTCGAGGGCGACTGGCACCGCTCGCTCATCGTGCAGGTGCTCGACCAGGACACCGTCAAGGTGAGTCACACGCGTGTCGGTGTGTCAGGGAGTACTACACGCGCGGGCCGGGCTTAGCGCGCGTGCTGGCGGCGGGCGCGCGCCGGCCCGGCCAGTACTGCAGCAGCGTGTTCGAGGGCGACTGGCACCGCTCGCTCATCGTGCAGGTGCTCGACCAGGACACCGTCAAGGTGAGTCACACGCGTGTCGGTGTGTCAGGGAGTACTACACGCGCGGGCCGGGCTTAGCGCGCGTGCTGGCGGCGGGCGCGCGCCGGCCCGGCCAGTACTGCAGCAGCGTGTTCGAGGGCGACTGGCACCGCTCGCTCATCGTGCAGGTGCTCGACCAGGACACCGTCAAGGTGAGTCACACGCGTGTCGGTGTGTCAGGGAGTACTACACGCGCGGGCCGGGCTTAGCGCGCGTGCTGGCGGCGGGCGCGCGCCGGCCCGGCCAGTACTGCAGCAGCGTGTTCGAGGGCGACTGGCACCGCTCGCTCATCGTGCAGGTGCTCGACCAGGACACCGTCAAGGTGAGTCACACGCGTGTCGGTGTGTCAGGGAGTACTACACGCGCGGGCCGGGCTTAGCGCGCGTGCTGGCGGCGGGCGCGCGCCGGCCCGGCCAGTACTGCAGCAGCGTGTTCGAGGGCGACTGGCACCGCTCGCTCATCGTGCAGGTGCTCGACCAGGACACCGTCAAGGTGAGTCACACGCGTGTCGGTGTGTCAGGGAGTACTACACGCGCGGGCCGGGCTTAGCGCGCGTGCTGGCGGCGGGCGCGCGCCGGCCCGGCCAGTACTGCAGCAGCGTGTTCGAGGGCGACTGGCACCGCTCGCTCATCGTGCAGGTGCTCGACCAGGACACCGTCAAGGTGAGTCACACGCGTGTCGGTGTGTCAGGGAGTACTACACGCGCGGGCCGGGCTTAGCGCGCGTGCTGGCGGCGGGCGCGCGCCGGCCCGGCCAGTACTGCAGCAGCGTGTTCGAGGGCGACTGGCACCGCTCGCTCATCGTGCAGGTGCTCGACCAGGACACCGTCAAGGTGAGTCACACGCGTGTCGGTGTGTCAGGGAGTACTACACGCGCGGGCCGGGCTTAGCGCGCGTGCTGGCGGCGGGCGCGCGCCGGCCCGGCCAGTACTGCAGCAGCGTGTTCGAGGGCGACTGGCACCGCTCGCTCATCGTGCAGGTGCTCGACCAGGACACCGTCAAGGTGAGTCACACGCGTGTCGGTGTGTCAGGGAGTACTACACGCGCGGGCCGGGCTTAGCGCGCGTGCTGGCGGCGGGCGCGCGCCGGCCCGGCCAGTACTGCAGCAGCGTGTTCGAGGGCGACTGGCACCGCTCGCTCATCGTGCAGGTGCTCGACCAGGACACCGTCAAGGTGAGTCACACGCGTGTCGGTGTGTCAGGGAGTACTACACGCGCGGGCCGGGCTTAGCGCGCGTGCTGGCGGCGGGCGCGCGCCGGCCCGGCCAGTACTGCAGCAGCGTGTTCGAGGGCGACTGGCACCGCTCGCTCATCGTGCAGGTGCTCGACCAGGACACCGTCAAGGTGAGTCACACGCGTGTCGGTGTGTCAGGGAGTACTACACGCGCGGGCCGGGCTTAGCGCGCGTGCTGGCGGCGGGCGCGCGCCGGCCCGGCCAGTACTGCAGCAGCGTGTTCGAGGGCGACTGGCACCGCTCGCTCATCGTGCAGGTGCTCGACCAGGACACCGTCAAGGTGAGTCACACGCGTGTCGGTGCACGCACACTATATATAAGCTAAAGCAGTAAGGAAACTACGAACGAAACGGTTGAAACGAACGCACACATGGACGCGCTCCTCTACAAGGCCCCTAAGCGGATCTCGCGGTGCAGTCAGTCGCGAGCGCCGCGTTGACGAGCGGCCGCCTGTTACGTGCGCTCAGACAGACCGCGATCTTTTTTCATTTTAATCATGCCAAGAGCGTATTGCGCAGTATGTCCTAATAGTTTATTTACGAAAGCATTCCGATGAGAATTCTTCATATTATAAAATTTAAAAATAGAGCCTTCCGATCGTGCAGCCGGCGAAAATATATTTCAGTAAGTAATATACAGGTTGTTAGGTAATGAGTGGATAATCCTTGAACTATGGATAGAGGGCACTTAAGACTTTATAATAAAGCTATAACAGGTTTAGTAAAAGTTGCACGGTTTCCGAGATATTCGGACTTTTAGGTTTTTTTCGAAAATGAACACCCTTGTTCAATGTTTTGATCATAGCACCATTTTAAGCGAATTTTTTCAATTTTTTATTTTTGCGCAATATTCTTGAGTACTTGTGTTATCAGATAGCCATTACTATTTTACTTTTGAATTTAAATTCAAAATGCCAAATTAATAAAAAAAAAAACACGGTCGCCCACATTTTTTCCGATTTACATTTTTTATCACGGGCTTAGAATTAAAACTTTTTATTGAAAAATTAACATTACTGGCCACTTATTTAAATGCAAATGGCATTGAAATAATTTCAATTTTAAAAAACATGCCGACTGCCTTATGTTTTTTTTTCGAATTCGAATTCGAATTCGAATTCACAACATTTCAATTTTTTTACCTTGTGTTTTCTTATGCTCAATAAATAGTACTTTGAAAACTAGGAGACCCATATTTTTTCTTTTCGCGAAATTTGTATTCTAAGTTAGTCAAAAATAATATTGAAATCTCGAAAATTTCAAAAACGCTTGTAAGGTTGAATCTACACATTACCTTTGCCTGGGTCATAAAAAAATAAGATAAGATTGATGTCTACATTGTCTACTGCTTATGTCTACTGGTTGTCACAACGGGTTGTCATTTTGAATTTTTGATTGACGTTTGGTGATTTGATATGGTTTTTATTGGATTTTAATTATTCGCATTTTCTGGACTGAATTGGAAATAATTGGCAACAAAATAATAGCCACATAATAAAATAAATTGAATGTTTGCATCCATCCTGACTTGCAGCACAGTCTTCACATTTCACATCCAATATAGTTTCTTCTGCCTTGTTAATGCTTACGACAACAGAGTACATTTTAGTACGAACTCGGTGCTCAGGAGTTACTCTGCCCTTGATAAAACACACAGCATTCTCTCGTTTACTTCCACATAGCCTACAGAAGTTTCAACGTAAGCATCCCCTGATGACAACAAAACCTTAGCTCCCCGGATTTCGGCAACGTTAAACGAGTCGTTTTCACGCATGTATTGCAACAACATCATTATAATCCACCTCGGGAAGGTTTCGGCTGTCTGCCATGGCATAACCGTCCGAAACTTTCATCAAATCAATTTAATAAATATAACAATGCTTTTTCAAAACAAAACGAACAAACAACATCGATCGGCAAACAACACTGATATTTGACATTGACACCTTTTTGACATTGACATTTTTATTCATAAATAATTAGGAAGGCAAAGGTATACTACGACGATGCCTTACTTCGGATTTTTTGAAGATTTTTGTGAATATTACGTTAAATAAGTAATAAAAAAAATCAAAAAAATATGGAATGGAATACTTAAACACAAAGCTCGAAATGGTTGTCGATATTTTAGTAATTATTTAAAATTGAAATGTTGTGAATTTCGCTATTATTGCGTAATTAATGGTGAATTTTGCGTTTAGATTGTTGTGTTAAAGATTTTTTAGTTTAGTATTGCTTCGAACACAATACACACCGATAGAATATGGCCAAATTACATTTATGGTGAGTGCCAAGGCACATTTCGCCATTCATTATGCAATAATAGCGAAATTCAAAGTCGAAGTCGAAATAAAAAGGCAGTCAGCATGTTTTTTAAATTTGGAATCGTTTAAATGCCATTCGGATTTAAATAAGTGGGCAGTAATGTTATTTTTTCAATAAAAAGTTTCCAATTCTACGCCCGTGATAAAAAAAGTAAATCGGGAAAAATGTGGGCGACCGTGATTTTGACCGTTTCATTAATCGAGTGCGGCGCAGGTGCGGCACGTGGACTACGGCACCGTGGACACGGTGGCGGCCGACGCGCTGCGGCCGCTGCGCCGGGCCTGGGGCGCGCTGCCGGCGCGGGCGCTGCGGGCGCGCCTGGCGGGGCTGCGGCCGCCCGCCGCCTCGCGCCGCTGGCCGCGCGCCGCCGCCGCGCACTGCCTGCAGCTCGTGCGGGACCGGCGCCTGGTCGGCAACCCGGTCGCCGTGGACCACGAGGTATGCACGGGGGCGCGCTGCCGGCGCGGGCGCTGCGGGCGCGCCTGGCGGGGCTGCGGCCGCCCGCCGCCTCGCGCCGCTGGCCGCGCGCCGCCGCCGCGCACTGCCTGCAGCTCGTGCGGGACCGGCGCCTGGTCGGCAACCCGGTCGCCGTGGACCACGAGGTATGCACGGGGGCGCGCTGCCGGCGCGGGCGCTGCGGGCGCGCCTGGCGGGGCTGCGGCCGCCCGCCGCCTCGCGCCGCTGGCCGCGCGCCGCCGCCGCGCACTGCCTGCAGCTCGTGCGGGACCGGCGCCTGGTCGGCAACCCGGTCGCCGTGGACCACGAGGTATGCACGGGGGCGCGCTGCCGGCGCGGGCGCTGCGGGCGCGCCTGGCGGGGCTGCGGCCGCCCGCCGCCTCGCGCCGCTGGCCGCGCGCCGCCGCCGCGCACTGCCTGCAGCTCGTGCGGGACCGGCGCCTGGTCGGCAACCCGGTCGCCGTGGACCACGAGGTATGCACGGGGGCGCGCTGCCGGCGCGGGCGCTGCGGGCGCGCCTGGCGGGGCTGCGGCCGCCCGCCGCCTCGCGCCGCTGGCCGCGCGCCGCCGCCGCGCACTGCCTGCAGCTCGTGCGGGACCGGCGCCTGGTCGGCAACCCGGTCGCCGTGGACCACGAGGTATGCACGGGGGCGCGCTGCCGGCGCGGGCGCTGCGGGCGCGCCTGGCGGGGCTGCGGCCGCCCGCCGCCTCGCGCCGCTGGCCGCGCGCCGCCGCCGCGCACTGCCTGCAGCTCGTGCGGGACCGGCGCCTGGTCGGCAACCCGGTCGCCGTGGACCACGAGGTATGCACGGGGGCGCGCTGCCGGCGCGGGCGCTGCGGGCGCGCCTGGCGGGGCTGCGGCCGCCCGCCGCCTCGCGCCGCTGGCCGCGCGCCGCCGCCGCGCACTGCCTGCAGCTCGTGCGGGACCGGCGCCTGGTCGGCAACCCGGTCGCCGTGGACCACGAGGTATGCACGGGGGCGCGCTGCCGGCGCGGGCGCTGCGGGCGCGCCTGGCGGGGCTGCGGCCGCCCGCCGCCTCGCGCCGCTGGCCGCGCGCCGCCGCCGCGCACTGCCTGCAGCTCGTGCGGGACCGGCGCCTGGTCGGCAACCCGGTCGCCGTGGACCACGAGGTATGCACGGGGGCGCGCTGCCGGCGCGGGCGCTGCGGGCGCGCCTGGCGGGGCTGCGGCCGCCCGCCGCCTCGCGCCGCTGGCCGCGCGCCGCCGCCGCGCACTGCCTGCAGCTCGTGCGGGACCGGCGCCTGGTCGGCAACCCGGTCGCCGTGGACCACGAGGTATGCACGGGGGCGCGCTGCCGGCGCGGGCGCTGCGGGCGCGCCTGGCGGGGCTGCGGCCGCCCGCCGCCTCGCGCCGCTGGCCGCGCGCCGCCGCCGCGCACTGCCTGCAGCTCGTGCGGGACCGGCGCCTGGTCGGCAACCCGGTCGCCGTGGACCACGAGGTATGCACGGGGGCGCGCTGCCGGCGCGGGCGCTGCGGGCGCGCCTGGCGGGGCTGCGGCCGCCCGCCGCCTCGCGCCGCTGGCCGCGCGCCGCCGCCGCGCACTGCCTGCAGCTCGTGCGGGACCGGCGCCTGGTCGGCAACCCGGTCGCCGTGGACCACGAGGTATGCACGGGGGCGCGCTGCCGGCGCGGGCGCTGCGGGCGCGCCTGGCGGGGCTGCGGCCGCCCGCCGCCTCGCGCCGCTGGCCGCGCGCCGCCGCCGCGCACTGCCTGCAGCTCGTGCGGGACCGGCGCCTGGTCGGCAACCCGGTCGCCGTGGACCACGAGGTATGCACGGGGGCGCGCTGCCGGCGCGGGCGCTGCGGGCGCGCCTGGCGGGGCTGCGGCCGCCCGCCGCCTCGCGCCGCTGGCCGCGCGCCGCCGCCGCGCACTGCCTGCAGCTCGTGCGGGACCGGCGCCTGGTCGGCAACCCGGTCGCCGTGGACCACGAGGTATGCACGGGGGCGCGCTGCCGGCGCGGGCGCTGCGGGCGCGCCTGGCGGGGCTGAATGCACGAATACATTCTCTGTTACACATGCTCGTGATCCGTGTGGCGTTCGATTTATCGAACCGCCGGCCCTGTGTAGCAGCTCGTTCGAGTACCGCCCTGATTGTTCTGTTTTGTCATTCGCTTTTTAGGGCCTCTGGATATTAAACCGACTGGTGGTCGCGTTTAGTGGCGATAATTTTATGGATAAATTCGATTCGACCGAAAAAAATTCGGAATATCGACGGACCGATAGTTTTAATGGTCGATCGCTTCGGGCGAGTTCGATATTGACATCGTACCTTGTTCGCAGGAGAACATCCTGGAGCTGTTCCTGATCGACACGACGACGGCCGTGGACGTGAACATCACGGACGAGATGATCAGCGCGGGACACGCGGACCCGCGGCCGCAGCCCGCGCTCGGGGTGAGTGCGCGGTCCCGGGGCTCCGGCTCGGGCTGCGGCGCCGCGCTGGACGTGCGCTCGCTGGCCGACGTGCTGCTGCGGCTGCCGCGCGCGCCCAGCGACGAGAGCGACTCGGCCTCGCAGGCCGCGGGCCGCGCGCCGCGCCGCCTGCCCGAGTGGGACGCCGAGCCCGCGCGCGCGCCGCGCCTGGCCCGCCTGGCCCGCCTGGCCGCGCGCCTGCGGGCGCCCCCCTCGCCGCCCGACACGCTGCTCAGCGCCAGCACGGTCTCGCTCTCCAGCAGAGTGCTGCAGAAGAAGCTCGCGCTCGCCAACAGGCTGCGCGCGCAGTAGTGGAGCGGCCACCCGCTTTGGCCGATTGCGCTCCGATTCTGAGTGACTTTAGTCGTGATCGGTGTCCGTGGCCGGCGGTCGCGCCGCCCGGTCCGGTTCGATGTGCTTTAAACTGTTTCGATTCCCGTTTACGCTTTTGACATCACAACCCGTATTAGAATTTACATTTTCCTGTTTATTTCTCCAAATCGTTTGACGCTTCGCTATGTTAGAACCCGCGAGGCTGTGTGGCGCATAATATGTAAATATAAACATTTCGTACTTTTCTTTTATTCTTATCTGTACTAGTTCATGCGAGACGGGCGCACCCGCCCGGTCACGCTCGAACGACTGGCATTACTGCGAGTCGAGTCATTTTGTAAAACGAACTTTCTTCGACGCGGGTTCGCCCGTGCCAGCCCGCTTTGCGTAGCGAATCTTGTGTCGCAGTGGATGAGAGGAAAACATTTTCTGACGCATAATAATTATGATTAAGATTTAGAAATGAATTTATAAATAAAAGTTAAAATTTACTCTAACGCGATTACTTTTAAAAATGTGTACCTACTTTGTAAGAAACTACATCTAAACTTTACTGAGATATATCCAGATTCGGTATTGTGCGTGTGTAAAAACCTATAGACGCTGATTATGACGGAAATTTTATGAAATAACTAGCTTATGCCCGCGACTTTGTCCGCGTAGATAAATCCCGTTTTTTTCCTTATCCCGTGGGAATTTCCAAAAATCCTGAAATTAGTTTCTTAGTTTTGTAATCACCTACTTTTGTATCAAATTTGAAGAGTCTAGTTATTATAGTTACTGAGATAGCGTCACTCGGAATCGAATATATAATTCCCGTTTTTTCCTTATCCTGTGGGAATTTCCAAAAATCCTTCCTTAGTGGATGCCTACATTGTATAAGGTATCTATGTGCAAAATTTCAAGTCTCTAAGTCCAGTGGTTTGGGCTGTGCTATCCCGCGGGAACTATGCAATTTAGTAAGGATTATGAACGCGATCGCTATGATGAGATGAGTCACGTCGCCGCGCCGCCGCGGAGCCGAGAACAAAGAGAAAATAGAAGTGCGATAAGTCACATTCGCTAGGAAACCCGGTGTCGCCAAACTCGCAAATAATTTATGCCGAATGGGCTATATTACGGCGGATCACTCGAGAAAATCTGATTCTGGCAGAATCATTCTGCTACTCGACCCGTCAAATTCAATTTGACGTCTATACATGCTATTTTCCGCATAAAGGTGGCACGCGGCTCTCGTTCACATGCCGCTTCTACTTTTCTCTTTCTTCTATGGGGCCGACGACCGTCTATCGTCGAACACGCGGCGACGTGTTGAGATGGGGCCGCCTCCGGGGGCCCAGAGCCCAAAGCGAGGGGGCGCTCGGAGAGAGGCGCCAGGTCCGCGCATGCCCATCTCAAGATGTCGCGGCAGGCGCGCGGGCGGCGGCGGGGGGCGGGGCGGGCGGGGCGGGGCGGCGGCTCATCACGCGGGTGTCGTTGCAGGCGACGGAGAGCTACCTGTACCCGCTGTTCGCGGCGCTGGAGGCCGGCGACACGCCCAACTACGCCGAGATACACGCGCTGCTGCGCGACGGCATCGTGCTGGACTACGTGGAGGCCTACCGCCGCCACGTGCCCGCGCTGCTGCCCGCGCCGCCCGCGCCGCCGCCGCCCTCCCCGCCCCCGCCCCCGCCGCCGCCGCCCGCGCCGCCCGCGCTCGTGCGCGTGCCGCTGCTGTGGGCCTCCACGCAGGACCTGCCCGCGCCCCGAACCCCGCAGGACCCGCCCCCGGCCTCCCCGCCCGAGCCGGAGCCCGCGCCCGCGCCCGAGGCGTCCCCGCCGCCGCCGCCGCTTCCGCTGCCGCCTCCGCTCCCGCTGCCGTCTCCGCCGCCGCTCGCCCCCGCGGCGGCCCCGGCCCCGGCCCCGCCCCCCGCGCCGCAGTACACGCCGCGCCCCCCGCGGCCCGCGCACCCGGCGGCGTTCTACGCGGTGCCGCAGGCGTGCATGCGGCCGTTCTTCCCGCAGCTGGCGCCGGGCTTCGCGCCGCAGTTCGCGGCGGGCGCGCCGTTCGTGCGGTTCGGGGCGGGGCCGCTGTACCCGCCGGCGGCGAGCTGGCGGCCCCCGCCCCCGGGGCCCCCGCCCCCGCGGCCCCCGGCGGGCGACGTGCGGCTGTCGGCGTCGGAGTGCGAGATCTTCGAGCTGCTGTCGCGCGTGGACAAGAACGCGGCGCACCGCTACATGGCGGAGCAGCTGCGGCGCGCGCGCGCCCCCGCCGCCCTCAACCCGCTGGCGGCCGAGTTCCGCCTGGCGCCGCCCCTCCCGCACCCCCCGCGCCCCCCGCCGGGCTTCGAGGGGCCCCGCTTCTAGCGCCGAACGCCTTGTGTCTGATAGTACTATGTTACCACCGACTACCTCATCATAGTGATAACGATATTCGACAGTATAATAATTATAATCAAATGCCTGCGGCCGCTCGTCATGTTGCGGTTAAGTATTGAGCGCCGCCGCTGTTGTGTGTCCAGTACTATGCGAGTACGAGACTCCAGGTCCTGAGACGTGTTATTCGATTTCTAATCGTTATTTGAATGAATCTTTGGAATCGTTTTTTTGTTCTTCCGTTTAGTTATAAGAATAAGTTGTTCGATTGTAAGCTAGAGCTGACGTTGTATTACTGTTTTGTAATTACTACTCGTTCGCGAGTACTCTTCTAGACATTTATAAAATCCATATTATTATTTTTCTTGCTTTATTTTTTTGACTTGAAAGTTTGTTAAATACGTATGCGGAGAAGGACGACGGACGGAGCCGGGCACGGGGCGGTTGAAACTGTTATGTTAACGACATTCTCATCAATTTACATTAAAACGGCATTATTTCGTGCATGTAATATACATATACCTCGAAATTAATAAAATAAAAATTTTTCGTAGCGTTCAGTTCACTATAATAATGTAAAATTAGAGGGTGAGAGGACGCCATGTTACGAAATTTGAATTTCGAACTTGGTAGTCTACCGAGGCAATGTTCGACCTGCTATGCGACCGCTTTCAACCGCTCGGTGCTGCCGGCCGGTCCTCCGGCGTCCGGCACCAGCTGCGGCAGGGAATTTAAAGTGTTCCTCACTTTTGGAGCTCTAATAGACGTGAATAGTCCGAGCAGGTTGGTTCCCCGCGCACGCCGACATGAGAGTTATTGTTATGTAAGAGACGCTGTTACGCTAAAAGGAGAACAGCAGCCTGTGATAATGATAATACGCGACCGAGTCGCTTTGTTGTAAGAAATGGCTATCTCATTAAAGATTATTTTCAATATTTCCACGTTTTATTTTTAACACGTTTCTTCCGTTTCTAGGCTCCGGTTCCATCCGGTTTCCTTCAGTGACTGCGCAAAAGAATAATAAAAACAAGTCCCAGAGGCGGCCGCCATGCTCAACGAGTGCGTTGCAACAGCAGATGGTGCGACACAAGCATTTCTTGCTGAAATGATAATTGCTCGAAATATTCTTAGATAAGAAATTAAATTTGGATTCTGCTCGCTTTATAAAATATAGCTTTCCCCCGCGACTTCGTCCGCGCACATAACGTCACGAGTGACGACACACCCCATACATCCACTCGTGTCTCCCAAGTATAAGGTTTTTATTGCCTATCCCGTGGGAAATTCGGAAAATCCCTTTTTAGAGCACCTACAGATCCTCTAGGAATATTATCTACTAATTATAGTCTTAATTATTTACCTTGTGTTTTTATCCCGTGGGAAATTTGAAAAATTCCTTTGTAAGTGCATCTTTATACTAATCAAGGAATAATGTGTAGGCATGCTAAATTTAATGTCTGTAGCTTTACAATACAATACAATAACTCTTTATTGAACACCACATATAACAACCAAAACAGAAAAAAGGTATACAGAATATTACAAGGTAACAATAGGCGGCCTTATCGCTACAGAGCGATCTCTACCAGGCAACCATAATGGACTGGAGAATAGAACAGATCTGAGCAGGTGGTGCAATTTAGAATATATATATTAATATACTAAGTACTGAAATACGTAATATTATTATACATGAAACACACATTTACAATAAATGGAGATATAAATAGACACATACACACATACCATAAAAAATATAACCAGCTACAAGATTCATGCACAAGATGACAGATAGTGCTCCTTCAACATAGATTTAAATATGGGTAACGATTTAGCGCTTTATTAGTACAACATTTCGGAATTTTCCAATCCCGTGGGAAAATCGCGATAAAAAGTATCCTATGTCCGTTCCTGGTTCTAAGCTACCTCCCCACCAATTTTCAGCCAAATCGGTTCAGCCGTTCTCGAGTTATAAATAGTGTAACTAACACGACTTTCTTTTATATATATAGATAATTAAGAAATAAAATTAAACATCCATATAACATTAAAATTCTTCGCGAGTTAAGTACCTATTCAATATTAATTTGCGATAGTGTGTAATTAATCAACTAGTCGCCGATTGAAAAATTTGAAATATATTTTGTTTTATTCTTTACATAATACCTACTTTTAAATTACTGCGAGTGCAGTGTGGGTCTACTTACGCTACCTACCGATACAAGTTAGAGCAGATCATGTTATTTCGCTGCTGCTTTTTGTTGACTTCATATCTGTAGTTGGAGAGCCTCGTATCTCTATTCTACTGTTTTATATGCAGTCTTAACTTGCATTTATGAATACGGGGGTAGCGGCTCCGCGCTCCACGCCGGCCCCCGGCGGCGAGGGTGAGAGCTCGGGAACACGGGACGCAAATAATAGACTAACTATTAAGGTATCCATAAAGATGTATTGTGATGAATCAGTCAGTTAAATAATAATAAATAGTATCCTTAGTGTAAAAGCATTAATTATGATGAAAAATATCAATTATTATATACAAATAGATCGAATCATTTTATAATAATAACGAGACGAGTTCATAATCTCTGCGCACGCGGCCATAATGAACAGCGATCAAAATTTGTAGCTACATCAAACTTCGGCGGCATCTTACGCGCACGCCTCAAAAATAGACGGACTATGGTATCGAACAATCGACGTCTCCCGCGTCACGGGGCACGTCACGGCGCGGAGTCCTGCTTGGGCGCCAGCGAGCGGAACATGGCGGTGATGTCCCGGCAGCCGGGCGGGCGCGGCGCGCGCAGGCGGGCGCGGGGGCGGGGCGCGGCGCGCGCGGGCGGGCGGGGCGGCGCCCGCGGGAAGGGCGGCGAGGCGCGCGAGTGCCCGCCCAGGCCGTCGTACGCCTCGCCCGAGGGCGCCGGCGCAGGCGCGGGCGCGGCCGCGTGCCGGAAGATGCTGGTCGCGCTCGAACCCAGGATGGCCAGCTCCGAAGGCTGGAAATGCGTTTGACGTTCGCTTATCGCAAGATCATTGCGTTGATTTCATTTTTAGCAAAACGAATTCTTTCAAGCGCTGCACGAGTGAGTGAGATTATTATGTTTCCTCAGATATGTTTACATGTATAGAGTATAGAGTATGCTATAGATAGACGATTAGCTCATGTAACTAAAGCGTTGGATAGGGAATAAGAACGAGCATTATTATTTTTTAACAAAAAATGGAATATCGTATGGAGATAAAAAGTGAAATCAAAAGTAATATCAGTCAACTAATATTGAATTCATGAATATTCCCCATTTACCGTAAATGAATGAGTGTACCTTGAGGTTGGCGGGCGGCGCGCGCCGGCGCAGCGTGCACAGCGCCAGGCCGCTGCGCTGCAGGCTCAGGTACGGCGAGTCCGACTGCACGATGCGGTCCACCAGGCTGCTCTGCCGACGTCACCACCAAACAAATCATTCATATATTTAAACTATTATATTTCTAATCATGAGCATTAGCTTCCTTGAAGCACCGCGAGATTTACCATAAATCGATGCGGTAAGGACACGGTAGGGGTGGAGCGGAGAATGAAAATGGTATGCGTCGGCGCATCGTTCTTTATCGAGATGTAAGAGTATTTTGCAGTAGGTATAAGTTGATTCACGCGGTGACACCCTCATGCTCTCGCGGCGCCCCCCAAATGGCAGAGAGGGAATACCCGTGGGTTTTTAGTGGGTATGCCTCCTCCTCCTCCTTCCATTCGGGAGGGGGGCCGGGGAGGAGTCCCACATAACTTCCGCGCTGTCCTCACGGCGCGGTCGTATGCGTAACGCAATTTCTCACCGCAAAAAAAAAACTTACAAAGCTGACGTTGTCTTCCGAGATGACGGCGTCATTGAGGCTCGTCTCGGCGGGAGAGGGGGCGGAGGGCGCGGCGCGCGGGGTGGAGGGGGAGGGCGAGGCGGCGCGCGGCAGCTTGGCGGCGCGCGTGTCCTCTTCATTTGATTTTCTCTTCTTGTGCTTCAACGCCTCGTAATCTCTTTCGATGTCCAATAATTTTGTCTCCAGCTGCCTGAAAAATAAAATTGCAAGATTACGATGAGTATTATATGGCAGTGCAGGGCGGGCGTGAGCGCAGCAACTGCGAGCTGCGGGCTGCGGGCTCACCTGTGCTTGTTCTGCAGCTCCTGCAGCGCGCGCGCCGCCGCCAGCTCGCGCGCGCGCCACGCCCGCTTCTTGCTCTCCGCCTCGCACAGCGCCCTGCGACACGATCAGATCTTCAAAACAAACTGTCATTAATAAAAAAATAAAAAACACTTATTTTTTTTTATTGTTTTTTTCAAAGTTAGCGACAGCTAATTTTTCACCAAAGGCTGGGGTTACCGTTTGAGCGCGGCGGCGAAGGTGGCGACGGTCCTCGGGTCCGTGTAGCCGCGCAGCGTCGCCTCCGCCTCGCCCGCCGTCGCCGCCAGCACGCGCTGCAGCCTGCACACCACACATGCTAAACACGCACCGATACACACTACACAACAACTAATACGGGTTGGATTCTTTGCAACTCGTCTCTCGAGACATCCACTTATTACACTTGGAAATAATGATCATCATCCGATCAAAGTTGCCTGAAAAACGAAAAAGATTAATTTTATGGGCTAAAGGCTTTATAAAATGTCCAGACGTCCAGGTTGTCGGTTCGACGAACTGGCTCCTTGACTGAGTTGCCGTTAGCGACCGATGTACCCGTGGAGCGTGTGCAGCGTCTTCTGCAGCTGCTGGTTCTCCTCGCGCAGGCGCTCGGCGTCCTTGGCCTGGTCGCGCGCGTGGCTCAGCTTCTGGCGCAGCGCCGCGGCCGCGCACTCCTGCGCCACCAGCCGGGACTCCGCCGCCGCCAGCAGCGCCCTGCACACACCCGACGCAGGCTACAGAACTACAGCTCGCAGCCAATTTTCGACTGACACGACATATTACTTGTATTTTTAAAATCAGCACTATTTTGATCTATTTTTGCATAATACTTTTGAGTGCTGCAACACACCGTTTAGTCATATGGAAAATGAAATGACGATGACTACCAAAATCAGAGAAGTGAAAGTTGTAACAAGTGTAACAAATGGTTCCTCAAATAAAGTTAAAATGGGTATTTAGTTTAGACAAAGTATCAGACAGACAGGATCTACAAGGTTTATTGTTTTTGTTTTTGCTATGGAACTGTAGAAACATAAGCAGGCATACTCTTTGTTGGTAACATCAGCAGTAGCGGCAGCTAGCTTGTCCTGGAGCTGCTTGAGCTCGGCCTGCTGCGTGCGCAGCTGCAGCGCGGAGCTGTCGAGGCGCGCCTGCAGCGTGGTGGCGTCCTCGCGCGAGCCGTCGCTCACCGTCGGGAACAGCCGGAACATGCAGCGCTCCGTCACTTTGTTCCGGCATTGTGGGCATGACTTTGATCTGAAACATTCACATTTGTTTATCAGAGGCTGCTGCTACGTAACCAAAAAAATCTGATCTAACAAAAATGAGAGCACAAAAATCAATTAAAGACACAGCTCTACTGTCTCTCCATTATCATGCCACAAAGGACCCCTCAGGAAACAAGAAAAATGAGGCACAAGCTTTGCTATTTGAGATTCAAAGTGAACTGTACTATGCTTATTTGTAATGTGGTTAAAGCATCAGTAAGAGTACCTCTCTATCCACTGCGCCAGGCACTGGTGGTGGAAGATGTGGCCGCACTTGGTCACATACAGGCTCTCAGCCTGGTTCACCAGGTCACTGCATATTGTGCACTGGATGTGCATCTTTTCATCAAACTGATGTTTAGTTTACTATAATGAATTAAAACACACAAAAATTGCACTAATTAGACGGAAAAACAATAAATAAATGTTTCACTCTTGAACTACTACTACTAATCATACATACATACATGCCATCACACCTTTTTCCCACAGGGATAGGCAGAGACTTCTTTGCTCTGTTCCACTTGCTACAATCCTGACACACCTCATTTGCTTCATCCACATTCATCAATCTCTTCATACATGCTTGTCGGCTTCCGGCACTCTTGACGCTACTCTACTGCTTCATTGTTAAACATAGGATAACATTAATTATCTTTAAGACACAATTTACTAATTTGTAGCTTGAATATAATGAGGGTTTCTAGTGGAGATAAAAGATAATGTATAGTCTGGTATTGCCTGAAGCACCCCAATATTATTTTTATTCATACATAGGTTATAATCCACATGAACAACAACATTACATTAATTGAAGCATTAATAATAGGTACTACGGGAAGACTTAGCACAATCTTAAAAGGCGTTCTTATTTATCTATAGTACTTTGATTGCATATACAAACATTTAAAACATTTAAACTTACCGTCACTAGTTTGTAAATCTAAGTACTGAACAACTTGAGAACAAGAAAATAAGATAACTTATTTTATGCCACTGTACATCTGATAATTTCAGTCTTCCATTTTAAACTCTAAAAAAGATATTATATTATTGCAAGTTACTGCAAAATAAATACGAACTCATAAGATAAATGATTTTCCTAGATTTTCAAACAAACAAACTGTCAATTGAGTTGAGTGTCAATGTGGTGTCAATATTGTCACCTGTCAGCATAATGCATTATCAATGTCAAAGTCGCTGCTAATGAACTGCTCGTTTCCGGCTTTTTTTACAAAGCCTTGAACTGATAATTTAGAATGGAAATATTTTCATCATATTATAAATATATTTTTTAGTGCTCCACTTAAATTTAAGTCAGCAAAACATCTCAGCAATTTTTCTTTTCGAACATGATTAAATAACTAGAATATTCTGTTTTTTTCAGCCATGGACCATGGTTAAAAATTACATGGCACCACTCCCTCTCTTGCTCTTCCAAAATGACCATAGACAAAAAATGATAACAAACATGGCGTCCCCATGAAGCGTCACTGAGTTGAATTTGTTTAGTTTTTTGCGTAAAAAAAATAACCGCGCCTGGATTATGTGGGGACAGACAGGACGCAGCCTCGATGTCACCGTGCGAGAGAGGTAGGGGAGGTCGCGGCAGCGGCAGCACAGAGTGGTACAGCGCGTGAGGTGTGGGCTCGGTCATCGGAGACTCAGGTGGTGATGTTTGTGCAGGCGGAGCGTGGCTGCGGGCTGCGGCGCGCGGTAGAGCGCGATGCACGCGGCGGCGGCGCGCTACGTGTCGGTGAGCGAGCTGTACTCGACGGACGAGGTGGAGTTGCTGCTGGACGAGATCCGCGACCTGGAGCCCACGAGTTGCCGCGGCGAGGACATCCAGGTAGCCTCGCTCGCCGGTCGAGGCTGCTCCTCATGCTCAGCTTATTCATCATGAGAGCAAACTGATAATCGTTTGATGGATTTATTTAATGTCAACTAAAACCTGGCAAGTGTGCCGTGCGTGCTCCTGTCGTGATCTATAATATGTTCTGCAATACTCCCTATTCACTATCAGCAAACCAAGGGATCTGGCCAAAACTAAAAGCATCATTTAATTCTTTCATGACCTGGCAATCGTTAGAAGAGCTGTGCATGTGAATGTTGTTAATGCATGAGTATGATGTTGAAAAAGTAATAAATAAATCCTTTTTATTTATTTTTATTTATTTAAATGTAACTAGCTGTTGCTTGTAGTTTCGTCTGTGGAGAATTTGTTGATTGCGCTTCTGCAGGAGCCGTAAAACTTTCCAGTATGAATCCTATGTTCACTCAAAACTACCTGCATACCAAATTTCACTAAAATTGGTTCAGTGGTATAGGTGTTTAAGCGTAACAGAGAGACAGACAGAGTTACTTTTGCATTTGTAATATCCTTAGTAGGGATTTGGTTTTTTTACAGTACAATACAATATAAATATTCTTTATTGAAAACCACAAATCAGTACAATATCATTACAGAAATTAAGAACGAGCTAGACAACAGGCTGTTTTATCGCTTAATAGAGATCACTACCGGACAACCAATAAGAAAAATAAATAAGTTTATAATATAAGAAAATAATAGTAAGTTTATTTTTTAGTAGCTGCTAATGAATCCTATTCGGTTTGAAGCATAATCCTGTTTCCTAAAGATATTAAATCTGAGCAAGCTGCCAGCGTAGAGCAGCGATCGGGATCAGGGTCATGTGGACGCGCATGGGAGCAGCGTCAGTGCGGGCGGGCGGCTAACGGACGCTCTGGTGCTGTCGGTGTTGCAGGACTTCGAGATCGCGGGGAGCGGCGCGGGCGCGGCGGGCGGGCTGGCGGGCGCGGGCGGCGGCTCGGGCGCGCGCTCGCCGGCCGGCACGGAGCGCTCGTGGGACTCGCACGCGCACTACTCGCGCGCGCCGCCCGCGCCGCCGCGCCCGCTGGCGCCCGTGTACTGCCGCCTGCGCTACCTGCTCACCCCCACGGGCGCCTCCACGCTGCTGATCGTGGTCAGTACCGCGGCCGTGTGTCTGGTGTGGTGTGCGCGTCGGGGTCAGTCGCGGTAACGTTGCGGTGGTCCGCAGCTGGCGGCGCTCGGCGCGTGCGCCTGCGTGTGGGCGGCGGCCGGGCTGCGGCTGTGGGCGCTGCCGGGCGCGGCGCGCGTGCGCCTGCTGCAGCTGGGCGCGCTGACGTCGGCGCTGCTGCACGCGGCGCTGCTGCTGCTGCGCGTGACGCGCCTGGACGCGCTGCTGCCGCTGCGCTGGGAGCGCGTGCGCCTGGCCGCGGCCGCCTGGAGCGCCGCCGCGCTGCTGCCGGGCGCGGCGGGCGCGCTGCACGCGCTGCTGGCCGAGCCCGACTACCGCGCGGCGCCGACGCACCTGCTCGCGCTGCTCTACACCGCCGCGGTATGTGGACACTGATGGTAGTATACGGCCGAACCTTCTATGAACACGCGATCTGTTGCCCGCGACTACGTCCGCGCAGAATTAAAATTTGTAGCGTAGCTCCTTAGACCTCGAACGGGCCCCGACCGAGGCAAAAGCTCTTCTCGAGTGACATATCCTAAGATACTGCCACCTGCCCGAATGTCAGCTCCCTGATTCAAAAATCAAAGGCTTTCATACAGTGTGTTGTTAGCCCTAAAACCACCTTAATTCGGCGCTGTGAGAAAATCCCATCTTAAATGACGTATCATACCTACAAAATACCTTCTTTCCCAATTTCAAGTCTCTACACACATGCATACCTACAACACGTCTATATCCCTCACCGGATAGACTGAGCCTGAGGTAACGAGACCTAAAACTCACCCTAATGTGGTTGGCTTTTTATTCGATCGAAAGAAGCGGTTGGCGTCATCCTTCTTAATGCGGATCGTTAAGGAGCGGAATTTGCTCCCATCGTCCGTGTTTCCGGAAAAATATAACCTAAGGCTGATAAGGCTCCTCAAGGCCAGTGGCAATAGGCTGCCGCTGAACCAGCGAGGTCACCCGCGGCCTCGGCGGCGCTGCAGAGGCAATCACTCGTCGGTCGCACGTAAGAAGAGGCCACGTCGAGCATGATTATGGGCGCATAGGTGGAAAGGCGGAACCAAATTAGTGATGGGTGAAAATGAATGAATGAATTACTAACCGCATCGCCTATAACTATGATTTCTGCGATTTCCGCCTAGTAATCAATCCGGGTGGACCTCGCGTAGTCTCGAAAGGCTCGCTGTGAGCCGATCTCGGAAAGCACATCACTGGAAAGCGGAGAAAAGAATTTAGCTTCAAAAATGCTATCAATTTAAATAGATCCATGGTTGCAGCAACTCGTAAGGTTTTTACGAGTGATGTGCTTTCAAAATTGCGAATATTATGGTTTGTTATAGACCGACCGCTTAAATGAGTCCTCGGCCGGTGTACAGAGCGGGCTGTGCGTGTTGCAGGGCCTGGGGCTGGGCGCGGCGCTGCTGGCGCTGGCGCAGCTGCTGCTGGGGCTGCGCGGGGCGTGCGCGCGCGCCGGCGCCGGCCGCGCGGGCGAGGCGCGGTCGCTGGCGGCCTACCGCGCGGTGCCGGCCGCGCCGCAGCCGTCCACGTCGCGCCACGAGCCCTTATAGTGAAGGCCCGCCGCCGCGCCCCCCGCGCCCCCCGCGCCCCCCGCGCCCGCCGCCGCTACTGACTTTTGACCGCCTGTGTTGGCCGCGCCCCGGTCCGACGCTAGTCCGTTAGCTTTAGGTTGGTAATGTTAAGCGTCGACGTTCCTCGACTAGTCGGTTTGCACAAATTCATTCCTAGTCTCTTTTAGCTTTAAGGGCGTGGCCGCCGCTCGAGCGCAGCGTTTATTATTGCGTTGAGAGTGATGTTGTCGTACGGAGGGCCGCGCGGCGTGGCACGTTTTGTTTCGTATGGTAACGCTTGTAATGGATCAAATCGTTTGCATGATAATATATTAATTGTTCATAAGCGACATATACTAGGGTTAAGGAGAAATTGCGAAATATACTAAGAATTGTTATAGGAAATAATTTTATACTGTCTGATCTCATACTCGCTCCATGAGCTTACGGGTCGCCGGCACTCGCCCGCCGCGGGTGGCCGCGTGTGGCCGCGCGTGGCCGCGTCGCGTGGCGTGTGGCGTGTGGCCGCGTCGTGTGGCGCGGCCAGGCGAGCGCCACGATTGTTTCCATCGTCTGTTTTGTTTACAAACTATATATCAAACATATCACAATATTGTTTGAATTCGTTTCCTCTCCAAATTGAGCAAATAATGATGTTTTGGATCCGAGTTGCGCGGCCGGCGCGGCGGCGCCACGCCGCCCCGGCGGCTGATCTCGGTAAACTATGTGCGAGTGATTTTTACTTTCCAATTTTAATTATAATATATGGTTTTTATACACATCAGTGTTTTTTTTTAATTTCCTTTACATTTTGGGCATAAGATACTCTTTGTTCTCGAATTGATATAAATTCCCAGTGTTTGAGTTTTTTGTGAATCTTGTAATCTACCACTGAGTCGCACGGCGCGCTACGGCCGCCTCGCTGCGGCCGTCTGTCACGTTATAATGTTCATTCGCTAGCTATTTAGACCCAGCAGCTAGATGAGAAACTAGTTTCAGAATGTTCAATCAGCTTCGCAAATTATTGGCTTATTGATAATAGACTACAAGCCCTGTAACGTGCGTTTTAGGGCATCGCTACCACCGGATAGTTCAGACGGAACGATGAGTATGAGAGCCAGGGCGCCTAGAGCTACATAGAATTCAAGTAAAACAAGCTTTAGTTTACACGTTATTTATTGTATACTAGCTTCTGCCCGCGACTTCGTCTTGCGTAGAATTATACATAAAAACCTTGCTCACTATTAAAAAAACCGCATCAAAATCCGTTGTGTAGTTTTGAAGATATAAGCATACATAGGGATATAGGGACAGAGAGATCGACTTTATTTTATACTATGTAGTGAAAAAACAGTTTAGTACGTCAAGAGATGAAGTATACCTATAGAGATGAAGTCGCTGGTTCCTGGGCTTAACTAATAATACACAATTAAATATTGATCATCAAAACTGACCTGTTTAAACATAGAAGTCACTTATTATCTACCGTTTACACTTTCTTAGTCGCCGTCTAGGCTCCACTTCCGCCTACCGGAAACAGACCACGCCCAGGATGACACTGCGCGCTGGCTTGGAGAGTCCCTCCACTTCAGGCTCCAGATCTCCATGGTTGGCAGGTTTGGAAGGTCAGCTCGAGCGTTAGGTAACGGTAGTGTGAGTTAAGTTTTTCTCCCAAAGACAGGACCCCTAGAACAATACAACGATGCCTAAGTCTAGCAAATTCACATAGGGCGACGGAGCGCAAGTTATAGACAAATTGAATTCAAAGATGGGACTTACATCGGATGGTCAGGAACCAAGTACGACTTCAATTAGGGTTTAAGAGAGTGGGCCAGCTCCAAGACCGCGGCTCAATAACCAGCAATTCGCCTAGGCGCCGCTAGAGGGCGTTGTAAAAAAAATTGCACTAACTTCCGGCACCACCACTTTAAAGCGGCACTAGGTTTTTCGACATTTGTTTTTAATCATCTATAAGCTATAAAAACGCCGTAAATTAATAATTAGTCGTAATTCCTCACTTGTACCTGAGAAATTCCATAAATGTACCGCTCAGAAATGACGGCATAGCGCTCAGAGTTATTTTATGATATTGGCAGAGTGCAAAGCGGGTGGAGGGGGTAGCCTAAACGATCACAGCGCTCGCTATGGCTAAAATTGTCAAATTTTGTCGCTGACTTGAGCTGTCAAATCCATATTGCAGTAAACATTTTCTAATCGTTTTTGAGATAAAAATATGGTCCTGGTAAGATGTGTTGTTGTGAATTGTAATAACACCAAGAAGAATAGCGACTGTAAATTTTACCAATTTCCAAGACCATGGTGGAAACGAGACCAAAGAAATAAGTGGATATTTGCCGTAAGAAAAAAAAAGTAAGTTACCTAACCTCTAAAATTTCACTGAAAACAACAATTTTAATATTATTGGCAATAATGTTACGGACTACCGTTTTCCAAAATTGTGTAATATAGTAAAATAACACAAGATTTCATTAATATTTTTCACAATATTTACTTACTTCTTGTTTGACAGCGGTGACAATATTGTCCATAATGGCCGTCTATCACGTGGCGCTGTCGTCGCGCACGGTCTAAGCTTCACACGCTGGTTCATTTCACAGGTTTTTTTTTCAGGGGCTTGTAGTCTATAATAATTAACGTGACGTTAATTAGCGTGTTACTTTAATGCAGAAACTTCTGAACGGATTTTTATGATAAAATATTTTGCATTGATATTATTATTATTGATATACCAACGATAAACGGATTCTTCGCAGAGTACGTCGCGGCTTGTTAAACTTCTAGGTACTAACAGATTTTTAATCAATCCAAATTATCGGAACTACTCGGAAAGGGTCGGGTTCAGCAGCGGAGAGGCCCGGCAGCCCGCAGCCGGGGGGGGGGGGGGGGGGGGGGGGCGCGGACCGCGGGCAATACCATATCGTAATCCGAAATAATCCGTGCGTGGCAACTGCGTTTATCTAGAATTATGATAATCCCATGTCTAGTACCCAAAGCACAAGCTTTGATTCGGTACTTACGAGTAGATCAGTTGCACTGTGTCAGTTGCCAGGATATTTATTAGTTTTTATTATAGCAATCCAATTTACATATAGTATGCTTAGTTGGTTCGGTCACGTAGAGCGGATGGATGAAAGTAGACTAACTAAACAGATCTATATGGGGAGTGTGAATGGTTACTTTGGGAGGGGAAGGCCTAGGCGGAGGTTCCGAGACCAAATAGACGTTTTGGAAAAAGGTCAGGTCAGGAGTAGATACCTATACCCGAAACCGATGAGCATGTATGAAGAGATTGATGAGTGTGGATGAAGCGAAAGAAGTCTGTCAGGATCGTAGCAAGTGGAATAAAGTAGTCTCTGCCTACCTCCTGTGGGAAAGAGGCGTGAGGAGAGGAGAGAGGGTATGTATGTTTGTATGTATGCAATTTAAATACTGACACCCACCGCGGCTCGCTGTGACCCAGCACGGGACTACGCTTGTGTTACTATGCCAACGACGTTGTAGATAATACCCGTAGCTGTTGAATATAATATAATACGCATAAACAAGTGAAAAATGGACGAAATTTCCTTAAGGAGCGCAGAAACCGGAATCGTGTTGGCCCTGCGGTCTTATCTAAAGAAATCGCAGCTTTATCAATAACATCGTGCCTGCATTAGCGCTATCTGGAGCGACAGAGCGATGCTCGCGCGCCGACTGGCCGACACCACGCCGCTGGCGTCGCCTCCGCAGCCACCGCGCGCCTCGCACTCCCTTAAATCTGCCGAGGCACACTTCATCTCATCACAAAATTCGTCAAATTAATTAACTGTAGTAAATCGGATGCAAGTGCTAGGTAGGTCAGCGTCATGTCGGGGAAGGTGACGGAAAGTGCGATCCTGCGGGAGTACTACGCGGACACCGCGTACATCTCGACGCCGGAGGGCGTCCTGAAGGTGCTCGCCGTGGTGAGTACTCGCCCATTTACTTAAATATTGCTCATTAGCGGTTAATTACTTGGAAATATTCTCGTTGCATGTCACTGGCTGACGTGACTCACCAACTGGTTGGAAATTAACGTCTACGCTAACCATTATCACTACATAGTATAAAACAAAGTCGCTTTCTCTGTCCCTATGTCCCTATGTATGCTTATATCTTCAAAACGACTCAACGGATTTTGATGCAGTTTTTTTAAATAGATAGAGTGATTCAAGAGGAAGGTTTTTACCTATGTATAATTCTACGCAGACCAAAGCGCGGGCAGAAGCTAGTACTCTCTAAAATTAATGACTATTACCAATTCTGTGTAATTAGGTACTATCAGCGAAACCATAAAGTAACTTTTTATATAGGTACTAGTAGCGAAACAGTGCGAAACGAACTCCAAAACTGTACTTATTATTAGGCCTGCCCTGTCCGTTCCGTTCACAGTCGTCACTCATTAACGATGTCTTTGCGCATCGGAGGAATAAGACCTTTGCGCATGCGCATACCTACAAACTTGGAATCATAGACTACTACTAACTAGGTACTTACCGTTAGATTAGATCGGCGCTGAAATATCTGAAACTAGATCAGAAAATTTGACAGCGTGTTTAAGGAAAATAAACTTTACCTCTTTGATTTAAGAGTGAGAAAGCCGTGCCAGGATAATGGTCTCGCCTATCAATCTCGCCAATACATTACATAGAACAATATGCTACAGAATCGCGATCGCGCCTCACTTCCAACAAAGCATAATTGATTATCGATCGCGATACTTAGATCTCAACGGCGATAATGAATTAATGCAGTATTCGTAGCTAATAGGCGGGAGCCTGCCCACGGAACTGAGTGCATGATTGATGCACGCATTCCTATCTAGGTACCTTCAATTCAGATAACAATTTTGACATCATCGTAATAATTTAATATTACGTATAAAGTAGGTAGCTAAATAATAATGTTTGTTTTGGTCCTTTTTTCACGGAGCCATTGCGCGTCGTGATTTTTTGGCACAGACGTCGGAGAGCGACACTAGCTAAACAACGGGCTAGGGCTAGGCCAACATGCCTAGGCCTACTCTTTTTATTTACCCGCCCCGGGACTCGGGACAGAATCTCTTATTATTTGGAAACATTAGCGTCATCATTCATCAGGTAGTTACACACCTAATTAACATTTCCTTTAGCTCGGTCTATCGCATATCGCAAGGACGCGAGCGCAACCGCGAACATTGTTGTGATTAAACAGGTGCCTATGGAGGTAACAGTAAAAGCTATTAGTCTACCACTCCGGATTTAAATTGCGTAATTACCTAACTAGCTAGATTCATCATTTTCTCATTTATTACATTTCGATGTGATTATATTTGGGTAGGTACTAAATTGATAACAGTAGATAGCAAGTTTTTATGCTCGCATACCAATTTGAATCAGTTACCTATGTCTTATCACTCTAGCGACGAGTTAAAATGAAAGAACTGTACCTACAGTTCTATTATGTAGTGATCGCTATCGCTAGACAAGGTTGCCAAGAGACGTTAAGAAAATAATAGAAGCACGTAATGTCACGTCTAACGGTATACATATATATCTGCTGGATTAAGTAGGTTGCACACCTCACACCAAGGAGCAGCAAACCACAGAGAATTAGGATTGGACGAGATAATCGAGCGCCGTCCAGCTACTAATACTGAAGTATGTAGGTACCTAATCCATGTAGGCGGCACGGCTGATTGATGTCGTTCAACGGAAAGGCTAGCCGCCCTGCATGACGCTACGGCCACGTAAACCAGGCGGTGGCGCCATGCCTATCCAAATGGCAGTGTAGGTAGTACCTACTTATAACGTGGTGTAATGCAGCTGGGCTGCTTGGCGGCGGGCGTGCTGTTCCTGGCGGGCGGCGGGTGCGCGGGCGCCAGCTGGCTGGCGGCGGGCGGCGCGGCGCTGGCGCTCGGCGGCGCGGCGGCGCTGGCGCTGCAGCTGGCCGCCACGCTGCTCGGCGCGCCGCAGCTCGCGCCGCACGCCTGGTTCTACATGGTATAGTGTGTGGCGCGGGCGCCAGCTGGCTGGCGGCGGGCGGCGCGGCGCTGGCGCTCGGCGGCGCGGCGGCGCTGGCGCTGCAGCTGGCCGCCACGCTGCTCGGCGCGCCGCAGCTCGCGCCGCACGCCTGGTTCTACATGGTATAGTGTGTGGCGCGGGCGCCAGCTGGCTGGCGGCGGGCGGCGCGGCGCTGGCGCTCGGCGGCGCGGCGGCGCTGGCGCTGCAGCTGGCCGCCACGCTGCTCGGCGCGCCGCAGCTCGCGCCGCACGCCTGGTTCTACATGGTATAGTGTGTGGCGCGGGCGCCAGCTGGCTGGCGGCGGGCGGCGCGGCGCTGGCGCTCGGCGGCGCGGCGGCGCTGGCGCTGCAGCTGGCCGCCACGCTGCTCGGCGCGCCGCAGCTCGCGCCGCACGCCTGGTTCTACATGGTATAGTGTGTGGCGCGGGCGCCAGCTGGCTGGCGGCGGGCGGCGCGGCGCTGGCGCTCGGCGGCGCGGCGGCGCTGGCGCTGCAGCTGGCCGCCACGCTGCTCGGCGCGCCGCAGCTCGCGCCGCACGCCTGGTTCTACATGGTATAGTGTGTGGCGCGGGCGCCAGCTGGCTGGCGGCGGGCGGCGCGGCGCTGGCGCTCGGCGGCGCGGCGGCGCTGGCGCTGCAGCTGGCCGCCACGCTGCTCGGCGCGCCGCAGCTCGCGCCGCACGCCTGGTTCTACATGGTATAGTGTGTGGCGCGGGCGCCAGCTGGCTGGCGGCGGGCGGCGCGGCGCTGGCGCTCGGCGGCGCGGCGGCGCTGGCGCTGCAGCTGGCCGCCACGCTGCTCGGCGCGCCGCAGCTCGCGCCGCACGCCTGGTTCTACATGGTATAGTGTGTGGCGCGGGCGCCAGCTGGCTGGCGGCGGGCGGCGCGGCGCTGGCGCTCGGCGGCGCGGCGGCGCTGGCGCTGCAGCTGGCCGCCACGCTGCTCGGCGCGCCGCAGCTCGCGCCGCACGCCTGGTTCTACATGGTATAGTGTGTGGCGCGGGCGCCAGCTGGCTGGCGGCGGGCGGCGCGGCGCTGGCGCTCGGCGGCGCGGCGGCGCTGGCGCTGCAGCTGGCCGCCACGCTGCTCGGCGCGCCGCAGCTCGCGCCGCACGCCTGGTTCTACATGGTATAGTGTGTGGCGCGGGCGCCAGCTGGCTGGCGGCGGGCGGCGCGGCGCTGGCGCTCGGCGGCGCGGCGGCGCTGGCGCTGCAGCTGGCCGCCACGCTGCTCGGCGCGCCGCAGCTCGCGCCGCACGCCTGGTTCTACATGGTATAGTGTGTGGCGCGGGCGCCAGCTGGCTGGCGGCGGGCGGCGCGGCGCTGGCGCTCGGCGGCGCGGCGGCGCTGGCGCTGCAGCTGGCCGCCACGCTGCTCGGCGCGCCGCAGCTCGCGCCGCACGCCTGGTTCTACATGGTATAGTGTGTGGCGCGGCCGACGTGGCTCTCTTTGCAGTGCTTTCTTTTACAACAACGATTCAGGGGGCTCACCTGTCACCTGGCGGTAAGCTGGTAAGTGAACCCCACCATACATACCTACACCGCTGCAACACTGAAGAAGCGTAGACGCGTGTCAGTCTAGAGCGCTAAAATACATACAACATATATCACGTCTTTATCTCTTACGAGGTAGACAGAGCCTAAAGTAACAAAACCTTAAGGCCACGTTTTGCATGAAAGATTAAGGGCATATAAGTGAAAAGGGAAATCAAAATAATGATGGGTTGCTAGCCGCATCGCCTATAACATGATTCCTAAGACTCGCCCATTCCCTCGATGGGCTTTTACCATCTGCACGGGAAGAGAAGCAACTGGTAAATTCTATGTTTTTTCTTTACTCCCAGACCAGCATGAAAGAATAGCGTTATAGAAATAGCGCTAAAATATATTGTATTAATAACTACCTACCTATACCTACCTAGCTCATGTCGTGTGCCCGTAATTTTACTGGCTGTTCTCGTCTCCACGCCGCAGCGAGCACTGCTGCTTGACGGCGGGAAAACGGCAGTAGCGATCTAGGCGAACCTCGCGCGACACGCTACCCGCAAGTGGGACAACTTAATTTTACAAACTGCTGGGTGTGCAGGACGTGGTGGGCGGCGCGGCGCTGGCGGGGCTGCTGCTGCTGGGCGGCGTGCTGAGCGTCACGCTGTGCGAGCTGCGCGGGCGCATCCCCTACGTGCACGCCGTGCGTATACCTTACACTTATTACAATGCTACGCGCAACAACGACATTGTCACACATTGTGACACATACCCCCGAGGGCGATGAAATAATTAATGTCTCAGATCGCAGGAATTTGTCGCACGAGCCAAAGGCGAGGGCGATAAACATGCGATCAGAGGCTTTCTTTATCACCGCTAGGGCTGTGCACACAATTTTACGTCTTCTGCTGGCCAGGAAGTGGAAATTTCCGCTCGCGTAGCGGCCTTTAAATTGCTACTTAGGTACCTACGGGCCGGGGCGACGTAAACGAATAAAATATTAGGACCTAATTGCCTGAGCACTTCTCTTCACCAATTTTGCATTTTTCAAGGTTCTTTTCTTACATATATACCTACACAAATCACGTCTAGGTATATCCCTTCCGGGGTAGATAAAGCCTAAGGTAACAAGTTCAAAGGTACCTACTGACTTTATAACTTATACCTACTAAGTAGCTATATCGCGTAAATGCTGTTTTACGAGTTTAGCAAACACGTCCGGGGTTGGCTCGGTTTTCGGTTCCACAAGTACCTACCTGCTGATAGCGTGCAGTGTGCAGTGATGTGATATTGATAGTATACTAACGCGCGCTTATGTTTGTGGTGTGCAGCCGCTCGCGCTGGCGGTGGCGCTGCTGGCCGGCGGCAGCGCGGCGGCGACGCAGCGCGCCGTGACGCGGCGCTGGGACACGGCCCGCGGGCCCGCGAGGGAGCCGCGCCGCGCGATGCCTGTCGACGTCGACGTCTGACGCACACGCACACATGCACACAACACATTGGACGGCGTCGCCTCTGTGTGTGTTATTGTGAACCACCATTAGAGTGAACCAGCTTCATTAACACACGGCATCTTGGTTGTCAACCACTTATGTGGAATTTGCACTTGTATGTCTTTTAATGATTTAATACCTATGGTCAAAACTTGTGAGAGGTCAACTGGCTTGTGGGTGGCAGCTGTATCGAGTTTGATGTTTTGTAGTTCCTTTCTTTATTAAAGCCATTTGGCGTAAGTGCATACTGAACTGAGATTTTTCTTTACACATTCATATTTAAAAAAACCTACTCATGATTGCAACAAAAAAACGCAGCTACACACTTTGTACCAACATCAAAGTACACTAGGCATCTCAGATTTAATAAACATTGTAAAAGCATCATCACTACATAGTATAAAACAAAGTCGCTTTCTCTGTCCTTATGTCCCTATGTCCCTTTGTATGCTTATATCTTCAAAACTACACAACGGATTTTGATGCGGTTTTTTTCAGTAGATAGAGTGATTCAAGAGGAAGGTTTTTATGTATAATTCTACGCAGACGAAGTCGCGGGCAGAAGCTAGTAATAAATAAAAAATATCAAAGTGGTTGCTCAAAATAACTATAAAAAATAATTATAAAAAATTTTGAAATATGTCAGGTGTAGTTCTAATAAGCAATTTGACCATGGTGCTGTTATTATGTGACAGCCCCACCAGTTTGTTAGTGCTGCCAGTCTTGGCTGTGGTGAGGATTTGGGTACCAGTTCTACAATACTGTGTGCGCAGTACACATGCTTAGAATAATATAATAATAGGCTTAGATTACTATGGGTGACATTGCAAACTGTACCAAGTTTTGTTTTGTAAAAAAGACTGTATTTAAGTATAATTCGTAACAATTCTTAGAAATATAAATTAAAACTACAATAACCAGCACCAAGTACTCTGTGATTATCTATGGCACTAACTTGAAGCACCGGTAGTGAAATATGCATGTATAGACTCCACAACACTCTCCGGGCGGGGCTTCTCAGCCACACCAGCTATCTCCACCCCGAGGTTCTCTATCTTGTGGGCGGTGGAGTTCCCGATGGCGAAGTATGGCAGCTGCGTGAGCCGGTTGCTGAATGTCTGCAGCTGGCGGTGGATGTACTCGCAGCCGGACGGGCTGAAGAACACCATACAACACAGACTGCGCTCCAATGCGCTCAGTTTGATCAGCTCTTCTCTCAAATGCTCATTCTCCATAGTTTCATACACCGTCAGAGAGTCCACCGAGATCCCTTTAGATTGAAGTATGTTCGGGAGAGATTCAGAGCTTAAATTACCGCAGGGGAATAGGAATTTAGCAGTATCAGGGTTCTCTTGGAGGATGAGGTCGGCCAGGGCGCTGGCGCTGCCGGTGGCAGCCCCCCGCGCGTCCAGCCCCAGGCGCAGCTGAGCCTGGCGCGCGCTGGCGTCGCCCACGGCGTACACGCGGCGCGCACGCCACGCCTCGAAGCGCCCCACGGTCCAGCGCTGCCCGGCCGCCTCCACGGCGCGCGGGCTCGTCACTATCAGCCCGGTGTAGTCCTTGTCGTTCAGCTTCTCGTCCAACTCCGCGAGGTTGATGAAGGAGAAGTGAAGCGGCTCCACGAATATAACCTCGTACTTGTGATCGGTGAACGTTCTGCGATAGTCCTCCGACTCGCTTTTGAACAGCACGACTTTCTTCATGGTGGACGCTTGCGACTTGACCGAACAAAGACGACCCTGAAGGCACAAGGAAATAAGAGTGTTTATTTACGACGCAGCACTGAATTAATGAGGTGGTAATAAACAAAACTATTCAGAGAAAAAGCCAATTTAACGGGGCTCTGATACAGAAGTAAACGAAGTCACTGTTTTAAAAAATGCAGGTAGATTCTTCTTACATTTATTCGAATTTATTGCAAACGTTCATATTAGTTGTATTTCGAAAGTTTTGGGTATTCAAACTTTGGTTTGATGTTTCCGTGTTTCGACGTTGACTTTGACGCTCGTCTGACAGATCGGTCAGCTGACAGCTGTAATTTTTTTTTAAATCATGATATGATGTTTCAGTCACAATATTAAACGTAGTAAAATTACGTTATGGTTAAATAAGAACATGAGCAAAACGTTTTGCTAACATTTTGAAAGACATTTTGCTGACAAGAACATTTTCCTTTCAAACAGAAAAGATTTTTCCTGACGCACCTACATTTTGGCCCATATAAAAAATTGGATCTGTAAATTATTAGATACCTAACAAACGATAAAGGGTATTTTTATGTTTACTTTACAGTGGATCATTTTCCGATTTTGTCGGAGAAGCAGTAAGGGGGCGGAGAGGTCCCGATGCCGCTGAGCTCTCTACGCTGTTGCTGTTCGGGCGGCACGCTGGTGCTGACGGCGGCGCTGACGCTGCTGCTGGTGCCCATCGTGCCGGACCTGTTCACGCGGCTGAAGGAGGAGGACGCGCCGCGCGCTGCGCACGTAACTCCGCCGCTGCCGCGGTTCTCAGTGGAACGCCTTCGAGCGCTTTGCCCGCCGCTCGACCTTTTCGCCACCGTTATTATGCTCGTTGTCGGATTCTTCATATATCTCTGCGAGTGGATACAAAGAAAATTAATGGAGAGAAGAATAGTTAAGGTAATTGAGCGACTCCCCGCATCCGATGCGGGGTAAGGATGTAGATGTAGCATAGCCGTAACGACCCTCGCAGCAAGTATGTCATAACTTTTCGCTGAGGTATTTGTGAACTCGCAAAGTTTGCCAACGGGTGTAAATTATTTGGTGAGAAGTTTGACGAAGCAATTTGTAAATTGGACCTTTAGGTGCGTCTCCGAATTAGGGAAGATATCGCAAAGTTCGCGCGCGGGAAGCGGAAATTCGGAAAGGCGAGTTGTTGCTCACATAATGGAATTTGCATAAAGAGCTCGCATTAGTAGCTCAATTTACGCCAATTTGTCGCAACAAATAATGGGCCACGTAATACGCCGCATTTGATTGTTCGCCTTCATTGAAAATGCGGAATAATCATTATTTTTCTAGAATAAAAATACTTACTAATACCTAACACCTTCCGTAATCGAATAAAAAACAACTTCACACTTTCCTGTGACTACTATTTTTCATTTATATTTTACATCTATTATCTTCTTCTATACCTATAGGTAAAACAGAGTAAGGTGACAGACTGACAGACAGTCCACGCGCGCGGTTTTTTGAAATTCCCACGGGATAGGGAACATATAAGGCTTACTTCTCAGTAACATTACCTTCTTCTATTGTCTACGCGTACGAAGTAGGGTCGTTGGTCTTCTAGCTTCTTTTAGTATGTCTACTCTCTATACCTACTCTGGCTTCTGTTGTCCTGTCAAACGTTCGAATGTTAACTGGAAGAGATCTCTGTACGTCTAATGTTCTTTTAACCTACAAAATTATCGTGTTTTGTACAATAAAGATTTATACATACGTACATACACTACAGTCTAACGCCGAGATACATAACAAAATTAACGTCTTGTGGATCTCTCGATTGGATCTTTTATATATGACAAGGGAAATAGGCAAACGAGCAAGTGGGTCACCTGATGGTAAGTGAGCACCACCACCCATGGACACCCGCAACACTAGAGGATTGCAGATGCGTTTCTTTGCTGGTTATTGTTACTGTTGCTCAAAGCTTCAAAGGATACCTACGTAGGTATCTGCGAAGGACGTCCTTCGAAGAGTTTTTTCCCAATAGAGATTTTAATGGCACTTATTCCGCTAGAATAATAAAACTTTAATTCCCATGTTGGACGTTCTAGGACGATAGGGTCTCTATTTAAGATGTCATCCGGGATATTGGGCGGGTTCGGCTAGCGGCTAGTGGGGATAGTCTGGGCAGGCATAGCGACGACGTGTTGGGTGTGCAGGTGAACAAGTATCTGTTCGGGAGCGTGGAGCGGCTGCGCGCGTGGGACGCGCAGCAGGAGCAGGTGGAGAGCACGCTGCGGCTGGTGCAGGGCGCGGCCGGCGAGTACAACCTGCTGCTGCTGCTGCTGCTGCGCCGGCGCCGCGCCGCGCCCGCGCCGCCCGCGCACGCGCCCGCCTGCTACATAGACAAAGACCTCGACGATGACCTCGGTTAACCCGCCGACACATTTATTATTATATTCGTGTTTAATATACGTACCCACTGTTCGTAACTATCTTTTATTTACTTCCACAATAGTTCGTTACACTTGATGCTCAGTGAGTAGCGCTGCCACGAGTATTCTGTGTGGTGTCATGGGATCGTGATCGTGCAGCACCTGGCTACGCTTATAGGAGACATTCCCTACGCGGGGTAGGTACTCGCCCTGTGTTGCGGGGACGTAATCTAGTAACACTCCGCCGCACTCAGGCTTTTACCCGTAGTCCACCTAATTTTGTCCACCCGGAAGAAAGCTTTCAATCAATAAATAGTATTTTAATACCAAAATAGATACTAGTAGACCTCTGTCTATTGCGCACATTCTTGTAAGGGTGTCAATTTGGTGTAAAGCCTTTGTTCAAGGCTCGTTCCTGCGGACGGAGTACCGTGCGATGCCGGACCGGAGGCTGAGGCAGCACCAGGCCGCGGCCTGAAGCGGCGCCGCCTGATGCGGTCCGGTTATTCGGCGGCTGATTTAATGTCGCGCGCTGTAACCCTTGATATCTATTCGCCGGGGCAGGGCGCGGAATACAAAGCGGCCGCGGCTGGCGGGCGGCGGCGCGCGTGCCGGGCGGACGCGGCGCGTGACCTCGTGTCGCACGCTTCAAATTAAACTAGCTAGGAACATTCGTCTCGCACTCCGTTGGCATGTATAGGGGGCACCGTGGAGGTCATTTTAACCTGTGAAATATGGGCACATAAGTACTAATAAGTAGTTACATACAGGCATCAACATATCAATGGTATCGTAGCTCGTCGTTGCGCTTGTTAGGCGGCGACAAAGGCGGGAAGCAGGGTCCGGCATTGTGCGGTACGACGCCCGCTCGTTAGGGCTCCGCTCGGGTCTCCGGCGACGTCTTAAGCCGTCCTTCAAATTGTTATAGTCGTAGAAGATTATTGAGACGAGCATTTGGTTTGGAAGCAGATTTAATATTTAAGACAAATTACAAATCATGTTATTAGTACGTTACGAGGCTGACTGTCAAATATAGTTCGCAGGAAAGCCGCCTGAGGGCGCTGCGTTTCCAAGCACGCAGACTACGTTCCAACATCTTCCTTTTTTTTTTTACAAAAACAAAGCTAGACATTAAGCAATTATCATAAATTAAAACATTGAGACATTCCATAACAAATAAGACCCATCATCAAAACAACCATTATTCATAGTCAATTATTAGTCAAATAAACAGATTCACATTATATAAAATTGCAGTAGCTTTGTCAGACATAAAAATATTCAATTAAATACAGCAAAGTCAAGTCATTATCATAATCATTACATTACATTATCATACATTATTATTCATTATTACATTATTATTAGGTACATTAGTCATTTTCAAAATTAAATATTCTCTTAACAAGACCAAGTTCAGAACAAGTATGTTTTCCTAAGACGGTAGGCGATTTGACATCAGCAATAATAAACAAAATATTTTTTATTACATTATGACCATTGTGACTATATTGACAATTAATATATTGTTGACCCACTATATTGACAGAATTTCCTGAATATGATGTAACTTTTGCATTACAATGTGACATTTTATTTGACAATTTTAATGATTTATAGACATCACAAGACATAACATTAGCATCGCTGCCTGTATCTAAAATACATTCAAAATTAACATCATTGACATTTAAAACAATAGTCCAATGAGAACTATTAAATGAGTTGAGATTTCCTATAAAAAAATTCTCACCTTCATTTTCATTATTATTTGTTACCTCCACAAAATTTGTAATCTTATTTTTACAAAATGCTTCATAATGACCTATCTTGAAACATTTTCTGCACTTCGCATTAGTTGCTGGACACTTATGACGATGGATCTGGCCACATTTTCGACATCCACTTCTTGACTGACTTGCTGACCGATGATAATTATATGACTGTGACTGACGATCTCTTGGCCTTGACTGATGACTATCTCTTGACTTTGACTGATGACTATCTCTTGACTTTGACTGATGACCATCTCTTGACCTTGACTGATGATTACTTATATTGTTTGATGATTGACCTTTGTAAATGTGATTCTGTAGATATTGCTTTCTTGACTGACTTCTGTTCTGACTTGCTCCACTTACTCTTGACTTGTCTTCTTGACAATTATATAAGACCTGTTTTTCTTTATTAAGTTCAGCTGCCTGTGACTGTGTTGTAATTAGCGTTTTAGCTAAATGTAGTGCCTTTGTCATTGTTAAGTCGGTTTCCATTAGTAATTTTTCTCTAACATGTTGGTAGTTTTCATTTAAGTTGCATATAAAAATATCCGTTATTAATCTCTCTTTAAGTGTGCCAAATTCACATGTTTTGCTTAAATTAACCAAATCTGTCATGAAATCTTCTATCGACTCATTTTGAGTTTGTTTTCTCGTAAAAAATTTAAATGATTCGTATGTAACGTTCGTTTTCGGTACAAAATATTGTTCGAATTTCTTGACTAGGTCGCTCAATTTAATAGTATCTTCGTCCACTCCGAATGAATTAAATATATCTAGCGAATCCTGTCCGATCATATGCAAAAATACGGCTACTTTTCTTTTTTCGCTTTCTTCTGACAGTTCACTTGCGGTCATGTATAATTTAAAACTTTGGTACCATTTTTTCCAATTAACGGCTAAGTTTCCTTGCAACGAAAGTGTTTCTAGTTGACTATTTATTGTTATTCTTCGCCTTGAGCCATTATTATTCTGCATTTTTAATTTCTGACTTCGTTGAGATAATTCGAATTTTAATATGGATGGACTGACTGACCTGGAACCGTTGACTTGGCTTCTTTAAAATGTTTCTTTTTCTTCTGACTTCTTATTTATTTATTTCTTGTTGACTTCTGACACCACGACTTCTGACACCATGTTATAGTCGTAGAAGATTATTGAGACGAGCATTTGGTTTGGAAACAGATTTAATACTTTTAAGACAAATTACAAATCATGTTATTAGTACGTTACGAGGCTGACTGTCAAATATAGTTCGCAGGAAAGCCGCCTGAGGGCGCTGCGTTTCCAAGCACGCAGACTACGTTCCAACACAAATAAATTTCCTCCCGATTTGAGACCTTTCAGACGGCACACTGAATCACCTGCGTGTGTGGGAGTTATCGCGCATGACGGCCCCTGAGCCTACAAAATCTGAAATGTACGTGTTTTCAAATGGAATGAATAGAATCTTTTTCCTGAAACCGTATTTAGGTAACGTGGCCGTCTGAATGTCCGTGGATTTTCTTTTATCGACTTTGGAATGTTGGTGCCAAAACGGTAACAAAATATTGATTAAGATTATCTTCTTACCTATTATCAAATTGAGTTTTGTTGTCCCAGTGAGTTTTGGAGTGCAGTCGTCATCAGATATATTGGAGTTATCTTGTTGTTTGAAAATATCTGAACACGACCGTATAATCAATCGCGTAAGTATGCGTTCAGTCAATTTCGAGCACCTATATAGCTCGATATATCTGATCGCGATTGTACAGTCAAGGGCATAAAGATATGAAGTCTAAAACATCTATACACCTATATGCCACAGACAATAAGGTCGGTGACACCTATAGTTAATATGATGGTTGTGTCGATATTTATGGCCTCGGCTGTATATACATAAGTAGATGCTTTTAATCGACAGTGTAGGACGAAACGATACCACAGGTACGTCTCTTACTCGGACGAACAAATTAAACTTAAGTAGGTAACTGCGCTTAAATTACCGCTTAAGTTACCAGCGAAATACAATAGCTACCACAACTAGCTACATACGCCATACTTGAACCAAGTCAAATGAACCGGAACACCCTTGGATGTCGGGAACTGGACTCCTGTTGCGAAACTTCACATCAAACAAACGTGTCAGACGTGACGCCACGTAGGCCCGAGCGCGGCCTCGCGTAATCCATAGCAGTTACATTATAGTTGTAATTACAATTAGCGCGCGGGTCTCGGAACCATTGTTAATTAATTGGTAGTCGCGGGATAATTATCGAGTGCAGCCGGCGGGCGTGTGCGCGTGCTACGCCCTCGGAGCTACGCCGCGCCATTATTAATTCAGTGTCACTCTATTGTGTTGCCGCAAGAGGCTGATCTTACATAAGAGGGCCTAATTCCTGCCGAGAACCGATGTCGGCGCCGCCGCACCGCCGCACCGCCGCACCGCACTGACACCATTACCATACGCTGGCTTGGTATGTGAAATACGAAATGCTTGCTGGATAAATGAAAATATCGCGAGAGGAAGTAATTTTGTGAATTAACGTGAGAAGCGAACCGAGGCGGCCCCGAGCGCGGCGGGCGCGGGGCCCGTTAATTAATAAAACATATCCATCTTGCTGACAAATAAATACGTATACGCGTATACGCTCTTACCCAACAGGTGCCCGCTACGCGACATATCATTACTTATTACTGGGATCGTTCCACTCTACATCGCTCATTGCCAAGCCCCAAAGATAAACGGAAAAGCGAAGCGGTTGGAGGACCTTGTCCAGCAGCCTCCATCCGGGCACTACCGTCTTTCTTACTATAATCATAGGGAAATTATGGCTAGTAGAGGCATTTCATTTTAGTCCTCTAGAATGGTAACGCACCCGCAATCCCTCTGGTGTTGCAAGTGTCTAAGAGCAGCGGGCAACCAGGTAAACATTGCTCGTTTTCCTTCGTCCTAAATCTAATTTTGTATTGGTACCTAAAACTATACATTTAACTGGTAAATCGTGATTCATAGAATTCAAGTGATTGTTCTGGTTTTTCTGCCAGGACCGCCCAAGCGTTGTCTACGATCTACGATGAATATTAATAATATTTTCTCAAACATGCTCGGAAATGTATGCGTTAATGTCCCGATATGAGGACATGAAGTTTCTCGTTTATGGCTCCCTACATTACTTCTTGGCTTAGGCCACAAAAGTTAGTATGAAAATCCATTTTTGTCCGCTGCTCTAATTTTTTAAATTTCTATACTAAAATTAAATTGGCAAAGGAAAAAATTACATACAGCCAACCACCACCACAATCTGTACCTAAGCATAATTGCGACATAAAAAAAAAATCTATGGTACTATATTTATGTGCGGTTAAACATGGTGCTCAAATAGCTGGATCAAATTAGTACATTTAAAAAATAAAAAAGGTGGCAAATCGAAAATCTTTTTTTCTGCTTATGCGTATTTCGTAGTGATTGTTATTATAATTTAACAGAAATAAAAATGACTTCTAGTGATGAAAGTGACGGGGAACTTATGAACTGTACTCCGCCTCATTTAAAAGAGGCAAATTTAGCTATGCAAAATATGCTACCAGAAAAAAGTAAAGAGATTTTCCCCTATAATAAACTATGATTTACTTGATTGTCTAGTAGTTATTTTAATTTTAATATTTCCTCACATTGTTTGAGAAAAGCACTATACAAGCTTTGGCCGGAACAGGGATTGCAGGACTCGTTCTATCTGGCCTCGTCTTCGACTCGGCCACCTACCCCAAACTCGTCCAGCAATCCCTTACTTCACGGCCTCTGCAGTAATGTACTAATAATTATCGACGCCAATCCGTCACTGCTCTTCCTGTGTCCGCAGTCCGCAAATATTACTTTAACTCAGTTTACTTTGATGGCGATAATATTATTTTATTTATTAAGTAGGTAACACTAAATAGGTTTTTAATGAGCTGTGTTTAAAATATGAATTTACGGTTTGCGCAATGCTCAGTGTTTCCATTGTCGCGGACACGCGGTGAATTAAGTTTTCTTTTCATCCCAGGAGACTTCTTTGACCTAGTACAAAACTTTAGCAGCTAACAGCGCTGCTCCGGCTTTTAAAAGTTACCCTCCGAGCTGCGACGCCGTCCTGTGCACCTAGATTATATTTATAACTATACCTATTCGCAGCTGCCGTCATACGTCACAGTTTGCAGGTGTTTGAGTCCGAAACGAAACTCGCCCTCGAAACAATCGCTCTTGACCCAACCGCTAGCATCACGGCGCGGAGGCTGGTGTCGTGGCTTCGGTCGTATGTTGATGTTGACATTGATCGACGTCCAAGCCACAATGAAATTAACTTAGCTAGCTTTCTCAATGCATCGTATGTACCTGCAAGGTACTTAAATGTTACTAAGTATGTACGACCGGTTCATTTGTACAGGTTAAGTACTAAATAGGTACTTAGACAGTTTCAGTTATCTCAGCAGTCTTCAGTCTACTTACTTAAATCAATGTTGGTCATTTTACTTACAGCGCTTTTTCTAGAGACGGCCATTGCGAGCTGCCGCCAGTAAACTATCTGATTTAGCTGAAGTCACTGACTCATAAAACATGTTCCGCCGTACCCGTAGTTTGGGCTCAATCGCCCGCTCGCTAGACTGTGTCCCGCCATCAAGAGTTCGGGAAGCGCCATTCGCTGCAACTGCTGACGAGAATGGCGGCCGCAGAGGGCGGTGCGGCGGAGCGAGGGCGCAGTTAGTTGTCGGTTTAACTGCCGCTGGGTGTCGGGCGCCGTACATCACGCGCCGTCAGCGCCGCGCGTCGTAATCGTAACCCGCGCGTCCTGTCCGTCGCCCCGTCGCCCCGTCGCCAGCGCGGGCAGTAAAGGGCAGTAAGGGCAGTAAGCGCTGCCCACGTTATTCGCCGCCGCTCTGCAATCCGTTAAGCCAATTTGTTAGGCTCCGCTTGTTACGGCATTGTGTATTCATTTACGCTTTACAAAATTTTGAGTGTTGCTAAAAAGAATTTCTCATTTGGAAACGTTGGAAATGAAAAGTGACGCTCATGAATGTTCTCTTTAGGGCTGAGTAAATACAAGCGAGAACTTTTGCGTGCCCCCGCTCCGCGGAGCGAGACGCAAGGTGGTGCGTATATGCGCGGCGTGCGGCAGGCTGCGACGGGCGCGTAGGTACCCGTGTAGGTACCTACCGACATCTAGCACGCTGCATACATAGATAGAATAGGTACACGAACTTTGTGTGGTAATGGTGAAACACAACATATTTTGTTTCGCACCTTCTGAAACGAATGCGGTGTAAGTAATTCAAATTCAAGAACAATAAATGTCCAAATAAGAGTTAAAATTGTTTTGAAATCGTTCAGAGAAATTGAGTGATAGTTAATGAAGCGGGCGCGGCGAGCTCCCGGCCCCGCCCGGCGGCCGGCGACCTACGAAATGTACAAGATATTTTCTCAATAACCGTGTTATAACAAGAGCGAACAAACCTAATAATGAAGAAAGCTGAGAGAGCGGAATTATTGTTGTAATATAAATGAAAGATGTATGTTTACGAGAGCCGCTCGCTCCGCTGCTAGTAATTGAACAGCCAATTTCCGCGGCAGGTGGATATTGTATCCAGCATTACGCTCTAGAAGAAGCGAAACGCGTTTGTAGTAAAATGGCCGGAGGAGCAATAAATTGTAGGTATTTCGAATCACAAAAGAATATGAGGTTTTGTAAGGAAAGAAGTATCTTTTTGCAAAACCTCGCTTTACTTCGCTCTATTTTTGTTGGTTTCCTCCTATTGTAGTTATCGTATAGTATATATAGTATATATCGTATATAGTAGGCATCGTAGCAGAGATCAACATATTGAAAGATTGTCACTTAATTACATATAAGCTTCCCGGCAATAGAGCACGAATATACGCGTCAGTCCATTTTCTGCGGCAATTCTTGGCTCGCAGTGCGAGGCTGTAGAACCGGCTTTCGCCAGCGCTGTTCCCAACTAATTAGAACATCGAGGCCTTCAAAAACAGTTTACTGTTCCCTCAAAGGGCACCAACGGACCGATTCTCTTGGGGTTGTTGGTTCTCATGGATGGCGATGATGGTTACTATCAGGGGGCCCCGCATGCTTGTTTGCCTCCCTTTTTCCATAAAAACATCATAATCTCGGGTTTACTCACCTTATTCCTCCGGGTAATGCACGCGACTGCGTCCCAATATTAAGAGCTCATGATATGAGTAAAACGCGGTCTACGTAATATCCCGTGAAAATCTTTAACCCTGACAAAAAATCGGGCACGATTTTTAGATAAAATACAGTTCAAACACATAAAATACAAAAACCATGGGTGGCCGATTTTTTTGCAAGGGGGTGTTCCTATATCTGTATGAGCTAATACTAGTAATAAAAGTTAAGCTTTTATTAGAAACAGATTCGCGCATATACCAAAAAAATGGATTATTTATGTGGTAGCAAAAAGTGTATATTTTATTACCCACAGGCTTCAGTTTATTTTTAGCTCTTTTTCAGTTATTTTATTTTTACCACTTTCGAGATATGATTTCAAAATTAGCCACTACTTATTTTAATCAAAATCTAAAACCTCAGTTCCATGTAGGTTCCACGGCAGGCTGGTGAAACGCAACACCATCCCTTATCAATTTGATTGCGTCGTCAACTGGCATTATTCGTCATATTAACCTGCTTCCATAATGGGACGTTGATTTTTGTTCAGCAAAGTCACAGATTCCGGGATGGCGGGGGTCGCGCTGTTCGTGAATGTATTAATTAGTATAATGTGTTTGATCAACGCGGCGCGCGCGGAGCGGAGCGGAGTCGCCGCCGCCGGCTCCGCGCCTCCAGCAACGAGCGCTGCATGCCGGAGCATCACCTATATTTCTTCAATAGAACAATATTGAAGAGATCTTTGAGACGCACACTTAGCTAGCTATTGTTTTATGTAAATAGCAAGCTTATTGTTTGATTATGGCGTTAGTCTTAACTAGAATGTTAATTTATTTCTCTGTGGGACGCCCGCAATTTCTCATTTAAATACCTTTTATTTCCGTGATAGTGTAATTTTCGTCATCCCACAGTCATTTAGGTAATGGCATTACTTACTGCTGGTGTGCGGCGCGGGGCGGGAGGCGGCGGCGGCGCGCGCCCCGGCCCTGCTCCAAATGCTGACTGTATTTTTCTAACGAATTCTCTGCCTCATCTGATTATGTAAAAATGCTTTCGGATTTCTCGGTACTCTTTAAAAACAAATCGTATTCGTATGATGAGGTAAGTGAGTTACGCGACGCTCCGGCATTTGTGTGACACAAAGAACTGACACGCTCTTGGCGTGCGCCGCATTCACGAACTTATGCATACGTAATTTAGCATGATGTGGTAATTTGTGGTGCACAGCGTCTCGGGCGAGCGGGCTGTCGTCCTCGCGGGGCGCGGGCCGGGCCGCAGCGGGCCGCAGCGCGCCGCGAACCCTTTGTCGCGGGTAAACTATTCATAGGTAGGTAGTTTGGAAAAGAGGTGTCTGAGTAGAGTGAGTAGGTACAGTCCGTTCTCACTTTGCAACGTACGAAACGCCACTTGAGATCAAGAAGAAATCTACCTAAATTAATTCAACAAAGTAAAAACATTTTAAGTTAACAGTTTCATTTTTCGATGTTTTCAGTGTAGGCAACTACGTACTGGTTTAGGGTTAGGCTTGTTTTGGTATCTAGCTAAGCGATCTTTAATCAAGATAGGTTGCAGAGGGAGGACGAGGAGGTTCAAGTAAAACCATTCATAGTACCAGAGATGTTTTCCCGGTAGACCAAGTATAAGAGAGTGCTTATAAAGATTAGTTACACATATTTATTACCTAATTAATGCTTACTGGCTATTATTCAATTACGTGTGTCACATGGTGCAGGGAGTAATGTTAAGTCGCGGTTATTGTATGAGTTTAGGCGTATAGCACAGCATCGCTCGATGGTACAATGGAATAGCTCTAATTGGCAGAGTGCAAAGCGGGTGGAGGGGGTAGCCTAAACGATCACAGCGCTCGCTACGGCTAAAATTGTCGTTTTTGTCGCTGACTTGAGCTGTCAAATCCATATTGCAGTAAACATTTTCTAATCGTTTTTGAGATAAAAATATGGTCCTGGTAAGATGTGTTGTTGTGAATTGTAATAACACCATGAAGAATAGCGACTGTAAATTTTACCAATTTCCAAGACCATGGTGGAAACGAGACCAAAGAAATAAGTGGATATTTGCCGTAAGAAAAAAAAAGTAAGTTACCTACATACATACATACATACATATGTACATACCGTCACGCCTCTTTCCCACAGGGGTAGGCAGAGACTACTTTATTCCACTTGCTACGATCCTGACATATTTCTTTCGCTTCATCCACAGTCATCAATCTCTTCATACATGCTCGTCGGTTTCGGGTACTCCTGACCTGACCTTTTTCCAAAACGTCTCCTAAGTTACTCGTAAGTTACCTAACCTCTAAAATTTTACTTAAAGTAGGTACGTTATCATTTGATACAAGTATTAAATTGAAAAGTTACGGTGAATTGTAATATAGTAAAATAACACAAGATTCATTAATATTTCTCACAATATTTACTTACTTCTTGTTTGACAGCGGTGACAATATTGTCCATAATGGCCGCCTGTCACGTGGCGCTGTCGTCGCGCACGGTCCCAATAGAAACTATCGACCGACGTCGACTGTTCCGTTCTACCATCGGTCGATGATCGATCGATTGCTGTCCCGGCGGCCGCGGGCAGCACTACGAGTATGACGAGTATGACGCTCAGCAGAGGCTGTCGGGGAATTACTCGGGGTTGAAAACCAAATAGTGACCATCAGCAGCGAAGGTTCCGTTCGGTAGGTAATATGCTTTTATTGTAAAATTCGTTGGTTGTTTCGCTAGATATACTCACGAGCAAAAATAACGGGTCGCTTTTCATAGAACTTTGCATGAAAAGTGACTCGTTATTTTTAATTGCTCGTCAGTGTAGTTAGTTACCTAGTTATAAGTTTGTAACGTTTGATGGCGGCGCGCGGCAGTAGGTACATCCTAAGTTTAAAGTGTGAACTGCATTTAGAGTTCGGTAAACCATAAATATTTAAATAGCGGATGAATAATGCTCGTGTTTATCCTTACACTTAGTTATCAAGAGACAGTGTTGCCTTTGCGTCAAGACGGGTGCTAACGCATCGTGATCTGATCTTATTTGGACTCCGAATTCGAATTCCTTATATTTTTCTTTTTTTGTGATATAAACTTTGAATGTGGAACACGGTAGTAGGTAGTGGACCTCCTGGAGTCTGGACACACACCGCAGCCGCGCAGCATCCGCAGTTGACGCAAAAAGTTACCCTATTAAAAGTTTTATTACTCCACAAACAGTAAATAACCCTCCGCCGACAGGAATACCGATAAGATTTCCAGTTTAAAGCACTGTTCATAGATGTTACTTAAAGTATACTTAGGGAGGTAGGTAGGTACTCAATTGAGGAATAATAAGTAAGTACACCACGGAGAGCGTCTTGCGGTCGGCGGGTCGCCGCGCACCAGACATCGATCGAGATGTCGCAATTTTGATTTGGGCAATTAATCACTGTCGGCTTGGCCTGTCATACGTTTTGATATTAAGGAGATATTTTTGGTAATACGAGGCTTCATTTGTTTTCTATAAGTATATAACTAACTCACTGTTCGGTTCCAGTTCCAGCTGCCACGTGCGCCGGTGCCAGTGCGGGCCGCGGGAACATACCTAATTCCCTTTTATTCTGTAGTAAAATCGCAGCCAAAATTTAGTTTGCTATTAATAAAAGCCGTTCCAACCTAATCGAGTTACTTTTATTAGAACTCACGAACAAAATAAATTGAAAACAGACGTGGAATTTAGTCTATCTTCGAGTGAAATTCTTCGAAGTCCTAAATCGATAGTCTGAGGAATGTGCCGCGAGCCCCGCAGCAGCAGCCCGCGCTGCATGCTACTGCCAACAATGCTTTCCGCTCGAAGCCGAAATCGACTTCATCCATAATAAGTACGTGTATGTATGTACCTACAATTTACAACTTTCCAATATGCTATATATATTTTTGGCATCAAGCGTCCGTCGTTTAGGAATGAAGGATTCGCATTGCGAAAAATTATATTGTACAGTATGTGATCAAGCGTCGCTAGCTAATAGCTTCCAGCACGAGGCCCAGAATTTTGTGTGAATAATACCCAGCCAAAAAGCACGCTTGTTTCTAAAATTATTGGCTGACTGCAGCATCCGCACGCCCGCTGCGGCACACACAGGCATGCAGCTTCCGCGAGCCATATAATAACAGGGGGGCCGGCGTGCGGCGTGCGCGCGGGAGCTCGCCGAGGGAAAGGCGCCGCGCGCTCGTGTGTGCCGCGCGCCGTGTAGTTAACAGCCATGCATTAATAAGGCTCTGTGCCCGATCAACCTTTGATGTGCTCACAACACAACATATTAGCGGCGAGCGCGCGCAGGCGGCCGGCGTTTGTTTTATTTGACATCGAGATAAAGCTCCCGGCCCCTCATTAATAATTAACGAACATAAAAGCTAACCGTGTCACAATTTTCTTTTAATTACTGTCAGAATTATTTTTGGTTACTTTGAAAAGGAACAAAGCTTTTCCGCCCCAGGAACCTCCCTCGCTGGCGTCGGGACTCAAAAATGTACTGACACAGTTTTGTAAAGAACTAGCTTGTCCATTAATGTGATTGGAAGAGGCGACGCGGCGCGGCTCGGGCCGGCATCGCCGGCATGCAGGCGGAGTGTGTGCCGCGCGGCGTGGGACGACGCAGCGGCAGCTTTTTATTCTGACGAGGGAAGAGGAGGTATTAGGGACACATGAATATTTAAATCAAAAATGTATGTGTTCAACTCATTGCAAATGGGGTCGCGGGGTGCATAACGGTAGCGGTTAACCTAATTTGAATTGTTAAACATAAAATTATAACTGAGGAAGCGGGCGCGGGCGCGGGCAGGCAACCGGCTCGCAACACATATATTATATACTCGCGCACAAACTTACACTTAGCCCCGGACGGAACCGCGCGGAGAGTACTACCGGGTGACAAATAGATCAACAAACAAATGCGGTCTTTCCTGTGTCGTCCAAATGATATAGCAAATACAGTGGTTTCGTATGACTTGGACGCGTCCTCCGTAGGTAGAACAATTTAGTACCTACATGTAAAAACTACTGCGTGATCATGAAATGCTAAACCAATTAAAACTTTGGTAGCGCTCTGTACTCAGTATCAAGTTAGGTGTATAACTGGCAATAGAGTTAATTTAAAACACGAAATTACTCGGAAATGTTTCGACTGTTTTGTATTTGAATATGAAGCTTATAATAACTCTGTTTAATCCCGGCGGCGGGCGCGGCGCCGAAACATGTTCAGTTTAAAAGGTTTTTCGAATATTGAAGGAGCGTTGCGCGCTTTCCTTGCCGCCGCCGTGACCGCTCAGAGCTCGGGCTCAAAAAGGGTTGGCCGCGAGCTCGGCGCCCCCGACATCCGTAGTGCTGTTTTTCCCGATCGCCCCATAATTAAACATTACCAACCATACTTTATTGCCCGCGGAAAATTCTTTTACAGTATAGCGGACACTTTTACTGTGTAAGTACCTAATATTAATTTAGCGCACCTTATATTCTTTTGAAGTTGACTAGAATACTCATAGTATATACACTCAGTGAAGTGGGTTGTATCTTTGAGGCTGCAATGCCGCCCCTGCCCGGTCCCTGATCAAACTACAGCAACCTTGGTAGCTCCCTCGCGAACGTCTATGCCGCACACGCCTGATCAAAGTCACTGCGCAACTTTGTGGTTGCCTGGATAAAGTTAGTGCAGCGTTTAAGCCGTGAGGTAAGTAGTAAACTAGTCGGGGATCCCCTTGAAATGTCGACAATTTTTTTATCCAATTTTATTTCATCGAAAACGTTTCATGGAGTATTCAGTTCTCATATTTTCTTTTCAAGTAATGTGGTTTCATTACCAAGTATTACAATTATTAAAACAACGTTCCAAGTATTTGCTTGAGAATACATTTCATTGAATATTCACGTAGTTAACAGAGTAATATAATAACGCTTTTCTTTTCTTTTCTTTTATGTTACAAAACGTTTTTATTGAAACGAACCGCTACTAGTAAAGTAGTTTAGGTTAGAATTTTGACCCCGTCTGAAACGAACTGCAGTCAGAAAAGTAGGTTAGGTTAGGTTAGATTTACGAGGGGTACATACATACATACATAAATCACGTTTTTCTCCCTTACGGGGTATACAGAGACTAAGGTGACAAGATCCAAAGGCCACGCTTAGCATGATTACGAGGGGTGCTATGTCGGAAACCTCCTCGAGAGCTCTAGCGTTACAGTTCCCTTCTATCAGGGGCTTTGGCCCCATGGGGGGGGGGGGGGAAGGGTAACGCTTAGGCCGGTGCACCCTGGGCAACAATGGCTGATTAAACCACTCGTGGATTAGTAGCTAGTAGCTACTAAGCCTGCCGTCGAAGCGGTGCGTCCCGCAAGGGATGCGATCGCGGAGCGGAATGACCTCGGTCATTTCCGGTCGGCACGTAACCTGGTCCGTAGGGCCGGGACCGTGGGCCGCCTCGTCTTTTTCAAGATAAGGGGGCCGCGAGGAGTAAACCTCTATAAAAATCCGGCGGAGCGATGTGACCTCGTTAAAAAAAAAAAAGGTTAGATTTACGCCCCCGTTACAAACGACACCGCCAGGTTACAGTATCACCTTGTTTTACTCATTTTTAATTTTAGTAAAGTAACACAAAGAAACCAAAAATAAACAAAATGTAACTCATTTATTCTTTTTAGAAAAACAACGTGTAAAAATAATCTGCTTGTGCTTATTAAGTACCTAATTACAACTTGATATTTTTAGCGATTGATTTCAGCAAGTTTATTTCAGAATATTCACTTCGGTGTTGTAAAATTCTATTCTATTGATACGATCATCTGAAATTGAAATTGAAATCTGAAATTTTCTATCACTTGAGTTATTCCGGTTATATGTGAGATGGTTTGGAGCGCAAATGAAAGACAGGAGTTCACTGATCAGCTGTATTAGAACTGAAGCCTTAACCTAATGGCACGTGCAAGTGTCCTACATCTAGGTAGATTATATCTAAGTATACGTAACGCTACGCACCTCAGTATAACCCTGTACGTATAACTTTAGTGCACCTCTATTTAATTTAAAAACTTCGCAAACAGAATCACTTTCAGTATCACTCATTTTCCACATTTGCTTAAAAATCGGTGACTTAGATATAATTGTTGGACGTAATGAATTGTCGACGAAATTAAATTACGTGAAACGTTGACTTTGAACTGATATTCGGTGAAAAATATTACCACTAATCGGTCAAAGCATTGATTCTAAGATAATAATGTGCAGATGTTCTGCAGACTAAAGAAAATGCATCTCGAGTCGTTGATAGGAAGTTATGTCCCCTTTCCCGAGGAGAGTTCATTGTGCAGTAACGTGCAGCGAGCGGAGTGCATTGTGCAGCGGGCGTCGCTGCGAGTTATGAGGCCAATCGCGCGGCAGCCGCCAGCGCAGTGCAGCGCTGCCCCGCCCCGCCCCGCGCCCGGGGGAACCAGCCCGTTCACTGGCGCAGCTCGTGCTCGGGACAAGAGAGCGCGACGCGAGCGCCGCGTCACCAATAATTTAATTATTTTTGTACTAGGCATGATCAAAGAGCTGTTGAGATTTTAATGAAAGTATTATGATTTCATGTCAGTAAAAGTAAAACAAAGGCGAAGTTTGACACGAGGCGCTGATTGTGTTGCCAAAAAAAAGCTAAGATTTGAATGAGACCATTATGAACTTGGAAATTCACAGGCCTTTACCCGGTAGCGTGATGGATGGGGCTAATTAGATAGATAGGTAATGAACATTAATTGGCATATCAACAAAAGTATAACTTCTAGAGATACATGAAGTTATGACACAAAATAAAATTTGAATAACGACTAACAAGTATTATGAATTACATAAGCTACAAATACATACATACCTACCTAGTCTAGTGACTCAATATTTTGAGGAAAATTTTCACCGTCTTTATATCATTGGTATTGGATTTTACGTGATGTTTTTATTGTACACTGTACACTTTATTGTCATGAGATAAAGTAGTCATAGAGAAACGTGTGGAGGGCCAACGAAAATTGCATCTCAACAGTATTCAATAAACCGGTCTTTACTCGATATTGGCTCGACAGGTAGACAAATACTTGGGTGTGACCTCACGCCGGGCGCCGGCCCGCGCGACCGCGGCCGCCGCAAGGCCGGGTGAAAGCCAAGAATTTATCCAACTCTCGGAACAATTTGTATCAACATCACTCAGCTTTCCCTCTAAAATATGGGTACATTCACGACAAACCTAATCGATTCTTCATTTAAATTTACCCACTGGCGTCGCACAAGTGACGTGTATACGAAGCATAAAGTTAAGACCCGCAGTACTTAACACAGCGCGCAGATTCGGGAGTGTTTCGAGAGCTATTAATCTAACAAAGGCTCGGCTGATCTTCATTAATGCTACATAATCAAGTGCGCCGCCCGCGCCGCCGCGCCACGTCACGCCACGCCGCGCCGCGCCACTCCACGCCACGCCACGCCGCGCCACGCCACGCCACGCCGCGCCACGCCGCGCTACTCCACGCCACGCCACGCCGCGCCACGCCACGCCACGCCGCGCCACGCCACGCCGCGCCACGCCGCGCCACGCCACGCCACGCCGCGCCACGCCACGCCACGCCGCGCCACGCCGCGCCACGCCACGCCACGCCGCGCCACGCCACGCCGCGCCACGCCGCGCCACGCCACGCCACGCCGCGCCACGCCACGCCGTGCCACGCCACGCCACGCCGCGCCACGCCACGCCACGCCGCGCCACGCCACGCCGCGCCACGCCGCGCCACGCCACGCCACGCCGCGCCACGCCACGCCACGCCGCGCCACGCCACGCCGCGCCACGCCGCGCCACGCCACGCCACGCCGCGCCACGCCACGCCACGCCGCGCCACGCCACGCCACGCCGCGCCACGCCACGCCGCGCCACGCCGCGCCACGCCACGCCACGCCGCGCCACGCCACGCCACGCCGTGCCACGCCACGCCACGCCGCGCCACGCCACGCCACGCCACGCCGCGCCACGCCACGCCGCGCCACGCCGCGCGCCACGCCACGCCACGCCGCGCCACGCCGCGCCACACGCCCTGAGCGAGTCGAGCGCAAAATGTCTTCTGAGACCTACATTTTCCCTGAATTTTAAAACGCGCCGCATGCTGGTGTAAAGTGAGCCGTGCGGGGGGGGGGGGGCGCGCTGCGGCCGCGTCTCGCTCGCCCCCGCGCAGCCTTTGAAGTTAAAGACATCATTTCTGGGAGAGATATTCCTGCATTATTGATACTAGGGCATTTCGTGACTTTGTATTTTATATCGAGTTAAGCCGAGGCGGCGTATCGACCGTGTCCCGGTATCGGCATTACTTATTCACGCCACCGAGATTCTCTTGTTGCGGCAACGAGCCCGCCCCGCTGTATCGGCTTAGTATCGAGTAGTTTCCTTCCGGCTCCGCGTCCGCTCAATTGGTAATTCTGCTAATGTAGGGGCCGCGTCCTCCCCGCGCGCTATTAAATTAAGATGATGAGGGTGTGAATATGGAATTCGTGTATGAAGCGGAACAGTTGCGGGCTCGCCGCGTGGGATGTATTCCACGACCGTCGGCGTTTCGTATTGTATTTGCAATTCATCAATTTCCCTTCACACGTTCGTTCTCACGCGGTATATGTGGAGGCAGCGGTAGGGGGGTTCGGGGGGGGGGGGGGCGCGGCGGACGGCGATTGAGTCGCCGGCTATGTCGTGAGTCGTGAGCCGAAATAGAATGAGTCGTAGCGCGTAGCGGCGTAGCGGCGTAGCGGCGTAGCGCCGGGGCCGTGGGAACCGTGCCAGGCGACGGAGCCCCACAAGCGCACGGCGTGCAATCACAGCACTTCGCAACTTTCGTTGCTCGCTCGATTTCGCGCCGGGAAATGTTATTCACGAAGCAGATGGGAGATCGGCGTTCAAACTCAAAGCAGTCGTTGGTTGCGTAAAAAGTCAGCGTAAACATCGCTCGTGCTGAACTTAAACAAAAAGCAGCCGCATTCGACACACACCATTCTAACGTCAGCCATTTTGTCTGAAAAGCTTGGCTCGCCTAGCGCCTAGCTGGTGAAATAACATGAATTATGGCGAAGTTAGGAACAATATCCGCACGGCAACAATGCCCGCCGCGGTGAGCGGGCGCGGGGCGTTGAGGGGGGGGGGGATAGTACAGTGGGCAAAGATTTTTCAATTATCGCGCCTCGCTCTCGCCGCCGCCGCCGCCGCCGCCGCCAGCACGGCCTGCGAGGAGTATTAGAGCCCATTACATTCGCACATTGAACTCATTCGTTTAGGCGATGTATGAGCCTTGATCTGCTTACAAACCTTCCGAAGATTATGATGATAGCAGACGATAGTGTATTTGATAGATGTTTTGTTGTTGCTTAATACGTCTGAGTCGTATGCTTACTTAATTATAATGACATTAACTACAGAATAATTATATCCGTGTGACTAGAGGTGTCGCGCTAGCGGTGCACGGCTTCAGGGATCTCACAGGCGATGTGCTTTACAAACGTCTGTTTAATAATTATATCCGTGTGACTAGAGGTGTCGCGCTAGCGGTGCACGGCTTCAGGGATCTCACAGGCGATGTGCTTTACAAACGTCTGTTTAATAATTATATCCGTGTGACTAGAGGTGTCGCGCTAGCGGTGCACGGCTTCAGGGATCTCACAGGCGATGTGCTTTACAAACGTCTGTTTAATAATTATATCCGTGTGACTAGAGGTGTCGCGCTAGCGGTGCACGGCTTCAGGGATCTCACAGGCGATGTGCTTTACAAACGTCTGTTTAATAATTATATCCGTGTGACTAGAGGTGTCGCGCTAGCGGTGCACGGCTTCAGGGATCTCACAGGCGATGTGCTTTACAAACGTCTGTTTAATAATTATATCCGTGTGACTAGAGGTGTCGCGCTAGCGGTGCACGGCTTCAGGGATCTCACAGGCGATGTGCTTTACAAACGTCTGTTTAATAATTATATCCGTGTGACTAGAGGTGTCGCGCTAGCGGTGCACGGCTTCAGGGATCTCACAGGCGATGTGCTTTACAAACGTCTGTTTAATAATTATATCCGTGTGACTAGAGGTGTCGCGCTAGCGGTGCACGGCTTCAGGGATCTCACAGGCGATGTGCTTTACAAACGTCTGTTTAATAATTATATCCGTGTGACTAGAGGTGTCGCGCTAGCGGTGCACGGCTTCAGGGATCTCACAGGCGATGTGCTTTACAAACGTCTGTTTAATAATTATATCCGTGTGACTAGAGGTGTCGCGCTAGCGGTGCACGGCTTCAGGGATCTCACAGGCGATGTGCTTTACAAACGTCTGTTTAATAATTATATCCGTGTGACTAGAGGTGTCGCGCTAGCGGTGCACGGCTTCAGGGATCTCACAGGCGATGTGCTTTACAAACGTCTGTTTAATAATTATATCCGTGTGACTAGAGGTGTCGCGCTAGCGGTGCACGGCTTCAGGGATCTCACAGGCGATGTGCTTTACAAACGTCTGTTTAATAATTATATCCGTGTGACTAGAGGTGTCGCGCTAGCGGTGCACGGCTTCAGGGATCTCACAGGCGATGTGCTTTACAAACGTCTGTTTAATAATTATATCCGTGTGACTAGAGGTGTCGCGCTAGCGGTGCACGGCTTCAGGGATCTCACAGGCGATGTGCTTTACAAACGTCTGTTTAATAATTATATCCGTGTGACTAGAGGTGTCGCGCTAGCGGTGCACGGCTTCAGGGATCTCACAGGCGATGTGCTTTACAAACGTCTGTTTAATAATTATATCCGTGTGACTAGAGGTGTCGCGCTAGCGGTGCACGGCTTCAGGGATCTCACAGGCGATGTGCTTTACAAACGTCTGTTTAATAATTATATCCGTGTGACTAGAGGTGTCGCGCTAGCGGTGCACGGCTTCAGGGATCTCACAGGCGATGTGCTTTACAAACGTCTGTTTAATAATTATATCCGTGTGACTAGAGGTGTCGCGCTAGCGGTGCACGGCTTCAGGGATCTCACAGGCGATGTGCTTTACAAACGTCTGTTTAATAATTATATCCGTGTGACTAGAGGTGTCGCGCTAGCGGTGCACGGCTTCAGGGATCTCACAGGCGATGTGCTTTACAAACGTCTGTTTAATAATTATATCCGTGTGACTAGAGGTGTCGCGCTAGCGGTGCACGGCTTCAGGGATCTCACAGGCGATGTGCTTTACAAACGTCTGTTTAATAATTATATCCGTGTGACTAGAGGTGTCGCGCTAGCGGTGCACGGCTTCAGGGATCTCACAGGCGATGTGCTTTACAAACGTCTGTTTAATAATTATATCCGTGTGACTAGAGGTGTCGCGCTAGCGGTGCACGGCTTCAGGGATCTCACAGGCGATGTGCTTTACAAACGTCTGTTTAATAATTATATCCGTGTGACTAGAGGTGTCGCGCTAGCGGTGCACGGCTTCAGGGATCTCACAGGCGATGTGCTTTACAAACGTCTGTTTAATAATTATATCCGTGTGACTAGAGGTGTCGCGCTAGCGGTGCACGGCTTCAGGGATCTCACAGGCGATGTGCTTTACAAACGTCTGTTTAATAATTATATCCGTGTGACTAGAGGTGTCGCGCTAGCGGTGCACGGCTTCAGGGATCTCACAGGCGATGTGCTTTACAAACGTCTGTTTAATAATTATATCCGTGTGACTAGAGGTGTCGCGCTAGCGGTGCACGGCTTCAGGGATCTCACAGGCGATGTGCTTTACAAACGTCTGTTTAATAATTATATCCGTGTGACTAGAGGTGTCGCGCTAGCGGTGCACGGCTTCAGGGATCTCACAGGCGATGTGCTTTACAAACGTCTGTTTAATAATTATATCCGTGTGACTAGAGGTGTCGCGCTAGCGGTGCACGGCTTCAGGGATCTCACAGGCGATGTGCTTTACAAACGTCTGTTTAATAATTATATCCGTGTGACTAGAGGTGTCGCGCTAGCGGTGCACGGCTTCAGGGATCTCACAGGCGATGTGCTTTACAAACGTCTGTTTAATAATTATATCCGTGTGACTAGAGGTGTCGCGCTAGCGGTGCACGGCTTCAGGGATCTCACAGGCGATGTGCTTTACAAACGTCTGTTTAATAATTATATCCGTGTGACTAGAGGTGTCGCGCTAGCGGTGCACGGCTTCAGGGATCTCACAGGCGATGTGCTTTACAAACGTCTGTTTAATTTGACAAGTTAGTATAATTGTTTATCTACATCCATATCATAACTTCCCTATATTATGTTCAGGAACGATTAGCAAATGGACTATATTAAGCAACCTGCATCTATAGTTGTATTATAATGGTTAATTTAGAGTATCAATATCGATGCTCTAATGTGTGGCAGTACTATAGTGTTTAGATTAGAGTATCAATATCGAGACTTTAACAACATTGAAGCTTCGAACATCTTATAGTATTTTATGCAATAGTTGTATTAGAGGGGTCAAAAAAGGTGAGTGGTGTGGGTTACTAGCTCACATCGTAAGAAATACGCCACGAGCTTTTTAGACTTGCTTATACAACGCTACATACAATACTTTTACTACGACTGCGTAGGTAGGTACTTAATAAATGAAAGTAATACGTTCTCCAAAAATAAAGAAGCCATGAAATTCTCGTAGGCTTTATCGTTGCCGAGATTTTCTAGTCAGCAAATTGTCCATCACTTCCTGGGCCGCCGCGGATATTTCTTCCGGTGTTGATTTAATTTCGTTTTTACGATATATTACAAAACTTTGCTAGAACTATTGCAATCAAACAACAAGGAAGTCAAATAAGACACGAGCGGATAACATGAAAACAACAAAAGACAAAATTGGAAGTTTGTTTATGGTAAACTTTGTGTTTAATTAGAGTTTATTTTTTATAGCCTTGTATTTTTGGCGTATGTAGCCAAAACGTTTACCAACTAGCCAGTGATATTATTGAAAAAATCTTGTTTGTTATGTTGGTTGTTTTTAGTTCTATAAAAAACCATATGAATGAAATTATTTGTTAAGTTGGTAGCCATGCATTTTAATCGTAAATTTATGTTGATCGTCTAGGTCTGGCAGTCTATGGCTGGCAGAGTAACGATGGAGCACTTTTAGAGCGATATAAGCCAACAAGTGCTGTTAGAGGGAATAAACAATATAGACTTATCCAAAGTCTTATTATGAGCGTTCTTATAGTGGTGCTCGTGATTACATAAATCACAGATAACAGTACAGGAGTAGAAAAAATAACAAAATCTCTTTGTCTATTGTCTTAGAATTTAAGAAAAAATGTAAATGTCAGTCGCTTCATCTGTTTCAAACTTTCGAAGAGCAGAAAATGTTGAGCCACAGCGCGCGCACTCGTTGGCCGCCCTGTTGAGGCTGCTCTCGTGCACACTGGCCCTAATTAATAGGTTGCAGCGTTGTACAGAAACCCAACTTTTATTTTGGTTTGTCACTTAATGTACCTCTATTTATAATATATGTATGTAAACTCTTTATTGCACATAAAAATCAAAAAAATACAGAAGTACACAGAAAATAGTACAAAGGCGAACTTATCCCTAAGAAGGGATTTCTTCCAGCTAACCTGACACAGAAAGGAATAGTTTACAAATAATATATATATAACCATAGAATATAATAATATAACACTAGTATAACTATAACAGCCATTACTATTTCCATAAATGCACCACGAGGTAGAGTGATAGATAAATTCTACACAAAGTTGCGAATGAAAAGCTAATTAATAAGATTAAACAACGAACTGTTTTACTTTCGAAGGTATTTGTAAAGTGGTCAGTATGGCCCGTAATTTGTTCCGGCAGTTTGTTTTGAAGTGGGACACGCATTAACACGTGGCGCGCGCCCCCGCGGCGCCGCCCGCGGCGCCCCCCGCGGCGCCCCCCGCGGCGCCCTCCGCCGCGCGGTCAGCGGCGCCTTTCACCGGGTAAAGTGGTCCTCGCAAAGCCCTGTTGTAATGCGTGTCGATGTAACCCTGAGTTGTAAAGCTCCGTTTACATTAAGTTGCGTCTTTAAAAGCCACAAAAGAGTTGTATCGGTGAATTACGCGCTCAATTATTTATCGTTGCTGTGGCATCGATGCCCGGCGCCGACGCCCCCGATGCCTGTAGACAAAGGGGTTTAATCCCAGTTATCGACAATAACAGTTCTTACACCTTCTGTTTGTAGGCTTTTTTGTTTTTTACTTGATAGCATAGGTTTTCGTACAAAGGAAAACAAGTACCTACTACACGGAGAGAAATGAATTAGCCGTGATAGCTAAGCTCCCTTTGCTGAAATTTTCTTTGCTGTGGCATACAATTTGTTTGCAACTGTAACAAGGCCATGTCTATAGCAACTAAAACCAGTTAGCTACCACTGATAACGATATTTAGCTAAACGAATTTCAAATAATTTGCTAACAGTACTAATTGATTAGCAACTATAGCTAATTTATCAACAAAATAATTTAGTAATTGCTGTTAGTTGTAACCGTTAATAATTCTTAGTTATAGTGGATAAAAATTTCGTTACTATTACTAATTTTACATGTGTTAGACAGCAGATAATATCTTTGATACGTTTGATAAATACATTTTGCAATCACTAATAACATTTTTGCAACGGCTGCTAATTTTTTTCTGATTCATCTACTAATATATCCTTCGCTAATGTTGCTAAGAATCTTAGTCGCACCAACAAATTTACTTTGCAATGAACAGCAATATTATATTAGCAGTCGTAGCAAATCAGACTTATGTGTGGCAGCCAAGAACTTTTTGCAGCTTTGACTAACTTATTCACAAACTGTAGCTAATATTATTTGCTGCAACTGCTAAATATTTTTTTGCTAATGTTGCTAAGAATCTTAGTCGCACCAACAAATTTACTTTGCAATGAACAGCAATATTATATTAGCAGTCGTAGCAAATCAGACTTATGTGTGGCAGTCAAGAACTTTTTGCAGCTTTGACTAACTTATTCACAAACTGTAGCTAATATTATTTGCTGCAACTGCTAAATATTTTTTTGCTAATGTTGCTAAGAATCTTAGTCGCACCAACAAATTTACTTTGCAATGAACAGCAATATTATATTAGCAGTCGTAGCAAATCAGACTTAAGTGTGGCAGCCAAGAACTTTTTGCAGCTTTGACTAACTTTTTCACAAACTGTAGCTAATATTCTTTGCTGCATCTGCTAAATAATTTTTTGCTAATGTTGCTAAGAATCTTAGTCGCACCAACAAATTTACTTTGCAATGAACAGCAATATTATATTAGTTGATAGGGACATTCTTTTGCAATATTCTCCGTGTGGTGGGCGTGCGTCGCGTGGACATTTGAACATTAATGGCAAGTATGAAAAGAAAATTCGTTCCAGAAACCGAAAATGATACCGAACAGTGTTTTCTTCGAACATTGTTTCACAATATTATTGCAGCAATATACTTTTTGCAACCTATAAAATTAAAAGTACCAAAAACGACACAGTTTCAATGTTGCTATGAAATAACATTATAGACATTGCAGTTACCTCGTAAACAGAACTTATTGTAACTTTCAATATGATTATTGCAGCAATTTACATTTTGAAATATAAGTATTTTAATGTTGCTTCAACGACACATTTTATACGTTGTTGAAACTTTCATAAAAAACATTACAGGCAATTTGCAGTCAAAGTTATCTGAAACTTATGGTGTTATTATTGCAGCAATATTCTTTTTGCAACATATAAAATTTGAGGTATCATAAACGTCACAGTTTCAATGTTGCTGTGAAATAACACTATAGACACTGCAGGTACCTTGCAAACTGAACTTATTGAAACATTCAATATCATCATTGAATTAAATTACATCTTAGAATGTATATTTTCTAAACTGAAAAATGGAACTGAGAACATCATTTTCATGAAGTATGTTAAAATACCAAAACCTTCTCCTAAATGAAACAAAGCCAGGAGTACTAAAAAACGTTTTATTGCCACAACACAATGGACTAAAATGCTTTCAAATTTGAAAGATATTTTGCACAAGAAGTTACCTTTATGTTACAAATGTAACTGCCATAACTAATTGAATGAAAGTTTCGTACAAATTACATGTGTAGCATGACGTCATTATTTATAAGATAACCCGCTAGAGGGCGCCGCGCGCAATAGAACGCGGTATCGTATGGCCGACACAGAAACGATAAGTATTAAGGCCAACAGCAACTGAGCTTACGAAATACGCCAACAGATGGCGCTGCGCGCAAGTTACATCGCGCTATCGTTTGGTTGACCGAGCGTCCATATATACCCGAGATGATTTTGAATGATTATCTTGTAACAGACACAGGAAGCGAGTCTGAGTAGCCTAGTGTGCACGTTACTGCTTCTAATTCGTTAGGACGTTAACGGGCCCGGTCTATCAGACTTTGCAGGTGTGTGCACGGGTTGCCGTATCGCAGTGGCGGTCGCTTCCTCGGGCCACAAATTGATTACATCCCACAACTAAGACTCTTGGTAACTGTAACAAACTTAATTAGCAGCTCCAGCTAACCTGATTACATCTCACAACTAAGACTCTTAGTTACAGTAACAAACCCAATTAGCACTTATAGCTAAACAGATTACATCCCACAACTAAGACTCTTAGTTAAAGTAACAAACCCAATTAGAGGCTACAGCTAAATTGATTACATCCTACAACTATGACTCTTGGTTACAGTAACAAACCCAATTAGTACTTACAGCCAAACTGATTACATCCCACAACTAAGACTCTTATTTATTTATTTATTTATTTATTTATTATTACATATACATTATTCTTAGTAACTGTAACAAACTTAATTAGCAGCTACAACTAACTTGATTACATCTCACAACTAAGTCTTTCTTATAGTAACAAACCCTTTTAGCAGCTGCAGCTAAACTCGTTGTCGAATACCGCTAAAGAAATGCGATAGAGTATCAAACTAACTTAGTTGCTACAGCCAACACTTTCGCCGATGCAACGAATTATTTTGATTGTCACATCTAAAGTAATTAGCAGCTACGGCAAATTAGTTTGCAGCTACCGCTAAATATTGCTAATTAAATTAGCTGTCACTGCTAAATATAGCTAATATACTTAGCAGTCACAACTAATTTTAGCTAATATGATTAGCAGTCACTGCTAAGTTTCCCAAACTTCAAAGTGATCACAACTAAGAATATTTGCTATCACAGCCAAGTTTCGGTAGCGAAAAACTCTTTGCAACGATAGCTAAATACTTCGATGTCCCTATAGTTTCGAAGGAATTTAGCTGCGCCAACTAATTCCTAGTTACCACAGCTAAGTTTTTTTTTCCGTGTAGAAAGAAGTGAATAGAGTTGTTAACATGACTGTATGTTGTCACTTCGTCTTCGTGTCTGTTGTCTACATACAAATTCGAATCTGAAGCGAATTTTATAATATTGTTATAGAGCACCCCATCAAGCTATTTAAAGTATAGTGACTTATGAATTCACATTATGTAGGTAGATATAATATTATTTGTCTCCAAGATATCATTAGGTGGTGTTAACAGGAAGATTGCCAAGACAATAAATAAAAATGACCGAGTATATTATATTTTACGCAAGAATATTACAAAGTGCTTGACCCGAAAAGCTAGATAATAGAATCTCGGTGGCTGCGGGAGCCCTAGAACGTATTTATCGAGCGTTCCGTTCCGATGATTAACGGCAGCGGCGTCGCCGGCGAGCAGCAGCGCCGCGCGACCCCGCCTCCCTCCGCAGCGAATCATTTTCTGGGAAGAAATTGGCCTCCATAAGTCCATATATTCAATTTATATGTGTCGTAATGACACAGTGGCGGTGTTTCTTTTATGGCGCGCCAGCGAGGAGGAGGCTGCGGCGCCGGATCACAAGCACCGCGAGTCGCGCGGAGGGCGCCGGAGATGTCGCCGTGGCGGGCGCAGCGCGACGGCGGAGGCGAGAGGCGAGCTGCGCCAGCCGCAACAAACGAACAATGGGACTTTACCCCTCGGTAGATCAATTAAGCATGCGGTTTTGCTATTTCTGTGACCATATACTTTGCTCATTACATAGCCTGTGGGTATGTAACAGAAGATTTTCAACTAATAAACCATATTTGTTCCTTAATTAATGGAAAGCAATTTTAAATATTGCAGAATCAAATGAAATAAAGCACCTAACGTTCGTTCGTATGCCGACATAATATTTTCAATAGAAACGTACAAATTTGTTTGCCTTTGAAAAGAAATTACATTTCCATTTCAGCAGCAGTTTATTTGCTTGCCTGTTAATAATTTGGCAAACGACTGGGAGGGCGAATAAGGAACGGGAAAGAATTATGAAAAAGTTGTAACGAGACGCGGGCGGGACACGCGCGGCGCCGCGTCGGGGACACGCGCCCGCGCCGCGCCGCCAGCGCGCCGCGCCGCGGGGCCGGCGGCCGGCTCGGCGCTACAGACACGGAGCAATTAAAACACGACGAGGCTGCAGCGCCGCGCGAAGCCGGAACTTAAAGGCAACAACTGTCCCCGCCGCGCGCCTGCAAAAATGGCCACAAAAAAACAGTCCGAGCCGAGGCGAGCGGAATCGCATTGTTTTTTAATCGGAAGATTTTCCTCGTCCTTAAGACCCGTCGGACGCAGGAGTTAGTGGTAATCTTTTCCGCTTCATAATTTGTAGAGGTACTTAATCTTTCGCCTCGAATGTTATGAAATAAAAATCTTGCCGGAGCTGTTTTGACTCTGTTGTATTTTAAATAGAAAAGCTGCCCCAGTACCGTTTGTAATCAGCACCGAGGAACGTTCGGGCTCGGCTCGCAAGGAAAGAGGAAAAATGTTTCAACGCGTAAATAACCGACGTTTTTAATTACGGCTTAGTGCGCGTCATCAGGCGGCGGTGGACAGCAGCCCTTTGATCCCTCCCACCTACCCCCCCCCCCCCCCTCACCGGTCCCACCCGCGGCAGGATTAATGCTGTCGGCTGGATTAGTGCGAGTTCACTCGACGCAGTTTCTGATGTAAACGACTGTGGGACGTGTGCTGTGATTTATTAGGCAGCGCTATTAGAGTAGCGCGCCGCACCTGCGCCGGCCGCGGGTCCCGCACTGGCCGCAAAGCCCGCACATCCCACACGCGTCGCGTGACACTCGCTGACGCCAGCAATTAGCCTTTACACCTTAAACCTTCCGGGCAGGCTTAATGCCTCAACGGATAACAATAGAAATATCGTATTTGTGGCTCACATATCAACAACAAAATGTACTTACGTCGGTTGTCGTGAACCGTAACCATAGACGGTACCGCTATTAGTAATGGGATGTAAATTCAAGTGGTCGGTGCTCTTGTCGCTAGTGACGCTAGTGCACGGCGGCCGGCTGCCGCAGGGGCCCTGATAGCGCGACTAATCTGCGTCCGGCGGCGGCTGCGGGCTGACGGTCACGACGATTGGACGACACTCGGATCGAATAAGTCTAAAAACAGTAGAATTTGCTAAATTAACTCCCCACAAAAGTTTTGTATAAAAAGGCGTTTTGCACTTGAAACTAAAGTGTAAGCACTTAATTCAGAATTCATTTTCTCTTTAGGCGTAAAAAAGCGTTAAAATAAAACTAGACTCGACTAAACGTGTTCGAGAGCTGGCAACGAGGCACCTTCAGTTTATAGATACGAGTATTTTCTCCAAAAAGCCTGAAGCGGCTCCTTTATCTAAACATGTCTAAACTAAACGAAAGGGGCCGGGGAGGATATTTGCTCGTTAAATTATTTAGCATCGCGTGAATACCCAAATCCTGTGCTGAGATTACTGTAGGTACTCGTACGTACCACTAGTACTGTTAATCCATTATTTATATTTTTATTATATAATATATTTCATCACATCTTACATTCCACTATACTTATAATAAGTTTATATATTGGGCCAGCCAAGCGTCAATAGACCATGTGCAGCATCAGTCCAAGTGGACCGAGGCGTGCGCTGTTTAGAACTGCGGTCACATCTCGCGAGACGCACTGACGTGGTTCAAAGAGCGATCGAGTTACTTCTTGGCTTCTTCTATGGCCAACGGTTCCAATATATTCTGCAAGTCTAAAGTAAACAAGTAGGTCGCATGTATAGTCAGGGGCGGGAATCGGAACCGGTTTTGAAATAGCGGCTAATATCGTTCAGAAAACCAGTATAATTACTTTCATTGGATTAACCAGTTAATGGAGGAAACTAAATTAAAACTATTAAAATAATTCCGGTGACCGGTTACTAAGAAGAACAAAATTTTGGAGCTCGCATTCACCGATACGAAACCGGTTTTATTCAAAACAATGCCACCCCCACCGCACCGCACGCGCTGAGTCACGCCGCGATGCTCTTTCTATCTCTTTCTTGCATGCGCTGGCTACAAGAGATGGCGGTTAACCCAAGTTAACCGGTCAATTCGCTCAAATAATCCTGAATTGGTGCGAAAACCAAAGGCCGAAAGCAAAATAAAAGGCCGGTAACCAAACCGGAAACCGCAATCCATTTCGGTTCCGTTCATTGGCCCTAAAAAAGGTAATTTCAAAAACCTGTTTCTGATCCCCGGGTGAGGGCATAAATATATGTATGTTACCAGGACGTTAAAAACATATGTACATTAAGGTCGGTGACAGATATATATTGGGTGGGTTTGACATGATGACTGTATCGATATTTATGCCCTCGACTGTACGAGAAGTGCTCCCGCGCCACTGCATTATTCCTGAGTGGTCCTTTGTATCTACTTGGTATGTTTCTGATGCTACCGTGAGTATTTTAATAATTCATTTTGCTCAATTAAGTATTTGCCATCTACGGTAGCGAACTGTAGCGCATTGTGCCGGAAGACTTTGCGATAAATACACGAGGCGTTGTAATGGATGCTAAATGCGTTCAACGCCGGCAACACCGAATAAGTAATAGCTGGGCTGACCTATCAACTTAGTCTCAAGAACTTCTTCAGACATTCATGACGTTTGAAAAAGCGGTATACGCGCGAGACGGCGGCAATTTGGCACATTTCGCAGCCACCGTACATGTTTAATTCATAGCGCAGTAATCTGTTCTCCATCCTCGGCCGCCGGTTGCGGAGCCGGTGCCGGTCGCCGCTAGTGCGAATAACTTAGCCGCGCCGCAAAAACCCACCTTAATGCGTTCGGGACCCGGCCAGCGGCGGCAGCACCCGCACCCGCACTCTAATGACTCTATTGCTTTATCTTTAGCAGGCCCAATCCGGTGTTCCAATGTGTTTGTATGCATAAATTGTCATTAATATATTGGTGAATTATCACAATATCGTCTAACGGGTACCTCCCATTAGTTCTATGGAACTGTGACGTCATAGAACTGTTAACATTTTTCTTTCCCAACAGTTCCATGGTAGAACTATTGAACCAAAAAACGTGCTATTTGTTCTATAGAACTAAAAGCACCTCAAGTTTCCCATCAGTCCTATGGAACTGTGACGTCATAGAACTGTTAACATATTTTTTTTCCCATCAGTTCCATGGTAGAACTACTGGGACAAAAAATGTGCTGTTTGTTCTATAGAACTAGAAGCACCTCTAGTTTCCCATCAGTCCCATAGAACTATGACGTCATAGAACTGTTGCGATATTTTTTTTCCCAGCAGTACCATAGTAGAACTGTTGAAACCAAAAATATTTTTTTAGTTCCATAGAATAGTTGCTCTTGACGTAAATTACAATTTAAAATAAAAACTGTAAGATCAATAAATATTTTGTATTTAATTGTACTCTAATCACTTTAAATTGAGTTCTAAAGAGATCATTTGAGTGGGTACCTCCCATTAGTTCTATGGAACTGTGACGTCATAGAACTGTTAACATTTTTCTTTCCCAACAGTTCCATGGTAGAACTATTGAACCAAAAAACGTGCTATTTGTTCTATAGAACTAAAAGCACCTCAAGTTTCCCATCAGTCCTATGGAACTGTGACGTCATAGAACTGTTAACATATTTTTTTTCCCATCAGTTCCATGGTAGAACTACTGGGACAAAAAATGTGCTGTTTGTTCTATAGAACTAGAAGCACCTCTAGTTTCCCATCAGTCCCATAGAACTATGACGTCATAGAACTGTTGCGATATTTTTTTTCCCAGCAGTACCATAGTAGAACTGTTGAAACCAAAAATATTTTTTTAGTTCCATAGAATAGTTGCTCTTGACGTAAATTACAATTTAAAATAAAAACTGTAAGATCAATAAATATTTTGTATTTAATTGTACTCTAATCACTTTAAATTGAGTTCTAAAGAGATCATTTGAGTTTACAGTTTTTATTTTAAATTGTAATTTAGGTCAAGAGCAACTATTCTATGGAACTAAAAAAATATTTTTGGTTTCAACAGTTCTACTATGGTACTGCTGGGAAAAAAAATATCGCAACAGTTCTATGACGTCATAGTTCTATGGGACTGATGGGAAACTAGAGGTGCTTCTAGTTCTATAGAACAAACAGCACATTTTTTGTCCCAGTAGTTCTACCATGGAACTGTTGGGAAAAAAAAAATGTTAACAGTTCTATGACGTCACAGTTCCATAGGACTGATGGGAAACTTGAGGTGCTTTTAGTTCTATAGAACAAATAGCACGTTTTTTGGTTCAATAGTTCTACCATGGAACTGCTGGGAAAGAAAAATGTTAACAGTTCTATGACGTCACAGTTCCATAGAACTAATGGGAGGTACCCGTCTTTACAGTTTTTATTTTAAATTGTAATTTAGGTCAAGAGCAACTATTCTATGGAACTAAAAAAATATTTTTGGTTTCAACAGTTCTACTATGGTACTGCTGGGAAAAAAAATATCGCAACAGTTCTATGACGTCATAGTTCTATGGGACTGATGGGAAACTAGAGGTGCTTCTAGTTCTATAGAACAAACAGCACATTTTTTGTCCCAGTAGTTCTACCATGGAACTGTTGGGAAAAAAAAAATGTTAACAGTTCTATGACGTCACAGTTCCATAGGACTGATGGGAAACTTGAGGTGCTTTTAGTTCTATAGAACAAATAGCACGTTTTTTGGTTCAATAGTTCTACCATGGAACTGCTGGGAAAGAAAAATGTTAACAGTTCTATGACGTCACAGTTCCATAGAACTAATGGGAGGTACCCCGTCTAACTAACATCAGTAAGGGGCAACTATTACACCCCGACAGTAGGAATAGGAATTAAACAGCAGAGTGATGGAACGGCTATCCATTCTGCAACACAAGAGATATTTCAATTATCTCAATTATAAACACACCTGTTTCTTTTTCTTTTACAACAAAACAAATTAGGTAGATAGGTAATTTTATTTACTGTAGATATCGATCACAATTCCTGCCTTGTCCAACTGTTGTGTCAAGAATCCTGATTGAGCTGGGCTGGTCAATCGGAGTGCAACTGTTGGCGCAGTCGTGTGCCAATTTTTTTTTTACAATGACTTATACATTTCTTTCTACTCTGTAAGTAAATTCGTCTTTGCACCCGACCGCATACTTCACTGCAGAGAAGAGGGTATTTAAAAGTAAAAGCTTCGGAGACAGTAACACAAAGAGAGTCACTTTGAATTAGAAAATCGTGCTAAGTTGTTTAATTTTTCATCGCTTTGTAAAACAAAAGACAGTCGATTATGTAAGCTATACTGAAAAGTGAAAAGGGCGTAATAAAATAACAGCTTAATCTTGATTGCGAAGCGTTTCGCGTCACCGCGTTACGTTGTTCCGTACAATATAGACGCGGCGTCATTAACGCGGGGTCAGCGCGGCGCGGCGGCCGGCGCGGGCGCTGCTGGCGGCCCTGCTGCGACACGCACACGCACTGCCGCGTTGCGGCGACTCTGTCAGGAGGGATGACCCCGACCGCCAGTCACTCTGTTCTGCCCCGATCTTATTTATCGATGATGTGCGCAAAATTACAACGACGCAAAGCTCAAAGGTTTTTTCACGATAAAATTAAAATTATCCGAAAACAAACGGTTCAGAGTTTAAAGCGATCTCCGAAAATTCCAAGTTCAAACGATGGCTTTAGATTTGCAGATAACTTTTATATTATCCCCGTTCCCTCCGAGTCTAATGGCATCGATTTCAATACACTCAAGTTTAAAGTTGGAGTTAAATGGTAAAAGTTTTTTCATTAACGAAATCGTTTTGTTTTTGTTGCATTCGGATGCGGCGCCGCCGCGGACGAGTTACACGCTTGTGGGTGTTTTGTTGACGATGGCACAGGCACCGGCGGCGCACGGGCCAGGCCTCTCAGCTGCGCGACCAGTTGACGCAGCGGCGCGCGGCCCTGTATTTACATACGCAATACGCTCTGGATGCACTCACCACGCCGAGTTCTCTACGACCACTAGCTTATTGCGTTTTGCTGGTAAGTTTTGACGCCAAATACATATCTACGGGGTATATAACGGTATTTCATACACCTCTGTTAGGATTTTCAATCTACTCCAGCAAGGTTTCCTAACATAAGTTGATTATTATTGAGCTTGGAGCTAACAAACGTTTGTAACCTCTTCAGGAAGTACCTACGTTGTCAGTGAAAACATATTTTTTACGTTATTGTAAGACTTTCTGTAGCATTACATCGCTTTTACCAATTTCGAATGGTACTTAATTTTTGGTACGTCTATACCTCGTGGGAAATATGCCTGTTGTCGGTCGTTTTGGTACCGAAAACTAGAGAAGCACGAATCAGTAAGTTTGCTAAGTAAATTTGATGTTTAATGTTCGGCGTATATCGCGTTAATTAGAAAAGTTTGTGAAGGCAAGTGTCTACATTGTTTTCATTAGGTACTGGAGCGCTTTTTTTTTGTTTAAATGTTAAGTTATTGTTATTTTATATTATACATATTATTTACGTGATTATTTACTAACAAATTGTTTCATGTGGAGGGCAACTTGTCGTAGTTTACTAATTACATTAGAAAAAAAAGGACTAGAATCGCGAAGAGTGAACAACTAACAATATTTTAGATTTTAGATTTAAGACATTGCCACCCCTGCATGGGTAGCATGTACGATCCTATTTTAATGTACCCTGCCATCTAAATTGTACTACATATAAGCAATGAATAAACAAATAAACAAATAATCTGTAGTTTGCTAATTCTTGTAAACAATTGCTACTACAACACATTTTTAATTAGTAATTTCCATAAACGTTTGCATGCCGATGACACTTTGTATTATATTACAAAGCCCCGAGCGCAGGCTGGGGCGCGTTGCGGGCTGCGGCGCGTCGGAGCGGCAGGCCGCGCCGCCTCGCGCCCGGCGCCGCGCCGCCCGCGGGCGCGCTGCCGCCGACGCCTCCGCCCGCATCCAACTCAAGTGGCCCTCACTCAACTCAAACTCGTGACGGAACAATGTTATATTTACTTCTTGTTCTAGTACCTATTTGGTACTTACTGTAACGCAGCCGGCAAAGTGTGCTTGATTGTACAGTCAAGGGCATAAATAACTATATGTGGATTACCAAAACATCAAAAACATCTATCTTTGTCACGATAACGAAAACGAGAATATTCGTCAATTATTGTAAGAATGTAACGATTATTACTAGTCCCTTCAGTTGGCAGAGGTCCTTTAAAATCCATCAAAATCGTTTCGAATGGCGACGTCGCTTTAATAAGTTTCCCTTCTGTTGAATGAAACTTGGGCTTTATTTCGGCGCACATCTGGCAAGTAGATGTCATTTGTTTAATCTTTTGAATGTGTGTTTTATTGGAAAAGAAAAACAAATCATAACAAAAACAGTCAAAACTTAAAAATAACTTAAACCTAGCTAAGACTAAGAAATCTACGGATTTACATAAGAAATCTACGGATTTACACGCTGCACTTGTCACCTATTATGCCTATGCCCACGCCTGGCTTAGCTACGGAATCATTTTGTGGGGAAACAGTACAGACGCACTAACACTTTTCACCGCACAAAAGAAGCTTATCCGAATCTTGGTCAATATTAATAACACCGAAAGCTGCAAGCCCCATTTCCAAATACATAAAATAATGACAGTGCCATGCATGTACATCTTAGAAATAAGTAAGTTTGTCCGCAAATATCCTGATTACTTTACACAGCGAGATGAACACCAAACTACCTACTCACTACGCCAAAGAAATAAATTATCACTGCCATCATCCTATCTCAAAATACATTCCCATGGAACATACGCCATGTCAGTAAAAATACATAACAAATTACCTATCCACATTAAAACAGAAACAAATGATAAAAAATTTATAACTTCACTAAAAGACTTTCTAGTCCAAAAGTGCTACTACACCATAAATGAGTACCTAGAAGAATAAAATAACTGATCTCCTTATAGCTTTATACCTAAGTTATTGTTATTTTAAAAGAATATGATCTCACCGTATTTTGTAAGTCATTTTTATTTTATTTTAAAGCATAAAGTATGCACCTAACCCAGTTAGTCTTTAGATATATAATTTATTTTAAAGTTTCGCCAAAGCATGTTTTATACAATAATTGTATAATTTTTTGCTGCATTGCCATGTGTTAGCTATAATTATTAATTAATTATAAGTTGCTACGTCCTAACAGGGCATCATTATGTACAAAACTTTGTAAAAAATGTTGCAATTGAATAAATACTGAATACTGACTATTATTAAATTAAAGATAAAAAATGACTACCAAATCGCCGCCAATGGGGAGTGCCTAGAGGGCTGGCAGCATTGCCACGCCGTATGGCAATGCTTACTCGCTGAGCGAAATATTGGCCAGTTCTGGTCACGGGAGGCCTCTATAAGGCGCGCCGAGATATCTTTGTACACACGGCGCGCGCTTGGCCCCCATGGCCCCAGAGTTTCGACTCCAAACGCCTCAAATATATAACTGCCTCCAAGCGAGCTATACTTTCGGCGTTTGAAGTCCTCGGCTGAGGCCGCAGCAGAGCCTGCAACATTTTGGGTCCTTGGTAGATGGGTCGGAGCAAGAGTATCAACACACGTTGCATCCCAAACTAAGGGCCGACCCATCCGCCAAGGATCAGTCTCAGACCGTCGGGCCTCTTGCCATCATCTCTATCTTTCATCATCATCATACTTTGCCGAATGGAGGCGGGTGACAATCCAGCTATGAAAGCATCTCATGCAGCTCCACTGACACCGCTTTGAATGCGCAGTTCTAACAACTTCAGCTCTTGCACGTACTTGTTTGTTGTTTCCCCAGGCTGCTGGTGGCGTTTAGTAAGCTTGTGCCTTGAAAATACCTCGGTTGCCGGTATCCAACTTCCTGATAGCTGTGTCGTAACATTTATCTTCCTTTATACAATTATATAAGTTCGGAGCAATGTGGTTTAACAGTAACTGATATTTCGTATCGTTTCCTAGCGATTCTTGATTTTGTATTATCGTTGACAGAAAGTTCTCAAATGTTCTTTTCCAGTGAATAAATAGAACAGCGTTGTTCGTGTTTGATGAGGGATCTGCCTCAGAGCAGTCTGGACGTAAGTATTTATCCATTGCATTTAATATTATTACAGTACAGTAGAGTACATTATTATTATTCTTGCTTTACTCATAACAAGAAATCATTTAACAATTAGCTTTTAAGAAATTCATGCTCGGAAAGCATTCCTCGGCGGAGTTATACCTTATGAGTTTCAAAGAGCCCACAAGCCAAGTCTGCGAATGATACTTTACTCAAAGTGATGTTTAAATGGAACCCGTAATGGGCAAGTTAATAGTTGAGCCGGAGCAGGCGGGCTGGTCGCGGCGCAGACTGATCGCCCGCGGCGGTGTAACGCCACCCCGCCGGGCGACGGCGCTCTGTATGCTTAGTGTAAGTTTTCGGTCCCAAAATACGTCTCGCACGCGTTTGCGTTAAAATAGCAATTACTATGAAAACGTGAACAGCGCCACCAGCGGAAAGTTTGCACAACAAAGACAGCGAGTATAAGTTTTCGTGAACGCGCTCACCTTCGAATACGTTAACGCGGAACTCATCGAGCGCGTTTGCCGTACGGTCTATCTTAAGTTCCAATCAGTGTTGCCAATTCTAAAGCAATTACCGTGATTTCATAATTAGAAATAAGAAACGTTTATTGTTTAAAACATTGGTACTTCCTTTAATTTCAGTTATTATAATTATTATTACTATTTTATTTATGTTTAAAACTGTGTTATTTTTATTTATAACGTAGGTATCATGCTAAGCAAAAAAATAAATCTAAATGTAAACCAATAATTGAGATAAAATTACTTGCTTGCTTACCATCAGGTGACTCACTTGCTTGTTTGCCTTCCTTGTCGTATAAAAAAAATATTTTTATGAGTCAACAGATATTTTATTATTGTAGTATATTAATTTATATTTGTAATAATAATAATCATCATCTTTCCAGCCTATATACGGCCCACTGCCGGGCACAGGCGCTCAGGCCTCTCAGAATGAGAGGAATTTTGCTATAGGATAGGGCCCAGTGCGGATTGAAAACTCACGACATTTTACTAAACCGAAAAGCCCTGTTATTCCGAATTCGCTACAATTTTTCAGTACATGTTGTCGTCACTGTTTTTGTTTATAGATAAAATCACGTAATTCGGCGTGCCTCTTGGCATAGGCCTCCTCCATTTATTGAAGAGCTTGGGCTATAGTTCCCACGAGGGCCCAGTGTGGATTGGGAACTTCACACACACTATTGAATTTCTTCGCAGATGTGTGCAAGGTTTCCTCAGGATTTCTTCACCGGAAAAATCATGGCAAATTTCAAATGTATTTTTGCACATAAATTCCGAAAAGCTTAGAGGTGCAAGCTCAGAATTCCAACTCACGACTCTCTGTTTGAGAGGCCACAGGTCAAACCATTAGACTATCACGGCATTTTTGTTAATAATTTATATTAATTCTTACTAAATTCTAATAATTCTAACAAAAATATAATTTCAATTATATTATGCTGTGTATTTTTTAAACTTATTTTTTAATTTAGTCTACTAGGTACTGCAAATCGTAATGTTTCTAGTTCAACCAAAAAAAAACTGTAACAGATTGGCTGATGACTTCCGCTATAAATACTTGAGTTATGTTCTTATTATTATTAATTTTGACGATTTCATCAGAAATACTTATATTTGTGACAAGCATGATTTTATACATACATACACAAATCACGTCTTTATCCCTTACAGGATAGATAGAGCCTAAGGTTGTAGACCTACGACACTGTGGACGTACCTATAGGTGGAAAGCGGAACCATAAAACTGATGGGTTGCTAGCCGCATCGCCTATAACATGATTCCTATGATTTTCGCTCATTCCGTCGATGGACTTTAACCATCTGCGCGGGAAGGAAGCAACTGGTACATTCTATGTTTTCTCTTTGCTTCCAAATCAGCATGGATGTTTTTATACAATATATTTTTTGTTGAGTAAATAAATAAATCTAATATAAATCTATACTGAGCCAATAGTAATTAAAAGCTATTATGTAGTAGGTAAGCGATAATGTACACCGTAATATTGGAACTTTAAATCTTTCAAGAAAGATCTTCATTGAACTCGGCAATTGAAAGATGGGCACTGGCAACACTATTGATATCTTTTGACGTTTGACGTTTAACTTTTTCCTAAATTTGAATTGAATTGAATTATTATTTGTTGTATTATTTGTGTCACTTTAATGAGTGAGAATTGGTTTGTTGTACTTGGAAAAATAGTACAATAAAAGGAAGCATAACAAACAGAATAAAGATGACCGTCGTTCAGAGTTGAACATACGAATTAAGAAGAACTGGCTAGGCTGCATCGTTGCAGAACTAACCTCAAAGAAAAGGTTCGTGTTGGCCTGATGCCTTATTTTCTTTAAAACAACAGAACTTGGTCTAACATACTTTACATACATACGTAAATAAATCACGTCTATACATCTATCAATATCTTTTCTTTACAAACAACTCAAAAAACGTATGAGTTTAAGTTGCATATTAATGAACATTTCTGAGAATGGCTGCAAGTTGTAGATACAAAAGAGATTTTCATTAAACTAATTATTTTATGGATTTTGTTTCAGATTATTTTAGACATTCAGATGTTCATCAAATCGTTCAGATAGAAGTTGGCATAAAAAATTGCAATAACATTTCATAACTATGACTGAGGCCCATTCTATATTCATCAGGTGGAGAGTTGAGAGTTGAAGACCAATGGCATTTTGCCCATCCTGCAACCCCATTTATATGCCACTGCACTAAATTAGCAATATTAAAATAATACCTACACCAAAATAAATGTTGTTGCCTATTTTTATTTAACCGTGTGCTTATTAAGTTTTGTTTGTTTTGCTCTTCTCTGTGTACTGTGGAACCAATTCTTGACTCACTGTGAACCGTTTTTACAGTAAATATCATAGTGATGGTTCATTTAATTTAAAGGACAATCATTATGACTTTGGGGCTTGATTCACCACACTATGTTAAGTTTCTGTTATCTTAGATTCCATCTCTATTTATCTACCACGAAACAGACAAGAGAAAGAGATGTCATCATAGATAACAACTGACACTAAAGATAACTGGAACTTAACAGAGTGGTGAAACGGCCCATACTGTGCCACTTTTGTATGGGAAGTCTGGGATTTCTGTCTTATTGGTTGTCTGGTAGTGATTGCTATTAAGCAATAAGACCACATATTGTCTACTGTGCACTTTATATTCCAGACAGCTATACATACATGCATGGACATATTGAATAACATTTAGTTATTGCTTTCATGGTGCTTGATATATTTAGAAATTTAAAATACTAACTGCTGTGAGATCTCGGAATGAGGTGGTAAAAGCGATGGAATAGTGCGAAGGAGGGGTAATTACACAAAAGATCCACGAATGGGTCGAAGTGTATCCGTAGGGATCCCTAGATTAGGATTAGATTAGATTAGCTGTGAGATCTTGCATTGACAATCTAGTAGTATATTTTAAATCCCTGCGACATAAAATATAGAAAAATTAAAAGAATTGAACTGAAAACAAAATCATTTTTATTCAGACCAAAGTCAGCATCCATTATGATTTGTTAGTTACAATGTCTTACCCTTACTATTAACATGGTTTGAGTTTACATAATATTCCTATGAAAAATAACGAAATTAAAGTGGCTTACACTTGAGTTATATACCTGTCTTACATTTATGCCATGTTGCCATGTGCCTCATCCAAATCTATAAGGAATAATAATAATGACCTAATACACATTACAACACAGTAGGTACTCATGTCATGCATTGGCATTGGCAATTTATTGAAATACATTCATCATTTTTTATTAGGTACAATCACACACATAAATCACGTCTTTATCCCTTATGGGGTAGACGGCCTAACGTAACAAGGGAATAGGTACAAGTTTTTAATTAATTTGCAATATATGTATGTATGGTTGTATGGGTGGAATCTTGCAACTCAATTTTCAATTGAAGCAGATGTCTTCAAGCAATTCGGCTGAAATTTTCTAAACCAGGACCGCCTCCGCAAGATGGAAATCTTCAACATTTGGTACACATGCTTAGGATAAAAATGCAAGTACCTACAGTCAACAATGAGTAAAAAAGCTTGCATTAAAAATGTTTTTCTTTTTAACAAATCATAATATATCTATCTTAACTTATTGGAGGGTTCTACTGTAGTGTTGTTTATTATTAATTAATTTCCTCATGACATGACATTTATTTATTTATTTCTTACAACACAACATATCTAACTTTATACCTATAGGGCCGGATTATCTATTAGTCAAGCAAAGCAGGCCACTTGCTAAGGGATTGAAAAATGGAAATGACAATTTTATCTGATTGGTATCATAATTGTAAATGTTATTTAAGTAGGTAGTATAAATATAAACAAAATTACAATGTGCCAGAAATAGTATGTGGTTAGGTTACAATGATAAAACATTGCTGTTTAAAATTTTTCACCCCATTGAGACCATCCAATGCGAGCATGTATTGTAACAGAAACACAATGAAGTAATCCTTGCTATTGCTGTCAGCTTCGCATCTAGCGGAGACTAGTACTGAATGGAAGAAGATCTTAAGCATCCTTGGCGTAATTCCTGTTCGTCCGTAAGAACGCCATAGTTAGAAATGAAACAAAGTTCTGGTATTTCGCCCGAAGAATTTGATAATTTTTTCGCACTTTTTAGATTACTAATAGATTGCCGCGGCTTAGAATGGCGTAGAGCAGGAAGGATCAATCATAATATCACTTTTCACTGTATTTCTCCAACAATTTAATTCTTTAGTCTGTTCTGTTTGCTTTGACAGCTGTAGCGGCAGCCATTTTGAATTAAAAAAAAACCTTAAAAACGTAACGTTAATCGATGTGAGGAAACTCATTCGAAATAGTTTTTCGAAACGCAGTGAGTATGACGGTTTTGTGAACATACGTTCGTCGCATTCGACAGCTCCCTTCGACAATAGTAAAGTTGGACGCTGTTATGCAATACTATACCAACCCTTAAGATGTCAATTTTAAGAAAATCGTGTTTTAATATGACATCAACATATTTCTCAAAATGGGGGCCTCTGATAATATAGTAATCGACGATTTCATAAATGTATTATAATAGTTAAGTGATCTGTGAAGATGTTAAGCATTTGTAAATATTGGAAATAAATACAATTACCTATTTAATAAATGGGTCAATTTCCCAAGCAGTAAATTTTGATGGCAAGACTGAAAACGCAGGTGCAGAAGGCTTTGATAATGTAGAACTATTTTTTTTAGGAAACAGCCCCCTATTGTCTACCTCGGGCAACAGCTAAAATTAAAATATTATGTTATTTAATCATTTAAAAAAATATATTTAGACCGTATTTCTCATCGAGGTGGGTTGTCCCGGAGCCGGTTTTAGTTATAAAATGCTGGATAAGTCGAACACTATGCGTGACAACAAAAAAAAATTACCTTTGTTTTATTACCATATAAACAGGTAACAAAAAAAGCACATCACCTGATTTTTACCTCATTTGTAAACCTCTGAATATGTGCATATACATTTGTCCGGAGACACGGTCTCATTCCGCGGGCAAATTTTGGGAACGATTTATTTGCCGAGTTTGACCCTTAAGCCCCTCTGTCTCCCGCGCACCCCGAGCGATAGTCGAACTGCGGCGCTCGGCGAGAGTAGACGTGTGTAACGACGAACGTTTCCGAGCAAAACATGAGTATTTCTCATCGCCATGGTGTGGGGACAAAAAAAGTTTCATTCCGGAGTTAGTCATAACTTTTATATTTTGTATCGCTTTTCTTTTAAATTTATATATGTCACGTCTAATGTAGTCCTGATTTCAAGAGTTTAATTAGTTTAAGAACACGAGGCTTACTTTTTTTTTAATATTTATTTTTATGTCGAGTTTCTCATTCCACCATATTTATTCCGGTGTTTCCGGTGTAGTAAAACCGGAATGACATCAAATGTAGCTTCACTTTATTATTATGAAATGGTTCCGTAGCATAATTTCTAAAATCAAATACTGAACTTATTTTATTGTACCACAGCTCATGTTCTTAGATAAAATTTACGCTTGTAGGCCATCAGGGGGCGCTACAAAACGGGTTTAAAAATTTGGTTTCCGTACCCGAAGGGCAAAAACAGGACCCTATTACTAAGACTACTGTTCGTCTGTCTGTCTGTCACCAGGGTGAATCTCATGAACCGTGAATACCGTGATAGCTAGACAGTTGATTTTCACATACGATATAGGATTCTTTCGCAGCTACACAATAAATACTAAAGACAGAATTATTTTTATCTTTGTCTGTCTATGTAAGGTATTGTCATTCTTACCTGTCCTATTTGGTAAACAAAATTCTAACCTCAAAAAGTCTCATACGTAAATAAAGGAACTGGAGATAAAATATCAGCAAAATTATGTACAAAATATTACCTCAGGTTTATTAATTACATAATAAATCCTGTACGATACTTGAAAGCGTAGTGTATTGCTATCAAGTATGACACATATTGTTGTGTGTATAAATTTATAATGCTGCATCCAATTATTATTTGATAACTGGAAGGTTTATCATCATTTGATAAACAACATTTTTCAAACAATCACTTCTTAACAAACAACGATTTACAAACTATTCATTTCACAAACCTGTCATTCCTAAAAATGATCAATTTACAAATAATTCAAATCGTTCAAAGGTTAACTGGAAGAGATCCCTTTTAGGGATAAGTTCGCCTTTGTGCATGTGTGCTGTCCTGTATTCATCTTTTTCTTGCGTTTTATGTACAATAAAGAGTTATATACATACATACATACATGCATAATTCCTCGGTAATAATCTCATATATCTATTCTACAACATAATTATGATGTTTTTTCAAGTAACCAATGTTTTATGCAATTTCTAATTTGTGAATCGTTGATTTGCCTAACGTCGTTTGAAAAATGAATACCTATTCATGAAATGTTGTTTACCAAGAGATGATATACCTACTTAAAACATCAACCGGCACCAAATTTTCGCTCTTAGGACTATTAAAATGCCACTTACTTAAGGTCTGTCTGTATTTTTTTTAAATTAAAGACGTGATTATGGAACCCTGTTTATTACTTTAATTCCGGTGGTCTATATTTCATTCCAGTGGGCTGATATTGTAATCCCAGTGTATATTTATCATTCCGTTGTAAGGTATCATTCATTCCGGTGTACATTTATAATTCCGTTGTGTGTTTAGAAATTCGACCTCTAATAACTCAAAAACTATTTAAGATTTCAGGTTCCCTTTTACATATGTCTTGCAAAATAGTCTAAGGTATCGTTTGACATTTAAAAATCTAAAATAAAAACACATATAAGGGATCACACCGAAATGATACAAAAAATGAGTACTGTTGAAATTGACCCAAATCGCATATTCGGTTTTAGAAAAATGTCGAATCAGCAATATTATATGACATAATGATTTGTCTCGTGACACGTCATTATTGCAAAATTAGAAAAAGTTCTTGAATATGACCTGATTCATTTTAAATACCTTGAAACATTATTGCAAAATTCGATACAAAGTACTATTTGAATATGATCTGATGAATCTAACCAATCGATTATTTAGAATATTGAATACCAAACGTTAATCAATGACGTTTACAATTTTTGAATGTCAAAAAAGTTTTAAAATTAAGATGAGTTTTTAAAATTTGAAGGTTAACCTTACAAGTGGTTTGATAAAACCCAGTAAAATACGCAAAATTTGAACTCTCCTTCAATGTGTGCAGTAGACCATGTCATCCAAATTGATTTTCTAAATAGTATTTATCCAACTAGCCATGAAAACACTATATTAATTAATTATTTAAGCCAACGTCCGTTACTGCCACTCGGGCAAATATCCACACAAATTAAGCAATAATGTGTCAAGCCTCATAACTCATTTTTATCAAAACAGATGAAACAATTATCCACGAATATTTGTGGTAAGGCACTTGATACAGTATTGTAGATTATCCCGTAGAGGATTTTGGTTATGCGTCAACAGTTTTTTTGAATTATTCACTACTAAATTGATTTGAGTCACTTAAAACACCTTTGAAAGATTTCGTTTATTACCTAAGGAAGCGAATGGTATCACTATCTCGATGTTTGAAATTTTGTGGGTTGACACAGTATTGCATAACAGCGTCCAGTTAGTTAACGTTCAAGTGGATCGAAACATTCGAAACGTCAAACCCAGCAACTGTCAGCCAGACAAACGTCACTCATGTCATGTCGCAATGCAACAATGCCGGCAAGAACAGGAACCATATTTTGGAGGTATTAGAGCGAAAGTAACAAGAAAAAGTGGGTAAAGAATACAAAACAATAATGCTCAAATACAGGATTTACATTATGAAATACTCGAAAGTACATGAAGAAAAATGTGACAAATAAGTGAAGTGTAACATAATTATGCCGCGGCCTTCCTGCCTCACTTGGGCCGCTTCCGCTGCGCAGCAATACGCTAGTACTCTTTATTAAACAGTGTTAGCAGCCTCTGCAGGCATGACCGACGAGCCCACTGCCCCGGGCATGACATTCGGAATCCCGTGTAGCTTGGTGAGTGATACGATGCGATGCTTCTCGCCGCCACTATCCAGTACTAGCACAATGACGACACCATCTCTCATCCAACACTTGTCCACTTCGAACGTTTTCCTCGCAGCCATGAATGCGTAGTAACGGGGTTTGGTCAGAAACGCTGTTACTGCTACACCCAAACCAGGAGTGTGACGTCTTTGAAGTGGACCAAGATGGGCTGCTTCTTGCCGGTCTGAGGACGCCCAGTTCAGAAGCTCCTGCTCACATCGGTATCAGACACATGGCACTTCACCAGGCACTTGCAAATATCCACTGCCAGCACAACAGTTTTCTCATATATCAGCGAGAGCCTCAGGAATGATCCATAAATCAGCAACATTTTCCGCCTCAACCTCACCTCTTGTTGGTCCACCCACCGAGATAAGCAGCTCACCTGTTGGTGCAGCCTTTGAAACAAAGTTCTTCAAGGCATTGAAGTCTGCAGCAATCAAAGATAGTGATGGATTCCTCATATCTGCATTATCAAAATTACCTTGGAATTCAGCCATCTTAGTTCTCAAGAAGAGCCTAGCCAGGTTGTTCAAAGGTTGCTGCGAATTCTTGTTAGGCATATAGGATGAAAATATTATTCCGTTCAATTAAGAAGTAACTCTGTATGGGACCAAAAAAGGCTGAGAAAAAAGTAGGTACCTACATTTTTATTTTTAATAAATAATTAAACAAATATGTGACTTTCACTTTCAAAGCCTACCCACCCTTTAAAACGAATAAATATAATTTATTTTACAAGTAAAAAATAATAATCTATGTGTTGTAGCATTTATTGAAGTAGCAATTAGGTAACATAAAAACAGTAAATGTGTCAATATTTGTAAGGGCCTATTATTATTATTAATATGTTTTTTTTTGTTTCACACACATTAAGCTGAGCTACAAAATGTAAAATATAATGTAGGTAGGCAAGTAGTTTGTATAAAGCTCTTAAAATAAATGTTCAAAAAAGTGCCTTCTTCCTTATTAACCTCCTACTTGTAGATCATTTTGGTTCGTCGCTTTTAAACTACAAGTCCACAGCGCAGCATCGTTAGTAAATTTGCTAAAGAAACTTGAACCTTATTTTTACTTAATTATGAGAAGGGAGAGCCTTCTCACTAGTTCTGAGACGGCTGAGTTAAGTATGTAGGTATGTACGTAAACTTTATCATAATCATCATTCACATTTGACGCCTTATTTCAATAGCAGTAGGGTCGATACTAATATCTGCTACCGTACAGCGCTGTAGCTACACATATTTTTTAGTATAAATATAATATATATACCCAGTTGTAAGTATAGAAGGTGTCATTCACAGCAACGACCAACGTGGCTCTTATTATTATGTAATTAAAGGGTAATTTTGATAAATGTCAAAAGATGACACTAGAGTAGCGGATACCAATTAACAAATTCACTCAGCCTGCCAAAGTAGCCGTGGTCCAACGAATGGCCTGATGGTCTATATTGAGTAGGTACGCATCTCTTCAATTTCGCGTTCGAACCCCGGGATCGGAAGGCCTCATTATTGCTTTTTTGTTTTTTTTTTCCTTTTTACATACACACACATATACATATGATACACATATCACGTCTATATCCCTTATGGAGTAGACAGAGCCCTTCCTTTTTTCCTTCTTTTTTTTTATTTAATTGTAATTAAGAACGTTTACGCTTTATTTTTAAGGAGTTAGCACGGTAAGTCGTTTTTTTTAGTTCACACGTATTCGTGTGCGCGCATAATGTAAAATATGTAAGTAACTAACTAGGTAGTTTGTAAAAAGGACTTAAAATATAATAATATGTTCAAAAAGTGCTTGATTCCTTAATTAACCTCCCTTACGTATTTGCGAGCCATCACAATGTGTAAGAAAGAGATACAAGATCGCAAGCACTTTGGTGCGCCGCGTTTAGACCGTTAATAAATTTGCTAAAGAAACTTGAACCTTATTTTTGCTGAATATGAGGAGTGAGAGCGTTCTCACTAGGTAAAAACATAGTGACTCACTTTACTACTGCGTTCACGAACGTTAACTGTCACGAAAGTGACAGTTGGAACTTATACTCGCGAGGAACTTACGCAGTCGAAGTGAACAGTGACATCTGTGAGAAACGCAACGCGAAGTGAAACGAACTCACCGAATTTGTATGGAATACGCGCCGCGACGTGACAACGTAACAGCGTTCGAGCGCATACTATTGTGACGGTGAAAAGAAACGTATCGTTATGAGTTAGCTCGTTTAACTATTTCGAAAAGTAAACGGAAATTTGTTGCAAAACTTACACTAGACGTACTGCATACCCCGGACATATTCGCTGCACAGCTCGTCTGTGCGTGCCGACCACGAGCGAGCCCGTCATCCAACATCATATTTAAACTAGGGTCTCGACAAAACCGGGGTGCCGGGTGACAGTTGACTTTCGACAAAAACCTACCTTAGACATCACAATATGCCTACGCCGCGCCACGCCAAGCCATTTCTGCGGATTACTATGTAATATATAACAATACAAACATCGTTCAAGATCAAGATAAAAAAAATATATAATTACGTGCATGAAGCCTATCGCTGTTTAAAAAATGTTGTTATAATAATCACCAATTGCTGCATTAATTCACCAATTTTTTCCCATGATTATTTAGGTACACGCAATTATTATTCACAGTCAGCAGTTACCGTGTGGTTAGTTATGAAAGCAAATCAGTTAGTAGAAAGTGTAACGTGTCACTGATGTAGCGTCTGCGGCTCGAGCTGGCCGCATTCAGAGAAACACGCAGCAGTAATTAAAAGCAATAAGCCAATAACAACACAGTCGGGCTCCAACGCGGCCTCCGGCGGAGCGGCGCGCGCCGCCGCCGCCGCCGCCGCTCGCCCTGCGGTCTAATTGAACTTTACAATTCTTAGAATTGGCCGTCTATGCTTGTGTTCCATTTAATGGTTGGTTTTGCGAGACACTACATCTCCATGATTACCTTAGAAATTTCATTAAAATATCAAATTGCACATAAAACAAGGTAATAACGGGAACTGCCAGCCCGGCGTGAGCTGATTTTAATTATTTTTACTTGAGTAAGATTCAACTGGTTAAACAATAAGTAATTGCTTCTAAACTAACATGAAACACAAACCTAAAACAGTTACATGTAAATAAGCACCCCTAAAAAGTAACAAAGTACGTCGCACGGAATGAATAAAAAACAAGGCAAGTAAGGTAAGGCTGTTTTCGTGCAGGTCAAGTTTATAAAGGTGCGGCGCGCGAGTGCCCGCGGCCGCGGCCGGCCGGGCGCGGTGCGGCGCGTCCGCGTCTCCGGGGCGCGCTTGCGGCGGCCGCATGACACGGCCGTCAGATAAATCGCGCCCGCAGACCCCCCCACCCCCCCGCGCCGCACGAGCCCCGAGCAACAACCCTCGCGCTGCTGGTTTGGCAATCTATCGATGTTCCGCGATTTTATTTACAATTATTTAGACATAGGAACAAGTTAGTTTCTATGTAGTCGCTTCGGACAATCATAAAAGCTACTGCCCGCAGCTGCATATCACCGGGTGGTGCCTGAACAATGTACTGTTGATTTGAGTGTTTTTTATAGGCTGCTGGTGGAAAGTGGTGAGAAATGAAAGTAAACTTAGCGGGAGACGTATCTTGCGTGTAATTCTAGTACAGAAGAAGGGAGGGGCGGGGGGCAGGGTTGCCATACCTAACCTTGTGTTGCTACAGACAATACGCAACATGCTGCCGCCTCACGAGAAGCTTAAAATTAAAATTAAAAGTAACAAAGGTCCAACTATCTTCTTGTGGCACCTTTTTTTTAAAACATAAAAAATCAATTATCAAGTATGATAAAAAAATACAATTTTCTAAAATTCAATAACAGGTTATTTTTCTTATTTAGTTATTCTTACAGAATACCATGAGATATAGCTAGATTTATAGCAATATTGGTAAGTTAACTTATGCTAATGTAAATTAAGTAACTAAATAGCTCCGTTGAGAACTTACATCAACCAGCTGTATATAAAAAAAAACAATTCTAGCAACAGTTAGTTATCATCGTCATCAATAGGTAATAAGCACATTTTATTTATTGCACGAGTATGTGTCCTCCCATTAGGGGTTCGTACATCTACTGCTCGTACTTTGCCATCGTGACCGGGGAAGAGTTTTACAATTCTTGCCATGGGCCAATACATTGATGAAACGTTATCATCTTTTAAAATAACTAAGCTACCTACTTTTACATTACACACCTCAGTTTGCCATTTAGGTCTATTTTGTAATATATTTAAATAATATTTATGCCAGACTTTCCAGAAGTTCTGTTTTAAATGTGTGCACAATCTCCAGAATTTTAGCTTATTTTGTGGTATTTCACATTCATTTTTCTCGGGATACATTGTCAATGAACTGCCTATAATGAAATGACCAGGTGTTAAATAACAATAATCGTTTGGATTTGAAGACAGTGGTAAAAGTGGCCTTGAGTTGAGTATCGCCTCAATTTCGCTAAGTACCGTGTTAAGTTGTTCATACGTTAATACAGTCTTTTGTATTGTCCTTTTCAAATGATATTTAGTACTACGCACGGCCGATTCCCATAAACCGCCAAACGTCGCAGAATAATTTGGTATAAAATGAAAGGAAATACCTTTCTGTGAAGTAAACTCATGAACTTTAGCCTGGTGTATTGTGGAAGATTGCAGAGTGTACAATTCGACTAATTGGTTCCTTGCACATTTAAATGTACTGGCGTTGTCGCAATGGATTTCGGTGGGCAGCCCTCTCCTAGAAATAAAGCGTCTTAGGCATGCTAAAAATGTTTCGGTGGTTAAATCTGAAGCCAATTCTAAATGAATGGCTTTCGTCGTGAAACAGACGAATACGCAGATATATCCCTTGCCGATTACCGATTTTCTAATACGCGAGAGCTTAACATCGATTGGTCCAGCGAAATCCATTCCGATTTTCTCGAACGCTCGGCTAGTGGCAGTGACGCGACTGGCTGGCAAGGATCCCATTAGTTGCTTGGCCGCCTTGGCCTTTTGTCTGAAACATGGGATGCATTTAATGGTAATTTTTCTGACTTCTACTAAACCATTCACTATCCAAAATCTATTATTCAAATGCGAAAGTAAAAGCTTTGGCCCTAAGTGCAATAGCCTTTCATGCTCATTTCTGATAAGCATGTTCGTGATGAGTGAACCTTTAGGTAAAATAACCGGGTGCTTTTGCGCGTAAGCAACTTGAGCGTGATGAAGTCGACCACCGACGCGTAAGAGTCCCAACTCATCGAGGAAAGGATGCAGGTTAGTTAAATTGCCCTTCACATTTTGCCCTTTGCTTAATTGTGCGATTTCGAATTGAAATTGTTTGCTTTGTTCATGTTTAATTATACGCATTAGCGAGTTGTTCAACTCGGAACTTTGCAAAAAGTTTGAATTTAATTTTTCTTTATTTTTATTTATGTTATTAATAAATCGCAAAATGTAAGCATAAAGCCTAATAATTTTATTTATATCGGAATACCGATATAAGCGTTCAATTATATAATCAACTGAGTTAGTAGCTTGACACACCAGGTTATAGGAAAACACCGAGCAAGGTTCGACCTCAGGCAGATCCTGAGCTATGTGGGTATCGTTGGAAGCGAAATCGTACTCACTATCTCGGAGAAACTGGGGTCCGTGCCACCATAAATCGTTGCTACCCAAGTCGCTCGGCCTGACTCCTCGGCTTATGAGATCGGCGGGGTTCTCGTTTGTACTAACGTACAACCAGCGCCACCTGGCGGTGTTTTGACGAATCACATTCACTCTGTTCCCCACATAAGCCTGAAGCTTAGTTAACTCTGTTTTAAGCCATGCAAGGACAATCTGTGAGTCGCTGAATAAATAAACGCTGTTTATATTCACTTTAAGCTTAAGTGTGTCATAGGTCTTGACTATTAGTTTGGAAAGAAGTAGTGCCGCATTCAATTCAAGCCTAGGCACTGTAATGCTTTTCTTTTGTACAGGGTTAATTCTTGATTTGGAACAGAGTAAATGCGTATTCGTTGTACCTGAGGAATCTGTGCACCGCAGGTACACGCAGCAGCCATACGCCGTTGCACTCGAAGCGTCGGCGAAACCGACCAGCTCGACCTGCTGCGAGTCTGAAATGTCTATATTTCTATTCAATAAGATGGGTTCCATCACGGACAAATCACTGGTGAACTGTAGCCACTCCTGCTGGATATCGGCAGGCGGGCTATCATTCCAACCAGTGTTTGTTATCCACAATTTTTGCATGATGGCCTTTGCTGTGACTACTATAGGGCTAACAAAGCCGATTGGGTCATAAAATCTACCAATATAGCTCAAAATATTCCTTTTGGTAATTTTTGCAGAGGTAAACGGCTCTGGGGATGAAATTATAAAATGATCATCTTTTATATTAATTTGCAAGCCTAACGCTTTCATGTTGTAGTTATTCTTTTGCAGATCCAGACTGTCAAAATGTTGCTCATTTGATGGTATGTTAGACAGAAGTCTCTCATCGTTGGAAGACCATTTGTGGGTATGAAAACTACCTAATTGAAGCAAATTGCACAGTTGGTCTCTCGCGTCGTGAGCAGTCTGAAGATCATTGTTAGCATAGATTATGTCATCGACATAGATATTATTTTTTATAATAGATGCCGCTAGTGGATACGAACTTTCGTACCTATTTGCTAACTCATCTAAACAACGTGTTGCTAGATAACTGGAACTTTTTAGCCCATATGTGACCGTATCTAATCTAATGCATTTAATTGGCTGATCAGGGTTGTCTCGCCAAAGTATATTTTGGAGAGAAGAATAATTAGGATCTACCTTAATGTTACGGAACATTCGTTTAATGTCTGCAGTAAATGTGTACCTTCCTAGGCGGAAAAGTAAAATTATGTCGAACAAGTCGCGTTGAACCACTGGCCCATTGTATTGTAAGTCGTTTAGAGAAACCTTTTTGCTCGTTAGCATTGACCCATCAAACACGGTGCGCAATTTTGTGGTTTTACTGTTCTCGTTGACTACCGCGTGATGGGGTAAGAAGTATACTGCTTGTTTATTCAGATTATATGACTCAATGTCAACATAGTGACCATGATTGAGTGACAAGTACTCATGAATAAATTGTTGATATTGCATGAATAAATCAGGATTTAAATGCAGCCTTTTTTCCAAATTCAAAAATCTTTTAAGCGCGAATTTAAAGGATTCTCCTAACGAATCATTAACCTCTGACAGAGGCAATTTTAAAGGCAATGTAACCTCGAACTGATTGTTATCTAGTTTGACAGTACTTTGAAATATTTGTTCGCAAAGTTCCTGTTCCGAGGATTTTTCATTATATATTTCGGGAACTTTTTCAGTAGTCCAAAACTGGGCCAGTGTTTCATTGAGACCTAGCTCGCATTTAAGTACTATCTTATTACATGTGGGCTCAGACAAATGTTGTGGTAGGGTACCTCCTACTATGTGTCCGAACACAGTATTGAACACATGCAGACTAGATGTGTCGCATGGCGCCGCGTATGCGCTCCCCACAGGCTCGTTCGGCACCGTCGGTGATGAGCTGGGTGGCGGCGGTGGTGCAGACAGCTGCACTCTGCTTGGCTGTTGGCTCGGCAACAGCGTCTGAAAAAACACGTCCGCTCCAATTAATATGTGAACCTCGCCTGGCACGTTAAACTTTTCATCAGCCAATGTGATGTTGGATGGAATCTGTATAGCAGAAATGTCGAATTTGTGCTGTGGCAAGTTACATGTTATCTGTTCTACTATGTGACAAGTTATGTTGGTTTTAAATGGAACTCTTAGAGAATGTATTTCTAATGGAATGCAGTGTCTGACTGTACTCTTTGCATTGGCTATGCCAATGATATTTGTATCATTTTTCTTGGGTGTTAGGCCCAGTAGCTTAACTACCTCGGACGTGATCAACGACACTTGAGAGCCAGAATCCATTAAGGCTCTAATGTGAAACTCGGTGCCGTCCTTCCCGAATACCTTGATTGTTGCTGTAGGGAGAAGCACATTATTATTATTCACGCTGCCCGTCAAAGTGACAGGTGGTGCTGTCGCTGATGCATTACAGTGCAATAAAGTATTGTGCTGGCCCTTGCACTCCGCACATCGGAAGTGGAACCTGCATCGCCCTGCATGTGCACCTAAACATATGCTACACATTTTATTATCTTTTATAAATTTCAGCCGATCACATGCTGGTAGTAATTGAAACTTTTTGCAACTGAATAATCTGTGATCTTTCAACTTACAGTAGCTGCATGGTGCTGTGGTTGCGACGCCGTGTGCTGCTACCTTGTGGCTGCTGCTGGCCTGCGGGTGTTGCCCGTGACCCTGCTCGGCGTTTTCCAGTGCTAACGCTCGTTTGTCCAAATATTTCAGCAGTTCCTCGATGCTGGGCTCGGCGGCTTCATCACGCTCCAACTGGTACGCCCTCGCGGTGATTGTGTCTAATTTACGACATAAAATGGACAATAGTATTGCGTCCCAGTAAATGACATTAGGTTCGTGGTTTTTAATAGCAGCTAATTGCTGTCTGATGCAGGAAACAAATTCCCTAAGGGAACTTGCTGTCGACCTGCTTAAACCCTTTAAATCTAATATTTGGGAAATATGCTCGCTAACAATTTTGTGCTTGTTGTCATACCGATCACGTAATAGCTGCATCGCAGCTTCGTAACTAGCGCCCGTTACCGGCAAATTTTTAATTAAGTCATAAGGTTCATCTTTTAGCAGTGACCTCAAATAGTACAATTTTTGCACTTGATCGAGAGTTTGATCTCCGTCTATTAGTGAGGTAAACAAGTTTTTGAATGGTATGTAGTCAGTAAACTTACCACTAAACGGTTGTATACATATTGGTGGCAATTTTGTTCTTGCACTCATTATTGTTGGTGGATTGGCGGGCTGGCTGGCGGCTGGAGCGGCGCTTGCGCGTCTGCTTTCTATCTCGCTGTCTAACGCTGTGAGTATTGCGAAATAATTTTCCTCGACTGTCCCATCTTCAGCATCTTTCGGCTCGAGGAAAATTATATCTTTGCAGCAATTTTCGTACTCGTGAAAGAGCGTAATTACGCGGTTTCGTTTTGTTGTCAAAGCTTGTATCGATTCTATCGATAAATCTGAAGTAGTGAGCCTCAGAAGGCGCGTAATGCTGCCTTTTATATAGCCACGCGAAGCGACAGCTTTTTTAAGTTCGTCGCGCTCCTCCATGACCCAGCCAGTCCCTCAATGGGATTTATTGCACCAAACTTAAAACGGCTCTTAATTTTAATAAGTAATTCGATCCTTAAACTACACACTTGACTAAAACTTCAAAGGTAAACAATAAGCATAAGCATAAACGCGTTGTAAACGTAGACAAAATGGCGATTGATGGTTGCTTTGCTGTGCGGACGTCACGGTGTTGCGGCGCGACAGTGGCGACGACGGTGGCACCTTGCAAAAGCGCCGTCTTCTTCCTTGCTCGCTTGCGCCGATGGGATGAGAACGGGATGGCTTGCGTGCTCCTGCGACGATTGCGTTATTGCGCTCTCGCTCCCTCTTGAGCACTAATATCTATCTCCTCTTTCTTGCGCGACCCGTTCAAAAACTCGGAACGGGTACGCGATGCTTCTTGCCTTGAATTTTTTCTGCCTTGCACGTCGAGAAATATTATATTGCGACGTGTGGTGTGGACAAAATGGCGGCTGTACTTCACTGAAAACCCGAATCTTCCTTGTAACTCTTGCGTCTCGCGTTGCACTTTTCACCAACTTTCTTTACTCCGCGAAGGACCATGAACAATGTACTGTTGATTTGAGTGTTTTTTATAGGCTGCTGGTGGAAAGTGGTGAGAAATGAAAGTAAACTTAGCGGGAGACGTATCTTGCGTGTAATTCTAGTACAGAAGAAGGGAGGGGCGGGGGGCAGGGTTGCCATACCTAACCTTGTGTTGCTACAGACAATACGCAACAGTGCCCTAGTTTCCAATCGTATTTTGTATTTGAGCTGTACTGAATAAAATTCAGATTTTTAACTTTTTTTTAATATTCCGTCATTATTTTGGGTCTCGACCAGTGGTTGCCGCTGAAGGTTAAAAGAGCAGATTCCACAATGAGTTACCAAATCTAATTTAAATTGGGAACTTCGATTAGTATAACCAGTAAAGTCGTTTCACGTTTCATCCGAGTAAAAAATAGGCGGCGCAATAAAGTTCTCGGGTCACCTTAATGGTGGGCGTTACAAAGTTTTTATTTATTTATTAATGCGTGTCCCCGGGCCGGGAACTTTTGTTTCGGAATTAATCGGAAAGGTCCGGCTGTTTGCTGCGGCCGCGCCGGCCGGGGACCGTCCCGGACGCAGGGCCGGCACCGGAGCCCGACGCCGAGTGAGCTCCGCCTCGCGGCTGCGGCTGCCCGGGAAGCCGGCACTCGCCTCCCAAGTCGTCCACACTTGACGTAGCGAGTACAGCGGGAAAGTGTTCCAGATTGTAAAAGTTGGCAACCCTGGGACCCGAGAGGAATAATAATAAAAACAAATTGCGGAAAGTTTTTATCGAGCAAAGTTAGTCGGAACAATTCCTGAGGGCACGTACGGCGCGACCCGCCGGCGATCGCTTTCTAATATCTGCCGCGCGAATAAACAACTCCCTAACGAGCGACCGCCGCGCGCCTCCCAGGACGAGTTTGTAAAAGCAGCCGTTTTGGACAGGTCCGGAAATGAGATTTAAAAGCAAAGCGTCCATATACAAAATCTGCAGCCTGCCCTGCAACTGCCGAGCCACCTGTGGCGCTCTCGCGGTTGGCGCACGATACCTTTACGCACAGTGTATTTATAAATTGTTTGGGCATTTAACTTGTAAACAACGCGCACGTTTTCCGCTCCATGCTCACCTACGTGCTCCGATTTCCGTATTTATTGGCATGTTTACATTAAGTATCCCGGGTCGGCAAAAAAACAAAGCAAACCTTCCTCCCTGGCCGGCGCGCGGCGGCGCCCGAGCCCGCGGCGGCGCCCGAGCCCGCGCCGGCGCCCGAGCCCGCGCCGGCGCTCGCATCGCGCGCTTAATTTGCGAGCGCCTCACTACAACGCTTTCATGTTTCAAGACCGTTCGGCGCGGTCCGCCAGCTCTGCTGCTACGGCGTAGCGCTCTACGGCTACGAAGTTTCGTAGCACGCTCAGGGCGCGCTTCGGCTGTAGACGAGTAGAGCGAAGAGGTGCAGACTCGACGGGCCTCAGCAGCTTTGTTCATTGTTTAACAAGCTATGAATGTTAATGTCGATTTTGGTAATTAGTGGACTTGACATCGCTACTTTTACATAAGCGAGTGCCGCCGGCTCCGGCGCGCGCCCGACGAGCGCGATGTGTTCGCACGCTTGGTTCCACTAGAGACGTTATAGTACTAGAGCCCACGACCAAAATTTTTGTCTCATAGCAATACGGCCAAAACCGCATCAAATCGATAGATACGATTATCCTGAACTCGAAAATACCAATATCAGACATTTTCCGCGTAGCGTTTGATCTGACCGAATTTTCAAAATTGTCAAAGAATTTTACCGAACTGCATCATAAAAACCCGAATAAAGAAATTAATTATTATTATTATTATTATAGCAATATGTCTGATTTGCAGACTGTAGTTGAATGATAGTTCTGAGATACCTGAAACATATTTTTCAGACGTTAGTGGTGTAGCGCAAACCCGTAAAATCACTTAAAAAAATTAAAAATGAGACAAAAAAAATGTCTCATAGCAATACGTCTGAAAATCTTTTTTATTAGTAAATTTTGGTTATTTGATGCGAACAAAACTATTTTCAGACGGAAATGTGAACGCATTAAATTTTGAGACCGTTTTGAAAATGTTAACAAATTTTACCGATCGGTATCATAGCAATATGTCTGAAAATTGTTGGACATGATAAAATAAGTTGTCCACATGTGCAAAAAATTTATATCAGACAAATTAAGTGTAGCACCTTCTCTATCAGACAACTTTTCGATACTCAGATATCATTTTTGGTAATCCTGGCAGCAATACGAAAAGTTTAATTTTTTTTTTATCCGTATTGCTATGATACAGGTCGGCTAAATTTGTTGACATTTTCAAAAATGCGCTCAGGCTATATGCTACGCGCAAAATGTCTGAAAACAAACTTTTTCGTAATACAATTATAAAATCTATGTACATTTTCACTATCAGACGTATTGCTATAATACCGACTGCCTTTTTTTTTTGACACAGCAGAAATGGCCTCCCACGCTGTTGCTACACTTTCGACCGTTACTACACACCTAGTCGGGTTCAGAATCATACAATCTAACGATTTTATAGGGTTTTTGCCGTATTGCTATGAGACATGGTTTTGGTCGTGGGCTCTAGTACTATTTAACTTAGTAACTTTGTTGCTGATGGAGTTTCAAGGCACTTTTGTACACTTTATATTTTCTTTTAAAGAAAATTCTTTTAATTTTTCAGACAGCTAAATTAATTAAATCAATACTTTGTCTTCTGCAACTTTACGTTGTGCGCTGACAGGCACAGTTCCGTGCAGTCGCACTCAGCTAAACGTTTAAGCGCTTGAGAAACACATACAGCAATACATTTCAATTTGAATTAGAATTGTTCTCGTAATTTTCGGTCCTTACTCGTCCTGAAATGATTATCTGCCCACGTCTATGGGTACATTTACGCAAACAATAGAGGTAGGTGGCGATGAGCATGAATAGATCTAGACACGCGGGAGTGTGTCAGCCAAGTTCAAAGTGAAAGGAACTGGCGACGGTGCCGTGTGTTTATTTACACGAACCTTTTCGAGCTGCTTTTGACCCCTTCACAACTCGAAACCTATTTAACGTACATACATGAAATTTGGCACATTTGTTTAAACCTCTAAACTTGCCCAAAATACAAAATTTCATAAGTGTAGCTCCAACAGATACTGATATATTCACGTTCAAAAATCGGAAATTTTGTGACTTATAGTATAAAATATTGTTCAAGAAAAGTCGACCTAGAAGCTTGATAATTGGCGTCAAGATTTGATTGTGATTGGTTGTGATTGGCTAATCAAGTGTATATACTTATGAAACTCTGAAAACTGACAATTATTTATGTTAGAGTTAGATAAGAAGCGTATATCTAGTAGAAAATTCTGTATTTATTTCACTTGAGATGTAATTCTATTTCAAGATTAGCCAACACAAATTACGTCTTTATTCCTTATAGGGTAGACAGAGCCTAATGTAGCAAGACCTAAAGACCACGATTATGGTATGAATAGAATTACATCCCAAGTAAAATAAATGCAAGATTTTCTTCTCAGAACTGGGCTCCCATATACATTTTTTTTTGTCGGTTAAGTCAATAACTATGCATAATTTTAATATTGAACTTGGCTATCGTTTCACATTTGTGTTTTAATGGGATGTACTTTACAACTTCTGTATTGCACGTAATATTCAGCGCTGAGTCGGGATGCTTGCATGGGGGATGCATGTAAGAACTCGTGCGCTTTGTGCAGGAAAGTTTCGCTTAACTAAACAGTTTTACGACAAATCCTGCTCCTGCAAGCCGCCCCACTGACACATGGAATTCATTAAAATAATTAGTAGTTGTACTAGCTCTTCTACACGAGATATAATACCATACATATTGGTATTTAAACAATTTATGTAAGTCAAAAGTAAGAAAACAAAATGTTCTAATATTATTAACATTTCTTGCGCGTATTAGGGTCGTATATGTATAGTTTGAATGGATCGTATCTGAGACCTAACTAATGGCAAGGACATGATAATCTCGAAGACGCTAGTGAGCAGTATCTATTTTGGGAGGCCATTAGTCTTTGTAATCGGGATGTGGCGGGAGAGCGGCGGGCGGCCGCCGCGGCCGATAGCGATCGCCGTTCATTATCACGGCGCGCCAGCCGCCAGCCCACAGGGCGCACAGTCCGCTGTCCGCAAGCGTTATGCCCTCTTGTCACTGATCTTAACGCAAACAAAGAATTTATGGCTGTAACATGAACGTGTCGTTAATCCTGCGGCCCGGGCGCGCCGCGCCATTAATTACCGCGCCGCGCGCGCCAGGTGCGGCGCGGCGCGACCCATGCTCACATTCGAGTCTAGTGACATTTTTTGGAAATTAAAGGGTCACCGAGTTAAACTGCAAAACTATTAATCATTAAACGAAAAGGTTCCAGCCAGATTAAATGTTTTCAATTTCGACGAAACTTCGGTCGTTCTGAAGACAAATTTCCTTTCTAATTAGGATGATCTCGGCGCGGGCGATTAAAGCGACAGAGCTGCGATTAGCGCTCGATGGAGTTTCAAACTTCCGCTGCGCTCAGCGTTTTAACAATAACGTTCTGTTATTTTAATTGAATGGAAGTCGTTGCTTGGGTTTAGTGCTCGTAGTGGCGGCGGTGATTTGACTGCGTCGCTGTCCCGGCCGCCGCCCGCGCGCGCCGCCGGCCCCGGCGCAGCCGCCCGCGCGCCCTGTTGCGCAGCGACGGCGACGCGACTGTAACATAGCTTCTGCTCCACCAGTGCAAAGCTGAGACAGGAGGCAGAGCTTACTGATAATATACATATAAAGTTTTAGTATACAAAACATATTTTCATGTAGGTACACGTAATTTTTGTAATTTTGACGATAACAATGTGAATTAAAACCAAAATGTAAATCAATTCATTCGAACACCTGAAAATTGACAAATTCCATCGAGTCTGGAGAGCTAGTGGTTTGTTTATAAGGCTGTTCCAAACGTATTTACCTACGAGCACACACAGTTTTAGTATAGTAATTTGTTAACCGTATACACCGTAATAAGCGGTCGAGATGACATTTTGCTCAGCAAAAAAGCCTTCAGGCCCTCGAGGGAACATTAAACCGGAAAAATAAACCCTTGTATTTAACAACACAATGGTGCGTAAAAGTAAACGAGCCGTAATTCACCCGTAAACATGCTCCGCCGGCGCCCGCGACTACGCGCGCGTCGCGGCGATGCTTCGCTTCCAGTTATTGCATCCGTTTTGGTTTACCATGCCACAGAGACCTGTTCTCCTCTTCTGCTTTCTGAGAACTTTGTCAGTAATATGTGAAGGGCGCTTTGCTCCTCGCAAAGTCAAAGGAAAGTGCACAGCGGGGCGCCGCCGCGGGCCGGGCAGGCTGCGGGGCGTGCTGGGCGTGCGGGGCGTGCGGGGCGTGCGGTTACAGGTGGCGTCGGGCTAGTGAGGCTTCAACCGCGCATAAATTTATTAGCACGAAATTATTAAACAGCGAGCTGCAGCCGCCACAGATATACTCCCCCCCACCTACAAATAGCTGAAGGTTAACGATGACGAGCAAAGCTATTCGATTTGTAATTATTGAGCTGAGTGCAGGCGGCCGCGCCCCCCTCCCCCCCCTCCCCCTCACATTTATACAAACTCGCCGCAACACGCCAATGAACACTTTTAACAAGCGTCTTGTACTTTTCTTTCAAAAGCTTTCACTTAGAGACCTTAGTTATTAAGTGCTTCGAGCACTTTATAAAGTTTCTGCAAAGAAATTATAACTTTCATACTACATTATCGTACTTGGACAACATTACAGGGCAGTGCACTTAACTTGAAAGGAAATATTTTAAAGCTTTGTATTTGTCGATGTTGTCTTATAATTAAAAACTCAAGTCACAAGACCGATTTGATTTGTTGAATAGGTTGCGCTGCGAAAATGTTATTTGTGCGGCAAACGGTTGCCCTTCAGTATTTATATCGCGAGCCAGTAGATAGCGGGCAATGACAAAACACGTGTCTGCGCGTGGAAACCAGTGTCAGTGTGGGTTGGGAGTTCCCGATTAAATGAAGTTTCACATACACGAATGAACTGCTTCACAAGTGTGTCCAGGTTTCCTCACGATTTGTTTTCCGCCGTCGAAAGGCTCACGTTAAATTTCAAATATAATTTTCTTATAAATCAGGCTACCAAGGATCAGTTACTTCTACTATTTATGTAAATTATGTAGGACTTTTAATGTTCATTTGCAGAACTATTCGGTTATGTCGTTTTGTGAAGTACTGTTCGTGGCTTCAGCCTCGGCCGTGCCTTACTTCTGCGTTGGCGCACGCGGCGGGGTGTTTGCTCTCCTGCTTCCGTTGCAAGTGGTGCGCGCTCGCTACTTTTCCGTTTCACGGTTTCATGCGGGAATAAATGTTTACCTGCCGCCGAGCGTAGGACACGTCCGAGCCAAGCAAATGTTGACCGAGCGGGGCGCGGGCGCGCGGGCGCGCCGGCAGCGCGACGCCCGCGGCGGCCTCCGCTCTCGAGGACGGATCTAGTTTTTTGACTTTGCAAACAAGTAAGAGCCTTTATCATTGTTGTGTACATGTAGCGATATCACATAATTGAATCTCGTCCGTGTATTTCCCTGAGGACCCGGCGCGGGAGGGAGGGGGGGGGGGGGGAGGGGCACTTCAGCTCGCGGCCATCACAAAACGACGAACATTTGCAAACAATATTTAGTGAATAAATAAGAAACCAGTTTCTGTAAACATCAAAAGATGACAAGAAAAGGTTTCAATTTGTTTTTCTTCGGCTGGCTAAAAAAGGGGTGTCTTGTTTTTTTAGATAAGTGTAGGTATTAGTTTGGAAGGATCTATGCGTCCAAAACACCCACAACTATTGGTGTAAAATGGTACAGAAGACTTTAATGTATGCGGGCGAATACCGGTTATGGATTCTTTTATTGAGTCAGATTATCAATGAGGGAGTACTAAATAACTTTGTTTTAATTACAAAATTACAAAAAGTTTGATACTTACAAGGAATAGTTTATTCGTACAAGAGAGTAAAGTTAATTTTGGTGAGAGTGTTGATTTTGAATCCCGAGTGCAGCAAAGGATTAAAGACACGAGATTCAAAAAACTTTGGTCTCGTGTGCAACATACAATTTTTGACCTCTGCAGCGAGAACATTTTATCTTAAGTGAAAAAAATACAATTGTTTGTTTTACAAAATTCATAATAGGTAGCTATACTAGAAGTACGTATAACATACTATCACTAGGCATAGAATTAGAAAATCAAACATCGAAATCGACTTGTTTCTATGTCTCGCTTTCTTGTATGGAATAGAAAGTGACAGATTGAAAGGAAGTTCGGACCTTTCGAATTTTGTAAATAGACTCAGCACTGACCTCGGAATTAAAAAAATAATAATTAAAAAGTTACTTTGTGTCACTCTCTGAAATGAGCAAAACCCACCTGTTTGCACAGCACCAGGTGCTGAGGTGAAAAATTAATTAAACTAGAACTAAAATAAAGCTATAAAAGAACTCCCCCGCGGCATAGAACCAAAGACTCTGGCAGCATTGTCAATTACTTATGACGAATTACGTTTCGAGAGGTCAACGCGCGCGCACTCGCAGACCAGGCGCAGTCAACGTCTAAGTTTTTCGTCGCAAGAAACATTTCAAAGGCGTTTCAAATACCACGAGAACAGTTTGTTGCCGTTTCGTGCTAGGTACTATCTAGCTAGTTTGCCTAATAGTAATTAAGACTGCACAGTTTGCTCAATCTATATACCCCGTAATGCTCCTTTTAAGTAATATTTGTAAATAATTACAAACGCAATTTTCTTAGTAATCGTTGTAAATATCACGCGAAGCATTAATTGTGATAATTAGCCTGGATTACCCTGCCCGTGCCGCCGTGCCGCGGCGCGCCGGCGCCGGCGGCCGCGCGGAATGGCCAGCGCTAGGCGTCAGCGACCATTCCGCCTGCATTTTCTAACCGAGCTCTAAACAAATATTGATACAATATGAGCTTTACACGCTCCACTGAACGCGAGCTCCCCTTGTTTGCTCGCTCGAATTAATAAAACGCTTTGTTATGAATAAACGAGGCAATGTTCCCGACCAATTTCAACTACATTCTAACTTTTGCGAACATTTTCATTTCGCCAACGTTTCGTTAGTATTTGGGGTTCATTCGTTAGGAGTGTTCTGAAATAAAAATAGCACGAGTTTATTCAAAACTTCCACATTACACTAAATGAAGAGTAATCGCAGAGACGAGATGGAATGCTGATGAATTTAATTTTGTGCACCTGGGAGTCGGGCGGCGCTGAGCGCTGCTGGCGGGTGCTCCGGAGCGGCGCGCGGCGGCGCCCGTGCTGGCGGCTACTTTATACGCGTGCAACTAGTTAGCGCGTGGTGCGTTGCGCGCGGCCGCGTCGCGCTCATAAACTAGTGTTGTGTATTGTTGGCACGTGAGGGCAGTCGCTGCAGCCAATACAAGTATTTTATATAAAAGATTCGAGTACGTTACGTTTCCTAGGCTTGCTAGTTTTGTCATCAAATAAATAAGGTCAACCAGAGCCCGCAATGGGAGACGTGCCAGCGGAGCGGTCGCGAGCGGCACTCGAGCAGCTCGCGGATGAGGGGGGGGGGGGGGGGGGGCTGTTTGCATCTTATTAGTATGTGGCGCGTGTCACTTAGTTCTCATAAACTCAGGGTTGTTGCTGGCTTGTTGTTGCTCAAGTTAACTATCACAAAATTAACTAACAGAGTTTAAACGCAACAACACAGAACTATGAGGCTATGCCCGAGTTCGTTATTATTAGGGAATTCACTTTGCCGTAGGTGCGAGTATAAAGTAAGTGGCATCTACATTTAATTTAAACTTTACATATATCGTCGAAGTTGAAATACTTAAGTTCCTGGAAGAACGAGATTCCTTTAAATTAAATTTAAATGAATCCTAGCTAGATCGATTTATCACCGAAAGCCCCTGCATACTAAAAGTTCATGAAAATCGTTGGAGCCACTTCCGAGATTCAGATTATACATATACATTATATGTTTACAGGAATTGCTCGTATAAGGGTCGATTTTTCAATGGTCAGATAGGACCTATTCGACGAATAACTCTATGGGTATTATGTCAGCTAAGTGCTTATCTGGGATTGAAAAATCAGCTTTAAAGGTATTAGATTAGATAGATAAATATCTTGTAGCATAGTTTTGAGTGTTTATGAGCACACATGAGCCGTTTATCCACAGACGGGTGCGGGTCTCTGGGCTGGCAGCCCCGCGCGCGGGCCGGCTGCGGCGCCTCACTGAATACCTCCGTCACAAGGAGCCAATATTATAGCGCGCACGCTGCGGCGGACGGCTTTCCATAGCTCCCTAACATTTAAACATCGCTGACACGCCGGTGCATAGAGCTAGTTTTATGACGTCAGAAATGCACGAAGACAAGCGATTTTAATGTATTCTAGATTGATCTAAAGACGGGGCGCGCCGCGCGGCGGCAGCTGGCTGATCTCCGCGGGGCGCAATGTTACAATAAGTACAAATTGCGCGCCGCACATAAATCACCGGCCGAGCAGGAGCACGCAGCATTGCGCGACTGACTGAAACGAAGCCGCGTACTAATATAAAACTGGGATTTTACGCTCGCTTAATCTTGCTCCCGGTACATTATTTAATTTAGTTTCCATTTTTGATTGTCACGCTCTAGGTTTGTCCGTTGAAAATACTAGTCATGTAACAATGGGTATAAAATCAATAAAAAGTAATATGTATGCACTCATAGAGAAGGCCGGCGCCACGCGCAGTGGACCGTCCGTCGCAATGTGATTGTGCATTATAAATAGACGCTTGTCTAAGTTTTTCTCGTTGCTTTCCTTTCCAATATTTTTCAACTTGATCCACATTTCACTGCGGCGGTAGGCGATGGCGACAAAAGCGCAGAAAAAAATAATGCAATAAAAACAAGAGCACGCGGGCTTCGAGCCAAGCGCGCGCCGCCCGAGTCCGCGAGGGCCCGCAGCCGCAGCACGGCGCGGGGCTAGCACGAGGCAACGGCGCCGCGACGACGTAACACAAATAAAAGCGAGTTGCAATACCGACAGCTGACGGCAACGGCTCATCCGACGCTAACCCGACTCTACAGCGCGGCAGAGGCGCCGGCTCGGGCTGCGTGCTCGCTGCGGACAGACGGCTCTCGATTCGCTAAAGTGGCAGTTATTTACACTCGCTAATACGAATGAGCCGCAGTATGTGGGAACTTTAGAGGTTCTCATGAACTGCAGTATCTCACTGACACTGCTCGTACTAGCTTATTGAAACCATTGCCATAATCCACCTCGGACGCGAATAGGTACAGTCAATTGGAAAACAGATATTTTAATTTCAAATGTGTTTTTTTTCATTTTTTTCTTTCTTTCTTCTATTTTATTTTAATATTACACTTACTTACGTACAATTTCGCTTTATGATGCTTACTGTGCATGCTTTTATTAATTTTTGCGCCGTTCACTTTAATTTCATATTTTAAGTACCTAACTGTTAAAAAGTGTTCATTTGTTTGTTCCGTGTGTAGTGTGAGCTGTGCCACACTCACACTCTCCCAGTATGTAGCACTATATAAGCGTAGGCTAATTGTATAATAAAGGACAGTATTTACTCAAAACTCGACTACATTAGTTGTCTCCCAACGCCCATCCTCACATGGCGATCCTGCCAGTGCGGCCTTGGCGCTGCACTGGTGGCGCGCTGCGCCGACCAGTGGTAAAAGTTAAATAAAAAGACGATAAATATTAATGGAAAAAAAGAAGAACAAAGTGAAGTGAAATAGACACTGAGTAGAAATAATTTAGAACCATAATAATATTATAATGTACGAAAGTTATAAAAATAAATAACCGTAAATAAATAGTGAAACAAGAAGAATAAAATACTTATGTACTTAAATAAAAGCAGACGAAAATGAAGAATAAGGAGATGGAAAAAAATGAAAATAAAAAGGAGTTAAAGGATGCTGCCGGGAGATGTAGCAGTCTAGCTAGAGGATGAGCAGAGGAAAAGATCAGGAGGCTGCAGGGTAGTACATGGTGTCGAGAGGTGACGGAGTCGTGAGAGGAGCAGCAGGGAGTTGATGGTGTCGTTTTGGTTTGGATGAGTATACAGAAGATTAAAGGTATCGCTAATGGACAAGATGGACCAGGATTGTAACAACAACAAAGAGTTTAAGGTTTTATTAGCTTAAAATTAATCACTTACTATTAAAAAACTGTTATGAATTAATTAATTTTTTTTTGTATTTACAGCTATGTAGGTGCCGCTTGTTGATGAGATAATAGTTTTAATTATTTTTTTTAGAAGAAGTAAATTAAAAGTTATACATTGAGATTTTGTTGAATTTTAATGATACAAGAACGCAATTGTGATTTGAATATTAATTTTGAGAACAATAAGTCATTTTGATTCACGACGCCAATTTCAATGCTTTTTGCATGCTTACTTGATTTACTTTTAAACACGAAAACGAATAAACTTACAATAAATACATTTTAAAATATATATACTTGCTCTCTAAAGATAGACAATCATTCTTCATAGTAACAGTCGTAAGTAAGATGACCTCGTATAGATAGATCATCAAATATGGATAGGCATGCAGTGTCTGTTATTACAGCTCAGATTACCGAAGGTAAGTTCGTCACTATGCAACGTTTAATACAACTTTTAGATTATCATGTAATGAAATTATTTTGTGTGACGTTTAGGTAAACCGATATACAATTACATTTTTTTTTTTTCAATTCTTAGTTTTCAGGAAAAGTAACGTGTCATTTTAAGTAATATGTTAGATACAAATAGTTATTCAAAAATAAAAGATAAATTTGAAAATAATTTAATAAAAGCTAACGGACTGATCATCCCGTAACCTTTTTTTTAAATAATTTGAAAAAATATCTTTACTACATAGAGTGATTAAAATTATTGTACACATTATTTTCGTTGCAATGTGCAATACGGATTGCAGACATAAATATTAAATTTGATATTAGTTTTGTTTTTACGAAATTATGTGTAGATAGATACTGCATTGATGCTGAAGAGTTTGAATAAGATTAGAACAAAAAGCGATATGAATGATATTGTGCAGGTTATTTAAAAAAAAAAGGTAGTGGTACAGTTTTGAAAGAATGCTTTGTAAGCAACGAGTTGGGAAAGCGGAAGCAAATAAGTTTGCCGAAGAGCGACTAGGCAGGCCACCTAAGAGTTATTGGAATTCTTATGAGCTGATATGCTTTCATTTATGTAAGAGTAGTTGATAGTTTATGAATGAGAATTTATGTAATGGATTGTGTGCGTAGAATAATAGTAGGAAATTATCAGTCGTTATCAACAGTAGCACGAGATGCGCTGTTTAGCGAGCTGGTAGCAAGGTGCACCCAGGATACAGGGCAGGTAGGAAATCCTTGAACTTCGACCATGAGGCGGTCGAGCTATCACTCGTGGGGACTCTTGGACACAAGGAATGTAAATTAAGTATGGAAGTGTTAAATGAACTGCCTGTGTATTATGTTATAAATGGTTTAATGTATGTGCGCGCACGAAAGTAAATAAAAAAAAACCTGTATCCTGAATAAATAAATGAATATGTGAAATAAAATAAGGTTGGCCGACCATATAAATAAGATGTGGAGTGTGCACCATGCCAAAAAGTGAAGCTAAAATTGCTCACTAAGGAGAAGTATTATTAAAGAAAGATAAAGAAATTATAAAAGTAGAAGAGTCTAAAAGAATAGATTGAAAGAAAGGCCACTAGGCTTTGAGACGAAGATATATAAATGAAAGAGTCTGACGTTAAGAAGATAGGAAATACAGTAAAATATTAAGCAAATTTTTAAACAAACATCAATAACTAAAAGATACATATTTTTTAAGGGTAACACAGATGAAAAAAAAATAACGAAGCAACTGCGTCTTGTATTACTTTTGTTTTGTATCTCATCAGCAAAGCGTGCTATTCTTAAGTTAGTTGTAAGTGATGATTAATAATATTAACCAAGCGTTATGGTAAAGTATTAAGTTTTACTCTTAATACAGACCATTTTGTAGAAATTAATATAATTAAGAAAATGTAATTTTATAACCGGAAACTAAAGTGGATGTAGATTGTCATGTAAAATTCAGTAAAAGTCAGTTTTAAGTTTTTTTTTTTTCATTCAAACATAAAATAATATAGTTAGACATAGGTAGATAGTAGGTATAGTACCTAAGAAAAAAATACATATTTGTATGTTTTTTTATCTTTTCAAGGGGGGAGGTGTAGTGTGAGCTGTGCCACACTCACACTCTCCCAGTATGTAGCACTATATAAGCGTAGGCTAATTGTATAATAAAGGACAGTATTTACTCAAAACTCGACTACATTAGTTGTCTCCCAACGCCCATCCTCACACGTGGGTTGTGGCAGAATACCAGTGTTTTGCTTTTACGAGCAATGTTGACCACTGAGCCATGGCCCTTTTGTGCTACTGTAGCGCACACAACAAAGATAATGTTCTAGTTTTAAGTTTTTGCTTGATATGTTGATATTTTATGTAATCTTGATTGTGTGTGTTGGCAGTACCGAATAAACGTTTTATTTATCTATCTATCTAGATATAAAACAACTCTTTTAATTTACATGGAATTCGTGTGTCGGTAATTCCCGAAACAGAATTTACTGGATCAGAGTATTAAATATTTAATCTCCAAACGAATGTGGATCATTAATTGTATCAAAACCCGTTCCGGAGTTTTAAAGTGAAAGAGCAGCAATCTTCTACTACTACAGGTATAAACTCTACCTTAATCCAAACATGTACCCGAAATGAATTCCTTTTATGTTATGTCATACTGGATAAGGAAGACATAAAAGTAAGTGGTTTGTGCGACGCCGTCGCGCTCCAGTTGCCCGCGCGTGGCGGTGCGCGCGCCCTGTAGCCTGTGGCGTGTGGCGTGTGGCGTGTGGCGTGTGGCGTGTGGCGTGTGGCGTGCGGCGTGGCGTGGCGTGGCGTGGCGCAGCGAAGGAAAACATGGGACTTATTTGTCTCTCGCACCCGGTGTATCTTAACTACAACTTACTACCTTTACTACTACTAATTGCCTATGTCATATCCGTATATTATACTATTACCTCCTGTGAATGTATAGAGTGTTACACAATGTTTTTAGTTCAGTATGATAGCCGTGGTAGCCTATTGAACGGTGGCCTCCCAAGCAGGGGGTCGTGGGTTCGATCCCGGCTCGCAGCTCTGAGTTTTTCGGAATTTAAGTACGAAATCACATTTGAAATTTACCATGAGATTTCCGGTGAAGGAAAACATTGTGAAGGAACCTGCACACATCGGCGAAGCAATTCCATGGTGTGTGTGAATTTCCCAGTCCGCACTGGGCCCGCGTGGGAACTAACGTGGGGCCCAAGCCCTCTAATTCTGAGAGGAGGCCTGTGCCCAGCAGTGGGACGTATAAAGGCTATAGAGAAAAGCTAGAGAGGATGATGGTGATACAGCAAGTACTTACAATAAATATTGTTAAATATCCACTCCTTCCGCCGCGCTGCTCTCGCGTTTCGTGGCAAAGATGACAGAGGATTCTGCTTGGAGCTTCCCGTTCCTAAAATATTCACTCTTCGGTAATATTTGAAATGTATGCGCCCAACACCACGGGTCAAGCGAGAACACGACGGCGGCACAATCGAGGCTGGGTACGAGATCTACATTCGCATTTTCATTTTCATTTTCATTTTCATTGATTTAACATTATAACTGTAGCATTTACGATTTTTATGGATGTATATATATTGTACCTCCAAACGAGTAACACCCAAAATGAATTAACGTAGATCAGCGAGGGCAAAGACAAGTGTCCCAAAGTAGGTACTTCGCGGGCGCGGTAATAATATACGTTCAGAGAGATGAGACGCGCGCTCGGTCTTTACCCTAACAATGAAACAGAATATGAATCTTGGAGTCAGATTTTTGCTTTGATGAAGGCGAGAGCAGAACCGCCCCCCCCCCCCCCCCCTCCACCCGTTAATTAGCTCCGTCCGCGCGCTGTTTACCCGCCGCAGCCCGATCACAGACGCCGCTAATTATTACTTTTAAATCGTGAACAGAATAGCGCGACGCGGCCTACTTACTCGCCGCCTGACCGAGTTTCGCCGGCGCGCGTATTTGCGACTGCGATGCCCTAAAAGCCCGTGTATGATGTCTCACTCGCCGCCCTCAGCATTTCCCTCACGTATATGTAAATAGTAACGTTCTCAACGACCACTTCTGAATCGATAACGAAGCGTGTTCGCAGTTAGAATAAAACGGCATCCGTGCCGGCCGGCGCTCCGGCGACCGGCTTAATTAAAAAGAAACAAACGGCGGCCGCGCGGCGCGCGAGCGGCCGCGGGGCCCATTATATCGCCGCTCACTCCCGGCTACGCGTAATTGTATTCGTTTATTTACTGGTTCTCTTTTTATCTTGCTTTTAATGACCTAATTCCAACCTTTTTTTAATTATTTTTGTTAAAAGAAGAATTAATGAACCTATATCCGTCTGAACAATGACAACGACCAAAATGGCGGTGGCCATCTCGGTGCGAAGGAGAGAATCGGATATCCCAATGTTACAACTGCAGTCGATCAAACGGAACACCTTTTTTATTCACGAGCGCCGAACATTTCGTAATAAAGGAATGACTAGGTTTTTGCCGCATTGTTATGTCGGTATAACTCTATCTACTCGTATACTTATATAAATATTTCAATACTTGGGAGGTTTGCTGATAAGTATTTGGGCACAGCGATCTCAGCGAACATTTCGCACTGATCATTATCTGCTGCTGCCGCTTAAATTGCTACATACATACTTTGGAATAAGAGCAGTGAACAGCTGTAGCGGAGTGGCACGGTAAATTTTTTTGTCCACCAACAGTATTTGACACCACCAGCATAAGGTGAACACTTATGGTTTATTATTAACAAACACAAAATTCCTTGTGCAAGCGTGTCTGTTGGCGTACCTCCATCCAATCACGGCTCTGCCCCTTCTCAAACCGCTCAGCTGACAGTTACAGCTCTCAAACAGTCACAAACAGTAAGTAGTAGCTTTCCGACTGAAAGTCGAAGAACTCGTCAAAGGTGTAAATATGATTTTGAGAAGCCAATTTTGTTACCCCTGAATGTGGCGGGTTCAAAACGGGTTGAAAACTCAAATTCAAATTCAAATCTTTTATTTCAGACCTTAAATTCATAGTGTTAAGCCAACCAGCCAGTTCCAAACATTTAGAGGGGAATGTGGCGCGAAGAAATTTTCTTTATTTTCGTATCTTCATTTATTTTAACAACTCTCTCTCGTAGCGCAAGAAGCTAGACCGGTTTTTACAGCGTTACGAGATTCTAAAAAAACACAACGAGATGAAGAATTTGAGATGTTCCCAAACGTCCAGCTCTGTAAGTTAACGGGAGAAATTCTGAGTCGTTTAATTTTATAACTTACTTTACATGTATTTCGAAATATGCGGAGGGGTAACTGCATCAGCCTGACTCAGGCGGACCGAGTGACGCCCACTGCAAAGATACTCCTGGTTTGGAGGTGATCGCGTCGCTTTGAGGCAGTCTTCCGACCGACAGGGTCGAGGTAGTGCCCATAATATATTTTGCTCCAATTAATCAAACGAGTTAGCATTCGTTTCAAACGATCCGTAAGTAGTTAAGTAGTGGAATGGCCCTATCTGTATGGAGGTAGAGTTCGCTAAGAAGCCCTACGAGCACATTTTTATTGTTCATCTGCGCATGCAAACGCGTACGCGGAGAATAATATAAACAATGACGGAGATAACAATATCGTCGGGTAATTTTGTCGCGAATGGGGTAATGGGGTAATGGGGTGATCGCCGGGACGCGACGTGGGGCTGCCGGGCGGCGAGCGGGCGGCGAGCGGGCAGCGCGCGGGCAGCGCGCGGGTGGTGGCCTCTACCCGGTGGAGCCGAATTAGCACCGATAAACAATCACTTTGAGATATTCCGCCCAACTAAGCTCTGTAGACTGACAACGCACCTGCAATCCTTTGGTGTTGCAGATATTCACGGGTGGTGGTGCTCTTTTACTATCAGGTGCCCAATTTTCCAAAATATAATTTTTAAACTGATAATCAGTTCACAAAATCAACATCAACTTATGAAAAATGTAAAAACAAGAACTAAATGTACGAAAGCAATAAAAGAAGATTTTGGTACTCCATTAATTCAAAGAGAAACAAGAGGTATAAAGCAGACTATATATAATGTGAAAAGTAGGTTATCACGTTAATATAAAATGTCAAACCCAATTATTTCAGTGTCTAAGCTGTAAAGAGCAGTTACTTGGAGTGATATTTCCATAAGCATTGGCATTGTTAATTTTATTAAGCTATGCTTTTATCACCTTTATTTGTTAAAAATGGACTATTTCAAAGAACTAATTTGAATATTATACTTTTACCTAGCTTTGTTTATTTAATAATAGCTTCTGCCCGCGACTACGTCTGCGTAGAATTATACATAAAAACCTTCCTCTTGAATCACTCTATCTATTAAAAACCGCATCAAAATCCGTTGTGTAGTTTCGAAGATATAAGCATACATAGGGATGCATACATATGGGATATAGGGACAGAGAAAGCGACTTTGTTTTATACTATGTAGGTAGTGATAAATATTTTTACGTTGTTTGATAATTTGTTAATTTTGGCACGATCCCAATCGCCTTCGTCCAACAATAAAAAAAACGGTTTCGTCTATGGTATTGTCTATACGTCAACGTCATAAATCTGTGAAGGTGTGTGAAGTCCACGTCAAGCTCAACAACAACGTTCGCGTGTTCGGATTTGTTCCGTTCGTTGGTGTTGTTATTGTGTTCCATGCTGTTTATGCTTTTTTCGTTTGGCCTCTGCTCATCTTTCCCGACTCCTACTTACATTAAAGTGGTCTCCGCAACAATACATCATGTAAACTTTGAAAAATTCCACATTAGCTTGCACACCGTTCCTTCCGCAAATCTTCTCTGTTAGTCAAAACGATTTCGTTGGGGCTATTTATTTCGAGTAATTATTGCATCCCGGCACATAACATTTTTTATAAATAGCTATCTATTGTGTGTTACAGTTTTATACTTCGAATTTGCTTTTATTTCTGATGTTTGTAGATTAAGTAAGAATGTAATGTTATGATGTAGATGTGACAGTGACAGCTTCACAGTTATTATCGTAGCTAAACGTATTTTTTTTTTTCATTTTTGTGGCAAACATTTCATGCCCAATTCTGCCATAAAACCGGGTCGTTAGGTCAAACGAAGGTCAAAAGTAGGTAGGTACTTTTACAAAAATATCTGCAATCGTATAGTATTTTTGAAATTGGACAATATAAATCGGATAATTGATGGCTTTCCTCCAAATGGTTTTTGAATTGCAGCATACTAAAAAAAATGAACAATGCCAATTTTATTTTAAAGCAACTTCTGTTCACTTCACGACCATAATCTGAGAGGTCCTTGTAAAAGAAAATCAGTGCATTTGCATTTTTTTAAGCAGACTAATGTTGATTCGAATTTAGATAAAATAAATAGGTACAGCTAAATACAATATTATGTAATCAGATCCGTCTCGAGGACGATTTGGGTTGTATTATATCCGAAACTACGATGTGAACCGAAGAGAAATATATATTCAAGTACACTTTCCTTACTGTGAATCCTAATAAGATAACGAGGAGCGGGCTGGAACAAAGCTGCACGGCGGCTCTTGAGCTGCGCGGGCGCGGGGGCGGGCGCGCGAGCGGGGGCGCGCGGCCAATCAATGTGTTAATCTCGCCTTTGTTCGTCGCCTCGCAGTATGTACTATACGGCATGCCAACACGATAGCCAGGTAACGTTAACAGCTAAAAAAATTATTATGAATTCATTACGATTCACATTAAAATTTCATCAAAATTCTGAACACTTTGGAAACTTCGTTGAGCAAAGTTAAAAGTGGGCCGCGTCCGGCGCGCGGGCAGCGGCTCTCGTCGCCGACTAATTTATTTACGAGCGCAGATTTGAGGGATTTTGTTTAAAAGTCCGTTGTTGGCGACGAGGATGATCGGATCAACCGGATCATTCGCTGGGATTCTTTCAAATCTCCAACAAATCAGTCTGACAATGCAAGCCGTTAAAACTCAACGAACGCCTTTTTGTTTCATATTTAATTGGACAAATTGAAATGAAGTACCTTTCTACAAGAGACTGTGGATCGGTTCACCAACCGGCGCCTCTGCCGCGTGCCGCGTGCCGGGGGCGCGGGGCGCGGGGCGCAGCTAATAATAAGTACATATTAAGTTTACGGTTTGTGTGTAGTATGGGTATTTTAAAGTAACTACGAGTATTTATTTAAGTGGCATGGATGGGTGGGATTAAAAACTGGAGCTTTGAGTTCAAGAAAATAATTGAGATTTACGAAAATAATAAATGTTAGGCCCGACGTGACAATTTGTGCGAGTGTTGGTGTGGCGGCGTGGGCGCGATTATTCGTTTGTTTTGTTCACAAATTACATTAATTACGAGCCGTAATCAGAGCGCCCGCGTCACGCGTGGAGCGCCGCGCCGGCCCGGGGCGCCACTCTCTGTCGCTTCATTCAAGTTAAATATTATTTCGCTTAGGCGCACACAAAACAGATGATCAAATATTCGAAGCTTTAAGCAATCGAAACGTTCCTTTAAATTAAATGAAATCTGTGAGAGTAGCGGCCGGCTAGTGGCGCCCTAATAGAGCCGTCCTAAATCAACACCCACCGCTCCAATAAGAGAGTTGTTTCAGCCGGCGCCGGCGCTCCCAGCTTTCGCTAAAAGCTCGCAAAGTTCGCTACTCATTCGGTCGGCAGTAATGCCTATCGGCAATGGTATAAAATTACTACAGACTTCAGCGGACTTGCTCCGCGGGGGAGCGCGCGGGATGCTGTAAGTTTATCTTTTCGGTAAATTTAATTTAGAAGAAGTGTTCGGGATGTGACAGACCATTTGTCCGTTTGTGAGTCGTCTGAGCTGCGCGCTATCTTTATCGCGTCTGGCTGAGCGCGCCGCGCCGCGCGAGGCGGCGGCCGGCGCTCCCGCCAGCTCCGGCCCGAGCCTTCGCGCTCGCCGCGTCTGGCTGAGCGCGCCGCGCGCCGCGCGAGGCGGCGGCCGGCGCTCCCGCCAGCTCCGGCCCGGCGCGTCTGTTGAGCGCAGCGCACAACAAATACAACGCCCTCACACAAATGTCTCTAACAAGATGCGAGGCTAACTCTGAATGCACAAGATGGGCCGCCGCTGATAGTGGCACGTTGCATGAAGGCCAAATTATTATTTGAATTTCTAACAGAAGTGTGGTAACACGTTGAAAGAAGTCAGTCGTAGTTGATGCTTGGATAAAAAGTAGCTGTTACAAGTATGTGAATTTCTATTCGTTATAATATTCCGAGTTCACACACCTGTAACAGCTACATAACATTAGTCTTGTTCCTGCTTGCATAATTATGACAATTGTATTGTTATTCCGGTCGCTTCCAGTTTACTGCGGAACTATTTTTATTTATAAATTCTTCTTTCCCTGATGCTGGTAAACAAGTTGAATGAGCTATCTCATTTGAATAAGAGGCGAAGTGGTGCCGCGGGCGCGTGCTCGCGGCGCGCGCGTCGCCGCGGCGTTGTCGCGCCCGCCCACGTCTACATCTGTCAACTTTATTATCTAAGCGTTGAACTTCTCTTTTTAAATACCTACTTCGCTTTCGCTTAAAGTTTCCAGTGGAATACATTTTGTCAGTGTTTTTCTTTCACGTTCTTTGTATCTCCAAGCCCTTTTCCGTTTTATATTTGTAATATAAATATGCAAACACAGGTACGAATTCGAAGTAAATCTTTACGAAAACAGGGGATAAAAAGTAAAAGTAACATCGGAAACGCTTATCCAGATAACGTCATTTAGCCAGGGTAAGCGCAGCCATCAACGACCCGCCGGAAATCTGCGCCATTACCGACCTAATTTTTAGTATTTTGTTACGTTTCAGAACTGTTTCTACTATACAAATGTACTTACGTTCTAAATAAATACACGTGTTTGCGCGGAGCAGATAATAGACATTTAAATCGCGTTAGCTTAATCGGAGAAATCGGGCTGGTTTTTAACATTAGCCCTTTTTTATTCTGGTAAGTTACTTTCTGCTTAAGACGTTAAATAACAAATAAGTATTTTTTTTTTGTTTACTTTATTCACTTTATGATTTATTAATAGGATACAAAATGGAATTAAAACAAATTATAAGTAAACCTTTATTCCAAAACATTCATTTAATTTTGTCTTTATCTGTCATTATGACATGATTAAAAATTAGTTTTGTGGGATGGGCGTTTGTTCAGTGGAACTCATTACATCATTACATTCTTCTATATTTATAATTATTAAACCATTTTTATTTTATACTAGCTGTTGCCCGCAACTTCGTCTGCATAGAATTCGTTTATCGCTATCCCGCGGGAATTACGCAATTTTCCAGGATAAAAAGTAGCCTATGTGTTATTCCAGACTATAATCTAGTTATGTTCCAAATTTCATCCAGATCTGTCAAGCCGTTCTGGCGTGAAAGAGTAACAAACATCCAAACTCACAAACTTTCACATTTATAATATTAATAGGATATATATATATTATTACATATTGAAATCAGCTGTGTGTAAAGATTATCATGTAGTTAAGTTCAAGAATCCCTTGTGGCCGTGTTGTTGGATGTGTTTGGATATGAAGGTCGATTGAAACATAGCCTCATGGGAGTCGTCAATACCTGCGTTTACCTCAAATTGAACTCTACAACAAAATGTTTGTAGAATTTGTCCGGATACCCGCTGTAACAACTTGCCGCGAACAACCGTTTACGGTCGCACATAAATCGACTGAAGTTCCGCAACAAAACAGAAAAACATGTTAAAGAGAATCTGTTTGTAGCAAACAAATTAAATAAACAAACTTAGGGAACTAGCGCGTCGGGCTGGAGGGGCTAGCGGGCGGGGAGGGGGAGGGTCACGAATTGATTCGGCAGTAAAAAGTCCACGGGATGAGGGTAGTCGCCGCGCGCCCTTGACAACTTCGCTGATTATGCGCAACTAACTAGCCGCCGAAATAAAGCCCGCCCCGCCCCGCAGCCCGCAGCCCGCAGCCCGCAGCCCGCAGCCCGCAGCCCGCGCGGCGCAAACGATTTATGCGATCAACGTGACATGCTCAGTCAGAAGGAATCACTTCAATTGGACTGATTGGGTTATCGGTTGAATGATGCACGCTTTTGATATTTTCGGTTGTGTCATTACTAAGGCATGTTCGTTTAATAGTTTATAGTTGGACCTGTAGGCCGTTCAGGCATATTACTGTCGTACGAATCTACTGCATCACGCTGCGGTCGGCCTTATCGTGTTGGTGTCAAACTCAGCTCGCCACTCGCCGCAACGTGCTGCGGCCGCTGCAGCTGTTCTCGTCGAGACGGCTCTACGTTACATTTTTTCAGTTCACGTTTCAAGACATCTGTAGCTAATGCTAGTGTCTCTGGGTGGTAGGAGATTGTGAAAAGTGCGTCTGGATCATATTCCATCCTCATCTTACTAATCCTGGAGATTAAGGCAGCCGGTGAAATTATTGGCATAAGAGATATTCCATCTGAGCCCTCCAGGCCAAGCAATGCATTTGCAATCCTTTGGTATTGTGGGTGCCCATGGGTGATGGTAATCACTTGCCAATGCCATCACGTGACCCACTTGCTCGTTTGCCGCCTGTTTTAGTTTTAGTACCTAACAAAAGAATCACGTCGATGATGATGGTAGGTAGCAAATAAATTGTTACAAATAAATTATTTATCTAGTTTCGTAAAACACAACAGCTAGTGCACTCGCCCATTTATTGCACATCGTCCAATTTTGTTCTTCAACGACGGCACCAGATTAATTGGTTCGCTGTAATTTTGCAAAGTTGCCTCGAAGTGAAGAGAACGAACCTCTGATCGACACTCGACTGCCGCGCGAGCGTCAGCGGCGGCGGCGGCGGCGGCGGCGGCGGCGGCGGACACTTGTCTTGCTCGGCAAGCTGCCCGCACTTGTTAGGATTTTGCTCATATACCTAATACAAATACACAGGCTTTTAAGCTCGAGAAAATATGTGTGCACGGGTAAGAAAATCACACTATTTTAAAAACAGTTTTGGTCGGAATAGCATGCAATCTTATCTTGTACACTATCCACGGCCAAATCCAATCTCGAGAAGCGGCGGTCGAGGGCACTCGGTTCAGTAACCGCGCGGCGGCCGGCGTTCCGCGCGGCGCGGCGGCGGCGCGGCGGCGTGGCGGCGCCGTAGCGGCGTGGTGGCGCCGTAGCGGCGCGGGATAAGCTTACGAGTCTTTGACTTCAAAGTTCGTAAGCCCCCGACAAGATTCGCGGGAATGTCACGTCCAATTTAACTTTCCTTAGCTAGGAGCTTTAGGACAATAGGAGGATAGAAGCCGTTGTTTTTTTGGGAAAAACATTTTTTCTCTAACGTTTATCTGAAATGAGATCATGTTCTCATGTAAGCAGGTATTACTGTCGTGATCGCCTACGAGATCGGATTTGAAGATATTTTTTCTCAAATCCCAAAATTCCTAAGATGACGGACGCTCAGTCTCTTCGGATGCCGGTTTGGGTAGGTACTATAGGTACTTACCTATGTGTATAAATATGTAGGCCTCTCTCACATAAATTCCATTCTGTTTGAATACGTGAAAAAATTCGCTGTAATGTGTAAAGAATATAAAAGATGTGATGACATGTGTGGCTTCGGAAGTTAACAAGTACCTAATGGAATATAGTCGATAGATACTGAAAATTTGCCGCGTGTTGTGAGATGGACAAAAACGCGATTTGTGAACGTATTAGGTACTTGACCGAATTTTTATATTCTCTACCAGAAATTAAACAAAGGAGAACAAATAAAATAATTTTAGGCTGTAAATTGGGTTTCCGTAATTTCAAATATATTAATGTCGACAATATGGGGAGGAGGTTCACACGCGGAGACGACAATGCGAGGGGGGCGGGCGGCGGATAATGAGGTGTCGCGGGGCTCATTACGCGCAGTTATTATAACTCGCACTCGCGCGGGGCCGCCGCGCCCTCCACCCCCCCCCCCCCCACCCCCCCGCGTAAAGTTACGTAATGCGTGAAACATCTTCGCCGCGAGCGTCGCGCCCCCCCCCCCCGCACCGCGCGCTCGACTGATAGCGGCCATCCGCGGGGTGACGTGACAAGTGGCCGCATTAATTTGCTATCGCGAGCCCTTCGCCCCGCACGGCGAGCGCCCTCTGCTGCAACTTTACGATCTGCCGCGCGGCACTCACATTTATTCTGATGTTTAACTAAATACCGTAAACGAGTGCTGCGATACGCGCCACTGACGCGCGGCGACACCCACATTATGCTAATGATGATTAAGTCTCGTCACCCGAGCACCGCGCACTCCGCGCGCCGCGCCGCTCCTAACCGTCGCTACTACAGTTTGTAGTTCGCGGACTATACGCAGAATATATCTACCTATACTCTAGCCAGTATACGACCAGCCCACTGTCGGCGTGTCAGTCACCACGTCGCCACGCGTGTAGCGGGTGCCCCGTGGCGCAGCATGAAGCCCGTCCCCTGCCGCGGCACCCACTCGCCGGTGCTGGTCCCGGCCTCCAACTCCGAGGCTGCTGGTCCCGCGGGTCGCGGCAGGTTCCCCGTGGCTGTTGGTTGACGCGCCGCGCCTGTCGCCCTGCCGATTGTTCCCTCCGCGGCCCGCAGCGAGCGGCGTCATACATCATCCCATATTAATGACGGCCTGTCCCGTTCGCGCGTGTCCCTCGCTTTTAAACAAATCAATTATCACTGCCATTTTTCACGGCAGTCCCGCGCGCGATCGTCACGTTTCATTTTACATTTCTGCGGTGGCTGCAGAATTTTAAATGTTTTTGCAATTATTTTAATAGGTCCGCGGCGCTGCTCGAGTTTTCTTTTGTTTCAAACTTTACAATTTCCATTCATTCGTGCTTTCTGATTGTATTGGAATAAAAGAACTTTACAGTTTTAAGAATAATAATAGAATAATTCAAACGTATCAAATATCTTTTTAACAACCTTTGCTACGCGCACAATATCACTACATTGTATAAAACAAAGTTGCTTCCTATGTCCCTATGTCGTCGCCCCCGGAGAATAAAACCGTAATAGTATGTTACGATAGTTTTATTGTTTTTGCATTTTTGGCTTCTCCGTGACGTAATGCATCTTGTGATTTTTTTCCATATTTTTCCTGAGAGTTTTTACGAAGTTATTGTTTATTTAATTTTTATTCGTTGGAAATTTCGTCTCATTTGTTTTCGCCATTAATACCGTAACAATACTTTAGATTGGCAAACTATAAACCGAAATTCGGCAAAACATGGTGGCGATACTTATCATTGTTACAAAATGATTCGCGGTTTTTCGTAATAACCTTTACCATTTTATTCGGGTGAAACTTGATAGTGGCACTTCGAGTAAGTGCTGTAACTGTTAAAAAGTATTTGTTTAAATTCTGTACCATATTATTGCCGCTCTTCCGATCACACTCCAGTTATCCTAACAGCCAGTTACTACTGTTATAGAATGGGACAAAACCTATGTATTTATACAACTCTCGAACAGACTGGAACGCATTTCGCGACTACATAACTGAAAACATCAATCTAAAAGTCAATCTTAAAACGACAGACGATATTGAGCTAGCAACTCAAAGAATTACTACAGTAATCCAAAATGCCTGCTGGAAAACCACTCCCACTGTCTCACATACGGAAAAGTCAACCAATATCTCTATGTATATAAGAAACAAATTATCCGAGAAAAGGAGGCTACGGCGTGTATGGCAACTTATTAGACGCCCAACTGATAAAACTGCGCTTAACAGCGCCATAAAAGAGCTAAAAAAACCTGGTTAAAACAATTAAAGATGACAAACTGCAAGCCACATTGTAATCACTAACAGCAACCAGAGCGACCAACTACTCGCTATGGAAGGCTGCAAAGTCCTACGATAGACCACAAACACACAAGGCCCCTATCAGATATGGTTTAGAAAAATGGGCTAGAACAAACCAAGAAAAAGCTAATGTGTTTGCTGAACGTCTCGCTCAGGTATTCACACCAAACGCTGCAACAGCAAATGACACAGAGAAGCATGTGGAGCAAGTACTGCAAGAGGATCTCCAACTAGACCTTCCAATTAAACCAGTCACCCCTAAGGAACTGCAAAGGTGCATAAGAAATCTGGACAATAAAAAAGTACCGGGGTATGATCTGCTAACAAAAGAAGTTCTGAGAGAACTACCCAAGACCGCAATCGTCTTCATTACTGTTTTGTTCAATTCCCTGATTCATGGAAGATCTCACAAATTACCATGATCTACAAACCGGGTAAGCCAGTTAATGAAAAGACATCCTACAGACCGATAAGTCTTCTTCCAACACTATCGAAACTGTTTGAGAGAATCCTACTCAGTCGACTAATGCCACTGCTGATGGAACGAAACATAATACCGGATCACCAATTCGGCTTCAGAAAACAACATAGCATAATAGAGCAGGTTCACAGGGTAAATCAATGCATTAGAAAAGCTCTAGAACAAAAAGAGTACTGCTCTTCGGCATTTCTCGATATACAACAAGCTTTTGACAGGGCCTGGCACAAAGGGTTGCTATTCAAGATCAAAAAGACTTTACCACATTCATTTTACTTGCTCTTCAACTCGTACCTTGGTGATAGAATGTTCTTTGTAAAGGAAGCTGATGCCACATGAAAGTTCTATCCAATTAAGGCTGGGGGGCCCTATATTGTATAACCTGTTCACGTCGGACCTCCCGGACGAACCAGGAGTTGTCACTGCAACTTATGCTGATGATACTGCAATCCTTGCGAGACATGAAAACCCAAATACTGCATCGACTGTGCTTCAGAAGGGCCTAGAAGCGACACACAAATGGCTTGATAAGTGGAGAATAACAGCTAGCGTAAGTAAATCAGTGCACGTAACGTTCTCACTCAAACAGGCCCATCAGTGAAACTAGGCAGCACAACTCTGCCGCATAGCGACCATGTGAGATACCTTGGAGTTCATCTGGATAGACGACTTACCTGGAAAGCACACATCAAAGCTAAAAGGGACGAAATAGCTCTCAAACACAGAACCCCAAATTGGATGCTGGGAAGAAACTCAAAACTCTATAGACAATAAACTTTTAATATTATAAGGCCACACTCAGGCCGGTGTGGATGTATGGCATTGAGCTCTGGGGCAGCGCCAGCGAATCTAACATAATGACCCTACAGCGTTAGCAAAACAAAATACTAAGGTCAATTGCTAATGTGCCATGGTACACAACAAATAAAGAGATACATCAGCATCTAAAAATCCTTATAGTAAAAGAGGAAATACGCATGTCAGCTGAAAAATATCAAACACGACTTGAATACCATCCGAACGGCTTGGCCCGGCAGCTAACAATGATCGACTATCAGAGGCGACTCAAAAGACATACCATCCAGGAACTAAAGTCACGATTCTAGTTTCGGTTACCTCAAATGAGTGATTGCGTCTCACTGGAGAGCACACCCTGAAACGCGAAGAAGCCTGCAACACATCTGATCATAGTCTTTTCGGACTGATAGCAGATTACATAAAAAATACTTTACTTTCTTATTATGTTTTATCTCGTTTATTCTGATTCTGCGTTAAATTGTTAATTTTACAAATCTGTACTGTGATTTAAAGCTATAAGTAAAGATTGTAGATAAGACGAGTAAATAAATGGTTAATTTTGATGTCCTATGGTAACCTAAGACTTATTTTGAATAAATAAAATATTACTAGGTACTTTTTTGCTTTCATATTTTTTTTATAATCGTCTGTAACCATTATAACCACATTAGTTTTTTCCCTGAACAAAATTGCACTGTGCTTGTAACGTTACAATCAAAGGAAAAATAAACGAGAATAAAATCGTAATGATTTATTACTACACAAGACAGTTGTTGCCAAAGTCACTGAACAGAATCACAAAGTCACATTACGATAGCCTTAGTTGTTCGTGATTTCAACGAATAAGATGGTAATCATGCAATACAAATTATATTTAAGCGTATATTATCGGTAATGTGAATTTCGGCGTATAACAAATAAATTAGGCCTACTAAAAATAAATGAACTAAAACATGCAAAAACCCTTAAAATCACCATTCATTTGATATATTACACGTTGGTTAATTCCTGGTAGAACGCAAGATATAAAGCCGAAACGGTTTTTTATTTCTCCTGAAAAGTTTACTTTTTCCTATTACCATTTTATTCTCCGGGGACGACGATGTATGCTGCTTATATCTTCAAAACTACACAACGGATTTTGATGCGGTTTTTTTAATAGATAGAGAGATTCAAGAGGAAGGTTTTTATGTATAATTCTTCGCAGACGAAGTCGAGGGCAGGGCAGAAGCTAGTTTAGTATATTATTGAATAAGAAACGATTTAGTATTTAAGAGAAATAATAACACTTTATTTTCCAATTACAAGATTAGACAAATTAACTCTAAATGACTTTAAAATCGAACACAATTCACGTGATTAAATGAAGAGGAACAAAATAGGCAAGTTGGCTGCTCAAACGGGCAGAGGTTCCTCTTGGCAAGTGGTCGCTGGCGTAAGAGGGCGACTCTGAGAGTGCGGCCTGTTTTAAAGACGCAGCCCCTCCACTACGCGCCCGCCCCGTTAGACCACGAGGACTCCCACTCCTTGGGTTGTTGATGTTTTACGTTAACAATATCATTAATATTTACTAACTTTGAATCTAGCCTAAACAAAACCAATATAATTTGAAAGAAATATATTTAAAGTTTCGGCTTCATTGAGGTAGTAGGCGAACTCGACTCACTTAAATCATGGTCATGTCCTCGTGCGAGGTGAGCCGGGCAGCCGGGCAGCCGGCCGGCGGCGCGCGTCGCCGTGTCGATTGTGCTGAATGCTCGCATGTGCAAGTGCCGCTAGCGGGCGGAGAGGCTCCGCGCCGCGCCCCGCCGCGCGGCTTTGTCTGTCCGTCGTCCACCGGATCGGACGCTGTTTAATCACTATTTCAATTAAATCGATTCTATTGTAGGCCTCTAGTCCGCCTCTGCTTATTCCAGTCAGTTAATAGTAGTAAACGTGTTTACGTATGGTAGACAAAAACCCTCAGCTACCTATTCAATAAAATAGTGAAAGCTGCTTTGGTAAGACTTTGACTAAAAGTACATGTTGGCCGTAGCATATTTTGTCCCTAAAATATTCAGACAAATCGATCTGTGGCACAAACATTTTGTACTTTTTGAAGTGTTCCATTTTAACATTCTGCATTTTGTCATTTGTACCAAAATAACTAGTTACCGATATTAAACCGCGTATTACACTTACATTTACAAACTATCAAATGGCTACACTTGATAGTTTGTAAATGTAAAGCACTCTGAAAAGACCCTGCAGTGTTTTACCTCCTACGAACCTGTACTTAGAGTATGTAGGTAGTAGGTAAGTATTTAAATTTCAAAAATCGGTTTAATCACACCACTTTTCTGCCAGACTTATGCTTCTGCGCTTAAATATCGCAAAGGAAGTATTTAGTCTGACATCTCCACCAGCCCAAGTATTGGACTTCAACGGCGCAGGTTTTAACACTGTCTCTAAGTAATAGCAGAAAATATCTTGAATGAATATCTCGGTGTTCGTAAATACTTTATCGCATGGAGAAGGTAAGTTTGGAATGGGCCGGGCATTTGTCCCCGGCCCAACCGCTAAGCTGCCTTCCAAACCCTCCGCGGCGCTGCGGCCGCCGGCGCCTGTTCCGACGTTTCAATCACAGTACAAGTGTCAATTAAGCCGTCCGGCGACCGCAGCCGCCGCCGCCGCCGCCGCCGCCGCCGCCGCCGCCAGCGCCGCGAGGCCCGCGTGACGCGCGCGTGCCGCCGCCGCGTCGCCGCCGCGCTGTGTCAACACAATCTCGCGCGGTAATGGATCGCGCGTAAGCAGACGTGCCGCCGGCGGGAGTTGCTGCGCCTTCACTTTTATCTACATAACGTAACGCTGACTTCGGCATGGTTCTAAATTAAATATTATAAATCCTGCAGCGGAAAAAAGCTGCGTGATGGACTTGAACGTTATTTTATTTTGGCGAGGGCGGAGCGGCCCGGAGATATCGCGGGACGGCGCGGCGGCTGGCGATAAAAATACCGTATCTATTAATGTGAGCTTGCTAAGGTCATGCTGCTTAGCTTCCCGCCCTACGGCCTACGGCGCGCCGCCACTATTAATTAGGTATTGCCAATTTTGTACACAAATGTGCAGGCAAAGACTCACCCTCAAACACACACACACACAGGCGCGCGCGCGCACACACACACACACACACACACACACATGCTACATACATACTCACAAACATACATACTCGTACGTAATACATACTTGCATATCCCACACCCTTCGGTACACTGCTCAGACTTTGTTTTTGTTTGTTCTTTTTAACTTAAATAATACAGTATTTTTAATCTTTAATCGTCTCTTTCTGTTACAACTAGCCTCCGCTAAGGGGCCACACTGGAAATCAGCGCTAGATTCGTGTAACCCAGCGCGCGCCGAGACCGGGCCCCGGCGCCGGACCACTGCCCGCCTGGTGTAGATATCTCATTGTTTTCTTCTTCTCTAGTCTTGAATCTGTTGTCAACTTTACTTCTATCAGATCGCCCGCGCAGATAAAGTCAGAGTGACGACATACCCCATCCACTCATGTCTCCAAGTATAAGGTTTTTATTTCCTATGCCGTGGGAAATTCGGAAAATCCCTTCTTAGAGCACCTACGTGATCCTCTAGGAACATTATCTACTAGTTACAGTCTTAATTATTTACCTCGTGTTTTTATCCCGTGGGAAATTTGAAAAATTCCTTTGTAGTGCACCTTTATACTAATCAAGGAATAATATGTAGATGCCAAAATGTAATGTAGCTTTATTGGTACAACATTTCGATATTTTCCAATCCCGCGGGAAAATCGGGATAAAAAGTATCCTATATCCGTCTCCTGGTTCTAAGCTACCTCCCCACCAATTTTCAGCCAAATCGGTTCAGCCGTTCTCGTGTTATAAATAGCGTAACTAACACGACTCTCTTTTATAGGTAGCTATATATAGATAGATAGCACTTGTCTCGGAGTTGTTTATGTATACTAAGTCCTTTTATGAGCCCACAATATGAAATGGGGAGCGTTGAACTATCAATACAATGGGCATAGGATAGAGACAAACAAACAATAGCCAATCGGTCATTTTGATTTTTAGATACAGGTTATGAAACTACATATTATTTTGTGCGCTGTTTTTTGCTGAGTAAGGTACCTATGGTGTTTTGAAAATGAACTGAGATGAATAAATTGAATAAACGATTTCATGGAACTAATTAGGTCAACTAATGAGGCAGCGCGGCGCCGGCGTCGCGGTCGCCGCTTAATTAATATTTTGACGTTTGATCGAACACCTCTCCGCCCCGCCCCGCCCCGCCGCCGGGCAGCGCCGGGCAGTGCCGGGCTGCCGGCAGCGGCCATTCAATGGCAGTCGCAGGGTTAATTGGAGATGTTATCTCGAGTTATGAGTGGGCATTGTTTGGTCGCGGCGGCCGCGGGGAGCCGCAGCCGCACGCAGCGCGCCGCGACCGCGACCTGCCCACAAACACGTTGCCTAGTGTTAACATTTTTGGTAACGTAAAGCGTTATAGCAAATGAGATAGTTTGCTTTACATGCTTAGACGGGGGACTATTTTGCTAGCGAGAAGACTAGCCTAGAGTAGAATAATAGTTATTAGCATAAGAAAATAGCGCAGCGACGGCGGCTCACCGCGATACGGCGCGCCGGCTCACCTCCTGCGTCAACAACATTAAATCAGTTTTACGGCCGTCCCCCCCCCCCCCTCTCACGGCACCCTCCTGCGCCCCTCACCACTCGATACTCACTTGCTGCTGAGTAATACTCGTAATCCACATTTTTGTGTTCCATCAACATCTTTCAACTGATTTAAAAAAGAGCTAGTATCGTTCGTAGGCATAAACAAAGGTTTTGTGAATAAGTTGCAGTTTCGGGGTCCGTGATGCATGTGACGCAGCGTTGCCGACGCACCTGTTTGTTGCAACATTACAACCTGGAAGCGGCTGCGTGCGCGCCGCGCGCTGCGGACCGGATAAATCTATGTATGCGCTCCGCAAATCACCACAAAAACTTGTTATTTCGTGAGCTCGAGCGGACGATGCGGGGGGTGGGAGGTGAGGCGGGCGGCGGGGGGGGGGGACTCCGGGGAATACTGCGATTCGTTACTGTGTTACGCAGCGCCCGGAAATGAATAATGTACTGCGTGATAAAGTGCCCCAAAAATGTTCATTTGATTATTGAGTCAATTACGCTGACGTTTCCTTTCCTCACTTCTTTTGTTTGCTGGTGCGTCTTTGAGTGTATTTTATGAGGTCGGGCTCGGGAGCGCAGCCGCCCGCGGAGCGCTCGCTGACATGCGATGTGTTTTTGTTAGTCCTGCTCTCCAGCGACACGCGGCAGCCGCACACAAGTCTCACTTATATATGTGCTTGTATCTATACCTATCTATCGGGACCCGATCATTCCACCTGCTAATGTTTGACGAATACAGCATATTTTACATTTATTTATTTGCTGCTACCTAATCCGCATAAGTAATATTAGCCTTTTCAAAGATATAGATAATTAAGCGCGTGGCTACGTAGTTTCATAAAAATTTTAGTTAATATTTTATTAGATAATGAATGTTAGCCAAAAGAAACATTGTAATATTCCGATAGCATGATTGACGCTCTCTGTCACGAGTCCCCTACTAGATATTATAACACATTCTCTCTAATCGTCACGTTGGTTGCACCCTCTATTAAACTTTATTTGTACATTATTATATCTCAACTAGCTGTTGCCCGGGGCTTCGCCCCCGTTGCAATTTTTTTTCAAAATTTTATTTTATACAAACTGTCCGATCAGGAACAAACACAACTAAAAAATAATTATCTAATTCGGTGCAGTCGTTTGGAAGTTATGCGCGTACATACATACATTTTGGCGATTCATTTCTATTTATGTGTAAGATTTAATGTGACTAACTTCATTCCAAATATTTAAAAGTGAAGTGAATCAGGTTGTCAAACGTTAGTTGCGAAATAAACGGATTCCTAGAAATCGAGACATTTTGTCAATTCCACTTTTTTTTCTCATCCGTGACTAAGATACCTAACTGCTGTATGCCATTTCCATTTCGTTTTCGATCCATGTCCCCAAGTACATGTTATTATTAGAACCTCCTGTATTTGTATATCAAACTTTGATTGAAGCATTAAATACTTTTTTTAAATAAACAAACATGGCAAATCAATTTTGACATAATAGAGCCCAATAAAAAAGAAATTAAAAGTTGACGCAAGTCATTCATTGTAAACAAAGAAATCGTAAAATATTTTTTGTATTTTGTATAATTATCTTAATACCTAAGTGTTGCGGATAAAATCTGGTCGACTCAAAACAGATATTTTCTCATACTGAACAACTTACAACATGTTTCAGTCCAATACATGTTATTTTTATTGTGTCATCTCACGTCAAAACACATGACACGGGTCACATTATACTGGCTGGTCGGGTAGCGTACAGTAGTTCATTAAAATTCATTTTTAGTGGTTTTTCGTAAAAAAATCTAAAAACGAAGAGTAGTTTGCAACTCTCCAGCATGAGACGAATCTAATGACATATAATTTATCAAAATCGGACCATAACTGTACATCTGATGGCTTGTACAAAAATTGGCCTCGCGTGTTATATATATACAAGATAATACCTGTGAAATCGTCGGTGTAAAGTGTAACTTTTGCTTTGTAGGTATAAGGACATAATGTACGAGTATAATGAATTGAACGGTTCCTCGTGAGCCCGCAGGTATTCGGGCAAGGTACGTCTTCAACCTGGGATTTATGTGCTAGGTGGCTGGCAAGGGGTATCCGCGGCCGATGTGGTCGGGACAGCTAAAGCGTAGACTCGTTATTATGGCATAATGTATCGTGCGCCCTAAATCGATTCCAGCCGCGGGGAACATGAGGATACCTGCCATAAATATTTATTACGTGAGTAGGGATTAGGTTCGACTTGTAACAAGATTAAATTCCATTCTCGGTATCGCGTTGAGGTCCCTCACGCGTGAGGCGCGCCCGCTCCGCGCGCCGCGGCGTCCCTCGCATGTCGCCGGTCAGAAGAGCCGGCGCGTTGCCCATTGTATTCAATCCGGAATAAAGTTAAACATTTATCCCTCAATGCAAAACGTTTTGCCGCCTCCAGAGAGTAGCTTTCAAGTCGATTTAGCGAACTCTTCTTTCTTCTTGTTACGGATACGTTTTAAAATACATAAAAGTTTAAAATGCATAATAGCCTAATGAGTCAAAATACATTGTAGTGCAATTTCGTTCGATACACCGCGGGAATGAATGCGTGATGGGGACCTCACCTAGTAATAATAATAATAATAATAAATCATTTACTTCAAGTAACTACCTGTGAGAGTTCAAATTTATTTTAATTAATTTTTTTAGCGTAAGTTTTTTTATAAGTTATATTTAAGGTAGCTTTACTTTAACTAAAGTTTAGTTTATACAAATATCAGCCGATAATGTCCTCGCCGCCGCCTGCGCTGCTCCGCTCAGCTCTCCCGCGTCTTCTGCACAAAGCACAATACTGACTTCGGAACTAAATAAAATGATATTGTAATTTAGCTCATAAACCTCATTTCGAGAATACCGGGATCGGCTCTGAACGCGCCGGAATGTAATGCGCCCCAAATTGCCCGGACAACGCGCCGAGCCGTCCGGGACGACGATCCGACCGACGGGAATTCCCTCTAAATATTAATTTACAATTTCCTTTTCGCTCTGTTCATGTTTCAGAAAAGTGAAATATCAAGTATTTCTCCTAAATACTCATTTTTTTCAAATGATTAACAATTATTTAACTTTGTTTTACTTGATGACGAGGTATCCGTCCGAAAGAGACGCCGCCGCTCTCCGCCGCCATCACACGAATAATTAACTTCAGCGTTTCGTATCGAATTAAGCTCTCGTTTAAATAACAAATTAAAATCCTCCGAGTATTTATACGCTATTTATTGGTGACAATAATTGAAATTGGCGCACAGCAGGCGAGCGCGGGTAATGAAGTTATTAGTTATTCATAGAGCAAGCGGTAACTGGCGAGAGAACATGAGTAAGGTTCCTTACTCGTCTGCTGCCAACTAGAGAGAGAAGGTCAAATATTTTTCTGGTGGTGATTGCTTGTATTACTCCTAATTGTCCAATAACCCCCGCGGGCGGAGGTCGGGGGGCGCGGGGGGGGGGGGCGCGGCTGTAGCCTCAGAGCGCGCTAACTAATTTCTTGCTAGCAAAATAACCGCAAAATAATAAATATCCGCATGTTTTTTGCGTGTGATATCGGCTTGCTAGTATTAAACAACACACACATACACAATTCACGTCTTTATCCCTTAGGGGGTAGACAGAGCCTAGGGTAACAAGACTCAAAGGCCACGCATACCATGACTGTGGGCGTAAAGGTGGAAAGGGGAATCAAAATAGTATATAGTGTAGTAGTATTATTGTGCAATTTATCGTAAACAAAGCCCAAACACTGCTGCGGTATCTGCCTTAGTCGGTTTAAAATTTAATACAAGTGGAAGCATCTAGTTCAATAGATACCGTCCTGTTATGTACAGAGGAACCGGTGGAAGGACAGACACGCTTAGTACTAGAGTCCCGTTGGACACCTTTTGGGCACAAAAAGAACTTTAAGATACGACATAAGCACTTACTAAACTGTAAATGCTACGTCAACAGACGAACAGTAAACAATAACCGCGGCGAGGCCGGGCCGACGGCACACGGCAGCCGCCGCGCCGCGCGCGGGCGCGGGCTGTTCGCGTCAAATCCACTGTCGGAAGAATTACACAAGTTATAAATAATTTATGAGTTCCGGCGGAGTCGCCGCGCCGCCATCTGTCGCCGGAACTTCAGCGAACCATTCTTTCAACAATAATATACCTTTGCACCGTTTCATGTAGTGTTACACGCACACAGCGGTGCCGCTACGCTTTGTCGCCGCGTAGACCCGCTACGCCGCCCGGTCGTAGCCGGCTGCGAACTCGCTACGCGATCAGAGAAACTCTCATTATAGCGCCAAGACGTCGCACTCCTTTGAGCGCATTCTTTGTGACACTTTGATGCATAGTTGCCTTCTAAAGTAACGGAAAGAGTAGTCTTTTTAAAACTTTCAGTTTATCAAGTGAATGTAGTACGGCAGGGTCGACATCCAAAATACAAACTTAACTTTGGAATGGACACATCGCGACCTCACTACGAATGATTCGTGAGCTTAATAATAATAATTATTGACTAGTTTCAGATCGCATTATACCATAACACAGTTGTCGCGAGTCTGCGGCGGCGCGCCCGCGGCTGCTGCCTGAGCCAGCTGTCACCAGCGTCCCGCACGCCTATTAACAGAACACCACCATACCACCACCAGGAGAGTATTTTAACAGAATATCGGAAGAGGAGCTGCGGCAGCGTGGCAGCTGGCGTCCACCGCGAGCGGCGCGTCGCGGCCGGCGGCGGCCTCCGCGCGCCGCCGTGTTCAGGGCCATTACGCGGCGCCGGAAGCGGCTGCAATTTGTCCGCGAACACCATTTCCCGGAGCGCCGGGGCCATAATTCGCGACGTGGTTAAATGTTACGTTTTATTTTTGTTGACGCGCAATAGATTTAGTTTAGGGATCGCGTGCGACGCCGCATCACGCCGCGGCACTGCTTCAACATTTGAAACAGGTTTCGCTATACAGCCACACAATATTGGCATGCGGTGTTGTGTGTGGGTACACACGGGTGTCTCCGCATAAAAGGCCTTAGAATTATTTACCTAGAAATTGTAATGTCGTTTATTTCGGGGCTGTAAATTTGCTACAGGCTCAGCGAAAGCCCCTGAGGGTTTCGGGGAGGAGTTCTGCAGATTACCGCTGGGTTTTCAGCTGAAAGGGAACGTATTTATAAAATTCCCAACCGAAAGTCTCGCGGTCCCCGGCGAGCTCGCGCGCTGCGGAGCGCGTCGGCAATCAGGGCTCACGGCGGAGGGAGGAAGGTCGCTAGTCGCGTGCGCCCCCGCCCGATGGGCCGCTGGCGCCGCGCGTCGCACGCCCGTGATTGAATTGTAGATTTGCGTTTGCAAATACGTTTTCTCAACTCGCGAAACTGAAGTTGTGTGAGATTGGATTACATGTGTAATTGCTGAACTGCGCGTGTAATTACTTACTCCGCCGACACATTAACATAAACCTAATCGCCGCCTCCACGCCGCCTCCACGCCGCGCCGCGCCGCGCCGCTCCCGCGCGGCTCGCAGCGCGCGCACGCGGCGCCGCCCTCGCTGCTTGCAACATCTATTTTGTTTAAATGGAGAATATTTAAGTAATTTAATTACTTCGAGTGCTAACTTGTGTAATAGAAATTAAGATGCTTCTAAGGAGACGTTTTTTTCGAAAACGAACGCAACGGAGCGCTGACGATGAATAACGTTAAATTAAGCTCGAACGAAAATAAGTTCGCCTTCGCGTTCACCTTCTAATGTAAAGTGGATTTCAACCAACGTGTTCGGTCGACTCCGCTTCTATGGGAACCACCTGAGAGGCGGAGGGCCGCCGGAGCAGCGCCCGGCAGCGCGCGCGGCAGCACTGCTGTCCGAACGACCACACGGCTCTCACAAACACATTGGTACACTCAATTTGAACCTCAGTACGAGTCGGTGGCGTTCCCGAGGAGTATGCGCGAGCTCGGGCACGATTACCTGTACAGGAATCAGGTGTCGACCCGCATGAGAGAGTCTCTCTGGTGGCACGACTGTACAGTCGAGGGCATAAAAAATATCGACACAGCCATCACGTCAAATATATGTGTCACCGGCTTTATTGGTTGTGGCATAAAGGTGTTTAGATGTTTTTGACGTCTTGGTTATAATATATTTATGCCGTTGACTGTACAAATAGTCAAAAAACACATCGACGCAGAATCAGTTTAAGAAGATTTAAATGACATCTATAGTCTTCACCTGCTCAAGCTGACATCCATCCCGAGCCCGACGTAGAGAAAAATTTGATCTTGATATGGTATAGCTCACGCGGTTAACAAATTAAGACAATAATGAAGTAATGCCCCGCGTGCCGGCGCGAGGCGGCGCCGCGCTGTGCGCTCGGTTAGAGGAGCGGCTCCGCTCTCCTGTGCGAGCCTCCCTCACCGAAACTACAAATACGTCGGCGCACCGGAAATTGAGCTGCGTCAAACTTACGGAAAGTACTCGCAGTTAAATGGTGTTCTTATGGACGTGGTCTCACCTTCTGGCGTCAAAAATGCATCAAGGCGGATTTTTTTACGACGCTGACGACCCGTTCCGCCGCCGGTGGACATTTTATTGCTAATTCGATCCGTAACAATAAGCTCCAAAATTTGAAACCTGGCAGCGACTTTGCAAAGCGTTAGCTGCTGAGATAACGTTATCCTAAATAAAGTGACCGGGACTGGACCGGTCGTGAGGATGGAGGGGACCGACTTAAACTTTGGGACTAAGGACATGTGTTTGTTACGCTTTCCGGCAGTGTAATTGTAGGAAAATAAATGCAAATTCAACGTATTTAATGACGATATCTAGTTTCGGGTGTCAGTCACTTGAGGCGCGTGGCGTGCGGCTTGCGGCGCAAGTGGCCCAGACCGAGGGCCAGGCCCTGCTCGTCCGATATTAACGATAAAAAGTTAGACGTTTCACAAAATTAATTAGTTGTGAACAGGGAGCACTGGAAAGCAGCGTTTTTAGAGTTCAGCAGTCAGAATGGCAAAAGCGCTACCCTTTACGCCATGTCCATCTGTAAGTCCGCGACTTAGCTCAAAGACTCTTACTGCGTAAAATTGAACAGGTTTGTGTCCACAACCAATCCAACATTCAGAAGAAATCGGGCACTTCGAACTGAGTGCGCCCCGGAAGGTATGTATATGTGTACGCCGAAGACATTCTACAAGATTTCCACTAAACATAAAAGTCCATCTACAAAAAATTGTCTCGTGCTTCGCTTACTAGATAAACAGCTAAACATGGCCGCTGCTGGCCGAGCGTCATACTTGTAGCTTCAGAGACAATATTTGAGTGCGACTGTAAGCAACCGTGATTTGGCTTGTAGGTTCAGCCCATTTCGCCATTGAGTTTTTGTTGAATCTCCCCCACCCCTCCCCCATTCGTCCGAACAAATTCGCAGACACAAGAAAAAAGCGCGTTTAAGGAAGTCAGCAGTTCACTTTCATAGAATTTACATTTCAAGAGATATCATCATCATTATTCTTGTTTAACGAAGTGGAATGAGAAAGTTATATATAGGTAATGAAAGTATTTTAAAACAATTACTATAAATGCTTGCACAAAACTGATAAAATATTCCACCAATACGAGTATGTTGGTAGGTACGCGCTGTGGTAGTTCTGCAGAGCAGGCGCTGCTGAGAGCTGGCTGCCCGGTGCTGCGTGTGGCTTGGCCAGGCTCGCAATCCATCCGAACTCTCCGAACCCTTACTCAACCTTACGAACTAGTCACGCAATACACTGATTGTCACGCCTTAATGGCCGTTGAATGAACGTTGGTGGAGTAAAGGCACGGAATAAATAGAATCGAACCTTTGAAAATAGGAAACTTTTTATTTAGCAAAAATTACGCCCAAGCCCGAGATAGAAAAAAACGGCTAAGAAAAAATATTTTAGTTTATTTTTCGATATAGTCCTCGATCGACTCTCGTGCAATTCTAAAAAGTCTACTCCATTTTTTAACAGTTGCATGAAGGTCGAGATGCACTGTAAATAGAGGCCATTTCCTCAAAAATGCATCGCGGTGATTTGTTATTTTTTATGGGGAACTTAATTACAGCACGGTGATCAATTTTTACTATAATGCGTCGATAATTCACACATGGTAACCTTTAGAGTTGAATACTCGAAACAATAAGACAAATGTATCTTTTTTTTCTTAAATATTTCCTTTTTAAATGGTCTTCTTAGTGGTCAGTATCACTAACGCACATGCAACCTCAAAGATAGCTTATAACAGTATTATATTAGGACAAAGTGGCGGGCAACAACGAGTATGCTATAATAAACAATCCCGCCGAGAGCGAGTCGGGTCGGCGCGTTAACGATATTGTTATTATTATTAAATAATCAAATTCCACGACAGAGAGACAATTATTAATTTTCATCGAAAATAATAACAGACAGGCTTACATATAGTTATTACTCTGATTATTTTGGTATGAGAGGGGGATTTTTTTTTATGGATTAATAAACCGATTTTCAAAAAAATCGGGCACCCGAAATGTTTCGAGCCACGAAGAATTGCAGTACTTATTTCAACCAAAGGAAGCCGCACTCAATGTATTTTTTTATTTTATTGTTTGTAACTTTTAATAAATAAATGAGAAAGTCAATTGAAGTTACCTTATTTTTTTGTTAAAGAAGTTTCTTATGGATATTTTTAGATCAATGTAACTACTAAATACACATACCTTGTTCCGAGCGAGTTAAAGGGAGGGTGCGAAACCATGACAAACAGATTTGGCTCAGATATTGAAATGTCAGACAAAATCGTTTTAATAATATTTTAAGGGACCTTTTTTTTTTTTTATATATATGAATAGGAAGGCAAACGAGCAAGTGGGTCACCTGATGGTAAGTGATCACCGCTGCCCATAGACACCCGCAACCCCTTAGCCAGTAAGAGTTATTAGGTATACTCTGCAAGAATATTTTGACTATAACAATACATAAATAAAATAAATTTTGGTCTGTCTTTGTTCATCTAATGCTATGTGTATAAATTATATAGAGTTAAAATTTAAATTATATAAATTAATTCGATTTTATATTGTAATCAAACCGAATTAATGATCGTAATATAAATTACCGTGACATAAAGCTAAGAATAATAAAATTATGTCTAAATTATATGTGATATTATTATGTGTATGTTGTGTGTAAATTATACGTAATATTATTATGCGTATGTTATTGTGTTCTATCATTACTAACTAACTTAGTATTAACTTATTTCTATCATTGGTTTTCTGGAAGAGATCGCTATTAAGCGATAAGACCGCCTATTGTCTACTTTGTTCTTTGTTTCTAAATTGTTTTGTACTGATTTGTGATGTTCAATAAAGAGTATTTGTATTGTATTGTGTTGTGTTGTGGTTTAGGTTAATACTAGTATAGGTTATAATTTAGGTTTAAGTTTTAATTTTCTGCAATGCCCTCCCAGGGCTATTTATATTGTATTTTAATAATGTCATTTGATGATGCGAATAAATGAAATGAAATAAGATGAAACATATAACAATGGCCCTTTAACGTGGTTTCATAGAAGTGTAAGCGGCCGCCTCCGCACTAAACCATCAAATGAATTGATGAGATCCAAAGTTGCGGCGGTCGCGGCCGGACCAACCCTACCCCCTGCCCCCTGCCCCCTGCCCCTACCCCCGCGCTCCGGGAGATCACTCTCTGACAATTACAATATTAATTTGGTTCTGCTATTCGGAACAGCTTATTCAAAGTTTGCGCGCCCACTCGTCCGATACCCAATATTTACCTTCGGCACTTCTGCTAACAATCCGGTTGCGCCCGCCGCGCCGGAGTACCCCGCGCCGGAGTACCCCGCGCCGGAGCACCCGCGCCGGCCGGGTCGGGGGCGGGGCTGGCATGAACTGTCACTGACTTGCAGGCTCTGGCCAACTGTTTCATGTTCTATTGCTTTTTATTTTCAATCGAAACCTAGGTACAAGTCAAGTCAAGTGTAATAATATGTATCTAGACAAAGTTTCAAAAATAAGTACCATACGCTCTTACACCAGCGTAATAAGGTCGTGGGACATATTTTTGAGAAGTTCCTATCGATACTTATTTTTGCACTTGACCGTACCTAATTCGTTCGGTAAGCGATCGACTCGAGTCAATGAACAATGGAAATAATAAAGCTGCACGGTTCCGCTGCGCCTGGCCGGACTCCGCCGCGAGCTGCTGTAAACGGACCTCATCCGTGCAGTGATCGCTGCACTTGAGAGGCAACTATACAGCCATTAACCTTTTCGAACATAGGCTGGTAGGTACCCTATGATGCCAACGCCTCAGGTCATGCGGGTCTCCCGAGCGCAATGATGAATTTGCCAAGGAGATACGTTTAGAGAATCGCACCCCTGAGGTGGTGAGCTCGTCGTCGATGCCGCCGAGTTGCGTAACTCGCCGATGTGGAGGTGCGCGGACGAGCGCTGGGATAAATTTATCGCCAGGCCTAGCAAAAAACTTAGAACATAAATAATACGAAAAAGGAAGTGATAACTCTCATAATGTTATTTTCCCCGGAGGAATCAGCGGCCCGGCTCGCGAATTAATATCTTCCGCAGTTCTTGCAGCTCGCGCCGTGACAAATAGTGCTTCTCGCTTTTTATCGTAAATAAGTTTGTCGGCCGCCGCCGCCCGCCGCAGCCCGCCACTAGCACGGGCAACGTCAAATCAACTGCGAGGCGTGCTAAGCTTCAAGCGGCCGACTCCTTCTCGGAGCAATTAGAAGCTCGCATGACGAGGGTCGCCGGAAGCTTTTCTTTTTAATTTTTCTCCGTTCCGAGCGTTTTCCGCGTCCTCCCCCCTCTCCGCACCCCGCTCCCCGCCAGCCGCCGCACGCTTCTCGAACGCAAGACGCCTCTAAAGAAATTTTTGTACGATGAATATTACGAGCATTCTGTAACGGGTTTTTGAATTATTTATCAATATTGTCAGCAGTGACTTTAGCACATCAGTTTTCTGCGCGCCGCGCCGTTGACAAGAGGACCGACCTCCAGGCAAGTGAACATTCCTATCACACTAATGAAATGATGAATTTGTTTTTTGTGTAAAAGACAGTGTATAAAGTACATACCTACTTATCTACTGTAAGGTGCTAGCAAGCAGTATCCCCTGTTGGTAGTGTTGGTATTTCGTATGGGGTCGGTGAAGGGTCGCAGGCACGATGCGGCAGGCCGCCATCATAAATACGCATGTATAGTGAAAAAAAAAGCTATGTTAGGTTTCGCAAAAAGCACCAGATTCAACACATTGTGAGCGACGACGGGCGCCGGGCCGCGCCGGGCCGCGCCGGGCCGCGCCGGGCCGCGCCGGGCCGCGCCGGGACCGGGCGACAAAGGGGACGATTTAGTGGCGGCCTTATTAATCTTCCCGGAGTTAGCACCCATTACTTTGCGACGTGGAGCGCAATTTCAATAACTTATGTTTGATTAATGCTTTTAACATTGGCATAACTAGCATTCGCTCTGTGAAGGAAAAAAATAATATGCTCAGGCGGCCATGCGTCAGCTTGTACCGTTCGGCGGAAGAGATGACTCACGCCCGCTGCCCCGCGGGTCCTCCCGATGTATTATTCCATAAGTGATCCCTGCCGCTGGCCGCACAGTGGCCGCGGGAGCGCTCCCGAGCAGCCCGCGGCGCTGGCCTTTGCTGGCCGCAGTGGCCGCGAGAGCGCTCGCTAGCAGCCCGCGGCGCTGGCTCTCGCTGGCCCTCGCTGGCCGCGGGAGAGCAGCATTCGCCCTTTTATAATATGTTTTCATGCATAAATCGCAGCGAACATAAAACAGTGGCTCATTTAATATCCCTCTTAACTTTACTTCACCCATCTTCTTCATTCATAATCCATCACTATTTTGATTCCCCTTTCCACCTATATGCCCACAATCATGCTAAACGTGGCCTGTAGGTCTTGTTACCTTAGGCTCTGTCTACCCCGTAGGGGATAAAGACGTGATTTATGTATGTATTAACTTTACTTTCGACAAGTAATGATATGATACGTCTTACGTAAACTTAAATGACTGTTTTATTTCCTGTGCTAACTATATTAGAGTAAACCATAGCGTTGAATATGGAGTCGTGAAGCTGCGCCGCCTCGCACCGCATTCCTCAAAGCGCTTCCCCTTTCAATAAAGAAAACTTTCTGTTCACGCCCGAATAGTCGCTGAATTCAATCTCTTTAGAAGTAAGCGTTGTGATGGCGGAAACGCGAACGGTTTATTTATTTGATGAAAAGCTCACTTCACGGATTGCGCGGGCCCCGGGGGCCCCGGGGGCCCCGGCGCCGCGCCGGGCCTCCAGCACTGTGGGCACATGTACTCCGCCGTCTCCGCTGGGCGCTGACATGTCGCCGGCGTCGTCTAGTGTTTACACATAACACATAACAGAAAGAGCTGACTTCAACTGACTATACTGACTAATTGATATGTTCCCACGGGGCAAAGCAGTAGACAAGCAAGACAATAATCTGCTTAGTTAGCTACTAGTTTAGAACTTATATGATCTGTGGTTACACAGACTTTTAGTGCTAAAAAGCTGTGATTTGGCTCGAGTATACATATTAATGACAAATATTTTAAAATTAATACAATGTTAAGAAATTTTCAGATATTTAAACTGTAATTACACATAAACGGATAACTCACGTATAAAAAGTCGAGTGATGCTCGACATGTTCCGGACTATTCACACATACGCAGCACATACGCAGTATGAAGAAACAGGATGACAAGGGGTCAGCTGTCGCTGAACATTCGATGGAATCTGATTCGACGCATTATATCAGATTTGATAAGGTGTCCGTACTGGCGAGAGAAAAGCTTTTCATTCCGCGGAAAGTACGTGAAGCCATTGAAATCCCAATTTCAACCGGGATAGCGGATGGTCGGTGCCCCCGAGTTGGAAAACTGTTTTAAATATTGACCAAACGGTGAGCGTGAGCGAACCTTTACGGAGTGACGTGATCAGTGTTGTGTGCTGCCCTACATTTGACAATAATAAAAATGACGATGAAAACGAGGGTAGTTGTGCGCCGCTGTCAGTTGCATCGAGCAGCCGCGCGAACAGAGCGCTGGCGCGCAGTGTTCGTTTCGCTGCCGCGCCGGGGCGAGCGCTCCGAGAGGAAGTACTACGAAATAGTCTGAAACATGTCGAGCATCACTCGACTTTTTATACGTGAGTTATCCGTTTATGTGTAATTATGATTGAGTCTCACTGTAGTTTCATGTTGAAAGTATTTAAACTGTATTCATAAAGCTGCCTTTAATAATATTTGGAGGTGCACGTCACCGGCGGCACAGAGATAACGTTTCCAGCCGCGTAACTCAATACTCACTCAAATTGGAGCTTTTGATGGAAAAAATATTGAAATCGTAGCTGCAAATATTGGAAACAAAATAATACCTCGGAGGCGATAGGCGCAGAGCGTCGCGGCGTGGCGCGGCGTGGCCTGGCCTGGCGTGGCGTGGCGTGGCGCGGCGTGGCCTGGCCTGGCGTGGCGTGGCGTGGCGCGGCGTGGCCTGGCCTGGCCTGGCGTGGCGTGGCGTGGCGTGGCGCGGCGTGGCCTGGCCTGGCGTGGCGTGGCGTGGCGCGGCGTGGCCTGGCCTGGCCTGGCGTGGCGTGGCGCGGCGTGGCCTGGCCTGGCGTGGCGTGGCGTGGCGTGGCGCGGCGTGGCCTGGCCTGGCGTGGCGTGGCGTGGCGCGGCGTGGCCTGGCCTGGCGTGGCGTGGCGTGGCGCGGCGTGGCCTGGCCTGGCGTGGCGTGGCGTGGCGTGGCGCGGCGTGGCCTGGCCTGGCCTGGCGTGGCGTGGCGTGGCGTGGCGCGGCGTGGCCTGGCCTGGCGTGGCGTGGCGTGGCGCGGCGTGGCCTGGCCTGGCGTGGCGTGGCGTGGCGCGGCGTGGCCTGGCCTGGCCTGGCGTGGCGTGGCGTGGCGTGGCGCGGCGTGGCCTGGCCTGGCGTGGCGTGGCGTGGCGTGGCGCGGCGTGGCCTGGCCTGGCCTGGCGTGGCGTGGCGTGGCGTGGTGTGTCGCACTACTGTTTATTTATGATGTTTTTATCTTTTATAACACTCACAACGAACGTCTTTTCAGCTCGTATCATATAAATTTAATATCACGTCGGCAAACATGGAATGTGGCTGCGCCTCTGTTCGTCAATAATAAGAGTATTGGCGGGTACCTACTAGTACTGCAGCCCCCGGCGCCGGGCACGCTCCACCCGGCGCCGCCGGGCCCGGTGTATCCTCGGGTACGAGTCTACTCTAGATATTTTGTTTTTATTGTGAAATTCTTCAGCACGAGGGAGACTCCGATCGCCGTCCACAGCAGCGCAAGTGTCGGCCCGGCAAACAGTAACGCGTATGACCCTGCAACTACCCCCCCGCCCCCCCCCCCCCCCCCCCCAATCCCATCACCCGCGGTGACCCGCGTCAACCCTTCACTTTAGTCCGTGTAATGCATACATACAGAAAATAGTGATAGATTGCACGCAAGAGAACGATCTTGAAAATAAGAGTAAGTGAGAGCGAGAAAAACATTTTTCTTTTATTTTCTTTTGAAGAGAGTTTTGCAAAATTTTCCTTGACACGCACCGAAGGCTGTTAAAACTTTCGGTCTCGTTACAGTGATTCCCGCACCGATCAATTCTACCGTAGTTAGATAATGTTACATCGATGGAGGAATGTTACACGCAAGCGCGACTATACACTACCATTCAACAATGTAAAAACCGCAGCCTGTTAATGTACAGCAAGTAGTCCGCGCTCGTCGCCGGGCCGAGCGCGGCCGGGAATTCTCCTCAGGTAGATTATTGAACAATTCCGATGCTCAATAATCCGGTGCGGGCGCGCTCGCGAAATAAGTTCCTTTACGCAGCTCCTAATACAAGCATTCTTGTGCGTGATCTACGACGCCGGGAGACGCGCGAGCCACTCTGCACCCTAAGCCCGCGGCGCACGGGCGCGCCGGCAGCTAGTGGCGGCGCTCGTGCACAAATGCGAACACGAAAAAATTTCATCGAGGCATTCCGACGCGCGCGCGGCGCGGCTGCGGCGTGGCGGCGTTGCGGGTGCGGCGCGGCGGCGTTGCGGCTGCGGCGCGGCGCGATGTTTCCTTTTTCCCAAGCTTGCTTAAAACGTGTTTTGCACCGTCCTCTCTTTACCGTATCGACTGCTGCAACATTTTTCCTACTCTGTGATACACTATTAGTTAGTACGTGAATCTACGACTTGAACCTACTAGGTACTTTGCTGTACGGCTTAGAACATTAAAAAATTAAAAGTCAAAGAAGTAGCGCCGGGGCCCGCGGCATTGATTCCTTGGTTGGTTGGTCCCGTCCCGCTCCTGTCGTTGACACATCGCTCCATCCACTATCTCAGGAGCTGCCGCTGTTCATACATAACAAAAGCAATGACTTTTACTAGTAATGAACAAATCAAAAACATCAACTCTTTCTGTGCGGGGCCGCGCCGCGCCGGCTCCCCCGCGATAGTACCGAACTAAAGTTGTCGCGGCTCCCCCCTCCCCCGGCCGGCGCCTCCCCCGCACCGGCCAATTTATTCTAATTTATGTATTTTTTGCGGAACAATGCAAGTTGGAATAACACCAGATATGTGTTTTATTTGGGAGCCGGCGCGCGGCTCACGTCCGCCGGACCTAATGTGAGGTTATGGAAATTAGCACCGGGAGCCGAGCGGGGTGTCGAGTGTGTGTGTGTGTGTGTGTGTTTGTGTGTGTAGACGCGCCGCTGAGTTTGACCTATTTACATGACACCGCGGGAAGGCGGGAAGACGGCTTCGAGAGACGACTTCAATAGGGTTCTTTACAAAAACCAACATACTAGGATCTGTATTATAAGCCGTAATCCTCACTATCCGTAGCGGGCTTCGTAGCACCATGCACACGAGCCGGCTACAGGGCGTAGCGGGCTGCGTAGCACCATGCTCTCTTTGACGCTACGGCGTAGCGAACTTCGTAGCTCCTTACGCACTAGCAAGCTACAACCGTAGCAGCTTCGTAGCACCATACTGATTGTGAGAAATGAAATGAAATGAAATGAAATGAAATGAAATGAAATGAAATGAAATGAAATAATTTATTTGCATTGAACGGGTTACATTATGTCAAGGTCTTATTATTTATGTTAGATACAGCCGCTCAGCCTTTGGTGGCATACAAATATTAGTACTTATAGCTAAATTAAAGTTATCGAATATAATATGTCAAATGAATATCATAATAAAGACAATTAATTATTTTTTTCGAAAAATTCTTTTACAGAGTAGTAACATTCCTCTTGCAACCATTGTCTAAGTTTGGTATAAAACATATTTCCAGTTAAATTCGTTATGGTTTTAGGAACAGTATTATATATTTTGCTCAACATGTAATATGAATTATTTTTAAAAAGGCTCAGTTTTGTTGCAGGTAACTTTAATGGCTTTTGCGTAATAGTTCGCTTATTGTGATTGTCTTTTATTATAAATAGTTCCATGTGCTTTCTTACAAATGTACATGCCTCCAAAATGTATAAGCAGGTAAGCGTCAGAATCTTGTTTTTCCGAAAAATTGGTTTGCATGAGTCTCTCGGTGTTAGACCCCATATAGCCCTTATACACCGTTTTTGCGATATGAATACTCTATGGACATCCGTTGCGTTGCCCCACAGAATAATACCATACCTGAGGGCGGAACACACGTACCCATAATAAACAAGCATAGCAGTCTTGTGTGATATTATTAGTCTTATTTTCTTTAAAGCAAATACAAATTTATTAATTTTACTACACACTACTTTAATCTGCTCTTTCCAGTCACAATGTTTATCAATACTAAGTCCTAGAAACTTCTGACAGTTTTCTTGTTTTATAGGTTTACCATCGCATGTTATATTTAATTCTAAATCTTTGCTTTGCTTGGTATGAAAATGAATATATTTAGTTTTTTCAGTATTCAAATTTAAATTATTACTTTTCAGCCAGTTAACCGTTTCTGATAGCGCCTTATTTATCCTGTCCTCATAAGTTGACAAATTATCACTTTCAACTACAATGGTTGTGTCATCAGCAAACAAAACTGTTGGGTAATTAACGGCACGGGGGAGGTCATTAATATACACCAAAAACAGTAATGGCCCCAAGATACTACCTTGCGGTACTCCATATTTATTTTCTTTAATAGTTGAAACAAAATTCTCCACAGTTCTGCTTGCCTTATTCATTTTGGTTATCTCAGTGATTTGACAACTATTTGATAAATAACTTTTTATCCAATTTCCTGCCGGTCCACGCACACCATATCTGTGTAACTTATTTATCAAAATGTCATGATCCACAAAGTCAAATGCTTTACTCATGTCAAGAAACAAAGCAATCGTGGGTTTTCTATTGTTAATACTATCAAGCACCTTCTGTATAAGAGTAAAAGCGGCTAAGGCAGTTGATTTATTCGGCCTGAAGCCATTCTGCTCTACGGCAAAGGCTTTATTTTTATCTAAGAATTTTTGCAAACGTACATAGAAAACCTTTTCAAAGACCTTTGATAGCACTGGAATTAATGTAATAGGCCTGTACTTGCCCATGTCGGTTTTTGAACCTTTTTTATGAAGGGGCTTCACAACAGCAAACTTTAATTTGGTTGGGAAAAAACCTTGTTCCAGGGATAAATTTATAATGTGAGATAAGGGTTCCGCAATGAGATGTGCAATATTTTTTAAAGCTAGTGTACTAATTTTATCATAACCAACGGAATTAGTATTACGTAATGATAAAATTAATTTTAATACCTCCTCAGGAGTCGTCGGTTCCAAATACAAACTATTCAAATTATTAGGAATTGTTTTGCAGAAGTCATATTTACTACTTTTAATGTCACTGGAATTATCGGTTAAATTAATAAAATAGTTATTAAATGCCTCGGCGATGTCAGTACCCGTCATTATTATTTTGTCTTTTATTTCTATTTTATCAATTTCTAAGGACTTCCTCACATTGCCTAATTTACGATTTACTATATTCCACGTCGCTTTACATTTATTTTCAGCTAGAGATATAAAGTTATCGTTACAGTTCTTTTGTATTTCATTTATACATTTGCGCAAAATTTTAGAATATTTTTTGAAAGTCACTTTTTTGTCTACACTTTTGCTTAGATAATAGTTATATCTAAGCTGTCGTTTGGTTTTACAACTTTTTTTGACTCCCCTTGTCATCCATACACGATTATTTGCTTTGTTGGATCGTCGTACAGGAAACTCAGGGAAGCATTGCTCAAAAAATAGTACCAGTGTTTCGTGTAGTAAATTAAATGTGGCATCAGTGTTGTCTCCTGTTAAAATCTCCGTAAAGCTGAGGCTACTAATACAGTCTACAAATTTACACATGTTATCACGACTAAAATCTCGCTTGAATGTGTACCATGCGCGATCGTTTGAGGATCTATCCGTTTCCACAGTAATGGACTGCGCCGTGTCGTGATCGGATAAGCATAATCGGTGGGTTTCTCCCGGTACATTTTTAAAGTTACTTACAATATTATCAATACAATTTTTTTGTCTCGTGGGGAGATTTATATGGGGTATTAAATTATAATTAGACAGCATTTCGCACAGTTGAATTTTAGTTTTTGAATCTGACAAAAAGTCAACATTGAAATCTCCACATATTATTATGTTATAATTGTGATTTACCTTATTTAGTAATATTTCAAGTTGCCTTAAGTATAGTAGAAAATCCGAATTAGGGGTTCTGTACAAACAAATAACTATTACTTTTATAGATTTTATAATAATTCCACATACTTCAAAATCCCTTTCTATACCTAAATTATTTATTACGTCATAAGGTTCACAGTCTATATAGTTTTTACATAATATACTAGTTCCTCCTCTACGAGCGCTGTGCCTGAGGCTGCGGCGTAGCGAGCCTCGTAGCACCATGCTCACTGTGCGGGAAATAATTGTTGAAATTAAAAATCCTACTAATATCTGTAGGCTTATTACCTAACTCGCTCGCAATCGGCATCGTGTTAATTTTGTCAGTTTTTGTATTAATGTGACAGCTAGCTGATTCCGATGCCAACTGTCAGCCCATACATGTACTGTCAAAATGAACACGATGGCGATTGCGAGCGAGTTAGGTAATAAGCCTACTGGCTCAGACTCACGGTCGTTTTGTTCCAAGCAAATGTTTTAAAGAAAATTCTACTCGCAGGCGTCTTCAGTTCACTTTCCTAAACATTAAAGGCAACTGGCAGTTCCGTCACCAATCTGCACGCACCGCCCACTCCAGCGCTGCTGCCGACGCCGCCTCCGCGACACCGAGGAGCTGCTGCTGGCGAGCAAGCCTGCCGCTCGTTAAATGAACCAAATGAGGTGTCGATAGCCTGCCCCCCCCCCCCCCCCCGCGCCCCGCCCCGCCCCCCGCCGGCCGCGCCGCGTGCTCCCGACGACTTGTTCGCCTGACTGCGATAAGCGTTTATTTGTTCGTAAACAAATAATCTGATGAAAGTGACGCTCGCGCCACCTCCCGCTCCCCCCCCCCCCCCCTCGCGCCGCGACCAGCGCCGGCGAGCTCAAAGCATCGTTACAGTAAATAAAACGAACACAAATATAAAGTTAATCATCGCTAATTAGCTTTTAAGAAGTAATTCTAGAAACTAAAGAGCTCAGTAAAGTCTGTCTTAGATTTTTTTTATTTTAGTTGATTTTTATCCAGTTTTAGTTTAACTCCATTTTGTGAAATTCCTTTCCTAGTGTAATATGTTCATATTTTACCTCGATCACCAAAAACCGAAACGCTTTTTGAAATGAAAACTTCTTTAGCGGCGTTGAGCATTTTTTGGGATGGCTAAAACATGTTAAACTCGCGACAGATTCTGATGGTCACGTGACCGACAGGTCAGACCGAGGAAGTGTTGCTGCTGGGTTAATACGTACGTTGATCTCATCACTCACTCGTAAACTACGCTTGGCCTAGTGGTATAAGGTGTGGAATAACAGTGCGAACGCTCCGGTGACAGCGGTTTCTCGCGTTTTTGTTCTTTTTCTTTTTGAAGTGCGTTGTGCACTTTTTTGGTATGTTTTTATTTTGCGCGAGTGTGCGTGTGTGCAAGTTTCAGTTCTGTCGGCACTCCGGGACTGCAGCCCGTCCGTTTTTTTTAATAGTCTGTACCTACGGAGTACGGACCCAACAACCAAGCAAGACCACTGTATAGTGAGCGTCACCACCCTCGGCCGCTTCATTGATAATAACAAAACTGATTTACGGTAATGACAACCGTTGTCTGTGATTATATTTGAGTCCTTTACCTTAAACAATTTGGACACGTAGCTAAGAATATTGGCTAGCAGGTAAACGACGATCGCTTGCAGCGCGACGCAAGGCAACATGCGGTCGGGTGAATGCCGGGCCTAAGTCGCTGCAGTAATCGAGCCTATTTTCTCTTCGTATGGTTCCACAAAAAGCCTGTGAAACTTGGAAGGCGGTTGTATTGGGTCAATTTCCCAAGCAGTAAATTTTGATGGCAAGACTGAAAACGCAGGTGCAGAAGGCTTTGATAATGTAGAACTATTTTTTTTAGGAAACAGCCCCCTATTGTCTACCTCGGGCAACAGCTAAAATTAAAATATTATGTTATTTAATCATTTAAAAAAATATATTTAGACCGTATTTCTCATCGAGGTGGGTTGTCCCGGAGCCGGTTTTAGTTACAAAATGCTGGATAAGTCGAACACTATGCGTGACAACAAAAAAAAATTAGCTTTGTTTTATTACCATATAAACAGGTAACAAAAAAAGCACATCACCTGATTTTTACCTCATTTGTAAACCTCTGAATATGTGCATATACATTTGTCCGGAGAGACGGTTTCATTCCGCGGGCAAATTTTTGGAAGGATTTATTTGCCGAGTTTGACCCTTAAGCCCCTCCGTCTCCCGCGCACCCCGAGCGATAGTCGAACTGCGGCGCTCGGCGGGAGTAGACGTGTGTATCGACGAACGTTTCCGAGCAAAACATGAGTATTTCTCATCGCCATGGTGTGGGGACAAAAAAAGTTTCATTCCGGAGTTAGTCATAACTTTTATATTTTGTATCTCTTTTCTTTTAAATTTATATATGTCACGTCTAATGTAGTCCTGATTTCAAGAGTTTAATTAGTTTAAGAACACGAGGCTTACTTTTTTTTTAATATTTATTTTTATGTCGAGTTTCTCATTCCACCATATTTATTCCGGTGTTTCCGGTGTAGTAAAACCGGAATGACATTAAATGTAGCTTCACTTTATTATTATGAAATGGTTCCGTAGCATGATTTCTAAAATCAAACACTGAACTTATTTTATTGTACCACAGCTCATGTTCTTAGATAAAATTTACGCTTGTAGGCCATCAGGGGGCGCTACAAAAAGGGTTTAAAAATTTGGTTTCCGTACCCAAAGGGCAAAAACAGGACCCTATTACTAAGACCACTGTTCGTCTGTCTGTCTGTCATCAGGGTGAATCTCATGAACCGTGAATACCGTTATAGCTAGACAGTTGATTTTCACATACGATGTAGGATTCTTTCGCAGCTACACAATAAATACTAAAGACAGAATTATTTTTATCTTTGTCTGTCTATGTAAGGTATTGTCATTCTTACCTGTCCTATTTGGTAAACAAAATTCTAACCTCAAAAAGTCTCATTTTCATAATTTTTTAACTATTTCAACGTAAATAAAGGAACTGGAGATAAAATATCAGCAAAATTATGTACAAAATATTACCTCAGGTTTATTAATTACATAATAAATCCTGTACAATACTTGAAAGCGTAGTGTATTGCTATCAAGTATTGAAAACATGACACATATTGTTGTGTGTATAAATTTATAATGCTGCATCCAATTATTATTTGATAACTGGAAGGTTTATCATCATTTGATAAACAACATTTTTCAAACAATCACTTCTTTATAAACAACGATTTACAAACTATTCATTTCACAAACCCGTCATCCTAAAAATGATCAATTTACAAATAATTCAAATCGTTCAAAGGTTAACTGGAAGAGATCCCTTTTAGGGATAAGTTCGCCTTTGTGCATGTGTGTTGTCCTGTATTCATCTTTTTCTTGTGTTTTATGTACAATAAAGAGTTATATACATACATACATACATGCATAATTCCTCGGTAATAATCTCAACATAATTATGATGTTTTTTCAAGTAACCAATGTTTTATGCAATTACTAATTTGTGAATCGTTGATTTGCCTAACGTTGTTTGCAAAATGAATACCTATTCATGAAATGTTGTTTACCAAGAGATTAAATACCTACTTAAAACATATTCATCAACCGGCACCAAATTTTCCCTCTTAGGACTATTAAAATGCCACTTGCTTAAGGTCTGTCTGTATTTTTTCTACATAAAAGACGTGATTATGGAACCCTGTTTATTACTTTAATTCCGGTGGTCTATATTTCATTCCAGTGGGCTGATATTGTCATCCCAGTGTATATTTATCATTCCGTTGTAAGGTATCATTCATTCCGGTGTACATTTATAATTCCGTAGTGTGTTTAGAAATTCGACCTCTAATAACTCAAAAACTATTTAAGATTTCAGGTTCCCTTTTACATATGTCTTGCAAAATAGTCTAAGGTATCGTTTGACATTTAAAAATCTAAAATAAAAACACATATAAGGTATCACACCGAAATGATACAAAAAATGAGTACTGTTGAAATTGACCCTATTACAAATAATTCGTGTAGAGGGTATTTCAACGCAAAATTCATAATGTTACGTTTACATAGAGCTCTTAATTTCTTGCATTACGGTTATTTAAACGACGAAGCAACGCGCCCCGCAGCGGCAGCGGCCGCCACCATCCCAATATAAAAGAACTTTACCAGTTTGGCAAGAGTTTACGCGTAGACCATTTGCTCGTATGAAGTTCTTAAAAAGTTGTGTCTATAATGATGATTGGCCAGAAAGGGGGCGCGGGCGGGAACGTCGTTAATAATTCTGTTTTACGGTCCCGGAAGTGCCTGATCCCCTCCGGACCGGCAGCCGCCCGCCCTTGCCTTTTTCAATTTTCTTAGAATAAATCAACCTAAAACTTATCTTTAATTTTAATAGGTAAGCCAATACCGGAGTCGGTGCGCGACAGCCGTACCCTCGCTGCGTCGCCGACGGACATTGACATTGACTAACATTTTAAACTTAAATAACTTGACCTAAAAATTTTATTTTAGATACAAGCTTTTTGCTGGCCGTACTTGTTGAATAGAATAGAAATGCTGAAATTTTGCATACTTATGTAATTCAGATGAGAATACAACAATCTGTTAGTGGAGTTCTGGTGCCCAGCCAGGACCGTCTCCGCAGGAGGGGACTCTTCAACGGTTGGTCCTATTGACTTGAAATTTGTTACACATAATATATGTAGGACGGATGACAATGCAAGTACAGTCAGCAAAACAGCTTGTATTAAAAAAAGAAAATTTTGAGAGAAACTTATTCATTCACTATTACCAGGAGAGTCAGGGCGTATCATGCAATTTTCCTGAAAAAAATATCGTGTTACTTCTCCAAAGTTTCATCTTTCTATACCTACCAAGATCTATTCATAATGGTTGGCACTCACGTGGCCGGTGTCTACGCTTAGTAATCAAAACGCGACGTGCTCCGTCAGCCGCCAGCCGCCACCCGCCAGCCGCCAGCCGCCAGCCGCCAGCCGCCGCCTGCAAGGCGAGCTCGTATCGTGTCTCTCATCTGTCGGACTTATCCCCACATCACATTGTTGAGAAGGAGTGAAGACGCCTGAGGCAGGTTTTAGGCGTTTAAAGGTAATTATTTGAGGGAAACCGATGTATAATAATCTTAGGAATCATGTTATAGGCGATGCGGCTAGCAACCCATCACTATTATTCCCCTTTCCACCTATACGCCCACAATATTGCTAAACGTGGCTTTTAGGTCTTCCTACCCCTAGACTCTGTCTACCCCTTATGGAGGAGGTCTTTTATCCCTTACGGGGTAGACACATTTATGTATGGATGTTTGTGAAACTAAAAAAGCAACATAAATACTTAATTATTATAAAAATGAAATAAAATGAAATAAAACGTTTTTATTGCCAGACTTACATCCATATTAGAACTTTTAAGAATTAATAAATCGAGATAAAATAAAATATTTAAAAAGAAAGAAAAATTAAATGTGTTATACTTACAATGAAATTAAATTAAACTGAGTGCAATTAAATTAAATTAAATCACAATAATAATAATAAAAATAATTAATTAAGTTACAGATTACATTTGAATAAATAAATTAGGTTAAATTAAATTACACTTTTACACAAATTAAATAAAATGTCGTCTGTAAAGTAGACGACAACACACACACACAGGCACGGCCGGGCGCTGCGGGAGGTTCGTGTGAACATTACACAAAAAACAAAAGTTTATAATAATCCTTAAATCGTGGAGTAGTGGATAGTGGAGTGCCATCTCGCTTAATTTTTGGGTATTTTTGGGACACTCCCGCACTCGAGCAGACCGGCTAGCAGCTGGCAGCGCCGGCGCACTCCGCGTGGCGACGTGCAGCGAGCAGCCTCATTCCCAATGTGCCTACTGTTAAACACGGCCGTACTGGGTGAAGTCAAATTGAAAAATCGGCCAAGAGCGTGTCGGGCCACGCGCATTGCAGGGCTCCGTAGTTGCCTGTCACAATACGTGGATATTATGAGCATAATTTTTATTTTTCATTTTTACTCTATGAACTTACTTACATGAACATAGTTCACGGTTTCACATATCTACATGTTATCAGTTGGTCGAATGGGTACCACAAGTTAAATGGTAACGCCCGCCGAGCTGTGACAGTTATCCTTTAAATTTCTTTGTTCTATTATATACTACTACCATGATTTTTGTTCACCTACTTATCCAAATACAGCCGTTTAGCTGGCAAGGACTTACTTAACTCTAACCATAATAGAACTTTAAAGCTTAATATTGTTCAAACGGATTCTTGAATCGAAAAATGGTTTTGTCTCACCCACTTTATTTTTGAACGACACCCCACACTGGAGAAAAACGAGAAAAAAATCATCCCCACATTACTTGTAGGGGAGGTACCCTAAAAAAAGATTAATCAAGATTTTATTTTACCACTTTGTCGGCGTAGTTAATATTACACCCATGCCAAATTACAGCTTTCTAGTACTAATAATATCTGAGCTATGCCGCGGACAGACAGACAGACAGATGGACGGATATAGCGAAACTATAAGGGTTCCATGTTGACTACGGAACCCTAAAAAAAAGACAGGACAAGTTGTAGGTTAAGAACTACCTCCATATGTGACGGAACGGAAGCGGCGCGGCGCTCAGCACTCCGCGCGACGCGAGTGACGTCACGCGCCGCCCCGCGCCCCGCGCCCCGCGCCCCGCAGTCGATAACACCTCGCCGCCTCGGGAGCGCTTCATATTTCGCCAATAACATTATTTAAACATGGCCTTTTAGAGCTTCTTCCAGATTCTTTAGCACAAACACAAACCATTAAGTATATAAAATTAGTTGGGTGTCATTCTTTGTTTGTGATTCGTTAAGTTGACGCGTGGTAGTGGAGCTGCGTGCGGCGTGCGGCGTGCGACGGCGGCGGCGGCGCGGCGCGGCGCGGCGGCCGCGGCAGTCCCGCGCCGGCCGCCGCGGCAATCGCTCGAGCCCCGCGCCGCGCCGCCGCGTCCCCGTGCCCAGTTGAGTGCAGTGTCGCTGTCGCGCGGCCGGGATGCGCCGCCCCCGCATGCATCCCGCCACGCTTGCTCCGCACCGCACTGCTCGGACGCAGCCCACGCTTGTGCGACACCCATCCTCGCTCCGCACGTTTGCTACACATAAAGTACTTACCTACATTACGTCTAAACTAGTCTAGATTGTAGTTTGTGTGTTCTGGTCGCAGATTACTCAAGGTTGATATTATGTGGGTTATTAAAAAGTACGTAATTATCCTCCAAAACACTGTTCTGATCGACTTTCATATGTAAGAGCCGTCGGACAAAAACAAGGGGAATGCATCTCTGTCGGGTAAATTACACACTGAATCCAGTCCGTCCGAATCCGAATGCGATGCGTTCGAAAACATACTGCAAGCGTGTGTCGAGTGCAGACGATGTTACAGTTGTCCAACGCCAATGGACATTTGAACGTTATCATTATCACGTGTCAACGACGGATCGGACTCGGTTACCCACGTGTAGTCGGGGTGAATTGGATGAAGTCAGTGTCCATGTGAAGGGGGAACCCGCATCCTGAAGCGTCGGGCTGCGAGCCTGCCGTCAGTAACTGGAGGGCTCCCGTCGCGGCGCGCGGCGCGCTGTGGCCGCTGCGGCCGCTGTGGGGCCGGTGGTTGTTAGCACATCACTCGAACTTCCATTCGAGAGTACCAAAAATTGTGTATTGCTACAAAACTACTGCTCAGATTTAATTTTCAAATAGTTAATTTATTATAATTTACACTTTAAGCTAATTTTAGTTTTCGTTTTTCGATTATTTTGTGCCAATAAATACTATTCTCACATGTTCTCGAATATACAGCCCCTTGCAAAAAAATGAGGCACTGTCGTTTTTCAGATTTTAAGGCATTTTAAGGCAGGTTTTAAGGGATTTTAAGGCAGGTTTTAGAAGAGCAAGCTCTTATACACATAAAATACAAAAACCATGGGTGCCCGTTTTTTTGCAAGGAGTAAGTCATATCTGTAACATCCGCAATTTCAAGGCGCGTCATTCTCGTCAGCGCATACCACCAACGCGAGCTTTTTGCACTGCTTACCAGTTTCACTAGCGGACCGGAAGCCACTGGGACCAGCGCAGCCCGCAGCGGTCGTGCTTAAGCAATGCGCACTAAACTTGTACTCGAGTGCAACGAGTATTTTTGAATGAATTAATTATTCTAGTTTTTACTTGCGGCTCAAACTTTTTTGCGCTCTCCAACTCAAAATTCTATATTTCGTTTTTGTAGCAATAGAAAGAAGGTAAACCACTTCGTAAACCAATTCGTGCAAAACGCATGTGCTTGTTTTTGTTTCTGCGTCCCTCCCCGCTCCCATATCACCCCATACCTGAACGCCGCTAACTTGCTGAACATGCCTGCGCGCAGGCGCATGCACCTAGCCACTTTGCTGTTCGGTGTGAGACGTCACGAGACCCCATCATACCTGTTTAACAAGATGGTTTGGTCAAGGAATCAGCGCAGGAGCGCAATGGTTCTCGTACCTTAGCACCGGACTGCGGCATTTCGAGGCAGTTTCAAGTTTGCGGCGTCCAAGTGCTGGAATGATATTCCTCCCCCTATCCAAGGATCGTCAAGTAGTTACACCTTCAAGCGCAAGCTGAAGGATCACTTATTGACGCTCCAAAAATCCTTACAATAGTCCTCCAGCACTTTGCACTTTGATATGCCAGCCTGTTGTTTTTGAACAATTTAGTTTTCCATCCTTTTTAGTTTTTGTTTATTGTGAACTATTTCATTAACTTATATGTATTTTTTTAGTTACACGTAAGTCGGGTTCTATCTATTTATTACTTTGTTTACGTAAAAGTTTATGGATTATGTAGTTATGTACTAGCTTCTGCCCGCGACTTCCTTCCGAAAAACCTTCCTCTTGAATCAATCTATCTATTAAAAAAAACCGCATCAAAATCCGTTGTGTAGTTTTGAAGATATAAGCATACATAGGGATACAGGGACAGAGAAAACGACTTTGTTTTATACTATATACTAGCGACGCGCCCCGGCTTCGCACGGTATATTATGCATGTATTATACATATAAACCTTCCTCTTGAATCACTCTATCTATTAAAAAAAACCGCATCAAAATCCGTTGTGTGGTTTTGAAGATATAAGCATACATAGGGGCATAGGGACATATGGACACAGGGGCAGAGAAAGCGACTTTATTTTATACTATGTAGTGATAGCTTCTGCCCGCGACTTCGTCTGCGTAGAATTATACATAAAAACCTTCCTCTTGAATCACTCTATCTATTAAAAAAAACCGCATCAAAATCCGTTGCGTAGTTTTGAAGATATAAGCATACATAGGGACATGAGGACATAGGGACATAGGGACAGAGAAAGCGGCTTTGTTTTATACTATGTAGTGATAGTGATATTTTATCTGTGGATCGTTTCGTGAGTCACAGACGGTTCTGGCTGACAATCAGTGCTGCAAGTAGGTATCTAACACCTCAGCGTAATACTGAGCCAGCGCCCGTTTCACTTTTGCGAAGACACACACAACGCTATTCTATTTATCGCTATCTATTTTTCATGTCTGTGCTTTTTCTTGTTTTTTTTCTCTAAAATTGTGTATATTCTCTTATATTTATGTGTCTCGCCAATGGAATTAAATGTCTTCTTTCTTTCTTTCTTTCACTTTGACGTCTTTTTATCGAAAAAAAATTTTTAAAAATCGCTAACTGAAAAATATAAAACCATAACAAAACAAATCACAATATTCCAGGGATTTTAAATTGTATCTTATTGTTATTTATTTTTAAAACAGTTTTGCAACAAAAAGACATGTCACGATTGTTCATCTTTTTTCTAATTCTAAAAAAACGAAGAATAATAGTAATTAACCTTTGATCAACGAATGCTAAACAACCTACTGCTGTGCAGACTGATAGTCAGTCAACCTATAGAATAATCACTCAAATAGATAACATGTCTACAGATATTTTCAAAGATTCTAGGTATACGAACAACAGCTATGTTGCTATCCGCCAAATATAAAATATGAAACCCTTGGGTACCGCCGTATACAAGCTGCGTCAAGCAGCGCGGCCCGCCAAGGCCTTCCGCTGTCTATTCTGAAGGACAATAGGTTACGAACAAACCTGTACGAGCAAAAGTAAGAGTGATGTATTTTTTAATTTAGGGGTGTTCGTTGTTAAACTGCGAATACAAGGTAAACACAAAATGCTCTTTCAATGCGGCTTACTTATAGGTATGGGCTGTGGGGAAGAGGTATAAGTTCCGCCACGCTCGACGCAACTCCGAGATCGCGTCGAGCACGGCGACGTGCGCGGGAGTCGGGAGCTCCGCCGGCTTACTTCATTGACGACTCCACATTGTTTACTAGCTGGTCATCTAGACACACGGCAGCGTGTCAACCAAGTTTGCAAAGCAAAAATCTATTAATCTAAAAAACTGCTTATATTCAGACATTAATTTGCGGAGGTCCATGTCAAAATAAATGGATAAATTTTACTTTGTTACTCCGCGATATAGTGAGGTCAAAATACCGCCTCCTGCTGAGGATGACTCGGAGAGAGGTGGAACTCGTGTCCAGAATATTCTATGTGGTGGTGGTGGTTCTGATTGTCATTCTCATTACGGTTACTTTTTCGTTGATTATTTTGTGTTGTCGTTGTTTTCTCGAAGCTCGAACATCGACTGCATTGAATAGGATTCACCGGGAGCGTGGCACTTGGCATGGTTTGAGCGCAATATGTCGCGGAGTAGCGAAGTCAAGTTATCCATTTATTTTATTTTTCCTATTAAACTAAATTATTTACAAAAAAAAACATTTAACCAAAAAAAAATGATAGATAGAGAGATAGATTTATTGGTCACCACAAAAAAAAATACATTGCATCTAAGTGACAAGAAAAAAACCAAATTAAATGACAATGTGGACAAGTCACAAAAATATCGTCAAGTGCAAATAAAAAAGAGAAAATAATAATAATTTAAATAAAAACAAAATACAATACAAATTTCTGTAATTTGTACTTATTTAGAAAGAAAGAAAAAAGTTTATTTATGACAGTCACAAAACATCAAATAAAATAAATTATCACAAATAGATTGTCACAAAATGGTCCCAACTCAGCATTTAGGTTTGTCCCCTGCTGCTGTATTTAATTCAAAGGAAATTCTGTTGCCTGAGTTACACTGGCTAGTTATTCTTATTTTCAGTGAAATGTTTTTGTTTTTAATAATTACTAATTATTTAGAGTCATCGCCAGCCTGTCAGTGCCCTGCTGGCGCTAGGCGTAGGCCTTCCACACGCCACGCCACTGAGCTCACAGCTTTCCTCCTCTAATCTCTGCCCACTGCCTTACGAATATCATTGCGCCACCTGCTACAGGTGGTGCCGCACTACGGTTGGTTTAATTTGTTTTATCCCTTTTACTTATAACTGTGTGAACTAGAGCTCGCGCCTTCCGGTGCCCGCCATCCGCGCACGCTTAGTTAAATAAGAGAATGAGAATAGCTACTAATCAAATTAACATCCCAAAGAGCCATTCAACATCATACAAGAAATAACCAATTAGAGTGAAAATAAGGGCTATCAGTCCTTTTTAACCGACTTCAAAAAAAGGAGGAGGTTCTCAATTCGTCTGTATTTTTTTGTTTTTTTTTTTTTTTTTATGTTTGTTACCTCATAACTTTCGACTGGGCGAAGCGATTTTAATGATTCTTTTTTTATTTGAAAGCTGGTGCTTACCGTGTGGTCCCATTTCAATTTAGTCCAGTTCTGACAATGGCACCCATGAGAAAACCATATAAGTCTGAAATTAGCATTAAGTCATCATCATCATCTCAGCCATTACAAGTCCACTGCTGGACGTAGGCCTCTCCTTTAGACCTCCATTTAGCATTAAGTATGTGTGCGACAAATCGTCAGTTTCATTTAAACGGCGCTGTCATATGAGCAGCACGTTTAGTAGGTCTACCCATATTCAGAAAAAAAATTTAGTGTACTTCAGAGTCACTAAAAATCAAAAAATAAACAAAAATTTTAACAAAAAAAACCGACTTATATTATTTATAATATTTGATACATTTTTAGTGAATCTGAAGTACACTAACATTTTTTTCTAAATATGGGTAGACCTACTAAACGTGCTGCTCATATGACAGCGCCGTTTAAATGAAACGGACGATTTGTCGCACACATAGATACTTAATAATGCTAATTTCAGAGTTATACGGTTTTTTCAGGGGTGCCATTGTCAGAACTGGACCAAATTGAAATGGCAGCACGTTTAGTAGGTCTACCCATATTCAGAAAAAAGTGTTAGTCTTCTTCAGATTCACTAAAAATTAAAAAAATAAACAAACATTTTAACAAAAAAAAACCGACTTCACTACGCACTAAAAAGAAAAAAATAATTGCATAATATTCTTCTACAACTTAATAATTAACTTACTTTTTCTACTTATCAATATATAGGTACGATCTAATGTTGTTACAATTATTGTTATTTTTGTAGTCGGTGTCAGCCAAGGAAACACTACAATATACCCAGCAACAATAATACGAGAATACTTTAACAAATACTTTTTCACAAATTAACTTTTATACGGGAGCGGATCAGAATACATAAAGTTTAAAATGTATAATGGGTTAAAATACATAATGGTTCAAAATGTATAACGCAATTTTCTGTAAAACTATTAGCTAAATGAACTTTTTTGATATCGTAATCTATAGATTGGTTTAGGTTAGGTTAGGTTTGTTTTATAACAATCCTGTTAATTTGTAACTTTCTGAGAAAATCGCATTATATATTATAAACCATTATGTATTTTAACCCATTATACATTTTAAACTTTATGTATTTTAATACGTACCCCTTTTATACACAAGCACATCTCACCTGTAACTATGTATGTAGTTACAAGCGTACGTTGGCTGACACCGACTCCAGAAATAACAATAATTGTAACAACATTAGATCGTACCTATATATTGATAAGTAGAAAAAGTAAGTTAATTATTAAGTTGTAGAAGAATATTATGCAATTATTTTTTTCTTTTTAGTGCGTAGTGAAGTCGGTTTTTTTTTGTTAAAATGTTTGTTTTCGACTTACACTATACTCACGAAAAATTTTCGCGAATGTATTTACATCCATTTCATTTCATTTACATTGTACATTAGATTACATCTGCCTTAGATTGTATTTCCTTTATATTGACATGGAATAAACCCATTCATGTAATCAGGAAATTAGGTATTTATTAAACTTAACCGAGTTTCATCACACAACCACTAAAGTTATTCTCCATGTCGATCATATTCAACTCACCTCCGAAAACGTATTTAAAAATGAACTTCGTTCTCATCTAACTAAATTTACAAAAAAAACCTTAAATAAGCTTTTTACTCCCGTTTATGGCTTTCTTTGCCTGCAAATAATACGTGTAGGTATAACTAATTAATAATTACCAATTATATTTAATTTATACTTAGTGTACCCCTTATTTGTTTTTTAATTTCTACACTTAATTAGAACTCAACACCAGCCTGTAATTTTCTACCTACCTACATAGTTCAACTTCGTGTTTTTTTATAATTCATATATGGATAAGGATTACTCAATTGATTGTTTTTTTTACTTTTAAACTTAATGTATTTTAATACGAAAAATAAAAAGAAAACAATAAAGAACAGTCAAAACTTAAAAATAACTTAAACCTAGTTAAAACTATTATTAAAGATAAAAAATTTCTCCCAAATCGCTACATTGATTGATTTTTGTCTGAAATAAATAATTTCATTTCATTTCATTTATATATATATTTTAACTGTGTCCACTCCTCTATCTTTCCATAGTAAGCAACGCATGCCGACTTCCCTACAAGCTTCGTCTTCTTGTGCGTATTCCACAGATTCACCTCGTACGGTTCTGGCAGAATTCAGTGCCGCGGTTTCCGCATTTTTTTGCTGAGCCAGCACCATTTTTTCACAACACATGGCATCCGCAATTAGTTTCAACATAGTTGTTTATTTTTCTTTAATGCCTCTTAGTATGCTGTGTTGTACTCGTATGTATTCACTTTCCATCTAAGTATATGGTTTCAATACATGTTAGTTATGTACCTGTGTTATGAGAAAATAAAGTTTTTATCTATCTATCTAAATATAATGACATTCCATCAAAACATATGCCAAGTTCGTAAACGATTTCCCTAATAAAAGAAGTGAGATCTAAATGCAGACCAGATTATCAGAAACTTGACAAGTTGGCAGACGCCTAGGAGCTCCTTCGCAGAGAGCAGAAACTTCTTAAGAGATGCGAAGCCGAGAGCAGAGGCATGGGTGGACGAGCGGGAGACGGCGCGGCGTAGGCTTAGTGTGTAACAGGGTCCCAGGGGATCCCGCGAGTACCGAGCCTCAATAAATCATTCCAATCATTCTACTACAAAATGCGCCAAACTGAATATTAAAAGTTCGAGTATACTTGGCTAATAGTTTTTTCATTGCGCGAAATATAATCGCATCAACCGGCGGCGAGCGGGGGCAGGTAAGCGGCTCGTAAAAAACACATCAATCTCAGCGCTGGCGCCGCGGCCATCCATCACGCCCCACCCGCCCCCGCGCCCCCGCGCCCCCGCGCCCCCGCGCCCCCGCGCGGTAACCCTTCCCGGCGCGCCACTCCAGCCGGCCCGCTAATGTCTCCGCGCGCCGCGTCGAGGGGCACTCGCGACCTCTCGCCCGCCACTGCGGCTCCCCTCCAGATAGCCGCCATGCATACAGGAGTGTAGCCACTACAACACCGCACCATAGTATCAACTCTCGGTTGATAGATGTTATCAAATAAATTATGTCCATAATCACAATAACCACCAATTTTCAGAACATGTACTTAGCTCGTTATTGTTCTGTCCAGGAGTGAAGGCGTAAGTGCGAGGCGGCGGGCGACGCGGCAGTAGCGCGGCAGCATGGCCCGCGGCGCGCGCTGGCTGGCGCTGCTGGCCGCGCTGGCCGCGGCCGCCGGCGTCGCCGCGCCCGCCGCGAACCACACGCATCGAACACGTGAGCCACCTCTCACTCGCGCCAAACCTAAACCGTATAAACCGACTGGCGTCTCTATCCGCAACGTTTGTACGGCGCAGGAGCGGAGCGCGCCAGCTGGCAAGTGTCGCCATCGCCGCCGGGCGCGGACGAGGAGAGCGCGGGCGTGCCTCTGGACGCACTGGAGGCGCCGGACGCGCTGGACGCGGCGCTCGGCGAGGAGGAGGCGCCGGCCTGGCGCGAGCTATGGTACGCCTCGCTGGAGGCGCGCCGCCGGCAGCCCGTGCTCAACGCCTCGCGCGAGGACGTGCTGGCGCAGCTCGGCGCAACCGCTTTCCTGCACTGCCCCGTGCGGCACCTGGGAGAGCGCGGCGTGAGTTCCGACAGCCACCGCTTGCCTACCGCACGCCGCACGCTTGCCTGCTCTAATCGCTTGCTCGCAGCTCGAGCCTTGTTGTAAAAGTGACCGCTTCCATTTTTCAGATCTCGTGGGTGCGCCGCCGCGACTGGCACATCATCAGTTCCGGCCTGTTCATGTACACAAATGACGAGCGGTTTCAGGTACCTAGCCGGTTGCGCTCCTTCCCGTGTCGGAGGGTGCGGCGCTGTGTGAATGACCGTGTGCGTGTGTGCGCAGGTGCTGCACAGCGAGGGCTCGGATGACTGGACGCTGCAGATCAAGTTCGTGCAGAAGCGCGATAACGGCACGTACGAGTGCCAGGTGTCGACGGCGGCGGGCCCGCTCTCGCGGCTCGTAGCGCTGCACGTGCTGGTGCCCGAGGCGTTCATCCTCGGCGCCGACGAGCACCACGTCGACGCCGGCTCCACCATCAGTCTCGTCTGCATCATCGAGAAGGTCGGGCAGAGTATCAGTGTCCCCCACCGACGTTGTGCGTAGGCGTAGACGCCGCTAACGTGTACGTGTGTGTGTGCAGAGCCCCGTGCCGCCGCAGTACGTGTTCTGGTACCACAACGAGCGCATGATAAACTACGACGCGGCGCGCGGCGTGGCGGTGAGCACGGCGCCGGGCGCGCGCACGCAGTCCGCGCTCACCATCCGCGACGCCGCGCCGCGCCACTCCGGGAACTACTCCTGCCGCGCGCCCAACACCGAGCCCGCCGCCATCTACGTCTACGTGTCCGAGGGCAGTAAGTGTCCGCCGTGTCGCCCTCGCCTCCCCCTGCCGCCCCCGTCAGACCCCCTCACAGGCGCGTGTTGTTGCAGGCGACAAGATGGCGGCGACGCTGTCACGGTCCCGGAGCGCGGCGCCGCGCGCGCCGCTGCGGCCCGCCGCCACCGCGGCCGCGGCGCTGCTGCTGGCCGCCGCGCGCCGCCGCCGCCGCCAGTAGGCGCCGCGCGCGCCGCCGCTGACCAATCACTCTGCGAATATTATTCAATATTTGAATTGTTAACGATCAAATCGTGTTGTCTACGATGCCCAATATCGGTATTGAAATAAAGAGTCTATGTAAAATGTAAATAGCAATAGGGTTGTAAATATAGCACTAATTTGTGAATTACGTCTTGTTGGTAGATAATCTTATCTACATGTAAATATTTTAATATAAAACTGAAAGAAATCTAATTGCGGGAAAAATAATGATCACGGCCGGTTGCGTTGAGCGGTTGGCCCCGAGTGGGGCCGCCAGCTCGCCGAGCCGCGGCCGCTGCCCGCCGGCTGCCGGCTGCCAGGCTGCCAGGCCGCCGTCTGGACGCGGCATCCGCAACCGATTCACCTCCGCGCACGGCTCGACGCATTCTGTCGAGGTTTCATACCAGCCGCTACAACGCGGGTAATTTAATGAAATTTTGAATTAACGAAAATCTGTCGCCTTCCATAAATTTATACCTAACAACAATAAATTATTACAAAGTCTGATCGTGTTTCATTTAGCAGATATACCTATAATTTTTTAAATATTATGATAAGAATAGTTGCGGGAAACCGGTGGATGCAGATAGCGAGTTGTCGTTCATTATGGTGTGCTAAGGGGGAGGCCTTGTCTTTGTTCAACAGTGGACGTCTTCAGGCTGTTGATGATGATGATGATGATAAGAATACCTTATAATACATGTGTATGTAAATAAAACATTGGCAGCACTTGCCTCTGAAGCAGAGGTACACGCGATGTTTTTATTTAAATTTAAATTTAATTTTATTAACTGTTTATTTTTTTTTCGTGACTTTAAGGAGATTGACTGTCGATTTTCCGGGATGTGGAGGATACAAACCCCGATTTACCAGATTCTATTTTTCTATATTTAGGGTAATTCACAGTACAATTTCCCACAATTTAGAGGGGTTTACAATCTGTTTTTTCGGGATTCACAGTCCGATTTTCCGAGATTTAAGAGTATTCAAATCTTATATACCAGGATTTAGGGAGATTTTATGTCGAACTCCGGGATTTAGGAATTTTAGTATTATTTAGACGATTTAGGGGGACTAACAGTCTGATTATTTGAGATGTATACGTGGCTTTCCGTGGTATAGGGGATTCACGGTCCGATTTTCCTCGACACAGGGGGATAAAAAGTTCTATTTTACGGGATTTAAGTCCAATTTTCCAGTCTCTAAAAAAAAAGAGATAAGGTCATTATTATTATTTATGAAAACTATAAAAAGAAATATATATACATATATATATATGTAAAGAAATTACATTTCTTCTTTCTCCCGTTGAACTAAACGCGCCTCCTTTGACAGTCGGTTAAACAGGAGTAATGTGCTGGCAACTTAGAAAAGAGCGCCACCTGTCTATGGAACTACAAAACGTCAATGTTTTGGGTTATTTCAAGATGGAGAGAATATTAAGTGAAAAGTAATAATATTATAAGAAATAACGTATACAGGGAATCGGCAAACTAATTAAAGTACTTTAAATGTCGTTTCTTTGTCTTTTCAGGTATAGTATTGAAATATAGTGTGATTATACATACCGTAAAAATGTAAACTTAAGTCAAAATAAATCTTTGTCTTTTCAGAGCAACACATTTGTTTAATTTGCTGGTTCTTAATTTATCCGGACGAAATTGTCTTATAAAACGACATTTCTAGTGAATATTGTCAACAATGGAGAAATTGAGATTCACGTTTACGGTGTTAGCGGCGAGTGATGGAAAAACAAACTTATTATGCATAACCTCAATTGAAACACCTGATGGACATGTCTATGATATTCCTGATGATTTGAAGCCTGTAAGTAAACACACAGACATAACAAGCTCCGCTGTATTTACGAAAATAAAGAACTCTTTAAAAAAAAGATATCAATCACGAAAATTGTGGATTATATTGACGGATGAATTAAGAAAGACCTACTTAGATGAAGGTGAGAATCTGCAATTTAGTGATCAATACTTGGAAGAAGTTACAGTTGAAAACAAATCTATAATAAATGTTAATAACAACACTGAACCTGGAAATAGGAATTTAGGAAAAACAGCAGAAAAATTTTTGCTTGAAAAATTTTCTGGAAAAACATCAAATGTGGACCAATGGATCCAAGAATTCGAAAATGAATGTGATAGACATGAAATACTGCAGGATGCCCATAAAATTGAGACGTTAAAGCACCTCTTAGAAAAACAATGCTTTGACTGGTATACTAGTATGTTAATCAAACTTACAGTCGACTCGGAGTGGACATTATGGAAAAAAAGTTTGAGTGAGACATATGGAAATAAAGGATGGTCCCAAATAAAATACGCCTTTGCATTCAAATTCCAAGCAGGTTCATTACTGGAATATGCCACGAAAAAGGAGAGGCTCCTATTAGAGGTTAATAAACAAATTGATACACAGACTATGATAAACCTTATTGTGATGGGCCTGCCAGACTATATAATAGATAAAATTGATAGAGGATCAGTGACCTCTGCTGCAAGCCTATATAACGAGATTGGAAAATATGAGCATGTTTTATACAGGAAGAACTATAATAAAATAAAAAGAAGCTTTGATAACAAAGTAAATGTTGAGAAAAGTCCTGTCAGACCCTGCAAGTTTTGTGAGAAATTAAACAAAGGGATCCGTTTCCACCCAGAGGAAAAATGCTGGTTTAGGAACACTAATGACCATGAGACCAAGAAATACTACAATAAGAATGTGAACAATACAGTGTTAGATGTGGAATTAAACGACCATGATCCAAAAAACGAATAATCACACCATTAATTAAAGTTAAAATAACATTAAATGAACAACTAGAGACAGCAGCAATATATGATTCGGGAGCTAATGTTTCTCTGATCAATTCCAAATTATTAAGAGTAAAGAAACCAGGAAAACAAAACTATAACAATGCAAATTTGATAACAATTAATGGTGTGAAAAAAACGAAAGGTATGACAACATTAAAAATCAAGATCTTGGAGATAGAAAAATACATGGATATTTATGTGGTGGATGAAAAGGAATTCAAATATGATTTTCTTATTGGACTAGATATAATAAAAGAATTCAAATTGATTCAAAATGAGAACTTGGAAATTATCCAAAAATTGAAGACAGTATGTAATAACAATAGTATCAAGGATGATAAGAGTAAAAATAACTTATATTCAATAAACTTTAACGAAAACATAAAGGAAGAAGATTTTAAAATGCATTTGAGTCACTTAAATGACCAACAACAATGCGAAATAAATAATCTGATTGATAAATATAAGTCAAGCTTTGCCAAGAATAAATATGATATTGGAACAGTGTCAGAATATGAAGCACGCATAGATTTAATGATCGATAAGTATTGTAGTAAAAGACCGTATAGATGTTCTATAGAAGATAAAAAAGAAATAGAAGAACAAGTGGGAAAATTACTTGAAAAGAAACTTATAGAAGAATCATACAGCCCGTTTGCAGCACCAGTAACTTTAGCTTACAAGAAAGAAGATAATAAAAAAACCAGATTGTGTATTGATTTCAGAGATTTAAATAGCATAGTGGTACCTCAGGCTCAACCATTCCCACTGATTGAAGACCTGGTAATCAAGACAAGAAACTGTAAGTACTACTCAACATTAGATATAAACTCTGCATTTTGGTCCATTCCACTCAGGATTGAGGATAGGAGAAAGACTGCTTTTGTAACACAAACCGGTCATTTTCAATGGACTTGCTTACCATTCGGCTTGAAGACCTCTCCAGCAATATTTCAAAGAATCTTAAGTAACATACTAAGAAAATATCATCTAACTGATTTTACAGTTAATTATATAGATGACATATTGGTTTTTTCTAAATCATATATTGAACACATTAACCATTTAACACAACTACTAGAGGCGTTAAAGCAAGAAGGTTTCAGACTCAAATTCACAAAATGTATGTTTGCTTCGGAGTCTGTTAAATATCTTGGACATATTATACAGAATAATACGGTTCGACCTTTGAGAGACAATTTAATTTCAATACAGAACTTTCCAATACCAAAAACTCAAAAGAATATCAGGCAATTCCTGGGGAAAGTAAATTTTTATCATGAGTTTATACCAAAGATATCAATCATTTTAGAACCATTACATAATTTATTGAGAAAAAATCAAAAATTCACATGGTCTGTGGACTGTCAAAACTCCTTTGAAGAGATAAAAAAACTACTATGCTCACAACCTGTCTTGGAAATTTTTGACCAAGATCTGCCAATACATATTTATACAGACGCCTCATTACAGGGTGTTGGAGCAATATTAAAACAAATACAAGCTAATGGGAATGAGAAGCCGGTAGCTTATTTTTCAAAAAAATTAAATGACTCAAAAGAAAAAAAAAGCAATATATTTAGAAGCGTTAGCCATTAAAGAAGCGATACGGTACTGGCAATACTGGCTAATAGGCAAATCATTCACAGTATTTTCGGATCACAAACCTTTGGAAAACATGCATATTAAATCGAGAACAGATGAAGAATTAGGGGAATTAATGTATTACATGTCACAATATGATTTTAAAATAAAATATGCTCCAGGGAAAGAAAATTTAGAAGCTGACTGCTTAAGCAGGAACCCAGTATTGGACGCAAATCATGACATAGACGAACAGTTAAAAATAGTAAATTTCATAAAGTTACAAGATATTATCACAGATCAAGAAAAAAATGAAGAATTACAAAAAAGTAAAAATAAATTCATACATAAAAACAACATATATTATAAAAAATTAAAAAACCGAGAAAAAATTGTAATATCGGAAGAATACAGTTTGAAACTTATAAAACAAATACATGAAAATATGTGCCACATTGGTACAAGACAGATGCAAAAGAAAATTGGAAAAGTATATACAGCAAAGAATTTAACAAAAAATATAAATAATATATGTAAAATATGTGAGACATGTATAAGGAATAAAATAAGAGGACAAGTCAAGTATGGTTTAATGTCACATTTAGGACCCGCAACAAAACCTTTCGAAATTGTTTCTATAGATACGATTGGGGGCTTTGGAGGCTCTAGATCCACAAAAAGATATTTACACCTTCTGGTGGATCATTTCACTCGATATGCATATATAGTAACATCAAAGACACAAAATGCTAAAGACTTCATTAACCTAATCAACAAGGTGACAAATCACAACGAGATTGGCATGATACTCACAGACCAATATCCAGGAATAAATTCAAAGGAACTGAAAACTTTTTTAAACGGAAAGTCAATACTGCTGGTTTTCACCGCAGTAAATGCACCATTTTCAAATGGATTAAATGAAAGATTGAATCAAACTCTCGTAAATAAAATCAGATGTAAAATAAATGAAAATGGAAGAAGAAAAGCATGGACCACAATTGCCCATGACTGCATAAACAAGTACAACGATACGGATCATACTGTCACTGGTTTTGCGCCAAGATACCTGCTGGATGGGACAGATGTGTCATTCGTGCCAAATGAATTAAAACAAGAGAGAATAATAGATAACTGGATTAAAGACCGGAAAACAGCACTTGAAAATTCAATTAAGTCACATAATTACAATAAAATAGTAACTGATAAAAACAGAATGGACCATAACTTCAATTTAGGTGATAAAGTATATGTAGAAAATGGACACAAGCTAAATAGAAGAAAATTAGATGAAATAAGGATTGGCCCCTATACAATTGAAAAAAAAAATTCAAATTCAATATATAAAGTTGATACAGGTCATAGAAAATTAGAGTCAAATCTCTTTCATATTACAAAACTCATTCCAGCACCATAGTAGAAAAATTCGGAGGTAATACTCAAGGATGAGCATTGCTTCAGGAAAACTTTTGGTAAAAAATTTCTCTTTTGCGGGGGAAGATGTAAAGAAATTACATTTCTTCTTTCTCCCGTTGAACTAAACGCGCCTCCTTTGACAGTCGGTTAAACAGGAGTAATGTGCTGGCAACTTAGAAAAGAGCGCCACCTGTCTATGGAACTACAAAACGTCAATGTTTTGGGTTATTTCAAGATGGAGAGAATATTAAGTGAAAAGTAATAATATTATAAGAAATAACGTATACAGGGAATCGGCAAACTAATTAAAGTACTTTAAATGTCGTTTCTTTGTCTTTTCAGGTATAGTATTGAAATATAGTGTGATTATACATACCGTAAAAATGTAAACTTAAGTCAAAATAAATCTTTGTCTTTTCAGAGCAACACATTTGTTTAATTTGCTGGTTCTTAATTTATCCGGACGAAATTGTCTTATATATATATAATCGACCAACCGAGCCTAGTGTATGTTGACAGGGTAGGCGTGTGTGCGTGTACGTAGCGTGTCGGAAAAAGCCGCCGTTGTGTTGATATTAAAACAAATCGAATAATCTGGGGGCACGGCAGTGCCCCCACCAAGTCGAGCAAAAAAAGCGGCACGGCCGTACCATCGGGTGGTAGGGCCTTGTGCAAGGTCCGTCCGGATCGCTACCACCATCTTACTCGCTAATCCTGCCGCTAATTAGCAGTGCTTGCACTGCTGTGTTCCGGCGCGGAGAGTAAGACAGCCGGGGAAATTACGGGCACAAGAGGCATTTCATCTTAGTCCTCTAGGTTGGCAACGCATCTGCAATCCGTCCGGGGTTGCGGGTGTCTATGGGCAGTGGTGATCACTTACCATCAGGTGACCCACTTGCTCGTTTGCCTTCCTATTCACATAAAAAAAAAAAAAAAAATCTTTTCTCGCAGCAGTTCAGGCCATTTTCGACCCCTCTTTAACTTCGTTGTGGATAAAACTAGAAGCCTGGATTTTCTGTAACCAGGCAGACATTGTATAAACACTGTATATTTCAAATTTCATTCAAATTGAACCAGTAGTTTAAGAATTATAACTAGTCAAAGTTTCTTAATTTTTTCACTCACTCACACTCACTCACTGACTTAACGATCATCAAAATGTTAAGGTACTTCTAGCAGACATAGAAACTTCAAATTTAGAATACAATTAGTGTTTAGTGTATATATAAATAAAAAACTAAAATATTTCGCAATTTCGGTCCAGGTTTCTAGATACACCAACTGCATAAATAACTTTGTAATCCCATATAAACATATAGGAAATGTATAGGATTACAAAGTTACATTGCAGCGAATGAATCAGAGTACCTGTATTATGTATAATACAAGCTTTTATTTAACTTGCAATGTATGTATGTATGTATGCATGAGTGTATGTATAAGTGTGTGTAAGTATATATAATGTAAGTATGTTTGTCCGGGTGGAATCTTGCGACTCAATTTGGAGCAGATATCTTCAACCGATTGAGCTGAAATTTTGCAATCTTGTGTCAGTCGAATGACACTACAATAATCTGGTAGTAGAGTTCTGATAATCCAGCCAGGATCGTCTCCGCAGGAGGGAACTCTTCAACTGTTGGTCCGATTGACTTGAAATTTGGTACACATATGTAGGACGGATGACAATGCGAGTATGTACAGTTAGCAAAAAGTACAGTCAGCAAAAAAAAAGCTAGTATTAAAAATGAAAATTTTGATAGAAACTTATATAATGGAATAATAGGAGTAGATAGGTACCGGAAAGGAAAAAAAAAAATAAGTCTGTACAAAAAGAAATGAGATCCCATCAAAAACAAAACTTGTAAAAATACCAAGTCTCGCAACTCAGTTCTTCTACCGTAAAAAGTTGTGAGATCCATGTAATACCAGGTCGGTTAATTTATTCAGTCCCTCCTAAAGAGACCTCCTGTCTTAAGTTATTACGTAATTACTCGTAGCTAACCTAACAACAAATACTGCCCATGTCAAAATTAAAAATGTTTATGTTATAAATAAATGAATTGACTTGGCATTCGCGTTAAACCATCAATTTAATAATAATATGTATAAAACACAATTTTTCTCACAAGTAATATAGATTATACTATTTTTTTTTTTTGTATTGCAACTGGACAGCCCTCTGGCCATCGACTTGGCTGTATGACATTTTTCATTACTCCATAGTCTAGTTATATGTAGTTTCCATCTAGCAGCAATATGTAGACCCACATTCCCGATTGAGATAAACATTATTTATGATTTATGATTATGAAAAATCCATGAATGGCATAATAGATTAGTCAATCAATATCAGCAAAACTGGTTGGTTTGATATCCAGGATCCTATATTGACATAACCTCCGATTGGGTTTTCCCTGCCCTAACAAAACCGTCAAGTATCAGCCGACACCGAAACAGTTTGAACAAACCTTCTATAAGTCAATTTCGAGACTGCTAGTTGAAAATTTTAGGTGTTAGAACAGAATATTCGTTACGCGCAGCGCTAATTTCGAAAACGTACTGCCAGGAAACTGCTTTACAGCAAAACTCCAAACTATCAGCTATTTTCAGGTCAAGCAACTCGATTTCTGGGAATCAACTTCAAAATTGCTAATTTAAAATTTCAGGCGACAAAATGAGATTTTCATCAGGCGCAAGGGGCAATTTCGAAAAGGAATTTCTCAGAAACCGCTTTACGTAAAACTTTGAAGTTCTGACAGTATGTGGTACTTCCGTAGAACTACCCACTACCAACATTTGGTAAGGATGGGATTAGCGGTGTAGCCGCTACAACTACCGTCAAACACTCCAACTTTGCCACCAGGGTATATTTTGCCCAAAACACAATTTCTAAGGAAATCTACTAATAATAAAAAAAGGTACAGAATTATGGCAACATTCAACATTGGTAGATAATAAACTATACCTGTGGCAACACAGAGTAGCGCGTGCGCTCCTGACTTCGTCCAGTAACCTGTTGGCGCTTGTCGAGTACGGAGTATATTTTTGCGGGCCAATTACTGACGAAATTTAGTAGTCAAATTGTGCGTCATGGCGAATACACAAATCAAATTTATCGATTGTTTGTAATGCGAAAAGATGTGCTGAGTATTTTGATGACTGTTTCGTTACTGTAACTCGTATATAACAAAAGTTATCATGATGGGCAAAAATACCCAGTGAAGTTTAGCTGTATGTTTGTCAACATTGCCCGCCAGCAAAAACGCTTAGGGTTGTTTTTTTTTTTTTTTTTTTTTTTTTTTTTTTTTTTTTTTTTTTTTTTTTTTTTTTTTTTTTTTTTTTTTTTGGTATGCCTGACACCTCGGGAGAGCCCCAACTACCCTCGGTAACCCCGTAACGAACCGGATGCATGAGGCGCATATTCTGCACAAAAAAAAAAAAAAAAAAAAAAAAAAAAAAAAGGTTAGGTTAGGTTAGGTTAGGTTAGGTTAGGTTAGGTTAGGTTAGGTTAGGTTAGGTTAGGTTAGGTTAGGTTAGGTTCCCCCCCGACGTGTACCCACCTTGCCGTGGTGGGGGGGCTCACCGCCGCATGCCATGTGTCCGGCCTGCGGCGGTGCCAAGAGGTACCGGGTGGTGGGCCACTTCCAGTACTCCTCTGATCAGCAGAGGAGACATGGAAGTGGCAGCGCTTCGGCGCGGGGGTGGCTCCCCTGGGGAGTTAGGAGGGCGGCCATGATGGCTGTCGGGAGTACGGTGGCTCTGAGGGCCATCGTACTTCAAGGGAGGGCTCGCGGTAGAGTGGAGGGGACTGAGCGTCGGCGTACCCGTTGCTCGGACACAAGTTCCCTCAGGGACGGGCGCATGGGCGTGTGAGGGGTGGGGTAGCTCCGGGGGCCTCCTGGAGGAAAAGTATCCTGGGGACTGAGTTCCCCGGGTGGCCGAAGGATTGATGTCCTTCGGTCTTTTCCTGGCCTCAGTGAGGCGAGCTACCCCGCCCCCCACAACGGGGATCCGACCGAGTGTCGGATCGGAGGTGCAGGCGGCAGTCGCCGCTGCCCTCCGTAGTGGTGCCAGCTGGTGGGGGATGGGGATCCCCTGCCAGCCTGTAAAGGCCCACGACTCAGGGGGGGGGCCAAGTATCCCCGGCCCTCCCTCCTTAGGCGACGGAACCCTGGCGCTTGCGCTGGGGTGGCCGGTGGGGCGTGCGTGGTGACACCATAGTTCTCCCACGGCGCCCCTCCAAATGGCCGAGAGGGAATACCGGTGAGTTTTTAAGGGGTATGCCCCCCTAGACCCCGACTAGGGGGGAGAGTCCACTACACCCCCCGCGTCGTCCCCCCAACTAGCACGGGGGGGACATTCCCCAAGGCGCGGGGACCGTGCGTAATTGCATTTTCTCACCGAATCAAAAAAAAAAAAAAAAAAAGGTTAGGTTAGGTTCCCCCCCGAGTGTCGCTACCTTGTCGTGGTGGGGGGGCTTGAGCCCCTTAGTGATCTTCGGGCCTCAAAGCTCGAAGTGAAAGGGTGACCAAGAGCGGCACAGCTCCGGCGGAGCCCAGCCTGGGCCTGGCGGGGTAGGCGCGCCCTGGTGAAAGGACGCGCCACTTTCCAGCTCCTCGTCTCTCCTGGAGCAGGGGACTTCGGGGTTGCTGAGGCGGTGGGTCCGCTCCCGGTACTTCTCTGAGTAGCAGAGTGGACTGGGAGGCGGACGTGACCGGAGGGGCGCTGCCGGTATGGCTGCGCCACATTCCTGCTCCAGATGGTTCCCTGAACGGGGGATCGCTGGATGCAGAGGCGGTGGGTCCGCTCCCGGTACCTCTCTGATCAGCAGAGTAGACTGGGATGCGGACGTGTGCAAGCGCAGGGCTCTTTACAGAGCGCCAGTGCGAACCCGCAATCCGGCCCGCAGGAGCCGGGAGTGGGGGTCGTCCCCAGCAAAGGGAGGACCACGAGGAAGGAAAACCTCTATAAAAACCGGGGCCTAACCGCACCTTAACGCGGTTCTGGATGTGGGTCGCAGCGCATCCAGTACCAAGCCGGAGACTAGTAGGTCCTGTGGATCGAACGGGTCCGGCTCGGACTAGCGGCGAGCCGGAAGTACCACTTCAGTGGCGAACGGGTCGGCGTAACTGCGACACAGGGGAACTCACCCCTTAAAAAAGAGGAGAGTGCTCTCTCTTTAAAAAGAGCAGGGGACCTCACCCCTTTAATAAAGGATCATGGGTGACAATAAAAAGATATTACCCCAGGAGGGTACCCTTCGGGGAGAATCCCTCCCTGTGTCTAAGACGCAGGCTGCCCCATCGTATTCTGGGGGGGGCAATTGTCACTTCGTGGGCCCACAAAGCCCACGTTTAGATTTAAGTTCGGCGGCGTTTCAGATCCCGCCCAAATGGCCAACCACCGTATCTGTGCGTGATTGCCATGTCCAGCTGACTCGGCACCTAATCACCACGAACTCGGAGCCCGAACTGAGGGCACACACCAGCTCGGATGTCAGCTTCGCTTCGCATGGTACCGGAGGACGTGAGTCCTCGGGGAAAAGCAAGCTTGACGACATCGACGAGGGGAGAGAGAGAACGGAGCGGGCGAAGCAGAGACGGAAGCGACTCCGCCCTGCGTCCCTCTTTAGCTCCAGCGATGAAGGGTCCTCAACTCTACCGGTTGGAGGAGAAAAGAAGGGCAGAGGCCGGCCACCAACGTCAGGTAAATACGTTGGGATGGCCAAGGCGAAGGAGGCCTACAACCGTGCCCTAAAAGAGGAAATCAGGCTGAAGGCAGAGATGGCCCTCCAGAAAGAGCTGGAAGACATGCCCATCAGGTCCCGTCAAGGGTACTCAAGGAGTGACGCCTCCACAGAAGCAACTGGGAAGGAAGGCGCCGCGGCCGCTAAAGACCTTGGGCTACAAGTTGCTGACAGTGTGGCCATCATCACGAAAGTGGCCACCAAGTCAAGAAACTTGTCTGGCGGCTACGTCAAATGCCTCAAGGAGGCGGCCGCGGCCATTTCTGATGCGTTTGCGGTGCTGAGCCAACGCACAACTACGGAGGAGACGACTAGGCTACAAGCCGATAATACGCGGCTACAGGCAGAGATGGCCAGCCTCCGAAAGGAGCTGGCCGAAATTAAAAAGGAAATGGAGGGGATGCGGAAGCAGGGCAGTCCGCCACCCCTCCACACCGGACCAGACCGGGAAGGGCCGACCCCTGCGCGACCCTCCCCAAAAGGAAGAACGGACGGGCGTGGTGTCGTCAAACCGCCTCCAACGCAGATGGATGAACTCTGCCAGGCGGTCATGGCCCACGTCGGACCGTACATTGATGCCCGCTTGGCGGGGAAAAAGAAGAAAGTGGGGCCGGAGATTCAAAACCACCCTGCCCCGGGCTCCGGTCCCAGTCGCTCGGGGCCTACAAGGGCAAAACGGGGGAAAAAGAAGAAAACGGCCCCAAACAAAGATGTCTTCCCCTACTCCATTCCCATGCCCCCACCCGAACAGTCATCCTCGTCGGAGTGGAAGAAAGTGGAGAGGAAGAAGAAGAAGGCCAAGAAGAATGTTGGACAGGAGGCAGAGCCACAGGCCGGGAAGCACCAAGCATCCAAAGAAGGCACAAAAAGGAGGAAAGCGAGGAAACTTCGCCCTCCCCGTTCTTCTGCCGTCGTGGTCACGCTGCTGGACACAGAGGCGGAAGGGGAACGACCCGACTTTGGCACCATCCTTTCTGAGGCAAAGAGGAAAGTGCGCCTGGAGGACATCGGCATCCCTGGCCTCCGCCTCAGAAAGGCTCAAACGGGCGCCTATGTAATGGAGGTGCCCGGCACCGCAAGCGCGGACAAGGCCGACGCCCTCGCCAGGAAGCTGCTGGAGGTCATGGACCCAAAAGTGGTACGCATCTCTAGGCCCACCAAGTGCGCAGAGCTGCGCATCTCGGGCCTAGACGAGTCCGTTCAGTACCCAGAAGTGGTTTCAGCGGTCGCTCGTGCGGGGGAATGTTCAGAAGCGGACATAAAAGCTGGTGAAGTAGTCCGAGGCCCATCCGGACTGGGAACTGTCTGGCTGCGATGCCCCATCCCAGCGGCCAAGAAGGTGGTTGAGGCCGGAAGACTGCTTGTGGGCTGGGTGTCGGCTCAGGTGAAACTCCTGGATGCCCGCCCCCTGCGCTGCTTCCGCTGCCTAGCGGTGGGCCACGTGCGGGCAAAGTGCAGAGCAGAGGTGGATCGCAGCTCAGTCTGCTACCGCTGTGGTCGCCCTGACCACGTTGCAAGCGGATGCACAGCTCCAGCACACTGCCCGCTATGCGCCGAAGCTGGGTTAGCAGCAAACCATAGGGTGGGAAGCAAGGTGTGCAACCCACCCAAACCCAAGCAGCGTTTAGCTGTCGATGGCCCCCGGGCGCCCTCGCAGCCAAACCCCCAGAACGGCACCAACACGGCTGCCGAACCCCGGGACGAGGAGGAGGAGGCCATGGACACTTAGCGTAATGGCTCCCACTCGCTTTCTTCAGGCGAATATTAACCACTGCGCCAGAGCTCAGGACCTCTTGTTCCAGAGTATGGCGGAGTGGTTAATACACATCGCGGTAGTGGCTGAGCCATACAGTGTTCCTCCTAAAGACAACTGGGCAGGAGACCAGGACAGCCTAGTAGCCATAGCCACTCAACCATCGGCTGGCTCTCCGCCACTCGAAAGAGTGGTGCGAGGCCATGGCTACGTGGCCGCGTTCATCGACAGGACGATGGTAGTTGGGGCATATTTCTCGCCAAATCGGACCCTTGCTGAATTCGAGGTGTTCCTCGATGAAGTAGGGGCTCTGATCGGCAGAATTGGCCCCGAACTGCTGCTGTTTGCTGGGGATCTCAACGCCAAGTCCATGGCGTGGGGCTCCCCTGCAACAGATGTGCGCGGTCAAGCGGTGATGGAGTGGGCGGCTGCGTCTGGTCTGGCGGTGCTGAACCAAGGGGCGGTAGACACGTGCGTGCGACAACAGGGCGGGTCCATCGTGGATGTGACATTCGCGAATGGTGCCCTGGCGCGCCGTGTCCAAGGCTGGGAGGTTGTGGAGGGCGTTGAGACTCTATCGGATCACCGATATATTCGGTTCGATGTCTCCGCCCACCACACTACCCCGGACGGCCTGAGCCGCCCTCGGAGAGAAGATGGCCCTAGATGGGCGCTAAAACAACTAGACCGGGACACCCTGTACGCAGCGGCCATGGTCCAAGCTTGGCCGGAAGCACCAGAAGGCCCAATATCCGTAGAGGAGGAGGCTGCCTGGCTAAATGAGGCTATGACGCAGGTCTGCGATGCAGCGATGCCACGGGTCAAGCACTCAGGTCCGAAACGGAGCGTGTACTGGTGGTCCGCAGAAATCACGCAACTGCGCAAGGCGTGTATCACAGCGCGACGCCAGTACACCAGGAGCCGTAGACGGAGGAGGCGAGACCTAGCGGAGGAAGAGCATCTGTATGCAATGTACAGGGCGTGTAACCAGGCCCTGCGCGTGGGCATAACGAACGCCAAAGATCTGGCCGAAAAAGAGATGCTGGAGACACTAAACCGCGACCCCTGGGGGCGGCCGTACAAGGTAGTGAGGTGTAAACTTCGCCCTTGGGCCCCGCCACTAACGCAGAGTCTCCAGCCAGAACTGCTGAGCCAAATCGTGCGAACCCTTTTCCCGCAACGGGGCGAACATCAGCCCCCTCGTATGGCTCCAGTGTCTGCTGCCGAAGAAAATGCCGTACCTGAGGTAACGGAGGGAGAGTTGGGGGCGGCGGTGCTGAGGCTAAAAGCCAAAAACACCGCCCCTGGTCCCGACGGAATACCCGGTCGCGCCTGGGTACTGGCGCTCGGACCACTGGAGGAGAGGGTGAGAGCCCTATTTACCGCATGTCTAGTCCAGGGACAAATCCCACGACACTGGAAGTGCGGTAAATTGGTGCTGCTCCGTAAGGAAGGGCGACCGGCCGACTCTCCTTCGGGATATAGACCGATCGTGCTCCTGGACGAGGGAGCAAAACTGTTTGAGCGGATTGTTGCTACCCGTCTCAACAAACACTTGCGAGAGGAGGGGCCGGATCTGAGTGCGTACCAGTTTGGCTTTCGCCAGGGCAGATCCACCATCGACGCGATTGCGCGGGTGAGGGCCCTGGTAGAGGACGCAGCTTCTAGGGGAGAGGTGGTGTTGGCGGTGTCCTTGGACATTTCCAACGCGTTCAACACCCTCCCCTGGGAAACAATCAAGGAGGCGCTCAGATACCACAGAGTGCCGGCGTACCTGTGCCGGGTGGTTGAGGCATACCTCTCTGTAAGGGCAATCCGATACCCTACGCGGGAAGAGTGGATTGAACGGGCCATGTCGTGCGGTGTTCCACAAGGTTCTGTCCTTGGGCCGCTCTTGTGGAACATCGGCTACGACTGGGTGCTGCGCGGTGCCAACTTACGGGGGGTCGACGTAACTTGTTACGCCGACGACACCCTCGTCACGGCCCGCGGTGCCACATTCCGGGAGGCGTCCCTGCTGGCCACCGCTGGAGTGGCCCTCGTAGTGGACCGGATCCGAAGGCTGGGGCTCGAGGTCGCCCTTCACAAGTCCGAGGCCATCTGTTTTCATGGACCCCGGAGGGCACCTCCGGCAGATGCCCATATAGTAGTGGGGGGAGTTTCCATCGGTGTCGGGAGGACGATGAAGTACCTGGGACTCGTCCTCGACAGCCGGTGGAACTTCCAAGAACACTTCCGGCGCCTGGCTCCGAAGCTGGTGGGTGCCGCATCGGCGTTGAGTCGGCTTCTCCCGAACGTGGGCGGGCCAAACGCGGGCTGCCGCCGCCTGTACACGGGTGTTGTGCGGTCGATGGCCTTATATGGCGCACCCATTTGGGTGGATGCCCTATCCGCCCAAAACAAGACCCACCTGCGGCGACCGCAAAGGGTCATGGCGGTTAGGGCAGTGAGGGCGTACCGCACCACCTCGTTCGAGGCGGCCTGCGTGATGGCGGGCACCCCACCGTGGGAGCTAGACGCCGAGGTGCTGGCAGTTGTGTACCGACGGGTAGCCGAGGCGCGCTCCAGAGGGGAACAGCCGTGCTCGGAAGAGATAAGGCGTTGGAGAGAAATCTCCCGCCAAACTCTCTTCCGGAAGTGGCTGGAGGCTCTGGAGCGGCCGAGCGCCGGCCACTGGACCATTACGGGAGTCCGACCGGTCCTAATGGACTGGGTCGAGAGAGAGTGGGGCACTGTTTCCTTCCACCTAGCGCAGGTACTGTCGGGGCATGGCTGCTTCGGCAAGTACCTGTGCAAGGTAGCAAGGAGGGAAACAGCGCCAGAGTGTCACCACTGCGGGAACGCGGAGGACACAGCGCAGCATACGCTGCAGACGTGCCCCGCGTTCGCCGAACAGCGGACTCGCCTCACGGCGGTAGTTGGTAGCGACCTATCGCTGCCGGCCGTGATCAAAGCCATGACCGGCAGCGAGAGGTCGTGGAACGCTATGGCCTCCTACTGTGAGGAGGTCATGATGGCCAAGGAGGGAGCGGAGCGGGAGAGAGAGGATGACCCGTCCTCCCAACCCCAACGCCGCAGGCGAGTCGGGCGCAGGCGGCTCAACTACGAGCGCCAAATGCCGCCCTGAGGAGGACTGCGGGTGACGGGCATGGGGATGCCCGTCCCCCGCCATTAAGGTCCTCGAGCTGTCAGACGCACCAAGTGTTCCCGGTGCGTCTATAGCGAAGGAGACGGAGACGACAGTCTCCTGAGGTTGGGCCCTAACACAGGGCAGACTGCCGTGCTACCGGGGCCATGGATGCGCAGCGTTCCCACAGCCCCGGAAGCAATACGGCGGAGAAGTGGAACACCCTGGGGTTTTTAGTGGGTAAACCGCCCCATTCTGGGGCGGGACTCCCACATAACCGCCGGCATCCCCAGCCGGTGGTATCCATAAAGGATTTTCCCCAGGCAAAAAAAAAAAAAAAAAAAAAAAAAAAAAAGGTTAGGTTAGGTTAGGTTGGGGTCCCCCCCGACGTGTACCCACCTTGCCGTGGTGGGGGGGCTCACCGCCGCATGCCATGTGTCCGGCCTGCGGCGGTGCCAAGAGGTACCGGGTGGTGGGCCACTTCCAGTACTCCTCTGATCCAGCAGAGGAGACATGGAAGTGGCAGCGCTTCGGCGCGGGGGTGGCTCCCCTGGGGAGTTAGGAGGGCGGCCATGATGGCTGTCGGGAGTACGGTGGCTCTGAGGGCCATCGTACTTCAAGGGAGGGCTCGGGGTAGAGTGGAGGGGACTGAGCGTCGGCGTACCCGTTGCTCGGACACAAGTTCCCTCAGGGACGGGCGCATGGGCGTGTGAGGGGTGGGGTAGCTCCGGGGGCCTCCTGGAGGAAAAGTATCCTGGGGACTGAGTTCCCCGGGTGGCCGAAGGATTGATGTCCTTCGGTCTTTTCCTGGCCTCAGTGAGGCGAGCTACCCCGCCCCCCACAGCGGGGATCCGACCGAGTGTCGGATCGGAGGTGCAGGCGGCAGTCGCCGCTGCCCTCCGTAGTGGTGCCAGCTGGTGGGGGATGGGGATCCCCTGCCAGCCTGTAAAGGCCCACGACTCAGGGGGGGGGGCCAAGTATCCCCGGCCCTCCCTCCTTAGGCGACGGAACCCTGGCGCTTGCGCTGGGGTGGCCGGTGGGGCGTGCGTGGTGACACCATAGTTCTCCCACGGCGCCCCTCCAAATGGCCGAGAGGGAATACCGGTGAGTTTTTAAGGGGTATGCCCCCCTAGTGTGCTCCGACTAGGGGGGAGAGTCCACTACACCCCCCGCGTCGTCCCCCCTAAGTGCGTGTGGGGGGACATTCCCCAAGGCGCGGGGACCGTGCGTAATTGGCATTTTCTCACCGAATCAAAAAAAAAAAAAAAAAAAAAGGTTAGGTTGGGGTGCTATGTCGGAAACCTCCCCGAGAGCTCTAGCGTTACAGTTCCCTTCTATCAGGGGCTTTGGCCCCATGGGGGGGGAAGGGTAACGCTTAGGCCGGTGCACCCTGGGCAACAACGGCTGATTAAACCCCTCGGGGATTAGTTAGCTGGTGGCAAATATCCGACCTGGGGGGGTGGGGGGGTAGGGCGGGGCGAATTATTATGTATAAGTATATATTTTCTTGGCGAGGGCCGGGGCGAAAGCCCCTTTTTTATCAAGGGAGGGATCGTGATTAGGTGGGAAAAGGCGGGCGGTAGCTGCCGGGGAGCTGCTCTGCATCTGCGGCCGAGTAAAGTAACATTGAAAGGTAGCGCAGCTCTGCACCAAACCTGGAGGCGCCAAACGCCTTTTGGGAGGGAAGGGGAGCCTTGGGGAGACGAGGGTCAGAAGCGTTGGGTACTGTCGGGCCGAGCTGAGCTGCCTACTGAGTAGCCCCTCCCGCCGAGCTGGTCACTCGGCCTGGAGCTGGCGAAAAGTAGGTATTGCTTTGCGGTTAATTACCGGCAGGCCTTTCGCTCTCTGAGGGGGGGGGTGCCTAGGGGGGGACGGGGCGTGCGGTAGCTGCCGGGGAGCTGCTCTGCATCTGCGGCCGAGTAAAGTAACATTGAAAGGTAGCGCAGCTCTGCACCAAACCTGGAGGCGCCAAACGCCTCGTACGGGGAGGGACGGGGGCGAGTCCAACCTTGTACCTGCTGTTCGCCCCGGGCGGGGAACGGAAGGGCGAGCCTCATGCTGGCGGCGGGCGAAAGCCTGCCGTCGAAGCGGTGCGTTCCGCAAGGGACGCGATCGCGGAGCGGAGTGACTTCGGTCATTTTCGGTCGGCACGTAACCTGGTCCGTAGGGCCGGGACCGTGGGCCGCCTCGTCTTTTTCAAGATAAGGGGGCCGCGAGGAGAAAACCTCTATAAAAATCCGGAGGAGCGACGTGACCTCGGTCACGGTCGGACGCCACGTAAACCTGGTCCGTAGGGCCGGGACCGTGGGCCGCCTCGTCTTTTTCAAGATAGGGGGGCCGCGAGGAGTAAACCTCTATAAAAATCAACAGGGCGGCGTGATCTCGGTCATGTCGGCCGTCACGTAACCCCGGCCCGCAGGCGCTGGGAACGTGGGCCGCTGAGGGGGCTACGAGGAGTTAACCTCTTTAAAAAAACAGACGGTCACCGGCGGGGGAGGGCGGGGATTCCGGAACCCGCATTCAACGGTGCCGTCGCCACCTGCCCCATCCCGGGGCGGCCAGTGGACGTTGCGGTGGTCACGGTGTTCGCCCGCAACGCCCGCAGTTCAAGGCCTGGAGGGAACGTGTGTGTTTTTAGACGGTAGGCCTCTCCCCTCCTTCCATAGGGAAGGCAGCGGCGAGATGGAGAGCCCGTCATACCTCCGTTCGTATGCTGCCCCGAGCGCGGAGATGCATAAGGCGCATTTTCCACACGTTAAAAAAAAAAAAAAAAAAAAAAAAAAAAAAAAAAAAAAAAAAAAAAAAAAAAAAAAAAAAAAAAAGGTTAGGTTAGGTTAGGTTAGGTTAGGTTACTCTGGGGGGGGCAGAGACTGCTTCGTAGGTCGGCAGGATGCCGGCCTTCGTGAATACAACCTGGCGAACGAACAACGGACCACTGATATCTCGGGAGTGACCGGGATCGGGGGGGGGGATAGTATGGAGGGGGTGGAGGCCGGATCGTCGGCAGCCTCGGACGGTGGCCGAGACCCCTGCCCATCGAGCGGCTCAGCCGCGGCGAATGTGATGCCGGGACCATCCGGATACCGGCTCACATTCTCTGGGAAGAGTCTGGGAGGGGGGAAAAAGGGACACACTGGCTCCCTTTTTGCTGACGTCGCGGGGGAAACGACTTCAATGTCGGAGGCCTGCGACGGGGGGGGGAGTTATGCCGGAAGGCCGGTAGAGATCGTGGACCTGTCCGACACCTCGGACACGGAGAGGGAGGCGAGGGGGGCGGTCGCCAGCAAATTCTTCGCGGGGGCGGCGGAGAAATCCACCTCGACCCTGAAGAGGGTCGCCAATGACTGGACCAGGGGAGCGGAAGAGGTACCCACAAAGGTGGCCACCAGCACCAGGGGCGGACGCGGAAAGCGCCTCATGGGACCGTGCTCCTTCTTGGCGGCCGCTAGGAGGGAGATGGCGGGTTTGGGGTCGGACGGACACTCGGCCGACCTGGAGGAGGCAAGGGGCGACTCGACGTACCGCCCCAAGCAGTACTCGCGCAAGGGGCCGAAGTCGCCCCCCAAAGGGGTCGAGGTGGAAGAGGAGATGCGCACTCCTCAACAAAAAACGCGGGAGGAGCTGGCCGCCACTGCACTCCGCAACGTACTCTCCTTCCGGGGGAACGTTGCGAAGTGCAGTAACGTGAATGGGCGGATTAAGGGCCTCCTCCAGGACGCCGCGGACGAGGCCATGCAGGCCATCGAGGAACTCCGCGTGCTGTCCTCCACGGAAGAACTGAGGCGCCTCCGGGCGGACAACAGCCGGCTCTCCCGAGAACTGGAGAATGTCCGCTCGGAGCTCCGCGCCTTCAAGGAGGCCTACGAGGCGCGCGGCATCGAGGCGAGAAGGGAGCCCCAATCAAGTGGCGTCGGGGAGGGTCTCAAGGAGGTGGTGGAGGACCTCCGGCGCGACCTCTTAACATCCCTGGGCGGGATGATGAACGCCCGCCTGGGGGAGTTGGAGTCGCGCCTCCCGCCGGAGCCCGTTCGGCGCCCGCCGCTAGCGGCGGACAAGAGAACGCCGCCGCCCCCCCGCCACAGAGCCCAGTCCGGCCTGGCGGGAGAGCACAGGGAGCTGCTTGCCGCGGACGTGTGGACGCAGCCGCTCCCCCACCCCAGAGCCCAGACCGGCCCAGTGGGGGAGCAAAGACGAGAGCCGCAAGCTGCGGATAGGAGGCCGCCACTGCCCCCCGGCCCCAGAGCCCAGCCCGGCCAGGCGGGGGAGCAAGCCAGGGAGCCCCCCAAGCCGGCCCCCAGAAAGAAGGGGCAGACGGCCGCTCCAAGGCCCCCCCCACCACCCCCGCCAGCCCAAAGGGGCCAAAAGGCGGGGCAAAAGACGGGGAAGAAGGCCGGCCCCACACCAGCTCAGGGGCCCAAGAAGAAGGCGTCGGCGCGCCCCAACCAAGGGCCGCCCAACCCCCCCCCCACGGCGGGGACAAGCCAGAGGAGCGGCCCTCAGCCGCAGGACGCCGCCCCCGAGGTCGCCCCCCAAGCCCAGGAGCAATCCTGGGCAACGGTGACCCGCAGGGGGAGAGGTAAAAAGGCGGGCGCCGCCACGCCACGTGCCCCCCCCAAACCGGCCCCGCGACCGAAACCGGTCAAGGTGACCGTCCCCTCCACGGCAGCCATCGTGCTGACGCTGAGGGAGGGGGCCGAAAGGGAGGGCAAAGAGGCCACCTATACGGACCTGATGGCCTGGGCCAGGGGGGAGGTCAGACTCCCGGACTTTGGGCTGGAGGCGGTCAAGGTCAAGACCGCCCAGACCGGCTCAAAAATGTTGGAGGTGGGTGGGACCACCCCCAGCGACACCGCCGACCGCCTTGCGGCCAAACTGCGAGAGGTGGTGGGCGACGTGGCGGACGTCATCCGCCCCACCAAGCACGCAGAGCTGCGCCTCACCGGGCTCGACACAACGGTGGGGCCGGCGGAGATCGCGGCGGCCGTCGCGGCCAAGGGCGGTTGCGAGGCGGCCCTGGTGAAAGTGGGGGCCGTCTCTGAGAGGGCCTGGGGGCGGGGCTCTACAATTGTGCGCTGCCCGGTGACGGCGGCCAAGGCCGTAGCGCAGGACGGCCGCCTCCTTATTGGCTGGTCAGTGGCGACGGTGACACCTCTGGTGGCCCTGCCCATGCGCTGTTTCCGGTGCATGGCGCTGGGCCACACCAGGGCGAGGTGCCCCTCCGCGGCGGAACACGGTGGCAAGTGTTACCGCTGCGGAGAGGAGGGGCACAGGGCGGCCGGGTGCGCGGCCAGGCCCAAGTGTGCCGTGTGCACCGAGGCGGGCCGGCCAGCGGGCCACGTAATGGGCAGGGGCAAGTGCTCCCCGCCCAAAGTAAGGGGAAAGGCCGCCTCGACCCCGGCCCGCACCCCCGACAACGGCCCTAGGGCTATGGAGGTATCCGAGATGCAGGTGTCCTAATGCCCAGACACCTGCATCACGAAATACTCCAGGGCAATGCCAACCACTCCGCGAGAGCCCAAGACCTGTTCATGCAGGTCCTCGCGGAGTGGCGCATCGCCTTGGCGGTGGTTGCCGAGCCATATTTCGTCCCCCCCCAGTCAAACTGGGTTGGGGACACCGATGGCTCGGTCGGCGTAGTGGTGCCGGCTTCAGGCGCCAGGGGGCTCACCCCGAGGGCAAGGGGGCCCGGCTTTGCGGCGGCGAACTGGGGGGAGGTGGTTGTGGTTGGAGTATACTTCTCCCCCAACCGACCCCTCTCGGAGTTCGAAAGGTTCCTGGACGACCTTGAGCCCGTCGTCCAGAGGGCTGCGCCGGCGCAGGTGGTCCTTATGGGGGACCTCAATGCGAAGTGCGTCGCATGGGGTTCCCCCATAACGGACGTAAAGGGGGCGGTGCTGAGGGACTGGGCCGCGGCGCTGGGCCTGGTCCTCCAGAACGTCGGGCGCGAGAACACGTGCGTCAGGTGGCAGGGGGGGTCGATCGTGGACCTGATGTTCACGACCCCTGCCATCGGGCGACGCGTGTCCGAATGGCGCGTCCTGACGGATACGGAGACCCTGTCGGACCACCGATACATTCGGTGTAGGGTCTCCGTATCGCCCCCGGGGCCGCAGGCCCGTGCCGCGGGAGGGAGGGGAGGGGGGTTCCCCAAATGGGTCCTCTCCCGCCTGGACCGGGACCGGGCTGAGGAGGCGGCCGTGGTGAGGGCGTGGTGTGTCGACCCCCCGAGCTCCATGGGGGTCGAGCACAGGGCCGCCAAATTCAAAGAGGACTTGGCGGCCATATGCGACGCCGGCATGCCGCGTTCGAGCGGCAGGGCCCCCCCACGGGACGGGGTGTATTGGTGGTCCCAGGACCTGGCCGTCCTGAGGGCTGCCAGCGACAGGGCGCGGCGCAGGTTCACCCGGTGCCGCCGGCGCGCAACAAGGGTGCCGGGTGAGGAGGAGCGCCTCCTGGCCGAGCTGAGGGCGGCCAAGAAGGAGTTCGCGGTAGCGATAGGCGCGGCAAAAGACCGCGCCTACGCCGAATTCTTGGCCGAGCTGGACGCCGACCCGTGGGGGCGCCCGTACCGTATGGTGCGGGCGAAGATGAAGGCTGCCCCCCCCACGGAGGAGTTCGAGCCGGACCTCCTGGAGGCGGTGGTCGAGGGGCTATTCCCCGATAGCCCCCCCTTCGACCCCCCGCCCATGGCCCCTCCGGACGTGGAGCCCGAAGAGGCCGCCATCGTGGTCCCCCCTGTCACGGGGGAAGAGATGGCGGCAGCAAGGGCCCGCCTAAAAGGGCGGAGAAAGGCCCCAGGGCCTGACGGTGTTCCGGGGCGAGTTCTCCACCTCGCCCTGGAGCACCTGGACGACCGCCTCCAGGCGCTCTTCACGGCCTGCCTTGAGGCTGGCCACTTCCCGGCCACGTGGAAGATGGGCCGCCTGGTGCTTCTCAGAAAGGAGAGTCGTCCGCCGGACTCTCCGTCCGGCTACAGACCGCTGGTGATGCTGGACGAGACGGGCAAGCTCCTCGAGAGAGTTGTAGCTGCCCGAATCGTCCGCCACCTAGCGGAGGTCGGGCCGGATATCTCGGTAAACCAGTTCGGGTTCAGGGTAGGGCGATCCACGATGGACGCCTTATCCTCCCTGAAAGGGTTTACCGAGGAGGCGGCGAGGGGGGGGCAGGGGGCGTTAGCAGTCTCGTTGGACATCGCTAACGCCTTCGGCTCCCTCCCCTTCGGAGTGATAGGGGAGGCGCTCCGGTACCACGGGGTGCCCCTCTACCTCCGGAGGGTTGTAGGGCACTACCTGACTGATCGGGTAGTGCTCTACACGGGGAGGGGGGGAATAGTGAGGAGGAGGCGAATGGCCAGTGGAGTCCCGCAGGGGTCGGTGTTAGGACCCCTGCTCTGGAACCTGGGCTTCGACTGGGCCATTCGCGGGGAGGTGCTGCCCCGGATGGCGGTCATCTGTTACGCAGATGACACGCTGGTCGCCGTCCGGGGCACCACGTGGGAGGAGACGAGGAGGAGGGCGGAGGTGGGTGCTACCCTTATCACCCGCAGGATTGGGGCCCTCGGGTTAAGGGTAGCACTGCCCAAAACCGAGGCCCTCGTTTTTAGGGGGCCAAGGTGGCGGGTGCCGCGGGGCGCGGCGTTGCGCGTGGCGGGAGAGGCCGTCGAAATTAAGGCCCAGATAAAATATCTGGGCCTTACCCTCGACGGCCGGTGGAGGTGGGAGGCCCACTTCCGGGACCTCATCCCCCGGATAGTGGGCGCGGCGGGGGCACTGAGCCGCCTCCTGCCAAACTCGGGCGGCCCGGACGCCTCATGTAGGCGTTTGTACGCCGGCGCCTTGCGCTCTATGGCGCTTTATGGGGCGCCCATCTGGGCGGGAAGCCTCTCGCGCGAGGCGAAGGCGTTGCTGCGGCGCCCGCAGCGCGTCATAAACACGCGCATGTGCCGGGCCTACCGGACCGTAGGCTGGCAGGCGGCGAGTGTGCTGGCCGGATCTCCCCCCTGGGAGCTGGAGGCGGAGGCCCTGGCTGGGTCATTTGAAGCCAGGGCCGAGAGGAGGGCCCGGGGCGACTCATCGCTCGCCCCGGCGGAACTTGCGCGCGCGCGAGAAGTTGCGCGAGAAGGGGTCATGGAGCGCTGGGTGGATGAGTTGCGGGATGCCGAGTTCGGCACCCGCACCATCCAAGCCATCCGCCCGGTGCTCCTAGAGTGGTGCGGGAGAGCCCACGGGTCCCTCACCTACCGACTCACACAGGTACTGTCCGGGCACGGTTGCTTCGGGCGGTACCTGAAACGAGTCGGTAGGGAGGAGACGGAGTCCTGCCATGAGTGCGGCGCGGCGTCGGACACGGCACAGCACACGCTAGAGCTGTGCCCCGCCTGGTCCGAGCAGCGCCGCGCTCTGGTAGCGACTATCGGCGGCGACCTCTCACTTCCCGGCGTAGTGCACGCCATGGTCGGGAGTGAGGGGTCCTGGGAGGCCGTCGCCTCCTTCTGCGAAGAAGTGATGTCGCAGAAGGAGGAGAGGGAGCGGGAGCGCGAGAATGACCCCCTCGCGCCCCCGCTCCGGCGCAGACGAACGGGGAGGAGGCGGCGGCAATTTGCTGCTGCCCTCCCCTAGTGGTGCCTGCTGGCGGGGGATGGGGACCCCCTGCTAGCGCGTAGAGGCCCAGGAGTAGTCTAGGGGGGGGCCAAGTATTCCCGGCCCCCCTCTCTTGGCGCGGGAGCCCCGGCGTACAGGCTGGGGCGGCCGGCGGGGCGTGCGTGGTGACACCATAGTTCTCCCACGGCGCCCCTCCAATGGCAGAGAGGGAATACCGGCGGTTTTTTAGTGGGTAGGCCTCCTCCGCTTCCCCCCACTCGGGGGGGGGGCCGGGGAGGAGAGTCCCACATAACTTCCGCGCCGTCCCCACGGCGCGGTCGTATGCGTAACGCATTTTTCCGCCGCAAAAAAAAAAAAAAAAAAAAAAAAAAAAAAAAAAAAAAAAGGTTAGGTTAGGTTAGGTTAGGTTAGGTTAGGTTAGGTTAGGTTAGGTTAGGTTAGGTTAGGTTAGGTTAGGTTAGGTTAGGTTAGGTTAGGTTAGGTTAGGTTGGTGGGGTGGGCGAAGGCCACCGTGACGCCCCTTGTGGCCCTGCCCATGCGCTGTTTTAAGTGCATGGCGCTGGGCCACACCAGGGCCACGTGCCCTTCCGCTGCCGAGCACGGGGCCAAGTGCTTCCGATGCGGCGAGGAGGGGCACCGCGCGGCCAGCTGCGAGGGCACACCAAAGTGCGCAGTATGCGCAGAAGCGGGCCGGCCTCATGGCCACGTGATGGGTGGGGACAAGTGTGCCCCCCCAAGGGTAAGGGGGAAGACCCTAGCGACCCAGGTCCGCACCCCGGAGGACAGCCCTAGGGCAGAAGAGGAACTCGTGATGCAGGTGTCCTAATGCCAGCACACCCGCATCACGAGCTCCTACAGACGAATGCGAACCACTCCGCCCGCGCTCAAGACCTCATAATGCAGGTCATGGCGGAGTGGCGCATAGCGCTAGCTGTGGTGGCGGAGCCTTACTTCGTCCCCCCCCAACCCAACTGGGCAGGGTCAGCGGACGGGAAAGTGGCCGTGGTGGTCCCGACTGCCGGCGACTCCCCCCCTCTCTCACGGATCGAGGATGGGCCGGGATACGTGGTGACCCGATGGGGCAAGACGACCGTCATCGGCGTCTACTTCTCCCCTAACAGGCCCTTGGCCGACTTTGAGGCCTACCTCGAAGAGCTGGGGAGAGTGGTCGGAAGGGCCGCCCCGGCACATATCGTGCTACTGGGGGACCTCAACGCGAAGAGCGCCGCGTGGGGATCCCCCCACACAGACGTAAAAGGGGCGGTCCTTCGAGACTGGGCGGTGGCCACCGGGATCGAGGTGGTCAACCGGGGCGCGGCCAATACGTGTGTGCGTCGGCAGGGGGGGTCCATCGTGGACGTCACGTTCGCGACCCCTGCCCTAGCCACACGGATCGCAGACTGGCGCGTCCTGGAGGACGTGGAGACCCTATCCGACCACAGGTACATTCGGATGAGGGTCTCCGCCTCGCCGCTGCAGCCTTCGGCGAGGACAAGACCGAGCTTCCCGCGGTGGGTCCTCACGCGTTTTGACCCGGGAATGGCGGAGGAGGCCGCAGTGGTGGAGGCGTGGTGCGCCCCCCCACCCGCGTCCCTAGGGGTGGACGAGAAGGCGGCTCGCTTCCGCGAGTCGCTGACCGCGGTATGCGACGCCGCCATGCCTCGAGTCGCGAGGATGCCGGCCAAGCAAAGTGTGTACTGGTGGTCGGAGGAGATCGCGGCCCTCCGAGCCACCAGCAACCGCGCCCGCCGGGCGTACACGCACTGCCGGCGGCGAAGAGCCCACTCCGCCGAAGAGGAGGAGCTCCTCCACGGGAGGCTAAAGGAGGCCAAGGAGGCGCTCCAGACCGCCATTGCTAAAGCAAAGGACGCGGCGCATGAGGAGTTCCTGGCAACACTCGACAGGGATCCATGGGGGCGTCCGTACAGGCTTGTACGGAACAAAATGAGGCGCGCACCCCCCATGGATTCGCTGGAGCCGGAACTCCTAGAGAGGGCGCTGGAGGTGCTCTTCCCGCCGGCGCCGGACTTTACTCCCCCGAGGATGTCGGCCCCCTCGGGGGAGCGCATACATCCACCCGCCCCCGTCCCGAGGATCGACGAGGACGAGTGGATGATGGTGGTGGACCGTCTCCGGGTCTGTAAGAAGGCCCCGGGACCAGACGGAGTCCCGGCTAGGGTGATTCCGATCGCCCTACAGCACCTAGGGGGGCGCCTCAGAGACCTCTATGACGAGTGTCTGGAGGTGGGGCGCTTCCCCAAAGTATGGAAGGAGGGCCGACTGGTCCTGATCCCGAAGCCGGGACGCGCGCCGGACCTGCCCTCTGCGCACCGGCCCATCGTCCTCCTGGACGAGGCGGGAAAGTCTTTGGAGCGCATCATCGCCCGCCGCATCCAGACACATCTGCGGGAAGTGGGCCCCAACATGTCGGACCGGCAGTTCGGATTCAGGGCTGGCCGGTCGACATTGGACGCCATTGGGGCCCTAAAGGAGTGGTGCGATCTCGCCGAGGAGAAAGGGGAAGGAGTGGTGGCGGTATCCCTGGATATCGCCAACGCTTTTGGCACCCTCCCCTACTCCGTCATAGAGGAGTCCCTCCGGTACCACCGCATACCGGAGTACCTGCAGAAGATCGTAGGGCACTACCTTGACGGGAGGGTAGTGCTCTACGATCACGGCGGAAGGCGCAGGAGCCGGCCCATGGCCTGTGGCGTGCCCCAGGGATCCGTGCTTGGCCCCTTGCTCTGGAACCTGGGGTTCGACTGGGCCATACGAGGGGTGCAGCTTCCCCGCATGGCCACGATGTGTTACGCCGACGACACGCTTGTGGTCGTGCGGGGAAGTAACATGGAGGAGACGCTCCGCAGAGCGGCAGTTGCTGCTGAGCTGGTGGTGGACCGCATTGGGGCGTTCGGGCTAGACGTGGCAGTAGCCAAAACAGATGCCATGGTCTTTGGAGCGCCCAGATGGCGCATCCCGGCGGGTGCGGTGCTCCCCATCGGAGGCCAGCCTGTCCAGGTCAAGGCCAACATGAAATATCTTGGTCTTGTCCTGGACAGGAAGTGGGACTTCCGGGAACATTTTACCCGGTTGGCTCCCCGCCTAATGGGCACTGCTTCAGCCCTGGCTAGGCTGATGCCTAATGTGGCTGGCCCCAGTGCGCCTTGCAGGCGACTGTTCGCCGGAGTGGTGCGCAGTATGGCCCTCTACGGCGCACCAATTTGGGCAGACCGGCTGTCGGCGCAGACCCGATCCCTCCTCCGACGGCCACAGAGGATTTGTGCCACCCGCATAATAAGGGCGTATGTGACGGTGGCACACATGGCGGCATGCCTCATCGCAGGGACGCCGCCCTGGGATGTAGACGCTGCGGCAATGGCGGAGACCTACCGGTCCCAAAAAGAGGCCCTGGCGAGAGGGGACAGGCCGGCTCCGGAGGAAGTGCTCCACGCCCGCCGTCAAACCCATCGTCGCATGCGCGACAGATGGAAGGAGGCGCTGGAGGACTGCCGATATGGTACGAGGACCATAGCGGCAATCCTCCCACAGATGGACCTGTGGCTGGACCGGGAGTTCGGGCCATTGAACTACCACCTGGTCCAAGTCCTAACAGGGCACGGGTGCTTCGGGCACTACCTGCACCGCATCGGCCGAGAGGAGAGCTCTCAGTGCCACAATTGCGGTGCAGCGAATGACACAGCCCAGCACACCGTGGAGGAGTGTCCCTGTTGGGACTACGAGCGGCGCCAGCTCGTGGCGGCCATTGGACGACAGGACTTGTCACTCCACAGCATAGTCTCGGCTATGCTGGACGGAGGTGACGAGTCCTGGGAGGAGGTGGCTTCCTTTTGTGAGAGCATAATGCTCCAAAAGGAAGCCGAGGAACGGGAGCGCGAGGAGTGTGTCCATGCGCCCCCGTTCCGGCGCAGACGAACGGGGCGAAGGCGGCGGCACTTTGCTGCCCGCCTGAACCCCTAGTGCGACCAGCGGGTTGGGGACGGGGGTCCTCCACCCGCCTTTACGGTCCCACGCGTCTGGGGGGGGAGCTGAAGCGTTGCGGCTCCTCCCTCCTAGGTGAGGTGGCCCCGGTGATTTTAACCAAAGCCGGGGCTGGCCGGGGGGCGTCGTCGGCTCGAATCTTCGGGAACCCACGGCGCCTACCTAAACCCGGCGAGCGGACAATGCCGTAGTGTTTTTAGTGGGTATGTTCCCCCCTCCCCTTCCCGCAGGGGAAGAGGACGGGGGAGAGAGCCCCACATAACTGCTCGGGCCCCCCCGGGCCCGGGAGTACTCGTAAATGAGTTTTCACTACGTAAAAAAAAAAAAAAAAAAAAAAAAAAAAAAAAAAAAAAGGTTAGGTTAGGTTGAGGGAAAATTTTGGTGCATTTCGGAGTCCACACTTTCGTAAATCACTAAAATTTATCACTTGCGGTTGCGTTCTTGCTGTTTTTTTGAGCTCATTGCCTTCTGCTTTAGCTGGTCGATTTTTGGCGTTTTTTCCAAGTTTCTAGCTTCTCTAGAACTTACAAAATTAATTTTTGGAATTTTATGCCCAAACCTCTTCAAGGTTTGCGGTCTCTAAAATTTCACATTGTATTTTCTCATTTTTTCAAAAATTCATAACTAATTCCTGGTCTAACTTTTTGTAGTTTTTATTGCTTTGGGGGATAGAGGAAGGGTAGCACAGTCGTCCGCTGGTTTCCGAAAAATTTTTGGACTTACCATCCAGAAGTTATTCGGAAACCTAACTTCGGCAACTTTGCTATTTCTTTTTCCACAGGCGCACACGACTTATTTTTTAAGTTTGTCGGCAACTTAAAAAAATCGTTGCGGCTGTGTCCAAGCGGCTAGAGATTTAATACTTATAGGGTCATATAGGGGGTAGTTTGCGCCGCCTAACGGCACCCCACACGACCCCGTAGGTATTATAGTCTCGTGGGAATCTGGGGAAAACTACCAATTTTTTCATAAGTTGGTAATTTTCCACGGTTCGCACTTGACCGTTTTGAGCTAGGTTTTGCCCTTCTGGCAAACCTGCTCGGTAAGGGGGGGTTTTTATAGGCGGGTGGGGGGCTTTGGCCCAACGGGCATCGGGGGGGTCGATCCGATCCTGGATCGGACGGAGGGGGGGGGGAGTTATGGGGGACCATAACTCGGGAGTTAGGTTCGGGGGTAGCTCCGAAACGGCCGATACTAGGGGGGGGGGGTAGTATGGGGGGGGGGGGAGGCCGTTTCGTCGGCTATCGGGGGGGGGGGGTCGGGGGTCTCCTCAGGCCAACGAGGCAGTCGCCTCGAATTTTTTGCCGGGGCCGTCGGGCTACCGACTCAGTTTTGGGTCGGGAACACGTGGGGGGAAAAAGGGGCAAAATCGCTCCCTTTTTGAGGAACTCGCGGCGGAAACGACATCCCAGTCGGAGGCCTGCGAGTACGAGGAGGCGGAGTCTGACAGGCCGGTTCAGGTGATCGACCTGTCCGAGACCTCCGATGTTGAGGAGGAGGAGGGGGGGGGGGGCCAACTCGAAGTTCTTCGCCTCGAAGGCGAGGGGGGGAGCCGCCAAGTCCACCCTGAAGAGGGTCTCTTCGGACTGTACTGGCGGAGCCGAGGAGGTGCCAGTCAAGGTGGCCACCAGCGCCCGGGGGGGACACGGGAAACGCCCCATGGGGGCCTACTCCTTCCTAGCAGCCGCCAGGAGGGAGATGGAGGGACTGGGGACAGACGGCGAGTCGGCCGATATGGAGGAGGCGAGGGGCGATGAGACTTACCGCCCCAAGCAGTATACACGGAAGGGGGGGCGGAAGTCGCCCAAAGGGGCGGAGGAAGAGGAGGCGTTCCGCACGCCCCAACAAAAAACGAGGGAGGAGTTGGCCGCCACTGCACTCCGCAACGTTCTCTCCTTCCGAGGGAACGTTGCGAAGTGCAGCAACGTGAACGGCCGCATAAAGGGCCTTCTTCAAAACGCGGCGGACGAGGCCATGGAGGCCATCGAAGAGTTGAGGGTGATGTCCTCCACGGAGGAGCAGAGACGGCTCCGGGCCGATAACAATCGGCTCTCTCGGGAGCTCGAGGTGGTCAGGGCGGAGCTCAAGGCCCACAAGGCGGCCTACAACGAGGCGCAGAGGAGCGCCGCCGCTGCAAGGAGGGAGCCCCAGCAGGTTGAATTCGGGGGGGGCCTCAAAGAGGCCGTCGAGGACCTCCGGCGGGACCTCCTCACATCCCTAGGCGGGATGTTGAACGCCCGCCTAGGGGAGTTGGAGGCTCGCCTCCCTCCGGAGCCTGTCCTGCGGCCGCCGCTGGCCGCAGACAAAAGGATGCCGCCGCCCCCCCGCCCCAGAGCCCAGTCCGGCCTGGTGGGGGGGCCAGCCAGGGAGCCGCCGAGGACGGCCCCGGTGAAGAAGGCAACCGCCCCAAGGCCCCCCCCACCACCCCCGCCAGCCCAAGGTGGCCAAAAGGCGGGGCAGAAGGGGGGGAAGAAGGCCGGCCCCACGCCAGCCCAGGGGCCCAAGAAGGCACTGACGCGCCCCAGCCACGCGCCGCCCAATCCCCCCCCCACGGCGGGGACTAGCCGGAGGAGCGGCCCGCAGCCGCAGGCCACCGCCCCTGAAGTCGCCCCCCAAGCCCAGGAGCAATCCTGGGCCCAGGTGACCCGCAAGGGGAAGAAGGCGGGCGCCGCCACACCAGGCGCCCCCCCCAAGCCGGCCCCACGCCCGAAGCCGGTGAAGGTCAACGTCCCCTCCACGGCAGCCATAGTGCTGACGCTTAAGGAGGGAGCCGAGAGGGGAGGGAAAACGACCACCTACGTGGACCTGATGGGCTGGGCCAGGGAGGGGGTCAGGCTTCCGGACTACGGTCTGGAGGCCGTCAAAATCAAGACCTCCCAAACTGGCGCCAAGATGCTGGAGGTGGGGGGTGACACCCCCAGCTCCACCGCGGACCGCCTCGCGGCCAAGCTGCGGGAGGTGGTGGGTGACGTGGCTGAAGTCACCCGCCCCAACAAGCACGCCGAGCTGCGCCTCACCGGGCTCGACATGACGGTGGGGCAGGCCGAGATCGCCGCGGCGGTGGCGGCTGTGGGCGGATGTGAGGCGGCCCTCGTTAAAGTGGGGGCCGTCTCAGAGAGAGCCTGGGGGAGGGGCACCGCGATCGTGCGGTGCCCGGCGACGGCGGCTAAGGCCGTCGCAAAAGAAGGGCGTCTCCAGATAGGCTGGACGAAGGTGATGGCGACGCCCCTGGTGGCCCTGCCCATGCGGTGTTTCCGCTGCATGGCGCTGGGCCACACCAGGGCGAGGTGCCCCTCCGCGGCGGAGCATGGAGATAAATGCTTCCGCTGCGGAGAGGAGGGGCACAGGGCGGCCGGGTGCTCGGCGAGGCCCAAATGTGCCGTGTGCACACAGGCGGGCCGGCCCGCGGGCCATGTGATGGGCGGGGACAAGTGCTCCCCGCCCAAGGTGAGAGGGAAGGCCGCCTCGACCCCGGCCCACACCCCCGAAAACGGCCCTAGGGCAGTGGAGGACTCAACGATGCAGGTGTCCTAAATGCCCAGACACCTGCATCACGAGCTTCTTCAAGGTAACGCCAACCACTCCGCGAGAGCCCAGGACCTGTTCATGCAGGTCCTCGCGGAGTGGCGCGTTGCCCTGGCGGTAATAGCCGAGCCCTATTGTGTCCCCCCCCCAGCCAAACTGGGTCGGGGACACCAACGGCTCGGTCGGCGTGGTCGTGCCGACGTCCGGCGCCAGGGGGCTCACCCTCAGGGCAAGGGGGCCTGGATTTGCGGCGGCGAACTGGGGGGAGGTCGTGGTGGTGGGAGTTTATTTCTCCCCCAACAGACCCCTCCCAGAGTTCGAGAGGTTCCTGGACGACCTTGAGCAAGTCGTCCAGAGGGCAGCGCCGGCGCAAGTAGTCCTTATGGGGGACTTCAATGCCAAGTGCCACGCATGGGGGTCCCCCATAACGGACTCGAGAGGGGCGGTGCTGAGGGACTGGGCCGCGGCGCTGGGCCTAGTCCTCCAAAACCGAGGGCGCGTCGATACGTGCGTCCGGTGGCAGGGGGGGTCGATCGTGGACCTGATGTTCACGACCCCTGCCATCGGAAGGCGCGTGTCGGACTGGCGCGTCCTGGAGGAGGCGGAGACCCTGTCGGACCACCGATTCATAAGGTGCAGGGTCTCCGAAGCGCCCCCCGGGCCGCAGGCCCGTCCGGCGGGAGGAGGAGGGAGAGGGGGAGGGTTCCCCAAGTGGGTGCTCTCCCGCCTCGACCGGGACCGGGCCGAGGAGGCGGCCATCGTCCGGGCCTGGTGTGTGGACCCCCCGAGCTCCACGGGGGTCGAGCACAGGGCCGCCAAGTTCAAGGAGGACTTGGCGGCCGTGTGCGACGCGGGGATGCCGCGGGCGAGCGGCAGGGCCCCGCCCCGTGACGGGGTCTATTGGTGGTCCCAGGACTTGGCCGTCCTGCGGGCCGCCAGCGACCGGGCGCGGCGGAATTTCACGCGGTGCCGCCGCCGCGCCACGAGGGTACCCGGGGAGGAAGAGCGCCTCTTGGCCGAGCTCCGATCGGCCAAGAAGGCGTTCGCGGAGGCAATAGGCGCGGCCAAGGACCGCGCCTACGAGGAGTTCCTCCAGGAGCTGGACCGGGACCCGTGGGGACGCCCGTACCGAATGGTACGGGCCAAGATGAAGGTAGCTCCCCCCACGGAGGAGTTCGATCCGGCCCTCCTGGAGGCGGTGGTCGAGGGACTGTTCCCGGACAGCCCCCCCTTTGACCCTCCGCCCATGGCCCCGCCGGACCCGGAGCCTGTTGAGGCCGCCCCCGCCCCCGCCGTCCCCCCGGTCACCGGAGAGGAGATGGCGGCGGCAAGGGCCCGCCTAAAGGGCCGAAGGAAAGCCCCAGGGCCGGACGGTGTTCCCGGGCGGGTACTACACCTCGCCCTGGAACACCTAAGTGACCGCCTCCAGGGCCTATTTACGGCCTGCCTTGAGGCTGGCCACTTTCCCACTATGTGGAAGACGGGCCGGCTGGTTCTCCTCAGGAAGGAGAGTCGTCCGCCGGACTCTCCGTCCGGCTACCGTCCGCTGGTGATGCTGGACGAGACGGGCAAGCTCCTCGAAAGAGTTGTAGCTGCCCGAATCGTCCGCCACCTAGCGGAGGAGGGGCCGGATATCTCGGTAAACCAATTCGGGTTCAGGGTAGGGCGGTCCACGATGGACGCCCTATCCTCCCTGAAAGGGTTTACCGAGGAGGCGGCGAGGGGGGGGCAGGGGGCGTTAGCTGTCTCGTTGGACATTGCTAACGCCTTCGGCTCCCTCCCCTTCGGAGTGATAGAGGAGGCGCTCCGGTACCACGGGGTGCCCCTCTACCTCCGGAGGGTTGTGGGGCACTACCTGAGCGATCGGGTAGTGCTCTACACGGGGAGGGGGGGGGCTGGTGAGGAGGAGGCGAATGGCCAGTGGAGTCCCGCAGGGGTCGGTGTTAGGACCCCTGCTTTGGAACATGGGATTTGACTGGGCCATTCGCGGGGAGGTGCTGCCCCGGATGGCGGTCGTCTGTTACGCAGACGACACGCTGATCGCCGTCCGGGGCACCAGGTGGGAGGAGACGAGGAGGAGGGCGGAGGTAGGGGCCACCCTGATAGTCCGCAGGATTGGGGCCCTCGGACTGAAGGTGGCCCTACCAAAGACCGAGGCCCTGGTTTTCAGGGGGCCGAGGTGGAGGGTGCCGCAGGGCGCCTCTTTGCGTGTGGCCGGCGAGGCCGTGCGGGTCAAGGCCCAGATAAAGTATCTGGGCCTCACGCTGGACGGTCGCTGGCGGTGGGAGGCCCACTTCCGGGACCTGATCCCCCGGATAGTGGGCGCGGCAGGGGCACTAAGCCGCCTCCTGCCCAACACGGGCGGGCCGGACGCCCCGTGCAGGCGCCTTTACGCAGGAACCCTGCGAGCGATGGCGCTGTACGGGGCCCCCATATGGGCCGAGGGCCTAACGCAGACGGCGAGGGCACTGCTGAGGCGCCCTCAGCGTATTATAAATACGCGCATGTGCCGGGCCTACCGCACGGTAGGCTGGCAGGCGGCGAGCGTGTTGGCCGGCTCCCCTCCCTGGGAGCTGGTGGCGGAGGCCCTGGCTGGGTCCTACAGAGCCAGGGCCGAGAGGAGGGCCCGGGGCGACTCATCGCTCGCCCCGGCAGAACTCGCTCGCGAGCGAGAAGTCGCCATGGAAGGGGTCATGGAGCGCTGGGTGGACGTGCTGCGGGATGCCGAGTTCGGCACCCGCACCATCGAAGCCGTCCGCCCGGTGCTCCCGGAGTGGTGCGGGAGGGCCCACGGGTCCCTCTCTTACCGACTCGTCCAGGTACTGTCCGGGCACGGATGCTTCGGGCGGTACCTGAAGAGAGTCGGAAGAGAGGAGACGGAGTCGTGCCACGAGTGCGGCGCGGCGGCGGACACGGCACAGCACACACTGGAGCTGTGCCCCGCCTGGTCCGAGCAGCGCCGCACTCTGGTGGCGACTATCGGCGGCGACCTTTCACTTCCCGGCGTAGTGTACGCCATGGTCGGGAGTGAAAGGTCCTGGGAGGCCGTCGCCTCCTTCTGCGAGGAAGTCATCTCGCAGAAGGAGGAGAGGGAGCGGGAGCGCGAGAATGACCCCCTCGCCCCCCCGCTCCGGCGCAGACGAACGGGGAGGAGGCGGCGGCAGTTTGCCGCTGCCCTCCCCTAGTGGAGCCTGCTGGCGGGGGATGGGTGATCCCCTGCTAGCTCGTAGAGGCCCACGAGTCTAGGGGGGGGCCAGGTATTCCCGGCCCCCCTCTCTTTGGCGCGGGACCCCGGCGTTTAGGCTGGGGCGGCCGGCGGGGCGTGCGTGGTGACACCATAGTTCTCCCACGGCGCCCCTCCAATGGCAGAGAGGGAATACCGGCGGTTTTTTAGTGGGTAGGCCTCCTCCGCTTCCCCCCGCTCGGGGGGGGGGGCCGGGGAGGAGAGTCCCACATAACTTCCGCGTCGTCCCCAAGGCGCGGTCGTATGCGTAACGCATTTTTCCGCCGCAAAAAAAAAAAAAAAAAAAAAAAAAAAAAAAAAAAAAGGTTAGGTTAGGTTAGGTTAGGTTAGGTTAGGTTAGGTTAGGTTAGGTTAGGTTAGGTTAGGTTAGGTTAGGTTAGGTTAGGTTAGGTTAGGTTAGGTTAGGTTAGGTTAGGTTGAGGAAAAATTTGAGCTGATTTGGAGGACGCGTTTTTCTGTTTCACTCAAATTTAGTACTTGCGATTGGAATTTTCCAAATTTTTTTATCTCATTGCCTTCCGCATTAGATTCTCGATTTTTTGGCTATTTTTCGGTACTTCTAGCTTCTCTGGATACCCCAAAATTAATTTTTGCAATTTTACCCCAAAAACCTTCTGTTTTTGCGGTCGGAATTGCAAAACACAACTTGTCCCAAAATTTTTTGAAAAATCGTAGCTTCTCTACGGTTTACATTTTTTAAATTCTTTTTGTTGGGGAATAGAGCCAATTAGTAGCACTACCAATATCCGTTTACCGAATAATTTTCGGACTTACCATTCGGAAGTTATTCGGTGAAACGTTGGTTGCTATTAGATTCGCCATAGGCGCTAGTGAACTTTTTTGTTAAGTTTGTCGGGGCTTTCAAAAAATCACTGCGCCTATACTATAACGGTCCGGGATTTTCTAGTTATAGGGTCTTATAGGGGGTAGTTTGCGCCGCCTAACGGCACCCCACACGACCTTGTAGCTATAATAGTCTCGTCAGAATCTGGGGAAAACTACCAACTTTTTGATAAGTTGGTAATTTTCCACGGTTCGGACTTGACCGTTTTTGGTTAGGTTTCGCCCTTCTGGCGAACCAACCTGGTAGGGGGGGGTTTTAGTAAGGGGGGAGGGTTCTTGAACCTGAACGGGTTCGAGGGGGGGGGGTCCGATTGGGAATCGGACGGGGGGGGGGGGGAACTATGGGCGACCATAGTTCCGGTGTTAGGACGAGGAGTAGTTCCCAAACGGGGGGAGCTACGGGGGGGGGGTAGTTCGGGGGAAAGGGGGGCCAGGTCATTGGCCATCCCTGACAGTGGTCAGGAGGAAGATCGTAGCAGCGGTTCTCCCGCTGGGAATTTTTTGCCGGGGGCTTCCTCGTACCGGCTCAACTTTCCTGCGTTGCTCTACGGGGGAGGGAAAAAGGGGATAAAGGTGGGAAACGGCTCTCTCTTCGAGCCCAACGTCGACGGGACAACGGAGTCAGAGGCGTTTGAAGGGGGGGAAACGGGGTCGGAGCTCGGGTTTCAGACCGTGGAGATTTCCGAAACCTCCGACATGGAGGAAATGGAGGAGGAAACTGCGGAGGCTGCTCCGGCTAGCAACCTCTTCTTGAAGAGTCCCAAAGGAGACGCCAAGAGGGCACCTTTAAAGAGGACTAAGTCCGTTGGTGCAGAGGACGTAGTACCTGCGAAGGTCAAATCCTCATCAAGGGGAGGCCACGGCAAGCGCAGTATGGGCGCATATGCCTACATGGCGTCGGCGAGGAGGAAGCTGGAGGGTCTAGGAAGCGACGATGACGATTCCTACGACCAGGACGACCTGCAGGACGATAGGTCATACCGCCCAAAGCAGAGCCGACGGAAGAGATCGCTCAAAAGCGATGAGGATGCCCGCACTCCCCAGGAGAAATCCAGGGAGGAGCTCGCCGCCGCCGCCCTCCGCAGCGTTCTCTCAATCCGTGGGAACGTTGCCAAATGCGGCAATATCAACGGGAGGATCAAGGGCCTCCTGAACGATGCGGCCGCAGAGGCCTTCGAGGCCATAGAGGAACTGCGCGTAGTCTCCCCCACCGAGGAGCAGCGCAGACTCCGGGCGGACAACTCCAGGCTCGCGAGAGAGCTGGAAAATGTCCGCTCGGAGTTGAGAGCCTTCAAGGAGGCATACGCGGAGGCGCAAGGCACAGCCTCCGCAGTGCGCAGAGAGGCCTCAGTCGCCGAAGAGAGGGGGGGGCTGAAAGAGGCCATGGAGGAATTAAGGCGCGACCTGTTAACATCCCTGGGCGGGATGATCAACGCCCGCCTAGGGGAGATGGAGGCGCGCCTCCCACCGGAGCCCGTCCTCAGGCCGCCGCTCGCCGCGGACAGGAAGACGGCGCCCCCACCCCGCCCCAGGACCCAGCCGAACCTGGTAGGGGGGGGCAAGACGGAACCCCCGAAGGGAGCACAGCCGAAAGGGAAGCAGGCGGCGATTCCAACGCCTCCTCCTCCTCCACCCCCGCCAGCCCAAAATGGCAAAAAGGCGGGGGGAGGGAGCGGCCCAACGCCGGCTCGGAGGACCAAGGCGGTGGAGCGCCCTAGTAACGCTCCGCCAAATCCGCCAATTTCGCCCAACCCCTCCCCCAAGGCGGGGACAAGCGGGGAGAGGGGGTCCCAACCCCAAGCCACGCCCCAGCCCCAGGAAGCCCCCTGGTCTGAGGTGGTAAGGAGGAAGGGGAAGGGGAAGAAGGCCGCCTCCCCGGCCGCCCCCCCCAAGACGACGCCTAAACCGAAGAAGGTTAAAGTGGTGGTGCCCCGCACGGCGGCTGTGGTGCTGACCCTCAAGGAGGGGGCACAGAGGGGGGGCAAGTCGGCCACATACACCGACCTAATGGTGTGGGCCAGGGCTGGCGTCGAGCTGGCTGATCTCGGGTTGGAGTCGGTCCAACTGCGCAAAACAATGACCGGCTCCAAAATGCTGGAGATTCGAGGAGACACCCCCGAAGCCACCGCGGACCGCATGGCCGAAAAGCTCCGCGAGGCGGTGGGGGATGTGGCCGAGATCACCCGGCCCACGAAATTCGCCGAGCTCAAGCTCACGGGGCTCGACGAAACTGTGGGTCGGGACGAGGTGGCGGCGGCCATTGCGGCCAAAGGGGGCTGCCACGTGGCCCTCGTGAAGGTCGGGGCCCTGAGCGAGAGAGGCTGGGGGCGGGGCACTGTCTTCGTACGGTGCCCAGCGACGGCCGCCAAAGAAGTGGTGAAAGAGAGCCACGTACAGGTGGGATGGTCGAGGGCCGCCGTGACGCCCCTTGTGGCCCTGCCCATGCGCTGTTTTAAGTGCATGGCGCTGGGCCACACCAGGGCCACGTGCCCTTCCGCAGCGGAGCATGGGGCCAAGTGCTTCCGCTGCGGCGAGGAGGGACACCGCGCGGCTAGCTGTGAAGCGAAGCCTAAATGCGCAGTGTGCGCAGCAGCGGGCCGGCCTCATGGCCACGTGATGGGTGGGGACAAATGCGCCCCCCCAAGCGTTAAGGGTAGGGCCCACGCGACCCAGGCCCGCACCCCAGAAGGCGGCCAGAAGGCACAAGAGGAACTCACAATGCAGGTGTCTTAATGCCAGCACACCTGCATTGTGAGATCCTCCAGACGAACGTTAACCACTCCGCCAGGGCCCAAGATCTGCTCATGCAGGCCATGGCGGAGTGGGGAATAGCGGTTGCAGCGGTGGCGGAACCCTATTACGTTCCGCCCCAACCGAACTGGGCCGGATCTGCGGACGGCCTCGCGGCCATTGTGGTCCCGACGAACGGGAACTCCCCCCCCCTCCACAAAATTGGAGCAGGCCCGGGGTACGTGGCGGCCAAGTGGGGAGCGATCGCAGTGATCGCGGTCTATTTCTCCCCCAACAGGCCGCTGGCGGCCTTCGAGGCCTTTCTCGCAGATCTGGGAAGGGCCGCAAGGGGGGCTGCCCCAGCGCAGTTGCTGGTGATGGGGGACTTCAACGCCAAGGGCACGGCGTGGGGTTCCCCCATCACGGACCTGAGAGGGGCCAAACTGGAGGGATGGGCGACGGCTGTCGGACTAGAAGTGGTCAACCGAGGCGACACCGATACGTGCGTGCGTAGGCAGGGGGGGTCCATCGTGGACATAACGTTCGCGACCCCTGCCCTAGCCGCGCGTATCGCGGACTGGCGAGTCCTCGAGGACGTCGAGACCCTCTCCGACCACCGCTATATTCGGATGAGGGTCTCCGCCTCACAGCCGACACAGCCGCAGCCGCCGGCGGGGAGGAGGTCGACCTTCCCGCGATGGGTGTTGTCGAAGTTTGACCCCGGCATGGCGGAGGAGGCAGCGGTGGTCGAGGCGTGGTGCGCCCCCCCACCCGAGGACCTAGACGTGGACGCGAAGGCGGTCCGCTTCCGGGAGTCGCTCACAGCAGTGTGCGACGCGGCCATGCCTAGGGTGAGGAGGTTCCCCAATAAAACTGCTGTGTACTGGTGGTCCGAAGATATCGCAAATCTTCGGGCCGCCAGCAACCGCGCGCGCCGTGCGTACACTCGCTGCAGGAGGAGAGCGGCGCACACGGCCGCCGAAGAGGAGCTCCTCTACAGGGCCCTCAAAGACGCGAAGGAGGCCCTCCAACTGGAGATCTCCAGGGCCAAGGACGCCGCGCATGAGGAGTTCCTGGCCACGCTGGAAAGGGACCCATGGGGGCGCCCGTACAAAATGGTACGGGACAAGGTCAAGCGCGCCCCCCCCATGGACTCCCTGGAGCCAGGGCTCCTTGACAGGATTATCGGCGTCCTCTTCCCTCCGGCGCCGGACTTTGAACCTCCGAGGATGGCGGCCCCCTCGGAGGAACAAAGAAGCGACCCCGTACCCAGGATCAACCAGGACGAGATGATGTGGGTGACGGACCGCCTCAGGGCGTGTAAGAAGGCCCCAGGCCCGGACGGCGTGCCCGCAAGGGTAATCCCGATCGCCCTGAAATACCTCGGGGAGCGCTATAAGGACCTCCTGGACCAGTGTCTGCAGGAGGGGCGCTTCCCGAAGGTATGGAAGGAGGGACGGCTAGTCCTAATCCCGAAGCCGGGGGGTCAGCCGGACTCGCCGTCGGGTCACCGACCCATTGTCCTCCTGGACGAATGCGGGAAGGCGTTGGAGCGCATAATCGCCTCAAGGATCCGGAGTCAGCTGGAGGAGGCCGGCCCCAACGTATCGGACCACCAGTTCGGGTTCAGGGCGGGCCGGTCGACAATCGACGCCCTGAAGATGCTGAACAACTTCAGCGACCTCGCGGCCAGCAAAGGGGAGGGGGTGGTGGCGGTATCGCTAGATATCGCCAACGCCTTCGGCACCCTCCCCTACTCCGTCATCATGGAGTCTCTGAGGTACCACCGGATCCCGTGGTACCTCCAGAGGATCATAGGGCACTACCTAGAGGGAAGGGTAGTGCTCTATGATCACGGCGGCAGGCGCATGAGCCGGCCTATGGCGTGCGGGGTCCCCCAAGGTTCCATACTCGGCCCACTATTATGGAACCTTGGGTTCGACTGGGCGATCCGGGGGGTGCAGCTTCCCCGCATGACCACCATCTGCTACGCCGACGACACGATGGTGGCCGTCCGGGGAAAAGATCTGCGGGAAACCCTGCGCAGGGCGTCTGTGGCGGCCGAGCTGGTGGTCGACCGCATCAGCGCGCTCGGCCTCCGGGTGGCGGTGGCAAAGACCAACGCAATGGTCTTCGGGGCCCCTGCTTGGCGCATCCCAGCCGACACCTCGATCCCGATCGGCGGGGAACCTGTCCAGGTCAAGGCAAATATAAAGTACCTTGGCCTTGTCCTGGACAGGAAGTGGGACTTTGGCGCCCATTTTGCCAAACTCGGCCCCCGGCTGGTGGGCACCGCGGCGGCCCTCGGCAGACTACTGCCGAATAAAGGAGGGCCACTCACGCCATGCCGAAGGCTATATGCCAACGTGGTGCGAAGCATGGCTTTGTACGGTGCCCCGATATGGGCCAGCCGGTTGTCGGGGAAGACGAGGGCCCTTCTCCGACGGCCTCAGCGGACGTGCGCCGCGAGAATCGCGAGGGCTTACGTAACGGTGGCCCACATGGCGGCCTGTCTCATCGCGGGAACGCCGCCCTGGGACCTCGACGCCGAAGTCATGGCGGAGGGATACTGGTCCCAGAGGGAGGCCCAGGAGAGGGGCGACAGGCTGGCCCCGGAGGAAATCCTCCACGCCCGCCGACAAGCCCAGCGCCGCATGCGGGATAGATGGAAAGAGGAGCTGGAGGACTGCCGCTATGGAACGCGCACTATAGCGGCTATCCTCCCCTCACTCGACCTATGGCTCGACAGGGAGTTTGGTACGATGTCGTACCATCTCACGCAGATCCTGTCGGGCCACGGGTGTTTTGGGTCTTACCTATTCCGCATCGGGAGAGAGGACAGCGCCCGCTGCCACAACTGCGGGGCGCTGGAAGACACAGCCCAGCACACACTGGAGGAGTGTCCCTGCTGGAGCTATGAGCGCGGCCAGCTCGTGGCTGCGATTGGACGACAGGACCTGTCACTCCACAGCATAGTTTCGGCTATGCTGGATAGGGGTGACGAGTCCTGGGAGGAGGTGGTTTCCTTCTGCGAGTGCATAATGCTCCAGAAGGAAGCCGAGGAACGGGAGCGCGAGGAGTGCGTCCACGCGCCCCCGTTCCGGCGCAGACGGACGGGGCGAAGGCGGCGGCACTTTGCTGCCCGCCTGAACCCCTAGTGCGACCAGCGGGTTGGGGACGGGGGTCCTCCACCCGCTTTATGGTCCCACGCGTCTGGGGGGGGAGCTGAAGCGTTGCGGCTCCTCCCTCCTTGGTGAGGTAGCCCCGGTGATTTTAACCAAAGCCGGGGCAGGCTGGGGGGCGTCGTCGGCTCGAATCCTCGGGATCCCACGGCGCCTACCTAAACCCGGCGAGCGGACAATGCCGTAGTGTTTTTAGTGGGTATGTTCCCCCCTCCCCTTCCCGCAGGGGAAGAGGACGGGGGAGAGAGCCCCACATAACTGCTCGGGCCCCCCCGGGCCTGGGAGTACTCGTAAATGAGTTTTCACTACGTTAAAAAAAAAAAAAAAAAAAAAAAAAAAAAAAAAAAGGTTAGGTTAGGTTAGGTTAGGTTAGGTTAGGTTAGGTTAGGTTAGGTTAGGTTAGGTTAGGTTAGGTTAGGTTAGGTTAGGTTTCCCCCCCGACGTGTACCCACCTTGCCGTGGTGGGGGGGCTCACCGCCGCATGCCATGTGTCCGGCCTGCGGCGGTGCCAAGAGGTACCGGGTGGTGGGCCACTTCCAGTACTCCTCTGATCCAGCAGAGGAGACATGGAAGTGGCAGCGCTTCGGCGCGGGGGTTGCTCCCCTGGGGAGACGGAGGGCGGCCATGATGGCTGTCGGGGGTACGGTGGCTCTGAGGGCCATCGTACTTCATTGGGTTGGCCGTAGAGTGGAGGGGACTGAGCGTCGGTGTACCCGTTCGCTCGGACACAAGTTCCCTCAGGGAAGGGCGCATGGGCGTGTGAGGGGCGGGGTAGCTCCGGGGGCCTCCTGGAGGAAAAGTATCCTGGGGACTGAGTTCCCCGGGTGGCCGAAGGATTGATGTCCTTCGGTCTTTTCCTGGCCTCAGTGAGGCGAGCTACCCCGCCCCCCACAACGGGGATCCGACCGAGTGTCGGATCGGAGGTGCAGGCGGCAGTCGCCGCTGCCCTCCGTAGTGGTGCCAGCTGGTGGGGGATGGGGATCCCCTGCCAGCCTGTAAAGGCCCACGACTCAGGGGGGGGGGCCAAGTATCCCCGGCCCTCCCTCCTTAGGCGACGGAACCCTGGCGCTTGCGCTGGGGTGGCCGGTGGGGCGTGCGTGGTGACACCATAGTTCTCCCACGGCGCCCCTCCAAATGGCCGAGAGGGAATACCGGTGAGTTTTTAAGGGGTATGCCCCCCTAGACCCCGACTAGGGGGGAGAGTCCACTACACCCCCCGCGTCGTCCCCCCAACTAGTACGGGGGGGACATTCCCCAAGGCGCGGGGACCGTGCGTAATTGCATTTTCTCACCGAATCAAAAAAAAAAAAAAAAGGTTAGGTTAGGTTAGGTTAGGTTCCCCCCCGACGTGTACCCACCTTGCCGTGGTGGGGGGGCTCACCGCCGCATGCCATGTGTCCGGCCTGCGGCGGTGCCAAGAGGTACCGGGTGGTGGGCCACTTCCAGTACTCCTCTGATCCAGCAGAGGAGACATGGAAGTGGCAGCGCTTCGGCGCGGGGGTTGCTCCCCTGGGGAGACGGAGGGCGGCCATGATGGCTGTCGGGGGTACGGTGGCTCTGAGGGCCATCGTACTTCATTGGGTTGGCCGTAGAGTGGAGGGGACTGAGCGTCGGTGTACCCGTTCGCTCGGACACAAGTTCCCTCAGGGAAGGGCGCATGGGCGTGTGAGGGGCGGGGTAGCTCCGGGGGCCTCCTGGAGGAAAAGTATCCTGGGGACTGAGTTCCCCGGGTGGCCGAAGGATTGATGTCCTTCGGTCTTTTCCTGGCCTCAGTGAGGCGAGCTACCCCGCCCCCCACAACGGGGATCCGACCGAGTGTCGGATCGGAGGTGCAGGCGGCAGTCGCCGCTGCCCTCCGTAGTGGTGCCAGCTGGTGGGGGATGGGGATCCCCTGCCAGCCTGTAAAGGCCCACGACTCAGGGGGGGGGGCCAAGTATCCCCGGCCCTCCCTCCTTAGGCGACGGAACCCTGGCGCTTGCGCTGGGGTGGCCGGTGGGGCGTGCGTGGTGACACCATAGTTCTCCCACGGCGCCCCTCCAAATGGCCGAGAGGGAATACCGGTGAGTTTTTAAGGGGTATGCCCCCCTAGACCCCGACTAGGGGGGAGAGTCCACTACACCCCCCGCGTCGTCCCCCCAACTAGTACGGGGGGGACATTCCCCAAGGCGCGGGGACCGTGCGTAATTGCATTTTCTCACCGAATCAAAAAAAAAAAAAAAAAAAAAAGGTTAGGTTAGGTTAGGTTTTTACGCGAGTGATGCATCAAAAGATGCGGATTAACGTCCCGCATCTAACAGTGTAAGTGCCAAGTGCCGCGGAGTGATACTCGAAGTGCTAAGTGACAAAAAGTGAAAAACGGTGACGGGCAAAATCTTCAAAGTGAAACGCTGCTCGATTAGTCGCCTTAAGGTGGTGGTTTTTTGGTGTGTGCGTGTCCGTCTCATCAAGACCTTTCATCTGATACCTAGTTCAGATTTTTCTGATAAGCGAGTTAAGCACAATACCCAAAAAACTAAAACCGCGTGGCCACGAGGTTTTGAACCGAAGCGTTTCGGTTAAATCTGTGTATACAGCATTGTGAGGGGCATTAAGCCGACCACGGCCCAGTTTTCAAAGTTGAAAAAGGCCAAGGGGAAGCTGAGATATCGAGCTTCGAAAAACCGGCCGAAGGTCAGTCAACTTTCCCCCCTTATATCTCGTAAAGTAGATCTTTTACCCCCCATTTTGGGAATTGCGCTCGATAGCCCAGTTAATAGAGATCATATATTCCAAATTTCAGATTTTTCTAAGCTGTAGTTTTCGAGTAAAGTAATTTTATCTGAAGCAAGTCCCACGCGTTGGAGGCAATTTGTGTTAGTTTACGTAAATATAATTTCATTTTGACTTTTTTCCCTTTGCCTTTTTTCAAAATTTTAAAACTGTTAAATATTGGGCTAGGCCTAAAAATAAGATCTGTGTTGGTCCCAACTCTGTAGCTTAATTATTTCTATGTCTAAAATGCATTTGAAATCACGAAATATTGTAACACGTGTAAGCTCAAACAGGTCTGAACTTGCTTCGGGCATGGAGTTTGGACATAGAATTTAAACTGCTAGTGGTAGGCTTGGTTCTAAATATGTTCTATGTTGGTGCACGGGAGCCACCCCCCCACCCCCCTCTGCTGAGCGGGCTGGTATTTTGATTGGTTTCTTAATTTCTAAATTTCCCCCCCTCATAACTCGGAAGTGTAACCTGTTACCCCCCATTTCGAAATTGCATATGATAACCCATCTAATAAAGACTACACATTCCAAATTTCAGATCTTTCCGATCAGTAGTTATCGAATAAAACATCTTTTTCTAAAGTGACTCCCCTGCTCTAGCGTACGATGAGCCTAGACACCCCAAATTTGGTATTGGGGTGAACATATGAATTTACGACTATAGTCTGTAACTCGCGAACGGCGTAACCGATTTGGCTGAAAATTGGCAGGGAGGTAGCTTAGGACTAGGAGACGGACATAGGATACTTTTTATCCTGATTTTCCCACGGGATAAAAATACGACTGTTTATAACTCAACAACGGCTTAATAGATTTGGCTGAAAATTGGTAGGGAGGTAGCTTAGGACCAGGAGACGCACATAGGATAATTTTTATCCCGATTTTCCCACGGGATAAAATACGACAATTTATAACTCAAGAATGGCTTAACCGATTTGGATGAAAATTGGTAGATAATAGAGATCATATATTCCAAATCTCAGATTTTCTATGCAGTAGTTTTCGAGTAAAGCAATTATATCTGAAATAAGCCCCGCGTCGGAGGCAACTTGTGTCAATTTACGTAAATATTATTCCATTTTGACTTTTTTCCCTTTGCCTTTTTTCAAAAATACTGGGCTATCCCAAAATAAGATTGGTGTTGGTCCCATCTCTGTAGCTCAATTAATTCTGACTAAAATGCATTTAAATTACGAAATATTGTAACACGTGTAAGCTTAAACAAGTCTGAACTTGCTTCAAACATAGAATTTAAACTGCTAATTATTATTAGGCCTGAATATGTTCTATGTTGGTGCATGGGAGCCATCCCCCCACCCCCCTCTGCTGAGCGGGCTGGTATTTTGATTGGTTTCTTAATTTCTAAATTTCCCCCCCCTCATAACTCGGAAGTGTAACCTGTTACCCCCCATTTCGAAATTGCATATGATAACCCATCTAATAAAGACTACACATTCCAAATTTCAGATCTTTCCGATCAGCAGTTACCGAATAAAACATCTTTTTCTAAAGTGACTCCCCTGCTCTAGCGTACGATGAGCCTAGACACCCCAAATTTGGTATTGGGGTGAACATATGAATTTACGACTATAGTCTGTAACTCGCGAACGGCTTAACCGATTTGGCTGAAAATTGGCAGGGAGGTAGCTTAGGACTAGGAGACGGACATAGGATACTTTTTATCCTGATTTTCCCACGGGATAAAAATACGACTGTTTATAACTCAAGAACGGCTTAATAGATTTGGCTGAAAATTGGTAGGGAGGTAGCTTAGGACCAGGAGACGCACATAGGATAATTTTTATCCCGATTTTCCCACGGGATAAAATACGACAATTCATAACTCAAGAATGGCTTAACCGATTTGGATGAAAATTGGTAGATAATAGAGATCATATATTCCAAATCTCAGACTTTCTATGCAGTAGTTTTCGAGTAAAGTAATTATATCTGAAATAAGTCCCCCGCCTCGGAGGCAACTTGTGTTAATCTACATAAATATAATTCCATTTTGACTTTTTTCCCTTTGCCTTCTTCAAAATACTGGGCTAGGCCAAAAATAAGATTGGTGTTGGTCCCATCTCTGTAGCTCAATTAATTCTGACTAAAATGCATTTAAATTACGAAATATTGTAACACGTGTAAGCTTAAACAAGCCTGAACTTGCTTCAAACATAGAATTTAAATTGCTAATTATTATTAGGTCTGAATACGTTCTATGTTAGTGCACGGGAGCCACCCCCCCACCCCCCTCTGCTGAGCGGGCTGGTATTTTGATTGGTTTCTTAATTTCTAAAGTTCTCCCCTCCATAACTCGGAAGTGTAACCTGTTACCCCCCACTTTGAAATTGCATATGATAGCCCATCTAATAAAGACCATACATTCCAAATTTCAGATCCTTCCGATCAGTAGTTACCGAATAAAACATCTTTTTCTAAAGTGACTCCCCTGCTCTAGCGTACGATGAGCCTAGATACCTCAAATTTGGAATTGGGATGAACATATGAATATATGACTATAGTCTGTAACTCGCGAACGGCTCAACCGATTTGGCTGAAAATCGGCAGGGAGGTAGCTTAGGACCAGGAGACGGACATAGGATACTTGTTATCCCGATTTTCCCACGGGATAAAAATACGACTGTTTATAACTCAAGAACGGCTTAACCGAGTTGGTTGGGAATTGGTAGGGAGGTAGCTTAGGACCAGGAGACGGATGTAGGATACTTGTTATCCCGATTTTCCCACGGGATAAAAATACGACTGTTTATAACTCAAGAACGGCTTAACCGTGTGGGCTGAAAATTGGCAGGGAGGTAGCTTAGAAACCAGGAGGCGGACATAGAATGCTTTTTATTTCGATTTTCCCACGGGATAAAATATGACTATTTATAACTCGAGAACGGCTTAACCGATCTGGCTGGAAATTGCTAGGGAGGTAGCTTAGGACCAGGAGACGGACATAGGATACTTTTATCTCGATTTTCCCACGGGATAAAATATGACTATTTATAACTCGAGAACGGCTTAACCGATCTGGCTGGAAATTGCTAGGGAGGTAGCTTAGGACCAGGAGACGGACATAGGATACTTTTATCTCGATTTTCCCACGGGATTGGAAAATTCCGAAATGTTGTACTAATAAAGCTACAGACATTAAATTTAGCATGCCTACACATTATTCCTTGATCAGCATAAAGATGCACTTGCAAAGGAATTTTCCAATCTAATGCGGAACAAAGTTCGCCGGGCCAGCCAACTTTCCGCCCTTATATCTCGCAAAGTAGATCTGTTACCCCCCATTCTGGAAATTGCGCTCGGTAGCCCAGTTAATAGAGATCATATATTCCAAATTTCAGATTTATCTAAGCTGTAGTTTTCGAGTAAAGTAACTTTATATGAAGCAAGTCCCCCGCTTGAGAGGCAATTTACACAAATATATTCCACTTTTGACTTTTTTCCCTTTGACTTTTTTCAAAATTCTCAAATTGTTAAAGATTAGGCTAAGCCAAAAATAAGATCTGTGTTGGTCCCAACTCTGTAGCTCAATTATTTCTATGTCTAAAACGCATTTAAAATTACAGAATATTGTAACACGTGTAAGCTTGAACAAGTCCAAACCTGTTCCAAATATGGAATCCAAATTGTTAACAATAGCCTAGGTCTAAATAGGTTCTATGTTAGTGCACGGGAGTCGAGCCCCCCCCCTTTTTGTACTAAGCGAGCTGGCATTGGAATGGCTCCCAACTTCTCCCCCCCCATAGTTTGGAAAGTTAACCTGTTACCCCCCATTTTGAAACTGTATATGATAGTCCATCTAATGAAGAGCACACGTTCCAAATTTCAGAATTTTCTAACCAGTAGTTACCGAATAAAACACCTTTTTCTAAAGCGACTCCCTTGCTCTAGCTTACGACGAGCCTAGACACCCCAAATCCGAAATTGGATTGCGAGTAGTGCAACTTGCTATATTTATTGATTAATGTGTTATTAACTGAACTAATGTGCTATTAATTGAACTAAGGTGCTATTAATTTATAGAATGAGTTGGTTCGGCCAACTTCAAACCTGGGTGGTTATGTTATTGTTATTGCTAAATAGATTTTTGCGTGACGACTAAAGTAGTGAGGGGGGGGGGGGGGAAGTATGTATGATTGGAGGATGATGTTGATTGTGATAAGGATGATGTGTATATGGCCATCTAGCAATGTGTATGCGCGCCGCTCGGGGTGAGGGCGACGACGCCGGCCGAGGGTTGTGGTGCTGCCGGGCTCGGGCGCTGGGGACGGCCGCGGGGTCTGGCTGCTGGGCGCGCGGAGCTGGGGAGATTGCGGAGGAGTCGTTGCTGGGCGCGCGTTGCTAGGGCGGTCGCGGAGGTCTCGCTGGTGAGCGCGCGGAGCTGGGGCGGTCGCGGAAGCCTTGTTGCTGGGCGCGCGGGCTGGGGACGGTCGACGGTCGCGGGGCGTATGGGTATAGCAGTGTGATATATCAAAAGCCGCGGAATTAAGCCGCGCACACAACCATAATAACAACAAGTGCAAAAGTGAAAGTGTCAGATATTTAAGTGAGAAAAAGTGCAATTTTAAGATTTTTCAATCGTGAAGGGAAAACCGGAATGAAATCAAGAATTCGCGCGGCGCAGTGCACCGCGCACTGGGGAGCCCTACAAAATGAGGCCTAAGTCAGGTCCGTACGATGATCCACTGAGGCACGGCGGTTGAAAAACCGAACCACGAGAGGCGTGGTCGGTCACCCAGATGAGCTATACAGCAGTGGGATACATCAAAAGATGCGGAATTAAGCCGCGCACACAACCGTACCATCAATAAGTGCAAGAGTGAAAGTGTCAGATATTTAAGTGAGGGAAAGTGAAATTTTAGGAGTTTTTCAACCGTAGAGTGAAAACCGGAGTGAAATCAACAATTCGCGCGGTGCAGCGCGTTGCGCATTGGGGAGCCCTACAGAATGAGGCCTAAGCCAGGGCTCTACGATGATCCACTGAGACACGGTGGTTGAAAAACCGAACCATTGGGGGGGGGGAGCAGCGACGATTTTGCGCCACGTCGAGCTACGAAGCCGTGCGATACATCAAAAGACGCGGAATTAAGTCACGCACACAGCCGTACCATCAATAAGTGCAAGAGTGAAAGTGTCAGATATTTAAGTGAGAAAAAGTGAAATTTTACGAGTTTTTCAACCGTAGAGTGAAAACCGGAGTGAAATCAACAATTCGCGCGGTGCAGCGCGTTGCGCATTGGGGAGCCCTACAGAATGAGGCCTAAGCCAGGGCTCTACGATGATCCACTGAGACACGGTGGTTGAAAAACTGAACCACTGGGGGGGGGGAGCAGCGACGATTTTGCGCCACGTCGAGCTACGAAGCCGTGCGATACATCAAAAGACGCGGAATGAAGTCACGCACACAACCGTACCATCAACAAGTGCAAGAGTGAAAGTGTCAAATATTTAAGTGAGAAAAAGTGAAATTATGGGAGTTTTTCAGCCGTAAGGGGGGAACCGGAGTGAAATCAACAATTCACGCGGTGCGGCGCGTTGCGCATTGGGGAGCCCTACAGAGTGAGGCCTAAACTAGGTCTCTACGATGATCCACTGAGGCAAGGTGGTCGAAAAACCAAACCGCGTTCGGCGATTTCACCGATTCGGGAGTGCTGGGCGGCCGAGCCTGGCAGCGCGCTAATAAGAATAATAAAATAATAATAACAATAAGTATAGTAATGATAATGCTGAAATGGCAACACATACAAATTAAACCACGCCACGAGCGGCGCGCGGCCATGCACGCGGGAGTAAATGGCAGATAGTATATATGTATTCGTTATGCAACGCCTGTTACTATGCACTAGAATAAGTCCCTATGCAACATATGTATGATAATAAGTGTACCATATAAATATAAGGCTAGATATATCTTAGTATTTGTACAAGTTTGTTAATCCGTGGTCGGCAGCAATAGTGCCAACATCGCCTATGTTATAACTAATGGACATTGAATACTCCATGTAAACAACTGACAATAATAGCATAAACCGTCCTTTTAAGGGCGCAAACGTCCTTCTCAGGACGAAAAGAGGGATCCTTCGGGACTTGACAACCGTCCTTCTAAGGGCGAACCAACCGTCCTTCTAAGGGCGAACCAACCGTCCTTTTAAGGACGAACCAACCGTCCTTTTAAGGGCGAACCAACCGTCCTTTTAAGGGCGAAACGTCCTTCTGAGGGCGCAAACGTCCTTCTAAGGGTCGAAGCGCCCTTGGTTGCTGGAAGGGGTGGGTGGGCAGACGGCCGTTAACACCCATCTTGGAAAGCAACCTTGTGCGTGGTCCTTCTAGGAGCGCAAGCGTCCTCTCAAGGATGCAACCGTCCTTCTAAGGGCGCAAACGTCCTTTTCAGGACGACGAGAGGGATCCTTCGGGACTTGACAACCGTCCTTCTAAGGGCGAACCAATCGTCCTTTTAAGGACGAACCAACCGTCCTTTTAAGGGCGAACCAACCGTCCTTTTAAGGGCGAAACGTCCTTCTGAGGGCGCAAACGTCCTTCTAAGGGTCGAAACGCCCTTGGTTGCTGGAAGGGGTGGGTGGGCAGACGGCCGTTAACACCCATTTTGGAAAGCAACCTTGTGCGTGGTCCTTCTAGGGGCGCAAACGTCCTCTCAAGGATGCAACCGTCCTTCTAAGGGCGCAAACGTCCTTTTCAGGACGACGAGAGGGATCCTTCGGGACTTGACAACCGTCCTTTTAAGGGCGAACCAACCGTCCTTTTAAGGACGAACCAACCGTCCTTTTAAGGGCGAACCAACCGTCCTTTTAAGGGCGAAACGTCCTTCTGAGGGCGCAAACGTCCTTCTAAGGGTCGAAACGCCCTTGGTTGCTGGAAGGGGTGGGTGGGCAGACGGCCGTTAACACCCATCTTGGAAAGCAACCTTGTGCGTGGTCCTTCTAGGGGCGCAAACGTCCTCTCAAGGATGCAACCGTCCTTTTAAGGGCGCAAACGTCCTTTTCAGGACGACGAGAGGGATCCTTCGGGACTCGACAACCGTCCTTCTAAGGGCGAACCAACCGTCCTTTTAAGGGCGAACCAACCGTCCTTTTAAGGGCGAAACGTCCTTCTGAGGGCGCAAACGTCCTTCTAAGGGTCGAAACGCCCTTGGTTGCTGGAAGGGGTGGGTGGGCAGACGGCCGTTAACACCCATCTTGGAAAGCAACCTTGTGCGTGGTCCTTCTAGGGGCGCAAACGTCCTCTCAAGGATGCAACCGTCCTTTTAAGGGCGCAAACGTCCTTTTCAGGACGACGAGAGGGATCCTTCGGGACTTGACAACCGTCCTTCTAAGGGCGAACCAACCGTCCTTTTAAGGGCGAAACGTCCTTCTGAGGGCGCAAACGTCCTTCTAAGGGTCGAAACGCCCTTGGTTGCTGGAAGGGGTGGGTGGGCAGACGGCCGTTAACACCCATCTTGGAAAGCAACCTTGTGCGTGGTCCTTCTAGGGGCGCAAACGTCCTCACAAGGATGCAACCGTCCTTTTAAGGGCGCAAACGTCCTTTTCAGGACGACGAGAGGGATCCTTCGGGACTTGACAACCGTCCTTTTAAGGGCGAACCAACCGTCCTTCTAAGGGCGAAACGTCCTTCTGAGGGCGCAAACGTCCTTCTAAGGATTGAAGCGCCCTTGGCTGCTGGAAGGGGTGGGTGGGCAGACGGCCGTTAACACCCACCTTGGAGAGCAACCTTGTGCGCGGTCCTTCTAAGGGCGCAAACGCCCTCTCAAGGATGCAACCGTCCTTTTAAGGGCGCAAACGTCCTTTTCAGGACGACGAGAGGGATCCTTCGGGACTTGACAACCGTCCTTCTAAGGGCGAACCAACCGTCCTTTTAAGGGCGCAACCGCAACCGCATTCGTCCTTTTCAGAGCGAGCGGGTAACAGTCTTTTTCAAGACTTAATCGTTCTTTTCAGAGCGGCGGGGTCCTCCGGGACATGACGAAGCCGTCCTTTTAAGGGCGCATCCGCAACTGCATTCGTCCTTTTCAGAGCGAGCGGGTAACAGTCTTTTTCAAGACTTAATCGTTCTTTTCAGAGCGGCGGGGTCCTCTGGGACATGACGAAGCCGTCCTTTTAAGGGCGCATCCGCAACCGCATTCGTCCTTTTCAGAGCGAGCGGGTAACAGTCTTTTTCAAGACTTAATCGTTCTTTTCAGAGCGGCGGGGTCCTCCGGGACATGACGAAGCCGTCCTTATAAGGGCGCATCCGCAACCGCATTCGTCCTTTTCAGAGCGAGCGGGTAACAGTCTTTTTCAAGACTTAATCGTTCTTTTCAGAGCGGCGGGGTCCTCCGGGACATGACGAAGCCGTCCTTTCAAGGGCGCATCCGCAACCGCATTCGTCCTTTTCAGAGCGAGCGGGTAACAGTCTTTTTCAAGACTTAATCGTTCTTTTCAGAGCGGCGGGGTCCTCCGGGACATGACGAAGCCGTCCTTTTAAGGGCGCATCCGCAACCGCATTCGCCCTTTTCAGAGCGAGCGGGGTAACAGTCTTTTTCAAGACTTAATCGTTCTTTTCAGAGCGGCGGGGTCCCCCGGGACATGACGAAGCCGTCCTTTTAAGGGCGCATCCGCAACCGCATTCGTCCTTTTCAGAGCGAGCGGGTAACAGTCTTTTTCAAGACTTAATCGTTCTTTTCAGAGCGGCGGGGTCCTCCGGGACATGACGAAGCCGTCCTTTTAAGGGCGCATCCGCAACCGCATTCGTCCTTTTCAGAGCGAGCGGGTAACAGTCTTTTTCAAGACTTAATCGTTCTTTTCAGAGCGGCGGGGTCCTCCGGGACATGACGAAATCGTCCTTTTAAGGGCGCAAACGTCCTTTTCAGGGCGAGAGAGGGATCCTTCGGGATATTACGAATCCTTCGGGATGTCGGCAAAACGTCCTTCTTAGGACGAAACCAAAACCGTCCTTTTAAGGACGCAAACGTCCTTTTCAGGACGAAAGTGGGAGGGGGTGGCTCGAAAGTGCATTTTCAGCCCTGGAGAGCAACCCTCTTGTGAGGAATCCTTCGGGACTTTGAGAGGACAGGGGCGGCTTGAAGGGACATTTTCTGTCCTGGAAAACCACCCCTTTGTGACGGAGGCGCCTTAGGGTGCCTGTCGTGGCTACGCGTAACCTTGGTGTTCCTAATGCCGAGGCCGCGGGTTACTGCAGTGACTGTGAGGAGAAAACCTCTATAAAAAATCCGCGGCAATGCAGGATTGGGGGAGGGCGGGAATTCCCAATCCTGCATTGCACAGGTGTCGCAGGGAGGTAGCCCCATCCCGGGGTGGGCCCGCAGGGACGTCGCGGTTCACGAAAGTTCTCCCGCGGCCCCCTGCAACAGTGCCAAATGTGGGAATCCGTGTGTTTTTTACTGGGTATGCCTGACGCCTCGGGAGAGCCCCAGATACCCTCGGTAACCCCGTACCGGGCCGGATGCATAAGGCGCATTTTCCACACCATAAAAAAAAAAAAAAAAAAAAAAAAAGGTTAGGTTAGGTTAGGTTAGGTTAGGTTAGGTTAGGTTAGGTTAGGTTAGGTTAGGTTAGGTTAGGTTAGGTTAGGTTAGGTTAGGTTAGGTTAGGTTAGGTTAGGTTAGGTTAGGTTAGGTTAGGTTAGGTTAGGTTAGGTTAGGTTAGGTTAGGTTAGGTTAGGTTAGGTTAGGTTAGGTTAGGTTAGGTTAGGTTAGGTTAGGTTAGGTTAGGTTAGGTTAGGTTAGGTTAGGTTAGGTTAGGTTAGGTTAGGTTAGGTTAGGTTAGGTTAGGTTGAGGAAAAATTTGAGGGAGGAAAAATTTGAGTGGAGGAAAAATTTGAGGGAGGAAAAATTTGAGGGAGGAAAAATTTGGGTTGAGGAAAAATTTGAGCTGATTGAGGAAAAATTTGAGCTGATTGAGGAAAAATTTGAGCTGATTGAGGAAAAATTTGAGCTGATTGAGGAAAAATTTGAGCTGATTGAGGAAAAATTTGAGCTGATTGAGGAAAAATTTGAGCTGATTGAGGAAAAATTTGAGCTGATTGAGGAAAAATTTGAGCTGATTGAGGAAAAATTTGAGCTGATTGAGGAAAAATTTGAGCTGATTGAGGAAAAATTTGAGCTGATTGAGGAAAAATTTGAGCTGATTGAGGAAAAATTTGAGCTGATTGAGGAAAAATTTGAGCTGATTGAGGAAAAATTTGAGCTGATTGAGGAAAAATTTGAGCTGATTGAGGAAAAATTTGAGCTGATTGAGGAAAAATTTGAGCTGATTGAGGAAAAATTTGAGCTGATTGAGGAAAAATTTGAGCTGATTGAGGAAAAATTTGAGCTGATTGAGGAAAAATTTGAGCTGATTGAGGAAAAATTTGAGCTGATTGAGGAAAAATTTGAGCTGATTGAGGAAAAATTTGAGCTGATTGAGGAAAAATTTGAGCTGATTGAGGAAAAATTTGAGCTGATTTGGAGGACACGTTTTTCTATTTCACTCAAATTTATTACTTGCCGTTGGAATTTCCAAAATTTTTTTAGCTATTCGCCTTCCGCATTAGCCAGTCGAACTTTCGGTCTTTTTTCGGAGTTTCTAGCTTATCTAGTTCTCACAAAATTAATTTTTGAAGTTTTCGGCCAAAACTCTTCAAGTTTTGCGGTCAGGAGATTTCAAAACCCTTTTCTTTGCTTTTTTGAAAAATTCGTAATTAATTGTAGATTTAACTTTTTTAACTTCTTTTTGTTGGGAAAATTAGCGAAAAAATAGCTCTGTCGTTTGCCGTTTTCCGAATAATTTTTGGACTCACCAGTCAAAAGTTATTCGGAAACTAAACTTTGGCAACATTGCTATTAGATTCGCCATAGGAGTCGGGGACTTTTTTGATAAGTTTGTCGACACTTTCAAAAAATCGCCACTCCTGTGTCTCAGCGGTCAGAGATTTGGTAGTTAGTGGGTCACATAGGGGGTAGCTTGCGCCGCCTAACGGCACCCCACACGACCCTATAGCTACTATAGTCTCGTCAGAATCTGGGGAAAACTACCAACTTTTTGATAAGTTGGTAATTTTCCACGGTTCGGACTTGACCGTTTTTGGTTAGGTTTTGTCCTTCTGACAAAACCAACCGGTGAGGGGGGGGTTTAGTAGTGGGGGAGGGTTCACGAACCTGAAAGGGTTCTGGGGGGGGGTTCCGATTGGGAATCGGACGGGAGGGGGGGGAACTATGGGCGACCGTAGTTCCGGTTTTAGGGGCGGGGGTAACTCCGGATCGGGGGGAGTTACGGGGGGGGTTACTTCGGAGGAAAGGGGGGCCGGTTCATCGGCCATCTCTGGGGGGGGGCAGGGGAAAACTTGCTTGAGCGGTTCACCCGCTGGGAATTTTTCGCCGGAGGCAGCCGGAGATCGGCTGAATATTTCTTCCAAGTTGCGGAGTGCGAAAAGGGGGTCGGTTGGCTCCCTGGTCAGCGCCACCGCGGTGGACACGGCCTCCCTGTCGGAGGCCGGCGAGTGGGCGGAGGCTGAGGCTGAATCCGACCGACAGGTCACAATCGAGGACGCGTCGGAGACCTCTGGAATGGAGGAAGACGAGGAGACTGTTCCGCTCAGCCTCCTGAAGGGCCCCAAAGGAGACGCTAGAAGGGCTCCTCTGAAAAGAGCTAAGTCCAGCGGTGCGGAAGAGGTGATTCCTGCAAAGGTTAAAACCTCAACCAGGGGAGGACATGGAAAGCGCAGCATGGGCGCCCACGCCTTCATGGCCTCGGCACGGAGGAAGTTGGAGGGTCTCGGCAGCGACGAGGACTCCAACGACGAGGAAGACCAGGGCGACAGTACCTACCGCCCCAAACTACCTCTCCGGAGGAAGTCGCCCAAGGGCGATCAAGACGCCCGCACTCCTCAACAGAAGTGTAGGGAGGAGCTCGCCGCCGCCGCCCTCCGCAGCGTTCTCTCCATCCGGGGGAACGTTGCCAAGTGCGGCAACATCAATGGGAGGATAAAGGGCCTCCTGAATGATGCGGCCGCCGAGGCTTTTGAGGCCATCGAAGAACTGCGCGTGGTCTCCCCTACCGAGGAGCAGCGCAGACTCCGGGCGGACAACTCCAGGCTCGCGAGGGAGCTGGAAATAGTCCGCTCGGAGCTGAGAGCCTTTAAAGAGGCATACGCGGAGGCGCAAGGCACAGCCTCCGCAGTGCGCAGGGAGGCCGCAGTAGCTGAAGAGAGGGGAGGGCTGAAAGAGGCCATGGAAGAGCTCAGGCGTGACCTGTTGACGTCCCTAGGCGGGATGATCAACGCCCGCCTGGGGGAGATGGAGGCGCGCCTCCCGCCGGAGCCCGTCCTCAGACCGCCGCTCGCTGCGGACAGGAAGACGGCGCCCCCACCACGTCCCAGGGCCCAGCCGAACCTGGTAGGGGGGGGCGCGAGGGAACCCCCGAAGGTCACGCAGCCGAAGACGAGGCAGGCGGGAAACCCCATGCCTCCTCCACCCCCACCCCCGCCAGCCCAAAATGGCAAAAAGGCGGGGGGAGGGAGCGGCCCAACGCCGGCTCGGAGGACCAAGGCGGTGGAGCGCCCTAACCACGCTCCGCCAAATCCGCCCAACCCCCCCAAGGCGGGGACGAGCGGAGAGAGGGGGTCCCAATCCCAAACCACGCCCCAGCCCCAGGAAGCCCCCTGGTCGGAGGTGGTAAGGAGGAAGGGGAAAGGGAAGAAGGCGAGCACTGCCTCCCCGCCCACCCCACCCAAAACAGCCCCTAAACCGAAAAAGGTTAAGGTGGTGGTGCCCCGTACGGGAGCAGTGGTGCTGACCCTGAAGGAGGGGGCACAGAGGGGGGGAAAGTTGTCCACATATACGGACCTAATGGTGTGGGCCAGGGCCGGTGTTAGGCTGGCCGACTTAGGACTGGAGTCGGTTCAAATGAGAACCACAATGACCGGCTCCAAAATAATCGAGATCAGGGGAGACACCCCTGAAACCACCGCGGACCGCATGGCGGAGAGGCTCCGCGAGGTGGTAGGGGATGTGGCAGAGATCACCCGGCCCACGAAGTTCGCAGAGCTCAAGCTCACTGGGCTCGACGATACTGTGGGCCGGGATGAGGTGGCGGCGGCCATCGCGGCCAAAGGGGACTGCAACGTGACCCTTGTCAAAGTCGGGTCCCTCAGTGAGAGAGCCTGGGGGCGGGGCACCGTCATAGTGCGGTGCCCAGCGACGGCCGCGAAGGAGGTGGCCAAAGAGGGCCACATTCAAGTAGGCTGGGCGAAAGCAGCCGTGACGCCCCTGGTGGCCCTGCCTACACGCTGCTTTAAGTGTATGGCGCTGGGCCACACCAGGGTCACTTGCCCCTCCGCCGCGGAGCACGGAGGAAAGTGCTTCCGATGCGGGAAGGAGGGGCACCGAGCAGCGGACTGCAAGGAGCAGCCCAAGTGCGCAGTATGCGCGGAGGCGGGCCGGCCCCATGGCCATGTCATGGGCGGGGAGAAATGTGCCCCGCCTAAAGTTAAGGGGAAGGTCCGCGCGCCCCAGGCCACCCCACAAGACGGAAGCCGGAAGGCACAGGAGGAACTCGCAATGCAGGTGTCTTAATGTCAGCACACCAGCATTGCGAGATCCTCCAGGCGAATGTGAACCACTCCGCCAGGGCCCAAGACCTGCTCATGCAGGCAATGGCGGAGTGGGGCATAGCGGCCGCAGTGGTGGCGGAACCGTATTACGTTCCGCCCCAACGGAACTGGGCGGGATCCTCGGACGGCCTCGCGGCCATCGTTGTTCCGACGAACGGAAACTCCCCCCCCCTCCACAAGATCGGAGAGGGCCCGGGGTACGTAGCGGCCAAATGGGGAGAGATCGCAATCATTGCGGTCTATTTCTCCCCCAACAGGCCGCTGGCGGCCTTCGAGGCCTTCCTAGCGGACCTAGGGCGAGCCGCGGGGGGGGCTGCCCCAGCGCAGCTGCTCATGATGGGGGACTTCAACGCCAAAGGCGCGGCGTGGGGTTCCCCCATCACGGACCAGAGAGGGGCCAAGCTAGAGG